>CM024468.2:49610054-52010054 GCA_014182885.2 Eucalyptus caleyi | reverse complement strand
TTGATTTTTTTTTTTAAAATTTATTTATTAAAATATTATTTTTATTTTAAAATAATATAAAAACGAACCGGGTCGGACCCCGGGTTGGGTCCGACCCGCCGTCTCCGCCCGAGACCTGCCCGCAACGCGGCCCGACTTAAGATTTTTTGGTCCTCCCATTTTTTTTTCCAAGCCCAAACCGCTCTTGGCCCATTTTATAAAAACTTCAACCCAAAAGATACTCAACCCAACATCTACCCAGCCCAAGCGCGTAGGTCCGACCCGGGGAAACCTTACCCGGTTCAGACCCACGCCCGACCCGGTCTTCAGCCGCTGACCCGACTTGCGGGCGTGACCCAATTCCTGAATCCCTACCCGGATTCGTGACCCGCTTTGATCTCGCCGACCCGATCGTGCGTAACCCTCGAGATTTGGCGATCCGCGGCGCCGAGGCTGGGACGTCACCGGGCGGTGACTCGACGGCGACGACGCGGCGGACGGCGGGTAGGGTTTCGGCGACAATGATGAGCGACTACTGGACTCGCAAGAAACGGCGGCGACGATGACCTTCCTCGGCCCCGATTTTCTCTCACTCGGGTCGGATCCGAGCCTCCACCGGCCGGATCGACCTTCTCGAAGTCGCTCGCCGCCGGCCTTCCCCGAAGTCTCTCGGTGGAGGGTGGGCTGAGCTCGCGACTCGAGTTCTCTCGGAGCTCGCTCGTTGATTCCTCCCCCGAAGTCTCTCAGTGGGAAGATCTCGGAACTCGCTCCCCTTTGCCATCGTCGGGAGAAGCCTATTTATAGGCGAGGAGGTCCGGTCGACGGAGGAGCTCGGCCGCCGGTTTTTGGCTTGCCGACCGGAACCTCCCGGCTGAACCGGCGTCTCATCTCAGCATTAAAGTCGCGCATTGAAGGCGCATGTGCGTCGTCCTCTCCTTCGGCGGCCTACCTCCATTCCTCTTTACCATAGGCTGCCCTTGAGCGCATCTTTGGCCATCACGCGTGATGCACGAGAGGACGAGAAGATGAAGGAAGGAGAAGGAAGAAGAAGAAGAAGAAGAAGGGAGAGAGGGGGGGGGTCGTACGAACCCACGTGAAGAAAAAGGGGGCTTTTTTTTTTTTTTTTTTTCTTTTTTTTTTTTCTTTTTTTTTTTTTTTCTTTTTTGTTTTTTTTTTTATTATTTTGGAAAAGACAAAATTAAAAAAAACTTAATTAATAAAACTAATTAAAAATGAGGTGTCAACAGCTGCCCTTCTTTGAAGGTGAGCTCGCAGAGGTTGCATTCAAAGACAGACTGATGCCTCAATTTTATCCATGCATGCGTAATAGATTATATTTTATTTAGGACCTATTACTCTATGCGGAAAAGAGCAATATAACATTACATATTCTAAGACAGATAAGAAGATACCTGTAGTTACTTACCGGGAGTGAGTGAGATAGGGTGTGAGCCCCGAGTTTGGCAAGTATCAAGGCGTCATCTTACCTGGTGATATGAGGAGATTGCTTTTCCAGGGCTTGAACCATTCTTCGGTCGCCTGTTAAAACAATCAACTAGTTTGTCTAGGACCCGAACCTTTCTTCGGTCGCCTTGACGGGGAATTGCTTTTCCAGGACCCGAACCTTTCTTCGGTCGCCTGTTAGAGCAATAAGTTGTTTGTCTAGGACCCGAACCTTTCTTCGGTCGCCTTGACGGGGAATTGCTTTCCCAGGACCCGAACCTTTCTTCGGTCGCTGTTAGAGCAATAAGTTGTTTGTCTAGGACCCGAACCTTTCTTCGGTCGCCTTGATGGAGAATTGCTTTTCCAGGGACCCGAACCTTTCTTCGGTCGCCTTAGAGCAATAAGTTGGTTTGTCTAGGACCCGAACCTTTCTTCGGTCGCCTTGACGGGAGATGCCTTTCTCGGGGCATCTTTTGTGGGTGTCCGACTGAGCAATAAGTTGGTTCGAGGACACCTTTCTTCGGTACCCGACCTTGAACGGGAGATGCGCCGACCTTTCTCGGGGCATCATATTTGTTGGGGTGTCGACTAAAGACACCGGTAGGACCCGACCTTTCTCGGGAGGATGCGCCGACCTTTCTCGGGGCATCATATTTGTTGGGGTGTCGACTTCGTCAAAGACACCTTGGTAGGAACCCGACCTTTCTCGGGAGGATGCGCCGACCTTTCTCGGGGCATCGATTTGTTGGGGTGTCGACTTCCGACGACACCCGGTTGGAACCCGACCTTTCTCGGGAGGATGCGCCGACCTTTCTCGGGGCATCGATTTGTTCACAAAGATACCTTTCACAAGGAAGCATATCAAAGAGTACCTGGATATTCACAAGTACTAACTTGAAGGATATTTGGGCCTTTGCGAAAGGCGTTAAAAGGGGCATTTGGATGATCATAAGCAAAACTCTTGGAGGATACCTGGATGATTACATATCGAAGGGGTACTTGGATACACAAGATTGCTTGTGGGTATTGAAAGAGTACTTGGATGATCACAAGTACAAACTCTTTGAAGGATACCTAGGATGATCACAAGTATCGAAGGGGTACCTCACAAGCAAACTCTTTGAGGATGGAATATCGAGGAATATCGTGAAGGTCTCTCGCTTCTTGGTAAAGGGAATATCGAGGACGGGAATATCGAGGACGTACCTCCTGGGATATTCGTGAAAGTCTCCCACCTCCCGGTAATTGGGAATATCGAGGGTGTGCCCCGCATATTCATGAAGGTCTCTCACCTCCTGGTAATTGGGAATATCGAGGGCGTGCCTCGGATATTCATGAAGGTCTCTCACCTCCTGGTAATTGGGAATATCGAGGGCGTGCCTCGGATATTCATGAAGGTCTCTCACCTCCTGGTAGTGGGAATATTGAGGATGGATCTCGCATATTCGTGAAGGTCTCTCACCTCCTGGTAGTTGGGAATATCGAGGACGTACCTGGGATATTCGTGAAGGTCTCTCACCTCCTGGTAATGGGAATATCGAGGACGTGCCTCGCATATTCATGAAGGTCTCTCACCTCCTGGTAAATGGGAATATCGAGGGCGTGCCCCGCATATTCATGAAGGTCTCTCACCTCCTGGTAGTGGGAATATTGAGGACGTGCCTCGCATATTCATGAAGGTCTCTCACCTCCTGGTAGATGGGAATATCGAGGACGTATATTCATGAAGGTCTCTCACCTCATGAAGGTCTCTCACCTCCTAGTAATAGGAATATCGAGGGCATGCCTCGAGTATTCGTGAAGGCCTCTCACCTTCTAGTAAATGGGAATATTAATGGCGTACCTGGGATATTCGTGAAGGTCTCTCACCTCCTAGTAAAAGGGAATATCGGGAATATCGAAGGTTTCTCACCTCTATTGAGGATGGATCTCGCATATTCATGAAGGTCTCTCACCTCCTGGTAGTTGGGAATATTGAGGCTTATTCATGAAGGTCTCTCACCTTTGGATTGTATTATAAACTTGACGGGTATGAGGCACTTGAAGAGGGTGGGACACCTGGATAGCCACGTAGTGTACAAAGGTCTTGGGATACTTGGATGAACACAAGTACTTAAAGATATGATCCGGGACCACTCATGGCGGGTCCAAGTGCTAGAAACATACCTAGACGGCGGTGCCAAGCAAAGCAATGGAATGCTTGAACAACTGCTATATTATTTGGGGACAACTCGGGCATGGTTGAGTGTCATGAAAAGGAAGTACCTTGACAACGATGGGTACTTGACGATATGGGGATACCTAAACAGGGTATTCAATGGATATTTGGTCAATCACAAGCATCAATACTCTGGGGACAACTCGAATAGGCCGAGTGTCATGAAAAGGGGCTATCGAACAATGGCCGGTACTCAAAGACAATAGGGATACCTAGACAGGTAGGGTATTCCAAGAGATACTTGGTCGGGTCACAAGTATCAATACTGGGGACAACTCGAACAGTCGTGTTAGGAAAAGGGAGTATCCGAACGGTGGCCGGTACTCAAAGACAATAGGAATACCTAGACAGCAGCAGGTATTCAACGATAAAGGGATACTTGGTCAGTCACAAGTATCAATACTCAAGTGTCGGGAAAATGGACAACTCAAACAGGTCGAGTGTCGGAAAATGGAGTATCCGAACGGTGGCCGGTACTCAAAGACAAGAGGATACTTGGTCAACGAGCATCCAAACTTTAAAGACAACTCAAACTTGAGTGTCAACGGGGAGCACTCGAGTAACGGTAGGCACTTAAAAACGGGGGTACCCGAAGTGGTGGGTAGTCAAAGACAAGGGGATACTTAGACAGTTGCAAGCACCCAAACTCAAGGGACGACTTGAACAAGTCGAGTGTCAAGAAGAGAGTACTTGGTAAGTACCTTAAGACAAATGGGGATATGGATATGCTTACCCGGCAATATCTCTTGATCTCTAGAGAGTATGTTTGCTATTTGCACAATATGCACACATGATTGTATATGCTGTAAATTCATGAATTCAAATGTGATTTATGCATGATAATTTTGTCAATTTTGCATCATCTTTGATTTCCATTGGGAAGATTTTGAAAGACAACATTTATTCGGAATATAGATGCTTTGAGCATGCCGGATGAGGGACTTTCGTCTGAAAGGACTTTTCACTCACTCTCATGGAAAAGGCTATCCTGACCATATTTATAAGGACCACACTATCTTGATGTCTTCATGTCAACAGGAGTCCAAGCATTCTCGCAAGCAATACGACTTTACCAATATGAGAAGTCTTTGTTGAAATTGTGATGAAGACTTGGTCAATAGCTCATCAAATGGGACCATCAGGTCAAGGCTCATGGAACAAAATGCCGCACGATCATCTCCGGGTTTGCAAGTCAAGAGTCCTGCGAAAAGAGATAGAATAGTCTTGCTCGTACTTCTTCGAGCGATGCTTATGCACATATGAAATCCTACGTTAATTGAAGTGCCCCTAGTCTAAGAGACTTTTACAATGGGATGCAATGTTGGCTTGACTCATGTGTAAAAGGGTGAGAGCTTGGTGATTGCCTTGGCATTTGTCACCGGTCTTTCTTCTCACTTGTCAGATGGAGGCTCTATGAACCACAACAACAACTTTTCTTGGCTGTATTTTTGACTTTGGGGGCATTGGCCTTGCTTTTACCCGAGGCACACTACTTTTTCATGCTCCCTTTTTTATTCCAGTTCTTCATTTATGGGCATTGACCTTGCTTTTACCAGGTACACTTTGCTTTTTTATGCCCATGTTTTTTTTTCTTGTTGTTGAGAGCTGATCTTGACAAGTTCAAGCAAACGCCTTTGTTAGACTATTGAGTCTTCATCTTTTGCCGGCACTTCTGATTATGCTACTCAAATGGCAGTAGCTTATGCTTTGCCTCCACGTGAAGGTGAATTTACAGACTCAATTGAGTTATACAATAGATACAAGTGCGTAAAGAAAGAATTGCTCTTCATGACTCTAGGGCACTTAAATTAATGCGAGTGTTCATATGCAATAAAGACACCCAAAGATTGATGCAAGTGCGAGCAAGAAAATTTCTATCTCTCTTCTCACTTTGTGATGCTTACTTGCCTCCGATCTTGCCCCGGTGTGGGGTGGTTCTTGACGGGGTATAGGACAGAAATTTCATCGGTGTATGGGGCTCAATGGGGTGAGCGATGGAATGCCTCTCACTATTTTGGTTATCGTACCATTCGCGAGAGAACTCTTTACCCTGCAGCCATGGAATCTTCTGCACTCATCTCACAAGTGTATAGATGGGGGACTGTGTAGGATATAGCTTGCCTTTCATCATTCGACGCGCCTCATTCAGCATGCTCAATCAATCTTGTATTCTTCACTTAGCTGTCTATTCTAATAATCCTCGGTGGAATCGTGACTTAGACAGACAAAATCATCATGCAAAATCCATGCATCATTTTAAATGTGATGGAGTTCGTATTCTCAAAACAAATTAATAGTTTTGACTCAAAAAAGACCCTATTGACAACTTTAGGGGCTAACATAATGGTGTTTCCAAATATGTTAAATTTTGAACATCAAAAGGGTTATTTGCAAATGGGTGTCGATGGTTGTCCCTATTGATTAGGGATATGACACATGAATGATCAGCCAATGATTGGGAATCATGGATTTGATGGGCATTTCTCTGCTTTTGCCCCTGCGAAGAGAAGATGTACAAGTAGATCAATTAGTCTGACCAAAATCAAATGTGAGTTGAGGCTAAGATTTTCTGTCATTTGCTTTGGCAATTACTCGGGACGTCCATTTTGCTTAGGAGAGTTTGTCATGCCTCTCATTGATTTATTATCTTTGTTTTTGACGGTCAAGTAATCCCGCAACAAACAAGACATGCTTCTCATTGATTCGTTATCCTTGATCATTTGACGAGTTGATCCTACAACAAACAAGAGGGAATGTGTTAGTCATGAACTCTTTTAAGTCGAATAATTGGAAGCGATACAACTTTACCCTTCACCGGTTTGCGGACGATTAGGTGATCTTGAAGTGAGAGGACGAAGTCCTATGTCCCTTGCTTCGTTGGGTCGATTATTCTCTCGAATTGGCTCCTGGATGACGCGTCCTTTTACACGAAGCCAGGTGAATTTGATGCGGGTCATTTCCACGAACCTCACTTGGCCAATATTGACCATCAAGTTTGGTTTTAGATTCCCAATGTTTTTCTGTCAATAGGGAAAATACGTCAAAAGCGAGTTCGGATAGTGGGAGTAAATGGAAACGATACAAATTACCCTTCACTGGTTTGGATTGGATGGACTTGAAGTGCAAGTGGGTCACGAAGTCCTATGTCTTTTGCTTCGTTAGGTCACCTCTTCTCTCGTAATTTGCAAGTGCAAGGGAAGCAAAATTTTTTTTATTATTTTTTTACCAAGCGGCTAACTGCCGCGTCGGGGATTCGAACCCCCGACTTCGGACCTTTTTGCTTCTTCCCGGATACCACTCGACTAGAGGTGCCGATGGTGTCCGTAGGGCGCTTCCTTTTTTATTTAACCGAACCGGCTCCTGGACGACACGTCCCTTCATACCAAGTTAGGTAAATCGATATGGGTCATTTGATTTGTCCAAATTAACCTTTAAGCTTGTTTCTTGAATCCTATGCTTCCTGTCAATAGGAGAAAATATGTCAAAAGTGAGTTCAGACACTGGGAGTATTGGAAACGATACCAAATTACTCTTCTCCAAAGTTTGTATTTGCTGACTCCTAGGGATATTTGAATGTCGATGACGGCCTTTTCGTCTTGGCACAGTTTGACATTTCTTTCGATTGGCCTTCCTCACTCATGGCCATGTATGTATGATTGATGGTTGTCGATTTATCTTCAACGCCTTCCTTCTGTGGAATTTTTCTTTTGTCTTTGACTATATGACCATTAGCAGCATTGAGCAAAGTCATGTACTTCAAGCTTCTATGGAATCTGAGATGGACAATCAAAACCTCCAATTCTCTTGTGGCAATTACTTCTTGCGAGAATATGCGTCTGGAGTGAAGCTTCTAAATTCCAAAGTCATTGTCCAAGGTGTGGGGCTATAGATCGCCTTGACTGTCTAGATTTTCTCCCTGTTGACAGTAATCACTTAAAAGGAAGAGGAGGAACTCCTTCCTTATGTTGAAGTTGATACTGTAACATCTAGCCGTTTGGGCGCGTCGTGCGACAAGATAGTTCTTTGGCTCAGGATGAAGCTAGGCAGGAGTGAGGCATGTCATGGATGCTTCGATCTCAACTCTATGCCTGTACCTATTACATCTCATCTTTTGTATCCTATAAATAGAAGAGAGAAGACATCATTTCCAAATTATATTCAGAGGATAAGACTTACCCTCTTTTGGTGTAGGATGATTCTTTCTATTTGCCCCTGTTTTCTTGGCAGGGTGTCTTTGAATTTGGTGAGTTCGCCTGATGCGCTTGCTTCAAATGCCCCATGTCACACTAAGTCAAAGGGGATGGGAATGATCTTCTGAGACATGAAGTGAATGAGTCAGAAAGACAAACATGGTTAAATTTATCATCTTGTTTTAACAAAAGCTTTTGGGTGATGAAATATTTTTATTTTCAAAATACGTCTTTAGGGGAGAAAAAAGCATGAGGAAGTCCAGCCCTCAGTATTCTCCTTGGATGATATTTTCTTTTCATGGTTGGATAACATCACTGGGCCGGTTTGGGATACCGCCTCATGCTTTCAAAACAAAATATTATAATTGTACATTAGATTACTGAAATGGAAAATACAACAGTAGCACACTAGACATGATAAGAAACATGAAATTATAAAAACAAGCAACACCCATGAAAACTCCTATGAAAAGGAGCACTTTGATAGTGCTGGTTTTGAAATCAAGCGCCTTTGAGTTCCTCGCCTCCAGTAGACTCGAAGTATTCGCATGAGAGGACCACTTCATTGAAGCTACGGAAATGCAACCCATGCAACCAACAGCGATGCTTGCGGGGTAAAGCTCCTATGAACAGCTTTATCATTTCTTCTTCGGCCAGTTGAGGGTAGGTTTGCATCATGAAAGCCTCCCACCTCCTTGCACATGCTCGAAAATCTTCCATTGGTCTTCTTCTAAAGTGAACCAAGTTCTCACAAGGTACTTCAGCCCAATCTGGTGCTTTGATACGATGCAGGAATGTGGAAGACAGCTCATTCCAATCCCTCATGAGGCTGATATCTGCTGTGACGAACCATTGCAATGCAGACCCTGTAAGACTTTCTTGGAAGGCCTGAGTTGTGAACGACATCGGGCCATAGTACCGACTCATTTCCGCATGGAGATATTGCAAATGAGCCACGGGACAAGTTGTGCCATTATACTTACGGAAATCAGGTATCCACATCTCTCCAGGGGTCGTGATCCTATGAGCGTAAGACGGGCTTGATGTATCTTGGTTAGGCCACTGATTTTCCCACTGCATATCTGTTGTAGTGGTGAATTTTTCTGTTTCAGGGAAGTTGGATTCTACCGAGATTACCCCATTGCTTTCTTCTTGGTCAAAATTTCCGAATGAGGATAAAGTATTGAAGCTATCCTCATGGTCAGAGGACAAGCTTAGTACTTCGTTAGGATCATAGCGGATAAAGACGTATGCTTCTTCTTCTGACGGGCCTTCATCTCCGGATGAGAGTAGGAAACTTGATTATACGATGAATCGTCGGTTTCATTGTTGAAATAACGCTTGGAAGTCCTTGGGATTGTATTCTAGGGCCGGGAAGTCTTCATGATTGTACTCTAGAGGATGGGGGCCTTCAAGGCTGCATTCTTGGGAATGCTCGAAGCTTTGGTGCGGTGGCTCGTCGGTAGATGCTGAATCTATCTGCTTAGGCTTTCTTTTCTTGGCTTTTGGTCCAGACCTTTTGAGTAAGGCCCTTCGTTTTGCTAACTTGATTCTGTCAAGGGAAGTGAGAGACATTAGAGTTTCACTGTCTGATTCACTTTCCAGGTTGATAGGGGTTGGTATTCTTTGGACCCTAGCTCTTGGAGTAAGCTTGGGAGTTGTCCGGTTGTGCCCCACTCTTGAACAGGACTCGTGTCTTTGACCTCGTACAAAGGCTCCTTGCCTTTCCTAGTGGGAAATTTTCCAGTAACAGGATGTTGCTCAACTGCCCATTTATCATGCAAGGCTTCATTGACATGCTCCTCTCTTATCTCAGCGGCTAAGAGCTCCTTGTGCTCCGCGATCATTGGCTCTTCGTAGGGCAAGGTGATGTCAGGGGTGATGTCAATATCACATTCTTGATGGAAAACATGAATTAATTCCCTCTAGGTTTTAAGGGGACTAATCTTCTTAACAATGTACCATCGCAAGGCAGGGCCAATCAAGTTCGATTGGTACGATTGAATCATCCTTTGAACCAGGTAGGCCTGCAAGTAGGTCTCTGGGCGGGAGGTGTCAGCATACCTTTCGCATTCAGGTGCTTTGAGTTTTTCAGGGATCTCAAAGCCGGCGTAATTGGAAAGGTCCATGGGATTCCGCCCTTGAAGTTGGTTTAACTTTTTCATGATCCTTTCAAACTGTCCGTAGTACCGGCTATTTTCTGGCAAATTTGCGGGCGTCATGACGGTGTTTGAGGCAACTATAGAGTTGGGCTCAGCCTGAGTGGATTTCATTTGTCTCGAGAGTTGTTGAAGGACAATGGACATCTGTCCTACGCCGTCTTCAATGTTAATGAGACGATTTTGTACATCATTCTGATCGGGTCCTATTGCATGAGGCCAATCACGGGCGATTGGTGGCCGGCGATTCATAATTACCTGTTTGTTGTGAAAACAATGAATGAGCACGAAAGTAAACAAAGATTGACCCATGGCAATGGTCTAACTGCTTTTTATTTATCAAAAGAGGATTTATAGACCCCAACTCCTAACATCTAAAACTTGAACTTGAAATGAAAAAATGAAATACTAGATATCAAACAAAAGTCCCTAAACAATGGGACAAAACTTTCACACTATTAACACTAAGGGGCACATGATTCCCAATTTATATGCGACGGGGAGCCTTGCTCTTGCGAGGATGCCTACTTCCTTGGGCTGGCTCTGAGGTGTGCATCCAGTCCATTCCCAAATCCCTCTCCATGAGCTCTGCTTGCTCGTGCGGGCTACTCTCTCTGATTGAGCGAGGAACTGATGGCTTCCACCTTGTCGGGATACAATGGTTGTGGATGTAGGACATTGAGGCGTGGTGGGCTTTTTCTTCTCCCTCAAGCCCTTCAGGTATCACAATCCTTTTGCGATGGCACTTGTCCCAGGTTTCCTCAGCGGTAGAAATTTCGAATTCATAGTCACGGCTTGTGTTGAAAAGAACTGGAGGGACCATCATCTTGAAAGGCGGTGGGATCTCCTGAAGGGCTCCATATTGTCGTGCTACCCGATATGGGTAGTAGGGAATGGCGCCGGTGAGACCGAGCAACGGAATTGGGCGGGTGCGCATGTAAGCAAAGCGGGCCCTCTTTTCATGGAACCAACCAGCACACCATTGGAATGCCTCAGGAGCTGGGTTTCTTAGGAAGCTTACCCAATTTAAACAGCTTTGATTGGGAATGTACGGTCCTAAAACCATAAATTTTTGTAATGGATTTTCAAAAGCATTTGTTTCAGGCGATCGCATGAAGTCTCGAAATTCGCTTAGGTGAGAAAAGAACCAGACTTGTAAAATTTCAGGAGAGGCTCGCATGATTTTCTCCGAGTTGTCTTTAAAACGATTAAAAGACAAAAATGTTTCAGTTAAAATCATGTTGACATAATTCCCCCCTCTTAAGATCTGATCAACTATCCATGCCATCTTGGGAGTTATGGCATTTCTTTGATGGGGGAAGATGATGAGCCCGAAAAAGGCTAGGAGGAAAATCTCACTTTTTTGGGTCATAGGCTGATTTTGGAAACAGACATTCATAAATTCTAGTGGGCAGGTATTATGGTTGCCTTCAAGAATTTGTCTCATGACATGGATTTCAGTTCCTAAAAGTCGTGCTAACCTGCGCCATGGGAGGGCGCCTATCGATGGCTTGACAAGCTTTTTCTCAAGAGGCATTCCAGTGATGATGCTGTATTCTTCCAGGGTTGGGGTTAGCTCAAACCTACCGAATATAAAAGTAATTGTCTTCGGGCACCAAAAATGTGCCATGGCTTGTATGACTTCAGGACGAACAGTGATTTGGATCAACGATAGGAGATGACCAATTTTGGCCTTCACGCGCTCTGGGCAAACTGATCTAATTGACCCCACCATCTAAGAGCTCCGCCTTGGGAGCGGGAATGAACTGGATATCGTCTTTCCCCATCACATATAAACTGGGACTTGAAAAGTTTATCCTACATTGCCATGGGCCAAATAAAAAGACTGAGTAAAAGTAAAGAAATCACTTTGCTTTTAAATAAAATGGCAAGCACAAAGACATACAGATGGGACGTGTGGCTCGATTTCTAACTCAGAAGGCTTGGTGAGATTAAAAGGATATCCGCCCATCGCAGTCTCGCGTTAGCAGCATACCCTCCTAACCTCGGCTAAGAAATTCGGGGAAAAGAAAGGCAACCTCTACATCGCAGTCTCGCGTTCGAGGTCGTATCTTTCTTAACACCATCCTAGAAATCCTATGGCGGCCCAGGTCCGGCGGCCGGGTTGTGTGTGCCATGTGTAGTGTTTAAAAGAGTAAAGCATGCACAATAGTTTATAACCACAAAACATTTTATTTTGACAGAATAAAAAAAAAACTTTAAGCTATTACCCTGCACAAAAGAAAAAAAACCAAGTCAGCCAAGCGTTTAAACAAAGATAAAATGGCCTAAGTCCTCACAGTCCCCAGCGGAGTCGCCAAGCTGTCGCGACCTCTTTTTTTTTTTTTTCGGCGCCCGCAATCGGGTACGGGCGCCTAAGGAGGCTAATGGCTCGGCTGAAATTAGTTATGCCCGGACTCTCCCAAGTCCACCAATTCACGACTTAATGGTCTAAGTTTTTAACCTGTAAATCAATTTTTAAAATGGAGTCGCCACTAATCGATTTGGGGTGGGTTGATTAGAAACCCAAGCGAAGTATCGGGAGAAATACTCACTCTGCGCAACCAGAGAAATTAGGATCGGGGACTTGATTACACTAGTTAATCACTAATGCCCTTTCAGTACCTAATCTTGTTTAAACCCTGAGGTTTTTGGATGTTCGAGGGATTTTCCATGCATTTTGGGAGGAAAAATTTTGGAGAAAAACATTTTTAGGTCTTTTTCTAATTTTTTTGACACAAAAGGGATTTTTTTTTTGACCTTTTTGTATTTTTGGAAAATACAAGTCTTTTTGGCTTTTTCTGAATTTTTTGGCTTTTTCATGAATTTTTGGCTTTTTTTTTTTTTTTTTTTGGAATTTGGCATTTTTGGAAAATATGAAATATTTTTTTTTTTTTCGGAAAATAAAATATTTTTAAATATTTTTTATTTTTTGGAAAATAAATTATTTTTGATTTTTCGATTTTTTTAGAAAATAAAACATTTTTCAACATTTTTAAATATTTTTTGATTTTCTGAAATAAAACATTTTTTTTTTTTTTTTTTAAAATTATTTATTAATTATTTATTAAAATATTATTTTTATTTTAAAATAATATAAAAACGAACCGGGTCGGACCCGCGGGTTGGGTCCGACCCGGTCTTCGATCTGCCCGAGACACAGACGGGCCCGCAACGCGGGCCCGACTCGGATTTTTTGGTCCTTTTTTTTTTTTTTTTTAAAAAAAAGCCCAAACCGCTCTTGGCCCATTTTATAAAAACTTCAACCCAAAAGATACTCAGCCCAACATCTACCCAGCCCAAACGCGTAGGTCCGACCCGGGGAAACCCTACCCGGTTCGGACCCACGCCCGACCCGTCTTCAGCCGACCCGACTTGCGGCCGCGACCCGATCCCGAATCCCTACCATTCGTGACCCGCTTTGATCTCGCCGACCCGATCTCGTGCGTAACCCTCTAGATTTGGCGATCCGCGCGCCGGTCCGAGGCCGGGACGTCACGGGCGGTGACTCGAGAACCCGGCGATGCGGCGGACGGCGGGTAGGTTTCGGCGACAATGATGAGTGGCTACTTGGACTCGCAAGAAACGACGGCGACGATGAACAGCCTGGGTTCTCGGGGATGGCGGTGGCCCAACTTGGGCGAGATGGGTGCAGCGGTGAGGTGTGAGGGCGGCATCCATCATTACCCGCTCTCGGCAAGAGTGTGGCACGGCGGCGTTGCTGGTCGGCAAGGCGACGGCGTCAAGCCCTTGAAGTTTGATGGCGTCGGGGTAGGTCACGGCGATGGCATCGGGGTGTGGACAGCACGGCGGCGGTCGATGGCGTGCCTTTTGAGGCAACAACGGCAAACAACGGCGACTCTCACGCGGTTTCCAAATTTGCGCCCAAATCTCGACCTTCCTTCCTCCGCCCTCCGCTCACTTAGATCGGGACTCGCGTCGAGGGGTGGTCACGGCGCCGCTTCGAGGGGGAACAACAACAAGAACTCCCGGATCTGCCACGGCGTAGATCTCGGCCGGACCTTCCTCGGCCCCGATTTTCTCTCACTCGGGTCGGATCCGAGCCTCCACCGGCCGGATCGATCTTCTCGAAGTCGCTCGCTGCCGGCCTTCCCCGAAGTCTCTCGGTGGAGGGTGGGCTGAGCTCGCGACTCGAGTTCTCTCGGAGCTCGCTCGTTGATTCCTCCCCCGAAGTCTCTCAGTGGGAAGATCTCGGAACTCGCTCCCCCTTTGCCATCGTCGGGAGAAGCCTATTTATAGGCGAGGAGGTCCGGTCGACGGAGGAGCTCGGCCGCCGGTCTTTGGCTTGCCGACCGGAACCTCCCGGCTGAACCGGCGTCTCATCTCATCATTAAAGTCGCGCATTGAAGGCGCATGTGCGTCGTCCTCTCCTTCGGCGGCCTACCTCCATTCCTCTTTACCATAGGCTGCCCTTGAGTGCGTCGCTGGTCGTCGCGCGTGATGCACAGAGACAGAGAGAAGAAGAAGGAAGGAGAAGGAAGAAGAAGAAAGAAGAAGGAGAGAGGGGAGGGGGGGTTGTACGAACCCACGTGAAGAAAAAGGGGGGCTGCTGCTTTTGCTTTCTTTTTTATTTGTTTTCTTTCTTGTTTTCTTTCTTGTTTTCTTTTTGTCATCTATTTATCCGGAAAGACTAAATTAAAAACTTAATTAATAAAACTAATTAAAAATGAGGTGTCAACAGTGACGTCTTTGAATTAACACACTGAGCTATTATTCGTTTTTGCCCGTCCCATATCGAGCCTCAAAATTTTGTCCTTCCGCATAAAAGTGGCCCATTTTCCAGGAGGTCGCCCATCCTAGGAGTGCTCTCACCTTGGTACACTTAATTTTGGAGTTCAAAAACTAAGTATTATTGCTATGTCTAGAAGTGTTTTTAAACTAAGTATTACTGCTATGTCAACAAGTTTTTTTTATGAGTTAATTCTAGTTTATTTTATATATATATATTATAATCTCTATCCCCATATTTGGTGTACAGTTAAGTTCATTCATGCCCTCTTCGTCATCATAAAAGCTTGTCAAGAGATATTCCTTATCCAAACCCTCAAGCCTCGGTAACCACTTTTACTCTAATTTTAGCGGGTAAAAGTCACAAGAAAGATAAAAATGTAATATTCAATTATGTCCTGACGTCTTTGTTCTGATAATTTGGAAGGCCATTTCCTACTGCTTTACTTTTGCTTTCCTTGACTTCCTTTACTTTTGACAAAGCTAGGATCCAACCCCATTTATGCAGGAAGGCCATTTGGAAGGCCATCGCCCGCTTTCCTAAACTTTCTTTACCTTTGGCAAAACTTTCTTTACTTTTGACGAAGTAGCCTTCGGTGAAATCACTCAGATATTATATGTTTATGTAGGTCTTTGACAAGTCTAATGAGGTGGCATCAGGTCCTCGGCCTCTCAAGAAATTGTGCATAATGAGGTACGAAAACCATCCTTAGAGTGAACATTTGTCGCATCTGCCTCCAAACATGCGTATTCATTGCGTTCTCCTCAGTTGTATCATGTCTCAACAAGTCATTATCTCAACTGTACAAAAAAGGACTGGTAGGCACTTGCTCTAATACCAAAAAAAAAAAAAAAAGTTTTGTGTGAAATCTCATATGTTGCCATTAGAAAATGTGAATATGTAGCCTGATTAATTTCATTTTATAGCGCAAGAGTCATCACGCACCAAGTTATAAATGACAAGAATTTCTCCACTATCTTATAGTGTCAACTGGTTCCACCATATTGGTAGGAGAGATCGGCAACAATTTTGGTTAAGATCTTCTATGGTGATATTTTGGTTTATTCTTGCTTCGAGATATTGTATAAAAATGACAACATCGTAGAGGCATCGATATTCCTCATTTCACTATAATTAGTTAAATACAACCTACATGCAATTAAATCCTAAGGATATGCGACTCCCTAACACCATGCAACATGCATAGCGTGGTAACAGATTGTAAATGCAATTTATATGAAGCACTAACTTAATCTCCTGCTTTTGTTTTCTATATAAAGTTTAAATGGACCTTCATCTGATGTTGGACCCTTCAAATTAACATATAAAAATTAATATGGTTAGTTCTTGTGAGCTGGTACTACCATGTTACTTAATCTTAATTATTCTAAAATCTGATAATGGGTAGATCTTCTAGCTTTTCTAGTGGGGGGTTAAAATTAATAAATGATTACAGGAAAATGGGGTGGGTGTAATAGATTTTTTTTAGTGGGTGGATCTTGCATATTAAATTAACTCGCAACCCGCAAGGCAAGTTAGAACTCGTCTCGTTGGGAGATTTGTGCCCCTTATTTTATTTTATTTTTGGTCAGTAGTGCCCCTCATTCACACGTGCTAAATTGAAGGACTCTCTCTCGTATGTTAAGGGTGTGTTTGGTAGCGTTTCTGTTAAAAAATTATTTTAGGGAACAGAAATAGAAAAAACTAATTTTGTTCCGGAGAACAATTTTTGACCAGAAAAACGCGTTTGGTAAATTTGTTCATGAAACAGAAAAAGAACATAAACACGTTTGGTAAACTTGTGTAATTTTTTTAATTTTTTAATATTTTTATTTTATTTTCCTTTTTTTCTTTCTTTTTTCTTTTTTTTTTTTTCTTTCTTCCTTTTGGTCTGTCTCCGGCCTCAGCCATGGCCGGCAACCGGTCGACGAGGGCCGGTAGCCTCACCCAGCCATGGCAAGGCTTGCCGTGACTAGGCGAGGCTCGGCCTTGCTGAGGGCCAGCGATACTCTGGCGAGATCGTCGGCCGTCGAGGGCCAAAGAAAAAGAAGAAGAAAAGAAAAATAAGGAAAAATTAGGAGAGAGAAAAATTATTTCTCGAAGTGTTGCGGGAACAAGAAACGAGTTTTTTTTTTTTTTTGGTTTCTTGTTTCTATTCTAAATTTGTTCATTGGAACAGAAACAAGTCTTGAGAACAAAAACGTAAACAAACGTGTTTTTGTCTTTTTTTTGTTCTCCAGAACAAAAAAAACAGAAATTGTGTTCATGACCAGAAAAAAAGAACACAATCATGCAGGGCCTAAATCCTCAGCCACCTCCGTTTCCTCTTTTTTCTTACATTCCCCCTTTCCGTCTTACATTACTTGAATCGTGCCACTCTAAAATCTATTAGACAAGATAAATGCACAGGTCTTTCAAGAACTTGGCCTTTCATTTTCGTTTTTATTTTTCGGCGTGGCCGTATTTCTGATCATGATGGGCAGTATCAATTTGTCCATAGTTAGACTAGTTGCATGATGTCACGTCTTGACTCTCCAGAGCCTTGAAAGAGTATCCAATGAGAAGCTTTGGGATGTGTGTATGCTCATTTAGTCATTTGTTTACGCCTATGTGCTGAATTACAGTCGCATGACAGTTAAAAGATATAGCACAGGTTATGATGCCATATAGGAACTTCTGCAGCCCAAGTGCCATAACTTGGCACGAGAGAACACTTAAGTACCATAACTTTAAAATGATGTGCTTGAGTGCCAGTTTCGAAGTTAAATGGAACACTTAAGTGCTACTTCGGCGAAAATCCGGCCAAATGGCTTACGTGGCAACTTTCCGGCGAGTTTGGTCCAAAACGGCATTGTTTTGCATGCTGACGTGGTAGAGAAAATACAAAAACGATGCCGTTTCGTGTCTAACGTGTAAATAATAATATAAAAATTAATTAAATTAGATTTAAACTTAATTTTATTTAAAATATTCAAAAAATTAAAAAAATAAGAAGAATTAAAAAACTTAAAAAATTTTAAAAATTAAGAAAAAAATTTTTAAAAAAAAGGGGGAGGTCAAACGAGGCGGTTGAGGGCTGAGCCCTCGCCACCGTCGCCTCCTTGCCGTCGCCGGGAAGGGCCGGCGACGGAGGGGGGAGGGTTGGCCGAGGTCGCCGGCCCTCGGCCGACCAACGGCGAGGGCTACGAGCCCTCGCTAGATCGCGGTGAGGGCCGCGACCCTTACCCCAGATCTGGGCGAGGGCTCGCAGGTCCTCACCGCCGGTCGGTCAGCCTCGCCGACCCCTGGCTAGGGCCCGGCGACCCTGGCCAACCCTCCCCACTCTGTAGCCGGTCCTTCCCGGCAACGGCGGGGAGGGGGCGAGGGCCCACGAGCCCTCGCCAGATCTGGGCGAGGGCCACGACCCTTGCCCTAGATTTGGTCGCAGGCTGCGACCCTCGCCCCAGATCTGGGGGAGGGCTCGCGTGGGGCGAGGGTCGCGGGCCCTCGCCTCCTCCCCGCCGCCGCCAGGAAGGGCCGATGACGGAGTGGGGAGGGTCGACCAGGGGCCAGTGAGGCTGGCTGACCAGTGGCGAGGGCCCACGAGCCCTCGCCTAGATCTGGGGCGAGGGTCGCGGCCCTCGCCGTGATCTAGCGAGGGCTCGCAGCCCTCACCATCGGTCGACCGAGGGCCAGCGTCCTTGACCGACCCTCCCCCCTCAGTCGTCAGCCCTTCTCAGCGACGGCGAAGAGATGGCGGCGGCGAGGGCTCAGCCCGCAACCGCCCCGTTCGACCTCCCCCTTTTATTTTAAAATTTTAAAATTTTTTTAAGTTTTTTATATTTTAAATAAAATTAAGATTAAATCTAATTTATTAATTTTTATATTATTATTTACACGTCAAACATGAAACGGCGTTGTTTTAGCATTTTCTCCATCACGTCGGCGTGCAAAAAAACGACGCCGTTTTGGACCAAACTCGCCGGAAAATTGCCACATCAGCCATTTGGCCGGATTTTCACCGGAGTGGCACTTAAATGTTCAATTTTACTCCGATATTGGCACTTAAGTGTACCATTTTAAGTGTCCCTCCGTGCTAAGTTATGGCACTCCAGGTGTCCCAACCTCTGTATTTGCCTATCGTTTATGTCTGAAAATGCACTCTGTCTCAATCTTCCCTCCAGTAGAGCATCGATCCTTCTTCTTGACTATTTATCTTCTTTTTCTTGCAATTTGCATCACCTAAATGGCTGATTTTTTTTTTCTTTGTTTTTCTTTTGCTTGATGACCCGGTCGAGCCTCGTCATTCTTCTGTCTGTTCATTTAATTTCTGAAAAAGTACAATTCTCGCAAGAGACTGCTTGGCTACTAGTCATTGTCTTGTGTGCAGTTGGTAGCAGAGTGCACAATAAAGGGAAATCATACTCGCGCTAATAACTAGAATGCGGCATGAGTAGATTGAAATAGTTGTCTTGATGACGAGGAAAATTGACTGGCCTTTTGCCAAGCAAGTTTAGCCAAGTCATGTTTGGTGGGTTGCTGTAGTTGTATGAAACTGCAATGAGTGAACGAACATAACAATGTAGCCTAATGCATGTACAAATATTGCTGAATAATGTCCTCAGAATGAAATACGAGTTTGTATTTGTGCATTGCTTGATCAAATTGTACGTAACTGTGGACTTCAACTGGTTTGGAATAGAAAACAATGCGGTGTTTTTATGTGCTTTCTGGAAGCACGACAAGTAAAATCAGCCTCTCGGAGGTGTTCCTTTCTTTATACTGGAACCATCGTAGATCAAACGCTCCCTCAGTATCAGACCATTCTTGTTGGACCACCAGATGGTGCCAGTAATCACCAGATGGAAGATAAGGTCTTGAACCGCATGAATGTGAATATTACTTATTGTAATTATAAAAGATTATGCAGGTCTGCTTCAATTTCATCCAGGTCTTTATTTATTATTATCTCTTTACCAGATTTGACCATCTTAAATTTAAGCAAGACTCGACTTTATGAGAGGACGAAAGAAAGCACCCGAAAAGAAGCAAAAGGTGGGTCTTTCTTTAGTATTATCTCTAGTCCAGATTCATGCAATCTTTGTGGGACACTCTCTCTTTGAAGTTCTTCTGAGGATAGAGTTATTTTCACAAGAAATTCTTCGGGTCAGTTTACTCAGGCGATGCTTGTGTTGGCAATAGGTACGAGAAAAGAAACAAAAGATGGTTTGGCATAAGATTATCTGGTTTACGCCAAACCTGCGGAAATTTGAATTCATTATGTGGCTTGTTATATTGAATGGGCTGCAAACATCTGATAGAATGAGAAAGTGGACTTCAATTGATGATAAGTGCATCTTGTGTTCCTCCCTTCCAGAATCTTGGAAACATCTAGTCTTCTAATGTGCTTTCTCTAAGCTATATGGACTATGGAGTCATCTTCTGGAGCTGCTGGCACTTCATAGGAATTTTGGTGCATTGGATTTTGAGTTTGAATGGATTCTTCGAACTGCCATGGGGAAATCTCTGCTTAAAACTGTAGTTGGGTTTAGACCACCCAGTTTACCTCACAGGTTGTGCAATGAAAGGATCAACTTACCTTCCAAAAAGAAAAGAAGAGAATTCAAGTTCTTGACAATTTCTATGTTACATGCCTTTTTTTCTTCAATTTAGAGCTTTTTCTTCGCCTGTTTGCTGTGCATTCAATTCTAATATTTTCATGATACCATATTTAAGTTTATGTTTCAAACATGCTATTTTCATAAGAGATTGAAGAATTATAGCAGTAAAAGGTACGTTGTTTTTTTGGTAATAGAAAAAAAAAGGTACGTTGTTTACATCTGATACACTCAACATTTTGATCTTGCACATAAAACTAAATTTTATTATATATAGTTAAAGCCGGAGCTGAACTTTTTCAACCTAATTATCATCAAATTTGGCATCAAGATTTACAACAAATGGAGCATTGTGCAAACGCTTTGTTTCGAGTCATCCATATACAATATGAAAAGGCGCTCCAAGAAAGCTTGAACAACCAGTGAGGCAACGGTTTTCCTCAAAGCAAGACATGTCTCAGGATGACTCCACAAACTAATCTCCAGTCGTATGACTAATCTGATGGAGGAACTGCTCTTATTTGTTTCATTTCATTTCCGTCACCTTTATGTTAAAGATGAGTCTCAGTCAAATCCATTAAAACTCATTTTTACTCGGTCTTTGTTTCTTACTTCTCATTCTAATCCATTCATAAAATAAAATTGACCCACTTCAATCCCAACCCAGCAAATATGAGCGGAAAATGGTAACGTGCAAATCCGGCAATTCCCCTGCTGTTGAACACCATCTGTTATGGCCCCTCAGCTTGTATACGTGGACGAAATTGGTCCGTTGACAGGTCTCCACTCGAAAATTCTAGATTCTAGAGTGACAATTTATTTATTTTTGGCTCCCTTAATTGAACAAATACGATAATTCTTTTTGCACCGAGCACTGGAGTTGTAGCCCCTACGGCTTTATGGATCATCTCATCTCTTTCATGCCAAACATAGTATACCTACCTTATTCACTGTAATTATGATTATTATTTTCATTTTACTCAGCAATAATCACTAGAATAATGACTTCTTATTTTTTGCAAAGAGCAATATGATCTTAGAAGTCAGAGATATGCTAGCATATATAAAGACCTTAGATAAGAGTGACTTCACCATAAGGCACTAAATGGAACCGGGGGAATAATTCTGGCTTGAGGTTCCGTTCAGTGCCGTAAGGCATGTCAGACTTGCTGTGGGCATTTCATCCATCCTCACTCACCCCAAGCGCGGGTGCCTATTATACCATCCTACTATGTGGTAGTCGGAGCACGCAAGTATGTTTCGACGTAGAGTCTACCTTCCCCACTATGAGACCCAAATTTCCTATCTATTTTTGTCTTCCTGACAAAGAGAGAATACGGTGGACAACATGAGGTCTCCCACTCCTAGGCAGATCTCCCACCTGTTTCCTCCTTGAGCCTTTTAAGGATCTGCTCAGGTCCATACTAGCATATATAAAGACCTCAGATAAGAGTGAGCCCAGCTAGCTATCATCACCATTTGCTCATCATTAAGGTTCCACTCGTTTTTCAATCTTTCAGGGCCAACCATGTGCTCAATTTATCATAATTTAACTATGAATGAAAAACTATTAAACCTGAGTGACTTGATAATTGTAGTTCCAATTTAATTAAGGCTTGAAGTGTATATATATGTCTATGTTTATATAGATGTGGATGCATATTTAATACTGTATCATGTATGTCTATATGGAGAACCATGTGTTCGTGGTCAGTTCCTGGACAAATGATGAAAGAATCACAAGCTATGCAACATAAATGAACAGTGCCACCTCGGAGAGAATGGTCATCAATTATTCTACAGAACCACTTTTTTATTGAGCCACCAATAAAGGCTAGCATGGCTTGAATATGTTTACATTTGAAAAGGAAAAAGAGGATAGAGACCCCTCTAATTTATTGGCTGTTATTTTTAAGTAGCCATCTTTGCCTTTAACCCACCCCCCAAAAAAAAAAAAAAAAGGCCATCTTTTGTTAAAGAATGGTGTCATCTGGCAGCATGCGCGTGTTTCCGTTGTTTTGTCAAAGATGTGAATAATTGATGTTTTCCAGCCTGTTTCTGACTTGGTTTGCATTGATCAAGTGCATTCATTCACATTGGTCGGATTTGAAAACTTTACCCCTCTTTTGTTTTATTATTTTTAATAAAAGGACGTATCTAAAGCGGTTTGACCATCTGCGCGTTGGTTATGATTTGCATGGATACTGAGGGAATATCAGCCCATGAGTTTGGTAAATACAAGTAGTGTAGTCCAACATCGACGCTTTTGCTTTTGCAAAAGGTCAGTCGCATGACCCTTGTTTGCTTTCTCCAAAACGTTTGCTGGTGGAACAATTTCACATCACCAATGGCAACCAATCAAGGCGCAAATCTAGGAAATGAAATAATCCCATCAAAGTAGTAGGGCAGGTCGGATTGAATATGGTTCGATTCAAATAGATCAATTTAACCTATTTTGCAATGCAAATCTAGGGACCCATTTACATATAATTAAAATTTAGTGACCCATAACCGACATCACACATATTCAACGCATATCCAATTAACCCATATTACTATAACACTTTTACATTTAACTCAATTTATGAAAACTCATATTCAAATTGAGGTGAGAGTGTGGAGTGAGTAAATGAGTGCAAAATCGAGTGAGGGCAGAGGAGAATGAGAAAAGAGTCATAGAAGTGGTTGGGTCTAAATAAGTTGTGAACCTATTTACAACTCATTTAACGCTCATATTATATTTAATCTCAATTATGACTTATTTACAAAATATAACTAATCCATATAATAATTCAACCTATCATATATAAGTTAAGAAATAGTTTTATAATCCATATTTGACAAGTTTAATGTTGAACTAGTAACGATAATGTATCAACATAAAGTAATCGGATGATTGCGTGACTATTGTGACAATAGATAACAAGCAAGGGGTCAACATCACCACAGAAAAAATAATAGCTAATTACAAAATCGCTGAACTTGTCAATCCATGTACGAGGGGCTTGTCTTAAGCCCTCTAGTACTCGTCAAATTAAACACACATTATCAGGCCGAGATGGATCATGGAATACGGGGGCCGCTTTACATGTACGGGATTATCAAGGTCTACGTGAAGGAAGCATTTTTTACACCGAGTTGGCAAATTGCCAATTACGAACAATTGCAACACTAAGAATGACAGCTAATGGTTTAGCCCCTTTTTCAATAAGTTGCAATCGTGCAAAGAGGTCAAAATCCCGAGCAATAAAGCTTTGAGTATGTTGACACATGAATTTTGATAATAATTCAAATATGCATTGTCGAAATAATAATAATAATAATAATAATAATAATAATAATAATAAAATGCAAAAGCTTCAGCCCATTGAAATAAGTCCAAGCCCAATACTTTGGTTCAGCCCAATCAAATTGTAAGCACAAGCCTAAAACATTTTGAAAATCATCTCAGCATGGTTCAAGGCTCAATGAGCCCAGCCCATTCTTTTTTTCTTTCTCTTTAAGCCAAGCAAAATGACGAACACTCGAGGAAAAGGAGAAAAGATGAAGCGCAATCTGGTGAGGTCACGCAATGGAGGACGTGGATAACACGGAAAAAAATAAATCGTATTTTCTCTCTAGGTTACATTTGGTCATCTGAATTTATAATCGGTATAGAATTGTATAAGATATAATTTAAAATCCAGAGATTTTATTATATCTTATCAACTGTTTGATAATTGCAATCGGATATATTCATATTATAACATATACATTATTTGGTATAAATGGTATATTAGTATAAATAGATAAAAAGTTTTACAAACGAAGATAATAAAATTCTTTCGCAACATTTTTGCATACTTTGTTTTTATTTGATTTTTTATTTTATTTCCATCTCTTTTTCAATTAATTTCTTTGTTATTTCTTTCTCCCCATTTTATCAGTCTCTAATAAAATTTTATTAAATAGTAAACTATACTAATATATCTAAAATACGAAAATACCTAAAATATGTAATAGATATAAATAAATAAATATATATATACTGAATTTATATTATGAAATAGAATTAAATTCAAATATATAAGTAAAAATAAGATTAAATTGTTATTTTTTTGTTTTGAATTTCTTATATTAGAATTCAAATATTATTTATATATTGAAATAAATTTTTATTTTTTGTCGAATAATTTTAATTTTGTTAATTTAAGAAGTTTGTTATTCGAGAAAAATAACTTTCTTAATATGAATGTTAGAAATCTTATCTACTTTTATCTCACATCTCCCATTGAATTATTTAATCGGGTCAATATCTTCCTTATATCGACTTTATTCTATCTTGAGTAGACACTAAATATAAGATATGATAATTTTTATCATATTATGAATTTTATTTTGACTGCCAAACGTAATTTAAAAAATACTACTATGCTTGGATGCCATTGTGAGGGAGTTTCAAGGCTTTCCATCTCTCTCTCTCTTTCTCTCATGTCATCTATTCCATGTAGACGCCTTCTTTCTGTACACCAACCAAGTGTCACAACCCATGACGTAACTTTTTCTTGAGGAAGTAAATAATGACGTCATACAAACTTCGACAACGTTTCTTAACTTCGATGACATCTTTAGGTCGCCCCATGTTAGGCCAAAAGACTGTCATACAAATGACGTCCCTGCATGACACAAGTACAATTAGAGAAGATAAGGTACCTAATAATTTCAGATAATGACACAAATAATGCCTAAACTTTAACCTGATCATATTAAATAAATTAAATCTTTAGGAACTAGATTATATTAGGTCCAAATTCAATTACTGCTTGTGTCATTTTTTATAATAATTTCCATACATAATTGCACATTTTTAAACATGTCCGTGTCTCGCGATGCCCATGAAACACGTGTGACCTCTATTCTTTTAATATAAGCTAATTTCATTGATTAACTTTCCCTCTAAATTTGTATCTTCCCCACTTTCCGTGCTTTTTCAAAGAGAGCATAAATTCTCTATTTAGTTAATTATTTTTTCTCTTAGAAAAAGTTGCGATGCTTTTGAGAACACCCATGTTAGGCTAAATGCATATAAAAAAATTTAGTTATTGACGATGACGATGTTCTCATTCTATTATTTTGAGTTAAAGATGTCAATGTATCTCTTTCACGAAAGAGTCATTAGCGCAATTCAAACTCAAATCATGTTTCAAGATTTTGAAGTTGGCGATGAAAATAATAGTAGAGTAAAAAGAAGTGAAGAGAATGATTTTCCCCATGTTCAGAAAGTACAAATCTAACTACGATCGACAAAAATATTTTGGATATATATTTATATTACATACATTGTTGTCATCATCGTCAAATATTTTTCACACAAATAGTCTTTGAATGGAAATATAAACCTATTTACTAAATAAAGTTTCGTGCAAAGAAATATAACTATATTATGTGTCATTACATAAAACTTGCTTGTTTACATTGCTAATGTACGTAATAAAAATACTGTTGAAATAACATTTATACTACGCAAATTGTCAGTATAAAGGCCTGTTTTACACAAGGAGTCTCAACTTAAAAGTTAACCTCTTTATGGAATAAAATTACATGCTAAAAAAATTATACATATTCGTACTATTAAACCTATTTATTTAAAGAAAATTTTACGCTGCCATTACACATAATAAAAATCCATTAGAATATATTGTTTGAAAGAACGGATTGTTGAAGGAAACAAAAAGGATTATGCGAAATTACGCTCGTATCTTTTTTATTTATTAAATTTTCCAAATTTACACTATTGTAAATAAGAGGAATTTTCCATAAAATATTTTAAGGTCATAAAATTTGGAAACGAAGTCAACATTCAGTAATTGCTATCAAGAGAACAGAAAATAACTTCGAATTCACCCCCGTAAAAGTACTTATCTGCTTCAGATTTTTTTCATGCTTGCGAGACGGTGGACTTCCATCCCTAGGATCATCCCTACCCTCCGAGGCTCTTGGTGGGATAGGACTCAACTCTTGATCGTTGGAGACATTGGCTTCAGAATCCTAAAGACCAGCCACATTACTGGCATTCCGGTGAGACATTGTACTCTCCCTTTGTGGTCACATAAAAAAAAAATCTTACGTGCATTTTTGCCAGGTTCACATTGCCAAAACCTCAATGGTTTTAATTGTTAAGTAAAGTCCAATCAAGAATAATCAATAGCCAATTAAATCGTTAAATATGACTTCAAATAAAAAGTAAATGGTTTGATTATGCCTTGAAACCTCAAAAGACTATAAAATCAGAATTACTGAATAATGTACAAATAGTAGATCTTGCATAAAATTTTATTGATTAAAAATATATATAACTTAGGAATCAATTGATTTGAAAAAAAAAAATGATCACGGAGGAAAGATAATTGGTAAAAGTTCAGCACCTTTGGTTTCTTTATCCCGATTGCAATACTTTATCTGTCCATTTCAATGATGATGCTTAATATATGAGTTTTTTTTTTGTCGGACTTAATATATGAGTTAATTAATAGTTCCTTAAGTCTTTTTAAATCAAAGAAATGGTCAGAATTCGATATAGTTTCCTTTCGAGCGCGCCTTTCTCTGCAATGAGGCCGAGCACCGGTGACGTGACCCACAGTGGAGACGCCTGTCGATGCAATGAGGCCGAGCACCGGTGACGGCTGGGTAGAGTGCGGTGACAGTGCAGCAGCCATGGTTGGACCAGCAGAAAAAAAAAAGGAAGAAAGAGGGGGTGGGCAGATTTTGGTTTTCTCTGATCTTTTTCTTTATTTTTGTTATATTAGAGTTTATGTGCGGGTGACTTTCAAGTTTGTAATCCACCGATCATTAACTGATCGGAGAAATTTTTTCCGACCAACATTGGAGGAAAACATGTCCTCAATAAAATTTGAATTGCCAAATATGGGTACGCAAACTAGTGAAGTTGGACTTCTACGCTGCCAGGTTGAGCTAACTTGATTTTTAGATATTCAAGCATAATTAACATAGACGGGCAATTTAAGAAAAAAAATATCTAAACCTGCTTAGCCAAACCAAAATTCTTCTCATCGTTTTTTGTCTCGAAATGCAAAGCTCAATCTACCGCCATGGTAGCTGCTTTTTCAAACCCTAACTTCCTCGATGATTACCACCATGTTTTCCTTTCCATCCAGAGTATGGCTCTCGAGATTCCCATGTACATCCTTTCTTTCACCTAGCAATTACCCACCAATTTCCACACTCATCTCCTTCTCCTTCCGATAGGTTTTCCCGGTCTCTAGCACCTCTTCTTTTCCCATCATTTTTCTTACTGCATGCCTCAATTTGCTCTGTTCAGCCGTCCCCTTTGCCCATCTCGCCCGAATTCCGTAGTCTTCGTTGGAATGCATGTGGGAGTACTAGGCTAGATTTGTCGCCTGAGTTCTGTAGCCTTTGATGCTTTTCATGTCCCGGCCAGATTGTCCCTCCTCCTGACAACCACTGCTGTCTAACCGTTAATGGAGCACACCAACCAGGAAGAAGATATTCGCCTTGCTGCTCTCTGCAATAGGTTGGGTTGCCTATGGTCAGAATAGGAAATTGAGGTATGGGATGAGCCAGCACCAGTAGAGAAGATAGAGGAATGCAACTGATTTTGGTGGGTAAGATCCTATACAATCCATCCACTAATTTCCAATCATTTCAAAACACCATGAAGTGCACTTGGCGCACAGAAAAAGTAGACATTTCCTAACCTGACGCAAGGTTGTATTTTGTTAAGTTTAGTACTGAAGCCGAAAAACAGAGAGTATTAGACAATGGACCTTGGCTTTTTTTTAATCACCTAGTCATTTTGAAGCCTTGGATACCGAACACTCCCCTCCACTGTTATGGCTTCACAACTTGCACATTATGGGTTCAAATATTTGGGCTTCCTCTAGAACGGTGTACTAAAAGTATGATAAGCAAAGCAGTCAGACATGTTGGAAAGGTGCTAGATGTCAAACTAGAAAACAAAGAAGGAACAACCATTAGAGCTGGGTGAGCTAGAGTGGAAATCAAATTACAAGAGCCGCTAAAAACTGGCCAGCTGATCCAATTAGAAGGGAAGAACATATGGCTGGATTTCCATTATGAAAGATTATCACATTATTGCTATTCATGTGGCAAACTTGGTCATTATGCTATGTATTGCAAAGATTTCCCTTTTGATGAAGTGAAAATGGAAGGAAAAGATAAAATGTATTATGGCTAATGGTTTCGTGCTGAAGTTCGAGAACATAGCCCTTTTTGGCTAACTTTTACAAGACACACAACAATAGTGACGAGGCAGCATATATTATTCTGGAAACCCCTTGGCCATCCAATCAATTAATACCTGTGGAACAGCCAAGGAAGGATAAGAATAAGGTACCTGTTGAGATATTGGCTGACCGATCACTTGTTACCCTCGCAGAACCACTTCAGTGGTGCCACCAAGCTGGAATTTCAGAAAGAGCTGAAGTTGCCACGGCAAAGATCCCTGCATCTGCACAACTTAAAGATTATAGAGACTATGCTGCAAGATCATCCAAACCTAAGAAACTAAAAAGTACATGCATGAATCCCAAAGTAGGCCCTACCAAGAAAGTCAAGAGGTATAATCCTTACGAGCTGAAAACTCATGTACTAGAGGGGATTGATGAAATGCACCTTATGGATACACCGATCATTGAGGTGGAAGAACTGGCAGATGGGCTGTGGTGGCTAGCCCTAATAAGCCACCAAGCGACAAATAAAGATTATAAGCTAGAACTGTCAAGGTTTGGGCAATTCCCTGACAGTTAAAGCATTACGGGCCCTAGTGGCCCAAGAAAAGCCCCATGTAGTGTTTTTGATGGAAACTAAAAATCAGGACGTAGTGCTTACGAGACTCCAAAAGAGGTTGAAATTCCCAAGCTGTCTTGTTGAAAATCCTATTGGCCTAGCAGGTGGCTTGGCGGTGTTATGGAATGAACGGGTTTCTCTAATTGTAGACCATCAGACTTCGAACTATATGGATATGATCTGCATGGATGTAGAGAATGGAATACCTATGCCCCTCACTTGTCTTCATGCGCTAGTGTTGTATTCACAAAGACAAAGACTATGGGAAGAACTATGCCAAGATCAGCCACTATAATACCTTACCGTGGGTGTGCACTAGAGATTTTAATGAGATTATCTACCATTGGGAGAAAACTGGTAAGCGGCTAGCAGACCAGTATCGTATGCACTCCTTTCATGAATTTTTAAATGACTGCTCTCTCATGGATGTGGAAAGCAAGGGCTGTGCTTTCACATGGGTCAACAATAGAGATGAAGAGGAGTTAGTAAAAGAACGACTTGATCGAGTACTATGTACAATGGATTGGCGACTAACCTTCCTGGAAGCTAAAGTTTTTGCCTTACCTACCTTGGGTTTTGATTACAGCCCGCTATTATTAACTACTGAAGCCATCCCTATTAGAAGGAAAAAGAGCTTTACTTTTGAGGCATTTTGGCTACAAGATAAAGAATGCCAAATGGTCATAGCTGATTCTTGGGTTTCCTCACAAATGACAACCCCAACCCTTTCCAACAAGCTTAAGGCTATTTCGGCGGCTCTTGCCACTTGGAGTCGACCGAAATTTTCTATGGGACATCATCAAATCAGTATTTTGAAATAGAAAATCCAGAGCCTCACAAATCAACCTAATGGCCATTATGATAAAGCGGAGGTCACTCGACAGAAAGCGGAAATCTAGCACTTCTGGCAACAGGAGGAGCAATATTGGGCGATGCGATCAAGGGTCAACTAGCTTAAATGGGGGGACAAGAACACCAAGTTTTTCCATGCCATTACTATCCAACGAAGGCAACGAAATTAGAAAAGTATGCTGCAAGATGAATATCAAAATTGGGTTCGAGATCAAAAATGGTTGAAAGAAATGACGATGGATTTCTTTGAAAATTTGTACAACCCTGTGGGACATTGTGACTATGGGCCTATCTTGATGCAATGTCCACTCATGGTAACGGAGGAAATGAATACTATTCTCATAGGTGCAGTAACTCGAGAGGAAGTAAAACAAGCAACCTTCCAGTTGGGAACCACTAAAACGCCAGGGCCTAATGGATTGAATGTGCTATTTTACCAACATCATTGGGATATCCTACAGGAAGATATATTCCTCTCCGCGCAATAATTTTTTAACTCCGGAATTATGTGACCTGAGATTAATAAGACAACTATATCTTTGCTCCCCAAAGTACCAAACCCAGAACGTCTTGATCAATACCGTCCGATCAGCCTATGTAATTTTGTCTACAACATCATCTCCAAGGTACTAGCCAACCGCCTTAAACCTTGGTCACCTGAGCTGATATCCATGGAGCAATGTGCTTTCGTTAGAGGCCGACAGATCCAAGATTATATATTAGTCGTCCAAGAGGTACTCCACCAGCTTAGGATCAGGAAAAAAAAGAAGAAGACTTTTCAGGCAGTTCTGAAGCTAAATATGCAAAAGGCCTACGATAAGGTTGAATGGGATTTCCTTCAAGACTATTTACTCCAAATGGGTTTCCAAGCCAAATGGGTTTAGTGGGTGATGCAATGCATTACAACCTGTTTCACTTAGTGTTAAATTCAATGGAGAACCCTTAACCTATTTTCATCCAACCAGGGGGCTCAGATAGGGAGACCCTTTCTCTCTGTATCTCTTCATACTGGTGGCGAACGTCTTATCTATACTTATCCATCAAGCTGTGGACATGGGAAATCTCAAAGGTATCCAATTAAACAAGTGGTGTCCTACCCTATCTCATCTATTTTTTGCAAACGATGCTATATTTTTCCTAGATGGCAAACTACAGGAATGCCAGAATTTAGCAAACGTCCTAAACCAATATTGTTTAGCAACGGGTCAAGCTATGAACTAGAACAAATCTAGAATTTTCTTTAGTAAGGCTTGTCCTATTAGTTTACAGGAAAACCTGGCCCAAGAACTTCAAGTACCTGTGCTTACCAAGTTTGGTAAATACCTAGGTATACCATCTGATTGGGGGCGATCAAAAAATGAGGTGTTTGCCTAGATTTTGGGTGAAGTGAGTTCAAAACTGGAAGGCTGGAAAGAGCATTTCATTTCCAAGGCCGGTAAGGAAACTTTAATTAAAACAGTAATTCAGGCAATCCCGCAGTATGCCATATCTATCTTTAAGGTTCCTTTGTCTATTTGTAAATCTATCGAGTATAAAATTGAAAGATTCTGGTGGCAAAATCATTGCAGCAAGTCAAACATTTATTGGAAAAGATGGGATATACTTAAGACCAAGAAGGACACCGGGGGACTTGGATTTCGAGACCTCATCACTTTTAACAAAGCTTTACTGGGAAAACAGGCGTGGCATCTAGTTCAAAACTCATCCTCACTGTGGAGTAAACTTTTTAAAGGTCTTTACTTTCATTCTAAGGAGTTATGGAATGTCGAAAAAGGAGCTAGACCATCTTGGGGCTGGCAGAGTATACTAATAAGCAAAGACTCTATATTGAATCAAATACAATGGTCAGTTGGCAATGGACAACAGATCAAAATCTGAGAAGATAAATGGCTATCCAAAGGTATAATAGGCGGGCTTGCGCCTAGAGGAGAACCAGTGAAGGTGGCGGACTTTATCCTCCCGGAACATAATAGTTGGAATGAATTTCTACTACACAGTAGTTTTGATGATCAAACTGTCGAGGAAATCCTTACTATTCAGCTTCGCACCCATTGCACAGCCGACCAAATCATTTGGAAAGGGACTCAAAATGGAGTGTATACAGTGAAAAATGGATACAACTCTCTCAGATCTACAGAAAACAACGATGCTCACAGCCGCGACTCCTCATCCTATCAAACTCTACGAAAGCTTTGGCACAAGATCTGGACTATGAAGACTACTCCAAAGATATGTATATTTATGTGGTCCTTATGCCATAATGCTTTATCTACAAAGGATAATCCATACCACAGACGCATCATTCTGGATCCGGTGTGTCAACTATGTCAAGATCATAGCCCAGAAACAACAGAGCATATATTCCTATTATGTCCATGGACACGAGGCATTTGGTCACACCCACAGGTTCAAATCACAGTGCATCACATAACATACAAAGAATAGATGCTTGGCTTACATATCTGATTGAAAGACGAGATCTATTACCTGATCTAGAGACTCTTGCGTCTATCTTGTGGCAGATATGGAAAACCAGAAATAACTTTGTCTTTCGTCGGATTCTCCCTGATCCAGCATAGGTGGTTGCGGTGGCCTTTGCGAACACACATGTTGCTCGTTGCTGTGACGGAGTCCTGTCGGGATCAAGGCTGTGTACCTCAAATCTAGATAGGGTGTGGCGCTCACCAGAGCCCGAAACTCTGAAGATCAACATTGACGAAGCCTATCCAACTGCAACCAATGAGGGTTCCGTGGTGTTTGTATGTTGTGACCACTCCGGCCAGCTTGTTGACAGCTTCACCAGTAGTATCACAGCCTCTTCGGCTCTACAAACAGAGGTACAAGCACTCACCCTCAAAAACCTGTTGCAGAAAGGGAAGGAAAATGAAAAAATTCTTTTGGAATCTGACTGCCTGGTACTCCTGGAAACCGTGCATCAACCTTGCTCAACGCCATGGGAGATCCGAGCATTGTTCTTAGAGTGTGCGGTGCTACTACTCCCCTGTTTCCCTAATCTCCGAATTCTGCATTGTAGAAGAGAGGCCAATTACATTGCTAACTGGGCCGCTAAAGCCCATAGGCGCCGAAGCCTTCCCCTGACTTGGGTTGTCCCACCCCCCGGGGCTCCCCAACCTCTTTTGGACTTTCTTTGTTCTGATTCACTGGAGAAGGGTTGTTCACTTGGTTAGCATATATATAATATTCTCCGTTTTCAACCAAAAAAAAACATAGATGGGCAAGACCTTCTCTTAAGTTTCCTACAAAATTTTTCCTTGTTCGAGACCATCAAACTTTGGCCTGCAATTCCCTAACTGAAAACTAATAATGAACAATAACCATGTATTTCAAACAATGGCTAATATGGTAATTTTTCAAGGATCCACGTAAAATTGTGATTACAAACATCTCTACGATAGACTATAAATTTAGATTGAAGTTTTTCCATCCTCGGGCAATTTAAATTGATTTCTATAGTAAACTCTATCGCTCTTCTTCTTCCTTGATTAACTTTTTTTTTTTTCTATCTTTGCTCACCCATATGCGTGCGCCCTTTTTCTACTAGTGTTCTCACTAATTATAACCAACAAAATTGAGTCATATTGCGCAATTTTAATATTTTAAATTTTACTGACACAATTCTTCTCTCCTCCTTCGTGATTGTAGTATGACAGTGATTCAATATAACACTTCATAATTCTGCCATAAAATCAGGTGCGCAAAATTGGGACCTTATTTAATCAAAGCGTAGGGATGTCTTAACCGAAGGTGTAAACTAACATTTTCAGTATATATCGAGTTCAAGATTTGAGGAAAAAAATAAATCACTTCTTGCCTAGGCCACATAGACATGAAAGGTAAAAGAACCAAAAAGGATCCGGCTCTCTTTCTCTCTCACCAAAAAATCACCCTCGAAGTTTACAAAAATTACTGGGGTGCCATTGCGAGGGAGTCGAAAATGTTTTCAGATTATTAGTCTACGTTATATGTACCAAAGCTCAAAGATGAAACCTCTCTCCCTCGTCCCTTCCATGCAGATGCCTCGTCTCTATCTCTAACATGTTTTTTCATGTTAAACTTTGAGACACCTATCAACTGTCAGAATCCATGTCGGTACATACGTACTTTTTTTGAGAGCCAAGAGTGTGACATCCTCGTCAAGGAACTTTGGCAGCATTTTTTACTTAAATGACATCTTAAAGTCGTCCAACGTGAGGTGAAAAAGGGATTGTACCAAAGACGTCCTTGTGTGACATCTGTCCAATCGAGAAGATCAGGTACTCAATAATTTCATACATAATTACACATTAGAATATGAGTAAAGTTCATTGATTAACCAAGAGTTAAGGCCATACTTAAGACCTCCATTTGAACCCTTAACCTCCCCCATTTTCCTAGCTTTTTCAAGGGTAACATCAATTCCATTTTCAATTAATTATTTTCTTTAGAAGAAATTGTGATGTTAAGGGCGCATTTAGTAATGATTATGTTCCCGAGAACATATTCTAATTAGAAATGATTTTTTTATTCTGTTCTCGGAAACAATTTCTAAACATTTTAAGTCGTTTGGTAATCGTTCAAAATTTCTGATTGTGGAATAAAATTGTATTTGGTGCCGTGCTCATTGATTCTGTTCCAAATAAATTTCTTTTAATTTTTAAATAATTTTTTACTTTTTTTTTTTTTCTTTTCTTTTTTTCTTTTTCCTTTTCTCCTATTCTTCTTCTTCTTCTTACGGCGGTCGCTAGATCGGCAACCGGCCAGACGAGGGTTGGCGACCTCACCAAATTGTTGTCGGCCCTTGACGAGGCTCGCCTAACCCCACCTGTGGCTAGGCAGGCCTCACCGGGGCTGGGTGAGGCCTGCCTGGCCACAGGCGGGGCTGGGCGAGCCTCGCCGATGGCTAGGCAGGCCTCGCCAGCCCAACCCCGGCGAGCCTCACTTGGCCACCAATGAGACTCGGCCTTGCCAGCCCAGCCCTGGCAAGCTCACCGGACCTCACTTTGGCTAGGCAAGCCTCTAGCGAGCTCGTCAGACCGGTTGCAGTCGACTGGCGGCGGACAACGACAGACAGTGGCGGACGGCGATGCGGGATGGCGGTCGATGAAGAAGAAGAGAAAAGGGAAGGAGAGTTGGTTTTGATTCTTAGATTTGTTCCCAGAACAAGAATCAACTTTTTTTTTTATTCTTGATTCTGTTCCAAATCTACTTCCGGAAACAAAAAAATAGAAATTTGTTCTCGAAAACAAAAATTTTACCAAACGCGATTCTATTTCCAAACTGATCCAGGGAACAAAAAATTAGAATCAGGCACTGTTTGGATGGTTACCAAATAGTGCCTAAGCTTCCGAGAATGCCCACGTAAATTTTAACGTCTATAAAAAATTTATTGATTGAGGATGACGATGTTCTAATTTTATTAGGTAAAGTCAAAGATGTCAATGTATCGCTTTTACAAAGAAGGCACACAAGCGCATTCAAACTGAAATTATGTCCAAAAGATTTTTCAAATTGGCAAAGAGATAAAAAGCCCTTTGAAGTAGGATTTACTTTAAACAAATTGTCAATTGAAAGGTCTTTTTTACACAGGTAGTCTCAAAATTAGAACACAAACCTTTTTATGAAATAAATTTACACCCTAAAAGCAAAAATTGATTATGTGTCATTTTATAAAACTTACTTGTGTAAATAAATTTTGATAATGTTAGAGCACTAAACAAAAATCCACTGAAATATGTTGTTTGGAAAGAAGGGGATGGTAGAAGAAACACATTACATGGAGCAATTATAAATCACTTATCGGTCAGGCATTTACTGTCCGCGAGAGATATGATGATCTGCAATTGTTGTTGGACAAACAAAAGTGATCAGGTAGCCCCAGTTGAACTCGATAAACAACAAAAAACTGCTAAGACGTTCATCCGATCATCGTATTCAACCTCTGCAAAATTGGTTTCCTTCACATGATTTTTTATTCTCTTCTCCGTTCTAATGAAGGATAAGAAAGAGTCCGGCATAATTTATGTTGGCTTGTTTTGGGAGTGTGCATCCTCTAACTGTACATTTGGTACCTTGAATGGTTTGTTTTTTAATGGTGATTTAGGAGGATTTTTTCGGTGGTGGAAAAGGCTTGAGACAGGGGACCGGTGGCTAAGAATACTTTTTCGAGAATTTTTGCTAGATCAGTTGGAGGGAAGAGGTTATCTTCGCATCATTGCGCCCTAAAGTTAAAGCTCACTAATGTTGTTCTTGCAAATGAAATCCAAATATCCACCGATAGTAGTGTTGGAAAATATGGTTTTGAATTGGATAGAGCAATTAAGTCGGATTTTAAGGTGTGATATAATTTTCCCTAAGGATTTATTTACCCCATAATTTTATTAATGGTCACTAGCAAATATCCTCAAGAATTCAATAAAGTCTTAAATGAGAACATTAGATAACAATTCTAATATTTCTCTAGGATCTTCCTAAGAAACAATTGTCATGGTGACTGTAACTTTGGAAAGAAAACTTGAAATGACTTGATACTCATTTAGGCCAAAACTGACATATATATATATATCAGTTTTAAAGAACATGGGCAATTTTTCACGAAAGGTTGCAAAGTAAAGAAAATGTATCATTTTGGCAAAAATTGCAAAGTGAACAAAAGCAACCATTTGAAAAAAAGATTGCAAAATTGAATAAATAAGATTGCAATAATGAATAAATGCAACCCTTCGAAAAAGGTTGCAAACTGAAGAAATATTATTTTAGAGGTTATCTTGAAAAGGCATATAAAAAGAATAATAAAAAATTATAAAAATAAAATTCCGAATTCCAAAAATGTAGAGCGAAAAATTACAACCTTTGATAACTAAGATAACCATACGAAATTTAAAAAAAAAATAAGGGGTTAATGCTAATTAAACTGCGGGCACATAAGGGTGCCAAATACTAAGTGCACCTAATAATCGCGCATCCACATGCGGGTATTGTGAGGTCTAGCCTATATCATAACATTTTCTTTGAACACACCAGAAAAGGTTCACACTTATAAATTATCCTATCTCCTCTCAACTTTCCTATCTGGGACAATGAAAAGTATATTTTATTTGTTTTATAAATAAACAACCAATAATCTCCCACTTTGTTTGTAAAACAATACATACAGGTCTCATGAAATTCAGAGTCTTCTAGAATAATTTATTGAAAAATATTCAGAGTTAGTTAAGAAATCCTAGAATTAGATTTTTAAGCCGTGTTTGGTTGTCTAGATTTCTAATTAGGGTATGATATGAAATTCAAGAATTTTGTTATGTCATGTCCACTTTTTTGGTGAATCGTAATAATAAAGTTGAATACATTCACACTAAATCATGTACATTATTTGGTATAAACGGTATATTAGTGTAAATGAATGTAAAAATTGACAAATAGAAATGGTAAAAATCTCTTGCGACAATCTTGCCTACTTTATTTTTATTTGCTCTTTATTTTTATTTTTCCTCTCTTTTTGTAATTATTTTCTTTTTAATTTCTTTTTTCTCCTTATATCATTCTCTAGTAAAATTTTATTAGATAGTAAACTGTATTAATATATCTAAAATACTAACATACTCAAAATATGTAATAAATATAGATATATATAGATATATATATATATATATATATACATTGAATTTATATTATAAGATAGAATTAAATTCAAATATATAAATAAACGTAAGTTTAAATAAAAAAATGGAATTGTTATTTTTTGTTATTTTGGATTTCTTATATTAGAATTCAAATATTATTTATATTGAAATATAATTTTAATTTTATTAATTTAAGAAGTTTGTTATTAAAAAAAATAACTTTCTTAATATGAATATTAGAAATTCTATCCATCTTTATTTTACCTCACCGTGGGATGATATTATCGAGGTTATAACTCTTGTATATCCAATTTCATTTTGTTTTGATCATGCACTAAAAGTAGAATATGATAAATTTTATCTTATTTTGAGTTTTTTTTTTAATTGTCAAATGCAACCTTAGTACTTTTAGGTACTTTATTGAACCCTATGCATTATGCCTTGTTTCCAAAGCCATTTGAGTCAAAAGTGAACGGTAGTATTTATGATTTGTCGAGGGTTATTGGTCCTCCTTTGAAAATAAAAGGCAAATGTCTTGGGATTTGCCTCTACTTAGAAGGTTGTTTCAAGTTAAAAATATAGATACCCCTCTAAGGCTCCACTAATGGGGAGTGAATGTTTTCTGAATTTCTGGAACTAAACACTTGGATTCGAGTTTCGTTAACTCTGTATCTCTTTGGTGGATTCTATGTGGTGAATTACATACCTTGTATCTTAAGGTGGATTCTTTAGGTAAGGAACATCTACTCTTTGTATGCCCCATATTCTCACGTGGATACTTTAGGTGGTGAGCATTTATCCTATCGTGTACCTTCTTATATCCTGAGGGGAATTTATTTATTATTATTTTTTTTTTGGTGGTAAGCATTTCTCTTATTGCACTTGTGTTTCCTTCTAAATATCCGACCCTCTAGTATAAGTTGGTATCAAAACCTAGGTTATGGTTGGTTGTCTTCATTGCGTACTCAGTGGCGACCATCATGATGTCGAGCTAGAAGATTTGAGTAGACAATTACAATAACTCCAAGAATAACTAAGAAATTTCATTGTTGCAACATGATGATCCCCGTTATGACCCTGAAGAAGAAGACAACAAAGAAAAGATTACCTCTTCCGTGATGTCTGTTCCAACGCAACTAGTAAATGGGCTCTATTGTGCCATCATTAGAGGAATGGTGATTCTTACGATTTTGATGTTAAATTCAACATCTCCAAAGACTTCATCTATTGGCTCGAGACAAGTTGAAAGAAAAAGGCGCGATGTTTCTCCACTTGGGATGCTTTATTCAACTATGGTACTTGATTCATATTCATATTGGGAAAATTAACCAATCTATCTTAAATGTATAGTATGGATGCTAGTTCAATCCTTTTTTTTTTTTTTTAATTTTGTCAATTTATTCCTAAATTTGCATGAAATTCCAACATAGTCTATTCGGTCAATTTCACGGTAAATTGCTGACGTGGCAATCCAATCGTCACCAACCGTCCTCTATGGTACACTGTCACGTCATCGATTTTAGACAAAAACTGGCTCCAAGGACTACATTGGAATTTCGCATATAAATTTATCATAAATTTATTACTAAAATGACATAATAAAAAAAAATCAGAATGACGTCCAAATGATAAGTTTAAGAATAAAAAAATCTTTTCATGTTTCTTGCGTTTCATTTTTCTGGTGAGATTATATGTATTTTGCATTCTTGTAAAATCCGCAAGTCCGTTCTTCTTGTTTCTTTGATTGATTAATGTGATTGATTTGGGAGTTGTCTGGTTTTTGTCATCCTGTTTCATACGCTAGAACTAACCCTATTAATCTTTTGTTCATCTTTTATCCTTTTCTCATTAATTTGTAGCGCACATATTCGCTTTGTTTTTACAAAGAAATTAATATATAAGTTGTTTTATGGTACGTAAAAAAAAAAAAAACTACATGAAGAAAATTTCATTTTCAAGAATCCAACGAATAGTAATGAGTGCATTGCTAGTGGGAGTTATGTCTTCATATTACAGAATTGATTGTTCAAATGTAAATTAAATAACATTCCAAATGAAAGGATAGTTACGTAACCGGAGAAGACGCAACTCAACCTCCCAAGATTGGCGCAATTGGTAGAAAGCAGGGGATTTTCAACTTAGAAACTGAAATTTAGTGTTTCAAATCCAATCAATTATATATGAACTGCTTTGAGCAAGAGTCAGCTACATGTACCAAGGTTTGAATTTAGACAGTTCTAGGGGTTACGAGAGTGTTCCATGGGTCTGCAGTGGTGGCAACCACGATGTCCATGCGAGGGCCAATTGAGCGTCCTCCGGTTGTGGTGAGCTACATCATTGCCACCATTGAGCAAGGGTGGCCAAGCCTCGTCGTTGGTCCTGCGAGGGTTGTTGCACTCGAAGTGACCTCGTGAGGGTCCCCAAAAATTGCTGGTGACGAAGGGGGCGGCCCCTTCTTGTTCCTCTTTGATGATCACTCTCTCTCTCTATTTTTGACTTTTTAAACTCTAGTCCTTTATATTTTTAGTTTTTGTGATGTAGCATCTATTTGCGCCATATCAAAGCCACTTGTTCAAAAAATAAAAGAAAATTAATAAACATGCCTGCGCGAGATGCAATCAAAAAGAAGAAGGAAGTTCTCAATTTCATTCCATATAAAAAGGGGGGCTTTTCTCGTACGATGGGGGCGGGGCGGAATTCAGAAAAATCGAGAGAAAAAATTTCGTGAGGGGGAAAGACCCAAAAGAGAGAGAGAGAGAGAGAGAGAGAAAATTCGTGCGAAAGAGAGAGAATTTTCGTTTTTTTTTTTTTTCTTATTTCCTTTGGTCTTCTAAAAGTCAAAAAGAAGTCTTGCTTATGGCTGAAGGGGGAAGCAGAGAGTGCAGCGGCAGAGAGAGGACGTGCGAATAGACAGGAGAGAGAGAGAGAAAAAAAGGGGTAGATAAGGGTCGTCTCCTTCGCGAAGCCGACCCTGTCCTCGCCGGCCCCCTCATTTGCGCAGGCCCCGTGCCCGCACAGACCACCGCGCCGGCACCGCCTTCGCCAGCCGCCACCGCGCCTCCACTCGACGCCGCTCTACCGATCTCGCCCGCGACGCTCGCCGCGCTGCCTCTGCTCACCCGATCGCTACCACTGGCGCCTCCCTCCTCTGTTGCCGGCATAACAGCAACCGCCACCTCCGCCACCGCCGCTTCTGCAGCCCGTGACCCGCGACCCGCTGCTCGCCTGCGCCTCCGCCTGACAGCGCGAGCACCTAGCACCGGCCTGACACCGCGAGCACCCAACACCGCGCCTCAGCCCATACGTCTGCAACTCCACTGCCGCTCCGCCCGTGATCTGCAGCCCAGCCCCGGCTGTCTCCCTCGCCGGAGCCCGACGCCGCCGCCCTCTGCAACCCACGCCCAGCAGCCCCTGCCTTAGCCGACGCTTCGCCAGACGACCGCGGCTGCGCGCCCGTTTGCCACTGCAACGCCTCAACAGCCCATGTCGCGCCTCCGCCTATCCCTTCCACCTGCTACGCCGCTGCCAACTGCCAGAGTAGCTCGCCTCCGTGGCTCATCACCCCGGCCCGCTCGCTGCCGGAGCCCGACGTTACCGACGCCGCAGCAACCCGCACCACCGCCTCTGCCCGAGCACCAGCGCCCTCACCTCAGCCGCGCTTCGCCCTTCGTTGCTGCCCTTCTCAAGCTCCCTAGGTAGTTTATTTTTATTTTTATTTTTCATTTATTTTGTTTTATTTATTTTATAAGTTTAGTTATTTAAATCGGAACATTAGATGTCAATCATTTTATGAATATTGTAAGCATTATCCGCAGGGTTTGCCCAAAATTATTGTAGTTATTAATTTGATCCGTAAGATGTTGAATCGTTTTTTAATTATATTAATTTTTTGGATATTTTGATAGTGTTTTAGTTATCGAATCATTATAATTATTAATATGACCCGTAAGACTTCAGATCAAATTTTTAATTATTTTGATCTTTCTTATATGTTGTGATGTTTAGGGTTAAAATAATCGTTAATTTAATTCGTAAGACCATGGATTATTTTTTCGGTTATTTTATTCCCCATTTGATGAATATCTTGATTAGTTTAGATATAATATCTATCTGATAATTGCTTGTTTTGAAGAACACTAAAAAAAAAAAAAATAAAAAATCAAATTGGTTTAGTAAATTAGGATTGCATTTTTTAGGATTGCACTTTTAGATAATTTTTGGAATATATTATGATTGATTTTTTTATAGATAGACTCTTAAATAATGTTTGCACATTTTAATAATCTCATCTTTCAAAAAAATGGTTTTCTAAGATAGGATAGGGTTTAAGTCAAATTAATCCCTAAAATAAATTTGAAAATTATTTAATTAGGGTTTTTTATTAATTCCGAATTTCAATAAAAAATACAAAAATATTAGGTGCATGTCAATTAGTTTGCATGTTAGGTTCATTTAATTAGAAATAACTTGTTCGTAAAATTAGATCATGTAGTTAAAATACACGTTCCGATTTCAAGATAAAAGAAAACCCAAAAAAAAAAAAAATTGTCTGCCTTGTGTGTTTAACTTTTTTAGTGCAATTTATTTGATTGTCAAGCATCTGTGTGATCGCTATATTTGCATGATGGTGATTTAGGGCCTTTTGGTAACGTTTACATTTTTTTTTGTTCCAGGGAATGTAAACAAAAAAAGTGTGTTTGCTTCCAGGAACACTTTTGAACAAAAAGATGCGTTTGGTAAATTTGTTCCGAAATAAAAAATGAATAGAAACACGTTTGGTAAATTTTTGTTCTTTTTTTTGTTTCTTTCAATTTTTTAATATTTTTATTTTTATTTTTCATTTTTTTCCTTTATTTTTCATTTTTTTCTTTCGGCCGGTCGCCGGCCTCCGGCAACCGGCCGACGGGGCCAGCAGCCTCGCCCGGCGACGGCGAGGCCGAGCCTCTCCTTGGTCGAGCTCGGGCTCGCCCATCCGGCGAGGCTCGGCCTCGCCCGTGCCGGCGACGCTGAGCCTCGCCAGGGGCTGGCGTCGTCGGCCCTCGACGGCCGGCCATGGCCGAGGCCGGCGACCGGCCATGGCTGTGGCCGAGGCTGAGGCCGGTGACCGGCCAAAGAGAAAGAAGAAGAAAAGAGGAAGAGAAGAGAAGAGAGAGAAGAAGAAACAAGAAACAAAAAATTGTTTCTTCAAAATTGTTTCTGGAATGAGAAACAACTTTTTTTTGTTTCTCGTTTCTGTTCTTTTTTTGTTTCGAGGAACAAAAAAACAAAAAAGAACAGAAACGCAAACAAACGCGTTTCTGTTCTTTTTTTGTTCCCTGGAACAAAAAAACAGAAAAAGTGTTTATAAACACTTCTGAGAAGTGACCACCGCCCGCGGTGGCCGCGCGGTTAAGGCTTGGTACCCTCCACGCCAAGGGGAAGAGTTCGAGACTTCGTGGACGCAGTGCTTCAATGCTCAACGCGCGACTTACCTGCGTACGGGGCCGGCGGTGGGGGCCCCCGAGCTCCAGGGTTTACTCTCCGCCGCGAAGCGGCAGAGCGGAGGTTCCCTGGGTAACCAAAAAAAAAAAAAACACTTCTGAGAAGTGAAAACATGCAGCCCCTTAGTTTATAATGAATCCAAACTGTCTGCAAAAAACGTTTTTGAAAAATAAAAAGAAATGGTACCGAAAGGGCATTAGAGAAGTCTAGTGTAACAAAGTTCTCATACTCAAAGTCTCTGGTTTGTAGGAGTAAAATAATTCTCTCATTATTTTACTTAGGTGCTTAATCGACCAACCAAAAACTGATTAGTGGCGACTCCTAGATAAAATCCATTTGTATGTTAAAAATTTGAACATAAGTCGCGAATTGGTATGAGTTTAGGTGAGCCCGAACTAAGTTTAAAACTTAACAGTCCATTAGTCTAAACCTAGATAGTACACCCGAAATTTAGGTCGCAACAAGGACTAACGTGAAGGACAAAGACAAGCTTTAGAACTTATTAAATATGAATTAATAGTTTTAGGACTTAAGTGCAGGAGTGACGCAAATTTTAGGACTCTTATTATAGAGAATTGTCCCAAGTTTTTTTTTTTTTTCCATGCCGGAGAATAGAGAGTTGAAATGAAATAAAGGTAAACATATAGTAAAAGCTTCAAGATATCATTTATTTCTTACGATGGCTAGCATGAGTAAAACTTTAGTTAATAGCTAATTTAACTAATGAGAAGTTTTCTTCAATTAACAGCTATTCAAATGAAAATAGGTGACCATAAATGAACTTAGCTAAACTTTTGATAAGAAAAGATAAGATTCAATTCATATTACTTTAATTAAATCATTGTCCATCTACATACATTTAACTATATAAGACTACGATATAATCTTAAAAACAAAATATGATACCAAGGAACGAGCGAAGCTATCGTGAAAGCATAAGTAAAACTGATTTAAATGCTTTTTTTTTTTTTCTGGGCTCCACGTTGATATTTGTGGGCTATACATGAAATGATTTGCATAATAATCCCTAATGACACCGATTCAAAGAGTCAGTCGAATTTAAGAAAGAGTCACTTGGATTGGATAAAGTAATGGATCATAGTTATATTAGTAAAATTGATTTGCAATTTAATTACGAGTAGTCTCAATCAGTTTTCAATGCCCCACTTTCTCTAATCAGTCTCCCTTATTTTTTTGAACATTGTTTCAAGGACGTAGTGTTGTTTCTCAACTTACCGTATTAATATATGTTTAGCATGTGGAATTTAAAAGTTCTATGTACCAACAAAAGAGTTTCCTCTTGTCATTATGGTCTTAGATTCAAGTCATATTGGAAGCATTTTAGGAGTGAAGTCCTGAATACACTAGACCGATACAGGACAGTCCACCTTTAAAAAATCACTTAGGAAGGTAGACCTTGTGTTGCGCAAAAGCTTGACCAAATGTCACCCATCCACTATGAAACAATGTTCTATACATATTCGCAAGACTATCTAAATAAAAGAAACTTGTCCGGAATATTTATCAATAAGCAAGGTTATTAAATATATGAACAAAAAGATACATTCCTTGAGCCATTGGAGTTCTATTTGTATTTGAAAGGCTGCTCCGACGACAGTAGTTACCGCATTAAAGTTAGGGTGGTACTCTGCTGCTGCGATCATCATTTCGAACGATTCTTCTGCTGATTTTTTTTTTTTTCAAACGATTCTTCTGCTATTGGCATTAAAACTAAGGGAAAAAGTAACGAAAAATCTTGAACTTTGCCCAAAGCGACATATTTACCCAACACTTCTTTTTTTTTTGTGACGTGAAAAATCCCAAACTTTTCAAATCATGACACATTTATCTCATCAAGAGCATTTTTGTCTTTTTATTCTATTTTTCCTTTCTCTTTTTTTTTTTCTTTTTTTTCTTCTTCGAGCCGGCGGAGGGAAGCTGGCATTCGGCGAGGGTCGCCCTCACCAGCGTCAGGCGAGGGCGGCACTCGCTAGCGTCAAGTGAGGGCCTTCCTCACCAGATTTGGCGAGGGCACCCCTCGCCAAATCTGGCGAGGGCCGCCTAACTCTGGCGAGGGCAGGGACACCCTCGCCTAACGTAGGTGAGGGCCGCCCTAGCTCGACGTCGGCGAGGGCCGCCCTTGCCTAACGCCGGCTTCCCTTCGCTGGCCACCGGTGGAGGGAAGAGAGAAAAAAAAAAGAAAAAAAGTTTAAAAATGAAAGGACCAAAATGCCCTATAATTTTGGGGTAAAATGGTTTTTCAAGTCACAAAAAAAAAAAGTTTGAAGAAATGTGTCATTTTGGGTAAAGTTCAGGATTTTTCATGGCATTTTCCCTAAAACTAATGACAAGTCATTGGTTGAGCTTCCATTCAAAAAGAGTCTGACGGTCCTTTCTTGGCGACACTTCACGCACGACCAAGAGGCGAAATCCAAATAAGCTTCAAAAAAAAAAAAAAAACTGAATACATAGCTTCATGATTTCACCGATTCCCTTGCCTGTAGCTTTATCCGACAAGACAATTGGCCAAAAAAGTCCTAAACTTATTACGCTTTGCCAATTGAGTCTTAAACCTTTTAACTTTGCCAATTGAATCATAAACCTTTTTCACTTCTTGCTGATTCAGTCCATCCAGCCAATTTTGACTGGAAAATGCTAACATAAACGCCGCCAAAGCCACGTAGGATTGCCGGTGCTGACGTGTATAATTTTAAATAATATTTTAATACTTTTTTTAATTTTTAATTTTCTGTTTTTTTCCTTTTTCTTCTTTTTGGCTTTTTCAGGTGGCTGGCCACCAGCCACAAGCGACGGCCGGCCAGCGGCCAGGCGACGGTGACCCCTGGTGAGGGTGCCCTGGCCTTGGCGAGAGCTGGCCTCACCAGATCTGGCGAGGGGAGCCCTCGCCGAGGGTCGCCCCTCGCCCAGGCGAGCGCCAGCCAGCCGATGCCCGGCCAGCCAGTGGTGACACTCGCCTAGGCATGGGCGACCCTCGCTCAGGTGAGCGTCGGCCTCGCAGTGGCCATCCGACGCCCAGTCGGCCAGGGGCGACGCTCGCCGCTAAATCTGGCGAGGGGAGCCCTTACCGGGGGTTGCCCTCGCCCAGGCAAGCGTCGTCCTTGGCCGGTCGGGCGTTGGCTGGCCACCGCGAGGCCGACGCTCGCTTGGGCGAGGGTGACCCTCGGCGAGGGCTCCCCTCGCTAAATCTCGCGAGGTTGGCTCTCGCCGGGGCCAAGGCACCCTCGCCGGGGGTTGCCCTCGCCCGGCCGGGCCTCGCCTGTGGTAGGCGAGGCCAGCCGGCCGGTGGCTGGCCACCGGAAAATGCCATATATAAGAATTTTTTTTTTAAAAAAAGCAAAAAAAAAGAAAATTAAAAGTTAAAAAAAAATTAAAAAGTATTAAGATATTACTTAAAATTGTCCACGTCGGACAGGTCCCTACGTGGCACCAGTAGCATCCACGTCAGCATTTTCCGGCCAAAATTGGCCGGATGAACTGAATTGGTAAGAAGTGAAAATGTTTAGGACTCAATTGGCAAAGTTAAAAGGTTTATGACTCAATTAGCAAAACTGCAATAGATGTATGACTTTTTGGACAATTCTCCCTTTATCCGACAGCTTCTCTTGAATAATGTGACATCCAGATTTGTCAACCTGTTTTCTACTGTATTAATCGGACATTTCATTGACGCGTTTGTAGAGATATTCTCAGAACTAATCATTCTCGAGATAACTAGACTATCTGGGGAAATTATTAAGAAATTTTAAGGCAATAGACTTGAGAACTCGACCAGGAATCGGCTTCTCAACTGTGTCTATCTTTAGAGGCCATTACAGCACAGTTAAAAATCAATTTGAAATTAGAGATAGGTTTGTTCGACTGAGATGTGTGGCTGGTCATGGGTGACTCCACTAAATTGGAAAATTCTCGTCAATTGATACTAAAATGATTTTAATGTCGTTTTGGTACTTGTCGCGACCCGTTCTCGCCGCCCCTCGAAAAGTCCAATGTGGGAAAGATCGAATTTAAGGGTACTTGATCTCCAAATCGTGAGCTCTCCCAAGCTCGTACCCCGCGCGAAAGTGAGTTCATTTATGCGGTCTAATTGTTTATAACAACGTAAAAACATACAGGAGTCGCCACTAGCCTCATTTTGGGGATCGACTAGAAACCCAATCGAGGGTCGGGAGTGTTCCCTCGATTCCTACGTAACTAGATATCTAGGTTTGGGGACTTGGATTACGCTAATATTGCTATTAACGCCATTTCGGTACCTAAATAGTATGTTGTGTTTTTCCTAACGTGTCCATGCATTTCTTTTTATATTTTCAGGATCGTCAATTCTATACTAAATGATCATGCGTGATGGATTGCTTTCATTCTATTCTATTTCTAAAAAAAAAAAAAAGAAAGGAAAATAATCAATAAAATTGAAAGTGCAAGACACTAAGTAAACAATCAAGAAAAGCAGTTAAATCTAATCATGCAATTCTAAAAAATATAAAAGAGAAAACAATCGGGAAAGAAAGGAAACCTGCAACTCGTCGGGTTTTATACAATGCATGGAACCCCAGACATATGTCGGGAAAACAAATAGAACATGACAATGGTCGGAATGGACATCGACCTCCACCGTCTTCGCGCTTTATCCATGTTCAGGATCCTATTCTAAACCTAATCTAAGAAATTTATGACTAGGTGCATACAAGTAAAAGAAACAATCATCACAACTAAGATCAAAGCAATTGGGGTAGAACCCATGTATGATTGGCTCTAAGAAAAAAGCACATAAATCAAGCACTTTATAAAGAGCAACTTTCATGAATGGAATTTCCTAAGGCATATCAAGTTCAAGTAAAGTCAAATTCATGGCCGAAAAGCAACAATCGCTAAAGCATGCAAATCAATCATAACCAAATAAGAGAATGATGCATGATAACTGATTTGTTAAGCCACCTAATCAATGCATGAAAATCATGAAATTTGAACATGACGTAGGGTTAAATGTGAAGAAAAAGTTTGATTTAGACATTTAACCCTAAATCCATGTGCAAAAGGCCACACAAATCCATTAACATTGATATGTGACTTGTCATTAGGAGCAAAATGCATAACAATTTAAATTGCTACATGTCAACTTGAATTCTAAGGTTACTTGACCTTAAAAATTCTCAAATTTTAGCATGGGATGGATCTGGATATTATGGACAGCTTTCATTGAGAGTTTATCCTCAAGATCATTATGTGTAAGATCACACAAAATTGATAGACAGTCAGGTTCATAGAGACAAGACAACACTGCAGGTCAAGACAAATTCAGACTTCAAAACTTGATCTAAAAAAAAAAGAAAAGCAGGGCAAATGATGGGAAAATCGCACATATAATATGTCTATGGAAAGCTTGAGAAGTCTATTACAAACCTCTAGAAGATATTAAGTCCTAATAACATCATCTACTAGCTCATATCAAGCGGTTTACACAGAAGGTCATCCGAAACAAAAAAAACAAATATTAGGCAGATTCTGGACCTAACTTTGGACAGGCAAAAATCATATTAAATGAAGTCCAATTAGGGCATTCTATAGCTCATTGGAAAGATAATCGAACCGTCTTCGACCTCCATGAAGACTTCGAACACAAAAAACCACAACAGCTAGCCCACAGAATCCAAGAACAAAATTCAATAGAAACTCAGCAAATAGCAAGCGTGTCTAACAATCATAGCAGCAATACTTCAAGTCAGAATTTCAGGACAGTGTGTATATTTTTGAGATGGATTTGAGCTGACAAACAACTTTCATTTGGGGGCTTTAATACACCAAATCAAAGCTTAAGATGTGCACGTCGAACTTCTAGCTCATCACTTCACAAGACAATGGCATTTAAGAGTTCAAAATAGAACTAACAGGAACATGCTCATCCATACTCAAAAATCATGGCATCTAACTATAATCTGTTCCAGATCATATAAGCATTGATTTTAACTAGATTTACAATGCATCCTGGCCCCGAACTTTCAATGTCGAGAATGTACTTCGACATAAAAGGTTTTCGCCTCATCAAACACTATGATGATCACCAACAACACTGTATAAAGGCAATCGACTGAAGGGAGCACCCATAAGAGAAGCAAGGTCAACTGAAAACCAATTACCTCAAGTATATAATTTGCTGTCTTGCATTTTTTGGCACAAAAATCCCTAACAAAAAGAGATTGATGGGCAAGAGATAGAACAATAACTGCAAAGTTGTACATTTGCAAGAATTTAAAAACCCTATTTCTCTTCTTCAATATAGTGAGTCATTCGAAAGAAAACCAAAGGAAAGGCAAGATATCCAAGATGTAATATATCGTACTACAAGGTCCCAGTAATTAAAACTAAAGCAAGCATGAGATCCAACAGATGGCAACAACAATATATTCTCAGGTAGTCAAGAACTGTCCACATGCTTTTAGTTTCAAATGAGTGGTCTCTCCAGACAAATGTGTTTTTATGCTGGGATATTACTTATCTGTAAGTATATGACCCTGAAAAGCTAGACCTGTGATCGGCACGAAGTTTTAAACAAACAAGCATGGAGACAATGAATTAATTGATCAGGACATAAGGATCATCAATGGTAAAACCTAACCAATATAAAGCACCCACTGATCAATCACGCCAGGACTGCATTAACACAAGCTTCACACGAGCATCAATGACAACTAGAATCAGGCATATAAAAATAGTAATAGCAACCTGACCAACTTCCAATCCATAATGCTCGACAACCACTTCTAACAAAGTCTGCCAAACAGATTCGGAATGATACCTTTTATGTGACACTTTGATGCTTGATCAAGTGATCCGACCTTCGTGAACACCAGCGGATCTATTCTTCAATCTTGTTTCGTGAATCACCAGATTCGGTTGATTTAATGCCTAAATTCGCAACTTCAACAAACGAGCGGTGACTTCAAAGGCTGAAATCGACAGGAGGAACATCCTCCATTGTCCGTTGGCGAGAAGAAGCACATACTCGGCGAAATCAAAGCCAGCAAGAGAAAACGAAACTTTAGGGGATGGAAGTATGGAAGTACAGAGATGATCCTAAAAAAAAACTTTGCTAGAAAGAATGAATCAATAATCTCAGTGAGATTTACCGAGATCTGAGAGGGAAAACCCTCGGAAATGATCCGATCCAAAGAGAAATCGTTGCCTAGCCTTCTTGCCCGCAAAATCACCAGAAAAGCATAATAAGGAAACGATCGGAAGCTACCGCCGACGTCGCTGTTGATGCTTCCGTCGATCGGCTTCGGATCTCTATCTTCGGAGCCAAGTCGATACCTCCGAAATTCGGCGCGAATCCGAGTCCCAAGCTTCGAGCTCTTCGATCGGCAGCTGCTCCGTCTTCTAAGGTTCGAGAGGGTCCGGAGGAAGTTGGGTTCGAGAGAGCCCGTTCGATCCAGAAAGAGTCCGCCAGAGAGAAAACGCTTCAGCCCGCCAAACTCCTCGATCCCCCCAGAGAGAGAAGTTGTTTTAGAGAGAGAGAGCGTGCGAGAGAGAGTCCCCCTCGAGAGAGAGAAACCGCACGCCCCAAAAAATTTTCACCCCCACAAGAGAGAGCGGGAGAGAGAGACCCCTTTCACAGAGAGTCGCCGAGAGAATTCACGTGCGAACGTTTTTTTTTTTTTTTTTTTTTTAAGAGAGAGAGACCTCGAAGAGAGAGAAAAAAATCGTCAAAATGGCCTCCTCCACCAAAAAATGAGTGAGCCTTTATATATTTTTTTTGAGTGTTTTTTCCTTTTTCTTTTTGTTTCCTTCTTTTGTTTTTCTTGTTTTCATTCTTTTTTTCTTCTTTTTTGGCTCTTTATTTTTTATATTTTTCTTGTAAAATGAATGATTAAAATGTCGATAAAAATTTCAGGTGTCAACGATACCGTGTCCGTAATTGAATCATCGAGATTTTCACGACAATCGAGAGTCGTCAATGAATCGAGTGGGTTCATAGTGGCTCGAAGAAAATTGACCACAGGTTATTTGCCTTAAAAAGTTCTGAAAACTACATAGTAGTTTAGGTCACGCTAAAAACGCACCAAATGAAAATTAACCACGAATTCAAGTCTTCAGAAATTAAAGTTTATGTCATGTCATAATAAATTCTAAGAGCATAGACTTAGTCTCAGAAAATTTTTCTAACAACTGACACTTTTTGGGAAAAAGTCGTTGCCAAGTCATTTTTGTGTAGAAAAGGCTTAAGATGGTTTCGATTGCAAAATTGAGATGCAAGATGGGTTATTGGATGAGGAAAAATAGCAATTGAGACATTGAGGCATTGGTTGATTTTATGGAGGCCAATTGAGATGGATTTGATGTGGATCAAGTGGCCAATTGAAGCCATTTCTTACAAAAATTCGTAACCCCCATAAGCCTAGCAAGATTGGACCAATTGAAAAGTTATTTGGGATGTTGGTGTGGTCCATTGTGAGCCAAGGATTAATATATGGCTAAGAATGGTTATTGGGAGATATTTGTGTGAGAATTAAAAGCAAAGGGCCCCTCATCTCTCACTCTTATCCATCTCTCTCTCACCCCACCAACCGGTCATACTCTTTCTCCTCTATCTCTCCATTTCGACCACCACTGCCAGCTGAAGAGAGAAACCGGAGCTGCCGTTGCCGTGTCTTCTTCCACCATCACCATCCACCGAAATCCTTCCCCCACTCATGCACGCCCACACCCTCTTTGAACTTTCCTCTGTCGGCCACCGAGTCAACCCAGCAATTTCTTTTTTTCCCCATCGCTGACTTCGTTGATTCCTCGCTCGCTGCCACGTCCATCTTCTCTCCAGACGCCAGTGAAGACCCCACAAACCGAGTCAATCTTCTTGCGTTGGAGTCCCCGTGTTGACCTGCCAGCTGCCTTTCATTCTTCTTTCGGTTTGTGCGTTGTCCAACACCGAAGCAGCTGCCACGATCGTCTGCTCCATCTTCGTGTCCTCTCCTGTCATCTCACACTGCCAGCGTTTTCGGTCTCCTCAGCCAGCGAATCCAGCAGCATGTGACTTCGGCCCAGCCCAGTTTTCTGCCACCGTTTGAAGCCAGCGAGATCTGCAAGCGGTGATCAGCCCAGCAGCAGTAAGCCGGACCAATCCAGCAGCTCTTCAGTCGGCAATTCTTGCTGCTTCTCGCACGGCCTAAAGCTGCAACCCAACGAGCCTGCAGGATTGATCCATTTGAAGCCCATCTTCAGCAATAACAACTCATGTTCAATTGAATTGAAGCCCTCAAGAGCAGTCCAACCCATCTCGAGCCCAAGAAGCCAGCCCAAGTTGATTAGTCAACCCAGTCCAAAGTAAGCCCAGATCAAGCTCAGCCCAAGATTTTCAGCAAGCCCAAGCCCAGAATTTCTGTGGGCTTGCAAAGTTTCTTGGCCCGGCCCAAGTGTTTATCAACGCCGCCGAAATTTTGGAATTCGGCCGTCATCGCGATGATTCGGTTCCCGCTTTTAATCAAGTGAGTTTTACTCACTAATGCTTTCTTAGTTTGCTAATTATGCCTAAGGGTTGATTAGATTTAATTAAGTGCAATTAGGTGGTTAGATTAGTTTAGAATAATTAAATTAGCAACTTAATGATGCATGTTAGGTGGTTAAACTTAGTCATTAGTAAGTAGAGAACTCCTAATATTTATCAAATGCATCTCGGGATTTTCCCGACCCGTTTGGTTCCAATTAGGCATCTCGAGCCTAAATTGGATTTTTAATATTTATTTATTTAATTTTCGAAATTAATTATTTAATCATTTATTTTTCTGGAAATTCAACTGAGATGAAGGGTGACCGGATTTTCTTGATGACTGTCGTGGTGCAGTCCGTTTATTTATTTGAGCTTTATTTGGTGCTAAAGTAATTTATGAGTGACTTTAAGATTCTTTCCTAAATTGGATCTTGAAAGGGTCGGGTGGGACCATAAAGCTATTGAATCTTGAAAGGGTTGGGTGGGACCGTAAAGCTATTGAATCTTGAAAGGGTCGGGTGGGATCGTAAAGCCACTAAATCTAATAAAGTTGCTTGGTGGGACCGTGTTTACCACCTATAGATAAGTTGTGTCCTAAGGACCATGATTTATAATTGGGAATTGAGTTGGAATATTTGAAATGACCAAAGGTGGTCTTATTGGTATGAAATAGACTAGGTTGATTGATTGAGATATTGATCAGTGATGTGATTACTTGGGTGCTTATTAAATTGTACTAATATGCAGATTAAATCTGAGGCCAAGGTAAGTCCTCTGACCGTGTATGCATATGCAGCCCGGATAGCGTATTAGTTTACTAATTGGGTCTTAGGGGGTAGAACTTGCTGAGACATAATTTCATCCCAGTTATAGGATAATATTTCAGGCCACTAAATCACGTGAGGATGAGCCGGCATCTGGAGCCGAGGATGAGCTTAAAGAAGATGATGAAGAGTTAAAATAAACGAGCTGAGTGGAGAAGAATCGAAGGAGGATCAGTTTGATCTTGACTACGATCTGGATGAGGACGGAAATCCCATCCTCCTTTTTGATCCTGTATATATGTGGATAGACTAAGACTAAAAAGTTGTGAATAGTTTTGTGAAGCTCTTCGAATTATGCTTTGTATAAGAGTATGGTTGTGGATTTCAATATAAAAAATATGGTCTGCTTTTCTTTCCCATTATTTTATTGTCTGGAGATTTATAACTGCTTCCACATATACTTAATAAATAAAATGGTCGGCGATACATAGTCCTGGAATATCGCATTATAAAATCGACCAAGTAAAAGGATGTGTGCATGTCTAAAGATCGGGGCGTGACAAATAAACTGGGTGATCTCAGTACTATTCATAGAAGACATCGTAGTGCACACTTGTTTTGCCAACTCAACTGCCGCCATGTGTCTTAACTTCACCTCGTGAACTCTCTTGATTACAGGAACTACAAAATGTCCAAAAAGAAAAGAAAAATAAAAATGAAAAATGAAGGGGCGGCAATTGGATTAAGAAAAAGGTTCTCCTGCTCTGGGTCCCAATTTTGTTTTTTAGACGCCAAGTTACATCCAACAAACAGTTTACTAACTGCCATAATTTCCCACAATCAGAGCTTGGGTTAGCGCGTGATTGGGAAAACGATCCCATTCTTCTTCTTCTTTTAATCTTTTAGAAAATCTACCTGGATTTTTCTTCTCCTTCGGGATTCAGTCCTCAAATGCAATCAATGAGTTCTAACAATTGCTGAAGCAAATTACTAAAAAATATATAAAATCTTTTTTGGCATTTTTGAAGAAAAGGTTTATATCATGTCTGAATGAAAAAAAAAATAATAATTGGATGTGAAGAAAGTAGAAGTAATTAGAGGGTAACTGAAGAAAGTGATATTCCTTGAAGTTCAAACGGGCCTTACAACGTTAATCATAATTAAGAGAATATTATGACTTACTCTGATAGAACAACTCTGAAAATAACAACTAATGACATCAGTCTAGCCAGAGTAAATCACAGTTATAGTTGCACATATAAGATTATTTTAGATAATTTCAGTCAAATATGCATAGCAACTAGTAATAAAAATATCATATTAATCGTAAAATCCATTGTATTGTTATTTTATGCAGCAAAAAATTTCTCATTCTCTATTCTACCTGTCTATAACAAAATCAAAACTTCCACATGAGGTTAATGGTATGTGACATTCGAGTTTACTTGTTACACCTAAATGACACTGAGTAGAGTTAACTTGACTCTCTATTCTAAAAAAACTTAAGAAAAATGCTTGGAAGACGATACCGTCACTTTCCACAAAGTGATAGTACCCTCATTAACCAGACATCCCCAAGTGTATTGTTTATTAATAGATTTTGTTAACAATCAATTTGGAGATGTATGGTGAAGATGGTACCATCACTATGTGGAAAGTGACGGTACCGTCCTCTAAGCATTGCTTAACTTTTAATTTGATAAAAATGTGCAGCAACACTAATTATGTTTCCTTTTTTGTTATTTGACAAAAATAGAAGGACTTGGTACATGGCTAAAGGGTATTTTGAGGGCATATAAAAGTTGGGTGAAGATGACAAGTGCAACTACGGGCAAAAGTTATGAATAAGTTTGGGGAATTATAGGATTTCTTTTAGCCATCAGGTGTTGTTTAATTAATTTTTCCACACTTTGAGTGGATCACCTTTTCGGATAATCTTAAGAGTGCATTTTCCCAGCGGTCTGATGTATGCGGGATTTCATTTTCTAAAGTGCTTCCAACATTTTTTTTTTTTTTTTTTGACAAGGCTTCCAACAAATTTAAAATATAGAATTTTAAGAAGAGGAGAAAACTCCTTTGTTATCTGACAGCTTGTTGGTATAGGATTTATAACTTGGGGTGGAATTCTGGGATGCACGATTTTGTTTGGACTCATGAAATTCGCCCCCGTCGAAATATTCTTCTAGTCCAAGCCCTCCCAAACAAATCTTTTTGATTTTTCCTACCTGCTCATATTCCTATTCTTCACGCCTTTTTAAAGTTGCCAAATGGAAGTGTAAGTTTACTATGCTAAATGTGATTAAATGATAAACCCATGCCATCATTTATTGCAACCTTATTTCATAGTAAATATCGCGAGGGCTTGCCCCTGGTCCCATGCCCAATTCTTTCACCCTCTCACGTATTCATTCGTGTTATATTGAGATAAGATAGCAGTCAAAAAAAAAAAAAAGAATTAGGCTTTAAGCACTTCACTCGTAATGGAGGAAATAAATACATAATGGGTTCATTATTGTTATATTTCCAGAAAGATTTACACGCTTGATAGAAATGATGAAGTGAACGTGATTTCACCAATCAAGATTGAAGGAAAAGTCCTAGGTTTGCCTAACTCTTATCCCATATCTTCTACTTAGATCATTGGCCATAAGCAAGAAATTCCTAGATTATCATCGAATCTTGCCTCAATTTGCAGTTTCAAGTACTCTTTTTCAACTTTTTTTTTTTTTTTAACAATTCCGTGACTCTTACAATTAGAATTTGGCAAATACGTAAAATGTTTCAACATATAAAAATATTAACACAAAAATCATATATAATTTTTTCTGAGTTTGAAAAAAAAAAAATTGAAGGATTTTTATTAGATTCATCGATGCTGTAAAAAAAATAGTTACACATTCATTGTTGGATTGTTGTTATGTTAAAAATTTTAATAAAAAAACTAAATTCAAACACACATATCACTCAGAAAATGGGCCTAACACAAATTCTTATGTAAATTATGGCGAAAAATTATGTAGGAACTTTTTTTCTTCTTATATAAGAAGTCAAAACTAACAAGCCATAGGCTTTTAGTTGGAGAGACAGGGGCAGAGATAGAGACAATATCTTGATAAAATGGAAGTGTACCTATAATTTTGGCGGCATTCCAAAGTGACCTCATAAGACATTGAAGCGCTACAATCAAATTGCAAAGAAAATTCAATCACTGGATATGAAATCACTATAAGAACTCATAAAATAGTTTGATTTCAAGCCACTAGTCAAGTAAAACTATTTTAAGGAACCATAATACATCCTACAAAGAAACAATCATTTCTGGTTTCCTTTGCTAGTGCGGAAGGAATCAATCTAGGAAAATTGACTTAAAATTCCAAATCATAAAAGGTCCTTAGATAATGCCCAACGACAAAAATGCATACCCACCCGAATCCGAATTTTTATCTGTTGGTTGGTAGTTCAAATCCACCAGAATACCATCAGTTTAGAAACAAAAGGGCAGGTGATGAGCCAGGTATGACATCTTGAAGGGAATTAGTAATGAAGGGATGCAAGTGCAGAAAATACGGAAATTTGTATATTAATGCTTCCAAAACACCGAGCCTGGTTCCATTGAGATGGGAGACGGCATCACCGCCAATATGTCCAATATGGACTTATCTCTCCATTTGATGGTAATTAAGTGAGGGAACGGCCCAACTAGATAAAGGGTGATATCTGTACGAATTCACCACCGAAGTTGATGAGGAAAATAAGCCAAGTCTAGAACGAAGGGAAAAACAGATGGAATTGAGATAAAGAGTGATGGTGATCTTACCAAGGTGACCAGTGAGGGTGAGACCTATGATGGTTTCAATTGCAGAGGAACTTCTGAAGGGATGACTTGGCCCATCCTCTATCGTACTTTTTGCCAGGAACCAGGCAATCATGCATAGAAGCTTCCCAAGCAGATATTCACAAAGGACTACAGGTGCATTTGGGAGTAGTTTCTCAAGGCTACTTTGAAGCCCCAAAGATCTTTGGGTCAAAGATGGGGTGTTTGGCAAAAAAATTTCAACGCCCCTTTGCAAAATGTCGGCCTTCACAAGGCTGAAAGCCCAAGGCAGGTTGGGGACTGCCTTGGGCTTTCTGAGCTAGGGGCTAAAAAAAAATTTCTTCCCAAATTATCTTCGTTGATTTTTTGTTTTTCCGGTTTTGCCCTCTCATGATCATCTTCTTCTTCTTCCACGAGTGGGTACTGTTTATCTTCTTCGCAGAGACAGCCTTGCCCGCGTCGGTGCCGTGCCTGCACCGGCCACTATGTCGGCAACCCTCGATCGCGCCAGCACCACTCGCACTGGCACCCGAGCCGCCGACCACCGCGACGCCAACCCTCGACCATGCCAGCCCCACCCGCGCCAATGACCTACGAGCCCTCTATGCTCCACCGCCGTTCTGCCGGCCCCACTAGCCATCATCGCTGCGCCTCCACCAGACTGAACCCAAGTGGACCGCTGCCCCTTTCGAACCGAAGCCCCTACAGCAGATCGCGAAGCTTGCTGTGCCGATCTCGCTCGACGACCGCATCACCACTGACTGCTACTCGCCTCTGCCAGACACCGTCGTCACTCAGCAGCTCGCGAACTAGCACTTGAGGCCCTCTCCACTCGACTGCTACTATCTCGATCTCGTTGCTTGAGTGCCCTGACAACTGCAGATCTAAGCTCTTCTTCGCTCGATGTCGTCGTCGCCCCATAGCCCACGACCAAGCGCCTGACTCCGCCGTGCTGGCCAATGCTTCCACTCGCCGTTTGTAGGACCTCCACCTCAACAGCTCGTCTCCGTCGCGCCTCTGCCCACCGTCCTCTGCTCGATCGCCGACCCCCACGCCCCATTGTGACACTAGTTTTCCCCCTTTGCCGGAGCCCAACACCACCGCGCCTTGGCACCACTGCTCGTGAGCGGTCGTCGGTGAGGTCCTCCCGCAACCTCAATGCCCTGGATCTAGGTCGCGGTGGGATCACCGGAGGTCGAGGCGGTGTTGCGCAACCTCACCGCCCCAGATCCGGGGTTGCCGAGGTCGCGGCGACGTCGTGTGACCTCGGCCGGCCTTTACTAGTGGTCTTCGGGGGTTGCTCGACCCCAGGCAACCTTCCCCAGTCATCTCTGAGGCTATCTGAGTTAGATGTTGGCTGCCGGCGACAAATTTCGATCGCTAGCAGCCGCCTGCCCTTGCTGGTCAATTTTTTTTATCACAAAAGTCCTTTGTAAATGTATTTCCCCCAAACACTATTTTGCTCAAAAGTACTTTACAAAGGGTTTTCAAACTACAATTTACCAAATACAGTTTGCATTTTGGAAAATACCTTTAACTCAAACTCAAAGGTCTTTGCATTTTCCTAAAGACTTTCCCCAAAAATCTTCCCAAACCGCACCCTACGTCCCTCGTTATCTTCAAGGTGCGTCAACTTAGGATTACTTCTAACTAACTCCTTGACCATATTTATCCCTCCTCACAGGACAGCATTGTGTAGGGCTGTGTGGCCATCACAATCAACCATTTCAAGCGCTTCTGGATATGGAGACGAGCTCAATTGGATTCTCAACAAATTGGTCTTGTGCACTCAAAGCGGCCATGTGAAGCGCTGTTTTTGATCTGCTTGTTATTTTGGCTGTCTTTGAAGCAGAATCTCGTTGGAAAAATCTTTTAGCAGATACCCATTCACCCTTGAATGCTGCTTGCAACAATGGTCGGTAATAGTGACTTTTTGCTTCCTCTTCCGATATTTTTGCAATAGATGCAAACTTTTCAGGCCATTTTGTTAATACGTTTTCCTTGTGGACATTGAGAAGTGTCCCAGAAAGGAACAATTTCATCACAATCCGCCATAGATATTTATTTCACAATGAAATAACTATTTTGGATAACGCACCTGGAGTACCTCTGGATTGAGAAGGAGTTGGTCCAACGCTTACACGATCGCTGGTGTCGGCTCCGACGAGTTTGGCCTAGAGGCTCTGTTTTCGGATCCTCTATGTTCACCGTTCAAGAGCTTGCTCTTCTCGTTCAAACCTTTATTCATCCATTCTGAAGTTCCAGACACTCATCCCACACCTCGGTGACTACCATGAAAGCGCTGGTTTCGCCTAAAACTTCCCTTGCAGAGACGGACTTGACAGCCCCCTGTCTTGGAGTTTTTCCTTGATTGCAGTCTTCGGCCGGCAACTCACTTCACGGCGGCGCTTCATCCTTGCACCTTTATCCCCAATAATACTCACACATACAGCAGCACCTCCCGTAATCCTCGAATTGGCCTTAAATAGCCACGGTTTTGCTCTGCTCTGTTCTGCTCTGTTTCTGTGTCGCTGCTGCTGCGATTCGCCCTATTGTTGAGAGTATATGAATGCCCAGCCTGCCACCATCGCTGATTGCTCAAAAATGAACATTCGCTCGAATGGAAAGCAACAGCCAAACCAGATCCGGGGAGAAACAGAAGATACGAGGAAAATATAACACACAAAGAAAACAGGGAGAGTGGGAGCCACGAAAATTCGTCATTGCTTGGCGTTTACGAATCCCCCAGCTGGAGTCTCCGTATCGTCTGAGCCTGAGATGTGCGGTCATGGCTCTGGGAGTGCCAATCAAAGTATTCTGCCTTGAGCACTCTTCGGCCATTGATAAATTCGCTGTTTGTTCGTTGCCACTGTGGATTACCAGGCCCACAGAATTGCGCTATTCAGTCAAGCCAAATCGCATCTTGTTATTTGGAGCCTCCATGGCACGTGGCCGACATTAACTCACTTCAATGCGATCGGGCCGTTTCATTCCGATGGATTTTCAAAGTCGATCGCCTGTCTGGATTTTCATCTCACTATGCTTTCCCTGTTCTGGTTAGCCGAAGTTGAAGAGAACGCCAGACGTCACAGATGATGTAATGACCGACACTTCACTGCCGCTACCGGCGAAATCACAGGCTCGGTTTCCGTGCATGTCAAAATCCCGAAATACTAAGTTCTCCAACCCCTCCTTGTTCTGGTCTCATCGAAACCTAGAGAATGTGTGATTTCACCTTACGATCACTTCATGAATCGCTGGTAGTTTTTATCATGATCTTTTTCAATTGCACGTAGAGGTGCATCGAAAAAACCAGTGAGTTTTACTCGATAAAATAGTGGGTATAAGTTCCTGTTATGGGATTGAATCAGGGCAGAGAGCACTTGGGGACGATTTGACTCAGCTGTAGAGAACACAACACAGAATCAAGAGACCTTGGCTGAAAGCATATCCGATAGAGAAGAAAAAGACGGAGGGGATGATCCGTTCACTTCCCCCGTCTTTCTCGAGAGCATTGTCTGTTATGCCGTTTCACTTTCTCAGCGGAACTAGGCTCGACCTCCAGGAGAGATTGCTATGCAAATTTCAGCACTTCGACCGATTTTCTACTCGAATGCATTTGATACGGACGACTCATAAGATCATAGACGTCTGCCTGCTCTTTTTCTATCTGAAGGTGCTCCTGGAGTTGAACTCCATACCGACTTGGGTGCGCAGGATCTGCTCAGAGAGCATTTATATATTATATTATTTTGATCACCGCAGGGTCGCCCTTTTCCCATTTTATCGCCTAAGTTGCTTACGCTAATAATACTTGCGAATGAGGTGCTATTTCGTCTTTTCGCTCTTTTCTTGATAGGTAGTTACGTCATTAATATGAAATATTGACGCATACAGTGTGAGTGTCATTTTTGTTTTTTTCACAAACGATCTTATCCACTGTTGATTTAAGATTTTTAACGGCTTACTATCTTCAATAACCATCAAAATCAACAGTATAGAAAGCTGTATGTGGAAAATTTTTCTTTTTCTTTGCGGGTGAATGCTGTAATTACTGTGTTAACATTTCTATTTATAATTTATTAGCTGGAACAAAAAAATATTACTGCATGTGAATTAGGAGCGAAATTGAGATTTGGCAGGTGCACGATTGCAAAGTGGATGCAGGGGATTGCATTGTGGCTTCACTATCATTACAGATGCCCCTTTATCGGTCCATGTCCCGCACGGGGACATACTCCATCCCCAACCCCGAGCAAGAATGCAGAGTTCACCGTTACACTTGCCCCACTTGATAAAAACTTCAAGATTAAAAACTATTTCTTCAACAAGCCTCTCAAAAAATTTTACAAGTTGAAAAAAAAATAATTTATGTGAAAAAAACGAATTTGTGATTCTTGGATCCTTTAGAATATAATTTAGTTGTAAAATTTTCCGTAATAAATTGATGAGAAAAGGGAATGAAGTATTGGAAATATTCATGTTAAATTGAAATCTATGTTGAAAATAAGAAACTTTATATTACCAAAGTAATACAACTTATATGAAGGAAGAAGGTCAATACTAGAAATCTCCATGTTTGCTGGTCTTATCCACCCCATTTTAGTTGACATAGCGCGAGTATTCGGTACGTGGGGTAAAATTACCATCCCAAAGCTAAAATGAGGCGTTAGTTCTATTTATGGTACTTAATCAATATTTCGAGCTTAATATGCATTTTTTTAATGAAGTGATTTATTTATCTACATGTACGAGTATGTTGTTATTTGTCAATATTTACAACAAATTCTTTTGTACATTTATAAAATTTTGTAAAACTACTACTAACTATTTTAATCAAAAACTTAAACTGAGAGATGCATGCATTCCTTTAATATTTTAATACTTATCCTCACACTTAAGTTAGACTTTGCCCTAATACTAAAGAGTGAAAATATATACTAGAGGAGGCAAATAAGGGATTTCAAAAATTTGAATTCAAAACTTCATGTTTTGATACCATATTAAATTTTGCAAGAGCATTGTAAATTATTCTAAAAACATATGCTGTCACATTAATGTGTCTTTAATATTTAAATATTCTAATAATTTGTGTTTCCCATGTGGAAGAAATCCTTAAATTGAGTTTATGGTTTCATATACACCCTCGTGTTCTTTATATTGTATAATAAAGATACTACTCTTGAATATTTGGAGATTCTATAGTCTAATTACAGCTACTACTTTTTTTATATGTTACAAAACAGCTTAATATGATATTGACAATATAATCTATTATACACTGCCATCAGAAAAGACAGATTGATTCGAGTCTTCCGCCGGCAACTCACTTCACGAAGGTGCTTCACTATCGCACCTTTATCCCTGATGATACCCACACATGCAGCGGCACCTCCCGTAATTGTTGAATTGGCCTTGACTGGCCACCGTATCACTCTGCTCTACAAGACGTTTCTTTATTGGTAGATGAGTGGACACGAATAAATGATATTATATTTTCCTTTCTCGATTCTTAAAAAAAAAACAAAAAACAAAAAAATGCTATACACGACATTTATTTAGTAGGGGTGAGCATGGTCTGGGTTGGAGCAGTTTACCCCTAACCTTAGGACCAACTAGCACAGTGTTGGTTCTCAATTTTGGGACTGAGGACCGACCTTATTGAGCTTGGGATTGAGGATCGGACCGACCTAATGGGTTCAGTCTAGCTCAAGGGTCAACCTGGGACCAACTGATTTTTTTTATTTCATTTTTTATACTCTTAAAAAAAACGATTGAGGACCGGACTAACCCAACAAGTTCGGTCTGGTTTCAAGATCAATACAAGATTAATCAATAATTTTTTATTTCATTTTTTGAATTCCTTAAAAAGACAACTAAAGACCATACCAACCCAATCGATTCAATGATAAGCAAAGTCAGCTAAGAAAGGTAAGCAAAGAGGGTCAAGTGGGGTAAGTGTCGAATGGAATGAGCATCGAATGTCGAGCAAGGAGCAACAAGTCAAGCGAGCATCGAGCAGCAAGCAGCATGAGTGGCCCAAAGCGAGCGAGGTGAGTGTCGAGTGGCGAGCAGAGAAATTATTTTTCTCGATCTTAGCAAATTGAAGACTAAGAGGACAAATAATACAGAATAGAACGAATACTAAAGGAGGATGCCATAAGGTGCTTTTTTTGGATACGATAAGGACTCCTCATGGAAACATTTTCCTCATTTGTAAATTATAACTATTAACGCCGTAAAAGATATTAAAAACCTAAGTTATTAAAGAACAATGTAAAATTACTTGAGCTCCTCATTAAAGAGCTGTTTAATATTGTTAATGCCATTTATTTTAAGGTTTTCTCTATATAAAAAAATTATATATATAGTCAAAGTTGATCCGGATTGGACCAACCCGAAACGCTTTAAGACTGAAGACCGACCCGCACAGTGCTAGTCTAGGAATTCTAGGACTAAGGACCAACCCAATCTTCTTGGGAACCGAACCGGGACTAGCAGGGTTGGGCCAATCCAAGGTCGGTCCATGGTTGACCCTGGACCGATGCTCACCCCTATTATTTAGTGAAAACTTTTTGGACAATGATATGGCTTCCTTAAATTGACAGTTCACATATAAAATGTAGCTAATAACTTAATTTGTACGAGAAAACTAGAGGCTCACCAAACTAGAAGAGAAAAAAACTGAATTGAGGAAATGTGGACAGTAAGTACTTGGCATCAACGAATAGCACATCAATGACACAATTACACATACCAGGACATACGAACAACGATCGCCCACAGAATAGACATAATCCGTAACACAACACATCGGTACGAACACAACACAGTGAGCACATCAGCAACTCGGTATTCGGAATATTAGCATTCGTTCAATACGCTTGCGATTTCAACACGTATAGAGAACTAACCAGCAACATTCTCATAATACGTTTGCAATTCAAACAACAAACAAGGACCGACATATAGTGAAGCATAAGAAGTAAATGTGGATGGATCAATTCATTTTCGTTCAAGATGCCGGTCTAAGTCCTGGAATACTCAGTTATAAGTTTCATCTCATGTACACACTTGATTCGCATCTAATCTGAGAATTTCAATAGCAAATCCTATAATGAATAGCCACGAAATTCTGAAATGAAAGGAAACGAAATACATGTAAAGCCTATGCACTGAAAATAACATATCGATCAAGCAAAGGAAAACTCTCAATCAAAATCTGAAACAAAACACACACTGATCTAGTTTAGGAATTTTATCAAACAGGTGGTAGATATTTCGGCCAAAGGATCTAGATGAAGAAATAAGAGAGAGGTCGTATACAGACTTAACGCGGCTGGATTTCACCCTAGTGGTATTGAGCGCTCGGTCCCTACCTTCAGCAGAAACAAAGCATGCAAATATACATTGATGAAGAGTAATAGTTGACCACAATTGGTGATTAAATCAGGAAGCGAAGTTTCAGGAGTTGTAGCGCCAAAGACTGGAACCGAATAAAGGACAGAGAAGGAGAACCCAGCTCTTCGATGATGTTGGCCGAAAACAGGGGCGAACAGAGCATCTCCTGTGGCCGCGAAACCGGTGGTGTTGGGGAAGTGGCCTGCGACGGAAATCATTGACAGAGAGAGGAGTAAGGATTCATAAAGGAAATCAAGAGAAAATCACAACTAAACGTGAGAGTTCCTTCCCTCTGCGCTGTGCTCTATTCTCTTACGTTCAAATGCGAAGGGCCTATGGTGGTCGGCGATCAGAGACGAACAGCAGCTACTGGTGTATGGAGGTGGCCAAGTACCTAGAAGCTCCTGGAAATTGATGATGCGAGAGAGAATTTGCTGAGCTCCGTGTATCTGCGTTATTAATGTTCTATTCCACCCCGCCGAATGCATATATGTTTAACCACTGGGGGTTTGCCCCAGTGGCCACCCTTCCAACATGGAAGGGGGAGGTGAGGGGTTCAAATCCCCACCTTCTCAGAAGGGGATGGGGATAGGGACGCGTAAGTTTCGAGAGTGGGTTGCGACTCCCACGCCCTACAAGAGGCAGGGCACAAGTCTGCGAGTGAGTGTAGCATAGGAATAGAGTAGGACTGACAAAAAAAAAATGCATATATGTTTAAGATCCGTAAATGTGGACATGAGGCTGAAGTGAGATGGGCCGAAATTTTATTTAGTATTTTTTATTTTTTGCATAAACTTCTTATTTTAACAAAAATGCATGTTCGATTTGCCAGCAAAATTTCAAGTGTCAACAAAATAAGGATTTTCATTTGTGTTTTTATCAATTGGATGAAAATTTGGGTGTAAATTTTATGACAAAAATTCAGATGCTCATTTTTTTCATATAATTTGACTTTTATGCTCGTTGTCAATGGCTTTCCATGGATTTTTCTTGTAAGGTTGTATTTGGTTTGCTTGTATCTCCAATGGACCAATTCATTGAGACAAACTTTTCTGTGCATAACAAAATGAAGGAGGTTTGTCACGTGAATTATGCGCAAATTCTAAACTGGAGCCCGGGCTTTAGCCTTATTTCTTTTTCTAAGCACATTAGAATTTTGTCGGCGATCATTTATACAATGAGCAAGTATTGGCCGTATTCAGATTATATGTACCTAGCTCGTGTCCACTATTAGATCAAGGTGGATTCCATGTGAGGCTCATTTCATCTAACGGTGCATGGGAGATGGCTCACTTTCATTGGGTGCATCTAACATTTTTTCTTCCACATCACTCAATGTGCATTAAATGTGTTGAGGTTCATAAAATTTTAAATGGAAGTACCTGTTTTATCCATTCTTGGATTTCTGCAATTCTCATGCCTTTGGAAAGCCCTGGATTCATAGTAGTTAGGTATAAGTTTTGTTCAATTTTGATTTTTGGGTTTCGATTTAATCTTGTGTTTTCCTCGAAAAGGTAGCTATGTTCATTGGAGACGAGCATGGATGTCGGGTGAATGATGTCTTATTGAAAAGCTTACAATAAACCTAGATACTCTGGTAGTTTTGGGGCGAGACGAGCTAATTCAAAGAAATTATACTCGCATAGACATTCCAATGTGAGTTTGGGGTGTGTATATATTGCGTGAGGTTGATTCACGTGATACAATCATGTAACAATTTTATCTAGTGATTTGTTTTTGATAGCCAGTTTAGCAAACCTCTAATGCTAGCTAATATCTAATCATAGCAAATATCTAATTCTGCGGATCTAATTCTTATGCATATTTTGATAATAATTTTCAATCGATTTACAAAAAAATAAATATTTAAAGACATTATTTTTGTGAATATATATTCTATTAAATTATTTATCTATATATAATAAGAGGAGTGATCAAAGATATATGATAGGTTGTAATTCCACATATTTTATATAGGTTATAATTCCATGAGCCTCACAATTTATGTGGACAAAGTCATGTATTTGATATATTTCCAATTTTATATTTCCTAAGAATAAAGTCATACATCTGGTATCATGTCTATCATCGATATTCTTTATATATAGATTACTTTGATTATCAAACTGTTCATCTATAGAGCATCTACAAAGAAAAATCAAATGCTCAAAAAGTTATTCGGCGATGAAAATTATATTTCATTATTGCACGTATTTTGTTTAAATGTTTAAATTTAATTGCTTGTGTATACCTAGATTCTATTATGAAAGATCTAAATGTAACTAATGAATGATCAGAGATTTATCATAGGTTTAATTCCATCTATTTCGCAATTAATACAAACAAAGTCTTATAAGTGGTATGATTTTAATTGCTTTATAGTTCAAAAGAATGAAGTCTACATTTGGTATAATTCTTATCAACGAAATTTTGTATAAATAGATTTCTTCTATGAATAATTGTTCATCTCTAATTCCATGATGAAAGTTGTATTACATTATTAGGTGTATGTTGGTAATAAACATTCAAGATAATTAGTTATATAGATTATATTTGTAAATGCCTAAAGGCTGAATATTTAAGCTCAAGGAAAAAAATTCTGCATCTAAATTATAGAACATAAAGCTTAAAAAAACTAATTTTCAAAAAGTTATATTCCAAGATTGAGCATATTTTGGTACTGGATGCAAAATTGTTCATGCATGTGTAGATTCATTTTTGAGGTATCTATAGGCTCAAATTTTAAATTGATCAAATCATTCTATAAATAGATCTTTGGTAACAAGGTAGGGAAACGTGATACATAGTAATTTTTCTAATACTTTGAGGAAATACATTCAGTATTGCATTGGCCCTGCTACAAACAACTATAATGAAGACATACACCCTCAAATTAAATTCGTCAATCGTTGGTCTTGTTCAGTTTATTTGACTCCATTCCAAATACCCCTGGGATGAGAGATGCTGGGTCCATAAGTGGATTTAACCCTTTGATGTAACCGGGGAAGCTGTAGTCATACGAATAAAGCCACGGGGAGAGAGGCCAGTAATGTAATGGGCATGAGAACCCATTCCAATCTCTTATCCAGCACTATTGTGAGAGTTGCATCGAAGGCCACCAGTATGAAAGCCAAGGATAGGAAGAGAAAACAAAGGCCCACTATGATCTTATTAGGCAACGATTCAAGAAAATCTTGCATCTCATACCGTGAAGTTAAGATGGCTAGGAATAGCAAGATGGCTGTCACGGAGGAGAACAAACCTAACGCATCCAAAATTGCAAAAACCAGGAGAGTGTCCTATCTTAACAACAAGGGTACTCCAGTATTGTTGTTACTACCTCCAGGCACAGTGAATGTAGCAGCAAATAATACTATGGCAATTAGAGTTGAGACAAGCATACATGAATTTGCCATGTCCTTCACCAACTTCTCTCCTTCCTTAAGCAACTCTTGGTGGTTTTCCATGAATATTTTCCAACATGTTAACCCCATTTCCTGTGGGTTTCTCCTGAAGTAGTCAGCTCTCCCTAAAGGGATAACCCAGCTTTCCACAACCTATGCATAAAACTCATAAAGTGGAGTTTCGATAAGTGGATAAAGTATTGAAAATTTTCAAAAAACAAATGGGGGAACATATCAAGGAGATTAAGACTTATCTAACACTTGATGCAAAATTGCTTAAAGGTCAAGTCGCATGTTTATATCTAGATCATGTTGAAACGAAGGACAAGCACAAAAAGTAAAGAAAATGAACTTTTTATTGTACTACTTCTACCATGAAGAAAGTAATAAATATCGATAATAGATTAGATCTCATAGCAAGAGTATACGAATTTTAGACCATACTTAAAATTTTCCTCTAAAATATATTAATGAGTCTGAAAGTGAAGACGGTGTAACTAGATTGAAGAGAGAGAAACATTATATTGAAGAGAGAAATATTTAAGTCAGCTATTTAAAAAAAAAAAAAAAGTGCCTTAGCTAAGATAGGAGTGGAAATAGCATGTCCCTATGATAATTATCATTAAGCATGGTTATTAAAGAGATAAAAAGAAAGATACTTACCTTATACCACTTGCAGTTTTCTTTGCATTTTAAAAGCTGCTCCGGCCACATCAGTCACAGCATCTAAACTAGGGGAGTACGATGCTACTGCACGCATCATGTGGATTGACTCTTTCAATGTAGGCCTTACGACTAGTGAACATTCAGCGGTTGAGCTTAACTTCAAAAAGAATTTGAGAGTCCTTTCTTGGAGAAACTCCACTGCATGTGTCGGCAAACTCTTACCATAAGGCCTAACGAGAATAAGATCCGGGAAAAACTGAATACAGAGCTTCACGATTTCATTGATTCCCTTGATTGTAGCTTGAAACAGCAAGTCCCCCTCTCCGAAAAGTTCGATGATCTCGGTAGTACTCATATAAGAGATCGCTATGCAAACTAGTTTTGCCAACTCGACTGCTGCCACGTGTCTCAGCTTCTCCTCATGAACTCTCTTGATTATAGGAACTACAAAAAGTCAAAAATAAGAGGAAAGAGAAAATGAAAAACGAAGGGCCAGCAATTTGACTGAGAAAAAAGTTCCCCAGCTCTGGGTCCCAATTTTTTTTTTTAGACAACAAGCATTTAACAACAGTTTACTAATTGTCATAATTTCCCACGTTTAGAGCTTGGGTTGGCGGGTGATTGGGAAAACCATCTCATTCTTTCTTTTTCCAAATCTTTTAGAAAAGCTATTTTTGACTTTTTTCTCTCCTTTGGAATTCAGTCCTCAAATGCAAACAGTGAGTTTGTATGATGTCTGGATGAAAATAGAGTTGGATGCGAAGAAAGCAGAAGCGATTAGTGGGTAACTGAAGAAAGTGATCTTCCTTGAACTTCTTTTTTTTTTTTTTGGTCGGTATCTTCCTTGAAGTTCAAACAAGGTTTTATGATGTTACTTATAATTAATAGAACATAATTACAAGAGTTAACCTAATAAAACAACTCTAAAAACAACCATGCTAATTACATTGTCTAACTAGAGTAATTCACAAAAGTCTTTGCGCATATAAGATTATTTCAGACAATATTATTGAAATATCCATAGCAGCTAGTAATTATAAAAAATCATATTAATTAGGGGTGAGCATCGGTTCAAAGTTGACCTCGGACCGACCCCAGACCGGCCTAATCCTGCCGGTCCTGATCCAGTTCCCAAGGAGATTAGGTCGGTCCTTGGTCCTAGAATTCCTGGACCACTACTGTGCAGGTTGGTCCTCGATCCTGAGAGTTCCGGGTCGGTCAAACCCGGACCAATCATGACTATATATATCTAATATATTACTTATAACAATATTAAACAACTTTTTAGTGAGGAGTTCAAGTAATTTTATATTGTTCTTTAATAATTTAGATTTTTAATGTCTTTTACGGCATCAATAGTCATAATTTACGAAGAAGAAAATGTTTTTGTGAGGAGTCCTCATGGCATCCAGAAAGGCATAAACAGCTCATTATGACATCATCCTCTAGTATTCATTATCTTCTATCTTATTTGTCCTTTTAGTCTTCAATTTGCCAAAATCGAAACAAACAACTTCTCTGCTCACCACTTGACACTTGCCTCGCTCGCTTTGGGTCACTCGTGCCGCTCGCTGCCCGATGTTCGCTTGGCTTGTTGCTTCTCGCTCGACATTCGATGTTCATTCTGTTTGATGCTCACCCTACTTGACTCTCAGCACTTGCCTTTCTTAGCTGACCTCGCTCATCATTGAACCCATTGGGTTGGTATAGTCCTCAGTTGCCCTTTTAAGGAGTACAAAAAATGAAATAAAAAATTATTGGTTGGTCTCGGGTTGACCCTGAAATCGGACCGAACCCATTGGGTTAGTTCGGTCCTCAATCGTTTTTTAAGGAGTACAAAAAATGAAATAAAAAATTATTAGTTGGTCTTGAGTTGACCTTGAAACTGGACCAAACCCATAAGGTCGGTTCAGTCCTCAATCTTTTTTAAGGAGTACAAAAATAAAATGAAAAATTATCAATTAATCCCAGGTTGACCTTGGAACTGGACCGAACCCATTTGGTCGATTCGGTCCTCGGTCCCAAGCTCAATAGGATCAATTATCGGTCCCAAAAATTAAGGACCAACACTATGCGGGCTGGTCCTAAGGTTAGGGGGCGGACCGACCCAACTCGGACCATGCACACCCCTAATATTAATCGTACTAACTATTGTGTTGTTATATATGCTCAGCATAAGAGCAAAATTTTTATGTCTCCAGCAAAATCAAAACTTCTATCACACAATGGTAGGTGACATTTGACTTTACTCGTTACACCTAAATGATAGTGAGTAAATGTGATGTCCCAATAGTGTCACATACTAAGCGCAAGCGAAAATTACATGAATTATCATTTTACAGACTTATTTATTTCAAATGTCGGACCACGTGTCCACCTTTAAAGGTTAGCATGTATAACCTCGATATTTCAAGACCTAAAGCTTTATATCACAAGGTTACTCTGCAATAGTCCTGTCAACTAATATTAAACAAATCAACTAAGATCATAGATAAAGATCATGAGAAGCTTCCTTTCTTTCCTGTTAAGATCATTCGGGCTTACAAAAATCAACCCAAATTACTGACAAGTTCTTTAGCTATATACAACATACTTACATATTCAAAACAAAAGGTGTAAGCAAACAGCCAGGAAAAAGGGTGAGGGGGTTCCTAACTCCACTATCCCAAACTAGCCCATGTTCATCAAAAAAACAAAAGACGTCTCCTCCAGCTTCTACACGATCTGGGCGCCTAAGCACCTCCCGTACCGGCTCCAGGTCCTCCAGCACCAAAATGAAGGGGGCAAAACAACTCTCCTTCGTGGTTTATAAACCACATAACAAACCTCATCAGAATCATATCTACCCTACCGTCGTCCATCCACAGCGTAGCCTCGTACTTTGTATAGGTCAGCTCGATATCAGGATCGTACACATCATGGAAAAAAACATTGATACATGTAATCACCCCGTAACAAGCAATCGGTGGCACGCCCATACTAACGATTTGAAAAAAAAAAATAAGGAATGAGCAATGCTCAGTAAAGAAATAATAAGACCCTAGTCTAGATAATGCACAATTGCCAAAGAAGACAAGCGAACGTAACCAAATAGCTTAAGATACTAAGACAAGATTGTCACAGGTATAACTAAATGAATACTGGAACATTATATGAATGATCACTCTATACCAAACATGCTCAATGTACATGTACACCTCATGCTCTAAATCTGTATCAAGATGAAATGCAACAATAGCAGGTAAACTCACACACCAAGTGGAATTACATTATAGTGTGTATATCAAATCCATCCTCGATCAGTTTACACACTGAAACACTGTCGGCCCGATCAAGTCACTTTCGGAATCCCACATCTGAACTTCCACAATATTGCTATCATGGGCATCTCACTCCGAGGCATCTCAGTATCACACAACCGAGGCATCCCAAGAACACAAAGCATGGGGCATCTCACTTCGAGGCATCCCAATATCCCACAACCGAGGCATCCTTGATCACCTACAAGGGCATCTCACTCCGAGGCATCCTGGCGTCTCATTCAACCAAGGCATCCAAGAACACACAGCATGGGCATCCCACTCCCTGGGGCATCACTGGCATCTCAGTACCGATGGAAATCTCTTACTCATTTAATGCACACATTCCACACATCACACCTTTGATCAATATCATATCACAACATGCACAAGACCTCAAGAGTACACAATTTCCTCAAGCAAGACTCATGCTCACACAACACTTCACTCATGTCACACTCATTGCACACATATGCCGCAATTGGTGACTATACAATAACCACATTTCAAATGATGGAAGAGGCATGTGATGGGAGAACAGTAACAATTCGAATAATATCGAATCAACGCAACGGAATAAAATAATCTCTCATCTTGTGTAAATCTAATAGGAATCGATATAGTAGAGTAAAATAAATACCAAGCACGCAAACACAAAACGATTTTTTTACGTGGAAAACCTCATCGATGTGAGGAGATCAAAAACCACGGGACTGAAGTTCACTCGAAATTCTTCACTATCAACAAAATTGGATGAACAATATTCTTCTCTAGCAAATACTAGAGGTACATAGCAGTAAATACCTCAAGAACATAATTCTTGGTAATACACATGAATTTCACAAGAGATCAAGTATAAATTTGACCAAAAACGCAGGTTTTGATTAATCCACAAAAAACCTGATGTATGGAGCTTCAAACAAAAATCAAATCGTTCAGATTTAAGAAAATTGCGTCATGAACATGCTAACAAAATTTTAGCTCAATTGGACCACGAATTGACCTTCGATGCCAGCTTGATGTAAATCAGATATTGCTAAAACCCCCAGATTTTCTACTTTCTTTTTTTCTCTTATTATTGTTTCCTTTTATGGCTATCACTTTATATAGATAGTGAGAAGTCATATTTCTTCATATAACTTATTATATGGGCTCAAGCCCTTTTTGGGCTTGTAATTCATTGGGCTTCCTCCACATAGGAGTGAACCCAATTAACAAATCTCTCCCTCACGACAATGTGGATGGATTCACCATCCCTGCTATCAATTTGCAATGTTCAAGCTTCTCTCTTGGTAGAGTCTTCATCATCATATCAGAGCCATTATGATCTGTATGAATTTTCTCAAGCTCCAACAACTTTTCATCTAGAACATCTCTTATCCAATGATATCTAATATCAATATGTTTCGATCTAGAATGAAAAGATAAACTCTTACCAAGATGAATTGCGCTTTGATTATCATAAAATAGCACATACCTCTTTTGCTTGAACCCAAGTTCTTCTAAGAACTTCTTCATCCATAGCATCTCTTTACTAGCTTTAGTCGCTGCAATAAATTCAGCTTCAGTTGTAGAAAGTGCAACACACTTCTGCAATCTTGACTTCCATGACACAACTCCACCCATAAAAGAAATCAAATAACCAGAAGTAGATTTACGAGTATCAATATCTCCTGCCAAGTCAGAATCTGTGTATCCAACTAACTCAAGTTTCCCAGTCCCGAAACTGAATTTCAAATTTGAAGTTCCCCGAAGATACCTTATAATCCACTTCACTGCATTCTAGTGCTCTCTGCCTGGATTTGATAAATAGTGACTAACAACGCCAACTACGTGCGCCTAGTCTAGAAGTGTACATACCATTGCATACATTAAGCTTCCTACAGCTGAGGCATATGGAATACTTTCCATATCTTTCTTCTCTTTATCAATCGTAGGACTTTGCTTCATATTTAACTTAAAGTGGGCAGCAAGAGGAGTACTAATCACTTTAGCCTTGTCTATGTAAAATTTCTGAAGTATCTTCTCGATATATTTCTCTTGCGACAAAAATAACTTCTTAGCATCTCTGTCTCGGGTAATTCTAATGCCAAGAATTTGCTTCATCGAGCCTAAGTCTTTCATAGTAAAAGACTTACTCAATTGTTTCTTCAATAACTCAATTCTTGAAGCATTCCTGCCAACAATCAACATATCATCAACATAAAGCAAGAGAATAATAAAGTCATCATTAGAAAATTTTTGGACAAACACACAGTTATCCGAGGAAGTCTTCTTATAGCCATGTTCTATCATAACTGACGCAAACTTTTTATACCATTGCCTCGGTGCTTGTTTTAGGTCATAGAGACTTTTCTTCAATTTGCACACATAATCCTCTTTCCCTTTCACTTTAAAACCCTCAGGTTGTTCCATGTATATCTCTTCCTCCAAGTCACAATGTAGGAATGCTGTTTTAACATCTATTTGCTCAATTTCCAAATCTAAGGTAGCTGCCAAGCCTAGTACCACACAAATAGAAGACATTTTCACTACCGAAAAAAATATATCATCAAAATCAATACCCTTTCTTTAACCGAATCCCTTAACAATCAATCTAGCTTTGTACCGTGGTTGTGAAGTATGTTCATCTTACTTCAACCTATATACCCACTTGTTCTTCAAAGCTCTTTTACCTTTAGGTAACTTCACCAACTCAAAAGTCTGATTATCATAAAGTGACTGCATCTCATCTCGTATAACATCAAACCAATTGCTTTTGTACTCATCTTCTATTACTTCTGCATAGCACCCTGGTTCACCTGCATCAGTCAATAATACATACTCATCTTTAGAATACCTGGTGGAAGGTTGTCGGTCTCTAACAGATCTCCGAACTTGAATATCCAGTGGAACATCTAATTGAGCCTCTGGTTCAGAAATATTATTATTTGTTTCAACATATTCAGGAACATGTGCGTTATTTGGAACATTGACTTCCTACTACTCTTTATCAACCTGTGTGGGAATATTTGTAAGAGAAACTAGATCCAAATTAACCAAATTATCACTAACCTATGGTGCTGAAATCATCTTCGATTTCTCAATATCCTTTATTGTTTGATCTTCCATAAACACAACGTCTCTGCTTCTTACAATTTTCTTTTCAACTGGATCATAAAATTTGTAGCCAAGCATATCCTATCCATAACCAATAAATATGCACTGTCGTGTTTTCACATCAAGTTTAGACCTCTCATCTTTGGGAATATGCACAAATGCTTTGCATCCAAAGACACACAAATAATCATAAGAAACATCTTTGCCTATCCAAACTCTATTAGGAATATCAAACTTTAAAGGAATGCATGGAGTAAGATTTAATACATGCACAAATGTACTTAAAGCCTCACCCCAAAAAGATCCAGGTAGCTTTGACTGTGAAAGTAAGCATCTTACCCTTTCAACCAGTGTTCTATTCATTCTCTCAACTAAGCCATTTAACTGAGGTGTCTTGGGAGGTGTCTTTTGATGTTGAATACCTTGTTGTTTGCAATATTCATCAAAAGGTCCAATATACTCTCCCTCGTTATCAATTCTGATTCATTTCAATTTCTTTCCAGTCTTTCTCTCAACTGAAGCTTGAAATTGCTTAAAAGCATTTAACACTTGATCTTTAGTTTTCAAGGTATGAATCCAAATTTTTCTTGAAAAATCATCTATGAAGGTAACAAAATCAAAAGAGCCACCAAGTGATTTTGTTTTCATAGGACCGCAAACATTATAATACACTAAATCTAATATACTTGACTTTCTTGAAGGAGGGGAGCTTTTAAATGCAACTATGTTCTGTTTTCCTACTAAACAGTGAGCACACTTCTTTAGCGCCAAACTTTTCAATCCTAAAAGGAGCTTCTTCTTTGCCAATATTGATAAACCCTTCTCACTGATGTGACTGAGCCTCTTATGCCATAATTCAGCTACATCTTCGTTGTCTACTGCATTAATTTTGTCTGTGGATAACTTTGCCTGCATAATGTACAACGAAGAATATTTTTCACCTCTAGCCACAATAAGAGAACCTTTGGTGAGCTTCCATTGACCATTATTGAAGGTGCTGCAATACCCCTTATCATCAAATTTGCATGTATAAATCAAATTCAAACAAATATTAGGTATATGTTTAACATTATTTAATACTAACCTTGTGCCATTGCTGGTTTCTAGGCAAACATCACCGATGCCTACAGCTTGAGCTAGCCCATTGTTTCCCATCTTCACAAATTCAAAGTCACTTGACTTGTATGATGTAAAGAAATCCCTCCGGGACGTAGCATGAACGGATGCACCACTATCAATTACCCAACTGGTTCGCTTATGTTCGAACCGAGAGAGAGAGAGAGAGAGAGGGGAAGAAGAAGAGAGTTTCGGTTTGTCTTTTGAGAGAGAGAGGAAATGACATGAGTTATGAGGGAAATAGGGCTATAAGTCTAATCCCTAGGAGAGTAGCTTAATCACTAACAGGCTTAATGATTATGTTTCCCTTCTGCAGCTGCGGTTTTGGGGAAAAGAAACCGAGGGAGAAGAGAGAGAGAGATAGAAGGGGGTGTCATGGCCTTCGTGCACAGTCATTTATGATGTCTGGCATTCGATAACAATTAGCTTCTAATCCATGTCGTTGGTTGGTTTATTAGTTTCTAATGTCTTTCACTTAGTTTCATTCCGAATCCACTAAATTTCGATTTCCTCATGAATATACAAATGAAATGGCGCGTTAACATCTCAGCACTAATCTACGAAGAATTTATTGCAAGAAATACTAAAGTTAGTAGTCGACACTAGCATTACAATCACTTATAAGTCTTTAATAAAATTTCTAATTAAATCCTCATAACAACAATCTATAAACTTAATTGAAAATGAAAACACTCGAGCTTAAATTCCTGTCTCTAGCCTACCGGGCTCATCCTACAATATTCTCAGCCCACTCGACTTGATTCACCATTCTAATGAATCTGACTCTCGACCCGCTCCAAGCCAAGCCCAAGTCCATAACCTATCCTTCGGCTGATCGAGCCCATCTCGATAACTCGTGTGGCCCGTTAATTACTTAAGCCCACACATTCCTCACGGTCCATCGAGCTTGTCTTCTGGCCTGATTTAAAAATAATCCAAGCCCTTAACACCTCGATTACACTAATAGGGCTGGTAAATTTTAGGATGTCATAGTAAACTTGACCCTATTCTCTAATAACTTTTAATTTGATAAAAATACACAACAACACTATTCTGTTTCCCCTTTTGTTCTTTGACACAAATAGAAGAAATAGGGACAAGGCTAAAGGGTATTTCAGGGGCATACAAAAGTTGCGTGAAGATGCAAGTGTAACTATGGGCAAAAGTTGTGAATAAGTTTTGGGAACTATAGGATCTTTTTGTAGCGGTCAGGTGGTATTTAGGCTAATTTTTGCACACTTCAAGCAATCCACCTTTTCAGGTAATCTTAAGAGTGCATTCTTCCATATTGGCCTATGTATTCGGGATCTTATTTTCTGGAGTGTTTCCAACAAATCTAAAATATAGGATTATAAGAAGAGGAGAAAACTCCTTTATTATCTAACAAACAGCTTGTTGGTATAAGATATATCACTTGGGGTGGAATTTTGGAATGCACAAATTTTTGGGACCCATGGAATTCGCTCCCACTAAAATAGTCTTCTATTACAAGCCCTTCCAAACAAATTATTTTGATTTTTACTACCGGCTCCTCCTATTCTTCACGCCAAAAGTTGCCTTCATCTATTGTAACCTTATTCACGTGAGGGGCTTGCCCACAATCCAATGCCCAATTCCTGCACCCACTTAATGTTTTCTTTTCGTTTTGTATTGAGATGAAGTAGCAGTCAAAGAAAATAATACTTAGGCTTTAGGGACTTCACCTGTAATGGAGGAAACGAATGCATATGGGTTCATTGTTCTTATTTTTCCAGAAAGATTTTCATGCTTGATAGAGATAATGAAGTGAACATGATTTCACCAATCAAGATTGAAGGAGGGTCCTGTGTTTACGTAAACCTTATACCATATCTTATGCTTATATCATTTAGCCATATGAAATAAATTCCTAGGTTATCATCAAATCTCATCTCAATTTACTATCTCACAATTCTTGTAATTAGAATTTGGTGAATATCAGAAATCTTTCAAAACTTAAAAATATTAACATGGAAAATCATATATAACTTTGTTTGAGTTTGAATACTTTTGTGAGGGATTTTTATTAGTTTTTTCACGATGTAAACAATAAGTTACATATCCATTGTTGGTTGACAAGGAAAAATTAAATCATAAAACTAGCTTCAGCATACATGTCACTCATCTGATGAGAAGTACGTAACAATTCTTTTATGCATGTGATGGGCCTAACACAAATTCTTTTCTAAATTATGGCAAAGAACTAAGTAGGAGCTTTCCTCTACTTATAAAAAAAGTAAAAAACAAACAAGCCATAAACTTTTAATAGGAGACAAATGGACAAAGATAGAGATGGTATCTTGATAAAATGGAAGCATACCTACAGTTTTGGCAACATTCCAAAGTGATCTTAGAAGACATTGAAGCGCTGCAATTGGATTGCAAAGAAAACCCAATCATTGGATATGAAATCATTGTAAGACCTTGTATTTCATTCGTTACACTTTTCAAAATCAATTAAGTTATAGGTACTTATGCACTTGGTTGAATCATATGTGGTTCCCAAGGGATAGTTTATCCATAAAATAGTTCGATTTCATGCCATTATTCAAGTAAAACTAGGTTAAGGAACTAGAATATATCCTACAAAGATACAATCATTTCTTGTTTCTTTTGCTAGTACGGAGGGAATCAATTTAATAAAACTGATTAACAGCCTGTTTGGTAACATGCCAAAAGTATTTGATTCAATTCTTTTGTTCCCTAAAACAGAAAAAGATTGAAAATCCATTTAGTAACGTTTTTGTTCCCGGGAATAAATTTATTCTCGGGAATAGATTTGTAACAGAATCAAGAAGTAAAAAAAAAAAAAAATTGTTTCATTGTTCTCGGGAATAACTCCATAATCAAGCCCAAACCATTTTCTTTTTTATTTTCTTACTTTCTCTTCCTCTTTCTTCATCCCTTAGCTAGTCGCTAGCCACGACGATGGCTAGTGACCAGCTAGACAAGGTCTAGCGACCTCGCCATTTTGTTCTTATCGCTCCGGATTCCGATCTATATGACCTCCCGGTACAAAGTACACCTCTTCCGTAGAGGCAAGTAGTAACCTAACCTTTAAGACTTTGTTCAATGGGAGCCCTCAACTCTATCAATGGAAAGATCTCCGTCCGTGGCATGATAAGGAATCCTAGAAAAGATTGATTGAGATTCCCTCCCCGGTCCCACGAAGATCTCTATGTATTTGTCCAGTTCAAGACAATTGAGATCTTCCGGTTGTTGCCCATCATCATGGTTGGTGACTGGCTAAAAGAAAAAGAAAATAAGGAAAAAAAAAAAAAGAAAATGTAATAAAACTATTAAAAATTAAAGGAAATTTTAAATCATAAAAAAATTTAAAGGTTGTACAAAAACGCATTTCTATTCAAAGAATAAAAATGTTGACACCTAAATTTTGGTAGCCTAGTCATTAATTTTTGCATAAAAATTAGGGATTAATTTTAATCCCTAAAAAAAACAAAAAAATGCATCAAAACAAATGAAAAAATGAAAAAAAAAGGGAAAATTGATTTGATTGATTATGCATGGAAATTTGAAATTCTGATGATTATTCGGATTTTGTTAAATGCATAAACAATTTAAAAATCAAGTGAATAAAAGGCAAGAATTTTTACAAAATGGAAGAAATCTAAGCAAAATCGAGTTGATTGCGAAATCACGCTCCAATTTGCAGACTTGATTTAATGCAAATGTAAGATGGAAATTCAAAAGTTGCTATAAAAAACGGCCGTCTGGAAATCACTATAAAAAGAGTCACAATTTTCGTGATAGAGGGGGTTTTTGAAAAATTGAGAGCAAAAAAAAACGTGAGAGGTGGTTTTTCCTTCGTTTTTCTAGTACAAAAGTTCTAAAGAAAGAAAAAACCACCGCCCGCGGTAGCACTGGCTGGCTTCGAGCTCTCTCCCCCTCACAAAGGGGAGGAGTTCGAATCCCAGAGGTGTCGCGTTCGTGCAACTCAAACGCGGCTGGGTCTATGGTGGTGGCTCAGTCCACCCCGGGTTTACGTCTAGGCTGCCGACCAACGGCAGTTCCCGGGTCATCCAAAAAAAAAAGTTCAAAAGAAAAAAATTCTTTTGTTTTAGGGAGAAAGGAAAAATCAAAAGTCAAAAAAAAAAAGAAGGAAAAGTGAAGAGATGTGCGTGCAGCTACAATGAAGAGACGTGAGAGGGACGTGAGAGAGAGGAGAGAGAAAAAAAAAAAAGGAAAAAGGGGGCTACAGCGTCGTCTTCTTCCTTTGCCCTCCCTATCCGCACCGGCCGTGCCCGCACCAGCACCGCCTCCGCCAGCCACCTCCACCACTGTCACTTTGCCACCACTGCTCTGCCGGTGTCCCGCCAATCGCTGGAGATCCCCCTCACTCGCAAGCTCGCACCAGCCCCCTGACGCCACTGCTGCTTGCGTCCTCAGGAGCAGCGAACCCTCCGCTCACCACTGTCCTCCTTCCGGTGACCCAGTGCCCGACGCCCGCACCAGCAGCCTTCGCTGCTCTGCTCCGCTCGTCCCTTGTAGCTCTGGATTTGCCCGACAACTGCGTCCACGCTTCCACCCGACACCCTTGCAGTGGCTCGTGACGCCATTGCTCGTTGCTGTCACTGCTGCCCTACTCGAGCACCCTCGCCCTGAGCACCCAATGCCCATGCTTCCAGTTCCACCGCGAGCATCTCTATTTGCCTGCCTGCCGTGACACCTCGACACCACTACCCTGCAACAACCAGTGCTCGACACCCACAGTAGCCCGCCGTCCTGCAAACTGAGGCCACAAGCGAAGCCCGCAACATCTGCTTGCTGCGCCATCGCCGCTTTGCCCCCGCTACTGGTCAACCCCTCGCACCAATCACCGTTGCTCGAGCTCCCCCACATCACCCCTGCACCTAGACCTCTGCTCGCTCCTGCTGCTGCCGATCTGCTTGTCACCCCCAACCCACGCGCTAGCAGCCCGCGCCGCTTGCCACCGCGCGTCCGCTCCTCACCTGCGCATACACCGGCCTCACGTCATTGCAATCTCGCGCCCTCATCGTTCATAAAGCTGCATCTCCGCCCAAGCGCCCGCATCATAACCGCTCCACTAGCATCACCACCGCATAGAAGCGTTGAGTCCTTAGGTGGTTTATTTTTATTTTATTTTATCTTATCTCATTTTTTTGGTTCTTTTTTAGTTTATCTATTTAAGTAGTAATATTTAATGTCAATAAATTTTGTAGGCATTATCCGCAGGGGTTTTCCCCAAAATTATTGTAATTACTAATTTGATCCGTAAGATGTCGGATTATTTTTTTTAATTATATTAATTTTTGGAGTTTGTTTAGTATTTTAATTGTTAAATCAATATAATTATTAATTTGATCCATAAGACTTCGGATCAGAATTTTAATTATTTTGATCTCTTTGTCATGATGTTTAGGGTTAGAGTAATCGTTAATTTGACCTGTGAGATAACATGTTATTTTTTCGATTATTTCAATCATTTATTTGATGAATGTCTTTATTATTTTAGATATAATATCGCTTGTCTTTAAAAAAAAAAAAAAAAATCAAAAATCAAAATCTTGCATGAGCATGTAGGTTTAGTAAATTAGAATTTTTTTTTTAGGATTACATTTTTTTAGGATTGCATTTTTAGATAATTTTGAAATAGGTTAGGGTTGGACCTAAATAACTTTTTTTTTAATATAAATAGGGTTTTAGATCATGTTTACACATTTTAATTATCTCATTTTCCCAAAATAAAAATAGTTTTCTAAGATAGGATAGGGTTTAAGTCAAATTAATCCCTAAAATAAATTAAAAAAATATTCCTTTTTAGATAGCTCAATTAGAGCTTTTTATTAATTCCGAATTTCAATAGAAAATACAAAAATAATATGTGCATGTTAATTAGTTTGCATAATAGGATCATTTAATTATAATTTTTTATTAGTAAAATTAGGTCATTTAGTTAAAATGCATGTTTTATGAAAAAATTCTAATTTCAAGAAAACCCAAAAAAATGATTGCTTGCTTTGTGTGATGCAATTTATTTATTTATTATTTATTTATTTGAATAGTGGATGAGCATCCGTGAAGTCACCATATTTGCATGATAGTAATTAGGGTTAAAATAAATCTTAGCTGCTTGCAAAAATATTTTTAAAAAAATAAAAAGAAATTGTAACGAAAGGACATTAGAGAAATCTAGTGCAACCAAGTCCCCATACCAAAAATCTCTGGTTCGTAGAAATAAAATAATCCTCCTATTATTTTACTTAGGTATTTAATCGACCTACCACAAACTGATTAGTGACGACTCATAGCTAATAATCCTTTTACATTAAATATTTGAACCTTAAGTCACGAATTGATATGGACTTGGGAGAGCCCGAGCTAAGTTTAAAGACTTAATAGTCCATTAACCTAGTTTTAGGTGGTGCACCTGAAAATTTTATGTCGCGACAAGAAATTTTGGACAGTTAGGGCGCGTTTGTTAACACTGCTTCTCGAGAATAATTTCGATCGAAATGATTATTTTTTTTTCTATTCCCAAGAACAATTTCTGAGCAAAAGAATGCGTTTGGTAATTGCACAAAATTTCTGATTCTAGAATAGAATTGCGTTTGGTACTACACTCAAAATTTCTACTCCAAATCATTTTCTTTTAATTTTTAAATAATTTTATTACTTTTTTCCTTTTCTTTCTCCTATTCTTCTTCTTCTTCTTCAAGTGGCTGATCGCCGGTAGGCCAGCTGACGACCGGCCGGTACAACGGCCGGCAACCTCATCAAAGCGTCATCGACCCTCGGCGAGGCCGACCCTCGTCAATCGAGCCTCGTCGCGGCTGGGTGAGCCTCGCCGATGGTTGGGCCTGCCTTTGGTGAACTCGCCGGACTAGTTGCTGGCAACCGCAGCGGTGACAGTAGATGAAGAAAAAAATGGAAGAAAAATAAGAAAAAAGAAAAGAAAAAAGAGAAAGTGGGTTATTGATTCTAGGATTGTTCCTAGGAACAAGAATCAACTCTTTTGTTTTTTATTTATTCTTAATTATGTTCCAAATCTACTTCTTGGAATAAAAAAAAAAATAGAAATTTGTTTCCAGGAAGAAAATTTTTACCAAACACATTTTTGTTCCAAATCTATTTTCAGGACCAAAAGAATAAAAATTGTCACTATATGGCCGGTTACCAAACAAGCCATTACCAAATGCTTTCGAATGCTTAGAAATTCGTATAGGGAATAGAATCATAAAATAAAAATAAAAACTATTTTTGCATAAACTATTCACGGAAGTAAAATGATTATCACCCTAAAAGTTCAAAATCATGGCAAATCCTAAAATGGCTAGTAGAACACCTAGAGGGGGTGAATAGGTCTGAAAACATAATTTTTGCGAAATGCAGTAAAAATACTTTACTTTTAAACTAAGTCTGGTTAACTACAAACTTTGCAGAAGGATTCGGACTTTAACAACTATCTCAAAGCACAGAAGTAAATCGCAACAAATAAAGTAAAGGAGTTTAGAGAAGAGAAAAATAAACATAAGGTTTATAGTGGTTTGGCTTAGATCAAGCCTACATCCACTCTCCACGCTGACAACCTTCTAGTTGGTTTCCACTACGAATCAAAAGAGAATTTACAATCTTGCGATCTTAACTTCTCAATGAAGAGTCTCTACTGCTCTCACGAAGTCATAGTACAAGTCTCTCTCTCTTTTGAGTAAAAATTTGAGCATAGTGTAAGGAACAACAAGTAAATGGGAAGCTTCAGGCTTTAGAATTCTTCTTTCACATGCTTTTTCAAACAACTAGAGAAGCCTCCTTAAATACTCCTTCATGTCTTCTCAACCGTTGACACTTTCCAAAGGAATTCTTCCAATCAACCCGTTGAACAGAATCAATCAAAGAGATCTCGAGCCATTTGAAGATTGTGATGAAAGCCTGTCAATCCTATTCGCCCATACAATCAGGACCTTGGTTTCCATAAGTATATTATTTCCAAAATAACTTGCATTCCGAAATGATTTGATGTATCTAAATTGGTTCCAATAAAGATAACCAATCTAGTATGTGATATTTCCAACTAGAAGACCATATATATCATGTACGAACCAAACCTTGAAGAAAGAAAGATATCCCAAGTCTGGTTAAGTCTTTATTCTTCACTTGTGTTCAGTCTGGAATTTTTCAAAGTGCGCAGACTTTTGATGTAAGATAGACTTTGACATAGAAATCTAGCATTCTTCAGAATAGAACATAGATAACTTTTGTCAACTTCAAAACATAAAGGAGTTTTCTCCAACAATCTCCCCATTTTTTATGGTGACAAAACTTTCCTGCAAATTTAAAAACCTATATCCTGCAAAACAACACTTTAGCAATACACGATAACTTATAAAAACAGTTATAGATCTGGATAACATCGATTCTGCAATCACAGAAAACACATTAATCTCGTCAATTTAGACAGATTCAACCCAAATCCATAATCACAACCACAAAAGGTTATTGCAGAGTAAAAGTTCAGTTCCAACACAACAGTTCAAACAAGTTTAAACAAATCAAAGCTGCAATCAAAAGTTCAAATCTAAATCTGTAAACAATTCAAATATGTACTCATTCTCCCAATTTTTGTCAACAGTAAAAAGAAAGAGAAAGTTCAAAAAGAATTATAAGGATAAATGGAATCAGGGTTGTCTGGGTACTCAAACGAGTTGGAAATCCCCCATCGATTGCATTGTCGCTTCAAGCTTTTGGCACTGATTATAAACTTCTCCAACCTTGGCAACAATCTATGAAACTTGCTGATTCAAAGTCTGAACTTGAGTCTCTAGAAACTGTACCTTGCTAGTGAGAAAATCTAAAGTAGATCTCAAGGCAGTGTGAAGCTTCTGGATCTCAACCTCCATTGCATATTGCTGAGCTTTAACCTCCAAAAGGAGCTTTACTATCCTTGGATAGTCTGTATTTGGTTCAATCCGAGCACTAGCTTCAGCGAATTGAATTCTTGGAGAATTGAGAGATGAGGGAACATCAACTTGATCGAGGGTAGTTTGTCTTGCACCCTAACTTGGAGTAGATACTTCAACCTCAGCTTCAGGAAACTGTGATGCAAAAACATCATCAGGGTTTGCAGGAAATTTGCTTATGCCATCACTCACAATATACGGAGAAGAAGTCCATGTTTTCTCATAAGCTCCCCCAGTTTTTGTGCCTACAAGTGGAGAAGAGATCTCTTCTTCTTGTTCCTTTTATTTCTCAGAACTAGAGTGACGTTCTGTCATAATTCATGCTTGTTCAGGGTCATCCCTGGTTGCTTCAGAATCCTTTGATAATGTTATTGCAACAGTTTCTTCATCAGAGTCACACTTCTATTCAGAAGCATCTTCTTCTTCTTCTTCATCCTTAGCTCCTGCTTCTTCTTCTTCTGCTTCTTCTTGCTCTACTCTTTCTTCATCTTCTTCCTCTTCTCTGTCTCTTCCTCCTCTTTCCTTTGATTTCTCAAAACCACCTTGAAAATTCCTTAGGGCAATGGCAGAAATGGTCAGATCATCTTCATCCTCTTCATCCTACAGGATAAGTGATCTTCTTTTCTTTGCAATTTCTTGCACAACTTCCTTGCCTTTGCGCTTTCTTGCAATAGCACGGTCTTCCTTGGTTTTGCTCAAGGATTCCTTCTTCAAAAGCTCAATGGCCTTAAGTCAAATCCTTCAGCCTCATTTTCGATATCATATTTATTCATCCTTCCATAGGAGCAATAGTTCGGGAACAAAGTGAAGCAAGAAACTAGATCTGAAAATGGTGGACTAGAACCAAGGCAGAGTAGGGCAATTGGCCTTTATCTTCATGAATGTCCCATACATGTGCAGTAGGATAGTATGAGGAAGAGAGAAATGCATCCCATTGCATATTGCCCACATGATTCGTGCCTCAAATCTGGAGACATCAATTTTGGAGGCTGCCTTGGGTCTGATGCAGTTGATAACAATTTTGCGCAATAAAATGTCGGAGGCTGGCAATCGAGAGTAAGTGATACCTCCACTTGGCAGTCTGTCCTTTACCAGGAATCTAGTGGCTTGACCAATGGAGATGTTGATTGGTTGAAAACCACATCTTTCGACTCCTAGAATCTCGGCCAGAATGTCAACGTCTACAACAAAAGCTTTATCACAGACAATAAACTGAATGCGATTCCGGTCAAGGAAATACAGATTTGAATAGAAGTATGTGGTCAATTCTGGATTAGCCACAACCGTCTTAGCACAGAATTTCTCAAGTTGAAGAAATGCCAACTTTTCCCTCAAATTAACCTTTATCGAGCCCAAAAAGTCAAAATCTACTGTTCAAGGGTTTATCACCAATCTGTTCAGCATCTGGGCATAATCCCTTTTTTGCTCCTTAGAACAAAACAGCTTTGTTCTTTCACCAAGCACATCAAGTCATACCCATCCTGGGTTGAAATTCGAAAACATCCGCTCATCATCATCCTTAGTTTTAGGCTAATTCTCAAAACTAAATCTAGGATCAAAAGGAAAATGCAAAAAAGCTTTTTCTACCGAACCCTTTGGTGCCACTCCTATCCTTTCCATGGTTCTTAAGAAAATAGTTTTGTTCCCATGTCCATGACTTTTCAAAAAATCAGTGATAAAGGACATTGGAGTACCACCCTATTTCAAATAACCATAATTCTTATAAAGAACCTAGGGTGTCAAAGTTCGAAGAGGAACTACGTGTTGTTCAACTTCCTCTTCCAAAGGTTGGCATAGAGGGTTCTGTGGAGAGTTCTGCGGAGAGTCTTCACCAGTGAGATCGAAATGTGTTGGTCCTTCTAGCATGCTCCGAGGACCTTAACTAGCAATCCGAGAAGACTTTCGCTGGTGTGATAGGGATGTAGACTTAGAGGATTTCAAAGACATGTTCAAGTGAAGAAAAGATCGAAATTTGCAGAGGAGTTTTGAGAGTAAAAATGAGAGAGAGAGAGAGAGAATCGATATTCTAGGGTTTTGAAAAGATGTGCTTGAAAGAAATACTATAAAGTAATTAAAGAAAATAAAATGTCACAACGAAAGGAGGTATACGAAGCGTCATAAGGAAAATGCATTTTCAAAAAAAAATTTTAAAAGGTAAATGCTGAAATTAAAATCCAAAAATTACTAATAAAATAGTAATTTCTAAAAATAAAATAGGCAAGTGACGATTCGATTAATCACACGTTTTCATTCCAAAATTAAAATACCTTGATTCAAGAGATTCTTAATCAAGTAGCTTCTTGAAGTTCCGAGTCCGATCAACTTCAAACTTTAATTGATAGGAGAGATAATATTCATCTTGCTGCGAATATACTCAAATAAGTTTTTCTCCAACGATTTTGTGAAGATGTCTCGCAATTGGTTCCTTGAATTAATAGATTGAACCATAATCTCTCTCTTCTGGACATGATCTCTTCTAAAGTGATATCAAATCACTATATACTTCGCCCTTGAATGAAGAATGAGGTTTCTGGTGAGATTGATAGCACTTGTGTTGTCGTATCTGATCTCTGTGCAAGATTCTTTTATTCCAAAGTCTCTTAGTTGTTATCTTATCCAAATAATTTGAGAACAACAACTTCCAAGAGCAACATATTCTGCTTCTGCTGTTGATAAAGCCATTGTACTTTGCTTTCTTAAGAACCAAGACATTAGCATTTGTCCCAATAGTTGACAAGTGACAGATGTGCTCTTCATGTTGACTCTACAACTGGCTAGATCAGCACCAAAACAACCAAGAAGAGTAAAGTCTCATTCTTTTGGATACCATAGACCCAACTTTGGAACAATTGCAACATATTTTATGATGCATTTAACAGCACTAAGATGAGATTCCTTTGGATCAAACTGAAATCTAGCATAGATACACACACTGAATAAGATATCAAGTTTTGAGGCAGTGAGATAAAGAAGAGAGCCGATTATGCTTCTGTATAGTTTTTGGTCTACTTTCTTCCCTCCTTCATCCTTGTCCAATTTTGATGAACTCGACATAGGAGTTTATGTCCTCTTGCAATTCTCCAATCCAAATTTCTTGATGAGATCTTTGGCATATTTCTCTTGGTGAATGAATATACTTTCCTTTGATTGTCTTACTTGCAATCCTAGAAAGAAGGTTAATTCACCCATCATACTCATCTCGAATTCATCCTGCATAGATCTTGAAAATTTCTTGTAGAGATTTTCATTAGGAGAACCAAAGATAATATCATCTACATAAATTTGTACTAGTAGAAAATATTTCCCTTCTATCTTTATAAACAAAGTAGTATCAACATTTCCCTTTTTCAAAACCACTTTGAGTTAGAAACTTATTCAACCTTTCATACCAAGCTCGAGGTGCCTACTTCAGTCCATATAAGGCCCTTTTCAGTCTATAGACTAAGTCTGGTTTTCTTGGATCTTCAAATCCTGGTAATTGTTCCACATAGACTTCTTTTTGAATGAATCCATTGAGGAAGACACTTTTTACATACATTTGGAATACCTGGAATTTTGGAAACAAGTAAAAGCAAGCAATAATCTAATTGCTTCTAACATTGCTACTGGTGCATAAGTCTCGTCATAGTCTATCCCTTTTTCCTGTGTGTATCCTTTTGCCACGAGTCTTACTTTATTTCTAACCACTTTTCCTTTCTCATCCATCTTATTTCTGAAAACCCACTTCATTCCAATAATATATTTGCCTTTGGGTTTTGGAATTAGCTCCCATACATCATTGATGATGAATTGTTTGAGTTCCTCTTACATAGCTTCTATCCAGCTTTCATTAAACAATACTTTTTCTACATCTTTTGGTTCTATTTCAGAAACAAGTGCTAAAGCACTAGACTCTTCTCTTGCATTGGATCTGGTGCGAACTCCTTCATCAATGTTGCCAATGATGAGTTATTTGAGATGACTTACTTGTGCTTCCAATTGCTATTTAGCCTGAGAGTCTGTTGATCCTCTGTTCCATTTGAATCTTCTTGTTTTGCTTGATGCTGTACTCCATAAGTCTGAACTTTACTGGGGGAGACAGACTTTGTTAAGTCTGGAACTAGTTCAGACCCTTCAAGTTGAACCTATTCTGGTTGAATCTGCACATAATCCTAAAACTTGACGTTCATAGATTCTTCTACAGATTGAGTTTTCTTGTTAAATACCCTATAAGCTTTGCTTGAAGTTGAGTAGCCAAGGAAAATTCATTCGTCTGATTTTTCCTCGAACTTTCCTAATCATTCATTCACATTCTTCATAATAAAACATTTACAGCCAAAGACATGAAAGTAGGAAACATTCGGCTTCTTTCCTTTATACACTTTATAAGGAGTTTTCTCTAGAATAGGTCTAAATAATACTCTGTTGATAATTTAGCGGGCGGTAAAAACCGCTTCTGCCCAAAATCGAGAAGAAATTTTACTTTCTATTAAGAGAGTTTTGGCCATTTCCTGTAAAGATTTGTTTTTTTCTTTCCACAACCCCATTTTGTTCTGAAGTGTATGGAGAAGAGAAAACATATTGAAAACCAGATTCATCACAAAATTTCGCAAAGTCCTGATTTTCAAACTCACCTCTATGATCAGTTCGTATGCTAGAAATAACATAACATTTTTCATTCTAAACATTATTGGCAAGCTTTGAGAAATAAGAGAAGGTTTCAAACTTATTTGCCATAAAGTATACCCAAGTAAAATAAGAGTAATCATCCACGATTACTAGGCAATATTTCTTTCCACCAATACTCGAGTTCTGGTTGGTCCAAAAAGGTCCATATGGAGTAGTTGCAAAACTCGATCGGTAGAAACTTGATTTACAGGTTTAAATGAACTTTTAACCTATTTTCCTAAGACGCGAGGAGTGCATAATTCAAACTTCTGATAAGCTAGATTAGGAAGGCCTCGAACCAACTTCTTAGAAGAAACTTTAGCAATTTGCTTCATATTAACATGGCCAAGCTTCCGATACTAGAGACTTGCTTCATCTTGAATAGAAATAAGGCACCGAGAACTTTATGGGTTTACGTCCAGAAGGTATATGTTGCCATGCCTTTGCCCAATAAAAGATTGAGAGAAGTCTTGACTTGTTCCAAAACAAATGCCTTCTTGGAAGTTTATTCTGAAACCGGTATCACAAAGCTGACTTATACTCAGTAGATTGTAGTTCAATCTTTCTACCATGGAAATATTGTTGATAGTCGGGCTTTCAATCTTATAGTTCCATATTCTACAATTTTTCCTTTGATATTTCCTCCAAAAGAAACTTTTCCTCCATTTAGTCTAACAAGCTTTATGAAGCAGCTTAAGTCTCCTGTCATATGCCTTAAATGATCACTATCCAAATACCATTTGATCTTTCTTTTAATAGTGACCTGTGATCAAAAGAAAAATTCAAACTTTCTTTGGTACCTAGATTTTCTTGTGTCTAGGAGAGTTAGTATTAAAGGCGGTCTTTGCCCAGTCCTTTTTCCAAACCTTGGGACATTCTTTCTCGAAATATTCTAAGCTATTACACTTCGAACATCTAAGTGCACTTTGGCCAACAGGTTTTACAAGAACCTTTTGAAAGTGATTTTTGTAAAATCCCTTTGCAGGTCTTTGTTTAATTCTCTCTTTTACCTTGAAAAAAATCAATTAATGGAACATTTTCTGAAGTCATACCCAAATCAGATTTGCTAAAATAGGGCATTTGGGTTGAAAGGATTTTCTCCAATTTTTCTAATCATTTTGAAAATCTTTTTGTAATATTTGAAATATCTATTTTCAAAATAGCATTTTCTTTTGAAAGAGAGTTAGAATTTTCTTTCAAATTATCAAAATTTGTATTTAGACTTTCAAACTTTTCTTTTCAAGAAACTTCTTGTTGCCTAAGCTTAGAATTCTCCCTTTTTAGTTCGGAAATTCTTTTAAGAGATGATTTAAGACTGAGGCAAAATTCATTTATATATTTAGAGACTTTAATAGGAATTTCTGAGTTACTAACCTCAATTTCTTTGTTAGAGTCTGAATCAATGTCTATTTCTGATTCTGAGTTTGACTCTAAGTGAGCCATCTAACGTATGTTGGCATATTCTTCTTCACTTTCCTCATACTCGGTGTCACTCCAAGTTTCAGCTTTGAGAGCCTTTTTGTACTTCTCAGATTTTCCTTTCTTCTTCTTCAACAAAGGACAGTTTGGTCCAATATGCCCATTTTTCTTGCACTCAAAGCATATAACATCGTTGCTAGTTTCATTGTCCTCCGTTGGTTTCTTCTGAAAATTTTGCGTGCTCTACTTCCAATTGAATCTTCTTCCTTTTCTATTTAGCTTTCTGAATTTCTTAATTATCAGCACCAGCTCTTCATCATCTATATCATCATCTAAATCTGTATCATCAGAATTAATGTTAAACTTTAAAGCAATTGATTTCTTACCTTTAGGATGTTCTTCATCATTTATTTGCTCCACTTCGTATGACTAAAGCATGCCTATCAGTTCGTCAACTGATAGTGGCATGATCCTCTGAGTTTCTCTAATTGAAGTCTTCACATGATTCCAGTCTTTTGAAAGTCCACGTAACAGTTTGTTAACTTTCATTGGTTTAGAAATTGGCTGACCTTGATAAGCTAGGCCATTTACAATATCTGTAAAGTGACTAAACATATCAGTAATAGATTCTCTAGGCTTCATTCTGAAGGCTTCATACTGTCCAAGCAGAATGTTTATTTTAGTTTTCTTCACACGGTCAGTCCCTTCGTAGATAACATGTAATCTGTCCCAAACTTTTTTTGCTGTTTCATAAGAAGAAACTCAGTTATACTCAGTGTGAGATAAGGCATAGTATAAAGAATAGATTGATTTTGCGTCAAGAGCCTGTCTATTGGTAATTTCGGCTTGTGTTATTTCGTCAGCATCAATAACTTATTTCCTTCTGTCAAAAGCTAATGTTACTTTGGGGTTGATCCCTTTTTCAACAACATCCCACTCCAGAGGATCTCTGGATCTGAGAAATGCCTTCATCTTGTTCTTCCACACATTGTACTTCTTTCCCTAGAAGTAAGGGGGTCTGGTGTTGCTCTGACCTTCAACCAAACCTGGAGCCAAAATACTAGCTATAGATGATCTTTAGCTTAGAAGTAAAACACTTTAATAAGTAAGCACACGAGCTCTGATACCAATTGAAATGGCTAATAGAAAACCTAGAGGGGTGAATATGTGTGAAAACAGAATTTTAGCGAAATGCAATAAAAATACTTTACTTTTAAATTAAGTCTGGTTGACTACAGACTTTGCGGAATGATTCAGACTTTAACAAATATCTCAAAGCACAGAAGTAAATCGCAGAAAACAAAATAAAGGAGTTTAGGGAAGAGAAAAATAAACACAAGATTTATAGTGGTTCGGCTTAGATCAAGCCTATGCCCACTCTTCACGCTGACAGCCTTATGGCTGGTTTCCACTATGAATCAAAAGAGAATTTACAATCTTACGATCTTGACTTCTCAATGAAGAGTCTTTACTGCTCTCACGAAGTCACAGTATAAATCTCTCTCTCTCTTTTGAGTACACATTTGAGCACAGTGTAAGGAACAACAAGTAAATGGGAAACTTCAAGTTTTGGAATTCTTCTTTCACGCACTCTTTCGAACAACTGGAGAGACCTCCTTAAATACTCCTTCATGCCTTCTCAACCGTTGGCACTTTCCAAATGAATTCTTCCAATCAACCCGTTGGACAAAATCAATCAAGGAGATCTCGAGCCGTTTGAAGATTGTGATGAAAGCCCGTCAATCATATCGTCCATACAATCAAGATCTTGGTTTCCATAAGTAGATTCTTTCCAAAATAACTTACATTCTGAAATGATTTGATGTATCTAAATTGATTCCAATAAAGATAACCAATCTCGTAGGTGATATTTCAAACCGGAAGATCATATATATCCTGTACGAATCGAACCTTTGAAGAAAGAAAGATAATCCCGAGTCTGGTTAAGTCTTTATTCTTCACTTGTGTTTAGTCTGGAATTTTTCAAAGTGCGCAGACTTCTGATGTAAGATAGACTTTGACACAGAAGTCCAGCATTCTTCAGAATAGAACATAGATAACTTTTGTCAGCTTCAAACAGATCCAAGGATAATGCCCAAATAACAAAAACGCATACCCACCCAGATCCGAATTTTTATTTGTTGGTTTGTGGCCCACGTCCACTGGAATACCTTTAGTTCAGAGACAAAGAGTAGGCGATGAGCTAGGTATGATCTTACTGAAGGGGATCCATAAAGAAGGGATGCAAGGCAGGGGTGCTTTTCATGGTAAGTAAGTGAGGGTACCGCCCAACTAGATAAAGGGTGATCTCTATCCGAATTGACCAGCAATGTTGATCAGGAAATAAGCTAAGTCTAGAATAAGGAAAAAGCAGATGGAATTGAGATAGAGTGATGGTGATCTTACCATGATGACCAGCGTAGGTGAGATCTATAACGGTTTCAATCGCATGGGGACTGCTGACCGGCGTAGGTGAGATCTATAATGGTTTCAATCGTATGGGGACTGCTGAAGGGATGACTTGGCCCATCATCTGTTGTAGTTTTTGCCAGGAACCAAGCAATCTCCTCATGCATAGAAGCTTCCAACGCAGGTATTCCCAAAGGAACACGTCCTTCCTTATCTACAAGTTGCGTCAACTTATGATTGTTTCTAACTAATGTCTTGATCATCCTCATCCTTCTACACTGGACAGCATAGTGGACGGCCGTGCAACCATCACAATCAACCATTTCAAGCGCTTCTAGATTTGGAGACAAGAACTCAACCAGGTTCTCTGAAAATTGGCAGGTGCACTCCAAGCAGCCACTTGAAGCAATGTTTCCGATCTCTTTGTTATCTTGGCTGTCTTTGACACAACATCTCGTTCGAAAAAACTTGTAGCAGATTCCCAATCACCCCCTGAATGCAGCTCGCAACAATGGTCGGTAATAGGATTCATCCACTTCCTCTTCGGAATATTCTGCAATAGATGCAAAATTTTTACATCATTCAATTAATACTTTTATCTTTGCTGACAATGAGAAGTGTCCCAAAAAAGAACATTTTCATGAAGATCCACCCCAGATATTAATTTCACGCTGGAAATAACTCTTTTGAGGGATAACGCACCTGAAGCACCTCCAGATTTGGAAAAAGCTGATCCAACGCTTGTATAAACACTTTCAATATCTGTAGGAGAAAGAGTGAGCACTGAGTCCTTCGCATACTTTTTTTTTCCCCTTTATTCTAGCCAAGGTCAGCATTATGTTTGTTCGGTGATAAAGTAAATAAAAAGAACCATGAGAAAATACAAGTTCCAGCATATTTGGGCCTCCATCGATTATACCATATTCTTTCTCAGTTGGAACTTGAACATGTACCTGTTGCTGCTTCTGCACGATTCGAATTTCCTTGTTCTTCACTTGGTTGCGTCGCCATTGGGTTGCTCTCCTGGTTACAGTCTTTCAACAACAAAGTAAACGGAAAATGCAAAAGTGGCTTTCGACTTTCCTAGAAAGTTGAAGCTCTGATGTCAATTGGCTTTAGTTGCAGGGGCATGTTATACCATGTGGTTCTCGTTGATGAAAAGCCTATTAGCGATGGAAAAATATAACTCTTGTTACACGAAAACTAATTTAGGTTAAATATGGCCCACACTTATCAATTTTTAATTTTTTTATAGTATTAAAACTTAAAAAATATAGAAATTGTTTGAGTTCTTTAGAGCTCGCCTCTCTCTCCTCCCTCTGTTTCTGCTGCCGACCGAACTCAACTGTGGTCGGCAAGGATTCTCTCACGATGGATGGAATCCACATGAAAATGAATAGTAACCAAAAGATCCACATAGAAGTTATGTTATTACAAAAATCTTTACCATCGATTATAAATTTAAATTGAACCTTTTCCATCCTCTGACAATTTAAATTAATTTCTATACTAAGTTCTATCGCTCCTTTTCCTTCGTTAACTTTTTCCTTCTCCAATTTTCGCGCACTTATGTGAATGTGACTTTTTTTTGGCGAGTGTTCTCACAATGCATGTATCACTCGTACTTGTTTACATACATTTCTAACCAACAATATTGAGTTACATTGTGCAGTTTTGATATTTCAAATTTACCGACACGATTATTCTCTCCTCCTCTGTGGTCACGCTCAATATGTAATGAGCTTACATAGCAAACCTAAAGGGAATGGATGAAGACTTATAAAAAAGTTTTGAGCAGTGGAAATTAATTTTTTTCTAAAACAATCTTATAATGGCTACAACTTAAACCGGCTAGTCGGTTTTCAGTTAAATAAAAAAATTCGAACTGTTATTTAATACATAAAAAGCTTATTCTTATAATTAGCTATGCAGCCCGTGGACATTAGACCAATAAATCATAACTTATTATTGGGCAGTCTGGAACCTCTCTCGCAAAAAGTTAGCTCAAAAATCGAGATTTTTTTCTCATACTTATAAATTGATTACCAATCCCTCCTACAACCATTACGGGATAAATCCCAATTATCCCCCCACTCAAAGATTAATTCCGCAACTGACTTGATTCAGATTTGATGGATTTATGAGATGGGCTTAAGGCCCATCCACTCAAGTTGGGCCCAAAAAGGCCCGGCCCACGGGAATAGGGCCCGTGGATGGGGGAAGGTATAAAAGGGAGGAGAGAGAGAGAGAAGACACCTCTTGGCATAACAATTCCAACGTACGTTCCTTTCCCTCTCTTTTTCTCCCAAACGCTTAAGGCGACGCCGTTTCCCTATTCAAGTCAAATTGGCATCATCGGATCAGAATTTCTTCCTCGGTCTTCGGCATTGGTGTTTAATCTGTGGCTAACAAGGTACGCTCGAATCCGTGGTGTGCTTTACGATCGGTGATACGTATTTTCCCGGGCTTCGTCTTCCGTATTGATTTTGGGGTTCGATTCGGTGTCGAATCCGATTTTCGGGGATCCGTTATTCCCAACATTGGTATCAGAGCCCTAGTTCACATTTTCCCAATCAATTTGATGTTTTTTGATTGATTTTTTGCGAAAAACTTTCGGCCGTACGGATCGGGGCGAGAAATCCCGACACCCAAGCGTTGTTCGGCCATTTTTCTGAGTTTTTGTAAGTCGAAATCAAATTCTGAAGGCATTGGGAGAAAGGCGACGTCGAGACGAGTCCGGTGACTGGTCGCACGCCGCCGTACGATGCCGCATGCGCCCACACGCGCGCCAGAAGCCGCTGCGCGTGGGCGCGACGCGCCTGGAAGCGCTGGCTTCGCCAGCGCATGCGCCACACGCGCCGGTGGCGAACCGGCACGCGCCGATCCGCGGACCGACACGTGCTGACGTCATCCACGGTCGGTAACCGCTCGGATGACGTCACCGATGACGTCATCGCCGACGACGTTTCGCCAGGCAGTCACCGGCCGGCAACCCGACCCGACTCGCGGACGCATGCACGCGCCCGGCACGTGCCGGATGACGTCTGCATGACGTCATCCCCCGCACGCGCGGGACACGTGCGTTCGGTCCGCGCGAGCGGTCCGACCAGCTCGTCCGATCCGACCGGTTCGACCGTCGCGACCGATCCGACCGGTCCGACCCGCGCGCCCGTTAACCCGACCCGTTGACCCGATGACTGTTGACCGACCGTTGATCCGTTGACCGACGACCGTTGACTTTGACCGTTGACCCGAAAAAAAAAAAAAAAAAAAAAAAAAAAAAAAAAAAGATTTGTTTCTTTTTCAGTCATGCCTATGTGTGTTATAAGTAATCCATTTTTTTTTTTTTTAATTCTGCATTTGTTGCATGAATTTTGGAAAATTATGTATTATAAGTGATCCATTTTTTTAGTTCTGCATTTGTTGCAGGAACTATGATGCGTTATGCAAGGATACCTGCAATCCCAAGAACGGACGAGGGAAATGCAAGACTAAAGAGGCTGATGACAGAGTTAGCTGATTATCGGTGGCATGACGGTGATTTAGTATCACATGTGGTCAGGGTCAATCAGATGATACAGGAAATCATCTGGAATGATTATCTTATGCCGGATTTTGAGAAGGTGCCGGCTTTGATGAACACTCTTCCACCTGAATGGCAAGCTATGTTGGATCGGCTATGGGAGGTCAACGTGGTCCCGGGTTATAGGAGGCTGGTGGAAGCTTTTGTAAGAGAGCACTATAGGATTGAGTTGGCCAAAACTTCAACCCTTAGATTGAGCGCCACATGGCGCCGAGTGAATGCGCCTTGGAGGCGACATGAAAGCTCTCCAAAAGTTTTTCCATGGTTGGCAAATGTGCCTTCAAATTTCTCAGATATTTTGACTGATAGATTAGAAGGGACATTCCCTATTTATTTCTTTGATTAATTATGTAATGTTTACTACCTGATTGTTGTTGATATAACAACCGATATGTTAGTCGTATCATGTGAAAGCATTGTTATTTTATTGGATATTAGATTTTATTTGCTTTCTCATATTGCTGGTTCTTTGTCAGGTAATTAGTCAGGGTAGTAATAGAAGTTTTTGTAACTTCATAGAATTGATTTTGCATATGATAATCATATTAATGATAGTTTTAAGTTAGGATTTTGGAGGATGATTGGAAACATAGTGACCTTTTGATTCTGAAACCTCACTTGAAATTATTCATTAATATGATGGGTCTATGCACATAGGGATGCATAAATGATAGGCATTAATTATTCGTGCATGTATGTCTGATGTGTTCAGAACGATGTTTCAACAACTAAGAACGTGATTGCTGATATGAACGGTAACAATTGTGAAATATTGAATATGAAGATTCAATATGTGCTGGAAAAGCAAGAAGCACTAGAAGCTCTTGACCACATTATGGAAGATCTTGAGGGTGTCGTGCACCACCTTGAGCTAGTAGAGGACCGCCTAACGGTATTTGAGCCGAAAATAGACATTTGTTATGCTGGTTCTAGCTCAGAAAGGGCTTTGTGCTCTAAGCGCAAGCGTATTGATTCGTTCAATATGTGGGAATGCAAAGGATCAAGTCCTTATTGCAAGAAATCAAGAGTTAACCAACACAATAGAGGAAAACGTCCTCAAGTGAAGAAAATGTCAAGAGTGATGTGTTGCAATTGTGACAAGAGAGGTCACTATGCTCGCGACTGTCGTGAGCCAAAGAAGCCATACACCTCTTGTACATTTGAGAACTTTGTTTATGTGTCAAGTTCTGCATTATAGGTTGAATCCAATCCTTTGTGGAATGTAGATTCAGGAGCGACAGACCATGTAGCAAAGGATAGAGGATCCTTCGTGGAATTTCGACGATACCAACTGGAACTAAGTGGATCTATATTGGAAATAACTCTAGAGCTGAAGTTAAAGGGATTGGCACCTGCCAATTGAACATGCATGGTGGACGCATCTTGATGTTCTATATGCTCTGGAGATTCGTCAAAATTTAGTGTCTGTCTTAGTGTTGGTTAAGCTTGGTTTTGGTATGAACTTCCATAATAAATGTGTAGATTTGTGTTTAGATACAAACTACTATGGTTGTGGTCACTTACTGAATGGTTTTATTGTACTAAATATTGACTGTGATGATGTCAATATGTTATTCCCTTGTTTCACGTCTTCTACCTTATATGATAATGATGTGAATATGGTGGCATGTTAGACTTGGTCATATGGGCCAACAACATATGAATAGACTAGCCAAAGAGGGCTTGTTGGGCAATATTGAAAAAGTCGATTTGTCCATAAGTGAGCATTGCCTAGTAGGGAAAATGACAAGGAAACCATTTGGAAAAGATAAAAGAGCTGAATTTCCTCTGCATTTAATTCATTTGGGCGTCTGTGGTTCAATGAATGTGAGAGGAAGGCAATGGGCTGTTTATTTCATCATTTTTTTTATAGATGATTATACTCGAGTCGGATATGTCTATTTGATTTCTCATAAATCTGAAGCATAAGTTGTTTCAGAAGGTTTATGAACTTGGCAGAAAATCAATTAGACAAGAAAATAAAGGTATTTAGATCCGATCGAGGTTAAGAATATTTATCTGATAAGTTCAGAAAATTATGTGATGAAAAAGGAATAGAAAGATAGTTGTCTATTCCATATACTCCTCAACAAAATGGTGTTGCGGAGAGAAGAAACAGAACCCTACTAGAATGGTTAGGTCCATGATGGCGCATGCTAACTTACCCATCACTTTTTGGAGTGATGTGTTGTTAACTGCTGCCTATATACTTAATCGGGTGCCTTCCAAATCGGTTATTTCCACTTCATATGAGTTATGGACAGTTAGAATACCGGACTTAAGTTTTCTTAAGCCATGGGGTTGTTCTGCCTATACTCATGAGTCCTCTCACATGTTTAGGAAATTGGGTCCCGAAGGAAAGAAGAGTATTTTAATGAGATACTCCGAACACTCAAAAGGGCATGTGTTCATAGGTGAGCAGGAAAGTTGGAGTATAACTGAATTTGAATCACGGGATGTCACATCCTTAGTGGATGAATTTCCTAAGAGGGGCGAAATAAGGGAAAATTACTCCCTATTTGAAACCTTGGATCAAGATAATGATGTCAGTGGAGTTCGTCCAAGTGGGAGTAATATGAGATGTGATTAATTGAATTCAACTCATTCTCAATTGCAACCACTTGATGTGATGACATCATCATTACCTAATCCAAGTGGGAGCATGATGAGGAATGATGTGCTAAGTGTACAATCTCCCATACGGTGAACAAGTCGCCAAAGTATTCCCCGTCGATGTTTTGACATTAAAAGGGAAACTTTTATGATTGCTCCACAAGATAAGGATGAGCCAAGAAATATTAATGAGGCTTTAAATTACCCTAATAAGGAAAAATGGATTCATGCAATGAAAGAGGAAATGGAGTCAATGAAATCAAACCAAAGTCTGGGAATTGGTTGATCTTCCAAAAGGGACGCAGAGCTATTGGGAACAAGTGGGTTCTCAAAATAAAGCGAAATGCTGATGGCTCAATAGAAAGGCATATGGCTCGCCTTGTGGCGCAGGGGTATAATCAACAGGAAGGAATTGATGATGAAATTGCATTTTCTCCTGTAGTGAGATTTACCTCGATTCGCATTATTCTGGCAATAGTGACTAGTATGGATCTTGAGTTACATCAAATAGATGTAAAGACTGCTTTCCTCAATGGAGAATTAGAGGAAGGAACATATATGGAACAACCTGCTGGTTTCATAATGAAAGGCCAAGAAGAAAATGTATATCGACTTTGAGAGTCGATATATGGCCTTAAGCAGTCATCGAGACAAAGGTATATACATTTTCATAATGTCATAGTGGCATATGATTTTACAATGATTGACGAGGATCATTGTGTATATATCAATAGATTCAATGATCAATTTGTGATCATATCATTATATGTTGATGATATACTAATTGCCGGAAGCAATATGGAGTTGGTTAATACTGTCAAGAGATAGTTGTCTTCTAACTTTGAGATGAAAGATATGGGTGAGACTGCATACATTCTTGGAGTTAAGACTTCAAGAGATCGTTTTGAAGAGATCGTTGTCTCTTTCGCAAGAAACCTATATAAATAAGGTTCTTGAACGATTTCGTATGCAAGACTGTAAACCCATAGACACTCCTATTGCAAAAAGGTGAAGGATTGAGCCATAGTCTGTGTCCAAGGACTCCACAAGAGAAGGAACAAATGAAACATGTTCCTTATGCTAGTGCTGTTGGGAGCTTGATGTATGCTATGATGTGTACAACACCCGACATATGCTTTGCAGTCGGAATGGTGAGCAGATACCAATCCAATCCAGGTCAAGCACATTGGAAAGCCGTTAAGAGAATACTGAGGTATCTAAAGGGGACTGCTGATTATACGTTGAGTTATTAAGGAAAGGATCTGCAACTCAAAGGCTATTCTAATACTGATTGGGGAGGAGATTTAGATGAAAGAAAATCTATCTCTGGGTTTGTTTTCTTACCGAATAATGGCACCATATGTTGGAGCAGTAAGAAACAAAAGTGTATAGCCTTGTCCACGATAGAAGTTGAGTTCGTGGTATTATCAGCAGCAGTATAAGAAGATGTTTGGCTTAAGAGATTTTTTGGATCATTTAGGTGTTATTGGAAGTGCTGCAGATTCATTGTTGGTTAACTGTGATAGCCAAGCAGCAAAAATGTACACCAAAGATCCAAAATATCATGGCAAGACCGAACATATAGATACCAAGTAGAATCTTGTCAAGGATATGGTTGCACGAAAAGATGTGAACTTAGAGTACATACTACGCATGGAATGGTAGCAGATCCTATGACAAAACCAATACCTAGAGATGTGTTTTGTGGCCATATGAAATCTCTAGGATTGCGTAGAGACTGATGTACTGAATATTGTATTTTCCCTAAGTGTTCACAATTTGATGAATTTGTGTTTTCATCATTAATGCTTATGAATCTTTGTTTAATCTTTATGCATCTTAATGCTTAGTGCATTACTTTAAGTTGAGAAGTATGTCGGACAGATATAAGATTATCCCACTCACACGGGTAATCGCCTCTGTTTACTGTGTGATAAATAGAGATGAGACTGTTTTAAAGCTTATTATCTAGGTGATAATCGAGAGCTCAAGCTTAAAACACGTATGTCGCCTTAACTGAGTGTTAAGATAAGGACATAATACTTACTATGTCCGAAAGTGAAATACCCCACATATTTTACTTTATCTGTCTAAGATGCCAGATGTGAGTTCTGATGAATTTTGTGAATGAGTAGATACGTGAACTCAAGTTAGACATTGGGTATGTCTGAACTATCATCTGTACGGTATTGAAAGGTGTAGACATACGCTCCATGGGAAAGGAGTTAATACCGTAATACGTATTTCATACTACGTATGCATAAGACGACCAATAAGAGTGGCAAAAGTTTGATCTCAACTTTTATGTCGTGTGAGACTCTTGAGGAAGAGAGTTCCTCAATTTCTTAGTCCCCTCATGACTCTTACTTATTCTCAAGATTTCTATTTAGTGTTTGCTATCTTAGGATGTTGCCAATGGTCATGAGTGATTCGATCTAATGGGGCATTTCTAGAAAAGCAAGCTGGACTGAAATTGAGAGTTTGAAGGAAAGAGGAAGATCGATTTTGGAGAATCACATTGTAGTTTTGTATTCACCGGTTAACCAATTATGACTGTCTTTTGTGATAATCATAATTGTGAATACAATATATATATCATTGTTTAAAAGAGATCAAGAGAGATATAAAATGTGATCGATCAATCTAGGGTACTGCATACTAAATCTACTCAGGAAGTGATGCCCATTATGAGCTGCTATATATTCCTAACAGATGTATGGCAACGAGCTCTCAAAGTATGCTGGTCGCACGGATTATTCACCGGTATGAATGTTGAAGAGAGGAAAAGAGGATTCTGTTCGGCCCACCATGTTAAGTGAGAGTCTATGATGGATTTTTCTCTGATGGGGTTGAGTAGGGCCTGTCCGCCCATGTTGGTTTTGGATCACTATGTGCGAGTGGGAGATGATGGATTTATGAGATGGGCTTAAGGCCCATCCGCTCAAGTTGGGCCCAAAAAGGCCCGGCCCACGGGAATAGGGCCCGTGGATGGGGGAAGGTATAAAAGGGAGGAGAGAGAGAGAGAAGACACCTCTTGGCATAACAATTCCAACGTACGTTCCTTTTCCTCTCTTTTTCTCCCAAATGCTTAAGGCGACGCCGTTTCCCTATTCAAGTCAAATTGGCATCATCGGATCAGAATTTCTTCCTCGGTCTTCGGCATTGGTGTATAATCTGTGGCTAACAAGGTACGCTCGAATCCGTGGTGTGCTTTACGATCGGTGATATGTGTTTTCCCGGGCTTCGTCTTCCGCATTGATTTAGTGGTTCGATTCGGTGTCGAATCCGATTTTCGGGGATCCGTTATTCCCAACAAGATTATTTAACGAAATCTATCTGTGGTGGAAGCGAAGGGCGAGACCGAACATGCAGGGGCTGCGAGGAAATCTCCCTCCGTTAGACAAACATGGTATTTTCTCTTAGAGTTATAATATAAATATTATTTCAAAGAATGTGAAAGATATCGGGAGTACTAGGGTTTAGAGATGTTTATAGTTCTTTCCCTTTCATTGTATTTTGAGACGTAAATCTTCGCAATTATAGTTTGCACATGAATGCAGCCCATCGACTAAATCACGTAAATTTCTTGTGTTGTCTTTTGGCTCTTAATTCTACTTCTTGGGCTGTTTGAGAGCACAAGGTTGAGACTTGGTTTTGCTGATGGTCATGTTGTGAAGTTCGAATCGCTATTTCTCCTGAGTTAACATTCTTTTGCTGAAGAACAATAATTTGACGGAATATAGCATAGCGCGTTGTGCTACGTTTCCTTTTCTTACACCTCAAGTCATGAGGTTGTCGTGCCGACTTCAATATTATTCACCTGTTGAGCCACCATGGCTGGCAGCGTCTATTCATCATCTGCATGTAATAATTTTTGTTGTTGTTTGTGTCCGGGGTTCACCAGTCACCATGCCCATTGTGAAGAGGATTCCTTCCCATCATATACTAATTCTCTCCGATGTCTCTGGGCACACTCATATGGGAATCCCATACGAAATTGCAAAAATTGCTAATTAAATGTATCTGTCTCATTCTCAACCTAACTCTAATGTATTTCATTTCAATAATTTTGTTATTTAAATGTATAGTCTCATTCTCAACCTACCTCTGATGTGTTTCTTTTCAATATTTTGTCTTCTATGGATGGCATTTTATCAAAAATGAGTCATGAAATAGATTTTTAAATGTGTAGCGGATGCATATTTTTTTCCTTGATTTTGATATTTTAAGTAATCATCTTTTGGTTAAGAATGGTATGAGGGAGCAGGTGCATGTTTACATCATTTTGTCAAGACGTGAATACTTATATTTTCTTCGCATGCTCTAACTTTGGTTGCATTCATCATGTGCATTTACCTGCTAGATTTGAAAATTTTCGTCTCTCTTTTGTTTTATTTTGTTTATTTTTTATTTTTTAAGAAGGAAATGCTTAGAGCAGCTAACCATATGCGCTTTGTCAGTTATTTACACATGACGTAAATGGAGGATTCCATTCCATGAGCTTGATAAATACAAGTAGTGTCGTTCTATATACATGACGTAAATGGAAGGTTCCAGCCCATGAGCTTGATAAATACAAGTAGTGTCGTTCTATATACATGACGTAAATGGAAGGTTCCAGCCCATGAGCTTGATAAATACAAGTAGTGTTGTTCAACATAGACGCTTTAACTTTTTCTGTAAAAGCAAATAACCCTGACTAGAGTGACTATTTATGTTTTAGGCCCCCTAAATTAGAAGAAAGTATCAGTTTCTGAAAGGATATTATCCATAAATTCTTAAATATGACTTCAAATCAAAAGTAAATTTAATATGCCTTGAAGCCTCAACGACTTCACAAAATTCAAAGGAATAAAGAATATGCTAGGAGTGGATTTGAGACGACAAGGACTTTCAATGAAATTTTATTGAATTAAAACAAATGACCTACATTCTTGGAGGTCATGTTTGCTCAACGACTAAAGTTGAATATAAATTGCTAATGTAGATCAGTAGAGTGCGTACAAAAAGTAAAAAGCTTACAAAGCACGACTGAAACTTTTATAGACAATGATGAGCACTGAAAATGGTAAACCTAACTTTACCAAAAAAAAAAAAATCTTTATAAAAAAAAAAAGAAAATGGTAAACCTAATCTAATTCGAAATTAAAATTCAAACTTACACCTCGCTAACGTCTGGCGAGGCTCGAGTCTTGCCAGCCGCCTTGCCAAATCCGGCGAGCTCGAGGCTCACCGATCCGGCGAGACTCAAGCTCGCCGGCGTTGGGCGAGCTCGAGCTCGCCAAGATAGGCGAGCCGAGCGAGCTCAAGGCTCACCTATCGCCAGCCGCCAGCCATCGTCGTGGCTGGCAGCCGGCCAAAGAAGAAGAACAAAAAAATAAAAAATAAAAAAAAAAAAAAAAAAAAAATTATATTTAAAAAATAAAAATAATAATTTAAAATTTAATTTAAAAATAAAAAAATAATTAAAATTCGTTTTTTTTTAAATAATTACTTTAAAAATTATCCATTAAATTTGTGTTGTATAAAACTATTTTAGCAATACCATTTTTTAAATATATATAAAAGAAATAAGCTTTCTTAAATTTAGTTAGATGGGTCGGGTATGAGTCGGGTATGAGTCGGGTCGGGTATGGGTCAAAAAATTTGCATTATCATAAATAGGTCATAAACGGATTAAATGTGTCGATTTGGGTCGGACCATTTATGACCCGACCCAAACCCGACCTGACCCACCCGTTTAACGGGTCTACTTAGAACATCCCACAATGTGCCACTCTATATATACCTCCCCTAGAATCCCTCAAACACACATTAGAAAGGAAATCCTTCTCCCAAGAAATTAAAGAGTTGGCATAAAGATGTCAATACTCCAAACCTTAATTTTGTTCTCCTTCCTCCTCTCCGCCTCCCATGCGGTGGTCCAGGACTTCTGCGTTGGAGACCTCTCACCCCCCGAGGGCCCCGCGGGCTACTCTTGCAAGAAGGTCTCAGTAGTCACCGTGAATGACTTTGTCTTCTCCGGCCTCAGAGTAGCTGGGAACACCTCAGAACCTCATCAAGGCTGCGGTGACCCCGGCGTTTGTAAATCAGTTCCTTGGCCAAAATGGGCTCACCATCTCCTTGGCCCACTTGGACATAGCCCCTAGTGGGGTCATTCCATTGCACACGCACCTGGGTGGCTCAGAGGTCCTTCTTGTCCTCCAAGGGTCGATTTGTGCCGGGTTCATCTCATCATCAGCGAACACCGTCTACTTGAAGACCCTCAACAAAGGGGATAGCATGATTTTCCCTCATGGGCTATTGCACTTCCAATTGAATGCTGGTAAAGGTCCAGCACTTGCCATAGTCAGCTTTAGCAGTCCGAGCCTTGGGCTTCTAATCTTGGACTTTGCTGTATTCGCTAATAATTTTCCTTCTGAGTTGGTGGAGGCCACCACTTTCCTTGATGATGCTCAGGTCAAGAAGCTCAAGGGCGTTCTTGGTGGCACTGGCTAAGTGGCTAATTTCATTTTCGTCCAGAATCCATCCATTAACAATCACCACCTTTTCAAGCCTCTTCAAAAAAATGAAAGAAAATAATAATTCGGCTTATATGCTTGCCATCAATGGCTTTCCATGGATTTTTCTTGTGAGGTTGTATTTGGTTTGCTAGTGTGTTGAAGTGAGTCATTGGAGTGGAGATTTGATTTTTAGTGCTTTCTGACTTGTTGTGCTGTTCAGACCGTGGAGCAAAACGCCTCCCTTTCTTCATCAAATTTTGAGTAGATGAATAGAAGTATATTGCTTAGTCAATTTCTTGAGAGCTAATGTTCATATGGGAAAAATATGTGCTCGATAGGTCAAGTGATGCGGTAATATCATCCACCCATTTTAGATGAAATTACAGTAGAATTTGGATCCTATCTATAGAGGGATAAACTAACATTCAGTGTTGCATTCATATAATGACGGCCCACGTCATGCCAATCAAAGCATTATTTAGTAATGGCACATCATGCCAACACTTTCAATATGTTCATTTGGTATTGTCCAAGGCCAAGTGGACCAATTCTTTGAAGCGGACTTTTCTACACTACTTAATTATGGATGCAGATTTTGTTTTAGAGCCTAGCTTTGGATTTGTTTCATTTTTTTCTAAATACACTAAAATCTTGTCGTGATCATTTGTAGAATAAGCCAGTAATGTATGCGTTCGGATCATGTGAACCTAGCTCACGCTACTATTAGATTAGTGGGTTCTACATGGGCCCACTCCATCCAATGGTACATGTGAGATGAGCTCACATGCACCGAGGGCATCTAAGAATTTTTTTTCTTCTACAGTACTCATTCTACCTTAAAAGTGTTGAGGTGTGGCATTTGATTAGTTGTTTAACCATTACTTCATAAAATTTCGAAACAATTATCTTTTAAATCCATTTTTGGGTTCCTACAACTCTAATGCCACCGGAAGGCTCAACTCGCTATTGTTAGGTGCAAGTATTGTTTGATTTAGATCCTTGGGTATTTATTTGATCATGTGTTTTCCTCGAAAAGGTGGCTATATGATTAGAGACCAACAAGGGTGTCGGCCAAATGATATCTTGTTGGAAAGCTTACGATGGACTTAGGTGCTCACGAAGTTCCGGGTGAGATGAGATAATTCAAGGAAATAATAATAGCATTTTAATGTCTATTTGTCAATGGATATAAAAGTGGGTCAAACTCGCACAATCATGACTCACGTGGCACACTCTCGCGCGAGGTCGATGCACTGATTTGCTTTTGACATAAGTTGGCAAACCTATAATCTGAACTGATGTCTAATTCTAGCAAATATCTAAATTTTAATTTTTATAATGAATTATTACTGATTTAGAAGAAATATTGACATAAGTTATTTAGGGACAATTATCAAGTCAGTCCTAAACTTATTATGCCAATTCAAATCTAAACTTTCCGATTTTATCAATTGAGTTACTTAACATGAATTTCGCCAATAAAAATTAATTCACAGAATTAGGGATTATGACTTAGATATGTTATGGCCAACCCATTTAAGCTTCAAAATCAATAATCCCCTAAGCTTCATCCAACAGAATAGACTCCGAGCATCCTTTCCCAGAGATACGGAGGTCATCCATCATACGCACAGAGGCTGGACGAAGCGAACGGAGGAGTCCTATCTCGGGCTTGAGTTTGGCCGGACCGGGCTCTATCAAGAGCCCAGTTCGAATTAGTTCTAATCAGGCCCAAATTTCAATTGAAAGGAAAGCCAGGCCCACGATCTTGCAAGCCCATGAACACCCAGACCCAACTGACTCGGACAACTGAAACCCTACCCAAATACGACCTGCGTCCGACCCGGTTCGTAGCCTCCTCTGTTCCCCCACCGCAAACCCCAACGGAGATGGCTATCGCTGGCCCAGACTTCTTGGTCGTGGTGGCACAACAAGCAGGATTGGGGGCAGATCGGCAAAGCAGCGAGCAGCGGTGTCGTGGCAGCAGTGACTGTCGGGTACAGCAATGGCACGACTTGATTTTGGCGCAACAGGAGACGCCACGGCAGCAACAGGGCGGCGACAAGCGGCAGCGACACGGCGGAGATCTTGCGCAAGGAGGGTCTCTACAGCTTGGCCGAGAGAGGTCTCTCTCTCTCTCTCTCTCTCTCTCTCTCTCTCTCTCTCTCTCTCTCAGATCTCCTTCCGACCTCTGCCATTTCGGTACTCTCCCTCTACCTTCACCCCCTTCGCTCAGTCTCTTGGGCTTCTCGAACATCTCTCCGAAGAAACCCCTCCGTTCTCTCTCCTCCATCCTTCTTTTCTCTCTATTTGGCTCCCCCTTCTACCGAGCTCGTGTTGTCCTATTTATAGGCCGAGGAGGCCGGTCGATGGAGGCTTCGACCGCTGGTGCTTGGCGCACCGACCGACCTCCCCCCGTTAAACCGGCATCCCATCAGTCGTTACTTCCGCCTGCTCTGCTCCTTCATTTCCGCAGCACGTTGTCCCTGTTGCATGAGAAAGGGAGAGAGAAGGAGAGAAGGGAGAGCCACCCACGTGAGTTGCAGGGAGGGAGAAGGAAGGAGGAAGAAAGAAAGAGGAAGAAGGAGGGGTCGGGCCAGGCCGGGCCATGAGGGGGGAGCTGGGCTCGGTCTTGGGCGTAGACAGGCGAAAAGAAAAAGGGGGGCCAGGGGGGCCGGGCTCAAGCCCAGCCCCAAAGCCTTTTCACCCCTTTTCCTCCATTTTTTTTTAAATATAGCTTATATCTATTGGGTAAAATAAAGGGGAATAAAATAAAAATAAATCTTTGTAGATGCAAATAATATTAATGTCTAGGTGATGTGAAGATCATTTTTATTGGGGCCAAATTTGTCCCCAATTTTCTATTCAATAAATATCTATATATTTATACAATATTTAGGTATCAATAGTTGCCTTTCTTTGAAGCTCAGCTTGCAAAGGTTGCATTTAAAGAAGAATTGATCTCTAAATTTTGTCTATATATCTTGTTTGAGACCAGGATGTCTTATGCAAAAATGGCAATATAATATAATACATATTAAGACAAATAATAATGTACATGTAGTTACTTATCTGGAATAAATGATATGGGCTGCAACCCTAAGTTTTTGGCAGGTACTAGGGTATCATCTTACTTGATGATGTGGAAGAGTTGTTTTTTAAGGAATCGGACATGTGTCCGATTGCTTATTGAAGCAACGAATTGTCGCCAAGGAGCCGGAGCTATCTTTGATCGCCTTGATAGTGAGGATTGCTTTTCCAGGACCAAATTGTTGTCTAATTTTTATGTGATAAATATCTAAATATTTAATCAAATTTTAGATGTCAACAATGATCACTGGGGCAAAGATTTATGGTAGGTTTTATTCCATCTACTTGACAATTAATACAAAGAAAGTATCATAACTGGTATGATTCCAATTACTTTATATTTGTCGCGACCTACCCTCGGGGGGAGGGAGCGGGTTTAGGGGTATTGCCTAAAAGACGGGCCTAAGGCCCATGATTGGGCGTAGGCACTCCCAAGCCCATACCCCGCGTGGCGTTGGGATATTTTTCATGAATTTTGCACAAAAGGAGTCGCCACTAGCCTATTGGGGTCGGCTAGAAACCAAGTGAGGCATGGGAGCGTGCCTCACTTCCTACGTGACCAGAGAACCTAGGTTCGGGGACTTGATTACACTAATTAATCAATTAGTGTCCTTTCGGTACATAATCTTGTTCATTTTAACAAAATGATTTTTGACAGGCAGTTTGAATTGATTTTATACTTATCCACTAACATATGAGGTGATCATGCGGGTGCGCAATCATTAAAGTAATAATCATAATTATCAAGATCCTAATTGCCATAAAATTAAACACATGCAATCAAACATAACTAGATATGCAAATTAAACATGTAACATAATCAATATACGAGCACATAAAGGTCTAATTACGCTAAAATGGCAATACATGGCAAGTCCTAATCAAACCCCATCATTTTTGGATTTTCGAAATTGTTTTAATTTTTTTAAATTTTTTAAATTTTTTTAAATTTTTTAAAGAAAAATAACTAATTTCTAATTTTTAAATATTTTTTGGATTTTCGAAATTGTTTTAATTTTTTTAATTTTTTTAATTTTTTTTTTATTTTTTAAAGAAAAATAACTAATTTCTAATTTTTAAATATTTTTTGGATTTTCGAAATTGTTTTAATTTTTTTAATTTTTTTAATTATAATTTTAAATTTTTTTAAAGAAAATATTTTTAGAATTTTAAATTTAATTTTTTATTTTAAAAGGTGAACCGGGCCGGGTTCGGTTTGACCCGACCCGGTCAACGCGGATCGGGTCCGGTCTCCGACCGGACCCGGGTTCGGTCCAAATAGGGGGGGCGGCCCGACTAGCCTTGGTCGAGCCTTTCTTTGGTTCGGATCGGGCCCAACCAGCGGGCCCAATCTCTTTTATTTAAAAATGAAGCCCACAACTCCCTAACCCCACAAGCCCACTAGTCCATTAGTCCCTAAAAGCCCAAAAGCCCAAAACCAACCCAAATAGCTTAGAAACCCTACCCGGTTCAAGACCCGTGTTCGACCCGTTTCTTTTGGCCGAAACCCTAGGGTTTCTTGGCGGCGTTGGCGGTGGCGGCGATGGCAGCAGCAACAGGGACGGCGATTGCGTCGCGGGCGGAGGCACTGCAGGGGATGCGTCGGGTTGCGACTGAGGAGCGGCGTCGGGAGTCGGGAGCTCGAACGGCGTCGAGCTTAAGGGGCGGCGGCGAGGATGGCGTCGGTTTGAGGCGGCGAGAATTGCGACGGCAGCGTCGCAGCTTCGGGCTGCAGGAAGCGGCGTTCGGAGGGCAGCGGCGCAGACGGCGTCGGGCAGCGAGGAGGCGGCTCGGGGGCTGGTGCTGCGTGTTGGACCAGAGGTGGAGGCGTGCGATGGCTCGGCGACAGGGCTGGGCGTCGGCTTGGTTGAGGGCTGCAACGGCGACAAGCGTCGGGGACGGCGGCGCGAGCTCGCAGGTGAAGCAAGGGCGCGAGCTCACGGGAGAGGAGGAACTCTGGCTGCTGGTGGGATGGCGGCCAACTCGGGTGGAGCGGCAACGACGTGAGGAGGCTCGAACGGCGTCGGAGACCCCTCCTCCTTCCTCCCTCGTTTCTCCCCTGTGTTGTCTCTCTCTCCTCCGTATTCTCCTCCTCTCTGTTGCTGTCCTTCCTGCCCTCTATTCTAGGGTTTCCAATGCGAAGGTGGAGGAGGGAGAAGGCTGGCGTGGGCCCAGCCAAAGGGAAAACGGGCTTGGGCCGCACAAAGGAAAAAAAGCTGCATTTTTGTTGTTGTTTTGTTCTTTTTCTTTTTCTTTTTCTTTTGTTGTTTTGTTATTTTTCTTTTTCTAATAATTTTTTTGTACATGAAAACAAAAATTAGGTGTCAACAACGGCCCCTCTTTGAATGTTGTCTCGAAGAGGTTGCATTCAAAGACAAAAGACACCTAAATTATTTATGTAGTAGAGAGACCCTAAGTGCATAGGCACGCGTCAGGTCGACAAAAAGGATTCATAACTATGAAAGCACGTCTTGCCAATAAGATGAAGAAAGACTCCGGGCTACAGAAGTCTACTAGGTCATAAGATGGGAGGGAGACTCCGGGATACAAAGCTCTCGGGGTCATAAGAAGTGAGGAAGACTCCAGGATACAACGCTCTCCGGGTCATAAGAAGTGAGAAAGACTCCAGGATACAAGGCTCTCCGGGTCATAAGAAGTGAGGAAAACTCCAGGATACAAGGCTCTTCGGGTCATAAAAAGTGAGGAAGACTTCAGGATACAAAGCTCTTGGTCATAATAAGTGATGAAGACTCCAGGATACAAGGCTCTCCGGGTCATAAGAGGTGAGGAAGACTCCAGGATACAAGACTCTCCGGGTCATGATGAAGACTCCAGGATACAAGGCTCTCCGGGTCATAAGAGGTGAGGAAGACTCCAGGATACAAGGCTCTCCGGGTCATAAGAAGTGATGAAGACTCCAGGATACAAGGCTCTCCGGGTCATAAGAGGTGATGAAGACTCCAGGATACAAGGCTCACCGGGTCATAAGAAATGAGGAAGACTCCAGGATACAAGACTCTCCGGGTCATAAGAAATGAGGAAGACTCCAGGATACAAGACTCTCCGGGTCATAAGAAATGAGGAAGACTCCAGGATACAAAGCTCTCCGGGTCATAAGAAATTAGGAAGACTCCAGGATACAAAGCTCTCCGGGTCATAAGAAGTGATGAAGGAATGAGGTCTCCCTGTGTAACAACGGGTTTCGACCGGGTTGAAAATGCATGATTTGAGGAAAACCAATGAACCTTTGTAGATAACGTGGTTTAAGGTTGACCATGAACCTTTTGAAAAAATGGCAGTTTTAAAAATAGACTCATGAACATTTTAAAAGTGTGGTTTAAGGATAGGCCCGCGAACCTTGTGGTTTAAGGATTGACCCACCAACCTTGTGGTTTAAGGATTGACCCACCAACCTTTAAAATAACATGGTTTAAGGCTGACCACGAACCTTTGGTTTTTAGGGAAGCACCCGCTAACCCCCTAGAAAACAGCATGGCTTTACTAATGAATCCTATCAAACTCAACTTGAGCAAATGTCATTAGAGACGTCATCAAGAGACATATTGGCAATATTGTAGCAATAATTGAACAAAATAATCAACCTAAGTCCGATTGCTTTAGAAAAACATTCGATGTCCATCATCCTCATGTGGCGCAAAACTGTCATCTTGCTCGTGGATATATCATTAATCATCAAATTCTCTAGGAGGTTACTATCAGAACGGTTACGACTCAAGAAAAATGTTCATTAATCATGCCAAACTAGAGCTTCTTAGTCAGAAAGGGTTTCTCACGCACTCACAATAAAATGGCTACTTGATCCCATCCATTCGTGTGGGAGATAATTGATTGCTGAAGGTCGAAAGCTTCCGGAAACATTCGCAATGAGCACAATCTGATCGATCAAAAAGGTCTTTTGAAAGGACCGCAATATAGGCTCGGTTAGGGCTTACACAAAGAAATTATTGCTTTGAGGCCAATAAAGGAACATTTGTCACTATTTTCAACGGGTTTACAAGTCGAGAGCTTGGAAGATGAGACAAGATAGAATTACTTCCACTCCTTCAAGCAGTAGCTTCTTTGTGGCATTCTCATTTTCACTCAAACCATCCCAATCAGAAGAGACTTCGGAAGAGGGTTGTAATGTTGGCTTGGGCGAGGCTCGAAAGGCTTAAAATTTTCAAGAAGGTTTTTAAGAGTCGGTGATCATCATGGCGTCGTGACCAGGTCACTCGATCCTTCCAAATCATTTGGCTTTTGAAATACAACCCATCTCGAAAGCCCCTTAACTAATCTTTTATGCATGGGAGCTTTGCTCCTTTCTCTAAGGTCCTTTGCTCTTATGATGATTTTTTTTTTTTTTGTACAAACACTTGGACCTTGATAATTAATTTTTTTTTTTTTCACATAAGATGCAACTTTTGGCTTCTTTTTTCTTAAGCATTGGCCTTGCTTTTAACAAACACACTGCTTTTTCATGCCTCCTAGTTTGTCAAACTTTTTCGTTTTTTGAACTTTTGGACCTCTTATGACTTTTGAGATGCTTTTCACATTTTCTCGTGACTCTCAATTGTATTTGGTCAATTCTTATGCCTTGCCCCAGTGAAGGGAGATGATCACCGCTCGGGGTTCAAAAATGAATAATCAAGCCCAAATTGATTAAAGCAATGGATATCAATGTTTGGGTAGAAAAGGAAATGCTCTTCTTCACTTTGGGATAAGTTGAGATCTAATGAGAATTCCTTTGAAGCTATCACCAGAAGATTGATGCAAGTGAAAGTAATAGAATCTTTCTCAACCTTTCGCTTTACAACACAACCATAACCTCCTATGTTGCTCCAATGTAGGATCGTCCTCAACAAGGGTACTTTGAATGATCATCTTTATTCTGCCCAAAGGGGTAGGAAGAGATTAGTGCAATGGTTGGGATTGATGAAGGAAACGCCTTTATCATTTCGATCTTTGCGCTCAATGTGAATGAATCATTTGTTCTAATAGAATGTCGCTTTTCACTCAACTCTCAAAAGTGTTTGAAGGATGTGTTTGGAAATGGGCTTGCCTTTCTTCATCCTAAGCACTTCTTGTTTGGCATGGTTAACGTTTCCATCTCACTCTATCGAGACCATCTTAGTAGATCAATCTCCATAGGGAAATTTGATTTTAAATGAGTAACCCACAAAACCAGAAAACAATTTTGAGATAAAAATGATGCTAAAAAAGTTTGAAGAAATTTTTTGTTTTCAATTTTTCATTTTTGTGCTTATTTCTAGGAAAGCGCCAAAGGATCTTTTTGTAATGGAAATTCTCTTTCTTTTTTCTTTACTTTTTTTTTTTTTTTACTAAAAAAAAAATGAGAAGAATGGTACTTACCTGCGGTGTGGTGACCCGGTAAACCTGTAAAGAATGTAAAAGAATTTGTTAGTGCAAACATCTTTAGGATTGATGTGTTGGAAATGAGACATTATTACCCTTCATTCACTTTCATCCTTTGGGTGCTAACATCTTTGGATTCACCTTCATTGATATTTGGTAACTCGACAATACCCTTCCTTTGCATTCTTCTTTAAGCATTTGACATTTTCCTGATTCCTTGGTAGAAGACGCTACTTCTACGGTCAAGATGCAACTTTTTATCACCCTGTAAGAAGGGAAGATGAAATGAGTTATATCTCATTTCTTAGTTAGGTTCAACTGAGGAACGATACATCCTTCTTGATGAATTTGACAATGTTGTTGCAGCGCACTTCATTGGTGGGTGAAGGAGAGATTTTTCTCTAAATCAAACATTGTTCTCCCACTCTTTATATGACAAACACTTGTTCTTTTCGAATCTGTCCTGTTCCAAAGAAAAGGATATGTCAGTTTTTATACTGAAGAGAAATCAAGTTTAGGAACGAGTTTACATCCTTTACAAAGTCGAGTGATCAACATCCCAATGTATCTCTCATGGAGGAAGGAATAATATTGCGCCTCCGTTTCATTTGAATCCTTCTTTGTTTAAGATGAACAAGACTTAGTAATGCTCCATCGCATTTGTTGAAACATTACAAAACTTGGTACTCTTGATGTCTCCTTGACAATGAGAAGAAAATCAAGTCAGAAACGGTATCAGAAATGAATAATTGAAATCGATACAGTTTACTCTTCCTTTGAATTTGCCCTTTTGGATATTTGACAACTCCTTTCATTTGTCTCATCATGTAAAGTGAACGAGATCGATGGGTTGTTTTGGCATCTAAGGCATTTGCAAATAACAAAACTTCTCATAATGGAATTCAACTTCGTTCCACCTCTATGGAAAATTGGTGCCGACGAAACCTCAACGCATGCTTGCTCTTCGAGTTCGATGAGCCCAAGAAAACGACTATGTGAAGAGAGGGCATTAAGCAACGTTTTCTTGAAATTCATTTTGGAAGGAGACGTAAAACACTTCTGAATTTTTTCACTTTGTTTTGTTTTTTTTATTTTTTTTTTTTTGTTTTTTTTTAAAAAAAAATGATGATTTTCATGAAACTGAATTCCATCATAAAAATTTGAGTCTCACAAATTACAAAAGCAATAATTGGATTTGCAATCAAAACTCAAATGAAAACACGATTCTTAACAAGAATAAGAAAAATGATAAAATATAAAAACTCTTGTATAGATAAGAGTAAAAAACTTAACTCTAAAATTCACTAATGTCAAGGAGCATCATGCAAAACTTGCAAAAAGACGACGATGTCAATATGTGAATGAGAGAAAATGATATTTTAATGACGTCACTTCTTACAATAAAACCGAGGCGACGATACATGCCCCACAATCCTTATTACAGGACTTTAGTATTTCGCCAAGATTTTATCATAAGAGAAGACATCATTAAAATTATCAATCCACGGCTATCAATCGAATGTCTACTTTTATTCCAAAAGTTTCATATGCAAAAGCATCATTGATTTTTGAAAGATTGATTTGTGATTTTACTCATAGAAAAATGAAGTGATTTCTATTTTGAGGAATTTGTACACAAAATGACTTGCATTATAGTCTCAAATGTGAGAATGAGAAAATTTGATTGATAATGTGTCCCAACAAAAAAATCACAACTTGAAATTTTTTTTTTTTTTCGAAATGATTTTGAGCCCATAACTAGAAATTTAAACAAAACCATGTGTTCAATATGGTCAAATCAAAATGTTTAGAACTTGCATTCAAATGCTCACTTATCAAAGTGATTGCCAATTTTTCAATCATAAGCTTGCATCACTGATGGCATTCGATTGATTTCCGCAAATTTCAAGATGAAAATGCAATACAAAATGAGCAAACAAAAAGGGAAATGATACTTACAATGAGTGTTGACATTTGGCTCATGCTGTTTTTCTTTTTTTCAATCACATAGGCATGCACATGGAATGTGATTCGATTTCTACTCTATACGGCCCAAAATGGAGCCATGGGATCACAGGACTAAACCAACAAGCTCGTGGCTAGGTCGTGCTACTCATGACTCCGGCTTCGCCAAAGGACCGACCCGTGTCGCATGCTCGCAGACCAGGGTGGGGACCTTTGACATCAAGAAAGAAATTTCGGGGTTGAGATGGGCGACTCGTACTACATGCTTGTAGTCGGAGTGGTATCCACCTCAACACCATCCTAAGTGATCCTATGCGGCCCAAGTCCGGCGGCAGGTTGTGTGTGTTAAAGTGTAGTGCAATGTAGGAGATGCAAGCATGACAATTCATAAACAATCAACACTTCATACATGAACAATAAACCATACATTCCTTCACCTCCCTACAAGAAAAAGGTGAGCAAACACTTCCCCTTATACCTCCCATTCTACAAAAACATTTAACACATTTAATATTAGGGACGTACCTGAAATCCTCGCTGCCAAACAAAAATATTTATGAACAAGATTATTATTGGCCTAAGTCCTCTAAGGTTTAAAACAAAGTCCCCAGCGGAGTCGCCAAGCTGTCGCGACCTACCCTTGGGGGGAGGGAGCGGGTTTAGGGGTATTGCCTAAAAGACGGGCCTAAGGCCCATGATTGGGTATTCTAAAGAAATTCGCAGAAATGGAGTCACCAAGCCCATCCCCGGGAAGGGAATGGTCTAAAAGACGTTGGGATATTTTCATGAATTTTGCACAAAAGGAGTCACCACTAGCCTATTGGGGTCGGCTAGAAACCAAGTGAGGCATGGGAGCGTGCCTCACTTCCTACGTGACCATAGAACCTAGGTTCGGGGACTTAATTACACTAATTAATCAATTAGTGCCCTTTCGGTACCTAATCTTGTTCATTTTAACAAAATGATTTTTGACAGGCAGTTTGAATTGATTTTATACTTATCCACTAACATATGAGGTGATCATGCATGGTGCAATCATTAAAGTAATAATCATAATTATCAAGATCCTAATTGCCATAAAATTAAACACATGCAATCAAACATAACTAGATATGCAAATTAAACATGTAACATAATCAATATACGAGCACATAAAGGTCTAATTACGCTAAAATGGCAATACATGGCAAGTCCTAATCAAACCCCATCATTTTTGGATTTTCGAAATTTTTAATTTTTTTAAAAAGAAATATAACTAATTTCTAATTTTTAAAATTTTTGGATTTTCGAAATTGTTTTAATTTTTTTAAAAAATTTTTAAATTTTTTTAAATTTTTTAAAGAAAAATAACTAATTTCTAATTTTTAAATATTTTTTGGATTTTCGAAATTGTTTTAATTTTTTTAAATTTTTTAAATTTTTAATTTTTAATTTTTAAAAAAAAAATATTGTTAGAATTTTAAATTAAATTTTTTATTTTAAAAGGTGAACCGGCCAGTTCGGTTTGACCCGACCCGGTCAACGCGGATCGGGTCCGGCTCCGACCGGACCCGGTTCGGTCCAAATAGGTGGCCCGACCACCTTGGTCGGGCCTTTCTTTGGTTCGGATCGGGCCCAACCAGCGGGCCCAATCTCTTTATTTAAAAATGAAGCCCACAACTCCCTAAGCCCACAAGCCCACAAGTCCATAAGTCCCTAAAAGCCCAGAAGCCCAAAACCGACCCAAATGGCTTAGAAACCCTACCCGGTTCGCGACCCGTGTTCGACCCGTTTCTTTTGGTCGAAACCTAGGGTTTCTTGGCGGCGTTGGCGGCGGCGGCGATGGCAGCAGCAATAGGGACGGCGATTGCGTCGCGGGCGGAGGCACTGCAGGGGATGCGTCGGGTTGCGGCTGAGGAGCGGCGTCGGGAGCCGGGAGCTCGAACGGCGTCGAGCTTAGAGGGCGGCGAGAATTGCGTCGGTTTGAGGCGGCGAGAATTGCGACGGCAGCGTCGCAGCTTCGGGCTGCAGGAAGCGGCGTTCGGAGGGCAGCGGCGCAGACGGCGTCGGGCAGCGAGGAGGCGGCTCGGGGGCTGGTGCTGCGTGTTGGACCAGAGGTGGAGGCGTGCGATGGCTCGGCGACAGGGCTGGGCGTCGGCTTGGCTGAGGGCTGCAACGGCGACAAGCGTCGGGGACGGCGGAGCGAGCTCGCAAGTGAAGCAAGGGCGCGAGCTCACGGGAGAGGAGGAACTTTGGCTGCTGGTGGGACGGCGGCCGACTCGGGTGGAGCGGCAACAACGTGAGGAGGCTCGAACAGCGTCGGAGACCCCTCCTCCTTCCTCCCTCGTTTCTCCCCTGTGTTGTCTCCCTCTTCTCTGTATTCTCCTCCTCTCTGTTGCTGTCCTTCCTGCCCTCTATTCTAGGGTTTCCAATGCGAAGGTGGAGGAGGGAGAAGGCTGGCGTGGGCCCAGCCAAAGGGAAAACGGGCTTGGGCCGCACAAAGGAAAAAGCTGCATTTTTGTTGTTGTTTTGTTCTTTTTCTTTTTCTTTTTCTTTTGTTGTTTTGTTATTTTTCTTTTTCTAATAATTTTTTTGTACATGAAAACAAAAATTAGGTCTCAACAATATTTCACAAGAATAAAGCCTACATTTGGTATTGCTCTTACCACTAAAATTCTTATCTATAGATTTTTTCTATATATAATCTTTCATCTTTCATTCCATGATGAAAGATATATTACATGGTAGCGTGTATTTTGGTAATAAACGTTGAAGTTAATTTTTTATAATAGATTATTTTTTGAAATACCTGGAGGTTGGATGTTTAAGCTGAAAGAAAAAAATTCTGAATCTAAATTATAAAACAAAAGGCTAGAAAACTAATTTTAAAAAAAAAATTATATTCCAAGATTGAGCATACTTTGGTACTAAATGTTAAAAAAAAAAAAAAAAAAAAAATTGTTTACGTATGTGCATATTCAATTTTGAAGTATCCATAGGTTGAAATTTTAAAATGATTGGATCATTTTATAAATAGAGCTTTCATAGCAAGGTAGGGAAACGTAATGTATAGTAATTGTTCAAATACTTTAAGGAAATAGATTGAGTATCGCATTGGTCCTGCTACAACTAACCAACTGTAATAAAGACATACACCTCAAATCAAATTCGTCAATCATTGATCTTGTTCAATATAATTGACTCCATTCCAATTGCCCTCGGGACGAAAGATGCTGGATCCATAAGTGGATTGAACCATTTGGAATAGCAAGGAAGTTGTAGTTTTGCAAATAAAGCCATAGGGATAGAGGCCATGTGCTCGGGGAAACCAAGACTTTGCAGTCTGCAGGAGCTACGCTTTTAGCTGTCTTGGATGTCCTCTTATGCCGTCATTTCTCTCCTCCCATGTGCTCGGGGACCACCTTCTTGATTCTCTTAAGATTATTATTCGGACGCTCCCTCTATAACTTCATATAATTCAAATTCCTCTTCTTCTTTTTTCCATTTACATAAACTTTGTTAAAAGAAACTTAGAAATACTCCAATGACGTAGAGCAAAATTCGCCCCTTTGTGATGAGCAGTGTGATTTATATGTCCCAGAAATTATATAGTTCCTATAGTTACATCAAATGCACAATTGGTTATCCAAAAGTTGTAAGAGTCATGTTTTCTCCAATCTAGTCATGTTTTCTCCAATCTCTAATAGCTGGGAACTTCATCTTACCCGTCTTTGATTACTGGGTTACATGCCTAGATATAACCTGCTTGTAAGTTAAACAAGCACAAAATCCATAACTAGAGGAGGGTATTTTATTTGTGTTAATCCAAGTTTTAATTGAGTGACAAGTACAGTATTCTTGTACTTAATGGTTTATTGGTGGTGTAGTTCTCTATTTTAGGTGAGTAAAATTCTAACCAAAGAAGTGCAAGAAATAACAATTCTAAGGTAAGATACAATTATAAACAATCTAGTATAGATTGATCATTATGTGCCACTTTTAAGATAATAAGGTACTTCTAGCGAAAATTGCAAGTTTTGAACTTCTTATTGAGTTCTTCCAATTGGAAATGTATTTGGAGTTCATATTCTTTAAAAAGATGAATATTCTTTTACAAAGCCCAAAAATATCTAATGATATTTTCTCATGGTCCTCTATTTCCAGACTAAAAGAACCTCCTTGTTCTTTTCTGTGAAGAGATTACCCTCCGACAGGTGTCACGAATCGCAATTTGTCTGCTTCCAAGGTACCCGTTTCTTGCATTGCCATGCACGTGAAACCCTGCATGGGGTCTCTTATCCGCTCAGCCAATCATCAATGCCTCAGAATATCCCACAATGTGCCGCTCTATATATACCTCCTCGAGAATCCCTCAAACACACATTCGAAAGGAAATCCTTCTCCCAAGAAATTAAAGAGTTGGCATAAAGATGTCATTACTCCAAACCTTAATTCCGTTCTCCTTCCTCCTCTCCGCCTCCCACGCGGCGGTCCAGGACTTCTGCGTTGGAGATCTCTAGGCCCCCGAGGGCCTCGCGGGCTACTCCTGCAAGAAGGTCTTCGTAGTCACTGTGAATGACTTTGTCTTCTCAAGCCTCGGCATGGCTGGGAACACCTCGAACCTCATCAAGGCTGCGGTGACCACGGCTTTTGTAAACCAGTTCCCTGGCCTGAATGGGCTCGGCATCTCCTTGGTCCGCCTGGACATATGGTGTGTTTGGTTCAAAGATTTGAAGGCTCATTGGAAAAAAAAAAATGAAAGAATTTAGCTTAAAGGACTTTAGACAAATGCAAAAACTGTTTGTTAAATTATGCTTTGAGAATAAATTTTGAGAGAAATGCCATTTGGTAGAAAACACATTTGAAAAGCTCTTTGAGTGATTAATATTAGTTCTTTTTAATTTTATTTGTTTAAAATTGAAAAAAAATAATGTATGCAACTTTTTAAATATAAATTTTGACAATAATACTAAAAAAATCGAACACGTATATATATATATATAAATATATATATTTATATATATATTTAAAAAAAAAAACAAACCCTTCATCAGAATTTTTTAATTTTTATTTGCTTAAAATTGAAAAAATGATGTATGCAACTTTTTAAATATAAATTTTCACAATAATGCTAAAAAAAAAAAAATCAAAGACATATATATAATTTTTTAAAAAAGACCAAATCCTTCGTCGAAATTTTTTAATTTTTCTATGTTTAAAATTGAAAAATAATGTATGCAACTTTTTAAATATAAATTTGGAAATAATGCTAAAAATTAAAATACATATATATAATTTTTTATTAAAAAAAAGGACCGGACTCTTCATCGGAATTTTTAAATTTTTATTTGTTTAAAATTGAAAAAAAAAATAATGTATGCAACTTTTTAAAAATAATTTTTGACAATATACTAAAAAAATCAAATATATAATTATTTTTTCTAAGACCAACATATTTAATTTTTTTAGCACTTATGTATATTTGATTTTTTAGCATTATTTTGGTATTTTAAAAAATAATAACGAGGGCAAAATAAAAAATTTGAAGAATAAGTGAGGATAGTTTTGGAAGAAAAAACATAAATTTCATCATTTAGCCAAATTATAAAAGCTCAAAGCTAGTCTCCTACTAAGATTGGGCTTTCGTCTTCCCACGCGACTTTCACTTGAAAGTTACTTCAAAATTGACTACCAAACGGTCCAGCATTTTCTCAAGAGACTTTGGAGGCTAAAAGTCCATTGGAAATACTGAACCAAACACACCCATAGCCCCTAGTGGGGTCATTCCATTGCACATGCATCCGAGTGGCTCGGAGGTCCTCCTTGTCTTCTAAGGGTCGATTTGTGCTGGGTTCATCTCATCATCAGCGAACACCATTTACTTGATGACCCTCAACAAAGGGGATAGCATGATTTTCCCTCGGGGGCTATTGCACTTCCAATTGAATGCTGGTAAAGGTCTAGCACTTGCCATAGTCAACTTCAGCAGTCCGAGCCCTGGGCTTCAAATCTTGGACTTTGCTCTATTTGCTAATAATTTTCCTTCTAAGTTGGTTGAGGCCACCACTTTCCTTGATGATGCCCAGGTTAAGAAGCTAAAGGGGGTTCTTGGTGGCACTGGCTAAGTGGCTAATTTCATTTTCATCGAGAATCTATCCATTAACAATCACCACCTTTTCAAGCCTCTTCAAAAAAAAAAAAAAATGAAAGGAAATAATAATTCGGCTTATATGCTCGTTGTCAATGGCCTTCCATGGATTTTTCTTGTAAGGTTGTATTTGGTTTGCTTGTGTGTTGAAGTGAGTCGTTGGAGTGGAGATTTGATTATTAGTGCTTTCGGACTTCTTGTTCTGTTTGGACTATGGAGCAAAACGCCTCCCTTTCTTCGACAAATTTTGAGTGGACGAATAAAAGTATGTTGCTTCGTCAATTCCTTGAGATCTAATGTTCATCTGGGGAAAATATGTGCTCGATAGGTCAAGTGATGTAGCAATATCATGCACCCATTATAGATGAGATTATAGTAGAATTTGGATCCTATCTACATAGGGATAAGCTAACATTCGGTGCTGCATTCTCATATAATGATGACTCACATGGTACCGTGTTTTTGACCCAATCAAAGCATTATTTAGTAATGGCGCACCGTGCCAAAACATTCAATACAATCATTTAGTATTGTGCGAGGCCAACTGGACCAATTCACTGACACGGACTTTTCTACGCATGACTTAATTGATGAGGATTAACATGTGAGCTAGGTAGATTATGTTTTAAAGCCTGGCTTTGGACTTGTTTCTTTTTTCTAAATACACTAGAATCTTGTCGCAATCACTTGTACAATGAGCTAGCAATGATGCATCCGGATCATGTGAACCTATCTCACATCCACCGTTAGGTCAGTGGATTCCACATGGGGCCCAATTCATCCAATGGAACATGTGAGATGGGCTCCCATGCACCGTGTGCATCTAGATTTTTTTCTTCTACAAAACTCGATGTGCCTTAAAAGTGTCAAGGTGTTGCGTATGATTATTTTTTTGACCATAAGTTCATAAGATTTTGAATTCAAGTATTGTTTAAACCATTTTTGGATTCTTGCAACTATCATACCACCAGAAAGCTCAACTCACTATATAAGTATTGTTTAGTTTAGATCCTTAGGTTTTACTTTCACCATTTCCCCGAAAAGGATGCTCTTTCGTTTGAGACGAACAAGGGTGTTGGGCAAATGATATCTTGTTGGAAAGCTTACAATAAACTTAGGTGCTCACAAACTTTCGGGATGAGATGAGGTAATTCAAGGAAATGATACTAGCTTTTCAATTTCAATATATCTGTCAATGGATATAAAAGTGTGTAAAACTCGAATGATGATGACTCACACGGCACACTCTTGCACGAGCTCCATGCATTGATTTGCTTTTGATGTCGGTTAGCAAACCTATAATGTGAGCAGATGTCTAACTCTAGCAAATATCTAAATTTTGCATAATTAATTCTTATGAGAATTTTTATAATAAATTATTACTAATTAGAAGAAATAAATCTTGAAATAAGTTATTTAGGGACAGTTATTAAGTCAGTCTTAAATTTATCACGTGGAGGCCAATTCAAGCCTAAACTTTTCGATTTTACCAATTGAGTTACTTGACACTAGAATTTTGCAATAAAAATTAATTCACAAATTAGGGATTATGACAATGGTATGTTATGCCCATCCCATTTAAGCTTCAAAATCAATAATCCCCTGAGCTTCATCCAACGGAATAGACTTCGAGCACTCTCCCCCAGAGATACAGAGGTCATCCATCATACGCACAGAGGCTGGACGAAGTGGACTGAGTCATATATCGCCTTCCATTTTTCTTATTCTTATCTCACACTTTATGTGGACAAAGTTCTGTAATTGGTATATTTCCAATTCTATAGTTTCCAGGAATAAAGTAGTACATTTGGTATCATTTCTATCATCGGTATTCTTCTTATATAGATTGTTTTGATTATCGAACCTTTCATCCGAAGAGCATTTATAAAGAAAAATCAAATGCTGGAAAAGTCATTCCGTGACAAAAGTTATATTAAATGATCGCACGAACTTCGTAATAAATGTTTTAAAGTAATTGTTTATGTATACCTAGATTCTATTATGAAAGATCTATATGTAACTGATGAATGATGAAATGGTAGGTTTAATTCCATCTATTTCACAATTAATACAAACAAAGCATTATAACTGGTATGATTCCAATTACTTTATAGTTCACAAGAATAGAGCCTACATTTGGTATCATTCTCATCACCGAAATTTTGAATATACAGATTTTTTCTATAAATAATTGTTCATCTCTCATTCCATGATGAAAGATATATTACATGATTATGCGTATTTTGGTAATAATCGTTGAAGATAATTTTTATATAGATTATGTCATGACCTCCCTAAAGCGAATGGAATCACCTAAGGATTCGGCTAATGGATTATTAAGCCTAGGCTCTCCAAACCCATACCAATTCGTGACTTAAGATTTAAGTTCTCTACATACAAATGATTTTCAATCAAGAATCGCCACTAATTTATTTTTGATAAATCGATTAGAAATCCAAGTAAAGTAATGGAATGATTACTTTATTTCTACGAAACAAAGATTGTGGGTACGGAGACTTAATTATGCTAGGTTTCTCTAACGCCATTTCAGTACTTTTTATCTTTTATTTCAAATATGTTTTTTAATTTACTCCGAACATATGTAATGATCATGCAGATGTGCAATCATTAATTAACGTATCATAAATAAAGCGTTAAATAAATTGTGAAGAACAAAGAGGAAATACTTACCTCATAGCAACAAAAGAGCTAAAAAAAACCTTTGAAAAACTTACTCTTTACATATGAGGTGATTGTGCTCGTTGAATATTTAAGCTGAAGGAAAACTAATCTTGAATCTAAATTATAAACAAAAAGCTTAACAATTTTTTTTTAAGTTATATTCCAAGATTTAGCATACTTCAATACTGAATGTTAAAAAAAAAAAAAAAAAAATTGTTCATGTATGCACAAATTCAATTTTGAAGGATCTATAGGCTGAAATTTTAAATTAATTGAATCATTCTATAAATAGATCTTTGGTAACAAGGTAGGGAAACATAACACATAGTAATTGTTGACACCTAAATTTTGGCTTTAAATCATTTATTGCATAAGAAAAATAGGGATCCAAACTGACCCCTATATATATTGACTTTGCATGTTTAGCATGTCCGCATCCAATGAATTTCGTATGAGCTCCAAGTTGGCACATAGATTAGCAAATGTCCTCAGAATGTGCTCGATTAGGAATCGTGCCCATGATTTGAGAAAATGGGTAATTGGATTGTAAGGGAGAAGTGAATAACCGGTCATCCACAAGAAGGAAAAAGATCAATCATTCAGGAAATCTACCCTAGCAAATTTCAGCCAGTCAACTTTCCTCCAGCAAATTTTGGCCGACCCATGATGGAAAATCGCATGAGCAATTCATATGTTGCTCTGAATGAAGAAGGTAAATGATCCCAAAACAAATCAGCCCCACAAAATATGAAATGGATTATTATTCTGACATGATTGGGGGAGGCAATATTGGGAAAGAGACAGTGGCCAGTCAAGAGGAGAAATAAATGGAATATTTTTTTTCGGAGAAATGGTAGGCGGGAGGCAAAATCGGCAATAGATCGAGCGGATTTTGGGAAGAGAAGAAGACGAAAATGATAGCGAATGAACGTGGACACATTCGCGGCGGCATAGGTAAAAGCAGAAGAGCAAAGCATGGCAATTGAGAGACAAATCGGCGAAGACGGACAAAATAAAGGAAAGAAATCAAAGCGTTTGTGGAAAGTCTGGGCTGCTGGAATGAAATCCTGAAGATAGCGAGAGAGGAAATTAAGGGAAACAATCAAGAAGTTTATACTCATGGAATGAGCTGGCCGTGGAATTGTAAATAATGGTGAATGAATACGGACGCATCCATGGCATCAGTACAAGGATCGATGGGATTTGACGCACCAATCAGGACTAAAATTCAGCAATCCCCACTATCAAAGGAGCAAAGGTTCGTGACTTTCCAATAATTAATGGAAATTTTTGCTATAAAAAGAGACTTCACGAGCCATTGAGAGGAGGGAAAAAAAATAGAGAGAGGTGTCTGTGTCACCATCGTGGCTTTCCTCTATGAGTCTACATTGCGGGAGCGAAGCGATTGTTTAAAAACAGAGGAGAAAATAGTGAAGATAGAAAACTGGAGAGAGACCCGTCCTCTTGACGTCCGCACTCATCTTGCTTCGAAGACGTTGATAACAATCATTAAGCTAAGTCGAGCACCTTTTTCTTTAATTTGATCGTGGGCGATTCCATTTTTTTGCTATTCAAACTATTGTAATTGTAATTTCGTTTCTTGTCCAGATTAAGGTCGTCCAACACGGAAAATAAAATCGTGAGGAATGCGGTGCTCGCATCAAGGAGAAGTATCAAAACGAAGTCTTCAAAGTCATTTTTCTCTGCCACCGCAGGCATTGACGTCTACACTTCGATGAAATTTTTCATGATGCGAGCACAACAGTAAATGCAAAGAGCTCCATTAGCTTTCTCCCGGACCTTTGGAAAGGTCACAGCAGTAATTGTTCAAACACTTTGAGGAAATACATTCAGTATCACATTGGCCCCACTATAACCAACTATAATGAAGACATACACCCTCAAATCAAATTTATCAATCACTGATCTTTTTTAGTATAATCGACTCCATCCCAAATGCCATCAGGACAAAAAATGGTTGGTCCATAAGTGGATTTAACCATTTGATATAGCAGGGGAAGCTGTAGTATTATGAATAAAACCACGGGAAGAGAGGCCAGCAAAGTAATGGGAATGACAACCCACTCTACTCTTTCTTCCAGCACAAGTGTGAGAGATGCAGCGAAGGCCACCAGCATGAAAGCCAGGGAGAGGAAGAGAAAACAAAGCCCCATTATGATCTTCTTAGGCAATGCTTCAAGAAAATCTTCCGGCTCATACCGTGAAGTTAAGACGGCTAGAAATAGCAAGATGGCTGTCACGGAAGAGAACAAACCTAACATATCTGAAATTACGAAAACCAAGAAAGAGTCCTCTCCTAACAACAGTGGGACTCCAATTGTCTCGTCATTGCCTCCAGGTACAGTGAATGCAGCAGCGAACAATACTGTGGCAATTAGAGTAGAGATGAGCATAGATGAATTTGCTGTGTCCTTCACCCACTTCTCCCCTTTCTCGAGCAACTCTTCATGTTTGTTCACGAAATCAGCCCAATATGTCACATTCCCATCCTTGTTTATTTTGATGAAGTCAGTTCTATAACTAGGGTTAACCCAGCTTTCCACAGCCTATGCATAAAACTCACAAATAGGAGTTTCAATAAGTGGATAAAGTATTGAAAAATTTCAAAAAACAAATGAGGGAACATATCAAGGAGATCAAGACTTATCCAACATTTGATGCGAAATTGCTTAAAGGTCAAGTCACATGTTTATATCTAGATCATGTTGAAGCAAGAGATAAGCACAAAAGAGAAGAAAAAGGACTCTTACTGTTCTACTTGTACCATGAAGAAGGTAATTAATATTGATGATAGATTCAATCTCATAACAAGATGATTGAAATTTTAGACCATACATAAATTTTCTTTTGAGATACTTTAATGTGAGTCCAGAAGTGAAGATGGTGTAACTAGATTGAAGAGAGAAAAACATTACATTGAAGAGAAGGATATTTTGGTCAGTTAATTAAAAAAAAAAGGAAAAAGGAAAAAGGAATGTCTTAACCAAAATAAGAGTGGGAATAGCATGTCCCTATGATCATTATCGTTAAGTGTTTTTCAAATAGATGAAAAGAATGATACCTTATACCATTGGAGTTCTCTTTGCATTTGAAATGCTGCTCCGGCCGCATTAGTTACATTATCAAAATTAGGCATGTACGATGCTGCTGCAGCCATAATTTCCTTAGAATATACGTTTGTACGCCCTATGAATGACAACTCAGCGGTCGAGTTAAACTGCAAAAAGAATCCGAGAGTCCTTGCTTGGCGATACCACACCGCATTTGTCGGCAAATCAGGCCTAAATCGAATAAGCTCCGGGAAAAACTGAATAAAGAGCTTCATGATTTCACTGATTCCCTTCATTGTAGCTTGAGCCGGGGAGTCGTCGTCTCCGAAAAATTCGATGATCTCGGTATTATGCCTGTTAGAGATCGCCATGCAAACTTGTTTTGCCAACTCGACTGCTGCCATGTTTCTTAGCTTCACCTCATGAACTCTCTTGATTATAGGAACTACAAAATGTCAAAAATAAAAGGAAAAAGAAAATGAAAAACGAAGGACCGGCAATTGGACCAAGAAAAAAGTTCCCCAACTCTGGGTCCCAAATTTTTTTTAGACGACAAATTACATCTAACAACAGTTTACTAATTGTCATAATTTCCCATGTTTAGAGCTTGGGTCGGAGGGTGATTGGAAAACGATCTCATTCTTTTTTTTTTATTTATAAATCTTTTAGGAAAGCTATTTTGATTTTGATTTTTCTCTTTTGGAATTCAGTCCTCAAATGCAAACAGTGAGTTTGTATCATGTCTGGATGAAAACAGAGTTGGATGTGAAGAAAGTAGAAGCAATCAGAGGGTAACTGAAGAGAGTGATCTTCCTTGAAGTTCTTTATTTTTTGTCGGTATCTTCCTGAAGTTCAAACGAGGTTTTATGATGTTAATCATAATTAAGAGAACATAATTATAAGCACTAACCTGATAGAACAACTCTGAAAATAACCACGCTAATTACATTGTCTAGCTAGACAATATTATTCAAATATGCATAGCAGCTAGTAATTAAAAAAATTAGATTAATCGTACAAACCGTTGTGTTGTTATATATGCTTAGCACAAGAGCAAATTTTTTCTGTCTCTAACAAAATCAAAACTTCCGTCACACAATGGTGCGTGATATTTGACTTTACTTGTTACACCTAAATGGCAGTGAGTGGAGTCGACTCTATCCTCTAATAACTTTCAATTTGATAAAAATACACAACACTGTTTTTTTCCTTTTTTGTTCTATGGCACAAATAGAAGAATTAGGGACAAGGCCAAAGGGTATTTCGGGGGCATATAAAAGTTGGGTGAAGATGACAAGTATGTGTAACTACAGGCAAAAATTGTGAATAAGTTTTGGGAACTATAAGATCTTTCTGTAGCGGTCAGATGGTGTTTGGGCTAATTTTCGCGTACTTCAAGCAGTCCACCTTTTCAAGTAATTTTAAGAGTGCATTCTTCCTATATTGGCCTAATATAATCGGTGTCTTAAAATATACGATTATAAGAATAGGAGAAAACTCCTTTATTATATAATAAATAGCTTGTTGGTATAGGATATATCACCTGGGGTGGAATTCTAGGATGCACGATTTTGTTGGGACCCACAAATTTTGCTCCACTAAAATATTCTTCTATTACGATCCCTCCCAAACAAATTGTTTTGATTTTTACTACCTGTTCCTATTCCTATTCTTCACGCTAAAAGTTAGCATATGAAAGTGTAAATTTACTATGTTAAATGAGATTAAATGATAAGCCCATGCTTTCATCTATCGTAACCTTATTCACGCGAGGGGCTTCCCCTAGTCCCATGCCCAATTCCTGCACCCTCTCAACGTTTTCTTTCGTGGTGTATTGAGATGAAGTAGTAGTCAAAATAAAATAATACTTAGGCTTTAGGCACTTCACCCGTAATGGAGGAAACGAATGCATACAGGTTCATTGTTCTTGTTTTTCCAGAAAGATTTACATGCTTGATAGAGATTATGAAGTGAACATTATTTCACCAATCAAGATTGAAAGAGAAGTCCTATGTTATGTAAACCTTATACCATATTATACACTTAGATCATTTAGCCATATGAAAGAAATTCCTAGGTTATCTTCAAATCTCACCTCAATTTACGACTTCACGATTCTTGTAATTAGAATTTGGTGATATCAGAAATCTTTCAAAATTTAAAAATATTAATGTAGAAAATCATATATAACTCTGAGTTTGAATACTTTCGTGAAGGATTTTTATTAGGTTCATCGACTATGTAAAAAATAAGTTACATACTCATTGTTGGTTGACAAGGAAAAATTGAATTACAAAACTAATTTCAACATATATGTCACTCGTCTGATCTAATGGTAAATGTGTAATGATTTTTTTAATGCATGCTATGGCCCTAACACAAATTCTTTTCCAAATTATGGCAAAGAACTAAGTAGGAACTTTTTTTCTACTTATAAAAAAGTCAAAAACAAACAAGCCATAGACTTTTAGTAGGAAAGAGAGGGACAAAGATAGAGATGATATCTTGATAAAATGGAAGCATACCTACAATTTTGGCGACACTCCAAAGTGACCTTGAAAACATTGAAGCACTACAATCAAATTGCAAAGAAAAAGTCACTGGATATGAAATCATTGTGAGACCTTGTAATTCATTCATTACATTGTCCAAAATCAATTAAGCTATACGATACTTATGCACTTGGTTGAATCATACGTGGTTCCAAAGGGATAGCTCATCCATAAAGTAGTTCAATGATGGAATTGATATAAAGAGCGATGGTGATCTTACCATGATGACCAGCGGAGCTGAGAGCTGTAATGATGTCAAACACGGAGGAAATGCTGAGAGCTGAGAGTTGACTCGGCTCATCGTTTTTTTTTTTGGTGAAGAGACTCGGCTCATCGTTTGTTGCACTTTTCGCCAAGAACCAGGCAATCTCCTTATGTCTAGAAGCTTCCGTAGCAGATATTCCCAAAGGAATGCGTTGTTTCTTATCCATGAGTTGTATCAACCTAGGATGACATCTAACTAATGCCTTGACCATCCTTATCCTTCCACACAGGACAGCAATGTGGAGGGCTGTGCGGCCGTCACAATCAGCCATTTCAAGCTCTTCCGGATTTGGATAAAAGAGCTTAACAAGGTTCTTCAAAAATTGGTCTTGTGCACTCCAAGCGGCTATGTGAAGCACTCCTTCTGATCTGCTTGTTATTTCGGCTGTCCTTGAAGCAGCATCTCGTTTGAAAAATCCTTCAGCAGTTTTCCAATCGCCCCTGAATGCAGCTTGGATCAATGTTCGGTATTTGCTTTCCGGTATTTCTGCAATGGATGTAAACTTTTCAGGCCATTTAAGTTAATACTTTTTCCTTGTTGACATTGAAGAGTGTCCCAGAAAAGAACAATTTCATGAAGATCCGCTCCAAATATTAATTTCACACTGAAAATAACTCCTTTGAGGGATAACACACCTGAAGCGCCTCCAGATTGGGAAGTTGGATCAGCTAAAACATTTTCAATATCTGTAGAAGAAAGAGTGAGCACTAGGTCCTTCACATACTTTTTTTATCCCCTTTATTCTAGCTACGGTCAGCATTATGTTTGTTTGGTGATAAAGAAAATAAAATGAACTATGAGAAAATACAAGTTCAAGCATATTTGGGACTCCATCGATTATGCCATATTCTTTCTCAGTTGGAACATGAACATGTACCTGCTGCTGGTGCTTGATTCAAATTTCCTTGTTCTCCACTTGGTTGAGTCATCATTGGGTTGCTCTCCTGGTTAGTCTTTCAACAACAAAGTAAACGGAGAATGCAATATGAGCCTTTCGACTTTCCTAAAAAGTAGAAGCCCTCATGTCAATCAGCTTAAGCTGCAGGGGCCTATTATACCATGTAGTTCTCGTCGATGAAAATTCCGTTAGCAATGGAAAAATATAACTCTTGTCACATGCAAATTAATTTAAGTTAAATATGGCATAAATTCATGAACTTTAGATTTTTAATAGTATTAAAATTAAAAAAATAAAGAAATATGGCATAAATTCTCTCACGCCTCACGATGGATGGGACCCACATAAAAATGAATAGCAACTGTATATTTTAAAATAATTTTTTAATTAAAATTTTTTTTATTATTATATTTGAGAACAGGGATTCGGACCGTAAATTCGGTCTAAACCGATAACCTGATCCACCCACTGGGATATGACCCGCATCAAATTAAAAACTAATTTTTTAATCCTTTTTCTAATTCATTATTTTAATTCGTTTTTATTCTTTTATTTTTCTATTTTCTCTTCTTCTCCCTGTTCTCTCCTTCCCGAAGAACCCCTCCCCCTCGCGCTCTTCTTCACCGAAGCTCCTCACCCGAACCGACGCCACTTAGACAAGCCCTCGCCGGCGCTCCGGACACCGCGGAGCTACCACCCAGCGTCGTCCACTCCGAACGCCATTCGTCGGCCGACCTCCCCGCCGCCGGCCGAGAGCCACACCACGGCCAAACACCGAACAAACTACGGCGACGATGGAAACGTGGCGAACGACTACACGGCCGACGCCCAAGGTCGCCCAACACCACTGGAACATTCCCATAGATCACGGCTTGCACGGACGACTCGATTTCGGCGAAAAACGGGAGGATGAAAACTAGATCTCGCTTGAGCATTTTGTCGAACGGGTGAAGGGCGCTCGAGAATCATGAGGTTTCCGGCTCAACTTCAACCGGGATTCTCGACGTAACTCTCGACAAACAAACAATGATACACACAGTAGCTGGAGAAAGGACGGTCGGGGCCGGAGCTCGCATGAGCCGGACGACCGCGAGCTCCGGCCCAGCACGCCCGAAAACAGGGCCAAAATAGGGTCGAGGCTCACCGGAGCTTCGGCGCGGGAAAGGAGGCACGGCGGCAGGTAGTCGGGCACGATTCAGGAGCGGTGGCTGTCGGTCTCTCCCTCCGACTCTCTCCCCTCGCTCTCACTCGTGTCGCTCTCACTCACGGCTCTCTCGTCGGATCACTCCCTCTCTCTCTCTGGATTTTTCAGCCTAAGAGACCCCCCTTTCGGTCCAACCTCTCCCCCTTTTAAAGAAGCGTTGCCAGCTGCTGCCAGCTGGCCCAGGCCGGTCGTAGCGTGCGACATTCATCGCACGTCGTTTGCCGTCGAGGCATCGTCCAAAACCAGGCGGAGGAGAGAAGGAGAACGGGAGAACGGGACGCGCAGGGGGAAAGAGGAGAGAAGAAAACAAAGGGGGGCCGGGCTAAGTCTGGCCCTGGCCCAGCCCTGCCGCGTTCTTTTTTTTTTTTTTTTTTTTAATTTGAATTAATTAAAAAAATTCTGACAATTAATACTAGTAATGCAAATGTTCCCAATGTCTATATGAATTATGTAATGCAATTCAATGAAAAATATTTTTTGTTCAGGGAGTAGAAAGTAATCCCTAATTTTAAGTCCTAAATAAATAGGTAAAATTTAGGTGTCAATATATATATACATCTTCTTGAGATGATGCCCAATGCCACATAATTTAGGTGTCAATATATATATATACATCTTCTTGAGATGATGCCCAATGCCACATAGACATTATCTCAAATTTTGAAGGCTCACATTGACATAAAACTATTAACCACAGAACACCTAGATATAGAAGGAAAAAACTACTTGGTCCGAATTTGGTGGACCGAAAATGATTGGACTCTTTAGGTAAGTTCATTTCGTAAAAAATGAGTGATTTGAAAAATTATTTAGTCCGAATTTTACTCTTGTAATTATTTTTTTTTTTTATAACAAAAATGCAAATAACTTACATATTGGCTGATCAATTTTTTTTTCTTTCTGAGGCAGAAAATCCGAATAGCCCAGCCACTTCAGACCTTAATTTTAGGTTGGGATTGCCTTGAGCCCATCTCAATTCTCTTCGGGCATGTCTATATATAATTTTACTTTTCTCTTTTTACTAACTTTATATATTGTGATAATGCATTTAGGCCTTTGCTAGCTTGTAACACCTGATATTTTGACAATATATAGACGTTGGCACTTAGATCATATGTAAAATTTTTCATGACCTTTATAAGTTGGATAATAGTTAAATTTTGGTGGAAAACTATATATTCCTTTTTGACTTTTTGAAAAACACGAATGGAACAGCCCTTGAAAAGTTTGGGTCAATTCGGGTTATAGGGCTCCAAACGTTACATTTGGCAGAAGCTTACCGAAGCGTGATTAAAAAAAAAATGGTAAGACTTAAATGGAAAATCAAATATTTTCATTGTAACAGTGGTAATTTACTAGCTGTGCTCATAAAATTTCGAAGAAGTTGGTGATTTACTAATTTTATTTGATATGTGGAAAAAAAAGAAAAAAAAGTGGAGCCAGGGCCCTTTCTGCAATCCCGTGCTTTTGCGCATGACAACTTTGTCATGTTTCTCCTCAGCCGTTGGATTCAAGTGGTTTAATATCAGCCGTTCGATTAAAGAGTGTTGTCAGCGTTTCTGGATCACTCCCGTTGGTGGAAAACTTGTGGAATCGGGCACTCAAAAGTGCCAAGATCACAGCATTGCCCCGCTTCAATTTTCCTTCCATCATCCCCTTCTTTCCAAACAACATATTTTAATAAAAAATTTAATCAGTGCGCTAACATTGTCACAATTTCTTTACATAATCTGGTTTTTATAGATTCCACATTCAATTTTTATTTTTAGCATGTAGAAATATCTCATGAATAGGTTATGCTCTCATTCTAAGATTGCTTATGCAAAAAAGACTTTGACCATGTATGTAATATATATATCTTTTTCAAAATGCTTTTATTTTGTACATTGGGGAAATAAAAATTTCTTCACACAAATAGGTTTTACATAATGATACGTAATTAACTTTTTTTTTTTGCATGTAACTATATTTTATAAATAGGTTTGTATGCATCGTGAAATCATTTGTATAATTTTATTTTTTATGACGACAACGTATTTAATATACAATATATATATATATATATATATATATATATATATATATATATATTTATTTTTATTCATTGCCTTAGATTAGTACTTTCTAAGCAGCAAAGGAAAATCTTTCTCTTCACCTCTCTCTTCTTCAATTCTCATCGTCAATTCAATACGTCTTCTTGACATAATTTGAATCTAAATTGCATTGGTGCATCCTTCTCGTTAAAAAAGATACATTGAAATTTTTAATTTTACCTAATTAGATTAGAACATTGACATCCATAATCAATAAATTTTTTGTTTACATTTAGCATGACGTGGTAAAAGCTTAACATCAAACATTTTTTCTAAAAAAGATAAGTGACCGAATTTGAAATTGATGTTATCTCTGAAAAGGTTAGGAAAATGGGGAGGATAAAAATTTAGATTGAAAGTTTATGAATGAAATCGGCTCATATTTAAAAAATAAATATGGAACGTAAACTCAGGGACATGTCCGAAAATGTGCAATTATGTATGAAATTATTGAGTAAAGGACGTCCTTTGTACAACGCCGTTTTGGCCTCGCACCGGGCGACTTAAAGATGTCATTGAAGTCAAGGGATGCTGCCAAAGTTCCTCCCCCACAGTGGTGTTACATTCTTGCGTCTTCTCAGAAGTTTGTATGACGCCATTGCTTACATCCTCAAGAGGAAAGTCTGGGTCGCGTCCTGGCATGGGTTCTAACGCTTGCCAGCCGTCTCACATGAAAAGATGGAAGAGACAGGGACAGGGAATCTGGGCGGACCAACAATGGCACCCCGACCTCGAGGGTTGTTTTTCCGTATGTGAGAGAGAGAGTCGGCTCATTTGCGGTCCACCAAATTCGGACATCAAAAGTGAGATATGGTGTATGTGGCCTTTTTTGTTTTATAAAAAATTAAACTGGATGTGCATTGAAAATTTTGATTTCCACCCTTTTTTATACCATTGCTTCAATTTTTACTTGATATCAAAGGAAGGCTCAAATGCCTCGGGGTCATGTTAATGATGATTTTTTTGGTCCATTCGAAATGAGAATGCTACTATCATTGGACTTTGTAAATTTTGTGGCAACATGAGGGTAGCACTTCAAAGAAGTTGATAAATTAATAGATTACTAAAATGTTGACATATATACTATAGTGATGATTATCTACTTATGATGCTTGCAAAATTTTTCTAAAGATTTGATCATCCAGCAATTTATTTGGAAGTTAGTGAATTCTTAATAGTGTTGGTAAGTTATTATTGTTGTAAAAAAAAAGTTGGAGAATATAAAATGAGATATACCGTTTGAGACGTGGAAGCATCGTCCTTTAGGATAATTCTGCATTTCAGAGTATAAAACTCAGTATAACCAACTCCAATGACTATCCTCTCGGGATAGAACAAACATTGCTCTTTACTCTGCATTGAATAATAGAGGGAACATGAACAATAAACTTGTATGTTAAACCCAACAAAGAAATGAAAAATAAGAAGAGTAAAGATGTTCTTGTTTTTTTACGTGTTTTTTTTTAATTATGTTTGGAGTAACAATAAATGAAAGAGAAAGCCATTTTTCTATCATCAATTTTTGCATTAAATTGAAAACTGTTACAAATCTAGACAAGTGCAACAAGGTGCCATAATTTTCATATAAGGATCACTTGAATGTCATAACTTTTTTTTGCTTATTTAAGGGCTACATCGGAGTAAAATTAATCATTTGAATGCAACTTCTTGCAAATCATCCTATATGGGTTTTTTTTTTTTTTTGTATTTTTGAAAAAAAGATTAAATTTTTGTAAATTTTTGAATTTTTTTAGTTTATATTTTATTTTCTTTATTTTTTTTTTGTGCATCAGCTGCAAAGGCCTCACCCTTGGCCAGTGGGGCCGTGAAAGCCTTAGGTGAGGCCATTGATAGCTATAGGCGAGGGCCTTCGCAATGAGGCCACCTCTCTTGTGGCCATTAACGAATAAAGATATATGGAAATAACATATATGTAGTCTTGAGAGCCGTTCTTAATAGTTATTTAATGGATATACCCAAAAATAATTGATGAACATACATACATACATACATACATACATACATACATACATGTATGTATGAACGATATTGGTCAATTTATCTTTGTAATTTACAAAAGCTTTCTTTAAATCCTGAGAAAATAGGATTTCGTAACCTGCCCACAATTATAACACATATAATGACTTATAAAATAGATATATTTGCATTTTCTAATATTCAGTTTTCCACGTCCGAAATTTGATGTTTGATGATGATTCGTTGATGAGATAATTGTTTGGAAGCCAAGAAAAAGGTGGAGCGACGGCCATTTCTGCAATCTCGGGCTTTTGCGCTTGGCCACTTTGTCATGTTTCCCTTCAGCCATTGGATTCAAGTGGTTTAGTATCAGCTGTTCGACTATTGCGTGCTGTCGACGCTTCTGGATCACTCCTGTTGGTGGAAAACTTGTGGAATTGGCCACTCAAAAGTGCCAAAATCACAGCATTGCCCTTCCTTTTATCCCCTCCTTCAATTTTTCTTCCACCATCCCCTTCTTTCCAAACAACATATGTTAATAAAATTTTTAATCAGCGCACTAGCATTGTCACAGTTTCTTTACATAAGCTGGTTTTTATAGAATCACACATATTCAATTTCTACTTCTAGCATGTAGATATATTTCACAAACAGGTTATGTGTTCATCCTAAGATTATGTGTTAAAAAGACTTACAATGACCTTGTATTTATTATATAGGAAAAATTTCGAATAAGGACCTCAAGTACTCTTATTTTCTCAAATAAATGCATGAAGTACATTCTTTTTCTCAAATAAGGATATAAAGTGAACTTTATTTCAAATAATGGCCTTCAACTCAATATTTGATAAAAGCAATATTGTCTTTTAAATATTTTCCTTTTTTTTCCATTAAAAAATAATATTTAAAAAAAAAAAGAACAAAGACAGGAGGGAGGGCTCCTTCCCACCTCTATTTTTCTTTTTAAGTAAAAATCTAATTTGATATAAATTTAAATTGTGTTTTGATGAAAATATCTCTAGTCAGTTGAAATTTTTCACTGGCCAGTAAGCCGGTAAGGTTAGGTCCTTATTTGAAGCAAATATAATCACTTCAGATTTTTCTTTGAGATTGATGTGACCACTTTAAATCTTTATTTAAAAAAATGAGTGCACTTCGAGCCATTGTTTGGAATTTTCCTTATCATATATCCTCTTTAAAGTGCTTTTATATTGTACAATGGTGATACAAAATTTTTTTGCATAGCAAATTATAGATAATGATATATAATCAAATTTGATTTTTTGCATGTAACTTTATGTTATAAATAGGTTTAAATTTACATTATGAGATTATTTGTATAAGAAAACTTTTATGATGTCCATGTATGTAATATATATATCCATAACATTTTTGTTTGCTGTCATTAGATCCGTACTTTCTAAGCAATGTGGGACAATTTTTCTCTTCTATTTTTTCTTTGCTTCTCATCCCCAATTCAAAATATATTCCCTTCGCGTTTAAAAAGATACATTGACATCTTTAGTTTTACCTCATAAAATCATAACATCGTGATGCTCAGTCAATAAAAAAATTTATACACATTTAACTTGACGTTGATATTCTCAAAAGCTTAATATCACAAATTTTTTCTAAGAAAAAATAATTCCCGAGTATGGAATGTATGTTATCTTTGAAAAAAAGAAGGAAAATGGGGAGGATACAAATTTAGACAGAAAGTTAATTAATGAAATTAGCTCATAATTAAAAATAAAAAAGATGGAACGTTTTTCACATGCATCGTGGTACAGAGAGATGTCTGTGTGAAAGTGCAATAATGTATGAAATTATTGAGTACCATTTCTGCGTAACTGTGCACTTGTGATGCAAAGGACGTCTCTTGGACAACACCTTTTTGACCGACTTAAAGATGTCATTGAAGTCAAGGATGCTGCCAAAGTTCCATTGCCCGAAATGATTTAACATTCATCCGTCTCCAAAAGTTCCTATGACGTCATTGCTTACATCCTCAAGAGGAAATATGGGTCCCGTCCTGACATGGATTATGACACTTGCTAGGTGTCATAGCATGAAAAGATGGAAGGGTTAGAGACAGGGCATCTGCACGCAAGACAACAAGAGGGGAAAACCTTTCGACTAGCCCAACAATGGCACCCCTATACTGTTTATGAACTTCGCGGGTTGTTTCTCGGCGAGAGAGAGTCGGTTCATTTTCGGTCCACCGAATTCGGACATTATCGTGAATGTGGCCTCGGCATTATCTCAAGAAGATTTTTTGTTTTGACAAAAATTAAATTGGATATGTATTGAAAAAAAATTAGTTTATGCCATTTCCTTTGTTTATACCCTACTTCAATTTTTACCTAGTATCAAAGCAAGGCTCACATGCCTCATGATCATGCTAACGATGAACTTTTTGGTCCATTCAAAGTGGGAATGCTATTATGACCGAACATTCTAAAGTTTGTAGTGATGTGACAATAGCACTTCAAAGAAATCAATAAATTAATAGATTACTAAAATGTTGACATATTTACTATAGTGATGATTATCTACTTACGATGATTGCAAAAAAACTTCCAGAAGATTTGATAATACAACAATTTATTTAGAAGTTAGTAAATTCTTAATAGTGTTGGTAAGTTATTATTGTTGTAAAAAATAGTTGAAGAACATGAAAAATGAGATATACTGTTTGTGCCGTGGAAGTATCCTCCTTTAAGATAATTCCGCATCTCGTAGTATAAAATTCGGTGCAACCGTATCTAGCGACTATCCTCTTAGGCCATGGCACTGAATAATAGAGGGAACATAAACAACAAATTTATATGTTTAACCCAACAAAGAAATGTAAAATAAGAAGAAAAGTAAATATGTTCTTGCTTTTGTATGTCTTTTTTGAATTATGTTTGGAGCAACAATAAATGACAGAGAAAGCTGTTTTTCCATCATCAATTCTTACGTTAAATTGAAAACTATTACAAATGGGGACAAGTGTAGTAGGAGTGTTATAATTTTTATACAACACTTACTTTAATGTCATAATTTTCTTTTTTGCATAGTACCACATCAAAGTAAAATCAATTATTAAGTGCCATCTCTGGCAAATCGTCCCACGTGGATTTTTATTATTTTTTTCCTTTTTTTTTTTTTGTGCGCCAACAACAAAGGCCTTGCCCTTGTCCAACGGGGCCATGAAGAACTTAGGTGAGGCCATTGATAGATGCAGGCGAGGACCTTTGTGACGAGGCCACAATAACCTCCCCCAAGGCCATGGCAGCCTCGCTTGTTATGGGCAAGGGCAGAAAGGTCCTCATCAAATCTAGGTGAGGCTAGTGGCGGATTTTCCCATGAGACAAATTATCGACGACACTTAAGTAATCGATTTTTTAAAATTTGTGTCCCTTAAGTGAACCAAAAAAAAAAAGTTATGACATTCAAGTGAGTGTTGTATGAAAGTTATGGCACTCCTAATGTACTTGTCCTATTACAAATCTCTCACAAATTGATGGTGGGCAAAACTGTGACAAATTTATGGTGGTCATAACTTATATTAAAGCGTACAAAACAATGGCTTTAAATATTCCAAAACTATTGGAATATTTAACAATCCCCCACATTTCAAAAGGTTTTGAAAATAAAGGAAAGATATATGCTAGTTTAACTCAATTGAATGAAATGTATTAGAAGTGGTTGATAGCTAGGGTAGCTAACCACTAGCTAGGGCAAGACGAGTCGGTGATCATGGTCGACCCTTGCCCTACCATCGTTAGCCCATTCTAGCGATGGTGGGGCATCGACGACAAGGACCCTATAGGCCCTTGATTGATTTTGTTGTCTTTCCTCACTTTTATATAAATTTATATTATTTTTAAATTTAATTTAAATAATATTTAGATTAAAAAATTAGATTTGAACACAAACAACATCATTTTAGCCTTATCCTTCCTATTTTAGTAACGTCAATATTTTTTATTAGTCAAGTTGGATGGACTTAACAAAAAACTTGATTATACTTATAGTTTTAGAACTTAATTATACTAATTGATAGTTTTAAAATTTAATTGCACTTTTGTGACGAGTTTTAAGACTTCAAGTGCACTTTTCCTATTAAATATTTGAAAGTGGGGATCGGGTGCCCTTGCTAAGGTTATGCTTCTTGGTACTAATAAAAGGAAAAAAAAAGGCTTTAAGACATCTGATTGCATGTTTGTTGGTTATGTTGAACATAATAGTGCATTTTTTTTCTACTAAAAAATGATGTGCTTGATAACAATAAAATGTTGAGACAAAGAATGCATAATTTTTTAGCATATTTTTCCGTTAAGAACTGATATTATTTCTCATCCACCTCTTCATACAAATGATATTAAAAAAATCAAATGATGAATTGAGGAGTAAAAAGCCAAGGAAAGAAACTTTTTAGGAATGATTTTAATACTTATCTTATTGATAATGATTTTTATTGGTCTGAAGCAATTTTGCCTAAGGAAAGTCATTTTTGAAAGATGCCATAAAACCGGGTACTCAAAACTCAGACCTTATTTCGTCAAAGGGAAAGGTTGTCTTAATTTAAGGTGGAAACCAAAACCTTCAGTAAATATCCAATATCATCTTCTTGAGATGATGCCCAATGCCACATAGGCATTATTGCAAATTTGGAAGGCTCACGTTGACATAAAACTATTAATCATAAAACACCAGACATAGAAGGAAAAAACCACCTCGCCCGAATTAGACGGATTGAAAATGATGCAACTCTCTAGGTGCATTCATTTGCAGAGAATGAGTGATTTAGAATTTTTTTTTTTGGAAAAATGATTATTTATGTCGTTTAGAAAAATTAATTGACAGAAAATATTTTCATCATCAATAATAATTTATAGTTAATTATTTTTTTGTGGACCGGTCAGCAAAAACATTTTGCATTCAATTTATTTTTTATAAATGATATTAGCAATTATTATTACTCATTTTTTTTCGCAAATCATCCGTGTCATAATCCAAAGGATTTTCTCTTGAAATAACTAGGGTGCCATTGTGAGGGAGCGGAAACCTGCTTGGTAATTATCTCCGGAATAGCTCTATTTTCGAACCATGGGGCAAAAAAAAATACAAATTTGTTAAAGCCCTTTTTATTTTTGGGAAAAAAATATTTCTTCCGTGTCTTTTCGTGGTGAAACAAATTATTTTATCAATTGTCATAATTCATGTACTTCTTCTTCAGGATTTCCTATTGATGATGTAAGCAAATGATGTCATACAAACTTTCGCCGCCCGGCGAGGTCAGTCTCGTCGGTGGCTTGGTGAGGCTTGGCCTTGTTCGAATCTAGTGAGGCCAAGACTCGGCTTCAACTCCGATGAGGTCGTTGGACCTCACCTAGCCGGTCATTGGCCACCGTTGTGGCCAACATTGGCTATAAAGAAGGAGGAAGAAGAAGAAGAAAAAAAAAAAAGGAATAATAAAAAAATAGAAAAAAAATATAATACTTAAAAACTAAAAAGAAACATAAAATTTAAGAATCTTAGTAAACATATTTGTGTTCTAAAATAAAAATTTTGGATAGTTATTAAACGCATATTCTTTTATTCAGAAATTATTTTCAGAAATAAATTAAAAAATTATTTTTGATTAAAAATTATTGTCAAGATAGACAGTCTAAAATGACCAAAGAACCCGAACTTTGGCGGCACTCTTGAAAGCAGTGACATCTTTTGTCGGTCATTTGCTTGGTATTATTGTCCACTTCTACTTTTGTCGGCCATTACTTTTCGGTAGTTACAGTGTACCTATCCGCAAAGCCCTGTAGATGCTCACTGTCTCCCATATCCACATGGGTTGAAAAGTGACCTGGGACGAGCGGGGCTTTGGGACATCAGATTAAAGTGTGAAAAAATGCATAATATTTTTTTTTCTTTCTTTTTTTTTGCTCGGTACAGATAGGTGGAAGTGATTGATTTGTGCAGGAGTCTAGAAATGTGATTTTAGAAGATCATTAGAATAAGAGTCGACTAAGAGTCAACGGCCGTGTCCATACCTCTCCTAAAATATCCTCTTTCCTCTTTCCTCTTTCCTGACATGTGTACCACTTGGGAAGAGCCCTCAATAATTTTCATACATTCATGGTTTCACACTTTCAAACGTGCTCTCCTCCCTCTGTGCACACGAAAAACGTTCCCTCTTTATCTTCTTTTTTTTTTTCCCAAATATGAGCTAATTTCAGTGATTGACTTTCCATTTAAATCTTTTTTGTTTTTTGGTCAGATCTAAATCTTTAACCTCCCCATTTTTCTTACTTTCTCAAGGACTAAATAAATTCCCTATTCAGTTAATTATCGTTTTTTAATAAAAAAATTTCTGATATTGAACTTTTGAAAATACTCACATCAAACTAAATGCATATAATATTTTTAATAACTGAGGATGACGATATGAGATAAAGATATTCATCTATCTATTTTACGAGAAGGTCACATCAGCGTAATCCACACTTATAGAAGGTTTTTGAGTTGTCGGTGAAATGAAAAGAAAAAAGAGGTTAAAAGAATGATTTTCGCCATGGTGCTCAGAAAGTACTTGTCTAAGGTGGTGAATAAAAATATTACGGATATGTCTATATTGAAAATTACCAACATCTTTGTAAACCTAACTCAGAAATGTTTCAGATTTTAGGCCCACTATTTAAATTGTTGGACTTATGAGTTCGGCCATTTCATGATGGTCTGGATCATATTCAGATAAATCCAAGGGGGTTTAAGTTTTCTTTTCCCTTTGGTGAAATGAAGACCATCGTTCAGAAATTAAACCAGTCAAGTTACATCACTCGTAGTCGAAATACCATCAAGTGCATCCTCATACTAAGTATTTTCCATAACATCTCGAATACTAGTGAAAATAGTAAACTGCATATGCTGCTTCTTTCCCAATCTAGCCAGAGCATCCGGTGCATCCGTTTGCTTCTCTGTGTATATCTCATTTCGCGGTACGCCTCCATTCTTTCCTTGCAAGTTCCTGCACTCGACAAGGAGAGGTTCCATAAGAAGATTGTTACACTGTTTGTTCTTAAAAGCATAGATAATCGCTAAAGCTTCTAATTCATTATGCAAATCAGCACTATTCGAAGCACTGGTCTAATTTTTCCTTTTAACGCCCAAATCTCAGCAATAAAAGCATTCGTCTTCCTGTGTTTCGAGGAAAACTGGCTATCCACCTCCCCTGATGGTCTCTCAAAAGACCTATTGCTCCTGCTTCTCCGCTCTCCAGGCATTAATTGCTCTGTCCGAGTTAAGCTTAATCCTCCCTTATTCAGGTTTCCTCCATTCCATCCCCTGCCTTGATGAGAAGAAGAGTCATATTCCTCTTCCTAAAAGCATGGGCAGGTGCAGAATAAAGAAGCAGACGCATGCAGACAAATCATATAAAGACGAAAAGGAAGTTGTGTTCGTGTGTTATGTGAGTATGCAAGAATAGAACAAAAGCGGAGTGCTCATGTGAATGTGCGTGGGTACTTTTTTTTTTTGGTCAAAAAGAAATTTATATTCGTTACCAAACTTATGCATAAAAGGGAATCTCAAAAGTCACAATAACAAAACAAAACAAAACGATAAATCTCCAAAATAAATCAAAAATAAAAAATCAAGGCAGAGATCATCACAAATTCATCCTTTAAAAACAGATTTGTAACAGTAGAGATTGTCACAAGCTCATATTTTTGTAACTGGATCGAAGCGAAAGGATCAACGGCTAATCACAGAATCACACAGCACCATCACTAATAAGCACACACTGAAATCTCTACTTGTAATTACGGTTTTGCCTTTCGGCGATGTGTGCCTAGGTGACGTCTTCAGTATCATCACCATACGGAAACAACATATTGAAAAATCTCAGATCTAACATTTGTGAGAGTGAGTCCTATAGCCAATGTGTAGTACCAAACCTCTGAGTGAAAAAATGTTAAACAAACACAAATTTGACACTAAAGCTGTTGTGAACAATATTGAAACTAGAGGTGGAATATTTATTTATTAAAACTCCAAAATTTAGAATTAGATAGGAGAGAAAACTCCTACATATAAGATCGGAAAGCAACGGTCCCATATACAAAACTAGATTGGGAGAATAAGTAAAGAAACCAAAGGAAATAAAAGGAAAAGGAACTGGGAGGGGAGGGAGAGATCTAGGTCAAATCCCTCCCTTCCAGAAGTGGAAGGGACGAAAAAAAAGGTTTGGGAGGGGGAGTGTTTGTGTATGTGGGGTTGACCGAGAGGAATCCAAAGGAAGTTGTCTTCGAAGAATACCGCAAGCATCCTTGGAAGTCTATTTAGGTCTTAAGGAATATTGGTTGTGAAGATACGGATATTAATTTGAGTGTGTGATTAAACTCCTATCTAGCACAAACAACACAAGCATCACATGGAGAAAGTTTTGTTGGGCAAACATTTATGATGCGCACGACAAAATTTCTATTTTAAAACCCAGACTCCTAGAGTGCTAAAACTTGACATGGAGAGACATTTAGGTGCAAAAAATTATGAAAGTGATACTTAAGTATTAAATTTGGACTAAAATGGATTAGTTAAGTATCAACGGTGAGAAAATCCAACCAAAATATTGACATGATGAGTTTCTAACGAGATAGTATAATTTGTTTTGCACACTTACATGATTAGACAAGTGCAAAAAAGATGTCGTTTTGCTGACGTGGTTAGATAATTAATATAAATATTAATTTTAAAATATATATTTTTAAAGAAAGATGAGGATTCCAGTCGGCGAGGGTGTCACCTCCCCATCGTCATCGAACCTAGCCAACCCTTCACCCATTGTTGCCGGCCCTTTCTAGAGACCATGGGGAGGCAGTAGTGAGGGTTGAGCCCTTGCCTTTTGTCTCCTCCTCCTCCTCATTATTATTATTTCAATTAAAATTAAATATAATATTGTAATTTAATTAATATTTATAAATTTTTAAAAAGACAAAACGACGTCGTTTTAGCTCTTCGTTGCTGACTCAACTCTTCGGCATGTTACGTAAGCGAGTTATATTATTAACAAATTATCATGTAGGATTTTCGGCCACTTTCGTCGGACTTGGCACTCAAAAGTCTTATTTTTTAAAGTGTCATTTTTTTAACTTTTTATCTTAAGTGTCCTCTTGTGCAAAGTTTTGACACTCCATGTATTCTTTTTCTTTCTATTTCTCTATTTCTTTATTTTTTTTAATTCCTTGGAGTAGGTTTGGCATAGAAATCTATTTAGTTACATAATTTCATTTTTTTTTTTAATTTCTATAACAGATTTCTATTCCAAAATAGATTTGGAGCATAAATCAAAAGTTAAAATTTTTAACTTATTTTATTTCTGGAATGAAAGTGAGAAATGAAAACTCTTCTTATTGTTCACTCTCGTCACCGCCTGCTGTCCACCTATAGCCCAATGCAAATACCCTCTGCTTGTTGCCCGTCGCTAGACTCCGACTACTGCGCCTCCTAAAAATAGAAATTTTATTCTGTTATCAAACTCTATTTTAAAAATAGAAATTTTAAGTCGTTATCAAACACATTTTTTTTCAGCTCGAAACTCATTCAGGGAATATAAATTGAGAAATCAATTTCTAGACATAAATTGATTTCTGTTCTAGAAATTTGTCATATGCACCCTTATTAACCAAGTTCCCACTGTCAAAAAAATATCTAATTATGATATGCGATTGTTCTTGTACAAACACATGGTCAGGTAGCCCAATTGAACTTGACAAACAACATTTGGGGTTGTACGGCAAAAGGCTAATACATTTATCTGGGGAGATCACTAAGGAGAGCTTTACTTAAGAAGATCTCCAAGGAAGAGTCCAAAGTCTAAGCTAGTCAACATATTTAGTTAAACACACATTTATTCAAAAACTTATGCCATTGAGGTATGAGCTAAGTATGATATATTAATTGTTACATATTACACCAATTACCTGAGAGGAAAGTATGGAAAAAGTCTTAAACTTATTATATTTGTGCCAATTTAGTCATAAATATTTCAATTATACCAATTGAGTTATAAACCTATAACGATCTGCCAATCAATCACATGGATGCCACGTGTCCTATTTGACACAACCGGTGTTGACATGGATTTTTTAATGAATTTTCTAATATTTTCATGGACAATATTAATTCATTTTCATAAGAGATGTAAGCGATTAATTTTACTTTGCAGAAAATGAATGGTTTAGAAATAATTTTACTTAAAATGATTGTTTGTATCGCTTACGAAAATGAATGGTTCACGAAAATATTTAGACGTAAATTATTGTCGATATTAAAAATATTTTTCATTAACTAATTATTTTAGGCAATACAAATGATTATTTTAGGAAAAAATTTCCCAAAACATTTATTTTTCACGAAATAAACATAGTCTAAAAGAATTTCAACAATGGTCTCCTCATACTGGCCATTATAACTTTGAATCCTTCAGTCACGAGCACGACACTAGAGGCTCCAATAATGTTGTAACGCTCTCAACTAGAATAGGAAAAAATGAAAGAGAAGATTTGGACAGCAAGTACTTAGCATGAACGAATAGCATATCAATGACACAATTACATGATTACACATACCATAACATACAAACAGCAAGCACGGACAGTATAGACATAACTCGTAACTCTACACATCGGTACACAACACAGTAATCACATCAGCAACTCAACGTATCCGAAATGGAAATACAGCTGATGAACCAATCAGTAACACAGTGCACCCAAATGAATGCACATACGATGACTAGAGCAGCAACTGAATGCTCTTGCAGCATGCAATCAGTATTCGAGATGGTAGCATTCGCTCAATACACTTGCGATTTCAACACGTACAAAGAGCTAACAAGCAACATTTTTTCATAATATGTTTGCGATTTGACATAATAAACACAGACCGGCATATAGTGAAGTATAAGAAGTAAACATGCGCGGATCAATTTGTTTTCCTTCAAGGGGCCCTCGGTCAAGTTATGGAGTAGTCAGTATCAGAATTGTTATAAATGAAGCAAAATATTTGTTTTTAGGGGCTTTTTTGTCTTTTCTATCAGATTTGCTTTAAGGTTAAAAGTGATACATTTATATTGGCGATAGCAAAAACCCTAGCCGTAAAGATGCTGAAAAAAGGAAATAGAGAGGCAAGAAAAAGAGAGAAGAAAAAAGTGAGTTTTTTTCTTTATGAGGATTCTCAATCTCTTTGTGTCATGATCTTGAGAGAAGATCACATTGCATTTCAACTTTTTTCGAAGTCTAGTGGATTCGCAAAGTGCCTCTACGCGGAGACGTAGCCCGGGTTTGGGTGAACTTCGATAATAAATTTTCTGGCGTGTTCATCTGATTTTGTTATTTTATTATTATATTCTGCTTGGTGAATTATTTGCGAGCGTTATTTTTCTGGAATCGACGTGCGATTTCGTAACAACCGGTATCAGGCCTGGGTTGGCTAATCAAGAACATCGAGGGTTTTCGGTGATGTTCGATTGAAAGCAAACAGGATGGCAGAAGATAAAATCAGAATCGATAAGTTCAATGGAGAGGATTTCGGATGGTGGAAACTACAAATAGAGGATTATCTTTATCAAAAAGGTCTCTATGCACCACTTGAGGGTTGGAAACCCGAGATGGTAGAAGTGGATCCGACAGCAGAAGTTGGATGGAAAATTCTTGATTGAAAGGTATTAGGTGCGATTCATCTAGGGTTGATGAAAAAGACAGGGTGTCACATCGCGAAAGCAAAAACTACAAAAGAAGTCATGGATATTCTAACGAATATTTATGAAAAAGCCGTCCACATCAAATCATGTATTTTTACTGAAGAAATTGGTTAATATGAAGTTATCTGATAGAGGTTCTATGGCAAAGTATATTAATAGTTTCACACAGGTCACAGGTCAATTGGAATCTGCAGGCATAAATTTAGATATGAAGCTTTAAGCTTTATTATTTTTATGTTCTCTTCCAGAAAGCTACAATACTGCAGTACATGAAATTTCGAGCACCATGAAGGATAATTTAACTCTTGATGATGTTGTGAGTAGTATCATGGATGAAGAGATGCGAAGGAAAGTCTCAGGTGGAGATAATTTTTTCCGCATCTACATCTTCAATGACATTCACAGTGGAGAACCGTGGAAGAAGTAAAAGTAGAGAAAAATTCAGTGGGCGTGGCAAGTCACTATCAAGGGGTAAGAGACATGTTGCAAAAGATGAGTGTTGGTTTTGTCATAAAACTAGACATCGGAGGTTTCAAAGTGAAGCCTATAAAAAGAAGCAGCAGCAAGATGAAAATCAAGGAGCTAATGTGGTTAGCGATGAATCTTTGCTAGATAACTTGTGTTTGTCTGCAGGGTTTGACTTGACAACAGATAAATAGTTTATTGATTCTAATGCTTCTTTTCATTGTACCTCGCAAAAAGACATATTTGATGATTATGTCAGTGGAGATTTCGGACAAGTGATTGTGGTAAACGGCCACATGTGTCCAATTGTTGGGAAAGGAATTGTGACTGTGAACATCTTAGGTGGCGGACGTCTAGTTTTGCGTGAAACTAGGCATATTCCGAAATTAAAAAAAAAAAATTGATTTCAACCAGTAAACTTGACCAAGAAGGTTTGGTAATAACTTTTGGATGTGGAGAGTGGAAGATAACCTCAGGGGAAAGAGTAATAGCAAAGAGAAAGCATATGGGTACACTTTACCTTCTCCAAAGAGACAATATCAGTGATATGGTTGCAACTACAATGGTTATAGATAATTTGTCTACTCTTTGGCATTATCATTTAAGATATCTTGGTGAAAAATGTTTAAAGCAGTTACACTCGAGGAAATTACTTCCGGGTTTACAAAAAGTTGAGTTAGATTTTTGTGAGAATTGCATTTATGGAAAATAGAAGGCTGTTAGTTTTCAATTGAATGAGCGACAAAATAAAGGCCAAAAGCTAGAGTTGGTTCATACTGATGTATGGGGACCTGCTCAGGAACTCTCTTATGGCAGTAAGAGATATTTTGTCACCTTCATTGATGATGCGACAAGGAAGACTTGGGTCTATGCTCTTAGAGAAAAGTCAGAAGTATTTGGGATGTTCAAAATGTGGAAGACCATAGTAGAAAAAGAGACAGGTTATCAAATTAAAGCTCCGAAGTCTGATAATGGTGGTGAATACACAAGTAAGGAATTTGCAGAATATCTTAGTCGAGAAGGCGTACACGGGTTAAAGATTGTTTCTAGAACTCCTCAAGAGAACAGTGTAGCTAAAAGAATGAACATGACTATTCTAGAACGTGCGAGATGCATGAGACTACACGCAGGTCTCCCGCTACACTTATGGGCTGCCACAGTTGATATAGCTGTTTATCTTATCAACAGAAGTCCATCTAGTGCGTTGGATGGAGAAATATCACAAGAACGGTGGTCAGGTAAAAAGATTAATTATTCTCATCTAAATGTTTGGTTGTATTGCATATGCTTTGATTGACAGGGAGGATAGGAAAAAACTTGATGCTAAGTCCTAGAAGTGCGTCTTTATCGGATACGGTGGCGACTGGTATGGCTATAGGCTTTGGGATTATGAGAACAACAAAGTTATCTGCAGTCGCAATGTGGTATTCCATGAAGAAAATTTGTACAAGGATCGTCAGATAGAGACAGAGCATGAGAAGGTAGTAGAACTAGAGTATGTTGAATTAGACACAATGCCTGTGAAGATGTTTCAAGTAGATCAAAGTGCACTTGAAAGAAAGGTTCAAGATGAGCCTATTATCAGTGAAGAGGTAGTTCAAGAGGAACGCAATGATTCGGAGCAGACTAACAACCCTGAAGTACTTGTCTTAAGGAGGTCTACACGTGTGAGAAAGCCAAAGGTAATTTTTGATCCATCAGCTAATACTGTTCTGAGCCATGTCTTATATACAGATTCAGGAGAACTGGAGACTTACGATGAGGCAAAGGCAGACACGTCTCACTTGCAGTGGGATTGTGCTATGAAAGACGAGATGAGCTCGTTACTTCTAAAAACAAAACTTAGGAGTTGACCAAGTTGCCCACAGGTAAAAAAGTTTTATTAAACAAATGGGTGTATAAGATTAAGAATGAAGTAGATGGTAGTATTTGATACAAGGCGAGACTTGTAGTCAAGGGCTTTTCTAAAAAAGAAAGGATCGACTACTCCAAGATATTTTCATTTGTAGTGAAAATGACATCAATTAGAATTCTGTTGAGTATAGTTGCAGTGGAGGATCTTCATCTTGAGCAGTTAGACGTAAAAACAACGTTTTTACACGGTGACTTAGAAGAAGAACTATACATGGCACAACCTAAAGATTTTGAAGTCAAAGGTAAGAAGCACATGGTATGTCACTTGAAGAAAAGCTTATATGGCTTGAAACAAGCTCCACGGTAATGGTACCTAAAATTTGATGGTTTCATGCAAGAAAAAGGATTTGCATACTGTGAATCTGATCATTGTGTTTATTTTCGCAAGTATAATGATGGTGATATTTTGTATCTCTCTTTATATGTGGATGACATGCTAGTGGCTAGTTCTAATATGAAGAGAATCATAGAAGTGAAGAAAATGTTATCATCACAGTTTGCTATGAAAGATTTGGGAGAGGTTCAGAATATTTTAGGCATGAAAATCATCAGGGATAGGAAAAATAAAGAATTATGGTTGTCGCGGGAAAACTATGTGAACAATGTGTTAAAGAGATTTAACATGGACAAGGCAAAATCGATTGTAACTCCTCTAGTGAGTCACTTCAAACTTTCCAATGATATGTGTCCAAGCGCTCAGGTTTTGAAAGATGAGATGGCGGTAGTTCCATATGCATCAGCAGTGGGAAGTTTGATGTATGCCATGGTGAGCACGAGACCAGACATTGCACAAGCAGTAGGAGTTGTGAGTCGATATATACAGAATCCAGGCAGAGAGCATTGGAATGCAGTAAAATGAATATTGAGATATCTAGCAGGTACTTCCAATTACTCACTTTGTTATGGTGATACATCTCTAGAGTTGCAGGGTTATGTAGATGCAGATCATTCGAGTGATCGAGATAGTGGTAAGAGTACCACTATATATGTCTTTACAGTTGCAGGTATAGCAGTGAGCTGGGGATCTCAACTACGAAAAGTAGTGGCTTTATCGACGACAGAGACAAAATACGTGGCGATCACAAAAGCCTCCAAGGAAATCATGTGGTTATAAGATTATATGGAGGAGTTACATCGAAAATAGCCAATCAATACACTTTGGAGTGATAGTCAAAGTGTAGTGCACTTAGTAAAGAATGTAGCTTATTACTCAAGGACTAGACATACCAAGAAGCGTTATCACTTTATCAGGTCAGCATTGAAAAATAATGAGTTAAAGCTACGGAAAATTGATGGCTCGAAGAATCCGGCTGACATAATGACCAAGGTAGTAGACAGAGAGAAGCATATTTTCTGTACTACTACCATTGGTATTACTCCACGTTGATTGATGAGGAGTATTGCAAAGGCACAAGTCTTTTAACTACTATTTTTCGAAGAAGATAGATGCACAATTGCTTGGTGCTTGGGTATATTTGTCTTCAAGTGGGAGATTGTTATAGATGAAGCCAAATATTTGTTTTTAGGGGCTTTTTTGTCTTTTCTATCATATTTGCTTTTAGGTTAAAAGTGATATATTTATATTAGCGATAGCAAAAACCCTAGCCGTAAAGATGCCGAAAAAATGAAATAGAGAGGCAAGAAAAAGAGAGAAGAAAAAAGTGAGTTTTTTTCTTTACGAGGGTTCTCAATCTCTTTGTGCCATGATCTTGAGAGAAGATCATCGTTGTATTTCAACTTTTTTCGAAGTCTAGTGGATTTGCAGAGTGCCTTTGCGCAGAGACGTAGCCCAAGTTTGGGTGAACTTCGATAATAAATTTTCTGGCCTGTTCATCTAATTATGTTATTTTATTATTGTATTCTACTTGGTGAATTGTTTGCGAGCGTTATTTTTCTGGAATCGACATGCGATTTCGTAACAAGATTCAACTAGTGTACACATTGGAGGCGCATCTAATCCTAGAATTTCAATAACAAATCTAAAATGAATAGCTACTAAATTCTGAAATGAAAGGAAATGAAACAAAAGTAAAGTTTACACGACAAAAATAATGAATCGATTATGCAAAGGAAAGCCCTAAGTCAGAATCTTAATCGAAACACGCATTGGTCTAGTTCAGGAATTATATCCAACAGGTGGTAGACATTTCGGTCAAAGGATCTAGATCCAGAAATAAGAGAAAGGTCATATCCAGACTTATCACAGAGGCTCAAACGCCAACGGATTTCATGCAGGCGTAATCAAGCACTCGGCCCCTACCTTCAGCAGAAACAGAGAATGCAAATTAGGGGCGAACAGAGCACTTACTGTGGCTACGAAGCTTGGCGGTGCTAGGAAGTGGCCTGCGAAGGCAATCAATGAGTGAAAGAGAGAGAGAGAGAGAGAGAGAGAGAGAGAGAGAGAGAGAGAGACGAGGATTCATAGAGGAAATCAAGAGAGAATCACAACTAAACATGAGAATTCCTTCCCTATACTATCTTCTCTACGGTGGTCGGCGATCGGAGATGAGTGGCGGCTATTGGTCGACTGGAGGTGGCCGAGTATGAAGAGGGAATCGCGACCCAGAAGCTCCTGGAAATTGATGATGAAAGACAGAATTTGTTGAGCTCCGTGGACGTGCGTTCTCTCTGCTTTATTCTACCCTGCAGATTGCGTATATGTTAGAAATACGTGCATGTGGACGCGAGGCTGTTGTGAGATGTGCCGAAATTTTACTTTAGCATTTTTTTTTATTTTCATATATTTCTTATTTTTAACAAAAATGCATGCTCGATTTGCTAACAGAAATTCAGGTTTCAACGAGAGAGATAAGTTTTATTTGTGTTTTATCAAAATGGATGAAAGTTTTTGCATAAAATTATGAGAAAAACCCACTACGTACATATTGACAGAAGATTCCTTCAATTAGAGATGGAGAAGCATCATGAGTGACAAGTAAAGTATCCTATGTACTTATTGGTTTATTGGTGATGTAGTGCTCAATTATAGTTAAGTAAACTTCTAAAATAAAACTCATAAACATTCTTTGCTCCCTTTAAGATAAGCTGTGAATATTCCCAGTAGCTATATAGTGCCTATCATATACAGATTGGCTGTAGCCATTAATTTCAATAGGGCCCCGGGCAAGGTCACCCTGATGCACACGCACTCGGGCAGCTTGGAGGTCCTCCTCGTCCTCCAAGGGTTGATCTGTGCCGGGTCCACCTCGTCGTCAGTGAACACCATCTACTTGAAGAACCTCAACAAAGGGGACGGCATGATTTTCCATCAGGGGCTACTGCACTTCCAATTAAATGCTGGTAAAGGTCCAGCTCTTGCCATGATATGCTTCAGCAGTCCGAGCCCTGGGCTTCGAATCTTGGACTTTGCTCCGTTCGCTAATGATTTGCCTTCTGAGTTTGTGGAGGCTACCACTTTCCTTCGATGATGCCTAGGTGAAGAAGCTAAAGGGGGTTCTTGGTGGCACTAGCTAAGTGGCTAATTTCATTTTCATCAATAATCCATCCATTAACAATCACCACCATTTGAAGCCTCTTCAAAATGAAACTGCTTGTCTTCAATGGCTTTCCATGGATTTTTCTTGTAAGGTTGTATTTGGTTTGCTTGTGTGTTGAAGTGAGTCGTTGGAGTAGAGATTTGATTATTAGTGCTTTCTAACTTGTCCTGTTTAGACTATGGAGCAAAACGCCTCCCTCTTTCCATCAAATTTTGAGTAGATGAATAAAAGGGGATAAGTACACTAATGGTGCCATAAGTTGTGTACGGCGCTCACTTTGGTGCCAAAAGTTTCCGTCGGATCACTTAAGTGCCAAATCGGAGGAAAAACGATCACTTTGGTGCCACCGGCGAAAGATTCCGGCCTTCGGCGAAAGATTCCGGCCAAAATGATTTTAAAAAAAAAAAAAAAAAATTCAACAAGCTTTTAAACGACGTCGTTTTCGGTCCTCCTTAAGAAAACGACGTCGTTTTGCCGTCCTACGTGGATGGCTTCATGGAAACGACGCCGTTTAGCTCACATGGGGAAGAAATTAGGGTTTCGACGGGGTCGGCCGTGGCCGTCGTCGGGGTTGGGGTCGGAGTCGGGTCGGCTGCGGCCGCCGAGTGGCCATCATCGAGGTCGGGGTCGGGGTCGGGGTCGGGGTTTGAGCCGCGGCCGTCAAGTGGCCATCGTCGCGGTCGGGGTCGAGGTCGGGGTCGGGGTCGGGGTCAAGGTCGGAGCCGCTGCCGTTGAGTGGCCATCGTCGGGGTTGGGGTCGAGGTCGGGGTCGAAGCCGTGGCCGCCGAGCGCAAGGACCGTCGAGGACGGCGACGGCCGGAGATTAGGGTTATGAATTGGGGGAGACACCAAACGGCGTCGTTTTGGTGTTTGGATGCTGACTCAACTCTTCGACGAGCCACGTCGGTGTCAAAAATTAATAAAAAAAGGCCATGTCGGATTTCCGGCCAATTTCGTCGGAGTTGGCACAAAAGTGAGCATTTTTCAAATTTTTTGGCACTTAAGTGATCTGATGGAAACTTTTGGCACCAAAGTGAGCGCCGTACACAACTTATGGCACAATTAGTGTACTTATCCCTGAATAAAAGTATGTTGCTTCATCAATTCCTTGAGAGCTAATTTTTATCTAGAAAAAAAAGTGCTCGATAAGTCAAGTGATGTAATAATATCATCCACCCATTATAGATGAGATTACAATAGAATTTGGATCCTATCTACAAAGGGATAAACTAACATTTCGTAATGCATTTATATAATGATGACTCATGTCGTGCCGGGTGTTTGACCCAACCAAAGCATTATTTAGTAATGGTGTGTCACATCAGCACATTGAATATGTTCATTTAATATTGTACAAGGCCAATTGGACCAATTCATTGACGTGAACTTTTCTACGCATGACTTAATTGACGAGGATTAACATGTGAGCTAGGTAGATTCTATTTAAGAGCCTAGCTTTGGACTTGTTTCTTTTTTTCTAAATACACTAGAATCTTGTCGCGATCACTTGTACAATGAGCTAGTAATGGATGCATCCGGATCATGAACGTAGCTCACATCCATTGTTAGATTAGTGGGTTCCACGTGGGTTGAATTTCATCCAACGATACATGTGAGATGGGCTTACATGCACCGGGTGCATCTAAGATTTTTTTTCTTCTACAAGACGATGTGCCTTAAAAGTGTTGAGGTGCGGCGTATGATTAATTTTTTTGCCATAAGCTCATAAAATTTCAAATTCAAGTACTGTTTAAACCCATTTTTGGGAATCTTGCGACCCTCATGCCACCGGAAAGCTCTACTCACTATTGTCAGGTGTAAGTATTGTTTAGTTTAGATCCTTAGGTTTTAATTTCACCATGTGTTTTCACCGAAAATGTGCAAATATCATTTGAGACAAACAAGGGTGTCGAGTGAATGATGTCTTATTGGAAAGGTTACAATAAAATTAGGTGCTCTCGAAATTTCGGAGTGAAATGAGGTAATTTAAAGAGATGATCCTAACATTTCAACGTGAGTTCAGTATCAAAATCTATCTTTCAATAAATATAAAAGTGGGTAAAACTCGCATGACATTGAGTCACGTGGCACACTCTTGTGCAAGCTTTATGCACTGATTTGCTTTTGAGGTCAGTTTAGCAAACCTCTAATGCTAGCAGATGTGTAATATTAGCAAATACCTAAATTTTACATATTTAATTCTTATAGGAATTTTGATAATAAGTTACGAAAGGAATAAATGTTTAAAGAAATTATTTAGGAAAATTGTCAAGTCAGTCTCAAACTTATTATATAGAGGCCAATTCAATCCTATACTTTCGAATTTTGCCAATTGAATTCTAAACTTTTGCACGAAATTTCAATATAGTCATTTTGGCCAATTTTCACTAAAGATTACTAACGTGGCAATGTGCCGGGTAGGATGACTAGTGATGACTAAACTACCACATCAACGATTTTCGGTTTAGTCCTCTTCAAGGCATAATATTGAGAATACTCATTGAATTGGAATAAGTTTGGCAGCGAACCGGCGATCTTCTCTATCTAATGAATGAAAAGTCCCCTTTAAAATCGTCCACCCTGCACCCACCCAAAACCGACATAGGTGGGTAGGTAGAGAATACCTAGGGGCGTGAGACAAGTCTCACTAAGGAACTCGGCAAAATAACCTCGTAACTTCGGGAGAAGGGGTGCCTCCTCGCAAAGGGGGTCGCTCCTTCATGCATGCTTCACTTGGCTCGGGGGGATATGGCTCAGTTGATTTGTCAGGACTATTCGGTGTAAGTTCTTTGGCTAAAATTAACTATAAAGACTACATTGAAATTCCGCACAAAGGTTTAGAAATTAATTAACAAAATTGGAATGCTTAGAATTGAATTAGGATCCATAAAATATGACCAATGGGATAATTTTTCCAAATTTTTTATTTGTATCTAAATTCTATGTAGTTGTTTATGTATATTTGGATTCTATTTTGAAAACTCTATATGTTTGATTGAATGAATTATCAAAGATCTATGACAGGTATAATTCCATGTGGTTCACAATTTATGTGGACAGAATCTTATATCTGATGTAATTCCAATTTTATAGTTATTAAGAGTAAATCATAAGGTATAAAAGGAAAAATAAATGTTTGAAAAGTGATTCAGTGATTATGCATATTTTGTAATAAATGTAGAAAATAATAGGCTTCTACACTGTAGAGATTGTACTTTGAAATACCTGGAAGCTGAATATTTAAGTTGATGGAGAAAGTTCCTGCATCTAAAATACGAAAAGAAAAAGAAAACTATTATTTTTTTTTTTTTTTTTTTAAGTTATGTTCCATGATTAAGCGTACTTTGGCGGAAGATGTTCATGATAATTTCCATACATTTATAGAATTCACTTTGAAATATCTGTAGCTTGACACTTTAAATTGATCAACTTATTCTATAAATATATATATGGTAACAAGGTAGGGAAACATAATTTTGCATAGTAACTGTTCAAATACTTTGAGGAAATACTTCAAAGTGTGGCATTTCCCCCACTACAATCAGCTGTAATGTGATATCGTCCGATAATTATGCCTCACTTTCGAATGTCCACAGGACGAAGGATGCTGGGCCCATAAGTGGATTTAACCATTCGGACTAGTAGGGGAAGCTGTAGCCCTAAGAATGAAAACACGGTCAGAGAGGCCAGCAAAGTGATCGGAATAAAAACCCACTGCAGTCTCTTGTCCAGCACAATTGTGAGAGTTGCAGCAAAGGCCACTAGCATGAAAACCAGGGAGAGGAAGAGAAAAGAAAGCCCCATTATGATCTTCTTAGGCAACGAGCGAAGAAAATCTTCCCAGTCATACTGCGAACTTAAGATAGCTAGGAATAACATGATGGCCGTCACAGAGGAGAACAAACCTAATATATCTGAATTGCAAAAACCAGAAGAGAGTCCATTCCCAACAACAATGGGATTCCGGTATTGTTGTCATTGCCTCCAGGCACAGTGAAAGCAGCAGTGAACAACACTGTGGCAATTAGAGTTGAGACGAGCATTCATGAATTTGCCGTCTCCTTCACCCACTTCTCTCCATTGTCAAGCAACTCTTTGTGATTCTCCATGAATATTTCCCAAAATGTTTTCCCTTTGTCAATGGCGATTCTCAAGTCAGGGCTGATATACATATCCATAGCCTATGCATAATACTCGAAAATATGAGTTACGGTAAGTGGATAAATTATTGAAAATTTTCCCAAACCCCGCTGAAGCAACGTCTGAAGGAGATAAGAGACTTATTTAACGTTTAAGAATGATTCATGTCATATTACTTCAAGAAAATCACTATCCATTTACATACATTTAATTATATTTGAACTACACTATAATCTTAAATACAAAATATGATACACTGGAACTAGCACAACTATCGAGGAAACATAAGCAAATCTGATTAAAATGCTTATTTTTCTCCAAATTAATATATGTGGATAATACATGAATTGATTTGCACAATAATCCCCAAATTGCATCACGACAGAAACCTATAGAAAGAGTCGGTCGGATTTGAGAAAGAGTTCTTGCAATTAGATTAAGTGGCAGATCACAGTTGCAATCTTATTATGATGACTTTCAATCAGTTTTCTGTGCCCCAATTTCTCTAATCAGTCTCCCTCATTTTCTGTAAATTGTTCTTTGGATTTAGCGTCGTTTCTCAACTTACTTAAATGATTTATGTTTGTGTCATTTAAAAGTTCTATGTAGGCTTAAATGTTAAGAGAATTTACTCTTCTGCTCGTGGACGACTCAAGCCTTGTCGAGAATATGTCAGGACTAAAATCCCGAATGCGCCCTGAACCCCAAACACCGCATCACACCCCCGCCCCGGCCCGCCCCCCGCGCGCCGCCCCCACACACACCACACACTCCCCCCCCCGGGCCCCTAACATCGATCGGAGAGACGGACCAACTGAGGTGTATGAGAACTTACCAAAATTTCGCCTGACTGCTATTAAAGAAAGTAACTAGATATGCTCCCAAACTATCCAAATAAAGATCTAGCCGTCATAGTTTATGAAATTTGGCAAGAAGATATGATAATTATCATTAAAAGCGGTTATTGAGAATATGAAAAGAAAGATATTTACCCTAAACCGTTGGAGTTCTCATTGCATTTTAAAAGCTGCCCTGGAGACTTCATTTACACCACGTAAATTAGGGCCGTACTTTGCTACTGCGAGCATAATTTGCTTCCATTCTTTCGGATTGGGCTTTAGAATGAATGACAAGCCATTGATTGAGTTTCCCTTCAGAAAGAGTCTGAGGATGCTTTCTTGGCGATGCACCACAGCAAATGTCCTCAACGACGCATTATAATCCGGAAGCCAAACACGCTCCGGGAAAAACTCAATCCATAGCTTCACGAGTTCAGGGATTCCCCCGGATACAACTCCGGCAAGCATCTCCTGCCCTATGAAAAACTCGGTAATCTCAGTAGTTGTCATACGAGAGACCGCAGTGTAAACTTTTAGAAGTTGCTGATGCAAAGTACAAAAAAAGGTATATTCATTTTTGAAACTTTTTTCCAAAAAAGGGTTATATAATGTCTTAACAGAGAAAAATAATAGGATGTGGAAAAGCAGAACAGATGAGAGGGTAAGTGAAATGACTAGATCTTCTTGAAGTTTTTCTGCAAGGGTAGAAAGAAGGGATGAAGGAAATGACTAGATCTTCATTTATTAAGAAAGAGAAGGAAATTCAGACGAGGCTTTATAATGCAAATCGTGATTAAGACTCTGAAGTAACCATGCTAATTACACGTTTCTAGCTAGAGTAAATCACAGCAAATCTTTGCATATATAATTACTTTAAACAATATTATTCATATATGCACAGCAGCTCGTAAGAAGTCGTACGATCCTTTGTATTGTTAGTTGCGCTCAGTGCAATAGCAAAAATATTGCTTTTCTCCATTCTATCGAATAAATCAAGACTTCCACATGAGGTCGCACACTGGTATGTCAAGTTCAAGTTTATTTGTTATACCTCCATGATATGGCGAGTATAGCTAACTCGGCCTTATTCTAAAGCAATCTTTTATTTGATAAAAATACGCAACGGCCTTTTTCCTTCTTGTTCTTCGATAAAAATAGAATAATTAAGGACAATATGACAAGGTGAGTCTAACTTTGGGCAAAAGTTAAGAATAAGTTTTGAAAACTATAGGATTGTTTCATAGTGGTCAGATAATATTTAGGTTAGCTTTCGCACACCTCAAGTGGTTTACCTTCTTAGATAATTTTAAGAGCGTACTCCTCCATGTTGATCTGGTGTACTTAGGATCTATTTCTAGAATCTTCCAACAAAATACAAGATTATAATAGAAGAGCAAAGTTCCTTACCATCTAGCTAACAGCTTATTGGTACAGGATATATAACGAGTGGATTTCTGGGATGCTCGGTTTTGTCCAGGCCCAATAAAATTGCTTCCCCTACATATTCTTCTATTCGAAGCCCTTCCAAACAAGTCATTTGATTTTTCCCATCCGTTTTCTTCCCCATTTCCTATTCTTCACGCCTAGTTGCCAAATTAAAGTGTAAATATACTGTATTAAATGCGTGTAAAGGATACACCCGTGCCTTCATCTATTGCAAGCTAATTTTGTAGTCAATGATGCTAGGGGTTTCCCCTGGTCCCACGCTTGATTCCTGCACCCTCTGAACATATCATATCGTGTTGAATTGAGATGAAGTAGCACTTAAAGAAATAAAGAAAATAATATTTAGGATTAAGCACTTCACCCATAAGGGAGGAAACAATTACATTTGGGTTTACTGTTCTTATTTTTTCACAAAGATTTAGACGCTTTGTAGAGATTGATGAAGCGAACATTTATCAAGATTGAAGAGGAAGTCCCAGGTTTATGTATCTCTCATTCAATTAGCCATAAGCAAGATAAATTCCTAAGTTAACATCAAATCTCGCCCCATTTTGCAATTTTAATTTTTTTTTATTTTATTTTAGAAAACCCTACTCTTGCAATGGTGGAGCTGAGATCTTTAAAAATATACAAGCATTGACATAGGGAATCATAGAACCACATATCTAAAAGATTTTTATTAGAATCCAATGTGGTGCAAAAGAATAAGTTATACATCCATTGTTGGATGGTTGATATATGGAAAAATGTAACTAGAAAACTACACTTCAAACACACATGTCACTTATTCAACGGGACTATGTAAAGACTTTTCTACATAGACAATGGACCTAATTAAAATCCCTTTTAAATTAGGGCCATAATATTAATTGGAACGTTTTTCTACTTATAGAAGAAGTTAAAAAACAAACAGGAAATAGGCTTCTAGTCGGGGGGGGGGGGGTGAGAGAGATGGAGACAAGAGACAGTATCTTCATAAAATGAAAGCATACCTACAAATTTGGCGGCATTCCAAATTGACCTTGTAAGACATTGAAATGCTACAATTAGGTTGTAGAGAGAACCAGGTAAGTGGATATGAAATCACTGAGAGATAGAGACAAGAGACAGTATCTTCATAGAATGAAAGCATACCTACAAATTTGGTGGCATTCCAAAGTGACCTTGTAAGACGTTGAAATGCTACAAGTAGGTCGTAGAGAGAACCAGGTAAGTGGATAAGAAATCACTAAGTGTAGGTGGAATGAAGATACTTTACTACATAGATTATAATTACTGGTGTCTTGACAATCTCAATGGTTGATAGCCACAGAGATTGAAACAAACAGCATTAACATTCACATGGATTAATCAGTTTAGCTCTGCTTCGTTTTGCAGCTCGTTCTATACTAGTTGCGTCGTAATTCGCTCATTTTGTTGTCTATTAAATAAGTTATACAATACTTATGCACCTGGTTAAATCATATGTGATTCACACCAGATATCTGATCCATGAAGTAGTTTCGATTCAAGTCAAACTTGGTCAAGGAACCAGAATATATCCTTCAAAGAAAAAGTCATTTTTGGTTTCCTTTGCTAATATAAGAAAACTGCTTAAGTAAGAAATCTTGGAATGTCTTAAATTAGATGATGCCCAACTACAAAATTTGTGGCTTACTTGGATCTGAATTGTCGTCTGTTGGTTTGTAGCTCAAGTCCACCGGAAGACCTTCAGTTCAGAGAAACAAAAGAACAGGTGATGAGGTGGGTATGATCATCTTGAAGGGAATCAGTGATGAAGGGATGCGAGTGCAGAAAGTACGAACATTTGTATATCAATGCTTCCATAATATTGAGCCTGGTTCCGCTAGGAAAGTTAGACTTCACTATCGCCAACTGGTCCAGTATACGTGAGTATTTCAAGGTAATTAGGCGAGGGTACCGCCCTACTAGATAAAGGGTTATATCTATCCAAATTCACCAGAAGAGTCGATCACGAAAAGAAGCCAAGTCTAGAATGAAGGAAAAAACAGATGGAATTGAGATAAAGGGTGATGGTGATCTTACCATGGTGACCAGCGACGGTGAGACCATAAATGAGGAAAAATGCATAGGGACCGCTGAAGGGCTGACTTTCATCGTCTGTTGTATTTTTCGCCAGGAACCAGGCAATATCCTTATGCATATAAGCTTCCGAAGCAGATATTTCCAAAGGAACACGTCCTTCCTTATCGTCAAGTTGCGTCAACCTAGGATTACTTCTAACTAATGCCTTGACCATCCTTATCCTTCCACACAGGACAGCAATGTGGAGGGCTGTGCGGCCGTCACAATCAACCATTTCAAGCTCTTCCGGATTTGGAGAAAAGAGCTCAACCAGTTTCTCCAAAAATTGGTCTAGTGCAATCCAAGCGGCTATGTGAAGCATTGTTTCTGATCTGCTTGTTATTTTGGCCGTCCTTGAAGCAGCATCTCGTTCGAAAAATCTTTTAGCAAATTCCCAATCACCCCTGAATGCAGCTTCGATCAATGGTCGGTAATAGTGTGCATCCACTCCGTTTTCCAGTATTTCTGCAATGGATGAGGACTTTTCATGCCAAGTTAATACCTTTTTTTCTTGCTCACAGTGAGAACTAAGAAGTGTCCCAGAAAGGAACATTTTCATGAAGATCCGCTCCAAGTATTAATTTCAAAATGGAATAACCCTTTCAAGGGATAACGCACCTGGAGCACCTCTTGATTGAGAAGGATATGATGGAACGCTTACACGAACATCTTCAATAAATGTAGGAGAAAAAGTGAGCACAAAGTCCTTCTCAAATTGATTTTCTTAGCCGAGGTCAGGGTTATATTTGTTCGATGACAAAGCATAGAAATAGAATTATGAAGAAAATACAAGTTCTAGAATATTTTAAGACCATATCACCTATATTCTAATTTTTGTCGCTTGGAACTTGAACCGATACCTGCTGTTGGTTCTGCATGATTCGAATTTCGTTGTTGTTCACTTGGTAGCGTCGCCATTGGGTTGCTTTCCTGGTTAGATACTTTCAACAACGAAGTAAACAAAGCATGCAAAAATGGGTAAGATACTCAGTTATCAAAGAGTTTTATAAAAGAACGTCCCTTAAAGTAAAGGTGAGCCCCTACAATTACACCAAGCAAGCACATCTTCTTTTTTCCACTTTATAGAGTTGGATTAGATGAGTGTATAAAAAAAAAAAAAAAAGATTATCCATAGGAGTCTAAGGTAGACCTATACTATTGGGCCAGTAGCCTTAGACTCTAGTGCTACAGATCATTAGGTTCATTCCTTAATGATGGGACCATCACTTTAAGATGACTTGGTTCCTCTTTTTTACTAAAAAGTTCATCCATCCATTTACAACATGATAGAGGTTGAGTCTTTACCAAGTTAAGTTGGTTCTTTGGCTGGGGAAAGCTATCACGCCCTGATCCTCGGGGACGCACCCATCCTTCTACCAGGTCAATTTTAAAGTGTGATATCCCAGGACTAAGTATCGTCGACCCTTTCTTTTTATTACGCATGTGGAAACAGTTATAAATCTCTAGACAATAAAATAATTGGATAGAAAAGCAAGCCATATTTTTCATATTGAAATTCACAACCACACTTTTATTAACAGCACAACTCATATTATATTTACAATACTGTTTACAGCATACTTGTCTCACACCTATCCACACTAAGACAGGGTTCACAAAAGGGATGGGATCTCAATCCACATCCGGGTTGTACTCAAGATCCCTCTCTGGATCATCTTCTGCTTCAAAAATCTTTCTCCTCCTCAGGTTTCGCATCAGTGCTCTCCTCCTTAGGTTCCTCCTCCTTGTCTCCCCCTCAGGGTCCTGAAATGGTTATTCAATAACCAATGAGACCATGTCTCAACGAGTTCTACCCCTTAAGACCTGATTAGTGAACCAATACACCATAGGTTGCCTAAACACGCACAGATCAAAGGACTTACATTGGCCTCAAATTCCACCTGCAAATTAAGATTAAACACAGATATTCAAATAATTCACGACATCAGATCAAGCATTGATCAATCGGTTTAGTTGATTACATGTCATTCGAACCACCTCTAGGTCATTTCCACTCATATCATAATTCCCTAATGGGGGTGAATAGGTGTAAAAACACATGTATTTCCACTCCTTCATCAAATCACATGTATTTCTCGGGCGTCATTTTTGTGAAAGCTAGTATGAGCACCTAGAGGGGGTGAATAGGTGTAAAAACAATTTCTCAAGATAAGTGTGCAGTACTAATCAACAATAGATTATGAAAATGAAATTTGCTTCTTGTAAACAAAACGAGTTATGATCAAAGTAAAAGAGCGTAGAAAAGAAAATATGAACACAGAGATTATAGTGGTTTGGCTTAATTCAAGTCTATGTCCACTCTTCCACACTGACAACCCACCGGCTGGATTCCACTATGAACAAAAGAGTTGTTACAGAAAAGCTCTTCCTTGATTCTACAGTGTAGAGACTCTGCTACACTTTCTCAAGGTCTCTCAAAGATATAAACTCTCTTTTGCGTACAAGATTTCGCGCACACACTCGAACGACTGGAACGTCTTCCTTATATACTCCTTTATGCCATCACACCCGTTGGCACTTACCAAAAAAATTCTTCCAATCTATCTGTTGGATAGAATCAATTAGGAAGATCTTCGAGCTATTTAAGGAACATGACGATAGCCCATCAATCTTGCTCACCCATACAATTAGGATCTAGGTTTCCATAAGTAGATACTTCCAAGTATATTTCGCCAATCAACGGATCTAAAATCCATGAATCTATCTTGATTTAAATAATGGATTTCGACATGCTATATCCCGCCAAAAAATCTTTTTCAGTCGACAAAATCAAATCCTTAACAAAATACTTTGTTTCAGATAAGCCTTTTTTGACGTCCTTAGAAGCTGTCAATGAGGATAGACTTTAAGTCTTGAGTCTGGCAGTCCGGAGGTCTTTAGACTTTGATAGTAGAGTCTGCAAGACTAGATTGATGGAAACGTTTTGTCAACTTCAAAACACTCAATGAAGTATTCTCCAACAATCTCCCCCTTTTTGATGGTGACAAAACTTTCCTGCAGATTTGGATAACTTTGACCTGCAAAATATTACTCAAGCAAACAATGATATCTCACAAAAGATAAATGGCTTAATAAAGATATCATTAGAATCTGCATCCACAGAAAATATGTTAGTGCTATAAATGAGCAATGCCATGAGATATGAATAGTGCTTAAGATAAACAAACGTTCAAATAGTCAAATCCAAATCCAGTCCAAATCCAAAGAACCAAACACAAAAGTCAAGTCAATCAAACATAATCGACACAAAAGTTCAAAAAAGTGAGTTCAAAGTTTAAAATCAAATCTGCACCACATCTCTCCCCCTTTTTGTCATCATTAAAAAGGTAGAGATGAAAAGAGAATGGCTTTAAGATTGCTTGGGAACACGAACAAGCTGGAAATCTCCCATTGACTGGACAATCCCTTCCAGCTTTTTCAAATCCTCCTTCAGTTGCGCCACATCTTCACCCTTAACATTTGCTTGAGCTTGAATAGCAAGGGCATTGATCTGATCATGCAAAGAAACTAAAAAGGTTTGACCTGTGTTTTGCAAGTTCTGTACTTCGCATCCCAGAGCATAAATTTGGCCTGGCATTTCCAAAAGAACATCAAGAATTCTGCGAAAGTCTGCCGAATTGTCTGTCTGAGTACTTGCCTATGCACGATCATACGGAGTATTGGCAAATGATGGCATTTCAGCATGATCACGCAAATTGGGCGATGAAACCTCATGTCCCTCCTCAGGAAATTGAGTGGCAGAGATGTCCTCTGGATTCGCTGGAGAACGACTTACTCTTTCACTAGTTGCAGGGAATGAGCACATTCCTCTTTTCTCAGGATCTCCTCCTGTTTCCATGCCTTCAGGTGGAGAAAAGTGTTCCTCATGCTCTGCTTCTTCTTCTTCTTCAATTCTTTCCTCCTCTGTATCTCTCTCCTTTACTTCTTTCTCCAAATCTTCTCTCTCTCCAGTCCTCTATTCTATCTCATCCTTGTCTTTCCCTTATCTCTTCGTTGATTCTGGAATAGAACGACTCAAGTTCTTCAATGCCATTGTAGAAATGGTGACATCATCCTCATCATCTTCATCCTCAATGATGAGTGCTCTTCTTTTCTTGGATGGAGCAACCATGGGCTCCTTCCCTTTTCGCTTTGCCGCTGAAGAGACTGAATGAGTCTTGACAGGGTTTTTCTCCTTGAACTGTTCCAAAGCCTTGGTAAGTTCCTTCATACGCATTTTTGAGACCATTCTCAGTCCCACCACCATTTGATCGCACGTTCGAACACAAAGAATCCGGGGAGGCTAAACGTTCAAATGTCTAAATAACTTGGTCATAAAAGCTGGATAAGGAAGTTGACCTTTGTCCATCACCACTGCCCTGTACATGTGGAACATAATAGTGTGTGCAAGAGAGAATTTCTTACCAGCATTGATGGCGTACATCAACTTTTCTTCCGAGTTTGAAACGTCGATCTTTGAGGTTGATTTTGGTCTAAGATAGTTAATCACTATCTTGTGAAACAAAATGTTGGACGCATTCATTCTCACATAAGAAATCTTTCCTTCCGTCCTTCTATCCTGAACAAGCTCCAACATTGCATGAGCAATAGACACACTGATAGGTTATATCTCCCTCTTTCAACCCCAATCACATTAGCCAACGTATTCATGTCAACCACATAATCCTGATCTCAAACACTAAAAGAGAATCTATTCGCATCCAAGAAACTGAGATTCGAATAGAAATAAGTAGTAAGTTCAACATGAGCTTCTGTAGTTTCAGAACAAAACTGTTCGAGTTGAAGAAGATTGAATTTTTCCCACAGATTGACATTCACAGAGTCAAGAAAATCAAAGTCTACACTTCTAGGGTTTATCACCCCATACTTTAGCAACTTAGAGTACAGTTGCTTGTGTTCCTCCGATCAAAATAAATCCGTCCTTTTGCTTTCGGATTTTTGCTACAACACCCATTCTAGGTTTAAATTGACTGTACATCCGATCATCATCATTCCCATCTGGTTGATTCAACCCTCCAACCCGTGGATCACTTGGGATATTCGCCAAAGCTTCTTCCACCGACCCTGCAGGGGCAATTTCCAAACGTTCCATGGTGCGTAAGAAAAAAGTTTCATTTCTATACCCTTTGTCCTAAAGAAATTCATCAATGTAGTTCAATGGAGTACCACTCCTCTTTAAAGCACGGTATAGCTTATAGATAAAAGAGGGCTTATGAGTACTTATGGGCTCTGCGTCTTCGATGATTTCTTCCTTTTCTCAATGTGCAACATCCTGAGGTCTAGATAGAGGAGATGGACGCTGCTGAGAATGTTGTGGGCTCTGTTGCTGTCTAGGAGATTCTTCTTCTTCGGTGAGATCAAAGTGCATAGGCCCCTCACGCATTTGCTGTGGTCTCATGTTCGCGATCCTCGAAGACTTTCTTTGAGACGACATCTTTCACAGTTTTTGAGAGATTCCAAGCTTGTTTCCCAAGAAAGATGAAAGCTTTTTCGAGGATTAAACAAGAGAAGAAGACAAAAGTGGAAGATCGGTGCTCTCTTAGGGTTTTTGTCAGTAAAACGAAGAAGAACAGACAGTATATAAGACAGTCAATGCGAGGCATACGAAACGTCGTAAAAAGGAAATATAAAAATACCTTTTAAAAATAACTGCCTTTTCAAAAACTTAGATAATTGTCATTTCAAAATAACTTCTTTTTTTGAAAAGGAAGGTTTGCTATAATCACGAAAACCTGGGAAATAACACCAATCAATTTCGGATGATCGTACCTTTTCAAGATTTGATCCGAGAAATAAATTTCTAAAATAGAAATAACTTACGGTCGTAGATCTTGATTGTTCGAGACGAGAGCCTTTAGACTTTCGGTCTGAGTCCGAACTTCCTCGACTTTAAGATATTGAGTCTAAAACGCATAACTTCAAATTGATTTTTCTCCAAAGGCTTTGTAAATATATCCGCCAGTTGATTCTTTGAATCAGTAAACTGTATTGAAACTTCTCCATTTTGAATATGATTTCTAATGAAATAATGTCGAATCTCTATATGTTTTGCTCTTGAATGAAGAATCGGATTCTTAGTGAGATTGATTGCGCTGTTGTTGTCACATTTGATCTCAGTACATGAATCTTCAATTCCAAAGTCTCTCAGCTATTATTTTATCCACAGAATTTGTGAACAACAACTTCCAAGAGCTACATACTCTGCTTTTGCCGTAGAAAGAGCTACTATACTTTGCTTCCTTGAAAACCAAGATACTGTCCTGCTTCCAAGTAGTTGATAGGTACCCAATATGCTCTTTCTATCAACTCTACAACCGGCTAGGTCTGCGTCTAAGTATCCAAGAAGAGTGAAGTCTCATTCTTTAGGATACCAGAAACCCAAGTTTGAAGTTGAGGCAATATATTTGATAATACACTTCGCAGCACTTAAATTAGATTCTTTAGGATCTGATTGAAATCTGGCACAAATACAAACACTAAACAAAATGTCAGGTCTAGAAGCAGTTAGATAAAGAAGTGAATCAATGATACTCATGTACAATTTCTGGTCTACTTTCTTTCCTTCTCCATCCATGTCTAGCTTCAAAGAACTTGACATTGGTATATCAGTCTTTTTGCAATTCTCTAGTCCAAACTTTTTGACCAGTTCTTTAGCATATTTTTCTTGATGAATAAATATTCATTCCTTCAGTTGTTTAACTTGAAGCCCGAGAAAGAAGGTTAGCTCACCCATCATGCTCATTTCAAACTCATCCGGCATAGACTTAGAAAATTTCTTGCACAGATTTTCATTAGAAGATCCAAAAATAATATAATCAACATAAATTTGAACAAGTAGAAAACTTTTGCTTTCTCTTTTGATAAATAATGTAGTATCTATTTTACCTTTGACAAAACCATTTTGAATTAAAAACTTACTTAGTCTGTCGTACCAAGTTTGAGGTGCTTGCTTTAAACCATATAAAGCCTTTTTCAGTTTGAATACAGAGTATGGTTTCCTTGGGTCTTCAAAACCGGGTGGTTGTTCCACGTAAACTTCCTCTTGGATAAATCCATTTAGGAAGGAACTTTTGACGTCCATTTGGAATAAGTTGAAATTCTTATAACAAGCAAAAGCAAGTAATAATCTAATTACTTCTAACCTTGCTACTGGTGCGTAAGTCTCATCATAGTCTATCCCTTCTTCTTGCGTATATCCCTTGGCCACGAGTCTTGTTTTGTTTCTTACGACCTTTCCTTTCTCGTTCATCTTGTTTTTGAAAACCCATTTAGCTCCAATAATGGTTTTACCTTTTGGTTTAGGAGTCAATTCCCAAACATCATTGATGCTGAATTGCCTGAGTTCTTCTTGCGGAGCTTCAATCCAGCTTTCATCAGTTAAAGCTTCTTCTATGCTCCTGGGTTCTATTTTAGAAAAAAGAGCCACAGCACTAGACTCTTCACGCATTTTGGATCTTGTGCGAATTCCTTCATTAATATCACCAATAATGAGATCTTTGGGATGACTTGACTTATGCTTCCAGTTGCTGGTTGATTTGACAGACTGTTGATCTTTTTCCTCATTTGAATCTTTGTTGATCATTTGTTGCTCGTCTTCTGAATGTTGAACTGCTTCTGGAGATTTAGACTTTGTAAAGTCTAGAGCAGATTCGGATTCTTCAAGATGAGTATGAATCGATTGATTTTGCATAAAGTTTTGGAATTTGACATTCATTGATTCCTCCACAAATTGAGTCTTCTTTTTGTAAACTCGTAAGCTTTGTTTATGATAAAATATCCAAGGAAAATACCTTTCTATGATTTTTCTTCAAACTTACCAACTCGATCATTTGCATTTTTCAATATAAAGCATTTATATCCAAACACATGAAAATATGAAACTATAGGCTTATTTCCTTTGAATAACTCGTAGAGAGTTTTCTCTAGAATAGGCCTTAGAAAAACTCTATTATTAATATAACATGTTGTAGAAACTACTTCAGTCCAAAAACGTGAAGAGATGTTACTTTCAATTAAAAGAGTTCTAGCCATTTCTTGAAGCAACCTACTCTTTCTTTTCACGACTCCATTTTGCTCTAGAGTATATGGATAAGAGAACGCATGCTGAAAACCAGATTCATCACAGAATTTTGTAAAGTCTTGATTTTCAAATTCACCTCCATGGTCTGTTCGTATACTTGAAATAACATACCCTTTCTCATTTTGGACCTTTTTTAGAAAACTTTGTAAAACAAGAAAATGTTTCTGACTTACTTGCCAGGAAATATACTCAAGTGAATCATGAATAATCATCCACAATCACTAAACAATATTTCTTACCTCCAATACTTTGAGTTATGGTTGGTCCAAAGAGATCCATATGCAAGAGCTACAGTACACGATTAGTGGAAACTTGATTTATTGGTTTGAAATAGTTTCTTACTTGTTTTCCCAACATGCATGGTGTGCATAAATTAGACTTTTGATATGACAGATTGGGTAGTCCACGAACAAGCTTCTTTGCTGAAATTTTGGCTATTTGCTTCATGTTGATGTGCCCAAGTTTTCTGTGCCATAAGTTTACTTCTTCTTGAATTGAGATTAGACATTGAGTTTCATCTGGTTTGACATCCAAGAGGTAGATGTTTCCATGTCTTCAACCCGTGAAAGACTGAGAGGAGTCTTTACTGGTTCTTGAACATATTCCTTCTTGAAAGTTGATTTTGAAACCAGTGTCGCACAACTGACTGATACTTAGCAAATTGTATTTGAGTCCTGTCACTAAGGAAACATTACTGATCGTGAGACTTCCAATCTTTGCAGTTCCATATCCCATAATTCTTCCTTTGCTGTTTCCTCCAAAGGAAACATTTCCACCATTAACTTGAACAAGCTTTATGAAACAATTTGAATCTCCTGTCATATGCACCATTTAATCTTTTCCTTGATAGTGACATGCATTTAGAAAAGAGACTTAAACTTTCTTTGGTACCCATATTTTCTTGGGTCCATTGGTGTTAGTGTTATAAACGGTCTTTGCCCAAACCTTCTTTACAGGTTTCCAAACTATAGGACATTCTTTCTCAAAATGGTATGAGCTATTGCACTTAGAACAATTAAGAGCACTGCGACCTACTAATTTTACAAAAACATTTTGGAAATGATTTTTGTAAGCATCTCTTGTAGGTCTTTGTTTAATTCTTTTCTTTATTTTTGGAAAATCAATTAGAGGAATGATTTCAGATCATTCATAAACCCGATTTGTTGAAGTAAGGTCTTTATATTGAAAGAATTTTTTCAAGTTTCTCAAATCCTATAAAAATCTTTTAGAAATATTTGAGATGTTATTTTTCAAAATGCATTTTCTTTTGAAAGATTGTCTGCATTTTCTTTCAAAATAGTAACACTTTTGTCTAGACTTTTGACATTTTCTTTCCAAATATTTTCTTGTTGCTTTAGTGCAAAATTTTCTCTTTTGAGTTCGGAAATCCTTTTAAGAGAAGTTTTGAGACTAAGACACAATACATCAATGTATCTAGAGACTCTAGAAGGAATATTCAAATTACTTACCTCAGATTCACTTTCTGAATCTGAGTCTGTCTCGGAGTTTGAATCTGAGTCTGATTGTGCCATGAGACAAATATTGGCATAATCATCATCACTTTCTTCACATTTTGTATCACTCCAAGTTTCTGCTTTGAGTGCCTTTCGATATTTCTCAGCTTTTCCTTTATTTTTCCTCACAAGGGGATAGTTGGGTCTGATGTATCCCTTTTTCTTACATTCAAAACATACTACATCTCTATTGGATTCATCATCCTCAATAGACTTAGTCTGTTGCTTTTGAAAACTTTGTTTCTTTAGATTGAATCTTCTCCCCTTTCTATTTAGCTTTCTGAATCTTTTTATCATGAGAGCAAGCTCCTCATCATCCATATCGTCTTCAGAATCTGTGACATCAGAATCATTATTAGATTTTAATGCAATAGATTTATTACCTTTAGGATCTTCATCTTCATTGATTCGCTCCACTTCATAAGACTGAAAAGTCCCAACTAATTCATTGATAGAAAGTGGCATAATTCTTTGTGTCTCCCTTATTGAGGTCTTTATGTGATTCCAATCCTTGGAAAGTTCACGCATTAGCTTGTTTACTTTCATGGGATCAGAAATTGGTTGACCTTGATTTTCAAAACCATTCACGATTTCTGTAAAACAACTAAACATGTCAGTGATAGATTCTTCTGATTTCATTTTGAATGCTTCATATTGACCGAGCAGAATGTTGATTCTGGTTTCTTTCACTCGATCAGTTCCTTCATAGGTGATGTGTAATCTATCCCAAACTTCTTTAGCTGTAACACAAGAAGATATTCTGTTATATTCAGTAGGTGATAATACACAATATAAAGAATAAATTGCTTTTGCATCAAGAGCTTGTCTCTTGGTTATCTCTTCTTGTGTCATTTCGCTAGACTCAATGGATTCTTTTTCTCTTTCTGAGACAGATGCAGCTTTAGGAATGATTCCTTTGTCTACCACATCCCATTCTAGAGGATCCTTTGATATTAGAAATGACTTCATCTTATTTTTCCATATGTTGTATTCATTTCCATCAAAATAAGGCGGTTTGGTATTGCTTTGCCTTTCAACCAGTCCTAGAGCCAACATACTAGCCATGAATCTTTAACTCTGAAGTAAAACACTTCAACTTAAGTGAGTACACAAGCTCTGATACCAATTGTGAAAGCTAGTATGAGCACCTAAAGAGGGATGAATAGGTGTAAAAATAATTTCTCGAGATAAGTGTGTAGCACTAATCAATAATAGATTATGAAAAAGAAATTTGCTTTTTGTAAAAAAAATGAGTTATGATCAAAGTAAAAGAGCGTAGAGAAGAGAATATGAACATAGAGATTATACTGGTTCAACTTAATCCAAGTCTACATCCACTCTTCCGCACTAACAGCCTACTGGCTGGATTCCACTATGAACAAAAGAGTTGTTACATAAAAACTCTTCCTTGATTCCACAGTGTAGAGACTCTGCTACACTTCCTTAAGGTCTCTCAAAGATATAAACTCTCTTTTGCGTACAAGATTTCACTCAACAGTTTAATTGACAAAGACCAAGGAGCTTAAAACTTTTGAATTCTTCTATCGCGCACACACTCGAACAACTAGAACGTCTTCCTTATATACTCCTTTATGCCATCACACCCGTTGGCATTTACCAAAAGAATTCTTCCAATTTACCCATTGGATAGAATCAATTAGGAAGATCTTTGAGCTATTTAAGGAACATGACGATAGCCCATCAATCTTGCTCGCCCATACAATCAGGATCTAGGTTTCCATAAGTAGAACCTTCCAAGTATATTTCGCCAATCAACGGATCCAAAATCCCTGAATCTATCTTGATTTGAATAATGGATTCCGACATGCTATATCCAGCCAAGAGATCTTCTTTAGTCGACAAAATCAAATCCTTAACGAAATACTTCATTTCGGATAAGCCTTCTTTGACGTCCTTAGAAGTTGTCAATGAGGATAGATTTTGAGTCTTGAGTTTGACAGTCCGGAGGTCTTCAGACTTGGATAGTAGAGTCTGCAAATCTTCAGACTAGACTGATGGAAACGTTTTGTCAACTTCAAAACACTCAAGAAAGTTTTCCCCAACAGTTTTCGCCAATGACATATCGATCACCGACACTGTGCGTTCTTTAAGGCGCCGTTTTCACCAGTGATATCCTCGACCACCAAACCACATGTCCTTTCTAGGGCGCCGTTTTCGCCAAGGTGACATCGGCAATAGACAACAACGTGAGTTCTTTAAGGCATTGTTTTCACCAGTGATATTTCCTTAATCACCGAACCACGTTTGTTTATAAGTCATTCACGTGCATTCTTTAAGGCGCCGTTTTCGCCAGTAATACTTCCAATCACCGAACCATGTATGCCCAATAATATCGTACCTGATTGGTCTCAGCCAATAATATTCTTAGTTAGCTCTCACCATTCTCTATACTATATAGCCCATCAATGTAACTGGCGCTATATACCCATACTCAACCATCTACCAATCAAATATTCAATTACAAACAATTTAGAATAAATCCTCAAATTTCACAATTTAAATCAATTCCATATAAATTGAAGCTCAATTAAATAAACAGGCTGCACCACGACAATCAACACGAAATTCCAGTCACCGGCCATCCCGGTTGAATTTCCGGAAAAATAATTAATTAAATACTAAATTTCAAAAAATAAATAAATAAATAATAAAAAAAATCCAATTTAGGCCCGTAATGCCTGATTGGAGCCCGAAACGGATTGGGAAAAATCTGAAGATGCATTCAATAAATAATAGAGCATTTCTACTCCCTAATGGCTATAGCTAACCACCTAACATGCATCCTTAAGTCAATAATTTAATTGTTCTAACCTAATCTAACCACCTAATTAAAATTAATTAAATCTAACCAACCCTAAGCATATTTAGCAAACTAAGAAAGCATTAGTGAGTAAAACTCACTTGGTAAAAGCGGAGACCAAATCACCGCGACGACGACGCGACGGCGGCCGAAATCGGACTTTCAATGACACCAGCAAACTTGGGCCGAGCCTAGAACGGGCCCAACAAATCTCGACCCAAATGAGATTTGTTCTTGCACTGAAATGGGCTTGCTCTTGGGCTTGGGCCTAACTGTGATTGGGCTCTTCGCTGGCTGAACTTGGACTGAATTTGGATTGGGCTGCACTTGTGGATTCGGTGGCCCAAGGAGCTGATTTCTTTGAATGGGCTTGTAGCTGAACTTTGGTGGATCACGTGGGCCTGTTTTTGCTGGGCCGAAAGACTGAAATTGCTGGGCTGAATTCTGGCCTAACTTGTGGCCCAAAGGAAATTCACTGGGCTAGAATTGCTGGGCTTCGAAGACCGAATTCCATGGGCTCCAATTTGCGAATTGCAAGGGAGATGGACGCTGGCTTCTTCGATCTTCCTGGTAGCTCGGTGGAGGTTGCTTCGCTGGCTTCACTTGACTGACTTGGTGGACGAAGACACGAAGATGGGTGGTCTTCGTTGATGGAGTCAACACAAAGGCTTCGTTGTTGATCGAGTAGATGGAGAAGCTCGGACATGGTAGCAGCTGCAAGAAGAAATCGTGGCAGGGCTTCGCTCGGGTCAACAATTGAAACGAAGAGGAAGGGTTTGACTTTGTGGGGCTTCGTGGACGCCTGCTGCTGGACGTGTGGGCCTTCAGTGGACTTGGCACACGTTGAAAGCTGCTGTTCTGATTTTTGGTGGAGGCTGGCGTGAGTGGCCGACCAAAGTTGATGTAGCGCCGATTCGGATGCAGCAAGGTGGTCTTCTTCGCTGAAGATTGACCGGAGATGAGGAGGAACGAATGCGTGGCAGCCTGCAGGGATTTCGGTGGGTGGTGACTTTAGTCTTCGTGGGCAGAGAGAGAACGACAATGACGAAGTGGTGGAGACTGAAAGAGAAATCGTAGAGAAGGTGGACGTTTGGTGGACTTGCAACTTCACGAATTCTCCTCTGGCTTGCTGATCACGCACGGTTTGGAGACAAAGAGAGAATGGAGGGTCCCCCTTAGCTTGATCTTTCCACCACAAATATCTTTTGTTCTTATCCCTCCATATGGCTGTCACCCACCAGCTTATTTTCAGCCCAAATTGCCCCTTCTAGAGGGTGGAGTTGGTCCAAAAGTCACACCTTGAGGGGGCATACGAATTCCTTAGCAAATAGGCTCCACCGCTTTCACCTCTCTCGATTCACCCTCAATTGACTACCATAATTTCAATTGATATATCCATTATCAATTTGATAATTTTCCTCACCCAATCACCCATCTTGCATCTCAATTTTGCGATCGAAAACCATCTCCGGCATTTTCTGCACTAAAACAACTCGACAACGACTTTTTCCCAAAAAGTGTCGGATGTTAGAAAAATCTTCTAAAACTAAGTCGATACTCCTAGAATTTATTGTGACATGACAGGAACTTCAATTTCTGAAATCGGACTTGAATTCTTAGTTAATTTCAACTTGGCGCGTTTTTAGCGTGACCTAGGCTACTGGGTAACTTTCAGATATTTTTAAGTGCAAATGACCCGTGGTCGATTTTCTTCGAACCACTATGAACCCACTTGACTCATTGGCAACTCTCAATTGTCGTGAAAATCTCGATGATTCAATTACGGGCACAGGGTACCAAAACAATAAGAAAATCAGTATAGTGTCAGCCGACGAGAATTTTCTAATTTAGTGGTGTCACCCACGATTAGCCACACATCTCTGTCGATCCACTCTATCTCTAATTTCAAATCGATTTTTAACTGTGCCGTAATGACCTCTAAAGATGGACACGGTCGAGAAGCCGATTCCTGATCGAGTTCTCAAGTCTATTGCCTTAAAATTCCTTAATAATTTCCCCAGATAGTCTAGTTATTTTGAGAGTGATCGGCTCTGAGAATAACCCTATAGGCGTGTCATTGAAATGCCCGATTTATTCAGTAGAAGACAGGGTTGAAAAATCTGGATGTCACAACTGCTATTCAGATAGCCTAATTGGCAAGCTTCTAGTCATACAAAGCTATTAGCAAAATGAGCACCTCACTTCTGTCAAAGACCAAAGGCAAAGGCAAAGAACTTCAATTTGATTAAAGATAGAATCTTTATGAAGAGACAACTTTCATGCAAAATATAGTTATATAATCAAAATTCTCCAATTTCTTGTTTTCATCTCCAAAATTCAGTGAAATAAGTGTGGTAGAAATTTTGGTGGTTGTGTTTTCTAAACTTTTAACATTAAAACTGAAAACAGCCAAAATTGACCTTATTTTGTACAGGGCACGAAATGTTTTTATAATGTCCCTTAAAGTAAAGGTGAGCCCCTACAACTACACCAAGCAAGCACATCTTTTATTTCCACTTTATAGAGTTGGATTAGATGAGTGTATAAAAAATTATCCATAGTAGTCTAAGGCAAACCTATACTAGTGGGTAAGTAGCCTTAGACTCCAGTGCTACAGATCATTAGGTTCATTCCTTAATGATGGGACCATTATTTTAAGATGACTTGGTCTCTCTTTTTTACTAAGGAGTTCATTCCATCCCTTTACAACATGATGAAGTTGAGTCTTTACCAAGTTAAGTTGGTTCTTTGGCTTGGGAAAGCTATTCAGACAGCCTAATTGGCAAGCTTTCAGTCGTACGAAACTATTAGCAAAATGAGCACCTCACTTCTGTCAAAGACCAAAGGCAAAAGCAAAGAACTTCAATTTGATTAAAGGTAGAATCTTTATGAAGAGACAGCTTTCATGCAAAATATAGTTATATAATGGAGATTCTCCAATTTCTTGTTTTCATCTCCAAAATTCAGTGAAATAAGTGTGGTAGAAATTTTGGTGGCTGGGTTTTCTAAACTTTTAACATTAAAACTGAAAACAGCCAAAATTGACCTTTTTTGTACAGGGCACGAAATGTTTTTATAATTTTTCATTCCCCTCGAAAGCATGAAACAGCTGATCAAGGATCACTTCATGTTCCATTCACGATGAGGCAAATAGCATTATCAACGGACTCTTTCATGAAACTACCTGAAAAGCAAGTAGCTTGAATGCTAGCGAAAGTTAAGATCTTGAAAACACATTAGTAATGGGCATTTGAGTTTGGAGAGAAAAAATTTACAAATGAACCAAATTTCCATATGTCAGTCACAATTCAATTCACATCTCCTTGAGGATTAGAACAAGAACGATTACCTTTCGGGGTCATCAGAAATTAGCATAAGGGGAGTGATTAGATAGTACCCATTCTCTGTCACTCTTGAAATGCTTCGGGAGCGTGGACCCATTTTGTCATCAAAAACTATAACATCCCGGGTTTTCACTGTACATATATTGTCCTCACAGTTTTGTACCTCTCGGAGTAGCCCATACTATTTCAAGAAAACGCGTATGTACAGTTAGAGGGACCCAAGCTTTATCAGCTAGCCCATGACTCCCTCCCTAGGCGATGTGAGACAAGAGAGGGACTCCTTCCTTGCGTACGTCCGGGGACCGAGGCGCGGATGCACCGCCATCCCTCCTCCCCGCACACCACCGCTCGGGCCATCACACTCTCCTCGCCCGCGTACTGCCGAGGCGATCTTAGTCCATCCCTCCATATTGCTCCGGGTCTGAGTCGTCACAAAAACTCCTTTGCCGAACCTTCCTAAACTCCAAAGAGTGCAGGTTGTTCCTTGTTGGTGGGAGATACATCTCAAGTTTCATAGGTTCCATATCCAATCTCTTCTATTTCTATTTCAGTAGGAAAATTGTCCAAAAAATCCTAAATCTATTACACTTTGGTTAATTCAGTTTTTAACCTTTCAATTTTGCCAATTGAAACATAAATATTTTCACATTTTACCAATTAAGTCAATTTAGCCAATTTTAGCTTGAAATTGCTTATATGAACGCCAATTGTCCTACGTGGTATAGCTGATGCTAACGTGGATGATTTTTTTTTTCAAAATTTTATTAGTTTTTATTAATCTTTTATTTTGTTTTTTTTTTCTTTGTTTTTTCCTTCCTTCTTTTCCTTTTTATTTCCCATTATGACAGGTGAGGGTCGCTAGAGCTCGGTGGCCACGGGGTGAGGGTCGTGAAGCCCTTGCATGACTTTGCCCACCGCCGGTGAGGCCATGGCCACTTCACCTGTGACCAACAAGGATGACCTTGCCTAGATCATTGCAAGGCAACCTCGCCCAAACCATCGTGAGACACGGGCACAAGCTAGCTACCTTGCCGGCCGTAGACAAAGGTGACCATGGCCTCGCTAGCCACAAGTGAGGTGGCATTTGCTTATGGTCGACAAGGCTAAACTTGCCTACATTTGGGCGAGGCAGCCTTGCTTGTAGCTGCAATGGCCTAGCCCAAATTTGGGGGAGGCTGGGTGAGGGTTGCGACAATCACTGACGGTTGACGAGGTCTTCATGGCCCTTGCCCAAGGGCTCATGAACTCTAGTGATCGCCGGCCACAATGGGAAACAAAAAAAAAAAGAAAAATAAAAAAATTAGTAAATATTTTCAAAATATATTAAAAATTATTTAAAAATATCCATGTCAGCCGCTATATCATGTAGAGCGATTGCGTCCATGTCAACAATTTTTAGTTAAAATTGATCAAATGGACTCAATTGTAAAATTGAAATGTTTATAATAAAATTAGCCAAAACACAATAGATTTAAAACTTTTTATGTAAAAGTTAAAAACAAAAGATAGTCGTGGATAAACAACATTGGTATTTATCTCCATTAACCACTCAACCACATTGCAAATATCTTGCTCCTTATTTCTTTAACACATCCCCTTGCAGCGAGTGCCTTACACTATGCTTGGAAGCATGAGCGAATGAAAAATGCCAAAAAGGTTTTCACGGTTCCAAATTTTCCACTCCAATTATCTTTGCCCCCAAAATCCCAATTTCCAAACAGAGTCATAGTGTTCATAATGCTACGAGAGCCAAGCCTTCACCCTTGGGACATTGATAAATCTGTCAAATTGGCAGGTCGATCAACTCATACCTAACTCGACTCAATTTAGAAAAACTTGTTATATATATATATATATATATATATATATATATATATATATATATGCTCATATATTATAGACAATTTTTATAATTTTGAAAAAATTCTAAAATTTTTAATGTTTTTTTTTTTTTCTTTGGTTTTCTTTTACATCCATGATCGATAACAACTAACAATTGGTGGCAGCCGGCAGCCACTGGCAATTGGCAGCATTCGATGACGACTAACGATAGCTGGTGACCAATGATTAATGACTAGCCAGCAATCGGCAACTGGCAACCAACAACAACCGATGACCAGTGACTAGTGATGATCGGTGGTGACCGGCAACCCTTAAGGAAAAGAAATAGAATAAAATATAAAAATCATGAAAAACCTGAAAATTTAAAACAAAATTAAAAATGAGTTGTCTATCCATAACTCACTCAAACTTAATAGATAACTAACCTATTTATGGCCCATTCAAAACCCATTTAAGACCCATTAATTTGTTAACTAATTTATTCATGACCACTTAAGCTTATTTTTAAAATTTAAGGCAACCGTTTATGACAAACACCACTATATATAGGTTAAAATATGGATTCTAGACTCTTTTTTTTTTTTTTTTAGTCAGAAGATACTAGACCCATTTTGCGAGTACAGAAACTATTGCCATTTGTATATCATTGCCTCCACAACAGTAAGCCTGGTTCCGGTGGGAATGAAAGACTCCATCCTCGGCAAAGCGTCCGGTATAGAATAGCATCCATCAAAGTTTCTTCTTTTCATGGTAATTAAGTGAGGGGACCACCCGACAAGATAAAGGGTGATATCTGTCCAAATTCACCAGTAAAATTGATCGGGAAATGCTAAGTGAAGAATGAACGAAAAAACAGATGGAATTGCGACAAAGAGTGATAGTGATCTTACTATGATGACCAACGATGATGCGAGCAGTAATGGGGAAAATTGCAGATGGACAAGTGAAGGGATGACTTGGCCCGTTGTCTGTTGTACTTTTCACCAGGAACCGGGCGATCTCTTTATGCTTAGAAGCTTCCTGAGCGGATATTTCCAAAGGAGCACGTCCTCTATTATCTATAAGTTGCGTCACCCTAGCATTGCTTGTAACTACTGATGCCTTGACCATCCTTATCCTTCTATACAGGACAACAATGTGGAGACGAGCTCAACCAGGTTCTCAACAAATTGGTCTTGTGCACTCAAAGTGGCTGTCTGAAGCCTGTTTCTGATCTGCTTGTTATTTTGGTCGTATTTAAGCAGAAAATTGTTCAAAAAAATCTTTTAGCAGATTTCCAATTACCCTCGAATGCAGCTTGTAAGAATGGTTGGTGATAGCGTCCATTTAATTCCTCTTCCGATATTTCTGCAATATATGCAAACTTTTCAGGCCATTTTGTTAGTAAGTTCTCCTTGCCGACACCGAGAAGTGTCCTTAAAAGAACAATTTGATGAAGATCCGCCGCAGGTAATTAATTTCTCAATGAAATAACTCTTTCGAGGGACAACGCACCTGGAAGACCTCTGGATTGAGAAGGAGCTGATACAATGCTTAAACGAACGTCTTCAATATATGTAAGAGAAAGAGTGAGCACAAAATCCTTCCCATACTGACTAATTTTTTTCTTTTTCGTAGCCAAGGTTAGGGTTATGTTTGTTCAATGATAAACCAAAGAAAAGAACCACGAGAAAATACAAGTTTTGGCATATTTTAAGACCGCATCGCCTATATCTAATTTTTTTCTCAATCAGAACATGAACATGTACCTACAGGTTGTTCTGCATAATTCGAAAGCCCTTGTTTTTCACTTGGTCGTCGCCTTGGCTTGCTCTCGTCGGTAGAGTCTTCCAACAAAGATGTAAAGGGAGAATGCAAAAATGGGTAAGATATTTAGTTATCAAAGAATTTTACCCTCCACTTGGGGGAGTCCATTCCTTCCTCATATACAAGTACCTCCCTTAAAGTAAAGGTGAAACTCTACAATTACAACAAGCAAGCATTTTTTTTTTCCACTTTATAGTGATTGGATTACTTGAGAGTAAAAAAGTTTATCTCTAGGTATATAAACTAGACCTATACTAGCGAGCAAGTAGCGTCAGGTTCTAGTGCCACAGACCCTTAGGTTGAGTCCCTAGTAATGAAACTACTACATTAAGATGACTTTGTCCCTCTTTCTTTTTATAGTGTTCATTACATCCCTTGACAATTGACACCATGATCAAGTTGAGTCTTTACCGAGTTAAGTTGCATCTGGGGTTTGGTAAAGCTATTTGGGCAACTTAATTTGCAAGTCTTTCATTTTATAATTCATCATCAAAATGAGCACCTCACTTTTGTCAAGCCCAAAAGTAAAAGTAAAGAACTTCAATTTGATGACTATGTTCCTCTTTCTTACTATAGAGTTCATTGCATCTCTTGACAATTGACACCATGATCAAGTTGAGTCTTTACCAAATTAATTAGTTTCTTGGGCTTGGAAAAGCTATTCAGGCAACTTAATTTGCAAGCCTTCAATTGTATAATTCATTAGTAAAATGAGAACCTCACTTTTGTTAGGCTCAAAAGGAAAAGTAAAGAACTTTAATTTGATGACTCTATCCCTCTTTCTTAGCAAAAGTAAAGAACTTCAATTTGATGACTCTATCCCTCTTTCTTACTATAAAGATCATTCCATCCCTTGATAGTTGACACCATGATCAAGTTGAGCTTAGGAAAGCTATTCGGGCAACTTAATTTGCAAGCCTTTAGTCGTATAATTCATTAACAAAATAAGCACCTCACTTTTGTCAAGCTCGAAAGCAAAAGTAAAGAACTTCAATATGATGACTATGACCCTCTTCCTTACTATAGAGTACATTTCATCCATTGACAGTTGACACTATAATCAAGTTGAGTCTTTACCAAGTTACATTGTTTCTTGGGCTAGGGAAAGTTATTCAGGCAACTTTATTTGCAAGCATATAGTCTTATAATCCATCACCAAAATGAGCACCTCACTTTTGTCATGCCCAAAAGCAAAAGTAGAGAACTTCAATTTGATGACCCTGTCCTTCTTTCTTACCATAGAGTTCATTTCATCCCTTGACAGTTGACACCATGATCAAGTTCAGTCTTTATCAAGTTAAGTTGCTTCTTGGGATTGGGAAAGCTATTCGAAAGCCTTTAGTCGTATAATTCATCAACAAAATGAGCATCTCACTTTTGTCAAGCCTAAAAGCAAAATTAAAGAACTTCAATTCGATGACTCTATCCCTTTTTCTTACTACAGAGTTCATTACATCCCTTGACATTCAACACCATGATCAAGTTGAGTCTTTACCTAGTTAAGTTGCTTCTTGGGCTTGGAAAAGCTATTCGGGCAACTTAATTTGCAAGCCTATAGTCGTATAATTCATCAACAAAATGGACACCTCACTTTTGTCAACCCAAAAACTAAAGTGGAGAACTTCAATTTGATGACTTTATCCCTCTTTCTTATATAGAGTTCATTTCATCCCTTGATAGTTGACACCATGATCAAGTTGAGTCCTTACCAAGTTAAGTTGCTTTTTGGGCTTGTAAAAGCTATTTGAGCAACTTAATTTGCAAGTCTTTAGTCGTATAATTTATCAACAAAATGAGCACCTCACTTTTGTCAAGCCCAAAAGAAAAAGATAATTTCATAGAGCATCTAAGTGGGAGTCCATTTTTTGATACAAACTAAGAGGGGTCTTTTCTCATATTGCAAAGATATGATTGACGGTTAAAAACTAAAAAAGCACCTTGTCCCATATCGAAAAGATATGAGTGATGGTTTTCTTTTTCTTTTCTTTTCTTTTTCTTTTTGGCCAACAATTGCTAATTGACTTACAACCTTTGAGAGGTTGCATCTTTTCATAAGTTATAAAATAAGGGAAAAAAACTAAAAAAAAAAAAAAAAAAATCAATTAATTAGATAAAGTTATTTTTAAAAAATTTATCTGAATTTACAGTTTGTCTTTTGAAATGGCATATGTTAAAAATGCAACGTTTCAGAGAAAAGGTTGTATCTATTCAAACACTGTTATAGTTTCGACTTGATGTTTTGTTTCAATACTTTTAATTCTTTCTTGATTTTTCTTCCTTAAAAGATACAGCCTTTATTTTCGATTGCTTTCAATTTGAGAGTTCTTGGAAAAATACCAAATTGCTGTTGGCCATTCTCGTTTCAAACTTTATTTTATTATATACATCGGCATCATAAAATGTCTCCCAATGGAAAAAAAAAACACAAAAAACAGAGGTGAAGAAAATGATTTTTCCATGATATTCTGAAAGTAAAAATCAAGCGATGATGAATAAAAATAGGGATAAGTACACTAATGGTGCCATAAGTTGTGTACGGCGCTCACTTTGGTGCCAAAAATTTCCGTCGGATCACTTAAGTGCCAAAAAATTTGAAAAACGCTCACTTTGGTGCCAACTCCGACGAAATTGGCCGGAAATCCGACGTGGCCTTTTTTTATTAATTTTTGACGCCGACGTGGCTCGTCGGAGAGCTGAGTCAGCATCCAAACACCAAAACGACGCCGTTTGGTGTCTCCCCCAATTCAAAACCCTAATCTCTGGCCGTCGCCGTCCTCGACGGTCCTTGCGCTCGGCGGCCACGGCTTCGACCCCGACCTCAACCCCAACCCCGATGATGGCCACTCGGCGGCTGTAGCTCCGACCTCGACCTCGACCCCGACCACGACGATGGCCGTGGCTCAAACCCCGACCTCGACCCCGACGATGGCCACTCGACAGCCGTAGCTTCGACTCCGACCCCGACCTCGACCTCGACCTCGATGATGGCCACTCGGCGGCCGCAGCTTCGACCCCGACTCCGACCCCAACCCCGATGACGGCCACGGCTTCGACCTCGCCGAAACCCTAATTTCTTCCCCATGTGAGCTAAACGGCATTGTTTCCATGAAGCCATCCACATAGGACGGCAAAACGACGTCGTTTTCTTAAGGAGGACCGAAAACGACGTCATTTAAAGGCTTATCAATTTTTTTTTTTTTTTAAATCATTTTGGCCGGAATCTTTCGCCGGAGGCCGGAATCTTTCGCCGGTGGCACCAAAGTGAGCGTTTTTCCTCCGATTTGGCACTTAAGTGATCCAACAGAAACTTTTGGCATCAAAGTGAGCGCCGTACACAACTTATGGCACCATTAGTGTACTTATCCCAATAAAAATATTATATACATCGGCATCATAAAATTTTTTTGCCCAAAAATGTCTCAGAATGGTAATATAAATCTATTTATTGAAGATTGTGGCGTGTAAAAAATTTAAATTGATTATGTGTCATTATCTAAAACCTTCTTGTACGAACCGGCCTTTACATAATAAAAATCAATCGAAATAGGATTCATGTTACATACGCTGTCAGTATGAGTCTTTTTTACACAAGCAGTCTCAAAATGGAAAAACCTATTTGTCGATTAAAGTTACTTGTTAAAAATTAAAATCGTATGTGTCATTCTATAAAACCTACTTATATAAAGAAAACTTTACACCGCAAGTGCACTGAATAAAGTTCAATAAAATATGTTGTTTGCAAAGCAAGGATCGAAGAGGGAAAAAAATGATTATGTGAAATTGCACTTGTATCTTCTTTTAGTAAATTTTCCAAATTTACACTTTTGTAAACAAAAGGAATTTCCATAAAGTTTCTGGTGTCATAAATTTTGGAAAATTAGTTGTCATTCACATTCCGTTCGTTTCGTGGAAATCAATTTCCAAGAAAATATTTTTCTGATTTTCTAGCGTTCATTTCACGAAAAATGAATTGATTGAGAAAAAATTCCCATGAAAGGAAAAAAAAAAGTCTTCTAAAATAAGGGAAAATGTTTTTTACATTTCAAATAAGGGAAAATATTTTCTTCACTCACTCTCTCTTATCTCACACCCCTACTAGCCCCCATTTCTTTCTTTTTATTTTATTATTTTCTTAAAAATTCAATTTTTTTTCTTTTTGCTTTTCTTCTTTCTTGGCCGATTGCCGATCATGGCGATGGCCAGCGACTAGCCATAGGCGAGCCTCAAAATCGTCAACCTCTGGTGAGTGTCAAGCTCGAGGCTTGCTTGATTGGCAAGTGCGAGCCTCACCACAAGCTCAAGCTCGTTGGCCTTGGGCCTTGCCAAATCAATGAGCCTTGAGCTTGAGGCTTGATTGTGGGTGGTTGCCGGCCATTGCCATGGCCGGTGATTGACCAAAGAAGAAGAAAGAAAATGAAAAATAAAAGGAAAAAAATAAAAAGAAAAAAAAAAAGTAGAAAGAAAATTAAAATTTAAAAAATTTAAAAATCAAATTTTAGAAAAAAATAGAAAAATAAAAGAAAACATATTTTTTAAAATGAGTGCACAGAGGAAAATGGGATCGATTTTTCTATGCCGAATGATGGAAAATATTTTCTAGTTCATTTTAAAGTTTTAGTTGAATACCAAAATTATAAAATTGCTTTTTGAAAAATAATTTTGAAAAACGCTACAAATTCGCAAAACAGACGAAGCGTCGGGAAAAAGAAAATGGGTACATCACGTGCGGCTGGAACTTTGGCTCCGTGTGGAAGTGTATGTATAAACAGAGAAAGTCCGTGACGACACAAATTGACTTTAAGTCTTCATCCACGTGAAAGCTATTTCTCTGCTTTGGATTTGAAAAGAGGCAAGAGTGTCGCGTCCTTTTATTGAGGAACTCTGGCAGCAGTCTCCACTCCAATGACATCTTCTGTCGGCTATTTGGCTTGTGTTATTGTGCTCTTTTACTTTTATGGGGTCATTGCTTTTGGCCAGTTACATCGTGCCTATCTGTAAAGCATTCTATAAATGCTCGCAATTATTGGATCATGTAAACGTTTTAAATACCCTCAATCTACACTGTACAAGAGTAATTTCTGCCTACTGTAGAATAATAGTTGACTAAGAGTCAATTGCCATATACCAATGACCTTGTAAATCTCTTTTCACTCCTTCCTCTTGCGCGACATATATACAATTTGAGAAGAGTCCTCAATAATTTCATACACAAATTCACACTTTCAAACGTGCTTATCTCACGATGCAGATGAAAAACGTTTCCTCTTTGTTTTTACTAACTCCATTAATTAACTTTCCATCTAAATTTTTCCTTTTCATTCCTTATATTTCCAACGATTAAGTTTTCTTTTTACATCATAAATATTCTTTTTTTACATAAACTTGTCACTTGAATAAGAGTAATTTTTGCCTACTGTAGAATAAGAGTTGCCTAAGAGTCAATTGCCATATGCCAACGACCTTATAAATCTCTTTTCTCTCCATCCTCTTGCGTGACATGTATACAATTTGAGAAGAGTCCTCTATAATTTCATACACGAATTCATACTTTCAAACGTGCTTGTCTCACAATGCAGATGAAAAACGTTTCCTTTGTTTTTACTAATTCCATTAATTAACTTTCCATCCAAATTTTTCCTCTTCATTCCTTGTTTTTCCAATAATTAAGTTACTTACAAAATAATTGGTTATGTTTCATTATTCAAAATCTGCTTGTTTGAAGAAAATGAGAATAAAGCCTGTTGAAATAGATTCATGTCATACACCGTCATTGTGAAAGTCTTCCCCCCCCCCCCCCTTTTTTACACAAGCAGTCTTAGAATGGAGGTATAAATCTGTTCATGGAATAAATCTACATGCTGAAACTAAAATTGCATATGTGTCATTTTATAAAACCTGCTTATGTAAATAAATTTTTATACCGTTAGTAAACTCGGAAAAAAAAATCCATAGAAATATGTTGTCTGCAAAGCAGGGGATGGTGGATGAAAAGAAAAAAGAGTAATACTGTGACGCTTGTATTTTTTTCAAGTGAATTTTCCAAATTTTCACTTTTGTGAATAGAAGGGATCTCCATAAAATTTCTGATGTCATAAAATTCGGAAATGAAGACATCATTCAGGAAAACAATGGTACATCATCTCCGGTGGGAGGTTGGGCTCCATCCACAAGTCCATCTATAAAAGGAGATCTCCATGAGAACACAAAATAAGTTCGACTTCAACCACGTAAAAATACACTCTCTCTGCTTCAGCTACAGCGCTCCTAAGAATTCACGGCAAAGAATCCTCCATGGATATCCAAAGCAGCGGGTCGAAGTTGCCACCACCGCCAGGCATGTTCCTTTCTTTCCTTCGTTGTTCCGATTTGATCCCACAAGGCAATGGCAAAATCGGAAAAATTACGCTTTTTTAGTGTTAATTTCAAAGTAATATAAGCAACGTCAGGGACAGTAAATGTATTGAAAATTGTAGTATTTCTTCATTTTATTACTTAATAAGTGTCCAGACATTTTTTTTTAATAAAATGGTACGAGGAAATTTTGCGATTTCTTGTTTTCATTTCCAAAAATTCTCAACGAGAATACGTTTGGCAGAAATTTTGGTTTCTGTGTTTTCAAAATTTAAACCTTATGATGGTTTTTATTCATGTGTTGATGGGCCTAGTGGGCCCGTTCGCTCATGTTGGGCCTAAAAGCCTGGCCCGCAAGATAATGGCCCATGGAGGAACGGTTGCGATGCGAGGGGTTGCGTCTTTTGGTATAGGTATTATGTTGAGAGGTTGCGTCCTTTGGAGGAAACGCTTTGAGGGAAAGTAAAAAGGAAAAAGAACGTACCTTTTGGAGGACGTACGAGAAGACACTCTCCCCCTCCAGACAACATAAGACAAAGGGAACGCTCCAAAGGAAAAGAAAGAGTACGTCTTTTCAGGTTTTTCTCCCCCTAATAGCAACAGCACGCTCCTTGGTAGAACGGGATCAAATTTTTCCTCGAACTTCAGCATTGGTGTTTAATCTGTGGATAATAAGGTACGCTCGATTCTGTGATGTGCCTTTGATCGGTGATACATGTTTGTTCTTGGGCTCGTCTTCCACATTCGTTTTAGGGATTCAATTTAATATCGAATTCGTTTTAGGGATTCAGGTAATTCCCAACATTGGTATCACAGCCGTAGTTCATGTTTCCCGATCCCCTTTTTATGTTATTAAGGTCGAAATTCGAGAAAAGCTGCTACCAGTCGATCGGGGACGGAAAAACCCGACACCCGCACCCTCTTTTGTGATTTTCTGCAAGTCGAAATTTGTTTTTGATAGTGCAGGATCGAAGGTCTTGTCGATATGAGAAAAACGAGTGGCGGATTGCCGCTGGATGCACTGCCACGCATGGCCGGAACGAACGGGGGTCATCGGCGCGTGCAACAGTCCCCCGCAGGCACGTGCGTCACACGCGCCATTTCAACTATAGGCGCGTACGACGCACGCACGAGGTGCTAGCGCGTGCCACGCACACGCTGGCTAACGTCATCGTGACGTCAGCCCGTGCATGCGTGTGGCACGTGCCGGTCGGTTCATCCAACCAGTCCGACCCGATTCGACCCGACCCGACGGCCATTGACTCGACCGGTTGATTGTTGACTGCCTTTGACCCATTTGACCCGTTGACTTGACCCGGTCATCCATTGACCATTGTCACAACCCGATCTCGCCACCCCTCAAGATGTCCAAGGTGGGAAAGGTCGGGTTTAGGGATACTTGATCACGAGAGTTTCCTCAAGAGATCACGAGCTCTCCCAAGCTCATACCCCGCGTGACAGCAAGTTTATTTATGCGATCTAGTTGTTTATCACAACCTAAAAATATACAAGAGTCGCCATTAGCCTCATTTTCAGGGGTCGGCTAGAAACCCAATCGAGAGTCGGGAGTGTTCTCTTGATTCCTACGCAACCAGATATCTAGATTCGGGGACTTGGGTTACGCTAATATTGCTATTAGCGCCCTTTCAGTACCTAAACAGTGTGTTGTGTTTTTCCTAACATGTCCATGCTTTTTCTTTTTACATTTTCAGGATCATCAATTTTATACTAAATGATCATGCGTGGTGGATTACTTTCATGCTATTCTATTTCTAAAAAAATAGAAAGGAAAACAACCAATAAAATTGAAATTGCAAGACATTAAGTAAGCAATCAAGGAAAAGCAGTAAACCTAATCATGCAATTCTAAAGAATATAAAAGAGAAAACAATCGAGAAAGGAAGGAAACCCGCAACTTGTTGGGCTTTATACAGTGCATGAAACCCGAGACATATGTCGGGAAAACCAATATTACATGACAATGGTCGGAATGGACATCGACCTTCACCATCTTCACGCTTTATCCATGTTCAGGATCCTATTCTAAACCTAGTCTAAGAAATAAGAATCCCTTGCCTCATCTTATATGACTAAGACAACGCATAGAAATCATTATTACAATGAACAGACATAGGCATCAGACATGAACATGAATCTTAGCAAATTCAAGTCACAAACAGGACAAAATACAATGCATGTTTAAAGGTTCGTAAGACCACCTAGACAATGTACAAAAATGTGAAACTTGCACATGACATAAGGTTGAATGCGAAAAAGGTTTGGGTAAACATTTAACCCTAAATCAGAATGCAAAGAAGTCACACAAGTCATTAACATTGCAAAGTGACTTGGAACTAAGAAGCAAAATGCATGACTATTTCAGTTATGGTATATCGACTTGATGCATGGTTTTTACATAGTAGATGATCTTCAAATGAGACATGCTACATATCATCAAATTTAGTATGCATCATATTCTAAAAGATTCAAGAAAGCATGCACATACATCGACCAAATCATCCATCACAGAAATTGGGCATTCAATATAGGCACAATAAATGCACAATTAATAGCTATCTCATCCTAGAATCTTTATGGTAGATGGATCAGCATATGAAGAACAAATTTCACAAGGAAGCTTCTCAAAATTTTTAACACGTGAACTTCTAAAAATTCAAGAACCTGAACAAGTCAATCAGGATTAGAACATGGTAGCATGTCACACCGGCATTCTACAATATATTGAAAGCAATTGGACACATCTACTATCTCATTTTTAAAACTAACAGCAACTAACCACAGAAAGGACAGCATTTCCTTAATCGAATCAACTCCAACAATTCTAAAAAAAAAATATAGCATGTCCAACAATCACAACAGCAGTATCTCAAATCAAGAAATCAATATAACATTTGAACCAAAAGTCTCGTGATCCTGTCCATCTTTCCCTTCTGAACAAGCATTTACAAAATGCATGTCACTGATAACCTTGAAGTACTCTATAGGACAGATTGTAAAACCAGCAAACAAATGCATTTCAAAACAAACCCTTAGGCAAGTCAGTCAAGCAAACATCATAAGAGAGTAGTCATCTCAAGACATGAAACTTGCAACTATTATGAAGGAATCTACTCTTGAACCCAGATTGCATGATTTGATTAATACCAAAGAATCACGACACTCAAATCAGCAATATGGACTCTATAGAGTAAAGCATGAACAAAGAATAGCACATCAATGACACAACTAAACAATTCCACACACCAGGACATATGAACAACAAGCAAAGAAATATCGATACTAAAGAACAACACAACTCTGGACATCTTTACAAACAAAAACACATAAAGCTTGGATCGGTAGAACACAAATAAGCTATTGGGTAAAGTGATTAGTGTTAGAAATTGGTTTGATAGTGGATATCTAATATCAATTATCAAACAACAGAACTTTGCTAAAAAAAAAAAAAAAAAAAAGAACAATATAGCAAGACCATTCCACACGCGATATACCTTTTTTGTATCATCAACCTCAAAATCTATGCTTAAAAGATCGTAGGAATGTGGCAAACAATCAGGCCCACCCAAAAACCAGAATATGCATTTCTGACCAAGGCAAATTCCAGATTTCAGAATGGATTAGAAAAAAAATGTTAAACATGGCAAATGATGGTCGATTCATGCATGCAATATGTCATTTTAAAGCTTGAGATGCCTATTACAATTATCTAGAAGACATTAAGTCCTAATAACACAATCTACCAGCTCATTTCGAGGATCGAAGTATATCAATCAAAATAGGCATACGAATTTCCACATCAGAGAAAAACACAACAATTTTCCAGAATTACTTCCTAACTTTTAAAGAAAATTTCATGTGGCTAATGATATCAGATCAAGGTGTATTATAGCTCGTTGGAAAGTTAGTCGAACCATCTTCAACTCTCATGAAGGCATTAAACACAGAAAACCACAGAAACCAGCTCATATCAGGTCATTTGCACAAAAGGCCATCCGAAACAGAGAACCAATCAAAACAGCAAAATTTCAAACAAGGTCAGGGATATTCTAGACATACTCGACCTGAGTAAATAATCTTCAATTATTATGAAATTTTTATTTGATATAGATTGGAACCTAATGAACAACTTTCATTTAGACATCAACTTTAGAATCTAATCACAAAAAATCATGTGAAAATGGCAAACAACATAGGTCATGAAAACAGAACACTTAATCATTTACCAATTGTAGCTCCGTTTGTAACAATTGTTGAATCTAGTAAATGATGACCAAATCCAAAATTTCACGGCATCCATTACAAAATATCAAGAAAGAAACAAGCCTCGAGCACAGTACAAAAGGACAGCAAGCCTCGAGCACAGTAAAGACTATGAACGTGCGTTTAGCTTAGGCATTTCATCGAACGCTAAATAGGCGCAAGAAAAACAGGGAGCACCGAGACTGAGCTTGAGTAGGGATTTAAAAACAATCAACATTTAAGACCTCGCAATCCCAGCATGCACATGGATAAAACCGAAACTCACATGAACAGGACAACGGCGACCTGGTGTAATGATTCCAAAACTAAGCACAAAGAAGAGACAAAATAAGGCAATAGGTCAAGGGTTCCTACCTGGCTCGCGGCACCAGACAGGAGATAAGACCCGAGGAATCGTCCAAAGAGCGAGCCTCCAATCGAGAGAGTTACTAATCTCCAAGAGCGATCCTCAACCAGTCGGAACAGAGAGAATCTCCGATCCTGATGAAGCTAGATCCAGGCGAGAGCGATCAAGTGTCTGTGAGAAAAAGAGAATTAGAGCAGGAAAGAGAATTCTCGAGCGAAAGAGTCAGCTTGAGTCCCAGAGAGCGTGTGAGATCTAGAGAGCGTCCTCGAGAGAAAGAAACCGTTCGGCCGTTTTTCCTCCGAGAAAGAGTCTGAGCCGAGAGTGTTCGTCCGTTCCGTCACAGTCACAGCTGTACTGACCGATATAGGAAATTTAGCTACGGCTATCACCGATCGGGGATGGGAATACGCTGAGCGAGAAGATGATCAGCATAGCGAGGCCAACGACCGCTTCAATCTCTTCATCTTTGAAGCCAGAAACATCACCGATGATTTCTTCTCATTCTCCATCTTCTCCAACTCTATCTATCTAGAAGCACAAACCTCCGAGCGGCGGAACTCCCGACGGAAGAAACGAAAACCGATCGCGAGTGGAGGTCAACTCCGGATCTCAGTACCGGAGGCGATAGGCCAAAGCAATGATGGAGACGAAGGATGTGACGGTTGGTGACCGGATTGCGGTAGAGGCGGCGTGCCAATCGAATCTCCGCCGCTATGGGAAGAACTTGAAGATTTGGGATCCGAGTCAAGTGCAGAGAAAGAGAGAAAGCTTGACGATGGAGGATCCTGGATCTAGGGTTTTTTGGTGTGGTGGAGGAGACCAGAAAGAAAAATCCCAAATCGAAAGAGAGAAAACCCCCTTTTCTAGCTCCGCGGGAGAGGGAGAACGTGATGAAGAGAGAGCGGGAGCCAGGGAGAGAGAGAGAGCATCTGCGAGAGCCAGAGAATCCCCCCAGTACAGAGAGTCTTTCCAACATTTTTTAGAGAGCGAGCGTTCTTTTTCCCAGAGAAATCGTTTAGCCCTTTTTTCAGAGAGCGAACCCGTGAGAGAGAATTTGCGCGCAAAAAAAAAATGAGCGAGCGCCGGAGGGAGAGAGAAAAAAAATAATAAAATAATAAAAAAATAAAAGTCGAGCCCCCTTTATATATTTTTTTTCAGCGTTTTTCCCTTTTTCTTTTTGTTTTCTCTTTTTTTTTCTTTTTTAATGTTTTCATTCTTTTTTTATTCTTCTTCTTCTTCTTCTTCTTTTGCTTTATTTTTATATTTTTCTTGCAAAATGAATGTTTCAAACGTCGACAAAAATTTCGGGTGTCAACAGCCGTTGAATGGAGTTGACCACCATTGACCAGCCGTTGACCGCCGTTGACCTGCGTTGACAGTCGTTGACCACCATTGACCGATGTAAAAAAAAAGGAGGAAAATTTTGTATTTTTCAATTTTGTTCGTTAGGGATTAAGTAATCCATTTTTGTTCTGCATTTGTTGCAGAAACTATGATGCGTTATGCATGTATACCTGCATTTCCGAGAACGGAGGAGGAAAATGCAAGACTTAAAGGGCTAATGACAGAATTAGCTAATTATCGGTGGAATGATGGTGATGTGGTATCACACGTGGTTAGGGTCAATCAGATGATACAAGAAATCATCTAGAATGATTATCCTATGCCGGATTTTGAGAATATGCCGGCCTTAATGATCACTTTTCCACCTAAATGGCAAGCAATGTTAAATCGCCCATGGGAGGTCAACGTGTTCCCGGATTATAGGAGGCTTGCGGTAGCTTTTGTAAGAGAATACTATAGGATCGAGTTAACCAAAACTTTAACCCTTGGGATGTGTGCCACATGGTGCAGAGTGAATGCACCTTGGAGGTGGCATGAGAGCTCTTCAAAAGTCTTTCCTTGGTTGGCCAATGTGCCTTCAGATTTCTTAGAGAATTTTACTGATAGATTAGAAAAGACTTTCCCTATTTATTTCTTAGATTAGTTTGAGATGTTTTAGGTGTAGATATATCTTTCTATGTTGATATTTTTTTCCTCTGAATATATTACTTAGTGTAACGGACATGCTTGATTATTGAAAGTTCGATGTTATTTATTGATGTAAATTAGTATGTTAATTTACAATACATCGTGGGAAGTTCAAGAAAGTTTTAGTGACTTTGCTGAACTTATTTTGCATGGAAGATTATATTAATAATAGTTTTAAGTTATGATTTTTTGGATGATGATTGGAAACATAGTGACCTTTTGATTTTGAAACCATAATTAAAATTATTCATTAATATGATGGGTCTATGCAAAATAGATGCATAAATAATAAGCATTAATAATTTGTGCATATGTGTCTAATATGTTTAGATCGATGACTTCAGCAACTAAGAACATAATTGCTGATTTGAACAAAGAAGACAAAATGAACATCGAGAATTGTGAAATATTAAATATGAAATTCAATGTGTGCTTGAAAAGCAAGAAGCATTAGAAGCTCTTGATAATGTTATGGAAGAAATTGAGGATGCTGTAGGCCACCTTGAGCTAGCAAAGGACTGCCTCAAGACATTTGAGAATGAAACACATATTTGCTATATTGCTTCCAACTCAGAAGGAGCTTCGAGCTCTAAGTGCAAGCGTATTGATTTGTTCAATATGTGGAAATTCAAGGGATCAAATCCTTCTTGCAAGAACCAAAAGCTGACTAACATAAGAGAGGAAAACGTTCTCGAGTGAAGAGTATTTCAAGGGTGAAGTGTTACAACTATGACCAGAAGGGTCACTACGCTCGCGATTGTCGCGAGTCAAAGAAGGTACTCACCCCTTTTACTCTTAAGAGCTTTGCTAATGTGTCAAGTTCTGTATTTTTAGCTGAATCTAATCTTTTGTAGATTGTAGATTCAGAAGCAACAGACCATGTAGCGAAAGATAGAGAATCATTCATAGAATTTCGACGAGTTCCAACTAGAACTAAGTGGATCTATGTAGGAAATAACTCCAGATCTAAAGTTAAAGGGATTGGCACCTGTCAATTGAACATGCGTGGTGGAGGCACCTTGTTCCTACATGATGTTTTATATGCTCCGGAGATTTGTCGAAATTTAATGTCCGTTTTGGTGCTGGTTAAGCTTGGTTTTAGTGTGAACTTCCATAATAACAGTGTAGATTTGTATTTGGATACAAACTATTATGGCTGTGATCATTTTCTGGATGGTTTTATTTTACTAAATGTTGACTATGGTGATTTCAATGTTTGTTATTCCCTTTTCACATCTTCTACTTCATATAATAATGATGTGAATGTGTGGCATACTAGACTTAGTCATATTGACCAACAACGTATGAATAGACGAGCCAAAAAAGGCTTGTTCGGTAACATTGAAAAAGTTGATTTGCCCATATATGAGAATTGTCTAGTAAGAAAAATAACAAGAAAACGATTTGGAAAATGAAAAAGAGCTTAATTTCCTTTACATTTAATCCATTCTGACGTCTGTGGTCCAATAAATGTGAGAGGAAGGCATGGGGCTGTTTATTTCATCATATTTATAGATGATTATACTCAATTCGGATATGTTTATTTGATTTCTCATAAATCTGAAGCATTGAGTTGTTTCAAAAAATTTATGAACTTGGTAGAAAATCAATTAGACAATAAAATAAAAGTATTGAGATCCGATCGAGGTCGTGAATATTTATCCGATGAGTTCAAAAGTTATGTGATGAAAAAGGAATAGAAAAACAGTTATATATTTCATATACTCCTCAACAAAATGGTGTTGCGGAGAGAGAATGAACAGAACCCTATTGGAAATGGTTAGGTCCATAATGGCGCATGCTAACTTACCTATCATTTTTTGGAGTGATGCGTTGTTAACTGCTGCCTATATACTTAACCAAATGCCTTCCAAATCAGTTACTTCCACTCCATATGAGTTATAGACAGGCAAAAAATCAGAATTAAGTCTTCTTAAGCCATGGGGTTGTGCTGTTTATACTCATGAGTCCTCTCATAAGTTTGGGAAAGTGGGTCCCAAAGGAAATAATAGTATTTTCATAAGATACTCTAAACACTCGAAATGTTATGTGTTTATAGGTAAGCAGAAAAGTGGGAGTATAACTAAGTTTAAATCACGGGATGTCACATCCTTAGAGAATGAATTTCCTAAGAATGGCGAAATAGGTGAGGATTACTTTATATTTGAAATCTTGGATCAAAATAACGAACTTAATGAAGTTTGTCCAAGTGGGAGTAACATGAGAAGTGATGAATTTAATTCAACTCACTCTCAATTACAACCACATGATGAGATGATATCGTCATTATCTAATCCGAGTAGGAGCATGATGGGGAATGATATGCACAGTGTACAATCTCCCATACAGTGAACAAGTCGCAAAAGTATTCCCCGTCGACATTTTGACATTGAAGGAGAAACTTTCATGGTTACTCCACAAGATGAAGATGAGCCAAGAAATATTAATAATGCTCTAAATTACCCTAATAAGGAAAAATGGATTCATGCAATGAAAGAGGAAATTGAGTCAATGAAATAAAACCGTGTTTGGGAATTGGTTGATTTTCCAAAAGGACACAAAACCATTGGGAATAAATTGATTCTCAAAATAAAGCGTGAAGCTGATGGCTCAATAGAAAAGCATAAAGCTTGCCTTGTGACGAAGGGGTATAATCAACAGGAAGGAATTAATTATGAGGAAACATTTTCTCCTGTCGTGAGATTTACCTCGATTAGCATTATTCTGACAATAGTAGCAAGTAGGGATCTTGAGTTACATCAAATGGATGTAAAGACTGCTTTTCTCAATGGAGAATTAGACGAAGAAATTTATATGGAACAACCCGATGGTTTCATTAATGAAAGGCCAAGAAGAAAAGGTATGTCGACTTTTGAGATCGATATATGACCTTAAGCAGTCATTGAGACAGTGGTATATACATTTTCATAATACCATAATGGCATATGATTTTATAATGATTGATGAGGATCATTGTGTATATATCAAAAGATCCAAAGATCAATTTGCGATCATATCATTATATGTTGATGATATACTAATTGCCGGAAGTAATATGGAGTTTGTTAACATTGTCAAAAGTTGGCTATCTTCCAATTTTGAGGTGAAAGACATGGGTGAGGCTGCATACATTCTTGGAGTTAAGATTTCAAGAAATCGTTCAAATAGATCATTGTCTCTTTCGCAAGAAACATACATAAATAGGGTTCTTGAACGATTTCGTATGCAAGATTGTAAACCCATAGATACTCCTATCGCAAAAGGCAAAGGGTTGAGCCACAGATTATGTCCAAGGACTCCACAAGAGAAGAAACAAATGCAACATATTCCTTATGCTAGTGCTGTTGGGAGCTTGATATACACTATGATGTGTACAAAACCTAACATATATTTTGCAGTTGGAGTAGTGAGAGGATACCAATCCAATCCAAGTCAAACACATTGGAAAGCCGTTAAGAAAATACTGAGGTATCTAAAGGGAACTGCTGATTATACGCTGAGTTATCAAGGAAAGGATTTGCGACTCGAAGGCTATTCTGATGCTGATTGGGGAGAAGATTTAAATGAAATGAAATCTACCTCTGGGTTTGTTTTCTTATTGAATAATGGTGCCATATGTTGGAGCAGTAATAAACAAACGCGTATTGACTTGTCCACGATGAAAGCTGAGTTCATGGCATTATCAATAGCAATATAAGAAGGTGTTTGGCTTAAAAAAATTTTGGATTATTTAGGTGTTATTGAAAGTGCTACAAACTCATTGTTGGTTAACTGTGATAGCCAAACAGCAATAGCATATACCAAAGATCCAAAATATCATAGCAAGACCAAACATATAGATACTAAGTATAATTTTATCAAAAATATGGTTGCACAAAAAGATGTGAACTTATAGTATATATCTACGTATAGAATGGTAGCAGATCCTATAACAAAGCCAATACCTAGAAATGTGTTTTGTGGTCATGTAAAATCTCTAGGATTGCGTAGAGGTTGATGTACTGAATATTGTAATTTCCCTAAAGTGTTCACATTTAATGAATTTGTGTTTTTCATCATTAATGCCTATGAATCTTTGTTTGACATTTATGCATCTTAATACTTAGTGCATTATATATTAAGTTGAGAAAGTATGTCGGACAGATAAGAGATTAGCCCACTCACACGAGTAATCGCCTCTATTTACTGTGTGATAAATGAAGTTGAGACGGTTTTTAAGCTTATTATCTAGATAATAATTGAGAGCTCAAGCTTAAAATACCTATGTCGCCTTAATTAAGTATTAAGATGATGACATAATATTTTCTATGTCCGAAAGTATAATAACCCACATATTTTACTTTATCTGTCTATGCTGCCAGATGTGAGTTCTGATGAATTTTGTAAACGAGTAGATATGTAAACTCAAGTTAGACATTATGTATATTTAAACTATCATATGTACTATATTAATGGTGTAGACATACGCTCCATGGGAAAGGAGTTAATACCGTAATACGTATTTCATACTACGTATGCATGAGACGACCAATAAGAGTGGCAAAAGTTTGATCTCAACTTTTATGCCGTGTGAAACTCTTGAGGAAAATAATTCCTCAATTTAGTGCCCTCATGACTCTTACTTATTCTCAAGATTTCTATTTAGTGTTTGTTATCTTAGGATGTTGCCAATGATCATAAATTGATTCAATCTGATGAGACATTTTTAGAAAAGCAAGCTGAACTGAAATTGAGAGTTCGAAGGAAATAGGAAGATCAAATTTGGAGAATCACATTCTAAGTTTTGTATTCACTGGTCGACCAATTATGACTGTCTTTGGGATAATCATAATTGTGAATACAATATATCATTATTTAAAATGAGATCAAGAAAAATATAAATGTGATCAATCGATTTAGGGTACTGCATACTAAATCTACTCAAAGTGTGATGTCCATTATGAGCTGTTGTATATTCCTAACAGATGTATAGCAACGAGCTCTCAAAGTATGCTGGTCGCACAGATTATTCACCGATATGAATGTTGCAGAGAGGTAAAGAGGATCCTGTTCAGCCCACCATGTGCGAGTGGGAGATGATGGTTTTTATTCATGTGTTGATGGGCCTAAGTGGACCCGTCCGCCCATGTTGGGCCTAAAAGCCTGGCTCGCAAGATAATGGCCCATGGAGGAACGGTTGCGATGCGAGGGGTTCCGTCTTTTGGTATAGGTATTACGTTGAGGGGTTTCGTCTTTTGGTATAGGTATTACGTTGAGGGGTTGCATCCTTTGGAAGAGACGCTTTGAGGGAAAGTAAAAAGGAAAAAGAACGTACCTTTTGGAGGACGTACGAGAAGACGCTCTCTCCCCCTCCAGACAACGTAAGACAAAAGGAACGCTCCAAAGGAAAAGAAAGAGTACGTCTTTTTAGGTTTTTCTCCCCCTAATAGCAACAGCACGCTCCTCGGTAGAATGGGATCAAATTCTTCCTCGAACTTCAGCATTGGCATTTAATCTGTGAATAATAAGGTACGCTCGATTCTATGGTGTGCCTTTGATCGATGATACATGTTTGTTCTTGGGCTTGTCTTCCGCATTCGTCTTAGGGATTCGATTTAGCATCGAATCCGTTTTAGGGATTCAGGTACTTCCCAACACCTTAAAAATGAACAAGACCATTGATATTATTTTGTACCATAATTGCTTTGAAAAGCCACACCAATGGAAAATGATTTCTTAAAAATTTGGAAAGTTCAACTGAATCATTAGAAATTGAAACTATTCTTTTTGGAAAAGACTTGCTTTAGAATTATTTGGGCAAATAACACATTTGTCCTTGTAATTTTGACAAAGTGACTTACTTGAGTACCATGATAACACATTCATTTTTTATTTATTTTTTGTCCAAGATAACACATTCATTTGAATGCTATAATTTTCAATCAATCACTTATATGTCATAACTTTTAAAAGGCATCCGCCCAAGAACCAAAAATCTAACGTGGTATAACACATGTGGTGAACATTTAAAAAGTTATTGGCGCTTAAGTGATCAATTAAAAAGTTATATCTACAAAAAAATATGACACTCAAGTGAATGCTGTACAAAAGTTATGACACTTGTAATGTTCTTTTCCTCAATTATAACTTATAAATTCATTATATTAATTGATGAAATAGATGTGCTTAAGTTACTTCTTTTATTTATATTTGTATATAAATTATATTACGATTGATAAGTGAAATTGTGGAGATAGATAAAATTTTGTATAGACTTAATTTATGAATAATGTCGGAGATAAAATCAATGACTACGAAAATAAAAACTCACTGAAAAGCACATTGACCAAGGTACGAAAGTTAGGAGGCCCATAAAACTAATTTGTGATATAATGCCTATATAAAAAAAAAAAACTCATAATCTCTATCAAGTGTAATGCTAAAAACTTTTCGTTTAAAAGTTTAACACAGAAAATTCCATGCAATGAATGAGCTCGATACTAGTCACGTATCAACGATCTAAAGCATACAAAGTTTCATCTAAGGTTATTTATGTTCATTTCTTTTTTGGATAACAAAGTGGCTGACGAAGAAGGGAGCGAAGGGAGCATTGGCACGGCAGCTGATAAAGCTTCCCAAGACCGTCATAGACCAACTTCTTATGGACACTACCCGAAGTCCATCAATCAATTAGAAAATAAAGGTTTGTCCGTTTGAACTATTAATCTTCGTTTATAATAAATCTTGCCTTTCATGCATTCTGACATTTTTAGTCCACAATAATTTAAATTTTAAGCATACAAAAGCTGACGTGTAACTTCAAATATATTCTTTTCATAATTGTTAAAATCTGATCAATATCTTGTATTATAATTGAGAAAGCGCCCCCCCCCCCAAAAAAAAAAAAAAAACCAAAAAAAAAAAAACTTCCAAAGAGTAAACAAATGCCCTCATAGAAAATAATATGTTGGGTATACGACTGCCCTTGGCTTGCATCTGTGGTTCATCGGAACTTTGAGCAAGTGCAACGGTTACAATTGACCTAACAATCTAGAAGTGCAAAAGCCTGAGGATTTTAATGTTTGGCAGTCGCGCCAACAGCGGTGGTCAATGGAAAGTATCGACAATTGTTTAAAGCTGCACTGCGTGGTCAATGGAAACATGTCGAGCATATCATGAACGGCGATAGCAAAGCAATGACGGCCGAAATTATTAGAGTAAAAGATGAATCCGTTACTTTGCTTGAAGTTGCGGTTATTGCCGCACAAGATCAACTGGTTGAGAACCTCGTCAGGCTCTGGCCTCGAAATTATGATGATCTTATTTTTAGGAGGGCTCTCTGCAATGCTGCTCGAGGAGGAAGAATAAGGATGGTAAAGGTATTAGTAAAAAAATTAATGCTAATTCTGAAAGCATAGCCCTGGCCCTATCGACAGCTATTTCATGGGCTCCTATGCAAAAGGAGGTTATATAGTACCTGGTCAAGCATACATCCAGCCCAGATGATGATACCATGAGCAGCCTTATTATGGCCGGCCATTTGGGTAGGATTTCACACTCACTCATCTTATCTCAGTTCCGTCACTCTTTACTTAACTTTTTTGTTTTGTGTCCTAAAAGACATAGTCTACTATTTAACTTTGCGATGCGGTGGATTAGAGACAACCGAAGATCCCGAACTCGATAGATCGTTGAGATATTTGGCGCCTATGATGTCTTACTTCCGTAGTAGAGCTAGACTCAGTTTTTGGGAAAAAAAATGTAGGTACTTCTTGCATTTCTTTTGTTAGCTATGTACAATTCGAGCAACTCTATCCCCATGGAATTCACTTTATCTGTTACCATTTTTAGGTATCCCAAAACGCTTGGTCGATATGTCATTTGGCAACTCCAAATCCATGAAGATGGCTCAAGGTATTTCTGGCAACCTGCTTAATTGTTGGACTAACACAACAAAAAGAGAGATCCTACTGTCAAAAAATTTAAGGATTAAAGACTACATCTATGTATACAATTTAATATATAACCCATGAGGTAAATCACAAATTAATAAAAAAAATAATAATATAAAAAATATATATTTATAAAGTAGGTCGAGAAGGCTTATTCAAAAGTCAAATTGCCATGTAAAATTATTGAGAACTGTAGATTTGGATTCCAAATTACAAACGTTGATTGATCCAAAGTTGTTTTCTAACACGTTCAAGCATTATCAAATTTCATTACATGTGCAATTTTCATTTCATGGGTCTGATATGTATCTTCTTCATAATTGTTGGTATGATTCTTCTCTCCTTTTCGTGGTGGTAGCAATGCAGTTCGTAATATCACTCTTGAATTTTGCCACTAAAATAGGTATAGGAAACTGCCATGTTATCAACAGAAAAAGGACTTATTTCATCCATGGGTAGAGATCTCTTAATTTAAAGTGTAACTTGATAATTTCAGGAATCCCTTGAGATCACAGGTATTAATATTGACTGACTCTCCATTCGCGTGTTGTGATACGATTCGATTAGCATCAATTCAATTCAAAGTCTAAATGATATATATCCTTTAGGTGAATATGTAAAAATACTCAATTGAAGATATATCTATCGATCCGTCACTAAATCTTCTCATTTCATTAAAAAAAAAAAGAGATCTTTTTTGGGTAAATTGCTTATTTGATGTTACGTGCAGCACCTTTCATCCGAAGGATTGTAGAAGCAAAGCTGAGGCATGAATGGTTGATTGCATATGGAAATCTAGCTCTTATCAAGAAGATGACTATCATGGAAACTCCCAAAATACTAGAGTTTTTATTGACTTCAGACATTGTTCTTGACGCTGCATCTCGTGGAATTTTTGAATTTGTCAAGTTATGTCATGAGTATTTTCCAGAGTTGATGTGGGAAAAGAATCTCACAAAAGAACTAATAAAAGAAGTTGTGAAGGGAAGTCATGTCGAGTTGTTTAGACTAGTAAATGCACACAACACAACTCCATATTTGAATGATGATAAGCTGACGAGATGCGACTTGATAGAAGCAGTAGTAGAATGGTCACCAGGATGTGTATCAGCAGATGCTTCTGGAGCAGCTTTTTTGACACAAAGGGAACTTCAGTGGTTCAAGGTTTGTTGACCTACTTGCCTGCCACCCTTTTGTGTTTTTTAATTTACAACTACATTAACTGGCGTCCGTTATTTTTTTTAAGGTAGTGGAAGACATGAGCGATCATTCTTTAAAAAGTCTGAAATTTAAGGTTGGTTCCTCTCATTTGTTTGCTACCTTTTTGTGCTCTTTAATTTATATTTACATTGACAGATGTCGTTTATTTTTCTGAAGGTGCTGAAAGGGGAAGATAGGAGGGATCCTTCTTTTAAGAGTATGAAATTGGAGAAAACAGAAGAAAGGAGAGGGAAAACATATTGGGAAGTATTTGTAGAACAACGTCAAGATTTGCTCAAAGAGGCTGGGCAATGGATAAAAGATACATCATCATCTTGTAGCTTCGTTGCAACTCTTATTATTACAGTAGCTTTTGCTGCAGCTTTTACAGTACCTAGAGGCAATCACGATAGTACGGGGATGCCAATCTTTCTGCATAAGGGCTTATTCATTGTATTTGCGTTTGCAAATGCTCTCGCTCTCTTCTCCTCTGTCACCACCACCTTGATGTTCTTGGGCATCCTAACTTCATGATATGCAATCGAAAGTTTCCTCCACTCGCTACCAAGTAAAATGATATTGGGCCTCACTTTTCTCTTCCTCTCTTTGGCCTTTATGCTGGTGGCATTTGGCTCTGCTCTTACAATTGTCCTGAGTGAACGATTACAGTGGATTTATATCCAAATTACTCTGCTAGCTGCCTTCCCTGTCATATTGTTCGTAATCCTACAACTTCCCTTATATGTTGAAATGGTGGAATCCACCTACCGGCCTCCCCTCTACCAACCCATGAAGATTTGGAAATGATCTCTGCTATTATTAGATAAGGACTTATGTGACGAGATATTTGTTTGCACTTGTCACTGTGTGTGTGATGTGAATATCATGCTGTTTACTCAAGTTTAAAGACTTGAAGTGTAACATCAGCCATACTTGTACTAAAGGTTGATGTATGCTGTCACGTGCATACCCTGTCGCAATTTGTCATTTGATTATTTACAGTAAGCAATTACCTCATTGATCATTGTCCTATTGAGGTGAACCCAATTTTCAAAGAATTGACAGCATGGCCATCACTATTCGATAGGGTTTATCTATTCAAATAAAAGCTATGATCCATAAAAATTCTCCATAGTACACAATATGGCCACCCAACTAGTGGGCTAACACAAGGAACTTCCGATTGGCTTTGACCTCCACGATCCTAGCCGCGTTGGCCATCGATTCCTCCTCCTGCACTTTTGCGATCCTCATGCTCCGCTTCTTCTCCACTGCGTCCCTTTTTGCGCCCAACCCCTCGCACTCCCTCACCCAGCAATTGTGCACGATGCACGTCAGCACCAACACCACTAACTCCAGCAGCACATAGCCATCAAAACCCCGCACTCCAGCCTCACCAGGACTTTAGCCTCTTTCAAGTCTCTGTGGTCTCAGCAGCGAAAGTCTTGATGTTTCTCTGGTGAACAGCATCCGGATGCTGAGCACCTGGCTGGACAGCAAAGCGAGGAGGATCAAGAAGGGGGTCATGAAGCAAAAGCTGGGAATAGAAGCCCACGAAATAGGAGATGAATAAAACGGACGATATTACGGGGAAAGCGGGGCCGAGCAAACTTGGGGGTATTTTGAGGAGGATTGTGGGAGCGAAAGACGCTGCAGAGATCATGAAAAGAATGAATTGTAAGCAAGAGAGCAGGAGACTCGGTAATGAATAAGAACTTCTCACCTTTACGGCAGACATTTTCTTTTTTATTTTGGGGGGTCTATTTGGGTGTTTGTATTTATATGCATCAAGAAGGGAGAATTTGAACGTGAAAGAAGGCAAAGTTTCAAGTTCAACGTCTAGGATACAGGTTGGAGAGGGCACCGCCTGGGTGGTGCAATGGGTGGGCATCACCCATTTCGCTCTATCCCAAGTGTTTCAAAAGCCAAAAGGCACAGAATTGTTAGTGAGGGTTCCTTATCAACTTATGAGAGAAAGTTCTGTCTTTCCACAAAATGACATGTGAATTGTAGAGAGAGAGAGAGAGAGAGAGAGAGAGAGAGAGAGGAGAAATTGAAACAATGAGATAGAACAAAATACTGCCAACTACTTACAAATATATGTCAAAAATACTATTCATAAAGATGCATATAGTCAAGAAAATGTTTTGAGCTCCATTTTCTGGTTCACTTGGATATGTAGTTGTAACTTCTGAGAACGCATTGTAAAGTAGATTAATTAATCAGGGCCAAAGCAACAGGCACTCTAGATTCACCTTTGGTAGTACATCCCTAGCGATTTTTGCTAGCATGTCTAGGGCATCTCCCTACTCTAGCAAATGCCAGAAACATAAACAAAAACCCAAAGGGGAAAGGTTCCATAGAGAGCATTTGCCATTGGGCAGCCATTTTGAAAACAGAGTAGTGATTGCTCAATTACATGATCAAAGTTGTGTATGAAATGCACACGGACAATTCTTGATAGGATGTCACAAGAAATGCCTTATCATCGTTCCAAATCATCCACCTTGACACGAAACTAATCCCATTGATGATGACAGGACATTCAGTAAATGTAAAGAAGGGGAATGGAAGTGAAAAATGAAGATTAAAAACAACTGATGAAACAGATTGCACGTATTTTACCACTCCACTACTTCCCTCACATACAACAACATTGTCCGACAAAATTGATGATATTTGAAGGCTTCAATACTCATTCTTCACTGCACCACTGAGCCTAGTCATTCCTTCCCATATTCCCACTTCTCCAGCTGAATGCGAAATTCAGGCAAACAATTGATGCTGCAATTAAATATGAACATATGCTAAGAAACAATGATAAATAAGCAACTTCAGAGGCCAACATGAACAGTCAAAAGCAAAACGATCTTTTGCTCAGCCATGTTCAAAATTGTCATGTCAAACCATCATCTGGTGCATATTAGATGCTAGTAGTTGTCATCTCAATGCAGTTCAAAGGAGCCAACCAATTAACATACCATCTCTTCACCAATATCCTCTAAACAGTATCTGGATAGCTTAAAATGGCTTCCACTCTATCTAGCGATGCTTGCAACTGCCCAGAGTTCATGTTGAATAGTGGCTCATCAGTACCAAGACCCCTGTTACATGAAACACACAACTTGAAACCCAGAAAAATTAATAAAACAGAGTGACATAAATCACGGAAACACATGACCCACATCCGTAAGTTCACTGTATGTTATAATCACCATGCTTTGTAATAGCAAAATTTTAATTCGTGACACCAAATAGTTGATACAATTAGAAGTTGTTTTGGTGTTATTGCTCATCTAGTTTCTTCCAAAAGCGAAATATAGTGTAGCTGAGAAGGAAGAAACTTACCCTGTGATTTCTGGAAGAACGTAATCAGCCCTCACCCAAATCGAAAATCTACACCTGGACAAAGTCCAAGAGTGGTCTTATTTCTAATTCGAGATACACCGTCCCCACCCAAACATGTGGTGAGCTTCCATTTCCAACTAATTGCATTTAACTGAAAATTGTGGCCTACTCCAACCTGTAATTTTCAAAACATACCAAGCTGACTTCCCAAAAGCTTTACCAATTACCGCTCAATACCCACAGAAGTTAACAGACTTATTGATGATTGAGAATATTTGGCCACACAAGACAAAACAGAGGAGAAATCAAAGAAGCCTCAAACCTGGAGACTTAAGAATTTTGTGACAGGAATCTTTTTCAAGAGAATGCGCACATCTTGATGTATGGGTTCATAGACAAACTTCCACAGACGGTCTGGGGAGAGAGGCTTGAACACAAGCTTTGCTTGGAAATCATTCCTTGGAGCATTGTAAAACTGAATCAAAATATCAAATCAAGATGTCGTAATGAGGCTATATTCCATAACTGCATTAACTGAACAAGCAGAGTTACAGCAGGCCTTAAAGGCTCCAACAAAATTTTGCTTGATGGCCAATCATTGGAGCACTATAAGACAGACCCAAAGTTTTGAGGACCATGAATATACAAACATTAAACACAGACATATTCTTAATTGTTCCACTTAAGCTGAAGTATGTGAATGAGGGCACAAAAATCAAAATATCTGATGAATTAAAGTCGCAGTCAGAGCTTATAGAAGAACAAAAGAGACAACAAGAAAAAGAAAGTCTATGTTCATCAACTTCATTATGCGACTATTACTGACAGAAGCTGTATTAGGTCAATAAAGATGAAATACTTCATTATGCAACTATTACTGACAGAAGCTGTATTAGGTCAATAAAGGTTAAACAGTGAACACAAAGCCAAGCCAAGCAATGAATTTACGGAAATTATAGCAATTAGCATATGTCGATGGAATCTATGCGAATAACTGTAAGGCTGTAACATCCTGCATGCCAGATCTTGTACAAGTCTGATCAACATGCTCAGCCAAGTGAGGTTCAACCTCATGGAGATCAATGGAAAAATAAAAAATAAAAGTGCTCCCGTTAGTCTACTCAAGTTCTAACATCTTCACTAATCAGACATCAGTGAAAACTGTAACAAACCTCTTTTATCTCCCATGAGAGCAAGGATTGATATCTGAATAGTTCAACACTCTCCGGATTCTCCCTTACATGTGGACTGACATATTGACTTAACACAGAGCCCTAAAATGGACTTAAATGCATGGAAGCAAACAAGAGGGCCTCAAGTATGTATAAGTCATGAAGTTGCCATGTCAATTTTTCAGGTCAATCTATCTGCAAACTTAAACTAGACAGAAGCATCACTAAAAATCCTTTGACTTTTTAAATTCTCTCCCACATGCATGTTATAGGAACCAGTGCCACAATCTCTGACACTAATTAAAAAGCAAAGTTGCGCCATCCACACACTGAAATATCCAGCACTTGTCTTCAAGACCAAGGAACAAGTATGCGTATCAAATTAGACAGGAACCACATCCAATATGCATAACCAATCCAAGTCAGCAACATAAGAATAAATTAAGAACGAACAAGTTATTCACATTAAAATTGACCCAAGCTTCAGATACCATATGCAGATGACCTCAAAACGTAACATTTCATTCACTCCTTCCAAGCCTTAATGGTTTGGTTCATCTTTCCACACCTCTCTCAACAAAATTAAGCCACTAGATCACCCTGTTTCATTCATCCAGGCCAATCATACTTGCTAGAGACCAAACTTTAAATACGTGGCAACACAAAGGTAAGCATTATTTAGGCACATTAGAAGAAACACCTCCAGATTAACACCGACTCGGATTCCCTGAATTTCTTTCCGAAACTTGAGGAACAACTCGGAGGGCATCAAATTGATGTTGTACCGTTCGTCCCACGAGGTGGGTTCTTCGCCGGCTGGACTCGTCTCCATGTTCAAGCTCCCAACACTGCAAAAAATCAATAAAGAACAGTTCTTTCCCACCATACAAAAATCGCCAACGCGTTTCACTCAAGACCCAACTCTCAAAATCGAGAATTCGACACTCATCACTAATCCGACACATCTTCGGAGATAACACAGTCCATGTGGAGTCGGTTTCTGGGTGCCTTGACATGAACTGAGCTGCTCTGCATCTGTCAAATTAACCTCACAATTCGCATCAAAACAAGCGATAAGAGTGTAAAGCATACCTTCGAAACTAGAAGAACAGGACTCTGTTGGCGCCTATAGAACTGTGGTTGAATGGCGAAGTAAAAAATGGGGATGAAGTTCGCAGCTATGACAATCAAAAATGATGGCGCTACCCGGGCAATTTGGGGTTCGCATCGTTTGGATGTATATACTACGAGACTACGAGTACGAACGAGTTTTGCCGAAAGAGGGAAAATTGTTTACTCGGCCAAAAAAAAATGTTGATTTTACTGTCTATGCACCGAGTAATTATAGTTTCTCAGTTGGGCCAAATTAATTATGAATATGTCAATGGAAGCTATTAGCATTTTAAGAAAGGATTAATATCACTAAAAATTACAAACTGATAATTCATGACATATTTATTCCAAATTAGATTTCTATCCAAATTAATATTTATCTTATGAAAAATCTCAAATTTGTACTTTTGATCTAAATTTACTCTCCACATCATATTCCAAACTACTAACGAAGGATTGATTTAGGGTAAATGTGTCGGGTTATCAATTTTGGATCTTTTTTGTCAAACAAATTTTTTTGGGGGCAAATTTATGAGACAAATATCACACCATGCCTCTAGAGTTCTTTTTAACAATTCTTATAATTGAGTTTGTTGCGATTGTGAAAGTTCACACTTACGAAGTAGTAAATGAAAGTTATAAACATGATAATGCTTACATTTGCAAGATCCAAAAAGGCCATTTAGATGCCAGCAAGTAGCGGATTAAAGTAACCAGAAAAGTAGTTTGAAGTAGAATGAGATATGAAAGATACAGAAATAAGAGAGATGCAAAGATCTGTTTACATAAAATCAAGAAGCACGATGGCATCAAAATATCAAAAAGACACCTTCAAATAGGATGAGATATGAAATATAGAAGGTGGCAAAGAGCGAAAAAATTTATTTATACAAATGCAAGAAGGGCGGTGGTGATCAGGTTAACAAAAAGAAACAAGAATTTCTATCTGCAAACATAAAATCTACCATCTTAAAGATGCAGAGTACTAATTGGCTACTTGGTGTTTCACAATCTCCTTACATTATTGAACCTCCAAGATAAGCTCCATTTGGCGAATCAACCTATTCTCTTGTCCTTGTCTTCATGGTGAATTGCCAATGCAGACACATTAGGCATCGGAGCTGCCATGGCTTGAAGGTCAGCCGGAGATAGGGACCAGCACAGATTCCACAACCGAGGCTGTGTTGATGCCCCAATCTCCTCCGGTATTCTCCTTTGTGGATATATTGGTGGAAGAACGAAAGAGGGCAATGTAGACATTGTGTTAAAAATTATCCGTGTTACTACAATTTGTACTTGGTAATGCACTCTGACTGGAGTTAACTGGTCTTTTCAGTATCTCACTCTTGCCACTGTTTCTGAAAGCATAGCCGTGATTCTTGAAGCTGAAATTACTGTGAGCTAGTGAGATCTTGCATTTCCTGTTGTAGGGATTATCAGGTTTTGCAAGGTCTTTAATGGAGGAAGAGGCCGAGGCCTCTGCAAGGCTCGTGAAGAACTTTGCCTAACCACTATAATAGTTCGATATGCCTTTCCTGAAAAATCACAGAAAGAAAGGAGAGGGCTTCAAAAACCATCATTTGTCCATAAATCTGACAACTTGGAGGTCACAATCATAAATTCTTAAAGCATTGCTTTAGATGGAACATATACAGAGATCAAAATAGATAGTCATTAAGCATTATAGAATCCGAACCTTGGAGCAACTCCGGCACCAGCAGATGCAGATCACATTTACTTTTATTCCATACGCTCATATCAGGGGTTTTCCTATGCTGCAAAATGGATGTTTCGCTTCTGATTACCGCAATTTTTAACAGCTTCTTTTTTTCCTTTACTGACAAAGATTGAACACCGTGATGCTGTGTTTCTTCGAGATACCTTTAGAACTAAAGTTCGGCTTTTGGACCAGACTTTGGAATATATATTTGGTAGCTAGACAAAAAGTGGCTGCCTATGTTAAAAGGAAAAAGAGAAGAAAAAAGGGGCTCTCGCCATCCTAACAAGCTAAACTTAACGATGTTACACATGGACATCCAAATAATGTGCATTCCACCACCCAACACATTTAGAACTGCTTCTAGCAACAGGAAAAAATACATCAAAAGTTCCCACCGTTATCCAATTTCTCATTGGGATGAGCATTGGGCTAGTCCAGGAGGTGTAGCCCTAGAATGAAATTGGATAACGGTGGGAACTTTTGAGAAATTGGATAACGATGGCCGCCTTCGCCCGCGGCAAGGCCATGGCGAGGCTGGCCTCGCCCAGATCTGGGCTAAGCCACCTCGCCTGCAGCCCTAAGCAAGGCCGAGTGAGGGCCGCGACCCTCGCCGGCGGTTGGTGAGGGCCTAGCGGCCCTCGCCTCCGCCCTGGCGATGGCCACAATGGCCTCGCCAGTCACGGGCGAGGCCACCTTCACCCGTGGCAAGGCTAGGGCGAGGCTAGCCTCGCCCAAATCCAGGCGAAGCCGCCTCGCCAGCAACCCTGGGAGAGGCCAGGTGAGGGTCACGACCCTTGTCAGTGGTAGGCGAGGACTTCGCAGCCCTCGTCGACCACCGTCAAAACAATCCAAGGAGGAAGAAAGGAGAAAAGAAAAGGAAAAAGAAAAAAGTTAATAAAAATTTGAAAAAATAATTTAAAAAATCATAAAAACTGCCACGTCAGCGTACGGTTACTAACTGACATCCATGTCAGTGCCAATCGGTCAAAATTGGTCGGATGGATTGAATTGGTACCAATATTAAAAGGTTTAGAACTGAATTAGTTCAATTGAAAAATATATGACTAAATTGGTACAAATGCAATAGGTTTAGAACTTTTTTGGTACTTTTCCGCCTGAATAAGAATAGTGTCATTGACCTATGCACTTACATAATCATGTAGGACCATATGTCAACCTAATCATGACTTTGGATTAGTTGCCCATAATGACTTGTCAAATAGTTGGTGGGATTTTAATTCATATGATCCTCCTAAGTAGATGCTAACTAAGTTAGGCGTGATGTACCCAATTAATGATCGGTTCCGTTTAATGTTAGGTTCACATTTTATTAGTCGAGAGTGATGTAAGTGAGAAGAAACTCGCTTCATTTCAAATTTTATTTCTACCAGGCATGAAAAGCATCGCAGTCTTGGTCTATTATCCTCAAATTTCTCCTTCCCAATCCCAAAACGAAAGCGAGACCAGTAAGAAAGCTTAGCTCACTCTTGGTCGAATGTTGATGACTAGTGGACAACCCCAATTCGTTGCTCGTCCAATGATAGAGGACCCTAAGCTTCACTATGATCAATTGCCACAACTACTGATGATAATTTATTTATTAAAAAAAAAAAATCCATTGATCCTACTACTACTAATACAGTGTTTTTCTTTATACTCATTCTAAAGAGATTATTATAACTTGAGAAATTTATCTTATCGAGCAATAAAAGCATACAGAGATACTATAATTCTTTAAGAAAATATTCAATGATCTAGTCGTCTCAAAAACATCAATTTGACAAGCGGGGTGTTCAACGGTTCTCTTTGGATTTTACTATTAACATGGACCAAAACTTCATCTATTTGAAAAGATATCAACTAAATAAAATTAAAGCAGTAAGATCACAAACTATATCATACTAACATCTTTCATTTGTACTCGCATTTAAGCCTTGATAACCTATGCGCTTACATCTTATCAAGTTGAAACATATGCCAGCTTATTTATGACTCATACAGAGTTGGATTAATTGCCAATCATGCATGCCAAATTATTGGTTTGGTTTTAATTCACATCGATCCTCTGAAATGAATGCTTTCAAGTCAATAAATACGCAAGTAATCATCAATTAAGTTCAATATTATGTTTCATTTGTTTAGTCATGATGCAAGTGCGAAAAAAGTTGCTCTATTTAAATTTGACATGTAATAGCCATGAAAAGGGCCACGTTCTTAATGTATTACCATCGATTATTGTCCTCAATTTCAAAATGCAAGTGACGCCAAGAAAAAGTTTAGCTCCCTCTTGGTCGAATGTCTATTGTGGACCAATGGACAATCCAAATTCCTCGGTCAACCAGTGGCCGAGGACCATAACCTCCATTTTGGACTAATCGACACAATTTTTAGTGATAACTATCCTACTTCCACTTCCATTTTCTTCATACCCATCTAAGAGAGTTTATTAAGCGTACAGGGATAATACCACGTCCATTTCACGGGTACGGCTTTAATAAGGTCCTCCTTTTATTAAACTTAACTTTGTCTATTTGAAGATCTATACAACCAAACAAAATTACAGCAAAACGTCCACAACCCATTTTATTCTTGAAGTTTGAATTTTGTTCTCGATTTGGGTCAATTTGTAACCACTAGTCTCAAACTCATACTAAGTAAAGCAATCCTCAAGCTTACGCTGAATAAAAAAGTAAATATTCATTAGTATACAGTTGAAAGAAAATTTTAGAAAACATCATCATATCCCATCGAAAACGCATATAGTAAATTATTATGTTTATCTTTGCTAAAACTAAAGTCAAAATGAAAAGAGGCCATGATGCGGAGATAAGTTAACGTGGATGCTAGCAGTGTTAACTTGCCGTCTGATTTTAATAATGGTCCATCCATAGTAGTAATCTCTCTCTGATTAGGGGCACGCTCTGATATCTAAGGCAGTTGCAACCTTTTAGACGTCACCATTGCCTTACGTTTGAGGTGACAAACCTTTAGAGAGGGACGGAAATATTTCAATGATGTTTAAGAAAGAGAGAGAGAGAGAGAGAGAGAGAGAGAGAGAGAGAATGCTTTGCGGCGGTCATTGTGATGTCGTGGCCGCAAGTCATCGAAAGGTAGAAGTGATGAATGACAACAATAATAGTGGTGATAGAATATGTCAATGCCTTAAGAAGAAAGGGGAGAAATGGGGAAAAAAGAACGAACAAAAAAACAAAAATTTTTAAGCATATACCACAAGTGTAAATATAAAATTTCGAGAAGCGATTTTGCACATTATTAAGTTGATTGGTAATGATAGAATGGGTAGCAAAATTTATTTGGACGGGATGTTTTAAGGGTCTATACCACCAGTGGTTTTTACCACGTGACAAGTGGATTAGAAAGATTGTGATTGAGCACAACTTGCCGATTGAAGTTTTCTTAGCTGTGTATTCTTTTTCCAAACTTTTGAGTAAGTCTAGATATGAGCTCAAAACCCTATATTATAAATAGCATAGGCAGGCAAATCGCGATGATTAAAATTTTCAAAAGTTAAAATCATCAAATTGCGAGCATTAAGGTTGAAATATTCGGTGTGATTGGAAGAAAATTCCTCTAACATTTACGACCAAGAAGAAAGCGTTTTACATGGCAAGTGTATATGATGCTTGGAAATAAAAAATGAACTGGGAAAGACAATGGTCATTTTTATCCACGGCGATGTTTGGCATATCCTCTGAATTTTTTTATCCTCATGCCACGTACATATTGGATAGTTCCACCTGCAACTAGGGAAGGAACGAAAAGGAAAATATCGCTCACTGCTATGGAAGAGAATGGGATAAGAAATAGAAGAACCTATGATCAATAACTGCTCAATTAGCATGCTCTCCAGTTGCAGATGACTAAGGTACATCACACATCTTTCCAAGCTGCTGTGCTAATGTAGATGAAAGGAACGAACTCTAATCGGATCAGTAATTTACCAGAAAATAGAACAAAGCAAAAACCGATATCCAAAGAAATTTTCTTAAAAAAAAAAAAAAACTGCTTGAACAGAGGTACATCTTTAATTACTTTGCCTAAATAGAGCCTTTCTTTTACTTTTATGCATGATCAATTTGATGGGAATCATCTATATTTATAGCCTGTAAATCACTCTTTACTTGAATAAAAATAGTGTCGCCGACTTATGCGCTTACATTCTATCATGTTGAAGCCTATGTCAAACTAATTATGACTTTGGATCAGTTGCCCATAATGCCGTGTCAAATAGTTGGTGGGATTTTAATTCATATCGATCCTCCAAAATAAATGCTTTTCTAAATTAAGCATGATATATACAAGTAATGATTGATTCCATTTAATGTTTGGTTCACATTTTGTTATTCGAGGGTGATGTAAGTGCGAAGAAATTCACTTCATTTGAAATAGGCATGAAAAGCTTCGTGGTCTTGATCTATCATCCTCAATTTTATTGTACTCAATCCCTAAATGAAATCGAGACTAATCAGGAAGCTTAGCTCACTCTTGGTTGAATGTCAATTGAGGACCGGTGGACAGCCCTAGTCACTCGGCCAATGATTTAGGACCCTAAGCTTCACTATGATCAATTGCCACAATTTCAGGGATCGATGACAATATTAGGACCCTAAGCTTCAGTATGATCAATTGCCACAACTTTAGGTATCAATGTCAATATTAGTGTACATCGGTGGCTCTACTATACGACGACATGGTTAACGATAATTGACAAGACTAATGAGGACAATGGATTACTAGTTAAAGCTCAAGAGAAAGTTGGATGTGTTAAGGGCATCAAAGAGCTGTTATGGATTTTAAATCACTAGAGAATCAAGCAAAGGAGGTTGTGGAGAAACTATCATGTGATTTTAAAGGAACAACCGCTTGAAAATAAGATCACTGCATCATGATAATTTGGATACAAAATTTTCGGAGATAGAAGAGCATGGCTACAACCGTTACAAACTTCTTAGGATGATTATGGCAAGACCACTATAAATCCTATTGTTTGTCTAGTTGAAAACCCTTGCACAAACAAACAAAAATGCAATCTTTCAATTATCTTTACATTCTTACATTGTACTTATAGTTCCTAGACTCGCGTCCTTAATTGAATTCCGACATGTATTTTTTTATATTGGGTGTTATGTCTTCAATTTAATTCTAGCATGGTTTGTTTGCGTTCAGTTTGTTGCAGTGGCTATATTCCAAGCTTTGTCGTCAATTAAATTATAGAATGGTTTCTATTTGTACAGTTTCTTCTAAATTAAAGTCTTTGATTTCCTTATTCACTTGTGATAGAAATTGTCAAAGTAGCCATTGAACCTATCTCCTTCAACTAAAAAAGCCGTTTTCGGTGAAAGATATTTCATTGTGGGATCAATAATTCCAGCAAAACCAGATGTGACATCAAAAAGCCAAATTACAAATTGCATAGGCAAGCCAATTGTGATGACTAAAATTTTCATGAGTTCATAATAACAAATTACAACCATTAAGATTGAGACATGCTGTATAATTGGAAGAAAATTTCTTTAAGATTTATACCCAAGACGAGAATGTTTTAAATGGCAAGTGCTTATAATGTTTGACAATAATATAAAGTTGAAAACACGTGCCCTCATATATGGTTCTCAATTTAGTAGATATTCATATTTTTCTAATAATTGAGCACCATAATTAAGGACATGTGTTTCCGAGTTTATTTTTATTTTTCCAGCATTATAGACAATTGCCATGTAAACTTGTCTTCTCAATCATATATCTTAGGCTGCGTTTATTTATTGAGATAAAAATTAGGATAGGATGAGATAAAGTGAAATACTAAATCATCCGGATAATAAATATGGACATATCTAATCCTATAAAGTGTTTGGTACACTTCAAGATAAGATTAAAAAGTAAATAAAATTTTCATTTAAATTAGAAAAATTCAATTAATTAAAGGTTATGGAAAAACCCTAGATCTAGAATTCTGGCCGCCTCCTCCACAAGACTGGCGATTGAAAACACGACCGCCATGGAAGATTACATTCCTGATATCGTGCGAGGAGAAGATTACATTCTTGATATCGTTGCGCCTTTCAGCCCGGACATTTCCTCCTTCCGACGGGTGTGCACGTCATGGTAGTCCATCACCAACCCCGTCCTCCGCCCCTTGCCTCCCTCAGCCGACTTCTTCTGCCCTAGCACGCGGATCTTGGCGACTGTGCATGACGACTTGTGCACTTTCTTCGATCCGATCCACAACGCGCCCCTACGGGCCGACATCCCAGAGCTCGCTAGGTTGCGGCTCCGTGCGGCAAGCGTAGGGATAGGCTGCTTCTGAGCTGGGACACGCAACGGGTGTTCTTCTTTAACGGGTCTGTGCGGGTGACGGTGCGGCTCCCCGACCTCGACACGCACGACATCGATGATGCAGATGCCTAAGAGAAAACTTCCAGAGAGACCTGTCGGACTTATTTGATGTGGATGCTTACGATTTATTCTCTTTTGATAAGTTTAAAAGAAAAAAAGAAAAAGAATTTTTTTTATCCAATGGGGGTTTATCTCCCATCCCTCCCCTGCATTATTTATCTGTTTTTTTTTTTTTTTTCTCTAAACTTATCCAAGTTTGTTCAATCCGGGGGACGTCCTCAAACACTGAACAAGATAGCAAATTATGTTATTCGGTCTTAAATCTGGACTATCAAATACGTAAAGCATTTATCAGAAAGGGCAGAAAATTTATACAGGTGTAGATTTTACGGAGCTTACAAAACTCATTTAGGTTTAACCTGCATCTTCAAACAATCTAGCCAGGTTTTTGGGAAATGGAAATATAAGAGCTTTGTCCTTCTTGAAAGTTGCAAATGGAGACCGTTGCTAACCTCCATGTCGTACAGTAAACTCACACGATTAAAAATTTAAAAGTGGGTTCTAATATAGTGCAAAAACATCAAATAAACAGGAAAACAAGGTAAAGTCCAAAATTATAATCATGGTCATAAAAATTTGTTCTTGCCTAGAGAACAATCTCTTTTGATCTTAACCAAACGATCAAAAAAGAAAACTGCAGGTAAACTTAAGTAAACTTAACTTCTACTACAAGAATTAACACAAGAATCTCATCTATCCCCAACAATGCTTGGCATATCTTATGAATTTTTCGATCTTTGTGCCACGTACATCTTAAACACGTCTACCTGCAACAAAGAAGAAACAGAAAAAGGAAAAACCGCTCATGATAAAGAAAGGGAATCGATAAGAAACAGAAGAAGCTGAGGAAATTGCAAGAAAATCAGTAAATAATCACACAATATCTTTTCGCCCATGCCATGTTGATACAAAAAGGAATGAACTTTGATCGGATCAGTGATTTACCAAAAAAATAAGCAAAGCAAAATTTGCTTTGGGAAGAATTTTTTTGGTAGATCACTGCCCGAACAAAGGTCCATCTCTAATCACTTTGCTTGAATAGCGCCTTTCTTTTGCTTTTGTGAATGATTAGCTTGATGGATATCATCCATATTTATAGCCTGTGAATCACTCGTTACCAAAATAAGATGGTATCACTGACGTATGCACTTATCTATCACCAAGCTGGATAATATGCCAACCTAATTATGACTCACAATGGGTTGGATTAGTTGCCAATCATGCAATGTCAAATATTAGGTTGGATTTTAATTCATGTCGATCCTCCTAATTATTTTCTTACTAAGTTAGTGAATACTACCAAGCAATCATTGATTTCGTTTAATGTTATGTTCGCATTTTTATAGGCCGTGGGCAATGAAAGGACAAAGAAACTCACTCCATCCTAATTTTGACATGTAACAATCATGAAAATGGCCATGTTCTTGATCTATCATTATCGACTTTATTATTCTCAATTCCAAAATGGCCATCAAGTCTAGGGACAATGTAATGTGTCCATTTTGTCACGTCTTCGTAATTTTTGCTCCCCGGGTGTTTTCTAGGAGGAGACAAAGAGGGTTTCTCCCTTTTTCCCCTCTTTCCTACTCTTGTATCATTCATTACATTGATGTCAGAACACTTTATAGATATTAGCTAACCATAGGAAAAATATATTCTTTCTAAACACTAGCAGAAGGGCACAAACACGTGCGACAAAATTGGAAAGGAAAAACTGAAATGATTCGCTTATTTGGGGGGGAAATTAAAATTCAAAATGTAGCTGTGATTTAGGGAGAACGTAAATAGTGGGAGGCTCAAAAATCTACTGTTCTGAGTCTTATTACTGACAAAGCATACAGAGATACTATTATTCTATAAGAAAATTTCTCGGTCATTTAATGACTCAAAAACATCAATCTGACAAGAATATTGTTTAATGGTTCTGTCCGGATTATACAACTAACACAACCCAACTTCATCTATTTAAAATGATGTCAACTAAATAAAAGTAATGTAGTAAGATCACAAACCATATCATACTAATATTTTCATTTGTAAGTGCTTTTTGTTGGAAAAAGTATTAGGATACATAAAATAATAATAATTATTGGAAATACATTACAAAAGATTAGAAAATAAAAAGAAATGTCTGAGGCGTGCAAGCATTGTTCTTAAGGATAATTCCATTCCTCGGAGTATGAAACTCAATGCGTAAGGTTTCAGTAGCTATCCTCCTAAGATACAACAGACTTTCATCTATACTTCGCACTGAATATTAAAAGGAAATAGAACAATTTTTGTGTATAACCTAGCAAGAAGAAAAGGAAAGATGTGATAACATATTGTATCTACTAAGATTATGGTTTGAAATTTAATTTATATTTAAACAAGAAAAAGAGAGAGACCACCGCCTTGGTGGCCGCGATCGTTTGGGCTCTCTCCCCCTCACGAAGGAGAGGAGTTCGAATCCCCTCACGGTCGTTTGGGGTTTTAAGTGGGACACCGGGAGTGGTGAGTCATCCCGCTTACGTGTCCCCTTGCTGGCTGTACGAGCTTCCTGAGTCACCAAAACAAAAACAAAAAAAGAGAGAGAGAGAGAGTTGTTAGGAGATCGTTATAAATCAATTGGTAATAAAAAAAGATGACTGTTATAAAATAATGAAGAGTTTACGAAATAATAAATCACAAGTTATAAAGTTGTTAGACGATCGTTATACGACAATTAGAAAGCTGTTATATGGCCATTAGAAAGTCGTTACAAAAATGATGACTTTCACGACAATCATAATTTTCAATAAATATTTCAAAACTGCCAAAATATCTAACAATCCCCCACATATTTCAGAAAATTTTGACAAGAAAAATAGAATAATTCTGGGTTATTGGGGAGTAATGCATCGGAATTGGTGCTTGTTAGGCTATGAATCAACCATAGAAAGAATGAAATATAATTCACGAAATCATTGGTGAAGTTTGAAACTTCTATGAACCAAGAATTTCTTTTTGTGAATTATAATTTTCACCAATCACATTACACTCCCACAAACTTTGTTGTTCAACGCGGTTTTGTGCTAATAGATTATGCGCGTGCTTGGTTTATTCATAAGTGTTTTAGAGATTTTCGCCAAAAATTCTCATAGGAGCGGCCTCACTCCACACTTATATAGGTGATTCCATCTAATGTATTATACAATTTAATACATCACCATTAATAGCTATGGAATTTTATTAAGAGCTTAGCTCAACCTCTTTTTCCTTGCAATTTTGCACTATTTTCACTTTAAGATGGACAAATATTTTTGGTAGTGCACTAGATCAACAAATGACTTGTTATTATCCATATAAACCTAATTCATGAGATTGCCAATCATATAGATTGGGTTACTATCATTGTTGATTTTCTTCAGTTTGCTTGTCTCATTCCCCTTGATGTATAATCAAAGGATTGGCCAAAATCCATTTTTGACTTTATATAATTAATGAACATAATTCCATCATTAAGTAGCTGCTTTACCACGTCATCCCTCAATCGGACGTGTCAATTTTTAACATTGAAAGTTTCATCTTTGCATGGCTATTGCCTCTTGGCAATCATGATGCATCAACACAAAATGTGTCATTTTCCCAAATGAATATTTGCTAAAAGTCTCTCAACTACTCAACCTCATTTTCATATATGAGTTTGAAAAAAAAAATTCTCTTTTTCTCAAGAACTTGAATAGTTCACAATTTACCAAAGAATAGCAAATATTTTCTTCTCCTTCACCCATTGGAGCTTAGGAGGAGAAGGCATTTTGTTTACACATATATGCCTAGTAGCACTTGAGTCTACCACCAATTCCTTTCCATTTGCCAAAATATTGGCTTGGAAAATGATTACAATAATTACATCATCGATCATCTGCTTCAACCAAGTCAAATTTTGGTTAGTAGGATTGTCATTTCCACCCCCCCCACATTTTTTTTTTTTAGCTAATTTCAAAGTTACATCATCTCCACCAAGGGTAAACACACATCTTATAGTGGATTTTTGTCTCATCTGAATTCGAGATTCAGTTAACATCATTGTATTATTTTAATACAGCGGAAAATCCACTATGTAAAATACAATAAACTTGACAATAGTCACCATTTAACAAAGTATTTCACAAAAGACATCAATCTTATTCAATATAGATTTATGTTGGCTACGGATGCCATATATTTATATATATATAAATTTCATCTCCACAACAATCACTAAAGGAGATTCTCTTTCCCAATGCAATAGCCAATCAAGTCTCTAATTATCACCATGCATCAATGGGCATTCAACATAAATTGGCAAAGTAAATATTCTTACGAAGAACATTTTATTTTTACATCATTACTGTTGTCAATAATACATGTTGCTCCAACAATGTTAACCAAAACTCGAGGTTAGCAGAAATCCAAAATGAATTAATAATTTCACAAAATAACTGTAAGACTTCCTCTGAGGTTATATATGAATCACCAAAAATGTCTCAACAATGCATACTCAATACAAAACATGTAATCAATTTAATTATGCAATAAAATACTGTTTAATAATTCTATCATAAGTTGTGCGTGAAAAATTCGATCATTGCAAAAGAGACATTATAATCTTTAACCCATAAATTTGTGGCTATTATAAAATATAAACTTCTTTGGTTGTTTCAAACATAAGTGAGAATCTAATAAATTCATGAATAGAATCGTGACAATTTTGACAAAAAAAAATGTTTGGACTAAAACTTTAGTAGCCATAAATATAATGCCAACAATGTTTTACACATGTAAAACTCAAAGTAGACTTTAACTCTTTAAGCAACATTTAAACGACTGAAATGTGAAATATAAAAATATCACAAAAGGCAGGATGCAAAAGGCATACTCACTAAATTGTCGATTAAGCTAATTTAGCCAAAAAAGTAATTAATGGCAAATATTGGAGTGTATCATTAGTCAGTTGAATAGTTGTCCAATTATTCTCTCGGCTTGTGCTTGCTAAATTAGGTCTCCATTCCCTTCTCTTTCTATCAATCATAATTCCATATCATCAAGAAGGCAAGAATCTGCCACCATTCAAATGCTAGAGAAGTTCTATATGTGCGTGGACTAGAGAGAATTATCATATCTTCATGTATTTATCAAACATACACATTGTTATGCAGCAAATACCAACACATGTATGAGCATATACATAGATAGAGGCCCACGCTACACTCCCAAGAATGACGGGAAAACACTATGAGGAATACTATATAATTTTGTTCCACAGTCAAATGACACCTATTTTCAAAATCTATAAGCACAATAATATAAGGTAAAAAGAGCGTAATTTTAGTTATAAAACATAGAAATCCCACATAACAACATCCATTGTTTCAATGAAAACAATTATATATAACCTGGTCCTACATGGACAGACTCGATAAGATTCTATAGAGATGGAGCCAAAGACAAATTAAATAGCAGATAAAAACAGTTATAAACTGGCTTCATGAATGTACATTAAACAAATTTTAGCAGGAGAATAGGAAGAAGTGAGGACAAATGGAAACTATTTTGAGTAAGAGAGGAGCGCCCCAATTTCCAATCCTAAATTGATGATTATTAAAATAATCATGAACTTGAGAAAGAAAACACGTACACACGTTCAACTTTCTATTGGAAAAACAAGTATAGATATTGAAACCCCAAAATAAAAAAATAAATATATAAAATAAATATTAGCCCGATTTCTTTCCATTTCTTTTATGGTTTTCCTTTTCTATTTCTTTTTAAGTAGCCACACAGAATCACTATGCCATTTTTAGAGATTTTCAACAAAGGTAATTTTGAAAAACTGTAAGCATCTTCCGTAAAAGTATAAGAGCACACATTCATGGAATATGTCTAATAAGATCAAATTAAATCTAAAGAGAACACACAAGCTCGTGACGCCAAATTTCAAATATTAGAATGAAAGGATGTCACGCCCCAATCCTCAGGCACGCGCACATCCCTTACCTTTGGTCAATTTTAAAATGCGATATCTCAAGACTACATATCGCCGACCCTTTTATTTTCATATGCACATGCGGAAGTAGTTATAAAAATCCCTGAACAATAAAGTAATGGGATATACAAGTAAGACTAGAAACTCGAATTTGAAAACCAACACCCTTATGTACATATATAACAACTGAGTCATATATATACATATACAAGCCATCTTAAAAAGGTCGGTTTCTACTCAACAAGTTCCACAGCAAAAGTCCTCAAATAGGAGTGGAGTCTCAGTTCTCATCAGGATCCTACTCTGGATCATCCTCGGGGTTCTCCTCCAAATACTCCTCTTCGGGTTCTTTCTCCTCAGGTTCCACGTCAGGGTCCTGAAATGTTGTCCCACAACCGGGATGAGACTACGTCTCAGCAAATTCTACCCCCTAAGATCCGATTAGTAAACCAATACACCTTAGGGTTGCCTATGCACAACATGAGTCAGAGGACTTACCTTGGCCTTAGATTCCACCTGCATATTAGCACAGATCAAATAGGTACCCAAGCAATCACATCACTGATCGAAGCATCAATAAAATCGATCTAGTCGATTACACGCCTGCAAGGCCACTTACGGTCATTTCCATTCAATCAATCAATCCACAATATCAAATCAAGGCAACGATCAATCAACCTAGTCAATTACGTCTCAATCAACCATTCACCGATCATTCCATACAATCAACCAATTCACAACATCAAATCCAAGCAATGATCAATCGACCTAATCGGTTGCATATCAATTAGACCATTTCTAGGTCATTCATTCCATCTCATATAACCTCCAATAGCACACTTAGTCACAGAGCTCCATCAATGCTCTCGCGCATCATTTTCGCCAAGGTGATGTATACACTAGACAATTGCGTGCGTTCTTTAAGACGTCGTATTCACCAGTGATATCTTTAATCACCGAACCACGCATGCCTATAACAATGTATTTAATAAACAGTTATGTGCATTCTTTAAGGCGCCGTTTTCGTCAGTGATATTCCAAATCCCCGAACCAAGTATGCCTATAACGATATGAGTACTAGACCGATACGTGCGTTCTTTAAGGCGCCGTTTTCGCCAGTGATGTGACATCCCAGATTTTCAACCCTGTCTTCTATTGAATAAATCGGGCATTTCATTGACGCGCCTATAGGGTTGTTCTCAGAGCTGATCACTCTCGAGATAACTAGACTACCTGGGGAAGCCATTAAGGATTTTAAGGCAAATAGACTTGAGAATTTGATCAGGAATCGTCTTCTCGACCGTGCTCATTTTTATAGATCAATACAACACAATATAAAATCGATTCGAAATTAGAGATAGGCTGGTTCGATTGAGATGTGTGGCTAATTGTGGGTGACACCACCAAATTGAAAAATTCTCATCGATCGGCACTAGACTGATTTTCCTATTGTTTTGGGACCTTGTGTCCATATTTGGATCCTCGAGATTTTCACGACAATAAAGAGTCGCTAATGAGTCGAATGGATTTGTAGTGGCTCGAAGAAAATCGACCACAAGTCATTTGCACTTAAAAATGCCTGCAAGTTACCCGTGCCTAGGTCACGTTAAAAACGCGTCAAATGGAAATTAACCGTGAATTCGAGTCTGATTTCAGAAATTGAAAGTCCTATCATGTTGCAATAAATTCTAGGAACGTCGACTCAGTCTCAAAAGATTTTTCAGAGATTCCGAGATTTTTACGGAAAAATCGGTACGGACGTCGCGGAAAATTAATGGAAATTCGGATTGACTCATTTGAAAGAAATTTGGACTTCCATGCTTGGCTATGTACTGATGGGGATTTGTTCAAATTCTATGGGCTTTTTCCACGAATGAAATTGAACGTCGATTTGAGAAATTTCATGAAGATTTGAAGCTCAAATTGTGAAATTCGTATGATAGGATGAGGGCGCAATTTTGGACTTTAAATTGGTTTATTTGTGAGTTAATTAGCTTGAAAGTGATTGGGGGGGGACAAAGAGGATAGCATTGTGGGCTTGTGGGGTCAAAGTATTAATGTATTGGCTAAGGATTGAGGATTTTTATTTTCTCTTAGCTGGCTTCCTTCCATCGCATGTCTTGACCGCCGCCCCATCTTCTACACGGCTCCTCTTCAATTTGTTCCTTAGGTTTCAACTTCTGCTTTAATTATTTCGATCGAAGTCCAGCCCAGCGAAGCCTCCCCACGTGCAGTCTTTGTGGTCGCTATCTCCCTTCGCCCGTGTGTCTTCTTCAGCCGAATTGAAGACCCGGCGAAGCTGCATCCATCCGTGTCTTCAGTCGCGTGTCCCAGCTTTTTCGGTCAAAACCCCAAGTCGAAGCCCTCACTGAAGCAGATGTTTCCTCGTTGACTCATCTGGCCATCTACCGCGCGTTCTCCACAGCTCCTTAGCGCGTTGTCCAGCTCTAAAGATCAACGAAGACCGCTGCAGCTGCCACGTTGAAACCAACAAGCCACGAAGACAGCCCAGCCTTCACGGAAGAAGCTGCCGCACATCTTCCACTGACTCTCTCTCTCTTTGTTGTCTTCACGGGTCAACTCCAGCTTCTTCAATCCAAGAAGCCACACGTGTCTTCAACGCCAGCAGCTGCTTCCCCATCTCTGCCGCGCCAGTCCACAAACGAAGTAGCACCGATGCAAAGCGTTCCTTCAGCCCGTGAGTCAAGCCCATCGAAGCCATTAACTTTTCTCGGTGTTGCGTCGCCAACACGTCCTCAGATCCAGTAGCGAAGACCTCCACTGAAACGACATGCCCTCGTGCCTTCATCTCGCAGCCACTGATCTTCGCCCGCCTTCGCTGCTTCCTCGCCCAGCATCACCGAAGCAAGCTGCTGCCGCATCCTCTCTCCACTTACTCATGTCAACAGCCCATGCGGCCCGCCTCCTCCAGCCTAAGATCAGCTCGACAATTCTAGTAACCCAACAACTTGAAGCCGGCGAAGTTCACGAGGCCTAACAACGGCCTTTGCTGCTTCTTTGACCGACGCCAGTCCACGCTCGAGCAACTCCAGGCCACGCAACCTTCTCCAGCCCATTTGAAGCCGTGGACTTCAATTTCAACAACCCATCCTTGGGCCTTCTAGTGCAGCCCACACAATTTTCGTGGCCCAACAGCTAGGCCTATCTTCAGTTCATCAAGTTCAGCCCAAGTGAAATTTAGGTTATCTCAGCCCAAGTGAGGCCAGCAGCCCATCTTCACATGTAAGGCCCAAATTTGAAGCCCAAGCCTAGTTGAATTCAGCGAAATTTTGAGGCCCAATCCAGCAAACTCTTGAAGCCCAGAATTTTTGCAGGCTTGCAAAGTTTCTTGGCCCAGCCCGAGTGTTTATCGTCGCCGTCGAAATTTTGGAGTTCGGCCGCCATCGCGGTGTTCCGATATTTGCTTTGCCAAGTGAGTTTTATTCACTAATGCTTTCTTAGTTTGCTAATTATGCTTAGGGTTGGTTAGATTTAATTAAGTGCAATTAAGTGGTTAGATTAGGTTAGAACAATTAAATTAGTGACTTTATGATACATGTTAGGTGGTTAGACCAAGTTATTAGCAAGTAGAAAGGTTCGGTTATTTATTAAATGCATATCGAGATTTTTTCTCGACCCGTTTCGGGCTCTAATCAGGCAATACGGGCCTAAATTGGATTATTATTATTTATTTAATTAATTTTCGAAATTTATTATTTAATTGATTATTTTTCCGAAAATTCAACCGGGATGGCCGATGACCGAAATTTTGTGCTGATTGTTATGGTGCAGTCTGTTTATTTAATTGAGCTTCAATTTATACGAAATTGATTTAAATTGTGATATTTGAGGATTTGTCCTAAATTGTTTATAATTGAATATTTGATTGGTAGATGGCCGAGTATGGGTATATAGCGCCAGTTACGTTGATGGGCTATATAGTAGAGAGAATGGTGAGAGCTAACTATGAATATTATTGGCTGAGACCAATCAGATACGATGTTATTAGACATACGTGGTTCGGGTGATTGGAAGTATCACTGGCGAAAACGGCGCCTTAAAGAACGCACGTGAATGACTTATAGACAAACATGGTTCGGTGATTAAGGAAATATCGCTGGTGAAAACGACGCCTTAAAGAACTCACGATGTTGTCTATTGCCGATGTCACCTTGGCGAAAACGGCGCCCTAGAAAGGACATGTGGTTCGATGATCGAGGATATCACTGGTGAAAACGGTGTCTTAAATAATGCATGGTCACTCGATGATCGGTATGTCATTGGCGAAAACGACGCCCGAGAAACACATGTGATTTGGTGAAGGAGTATACCATTAGGGAATTATGATATGAGTGAGAATGACCTAGAGGTGGTTCGAATGACATGTAATCGACCAAGTCGATTGATCAACGATTTGATATGTTGTCGTGAATTGATTGAATGTTTGATGTGATATATGAAGCATCTGTGTTTAACTTTGAATTGCAGGTTGGAAATGAGGCCAAGGTAAGTCATTTGATTCGTGTTGTGCTTAAGCAACCATATGGCGTATTGGTTTACTAATCGGGTCTTAAGGGGTAGAACTCACTGAGACGTGATCTCATTGGTTATTGAATAACCATTTCAGGTCCGTAGAGGGACCGGAGGAGGATTATCTGTTGGATGACCCTAATGACAAGCTAGCAGAGGATGAAGAGCTTGAAGAAAACGAACTTAGTGAAGAAGAGTCTCAAGAGGATCGGGATGATGATCCCGAGTATGACCCGGATGAGGACTGAGACCCCATCCCGTTATGTGAACATTGTGTACTTGTGGATAGGTGTTAGATTAGACCTATGTTAATAGTATTGTAAGAGACTATGAGGTGCGTGTGTATAAAAGTGTGGTTGTGAATTTCAATATGAAAAATATGACCTGCTTTTCTATCCCATTGTTTTATTGTCTGGGGATTTATAACTGCTTCCGCATGTGCAAATATAAATGAAAGGGTCGACGATACATAGTCCTGGGATATCGCATTCTAAAATCGACCATGTAGAAGGATGGGTGCGTTCCCGATGATCGGGGCGTGACATCCCTTTTTTGTGGTATCAGAGTGAAGTTCAAGATTGGAGTAATAAGGAGCGATGGTTCTTGGGATAGTAGTAGAATGACCTTTAAATTCATGCTGGTGCATGTCTATGATAGTTGATTGATAGAACTGTTTGTTGTGTGTGAATTGTTCATCTTCCAATCTAGTGTGGATTCGGAAGGCAGGTGTCAGTAAAAGACTAAATCATGAGCGAGCAGGAGCTAAGAACTCCTAGTAAGAGGGCAATGTCCTCTATAACTCGGGGTAAATTGTCGAGATAGGTCAGTACCCAAGGTGGTTGTGGCAGAGTGTTGGCTCTGGCCAGCTCGAGTGTAAGAGTGCCATCGCAGGTTGGTATTAGTGTAGCAGCGTCGAATGATCCTAAGTCCGATAAGATCATTCTGATGCAAGTGTTCCTTGGGTTTTGGATGAGCCAGTAAAATTAGGATCAAGTTGTTGTTGTTGCCACCTTTGCCGAGGTTCAACCTGGAAGGATGATCAGAGAATAGATTTCGTTATTTGAGTCAAGATTCAGTGTAGGCAGACTTGGAATTTGGTCAAGGAAAAAACTAATGTTGAGAGAAGAGTATTCTATTCCACTCAATAGGAAGGGTGGAATAGTCAGGTCAGCATTCAGACAAATGGAACTTCTTGTTCCATGGAAGATAGTATGGATCAGTCTAGTGTATTTTGAGGACGGGAATTCGTGGTAAGTGTCGCCAGCATGGATAGAGAGTTATGGGTTGTCCACATAAGTAGATGAAAGCTCGACAATGGTTACTGCTGTCACCATCGATAGGACAGGTCAGAAGAAGTGCTTCATAGAATGCACTGTGGAATTTTGGGATAGGTCTCTGATGCAAGAAATAGTGTACGCTAGCACTTGATAGGAGATAGAAGATGCACCAGATAGGTGTCAGATTTGTAGAAGGAAGCATGGATAAATCCAGTGTCCGAGTATGACTAGAACATGTTGTGATGATAACCGGCATGGCCATCGGGTGAAGGACTGTTAGTGGAAGTCTAAGGTAGCATAGACATCGCTACTGTGGTTCGAACGCCACTAGGACGGCGAAAGGAATGGGAGTAGAATTGACCTTGCATCGATCAGAGAAAGAATGTGTTGGAGGTGATTTTATCAGAGTAGTGCAGCAGAGTTTGGTGCTGAGTTGGTAGAACTTAAATTGTTAAAGTAAAAATGAAAGAGAGGGGAATCACTAGCAATAGTTGTGCTTGACTAGTTGTTGAGGTGTGAGTTTGACGTCACGTGAATAGTGTGGGTTCATGGAGCATCTTGTGAGAATGAACCATCGTCTTGGAGTAATCTAGTTTAGTCCATTAGCATGTGAAAGTATCGAGGATATTGGGAGTCGAAAAGAATCTTCGATTTCATTCATCTCGTTGGCTGAGGGCAACTTGTTTGTTAGACGGAGGTTGCCAAGGTTGCTTGGCGATTGTCTTGGGTAGGACAGATTGGAGAACTAGAGATGGAGGACATCTCAGTGGTCTAAGAATTTCTAGATGTGTTGTCACAAGAACTGTCAGACCGTTGTCAGAGAAAGAGATAGAAAGTGCGATAGAGCTAGCACTAGGATAGAGCCACTCTCGAAGGCGTCTTACCAGCTGTTGTGATCTGAATTGGTAGAATTGAAGATGCATATGTGAAGATTGATGAATGAGGAATTCATGCATATACGTGCATCACTTGGGGAAACATAAGTTTTGTTTGTGAGAAAAAGAAAGATGGTCTGTTGCGAGTATGCATCAACCATCGTCAACTCAATTAGGTGACAATCAAGAACAAGTGTTCATTGCCGAAGATCAATGAATGGTGTGACTAGTTATAAAGAGCGTAGATGTTTTAAAGGTCGACTTGAGGATAGGTTTTCATCAGTTGAGAACCAAGAAAGAGGTTATACCGAGGATGGTGTGTTGTACTTGATATGGCTTTGGTGAGTATAATGTAATGCTGTTTGGCCTGGCGAACACTCCAGTAACTATCATGGATTTGACAACCCGAGTGTTCAAGGAATATTGAGTTCAGTTTGTGATTGTATATTTCAATGATATTCTAGTGTATTTGAGAAATGCTAAGGAGCCCGAGAGACACCTGAAATTGGTGAAAGAATTTCCATGAACCCGATCAAGACCGAGTCAATTATCAGTGGGCCGAGACTGACAATAGTATCAAAGATTAGAAGCCATATGGGTTGTACAAGTCACTTCAGAAAGTTTGTGGAAAAGCCTTAACATCAGTGTTGTCATTGACTCGACTCATGAAGAAAGGAGAGAAATTCTTATGGACAGACGAGTGTGAGGATAAAATTCCAAGAGCTTAAGTGGAAGATGGCTACCACACTTGTGTTGACCATTCATTAAGGTTCTGGAAGATGTGAAAGTTATAGTGACGCGTCATTTAGAGGACTAGATTACATATTGATGCAACATAGTAGGATTGTTGCACACGCATTTCGTCAACTGAGATCTCACAAGTTGAACATGAGACGGTGTCATGAATCAGAACCTTGGGAGGACTAGAATGGTGCTATCTGGTATCACCTAGGAGGAACGAAAGAAATCATTGATGCATTGAGTCGAGAGTCTTCATTTGTGCATATGCTGGTTAAAGTATGGACCCTACTTAAGAAAGTTCAAAATTCGGTTTTCAAATTTGAGGTAGGCTACCTTTTAAATTTTATAGCCACCCTCAAAATTGAACCGGATATTCAGGTTAGAATCAAACACTTCAGTTGATAGATCGGAATGATCAGAAGTTCCTGCAATAGGATACTGATAAGGAAGAAATTAACTTTCAGATTTTGAAAGATGGAATAACAAAGTATTGTGAGTGTTGACTGGTGTCAGACAATTCGGAAAACTTAAGGAGGAGACCTTGTGAGGAATTCACTGTAGTAGTTGCAGTATTCGACCAAACAGTACAAGTAAGTTAGAGACGACATTAGTTCGATTGGTAGACCGATATGAAGATAGTTATCGCCGGACAAGTTGCAAGTGTTAGATGTGCCAATAGGGGAAGTTCAATAATGTCAGCCGAGAGAACTTTTATAATCACTCGAGAGTCTCGAGTGAGAATAGAAGTATATCATGATGAAACGTTGTGACAGACTTACCCAAGAAGTCAGAGGAATAATGACCCCAGTTGAGGTGGTGGTCAACAGATTGATGAAATCAGCCTACCTTATCGCCGTATGGAAGGATCTTGATTGGAAGGTGCATGCAGGAGTGTATGTGTGTCAGATAGTTCATCTACGAAGTACCAGTGACGAACTTATAGCAAATCTAGAACCGAGGTTCCTAGTTTCAGCAGAACAGTTAGATAGTTCTTTTGAGGCAGAACAGAGTAGAGTGTACAAAACTTCAATTTGTTGAGATGATATTAGAGAAAGAAAGATCACAGGCCTAGAGTCAGTTCAGCAGTTAGTGATTTCAGTTGTCGTGATCAGAATCAGATTATGGACCGCTTAGAGCTATCAGAAAGGTTATGTCATTGAGCATTGAAAGCCCTTAGAGTTCCGAATTGGTGATTGCATATTTTTGAAGGTGTCACCAATGAGGAATACCTTGCACTTCAGCAAGGAGGGAAAGCTAAGACCAAGGCACGTAGGTTCCTTAGGGATTCTATAGAGAGATTTAGGATCCTAATGTATCTTCTTGCATTGTCGCCAAAGTAGGCGCAAGTGCATGACGTATTTCACGTGTCTAGGTTGGGGACATATGAACCTAGCCTGACGCACGTGCTGAATCATGAAGAATCAGACGTGAACGACAAAGTGTCGTACATGGAAAGCTTGGTTTAGTAGGTCGTTCAAAAAGAACAGATTTTGTGTACCAAGATGGTCTCATTGATCAAGGTGGTCTGACAACGCCATAAGACCAAAGAATCAGCGTGAAAAAGTAAGACTCGATGAGACGAGAACACCCCACCTTTTTGCTTAAGGATTGGTAAAGGTTTAAATTTCGAGGATGAAATTTTTATAAGAGGGGAAGAGTTGTGACATCCCAGATTTTCAACCCTGTCTTCTACTAAATAAATCGGGCATTTCATTGACGCGCCTATAGGGCTGTTCTCAGAGCTGATCACTCTCGAAATAACTAGACTACCTGGGGAAGCCATTAAGGATTAAGGATTTTAAGGCAAATAGACTTGAGAATTTGATCAGGAATCGGCTTCTCGACCGTGCTCATCTTTAGTGATCAATACAGCACAATATAAAATCGATTCGAAATTAGAGATAGGCTGGTTCGACTGAGATGTGTGGCTAATCGTGGGTGACACCACCAAATTGGAAAATTCTTGTCGACCGGCACTAAACTGATTTTCCTATTGTTTTGGGACCCTCTGTCCGTATTTGGATCCTCGAGATTTTCATGACAATTGAGAGTCGCTAATGAGTCGAGTGAGTTTGTAGTGGCTCGAAGAAAATCGACCACGAGTCATTTACACTTAAAAATGCCTGAAAGTTACCCAGTAGCCTAAGTCACGCTAAAAACGCATCGAATGGAAATTAACCGTGAATTCGAGTCTGATTTCAGAAATTGAAAGTCCCGTCATGTCACAATAAATTCTAAGAACGCCGACTCAGTCTCAGAAGATATTTCAGAGATTCCGAGATTTTTACGGAAAAATCGGTACGGACGTTGTGGAAATTAATGGAAATTCGATGGACTCATTTGAAAGAAATTTGGACTTCCATGCTGGGCTATGTACTAATGGGGATTTGTTCAAATTCTATGGGCTTTTTCCACGATGAAATTGAACGTCAATTTGAGAAATTTCATGGAAATTTGAAGCTCAAATTGTGAAATTCGTATGATAGGATGAGGGCAGCAATTTTGGACTTTAAATTGGTTTATTTGTGAGTTAATTAGCTTGAAAGTAAATTGGGGGGTTGTGGGCTTGTGGGGCCAAAGTATTAATGTATTGGCTAAGGATTGAGGATTTTTATTTTCTCTTAGCCGGCTTCCCATCGCACGTCTTGACCGCCGCCCCATCTTCTACACGGCTCCTCTTCAATTTGTTCCTTAGGTTTCAACTTCTGCTTTAATTCTTTCGGTCGAAGCCCAGCGAAGCCTCCCCACGTGCAGTCTCTGCGGTCACTATCTCCCTTCGCCCGTGTGTCTTCTTCAGCCGAATTGAAGACCCAGCGAAGCTACATCCATCCGTGTCTTCAGCCGCGTGTCCCAGCTTTTTCGGTCAAAACCCCAAGTCGAAGCCCTCACCGAAGCAGATGTTTCCTCGTTGATTCATCCGGCCATCTGCCGCGCGTTCTCCACAGCTCCTTCGCGCGTTGTCCAGCTCTAAAGATCAACGAAGAGCGCGGTAGCTGCCACGTTGAAACCAACAAGCCACAAAGACAGCCCAGCCTTCACGGAAGAAGCTGCCGCGCATCTTCCACTGACTCTCTCTCTCTTTGTTGTCTTCACGGGTCAACTTCAGCTTCTTCAATCCAAGAAGCCGCACGTGTCTTCAACGCCAGCAGCTGCTTCCCTGTCTCTGCCGCGCCAGTCCACAAACGAAGTAGCATCGTTGCCAAGCGTTCCGTCAGCCCGTGAGTCAAGCCCACCGAAGCCACCAACTTTTCTCTCCAAGGTGTTGCGTCGCCAACACGTCCTCGAATCCAGTAGCGAAGACCTCCACTGAAACCGCATGCCCTCGTGCCATACTTGGCCATCTACCAATTAATCATTCGATTCCACTCAATTTCAATCAATTAAGGAATAATTCATCAAATTACACAATCAATTCAATTAAACACAACATGGAGCTTTAATTAAATAAACTGACTACACCACAACAATCGCACGAAATTCCGATCACCGCCATCCCTAGGTTGAATTTCCTAAAATAAATAATTAAATAATTAATTTCAAAAATTTAAATAAATAAATACAATAACTTCAATTTAACACAATATATAAAGCTCAATTAAATAAATGGACTCGCACCGCGATCATCAACATAAAATCCCGGTCACTGACCATCGCAGCTGAATTTTCGAAAAATAAATAATTAAATAATTAATTTCGAAAATTAATATTTAATTACTAAAAATTCCTTCTAGGCCCGAATTGCCTAATTAAAACCTGATAAGGGTCGGGAAAAATCCCGAGAAGCATTCAATAAATACTATAGGCAATTCTCTAGTTAAGTACACTAATCACCTATCTAATATGCAGTGCAATTAACTAATAATCGTTAACCCATCATAATCCACCTAATTGCACTTAATTAAATCTAATCAACCTTTAAGTATAATTAGCAAACTAAAAAGCATTAGTGAGTAAAACTCGCTTGTTAAAAGCGGAGATCGGATCACCGCGACGGCGGCCGAAACCCGAACTTTCGGCGGCATCGACGGACACTCGGGCCGGGCCTACAAGCCTCGCAAGCCCACAGCAAAAGCTGGGCTTGGGCCGAACTTGCTTGGGCCTCGCTGAATTGGGCTTCACAACTAGGTTGGGCTTCACGGGCTGAAACTCTGCTGGACTTTTGGGCTTCAATTGAGATGGGCTTGAAACTTGGGCTGAGATGGGCTTGAAACTTAACTGAACTGGGCTTGTCTTCAATGGAGCTGGGCCGAGAACTCTACTGTGGAGATGGGCTTCATTGGACCAACTGCTGGGCTGAGCTGTTGCTAAGGAAGTTGGGCTGCTCGGTGGGCTGCACCGAAAGCCCGAAGATGAGCTACGATTGAAAATGGAGGAGGATCCGTGGGCCTGGTCTTCGCTGGGCTGCTGGAGTTGACCAATCCAGTGGGATACACGAGGAAGCAGCTCGACTGCTGCTGCTGGGCGGAACACGAAATCAACGTTGGAGGAGCTCGCCGATTTGTGGACTCGGTGGCCGACAGTTTGTGGTGTTGATGGGTTAATTTCGATGGAGCCGCAACAAGGAAGTGAGGGAGAGCTGGATTCGTTGGCTGTTCGATGATGGAAGTAGCGAAGATGAAGCTGGCGTTGACTGAGGGACGTGGCAACTTCGGTTGAAGGCGAGTAGCAGCGTGAGGACGCTCGGTGGATCTCACGGCCTGCTTCGTGCACCTCGCTGGCAGCTGGATTGAACCGAACGGAAGGGAGCGGCTTCGTGCGGCTGGCGTTGACTGGCTTCACTTCGGTAGGCTTCTGCGAGCGTTTGTTGAGTCAACAAACCAGTGGAGATGCCCCATGGTTGACCGAACTTGGCAGCAAACGGCAGAAGCTGAAGACGCGTGGAGCTAAGGGTTGGTGTTCGTGTGAGCTTGCGGAGCTACTGAGTGTTCTGTCTTCGTTCGGTGGGTGCTGGCACACGAAGAGAGAGAGAGCAGATGGCGTGGGTTTCTCGTCTTCTTCAGCTGTGGTGTTTGTAAGGCCGTGAGCGTCCGAAGGAGGGGGTGGCGTACGTAGATGGAGAAGCCAGCTGAGGGGGGAACAAAAACTCAACAATCTTAGCCAATTGATTAATTGCTTTGGTCCCACAAGCCTCAATCTCATCCTCTATGTCTCCCCCATCATTTCAAGCATAATTTCCACCAATAAATCAATTTAAAGTCCAAAATAATGGTGCCCTCCCTTAGTTCCGAATTTACCATTTTGAACTTCCAATTTCTTCGATGAATTCCCACATTCGATGTCCAAATTTGATGTAGAAAAAGTTCACATAAATTCTATAGGTCCCCTTTGCCCTACAGCTCGGCTTGCAGATCGAAAATCTCCTTAATTCAGTGATCCGAATTTCCATTTATTTTCCGCAACGTCCGACACAATTTTCCGTAAAACCTCGGAATCTCTAAAAATCTTCGAGACGAGTCAACACTCCTAGAATTTATTATGACATGACAAAAACTTCAATTTCTGAAATCGGACTTGAATTCGCGGTTAATTTCTATTTAACGCATTTTTAGTGTGACCTAGGTTACTAGGTAGTTTTCAGAACTTTTTAGAAAAAATGACCCGTGGTCGATTTTCTTCAAGCCACGATGAACTCACTCGATACATTGGCGACTCTTGATTGTCGTGAAAATCTCGAGGATTCAAATACGGACACAGGGTACCAAAACGACAGTAAAATCAAATTAGTGCCGGTCGATGAGAATTTTAGTCACCCACGATTGGTCATTTATCTCGGTCTAATCGACCTATCTCTGATCTTAATTCGATTTTTAACTGTGCCGTAATAATCTCTAAAGATGAGCACAGTCGAGAAATCGATTTCTAGTTGAATTCTCAAGTCTATCTGCCTTAAAGCCCTTAATAGCTTACCCAGCTAATCTAGTTATCTCGTAAGTAGCAAACTTAGAGAAAAACACTGTAATCGCATCGATGAAATGACTAATTTATCTAATCAAAATTAGAACCTAAAAATCTGGATCTCACAAAGGATCTCGACCTATGTGATGATGATTCCTCAAAATGTGGAAACAACGCTCCAAAATGGCAATTACGCCCTTTAAGCATTAATTTAGAGTTTCTAAAAAACAACTTTACTTGAAACTCAATAACCTTACCAAAATGACCAAAAGCTATTTTGTGTTAATGCTTGATACTGTCCCATGAAAAACCACCCAAGAATATGTGATACTTGTCCTTCACCATCTCCAAATCCTTGTTCAATTCCAAGGTCGGTGGAAGCACCGGCAATTCCAATTTTGAAAGCTATAAGGCAATTATCCTTAAGATTGTTGGAAAAAGTATTAGGATACATAAAATAATAATAATTATTGGAAATACATTACAAAAGATTAGAAAATAAAAGGAAATGTCTAAGGCATGCAAGCATTGTCCTTAAGGATAATTTCGCCCCTCGGAGTACGAAACTTGGTGCGTAAGGCTTCAGTGGCTATTCTCCCAAGATACAACAGACCTTCCTCTATACTCCGCACTGAATATTAGAAGGAAATAGAACAATTTTTGTGTATAACCAAGTAAAAAAAAAGGAAATATGTGAGAACATATTGTATCTACTAAGATTGTGGTTTGAAGTTTAATTTATATTTAAATAAGAAAAAGAGAGAGCCATTAGGAGATCGTCACAAATCATTTGGTAATTAAAAAGATGACCATTATAAAATAATGAAGAGCTTATGAAGTAATAAATCAAAAGTTATAAAATTGTTAGATGACAGTTATATGACTATTAGAAAGCCGTTATATAGCCATTAGAAAGCCGTTACAAAAATAATGACTTTCATGACAATCATAATTTCTAATAAATATTTCAAAACTATTGAAATATCTAATACTTTTGGCCTTGATAACCTATATGCACTTACATTTCATCAAGTTGAAACATATATTAGCTTCATAAAAAGTTGATTTAGTTGCCAATCATGCATTCCAGATTATTGGTTGGGTGTTAATCCATGTTGATCCCCCAAAACAAATGCTTTGCCAAAAAAAAAAAAAGGTTATCGATTTGGTTTGATATTACGTCTCACTTGATTAGTCGGGAGTGATGTAAGTGTGAAGAAGGTCACTCTATTCCACACTTGGCATGTAATAGCCACGAAATGGGCGATGGTCTTAACGTATTATCCCGGATTTTATTGTTCTCAATTGTGGCCCAGTGGACAATCCAAATTCCTCGGTTAACCAGTGGCCGAGGACCATAACTTCCATTTTGATTAATCAACACAATCTTCTAATGATAGTTTTCCTATTTCGATTACCCATTATATTTTCTTGATACCCATCTGAAATTGATTATTAAGCGTACAGAGATAATATCAGATCCACTAGACGAATGGGGCATTAATTTGGTTCTGTTCGGATTATAACCCAACTTTATCTATTTGAAGATGCATACAACCAAATAAAATTAAAGCAAACGATGGCAACCCATTTTTTCTTATAGATGGATGTGTTCGCAATTTAAGTCAATTTGAAACCACTATTGTCAAACTCATACTAAGTGAAGCAACCCTCTAGCTCATACTGAATAAGAAACCGAATATTCATTAATATATAATTGACTTATGATTTTATAGATAACGTCATTTTACCACATTGATAATGCGAACAGTAAGTGACATTGGTTTATCTTTGCTATGAACAAAGTCATAATAAAAAGAGGTAGTGACGTGGGTAGTGTTTTTTGACTTTGCTCTATGATTTAATATCATCTCTTGATCTTTTTATTCAACTTAATTCCTAAATTTTTAAAATTCTGCTCATAGTCCTTCCCTAAAAAAAGTTAAGAGATTAGGTAAAGAAGGTGCTATTGCTATTAGCTTGCCTGTGAAATTCACATAACTATGCGTCCACATTACCAATCTCTATCAGGGGCTCACTGTTTGAAATCTAAGGTGGTTGCGACCTTTTTTTTTTTTATAAACAAAACCTCTAGAGTCAAAACACAGAATCTCCCACAGAGGGGTGGTGGATAAGAAACCCAATAACATGGAAGGGCCTTATACCTAGAGGCCTTTATAACCCAATCTGCTAGTCTATTAGAATCTTGAGGACGGTAAGCCAACTTATGGCTCTCAAAAAGGGCCAAGAAGCCTAAACATTAGGTGATAATTGGCTCAATGTCTCAAGAACAAAGAGAGGAATCTTGTAGGAAGCTTATGAAGGAGGGGTTGTCAGTTTCCAGCGCATATTTTTGACGAGATCGACTAGCAAAGTGACGAAGAGCATGGAGACAAGCAAGGGTTTCGAAATGAAGGGTGGAGAACACTCAGGTTGGTTGCAGCTCCGATCAATCTCTCTTCATAATCGCGGCACACGAAAGCAAAAGCCCCCATCCGTAGACCTTGGGCCAAGAAGCAAGGGTTGCAACCTTTGAGAGGTCACGATCGCGGGTCAGGTTTGAAGGGACGCCCCTTTAATTGTGATGCCGATTAGAGAAAGGGCGAGAGAAGACGTTGCGGTGGTCATGGTGATGTCATGGCCGCAGGCCAGCGACAATGAAGTAGGGACAAACGACAACAGTGATGGTACTGATACGTGAAGTCAATACCTAAGGGAGAAAGGGGAGAGATGGGAAAAAGAAAAAAAAAAGATTAATTAAGCATACACCACAAGTGTAAAAAAATAAAATTTTGGAGAAGCAATTTTGCTCATTATTATTTTGATTAGTCACAATAAGAGTGGGTCGTTATGTATTTAGAGAGAATGTTTTCTGGGTTTGCACTATGAATGGTTTTGACCGTAGGACAAGTGGATTGAAAAGATTCTTATGGAGGACAACTGGTCGATTGAAATTTTCTTGGTTATGTGTTGTTTTTTCAAGTTTTGAGTAAGTCCGGATGTGAGCTCGAAACGCTATAATATAAATTGCATAGGTAGGTAAATTGCAATGACTAAAATTTTCAAAAAATTAAATCATCAAATTACAAGCATTAAGGTGGAAAGATTCAGTGTGATTGGAAGAAAATTTCTCTAATATTTATGACCAAGAAGAAAACGTCTTACATGGCAAGTGTATATGATGCTTGGAAATACTGGGAAGGACATCATTCGATATGGTGCTGGATTAGTAAATATTCATATTTTTCTATCCTTTTCCTTGGTATAAATGAGTGAAAAGTCTATCAGTGTAGTTTTACGGTGCTTACAAAAGCTCATTTTAGTTTAAACTGGGTCTTCCACACATCAACCAGGCCCTTGGGAATTGGAACTAGAAGAACATCGTCCTTCTTTGATGCCACAAATGGAGACCATTGATAACATTCATGATGTGCAATAAAAGGTCACATAATTAGAAGTGGGCATTAACTTAGAACAAACATCGGACAAACAGAAAAATATCGTAAAATACAAAATTTCAATCATAAAAGAAGACAGATTAACCTAACTTCTGAAATAAGAATTAATACAGTGATCTTGTTTATCCACAGCGATGTCTGGCATATCACTCATATGGTTCTACCTGCAACAAGGGAAGGAACAAAAAGGAAAATATCGCTTACTACAATGAAATAGAATAGGATAAGAGATAGAAGAACCTATGGAAATGATGAGAAAATCAGTAACTGCTCATTTAGCATCCTCTCTAGTTGCATATTACTGAGGTAGATCACACATCTTTTCAAGCTGCCGTCTTAATGTAGACGAAAGGAATGAGGATCGGTGATTTGAAAATAGGCAAAGCAAAAAACGATGTCCAAAGAAATTTTCCATTAAAAGAAAAAAAAAGCACTGCCTGAACAGAGTTTCATCTTTAATCACTTTGCCTAGATAGAGCCTTTCTTTTACTTTTATGAATGATCAATTTGATGGGAATCATCTATATTTATAGCCTGTAAATTACTTGTAATATGAATAAGAATAACGTCGTTGACCAACCACTGGGTTTGCCCCAGTGGTCACCCTTCCAACTTAGAAGGGGGGTGGGGGGTTCAAATCTCCACATTCTTAGAGAGATTGGGGTTGAGGTGGGGACGATTTAGTTTCAAGAGTGGATTTCGACTTCCACGCCCTACAAGAAGGCAGGACAAAAATCTAAGACTAAGAGTCAGAGTAGAAATAGAGTAATACCAAAAAAATATATATATATATATATACACACACACGCTTACATTCTATCATGTTGTACCCTATGTCAACTTAATCATGACTTTGGATCACTTGCCCATTATGCCATGTCAAATAGTTGGTGGGATTTTAATTCATGTCGATCCTCCAAAATAAATGCCTTTCTAAATTAAGCATGATATATACAAGTAATGATCGAATCCGTTTAATGTTTGCTTCACATTTAGGTAGTCGAGGATGATGTAAATGTGAAGAAACTCGCTCCATTTGAAATAGGCATGAAAAGCTTCGTGGGCTTGGTCTGTCATCCTCGATTTTAGCGGACTCAATCCCAAAATGAAATCGAGACTAATAAGAAAGTTTAGCTCACTCTTGGTTGAATGCCAATTGAGGACTGGTGGACAACCCTAGTTCCTCACTCGGCCAACGATTTAAGTCCCTAAGCTTCACTATGATGGATTGCCACAAATTCAGGGATCGATGTCGATATTAGCTTACATCGGTGACATTGCTAATTAGTTGTCAATATACGACGACACATAGTTAACAATAATTGACAATAATAATGAGGGCCATAGATTACTAGTTAAATCTCAAGAAAGAGTTGGATATGTTAAGGGCGTCAAAGAGCTGTTATGGATTTGAAATCACTAAAGAATCAAGCAAAGGAGATCGTGGAGAAACTAGCATGTGATTTTAAAGGAACAAACACTTGAAAGTAAGACCATGGCGTCATGATAATTTGGATACAAAACTTTTGAAGATGGAAGAACATGGCTACAACCCTTACAAAACTACTTAGAGATAGTTATGGTACAACCACTATAAAAATCATTGTTTGTCTACTGGAAAGCCCCCACACAAACAAACAACAATGCAATCTTCAATTATCTTTAGTTCTAAAATGACTTGGTCACATTCAGTTCCGTTGTGGTGGTTATATTCCAAGCTTTATTGTCGATTAAATTATGGTGCGGTTTCTTTTTGTACAATTTCATCTAAAGTGAAGTCTTTGATTTCCTTATTCAATTGTGATATAATTTGTTCAGAGTCACCATATAACCTACCTCCTTTAATTAAAAGACCTGTTTTCAGTGAAGATATTTCATTGCAGAATCAATTCTAGCAAAACAGGATGTGATGTGATGTCAATGGCATAGGTAGGCCAATCATGATGACTAAAATTTTCAGAAGTTCGAATCAACAAATTACAAGCATTAAGATTGAGACATTCCGCATTATCGGAAGAATATTTCTTTAAGATTTATGACCAAGAAGAGAATGTTTTACATGGCAAGTTTTTATAATGTTTGACAATAATATAAATTAGAAAACACATGCCCTCATATATGGTTCTCAATTTATTAGATATTCATGTTTTTCTAGTAATTGAGCCCCATAATTAAGGGCATGTGTTTCCTAGTTTATTTTTATATTTCAAGCATTATAAACAATTGGCATGTAAAACTTGTCTTCTTGATCATAAATCTTAGGCTGTATTTGATTGTCAAGGTAAAAATTGAGATAGGATGGGATAAAGTGAGATACAACATCCTCCGAATAATAAAATCTAATCTACAAAATCTTTGGTACACTTTAAGATAAGATTTAAAAATAAATAAAATTTTCAATTAAATTAGAAAATTCAAATAATTAAAAGCTATGGAAAAACCCTAGATCTAGGAATTCTGGCCACCACCTCCGCTTGACTAGCAATTGAAGACACGACCACCATGGGAGATTTCATTCCTAATATTGTGCGAGAAGAAGAAGAACAAGAAGAAGCAAAGAGCCCATGGTGTGATCTCCCTCTCCATCTACTCGATTAGGTGTTGTTGCGCCTTTCGGCCCCCGACATTTCCTCCTTCCGGCGGGTGTGCACGACGTGGCAGTCCATCACCAACCCCGTCCTCTGCCCCCTGCCTCCGTCCGCTGTTGGAAGATATGCGGATTGCCTTAATCCGATTTGATCTTAATTGATCACAATCTTCGTGTATTTGTAAATTAAATATTGAGATCTAGATTTAGATTGATAGTCAGATCAATTACTTCCTTATTCAAGATAGAACTTGTATTATATCTCTGCAGAATTGTACATTCAGAATGTATCAATGAGAAAACAAGAAATCTCCCTATGTCACTTTACATTTTTCCTCTCCGAACCTTGTTCTTCCTTCACTCTTGCCTTCTTTCATGGTATCAGAGCATCTTGATCTCTGACTCGCTTCCGCTCCAAAGGACTGCCGAAGGAAATTCTCAACCTGCAAAGGGATTGATCTCTCGGCAGTAGGCATACTCTCGAAGGAAGGAATTTAAAATTATCTTACCATGGCTTCTCCGCAGGACTCCAATCTGGCTGCTGATGACAGGAGCGCCGAAGAAAGCAATTCTCAAGTTCCACAGATCCAGAATCTCCCTGCAATAATACCAGCATCCGAACAACAACAGTTTCTAACTCAACCTCAGCAATGGCGGCCCACGCAGGCTCAGTTTCAATTGGGGCAACCCACAACGGGTCAACCATACCAGTGGATTCCCTATCCACTCTTTTTTGGGCCAAGCCAAAATTCCTCATCGCCTTTCTCCGTGGGCCACCAAAGTCACGATGGAGATCCGCCAGCCACGAGTGGGGCAAATCCAACCATCGCAAGAGAGCAGATGGGTGGTTCAAGCGAATCGGGTACAGGGCACAATACCTACCCGGGAAATGTCAATGCGGGGTATCCATTCGGGTCGAGCGAATCGGGTCAAGGGACGAATCCCTACCCAAATTTCGCACCGGGTTTTCTACCCGTTCCAGCGACGGCATTCACCAGACGACCAGAAATAGGCGATCCTCTGTTTGTCTCCACCGCCGACGGACCGGAACTTCGACTAATAAACCAGCAACTTACCGGACCAGAGACATATTCGAAGTGGTCACAGGAGCTCCGGCGGGCATTAGTGACAAAAGACAAAGACGGATTTCTTGATGGAACGATTTCCATCCCCGCCGATGAACGCATGGCCCGACACTGGCAGAAATGCAATCAACTCGTCCGAACTTGGATCGGAAATTGCATATCCCCAGAGGTAGCGGCCGGGCTTCCACCGACAGAGGATGCCAAAACCATGTGGGAAAATATTCGAGAAATGTATGGTAAAATGGATCAAGCAAAAGTTTTTAATCTTATGCAGGAAATCAGCGAACTCAAACAGGGAAACTCGACGGTCACGGCCTGCTTCAACAGGCTATCGTCTCTCCTGAATCAACTCGAAGCAGTAGAAGAAAGGCTTGAAGGGCCAGAATCCACCCTTAAGCAGTACAAAAGAATCAAAGAGAGAGAAAAAGTCACGCGATTCTTACTGATCTTGAACGAATCGTACCTCACGTTTCGATCACAGATCCTTGCCATGGATCCCATGCCACCGATCGGGCGTATTTTCCAACTGGCGATGCAGGAGGAGAGTCAGCGACTCACAATCATGAAGAACAGCGAGAGCATCGCTCTGGCTGCACGCGGAGAAGGGAGAACCCTAACCCTAGCTAGCGACAAAGAGAAGAAAAGCCCCTTAGGGTTCGGTGAACATGATCCGCGCGGCCTTAAAAGGGAAGGGATGAACGGCCAGGATTATATCCAAGGATCGAGCGGCCTAGATTACGCTCGAAGATCTGACGGTCCAGAAAACGCACGGAGATCCGACGGTCACCAAGGGATCGAAATTGCGCCTAGATCGGACGGTGGACAGCAGATCGCGATCAAAGGAACGGACGGCCAGATCTTCGCCACGTCATCAAAAAATTTCACCCGAAATTTTAAAGGAAAGGGTAAATTTTTTTGCGATTATTGCAAGCGTACTAATCATACCATTGACAGTTGCTGGAAATTACACGGGAAGCCGGGAGAAAAGGAGAAAAAAATCTCCACAGCTTATCAGGTCACCAGACCAACTGGTCCAAAAATTGATCAACCAATTTCATATGGTCAATATCAGCAACTCATGGAGATACTACAGAGGATGGAAATGTCCAACAAAGGGGGCAGTTTCTCAGGTATTTCACATTGCCTAATTAATTCCATTTCCAGGAAGGCATGGATTATAGACTCTGGGGCAAGTGACCATATTATATGCGACAAGGAATTTTTTTCAAATATCAATGAAAGTTTAAATTTTCCTGTCTCTGTGCAATTACCCAACGGAAATGTTACTCATGTCAAAGTGACAGGGACAGTAAATCTCAGTCCCCAGATTATCCTCCAGAATGTGCTATATGTCCCAGAATTCCAATTCAACCTCATATCTGTGTCTCAAGTATGCAAAGACAACTCATGCCGGGTAATATTCAATGCTGACACATGTTTATTTCAGGCCCTTTCGACTGGGAGACAGATGGGCTTGGGTAGTCTTTCTGAAGGACTCTATTTCTGGACGAGTTTTCCAAGTAATTTCAATTTTTCATGCAATTCATTGAATAAGAAATCATTGTGTAATTCAACTGCCAATGATAGCAATTTGACTATGCATATGAGATTGGGTCACAGTGCTTCATTTTCATATCCTGAATGTCCTATATGTCCTCTTGCAAAGCAATCACGCACACCATTTTCTTCTAGTACCTCACGGACTAGTCAAATATTTGCGTTAATTCATGTGGACATTTGGGGACCTTATCATACAGTGAATCATGATGGCTCCCGTTATTTTCTTACGATAGTAGATGATTATTCTCGGGCAACATGGATATTTCTTATGCAATCCAAAAATCAGGTCTATTCTCACCTGAGAAACTTTATTATATTATCTAAGAATCAATTCAGGAAATCCATCCAGCGGATTCGCACTGATAACGGACGAGAATTCTTCAGTCATGAATGCTCCCAGTTATTTAATTCTCATGGCATTCTACATGAAAGTTCCTGCGTTTACTCACCATAGCAAAATGGAGTGGTTGAAAGAAAGCATCGCCATCTACTGGAAGTTGCTCGTGCCTTGAAATTTCAAGCATCAATTCCGGAAAAATATTGGGGTGAATGTGTCACCACAGCAGCTTATCTAATTAATAGAATGCCTACTCGGATTCTTAATGGACAGACGCCATTTGAGCTGCTATTTGGGAAGAAACCGGACTTGAATCATCTCAGGATCTTCGGATGTCTCTGTTACGCTGCAGTCATGGGGCCTCGAGATAAAATGAGCCCACGAGCGCGGCGATGCGTCTTTATGGGCTATCCCAATCTCCAAAAAGGGTATCGGGTGCTTGAGTTCTCCACAGGCGAATTTATAGTAAGTCGTGATGTTATTTTCCACGAGACTATTTTTCCATTTTCTGAAGGGGAATTTTCACATGGAGATTCAGCGATAACTTCCAGCCATCATTTCCTCCATGATGAAGCACCACACCGGGAATTCTCTTACATACCAATAGTACAGCCGAGGAATCTTATTCTTCCTACAATCCCAGCTCCACAAGATTCTGATGGACCTCCCTCAGAACATATTCAGGGAGATACCTTGGCGGAACCCATTGTTGATGCAGAGGTTGGTGACACTACAACAACTTCAGTGACATCACAACACACCACCGAAGTTGGGCACCCTAGGAGGTCAGGACAAGCTACAAAACCACCAACCTGGATGAAAGATTATGTCTATACTGCTCACAACTCTCCAGGTATTTGGTATCCAGTCTCTTCATATATTTCCTTTGATAGATTGTCTCCGGAACATAGATGTTGTATTAGTCAATTGTCTGAGGAAAAGGAACCGTCCAGTTATCAAGAGGCCTCCAACAACCCAAAATGGCAAGAAGCCATGAAAGCAGAATTGAAGGCCCTCACTGATAATCATACATGGGATCTTGTCCCATTGCCAGCTCAACGTAAACCTATTGGATGCAAATGGGTTTACAAGATCAAGTACCGGGCTGATGGCTCCATTGAACAGTACAAGGCAAGATTGGTAGCCAAGGGGTTCACCCAAAGAGAAGGGTTTGACTACCATGAGATGTTCTCACCAGTTGCCAAGGATGTTACAGTCTGTTCATTCTTAGCTGTCGCCGCCATTAATGACTGGCATCTACACCAGATGGATGTCCATAATGCATTCCTCCATGGTGATCTAGATGAAGAGATCTATATGGATCTTCCTAAAGGCATACGGAGACAGGGGGAGAATAAGGTGTGTTGTCTCCGTAAATCCCTTTACGGATTAAAACAGGCATCCAGACAATGGTATGCTAAATTTGCCAATGCTCTTACAACAGCAGGCTTCAAGCAATCCAAGCATGATTATGCTCTGTTCTCAAAAACTAAAGGTATGTCATCTACCTATTTAATGATTTATGTCGATGACATACTTGTTATGGGAAATGATAGAGCCTCTATAGAGAATTTCAAGGAATATTTGCATGCTACCTTCCATATTAAAGATTTAGGAGCACCAAAGTACTTCCTTGGAATTGAAATTGCCCGATCTGACAAGGGAATTTCCCTTAGCCAGCGGAAGTTCATCCTAGAAATTATATCAGAAGCAGGTCAATCAGGATGCAAGCCAGCTGTAATTCCTATAGAGCAAAACACTAAGTTGACCACCGCAGATTATGATAAGGGAATATCTCGGAATGATGATTCCTTACTCAGTGACCCGTCAGGCTATCAAAGACTTGTTGGAAAACTTATATATCTGACAATGACTAGACCTGATATCTCATATGCGGTTCAGACACTTAGCCAATTTATGCATCAGCCAAAGCGTTCTCATTTAGATGCAGCTCTAAAAGTCGTAAAATATCTGAAGAAATGTCCGGGGCTAGGGATACTTCTTTCAAAGGAATGTGACATGAGGATGACAGCATATTGTGATGCAGACTATGCAACATGTCCGATTAGTCGAAGATCTGTCACTGGATATTGCATTAAATTGGGAGGATCTCTACTATCTTGGAAAACCAAGAAACAAGCCACTATGTCTCTATCCTCAGCTGAAGCGGAATATCGAGCTATGGCCAAGGCCACTTGTCAAGTGGTCTGGATGCAAGGATTACTCAAGGATCTTGGAGTAGAAGTGCAAGGACCCACGAGGTTATATTGCGATAATGATGCGGCTCTTAAACTTGCATCTAATCCTATAGTGCATGAAAGAACCAAGCATATAGAAGTGGATTGTCACTTTACACGGGAAAAGATCCAAGAAGGAGTAATTGAGATAAGAGGAATTGGGACAACGGATCAACCGGCAAACTTGTTCACCAAGCCCCTATGTCAGAGACAACACGCATATCTATTAAACAAGCTAGGTGTCTTGGACATCTACAAGCCACCAGCTTGAGGGGGAGTGTTGGAAGATATGCGGATTGCCTTAACCGATTTGATCTTAATTGATCACAATCTTCGTGTATTTGTAAATTAAATATTGAGATCTAGATTTAGATTGATAGTCAGATCAATTATTTCCTTATTCAAGATAGAACTTGTATTATATCTCTGCAGAATTGTACATTCAGAATGTATCAATGAGAAAACAAGAAATCTCCCTACGTCACTTTACATTTTTCCTCTCCAAACCTTGTTCTTCCTTCACTCTTGCCTTCTTTCATCCGCTGACTTCTTCCGCCCTAGCACGCCAATCTTGGCGACTGTGCACGACAACTTCTGCACTTTCTTCGACCCCATGCACAACACCGAAGCTCGCTGGGTCGCGTTTCCATTGCGGCAAGCGTGGGGATAGGCTGCTCCTGACCTGGGGCACGCAGGAGGTGTTCTTCTTCAACGTGTATGTGCGGGTCACGGTGCCGCTCCCCGACCTCGACAAGCACGACGTCGATGATGCAGATGACTAAGAGAAAACTTCCAGATAGAACAGTTGGGTTGATTTGACGTGGATGCCTACCATTTCTTCTCTTTTGATAAGTCTTTTTTATAAAAAGGAAAATTTCTTATCCAATCTTGGGTTTATCCCATCCCTTTATTATCCGGTAATTTTTTTTATGATTTATTCGTATTTATTCAATTAGAGAAGACATTCTTAGATACCGAATAAAATAGCAAATTATCCTATTCAGACTCAAATCAGAACTATCAAATGCATAAAACACTTATCAAGAAGGGTAGAAAACTTATACTGTTGTAGATTTTACGGAGCTTACAAAACTCATTTAGGTTTAACCTGAATCTTCAAACAATCCAACTAGGTTTTCGGGAATTGGAAGCATAAGAGCTTCGTCCTTCTTGGAAATTACTGTTGGGAATAACGGATCCCCGAAAACCGGATTCGATACTAAATCGAACCCCTAAAAGCAGTGCGGAAGCGAAGCCCGAGAAAATCACGTATCACCGATCCTAAAGTACACCACGAATTCGAGCGTACCTTGTTAGCCACAGATTAAACACCAATGCTGAAAATCGAGGAAGAAATTCTGATCCCGTTCGATCAGATGACGTCGATTGGTCTTGAAGGGAAGACGACGTCGCCTTGAGCGCTCGTTTTCTTTTTGGAGAGAGAGAGGGAGAGGAAACATACGTACCTTCTGCCAAAAGGTGCGTTCTCCCTCTCTTTCCTCCCTTATATACGTCCCTCCAACAGAAATGAACGTACCCTTTCATCCATGTCCCTCCATCCACGGGCCCCTAATCTTGTGGGCCGGACTTTCAGGCCCAACATGGGCGGACGGGCCTTAAGCCCATCACTTAAAACCATCATCTCCTACTCGCACATGGTGGGCCGAATAGGATTCTCTTTATCTCTCTTCAACATTCATATCGGTGAATAATCCGTGCGACCAGCATACTTTGAGAGCTCGTTGCTATACATCTGTTAGGAATATATAGCAGCTCATAATGGGCATCACATCCTGAGTAGATTTAGTATGCAGTACCCTAGATCGATCGATCACACTTATATCTCTCTTGATCTCTTTTAAACAATGATATATATATTGTATTCACAATTATGATTATCACAAAGACAGTCATAATTAGTTAACCGGTGAATACAAAATTACAATGTAATTCTCCAAATTCGATCTTCCTCTTTCCTTCAAACTCTCAATTTCAGTTTAGCTTGCTTTTCTAGAAATGTCCCATTAGATCAAATCAAACTCATGACCCCTAAGATAGCAAACACTAAATAGAAATCTTGAGAATAAGTAAAAGTCATGAGGGGACTATAAATTGAGGAACTCTTTCCCTCAAGAGTCTCACACGGCATAAAAGTTGATATCAAACTTTTGCCACTCTTATTGGTCATCTCATGCATACGTAGTATGAAATACGTATTAAGGTATTAACTCATTTCCCATGGAGCGTATGTCTACACCTTTCAATATCGTACAGATGATAGTTTAGACATATCCAATGTCTAACTTGAGTTCACGTATCTACTCATTCACAAAATTCATCAGAACTCACATCTGGCATCTTAGACAAATAAAGTAAAATATGTGGGGTATTTTACTTTCGGATATAGTAAATATTATGTCATCATCTTAACACTCAGTCAATGCGACATATGTATTTTAAGCTTGTGCTCTCGATTATCACCTAGATAATAAGCTTAAAAACAGTATCATCTCTATTTATCACACAGTAAATAGAGGCGATTACCCGTGTGAGTGGGCTAATCTTATATCTGTCCGACGTACTTTCTCAACCTAAAGTAATGCACTGAGCATTAAGATGCATAAAGATCAAACAAAGATTCATAGGCATTAATAATGAAAACATAAATTCATCAAATGTGAACACTTAGGGAAATTACAATATTCAGTATATCAGCCTCTACGCAATCCTAGAGATTTCATATGACCACAAAAACACATCTCTAGGTATTGGCTTTGTCGTAGGATCTGCTACCATTCTATGCGTAATATGTAATGTAAGTTCACATCTTTTCGTGCAACCATATCCTTTACAAAATTATACTTGGTATCTATGTGTTCGGTCTTGCCATGATATTTTTGATCTTTGGTGTATGCTTTTGCTGCTTAGCTATCACAGTTAACTAACAATGAATCTACAGCACTTCCAATAACACATAAATGATCCAAAAATCTCTTAAGCCAAACACCTTCTTATACTGTTGCTGATAATGCCACGAACTCAATTTACATCGTGGACAAGGCTATACACTTTTGTTTCTTACTGCTCCAACGTATGGTGCCATTATTCGGTAAGAAAACAAACCCAGAGGTAGATTTCATTTCATCTAAATCTCCTCTCCAATCAGTATCAGAATAGCCTTAGAGTCGCAGATCCTTTTCTTAATAACTCAGCGTATAATCAGCAGTCCCCTTTAGATACCTCAGTATTCTCTTAACGGCTTTCCATTGTGCTGGACCTGGATTGGATTGATATCTACTCACCATTCCAACTGCAAAACATATGCCAGGTCTTGTACACATCATAGAGTACATCAAGCTCCCAACAGCACTAGCATAAGGAACATGTTTCATTTGTTCCTTCTCTTGTGGAGTCCTTGGACACAGTCTATGGCTCAATCCTTCACCTTTTGCAATAGGAGTGTCTATGGGTTTACAATCTTGCATACGAAATCGTTCAAGAACCTTATTTATATATGTTTCTTGCGAAAGAGACAACGATCTCTTCGAACGATCTCTTGAAATCTTAACTCCAAGAATGTATGCAACATCACCCATGTCTTTCATCTCAAAGTTGGAAGACAACCATCTCTTGACAGTATTAACAAACTCCATATTGCTTCCGGCAATTAGTATATCATCAACATATAATAATATGATCACAAATTGATCTTTGGATCTTTTGATATATACACAATGATCCTCATCTATCATTGTAAAGTCACATGCCATTATGGCATTATGAAAAAACGTATATACCATTATCTCGATGACTGCTTAAGACCATATATCGACCTCAAAAGTCGACATACATTTCCTTCTTGGCCTTTCACTATGAAATCAGCAGGTTGTTCCATATATATTTCTTTCTTCTAATTCTCCATTAAGGAAAGCAGTCTTTATATCCATTTGATGTAACTCAAGATCCATACTAACCACTATTGCCAGAATAATGCGAATCGAGGTAAATCTCACTACAGGAGAAAATGTATATTCATAATCAATTCATTCCTGTTGATTATACCCCTTTGCCACAAGGTGAGCCTTATGCCTCTCTATCGAGCCATCAGCCTTTCGCTTTATTTTGAGAACCCACTTATTCCCAATAGCTCTGCGTCGTTTTAGAAGATCAACCAGTTCCCAGACTTGGTTTGATTTCATTGACTCCATTTCCTCTTCCATTGCATGAATCCATTTTTTCCTTACTAGGGCAATTCATAGCCTCATTAATATTTCTTGGCTCATCCTCATCTTGTGGAGCAACCATAAAAGTTTCCCTTTCAATGTTAAAACGTCGACGGGGAATACTTTGGCGACTTGTTCACCGTATGGGAGATTGTACACTTAGCACATTATTCCCCATTATGCTCCCACTCGAATTAGATAATAACGACATCATCACATCATGTGGTTGTAATTGAGAATGAGTTGAATTCAATTCATCACTTCTCATTACTCCCACTTGGACGAACTCCACTAATATCATTATCTTAATCCAAGGTTTCAAATAGGGAATAATCTTCACCTATTTCGCCCTTCTTAGGAAATTCATCCTCTAAGAATGTGACATCCCGTGATTCAAAATCAGTTATACTCTCACTTTCCTGCTCATCTATGAACACATACCCTTTCAAGTGTTCGGAGTATCTGATTAAAATAATTTTATTTCCTTTGGAACCCAATTTCCCAAACTTGTGAGAGGACTCATGAGTATAGGCAGCACAACCCCATGGCTTAAGAAAACTTAAGTCCGATTTTTTACCTGTCTATAACTCATATAGAGTGGAAATAACTGATTTGGAAGACACCCGGTTAAGTATATAGGCAGCAGTTAACAACGCATCACTCCAAAAAGTGATAGGTAAGTTAGCATGCGCCATCATGGACCTAACCATTTCCAATAGGATTCTGTTTCTTCTCTCTGCAACACCATTTTGTTGAGGAGTATATGGAATAGACAACTGTCTTTCTATTCCTTTTTCATCATATAATTTTCTGAACTCATCAGATAAATATTATCGACCTCGATCGGATCTCAATACTTTTATTTTCTTGTCTAATTGATTTTCTACTAGGTTCATAAACCTTTTGAAACAACATAATGCTTCAGATTTATGATAAATCAAATAGACATATCCGAATCGAGTATAATCATCAATAAATGTGATGAAATAAACAATCCCATGCCTTCCTCTCACATTCATTGGACCACAGACATCAGAATGGATTAAATACAGAGGAAATTTAGCTCTTCTACCTTTTCCAAATGGTTTCCTTGTTGTTTTCCCCCTAGGCAATGCTCATATATAGGCAAATCGATTTTTTCAATGTTGCCTGACAAGCCCTCTTTGGCTAGTCTATTCATACGTTATTGGCCAATATGACCAAATCTAGCATGCCACACATTCACATCATTATCATATGAAGTAGAAGACGTGAAACAAGGGAATAACAAATATTGACATCACCACAATCAACATTTAGTACAATAAAACCATCTAGAAAGTGACCACAATTATAATAGTTTGTATCCAAATATAAAATCTACACGGCTATTATGGAAGTTCACACTAAAACCAAGCTTAACCAACACCAAAAACAGACACTAAAATTTCGACAAATCTCCGGAGCATATAGAACATCAAGGTGCATCCACCACTCATGTTCAATTGGCCGGTGCCAATTCCTTTACTTCAGCTCTGGAGTTGTTTCCCATATGGATCCACTCAGTTCCAGTTGGTACTCGTCAGAATTCCACGAAGGATTCTCTATCCTTCCCTCCATGGTCTGTCGCTTCTGAATCTACAGTCCACAAAGGATTAGATTCAGCCAATAATACAGAACTTGACACATAAGCAAAGTTCTCAAATGTATAAGAAGTGTTTACTTTTTTTTGGCTCACAACAGTTGCGAGCATAGTGACCTTTCTTGTCACAATTGTAACACCTCACCCTTGACATTTTCTTCACTTGATGACGTTTTCCTCTCTTGTGTTGGTTAACTCATGATTTCTTGCAATAAGGACTTGATCCTTTGCATTCCCACATATTGAACGAATCAATACGCTTGCGCTTAGAGCTCAAAGCCCTTTCTGAGCTAGAACCAGCATTGAAAATATCTATTTTCGGCTCAAATGCCGTTAGGCGGTCCTCAGCTAGCTCAAGATGGCGCACGGCATTCTCAAGATCTTCCATAACATGGTCAAGAGCTTCTAGTGCTTCTTGCTTTTCCAACACATATTGAATCTTCATATTCAATATTTCACAATTGTTGCCGTTCATATCAGCAATTACGTTCTTAGTTGCTAAAACCATCAATCTGAACACATCAGACATATATGCACGAATAATTAATGCCTATCATTTATGCATCCACTTTGCATAGACCCATCATATCAATAAACAATTTCAAGTAAGGTTTCAGAATCAAAATGTCACTATGTTTCCAATCATCCTCCAAAAATCCTAACTTAAAACTATCATTAATATGATTGTCATATGCAAAATCAATTCTATGAAGTTACAAAAACTTCTATCAACTACCCACAAAGAATCAACAATAACAAAGCAAATAATATCTAACATCCAATAGAATAACAATGCTTTCACATAACACAACTATCCATTACACTAAGTAATATATACAAAGAAGAAATATCATTATAGAAAGAGATATTCTCACCCAAAAACATCTCAAACTAATCTAAGAAATAATTAGGGAATGTCCCTTCTAATCTATCAGTCAAAATATTTGAGAAATTTGAAGGCACATTTGCCAATCATGGAAAAAAATTTGGAGAGCTTTCATGTTGCCACCAAGGCGCATTCACTCTGCGCCATGTGGCACTCAATCTAAGGGTTGAAGTTTTGGTTAACTCAATCCTATAGTACTTTCTTACAAAAGCTTCCACTAGCCTCTTATAACCCGGGACCACGTTGACCTCCCATAACCGATCTAACACTACTTGCCATTCAGGTGGAAGAGTGTTCATCAAAGCCGGCACCTTCTCAAAATCCGGCATAAGATAACCATTCCATATGATTTCCTGTATCATCTGATTAACCTTGACCACATGTGACACTAAATCACCATCATCCCACCGATAATCAACTAACTCTATCATCAGCCTTTTAAGTCTTGCACTTCCCTTGTCCGTTATCGGGATTGCAAGTATCCATGCATAACGCATCATAGTTCCTGCAACAAATGCAGAACTAAAATTGGATAACTTATAATCCATAATTAACATAAGGGAAAATACATAATTTTCCATGATTCATGCAACAAATGCAGAATAAAAAATGGATTACCTATAACCCACACTAGCATAATTGAAAAAAGAAACAAATTCCTCTTCTTCTTTTTTTTTGGTCAACGGTCAACGGTCAAAGTCAACGGTCAACGGTATTCGGTCAACGGTCAACGGTCGTCGGTCAACGGTCGTCGATCAGCGGGTCAACGGGTCATCAGGTCGGGTCGATGGGCGCGCGCGGGTCGGAGTGGTTGGACCGGCCGGCACGTGCCACGCGCGTGCGCGGGCTGACGTCACGTAGACATCAGCCGGCACGTGCCGCGCGCGTGCGCGAGCTGACATCACGTAGACATTAGCCGGCACGTGCCGTGCGCATGCGCGGCACGCGCCAGGCTTCCAGGCAATGTCAGGTCGGGTCGCGCGTCGGGTCGGGTCGCCGGCCGACCAACGGTCGTCGGTGATGACGTCATCGATGACGTCATCTTGGCGGTTACCGTGACGTCACGGTGAGGTCAGCACGCGCCGATTCGCCGACCGACACGTGCCGGTTCGCCACTGGCGCATGTGGCACACGCGCTGGGCGAGCCAACGCTTCAGGGAGCGTCGCGCCCACGCGCAGTGGCTTCTGGCCGCGCGTATGGGCGCGTGCAGCGTCTCCCGGCGACGTTCGACATATCGCCAGACTCATCTCGACGACCCCTTTCTCCCTATGCCATCAGAATTCGATTTCGACTTACGAAAACTCGGAAAAATGGGCGAACAGCACTCGGGTGTCGGGATTTCTCGCCCCGTTCCGTACGGCCGAATTACTTTCGCGAAAAATCAATGAAAGAACATCAAACAGGTCGGGAAAAACGTGAACTAGGGCTCTGATACCAATGTTGGGAATAACGGATCCCCGAAAACCGGATTCGACACTAAATCGAACCCCTAAAAGCAGTGCGGAAGCGAAGCCCGAGAAAATCACGTATCACCGATCCTAAAGCACACCACGGATTCGAGCGTACCTTGTTAGCCACAGATTAAACACCAATGCTAAAAATCGTGGAAGAAATTCTGATCCCATTCGATCAGATGACGTCGATTGGTCTTGAAGGGAAGACGACATCGCCTTGAGCGCTCGTTTTCTTTTTGGAGGGAGAGAGGGAGAGGAAACGTACGTACCTTATGCCAAAAGGTGCGTTCTCCCTCTCTTTCCTCCCTTATATACGTCCCTCCAACAGAAAGGAACGTATCCTTTCATCCATGTCCCTCCATCCACAGGCCCCTAATCTTGTGGGCTGGACTTTCAGGCCCAACATGGGCGGACGGGCCTTAAGCCCATCACTTAAAACCATCAATTGCAAATGGAGACCGTTGATAACCTCCATGTCGTGCAGTAGACTCACATAATTAAAAGTGGGTGCTAACATAGTGCAAACATCAAACAAATAGGAAAAGAAGGTAAAGTCCAAAATTACAATCATGGTCATAAAAACTTGTTCTTGCCTAGTGAACAATCTCTTCTAATATTTACCAAACGATCAAAAAAGGAGACACAATAAACTTAACTTTTACTATAAGGATTAACACAAGAATCTCATCTATCCACAAAAATGCTTGGGATATCTTGTGAATCTTTCAATCTTCGTGCCACGTACATCTTAAACACGTCTACCTGTAACAAAGAAGAAACAAAAAGGAAAAATCACTCATGATAATGAAAGGGAATTGATAAGAAACAGAAGAAGTTGATGAAATTACGAGAAAATCAATAAATACTTGCACGATATCTTTTCGCCCATGCGGTGTTCATATCAATAAAAGGAATGAACTCTGATTGGATCAGTGATTTACCAAAAAAATAAGTAAAGCAAAATTTTCCGTGAGAAGAATTTTGTTGGTAGATCACTGCCCGAACAAAGGTCCATCTCTAATCACTTTGCTTGAATAGCGCCTTTCTTTTGATTTTGTGAATGATCAATTTGATGGAAATCATCCATATTTATAGCCTATGAATCACTCGTTACCAAAATAAGATAGTATCGTTGACCTATGCGCTTACCAATCACCACGCTGGATAATATGCCAATCTAATTATGACTCAAAATAGGTTGGATTAGTTGCCAATCATGCAATGTCAATTATTGGGTTGGAATTTAAGTCATGTCGATCCTCCTAATTATGTTCTTGCTAAGTTAGTGAATATAAGCAAGAAAACATCGATTTCGTTTAATGTTAGCTTCGGATTTTTTATAGGCCATGAGAGATGCAAGCGCGGAGAGACTCGGTCCATTCCAATTTGGACATGTAATAATCATGAAAATGGCCATGCTCTTTATCTATAATTATCATTTTCATTGTTCTCAATTCCGGAATGGCCATGAAATCTAAGGCCAATATAATGTGTCCATTTTGTCACGTCTTGGTAATTTTTGCTCCACGGGTATTTTCGAGGAGGAGATAAAGAGGGTTTCTCCCTTTTTCCCCTCTTTTCTACTCTTGTATCATTTACATGTCAGAGCACTAGCAGAAGGGCACAAATACGTGTGAGAAAATTGAAATGATTTGTTTATTTAGGGGAAAAATTAAAATTCAAAATGTAGCTGTGATTTAGGGAGAACAGAAATAGTGGAAGGCTGATAAAAGCTAGTGTTTTGAGTCTATTTAATGACAAAGCATACAGAGATAACTTTATTCTATAAGAAATTTTCTCGGTGATTTAGTGAATCAAAAACATCAATTTGACAAGAAGAGTGTTTAATGGTTCTGTTTGGATTATACAATTAACACAACCAAGCTTCATCTATTTAAAAAGATGTCAACTGAATAAAATTAATGTAGTAAGATTACAAACTATATCATACTGTTATATTTCATTTGTGAGCGCTTTTGGCCTTGATAACCTATATGCACTTACATTTCATCAAGTAGAAACATATGTTGGCTGAACTATGAGTCATGAAGAGTTGATTTAGTTGCCAATCATGCATGCCAGATTATTGGTTGGGTTTTAATCCAAGTCGATCCTCCAAAACAAATGCCTTGGCACCAAAAACGTTATCAATTTGATTTGATATCAGGCCTCATTTGATTAGTCGGGAGTGGTTTAAGTGCGCAGAAAGTCACTCTATTCCACATTTGACATGTAATGGCCATGAAAAGGGCCATTGTCTTCATGAATTATCATGGATATTGTTTTTCTCAGTTCCAAAATGCAAGTGACATCAAGAAAAAAGTTTAGCTCAATCTTGGTCAAATGTCAATTGTGGACAATTTAAATTCCTCCGTTAACCGGTGGCCGAGGACCATAACTTCCATTTTGACTAATCAATACAATTTTCTAATGATAATTTTCCTATTTTCATACCTTACCATTTTGTTTTCTTGGTACCCATCTGAAATTGATTATTAAGTGGACAAAGATAATATCATATCTGTTGGAGCGTTGATTTGGTTCTGTTCGGATTATAACCCAGCTTTATCTAATTGAAGATAATAGAAAACCAAATAAATTAAAGCAAAGCGACCGCAAGCCATTTTTTTTCTTATGGTATGGATTTGTTCGCAATTTTAGTCGATTTGAAACCACTAGTGTCGAACTCATACTAAGTGAAGCGAGCCCCAAGCTCATACTGAATAAGAAACTGAATATTCATTAGTATACAATTGACGGTAAATTTTATAAAACATCATCACATCACATTGACAATGCTTCCAATGAGTGACATAGGTTTATCTTTGCCATAAACAAAATCATAATAAAAAGAGGTAGTGACGTGTTTTCTTTTAGTATGGATTTGTTTGCAATTTTAGTCGATTTGAAACCACTAGTGTCAAGCTCATATTAAGTGAAGCGAGCCTCAAGCTCATACTGAATAAGAAACTGAATATTCATTAGAATACAATTGATGGTAAATTTAGAAAACATCATCACATCACATTGATAATGCTTCCAATGAGTGACATAGGTTTATATTTGCCATAAACAAAGTCATAATAAAAAAGGGTAGTGACGTGATAATGTTTTTCGGCTTTTCTTTATGATTCAACATCATCTCTTGATTTTTTTTCTATTCAACTTAATTCCTAAACTTTTAAAATTTTTCCCAAAGTCGTTCCGTAAAAAAATAAATAAGAGATTAACGAAAATAGATGCTAGCGCTGTTACCTTGCTGTCGAATTTACATAATGGTATGTCCACATTAGCAATGTCTCTTATTTGGGGCACACTGTTTGAAATCTAAGGCAATTGCTGCCCATTATAGAGGGTTGAAACTTTTGTGATGATGGTTATAGGAAGGGAGGGACAAGGCGTTGCGGTGGTCATGGCGATGTCGTGGCCGCAGGCCAGCGACAAGGTAGCAGTGATGAACGACGACAATGATAGTGGTGTGGGCGGCGTCAATGCCTAAAGAAGAAAGGGGAGAGATGGAAGGATTAATTAATGTTAGCACCAAAATTGGCTTAATGGGCCATGGATAGATAGCAAAGTCCACCAAGCCCAATACGCAAAAAGAATAGGCCTACAATAGCTTTGGCAAGACTCGCTCTCGAGGATACCAATAGTTCGGTACCCAGTATCGGCGATGAGCAAGAGGATAAATATGAAGGCAGTTTCTAAAGAATTCAATACCGAAGATACGGCGGATAAGATGATACGATTATCAGCGCAATACTGAAGATTTTGGGAAATTTGAAATTGAAGTGATAACTGTAGGAAGACGGATTTTCACAACACTAGATTATAAATAACCGAGGAAACATCAAGAAATTGCAGATTTTGTAAAAGAAACGTCAATACATTTAGTTTCAGCTATCTTTATTTATCCTTGCTTTCGTATTTACTTTGGATTACTTTAGATTATAATTACATTAGAATCCGTTACTTCCTTTCCGATGACACAAAACCCGATGCCAACAATAAAACCGAAGAAACCTCTGCTTTAATGAAAGATATTTGGTTCAAGAACCATCTCAGCCAAACAATTAACTTTACACCACATGTGCAAAAATAAAATTTCGAAAAGCGATTTTGCTCCCTATTGATTTGATTTTTAATGATAAGAGTGGGCAGTTATGTATTTGGACTGAATGTTTTTTTGGTTTTGTACCGAAAATGGTTTTGACCACATGCCACGGGGATTAAAAGATTCTTAAGGAGCACAACTTGTAGATTGAAGTTTTCTTCATCTGTGATCTTTTTCGACTTTTGGGTAAGTTTGGATGTGACGTTGAAACACTATACCATAAATTGTATAGACAGGTCTATTGTGATTCTTACAATTTTCGGAAGTTCAAATCATCAAAATGTGAAAAGCTCTCTCTCGATATGAAGAGTTCATCCCTACCGCCATGGTAGTCTTCAGTATGAAAACCCTCATTCTCTTTTGCGACTGAATTTTTGCTGTTCATTCGATGGATTCTGTCTTCGTTTCATCGGCTCCTCCAATGACCAAATTCACCATCACCTTTCCTTTATCAATCCATCTTACCAGTTTCTCCATCTGTTAGGTTTTCTCTCTTTCTCACCTGGGTTTTGTCGCATGGACGGGGTTGACGCATCCATTATCTGCCCACATCTTCTACTTGCTCCAGCTCCACAAACCCCTGTTTTGCCTATCATGCATGGCCTCCGATCACAATTCTTGGATTGATTTTGACCTCACAGCTGCGCCGATTGTTCTTCTTTCTTAACGGATGTTGCACCAATGGAACAACACAGAGAGAAACAGGATCCTCGACTTGCTGCTCTTTGCCACCGGATGGGCCGCCTCTGGAATCATAATGGAATTGAAGATTGGGACGATCCGCCACCCTTGGAAAGAGTTGATGAATGTAAGTTAATGCTCATAGGTAAAGTTCCCTCCAATCCTTCTCTGAATATACAAGCTTTTTAGACCACATTAAGGAAGGCTTGGAGAACATAACAGGTCAAAATTACTCTACGTGAGGCTGATATATACGTTGCCAAATTCAAATTGGAAGAGGAAAAACTTAAGAGTACAGGCTAGGGGACCTTGGTTGTTTTTGGGACATTTGGTCATTTTCAAACCATGGATACCTAACACGCCGCTTCATTGCTACGATTTTTCTACATGCGCCTTTTGGGTACATATCTATGGTCTGCCACTAGAATGGTACTCCGACACCATGATTTGCAAAGCTGTGAATATGGTTGGCAAGGTGCTTGAAGTCAGAATGGATACTAAAGAGGGTATGGCATTTAAAACTGCCAAGGCTCGTGTCGACATTAACCTCAGTGAACCATTACAACCAGGGAAACTACTACAAATAGCTGGGAAGCTTATTTGGATCGATTTCAGATATGAACGACATCCCCATTTCTGTTATTCTTATGGGATAATAGGTCACTATGCCATGTATTGCAAGGATATCCCCTTTACTGACGCAAAAATGGAAGGGAAAGAGAAAATGGCTTATGGGTAGTGGCTGAAGGCAGAAGTAAAAGAGTGTAGCCCTTACTGGAAAACATTTTATGAGGAGCAACATCTTACCGATGATGAGATGGTTCCAAAGCACTTTTGTCTCCGCAAATACGACCTTCTATTGAAGCAGTACTTGGAATATAGCAACAACCTGTACAGGGGACAACATGTCTGAAAATAGCACTAGGCGAAACATCCAGCAGCCAATCACTCTATGTACCAAAAAAGGGACATTTGACTTAATGTGCAAAACCCACAAATCAAGTATTGGAACCTCAGAGTAAGAACAGTCCACTCAAACAAGCTCCAGACCATGCTATGTCTCCCATTCACCCTAGCATGAGTAAGGATTACTACACCACTATGCATGTTCCCAACGAACTTCAGAATATTAAACAGCAAGTAAAGGACACTCTCAATTATAGGAAATTAACGCATACCAAACTCTCCACAAAAGCAAGTGTGGCTAAGAAGGCTAAACGTTACACTCCTTATGAGTCACTTAGCCCTAGCAAAGGGGTGCTAGATGATAGTAAGCTATTGGAGACTCCTATTTTGTTGGCTAATGAGGTTGATCAATGGGCAATGGCAGCTGGCCCTAAACAGTCACCTCAGCACAAATGAAAATCATCAGCTGGAACTATCATGGTCTAGGCTCTCCCCTGACAGTTCAAGCCCTTACGGCCCTTGTGGCCAAAGAAAAGCCCAATATCTTATTTTTGATGGAAACCAAGAATCGTGAAAAGTTGGTAACTTGACTTCAGCGACGACTGAAATTTCGTAAATCATATATTCTAAATCCTGTTGGTCTAGCAGGAGGGCAGATTCTTATGTGGCATGAAGATATCAAGGTGACAATGTTTCAATCATCTCAAGCTTTTTTAGATATGTCTTGTATGGACTCTACTTGTGGCATTACTATGCGCCTTACCTGTGTCCATGCACCTGCGGCTTTTCAACCTCACCAATTATTTTGGACTGAACTTCAACAAATTGATGCTACAAATATCTTACCTTGGGCTTGTCTTTGGGATTTTAATGAGGCCATGTACCATTGGGAAAAGGTTGGCAAGCGTTCGGCAGAAGCTTATAGGATGTCCTCTTTTAGACAAGTCATACAAGACTGTGGCTTTATGGAAATGGACAGCAAAGGCTGTGCTTTTGCCTGGTCGAACAATCGAGAAGGGGCTGATTTTGTGAAGGAAATGTTAGATCGAGCATTTTGTACTTATGATTGGCGTATTGCTTTCCCTGATGCTAAAGTTATTGCACTACCTGTTGTGGGCTCTGATCATAGCCCTTTAATATTAACAACAGACGTTCTACTAGGACATAGCCAAAGCCCTTTACTTTTGAAGCATTTTGATTACAAGAAAGGGAGTGTAGTGAAGTTATTGAGAAATCCTGGAGTGCTGGCCATGGCACAGGTAAAAATCTGACACAACGACTCAAGCTCGTTTCGCTGGCCCTTGCTAAATGGAGTCGAAAGAAATTTTCTACAGCCCCAAACCAAATTGCTATACTACAAATGCAGCTCCAGAATCTCATAAACCAGCCTCATAGTCAATATGATAAGAAGGCAGCAAGCAATTTAAAGGCGGAGATACAAAAGTTATGGCAGCAAGAGGAACATTTCCGGGCCATGCGTTCTAGAATAAGTTGGCTTCAGTGGGGAGACAAAAATACAAAGTTTTTTCACGCCACGACTATCCAAAGACGGCAAAGAAACAGAATTAGACTGCAGAAAGACGATGAACATAGATGGGTTAGGGAAGGCAGTGAATTGAAACATATGACTCTCCAATTCTTCACCAACCTCTACCAATCAGTGGGCCATCGAGATTTCCAGCCAATCATAGACCAATGCCAGCAAGTGGTTTCCTCAACTATGAATAACTTTTTGATCGCGGAAGTTACTCAAGAAGAGGTTACGATCGCCACCTTCCAGTTGGGTCTTACCAAAGCACCAGGACCAGATGGTACGAATGGCCTCTTTTACCATAATCATTGGAATGTTTTGAGGGATGATCTTATTCCACTAGTACAGGAGTTCTTTAAAACTGGGGTTATGCCTATGGACCTTAATAGAACCATCATTACTCTGATTCCTAAAGTCCCAAATCCTGAAAGCCTAGACCAGTACCGTCCTATTAGTCTATGTAATTATACCTACAAGATTATATCCAAAGTGATTGCAAATAGACTTAAGCCCTAGCTCCCTGAGTTAATATCTCCTTAACATAGTGCCTTTGTTAGTGGCCGTCAGATTCAAGACAATATTCTCATTATCCAAGAAGTGCTACATCAGTTGTGCACTAGGAAACGTAAGAAAACTTTTCAAGCAGTGCTGAAGATAAATATGCAGAAAGCTTATGACCGTGTGAAGTGGGATTTCTTAGAAGCTTATCTTTTGAAGTTGGGATTTCACCCTATTTGGGTTAGATGGGTAATGCAGTGTATAACAATTGTTTCTTACAGTGTGCATTTCAATGGTGACCAACTACCCTTCTTCCATTCGACCCGTGGCATCAGGCAAGGCAATCCACTTTCTCCCTATTTATTTATACTCCTAGCTAATGTGTTATCACATCTTATCAATCAAGCTATCTACATGGGAAATCTCAAAGGCATTCAGCTAAATAGGTGGTGTCCTGTCTTATCTCATCTATTCTTTGCTAATGACGCTATGTTTTTCCTCGATGCTAAACTATTGGAATGTCAAAATCTTTCCAATTTATTGAATCAGTACTGTTTAGCTACGGGACAGGCTATTAATCGGAATAAATCTAAAATATATTTCTCCAAGGCTTGTCCTCTTGCCCTACAAGAATCTTTGGGAAATGCTTTGAGAGTCCCAGTTTTAGTCAAAACTGGGAAATATTTAGGAATTCCCTCTAACTGGGGACGATCTAAGAAGGACATGTTCGCTTGGATTATCGGGAGAGTGAATAAAAAACTGGAAGGTTGGAAAGAACATTTAATATCCAAAGGGGGAAAGGAAGTCCTCATTAAATCAGTTATACAGGCAATCCCACAGTACGCTATGTCTATTTTCAAACTTCCGGTCTCTATTTGTATGTCCATTGAAAAGAAAATTGCACGCTTCTGGTGGCAAAATGCATCTACCAAATCAGGGATTCACTGGACACGATGGGATGAGCTTAAGAGAAGCAAGCTTGACGGAGGTCTCGGATTTCGGGATCTCTTGGATTTCAATAAAGCTATGCTCGGAAAACAAGCCTGGCAACTAAATCAAAATCCTACAGCTCTCTAGAGTAAGCTTTTTAAAGGTATTTATTTCTACTCTAGGGATTTTCTAACTGCTGACAGAGGTACCAAACCATCTTGGGGATGGCAGGGTCTTTTATTAGGTCGGGATTCTATTATTCCAAGGCTTCGCTGGTCAGTAGGTGATGGGACACGAATCAGAATATGGGAAGACCGTTGGCTGCCCAGTGGTATTTTGGGTGGCCCAGCGAATTGAAATGAACCTATTAAGGTTGCGGAACTCCTATATGTCTTGACTAATGGTTGGAATACATCTGCTCTTAACAGATTTTATGATTGCAACACAGTGCATGAGATCCTTACAATCCATATCAACCCCTCTTATACAGAGGATAAACTGATTTGCACAGATACTACTCATGGTAATTACACAGTTAAAAGTGGATATCAAGCACTTCGGCAAATAGCAGTTGGCCACATTCAACCCCAAGTTTCGGATGCTAACCATCTCCCTCAGTCAATGTGGAAAAATCTATGGAAATTGAAGATAGCCCCCAAAGTCAAATTTTTTATTTGGGCTCTCTGTCATACTGCATTACCCATGAAAGCCAACATTTTTCATCGTCACATAACCACAAACCCGTTTTGCCCTTTTTGCCATGACAACACACCCGAAACAGCTACTCATCTATTTCTACTCTGCCCTACAACCACCTCTGTTTGGTCGGATTCGGCACTAAGCATTCCTATCCACATGCAGGCTATTCACAACTTAGAAAATTGGATTGCAGCAATGCTCCTGAATAGACAGACTTTACCTGCTTCGAATACTTTAGCATACGTTCTCTGGCACATCTGGAAGGCGCGGAATCAATTCTTTTTCTACAGACAACAAATGGATCCTCGCCATGTTGTGGATGCTGCTATCATAGGTGCTCGATCAGCTCTGTATTCCTTCCCTCATCCTACAGACACAGCGCAACTGACAATCAACATTGGTGATTTGTGGCGACCTCCTGATGGGGCTTTTCAGCCTCACACCACTCTTGGGACAATAGCCAGTATATGCCGAGATCAGAATGGTAGATTGATCGATGGACTTACCAGAAGCGTTGCTGCCTCTTCGGCTCTTTAAACAAAGTTCCAGGCTCTGCTGATCACCCTTCGCCATTTGGAAATGACCAGTCGACTTCACGATAAGTTGATCATCGAATCGGACAGCTTGATTTTGGTTGATTCTGTCAATGATCTTACCTTGCCGTCGTGGGAGGTTCGTTGCATCTTCGAGGAAGCCACCACTCTTCTGCGAAGCTTCTCCTCTGTTAGGGTTTGCCATTGCCGACGGGCAGCCAATCGTGCAGCGGACTGGGCCGCAAAGGCCATAGAGATGGTGCCCTATCTGAAAACTAGCCCATCTCGCCTCCTTCTATGTTTTTAGATCTTTTAATTTCCGATGCATTAGCAGCAGGTTGTACTCCTCCGTTTTAATGAATGTAGTTCTTTTTCTGACCAAAAAAAAAAAAAAATCATCAAATTACAAGCATTAAGATTGAGACATTCCGTATAATTGGCAAAAAATTCTCTAAGATTTATTATAAAAAAGAAAACGTTTCACATAAGAACGTTTAAAATGCTTTGAAATTTTAAAATAAACTGGAAACACAAGTCCTTAAATATGGTGCTGAATAGTAGATACTCATATTTTTCTTTCCTTTTCCTTCGCGAAAGGGATTGAAAATTTATATTAGTGTAGTTTTTACGGAGCTTACAAAAACTCATTTTAGTAAAGATTGTATCTTCAATAAATCAACCAAGTCTTTGGGAATTAGAAATACAAGAGATCGTCCTTCTGGGACGTTGCAAATGCAGACCGTCGATAACATTTATGTTGTGTTAAAATGTCCCATAATAAAAGGTGGGCAACAACATGGTACGAACATCTAACAAATAGAAAAATATCGTAAAACATAAAATTACAATCAATAATAATAAGTTGCTTTTGCTTAAATACCATCTTTCTTAATCTCCACCTAACGATATAAAAGAAAATAAAATGAACTCAACTTCCACTATAAGATTTGATACAATAATCTCATCAATCCATAACGATGTTTGGCATATCTTGTGAATTTTTGGATCCTCATGCGAAGAACATGTTGGACACTTCTACCTGCAACAAGGGAAGGAATAAAAGGTAATACATCGCTCATTACAATGAAAGATAATTGAATAAGAAATCGAAGAACATAGGAAACAGCAAGATACCAACAGATATTCAATCAGCATTATCTCTAGTTGCAGGTTACTGAGGTACATCACATGGCATCTTTTCACACTGCCATGCCATGTGATCTTGACAAAAGGGATGAGCTCTGATCGGATCAGTGATTTACCATAAAATAAGCAAAGCAAAAAATGCTTTCAAAAGGAATTTTCTAAAAAGTCACTGCCTGAACAAAGGTACATTCCTATCACTTTGCTTGAATAGAGCTTTTATTTTACTTCTGTGAATGATCAATTTGATGGGAATCATCCATATTTATAGCCTGTACATCACTCATTACCTAAATAAGAATAGTGTCGTTGACCTATGCGCTTACATAATCATGTTGGACCATATGCCAACCTAATCATGACTTTGGATTAGTTGCCCATAATGCCATGTCCAATAGTATATTGCATTTTTATTCATATCGATCTTCCTAAATAAATGCTTTCTAAGTTAAATGTGATATATACGAGTAATGATTGATTCCATTTTATACTAAATTGGCATTTTATTAGCCGCGAGTTGTAAGTGCGAAGAACTCGCTCCATTCCAATTGTACAAGCAATAGGCATGAAAAGTGCCCTAGTCTTGATCTATTCTGGCAATCGCAACAGATTGCATCGTTTTCAATTTCAAAATCAAGCAAGACCATTAAGAAAGCTTATTTCACTATTGGTCGAATGTCAATTGAGGACCGGTGGACAACCCAAATTCCTCACTCGGCCGGTGACTGAGGACCATAACCTCCACTTCGATAAATTGTACAAGCAATAGGCATGAAAAGTGCCCTAGTCTTGATCTATTCTGGCAATCGCAACAGATCGCATCGTTTTCAATTTCAAAATCAAGCAAGACCAATAAGAAAGCTTATTTCACTATTGGTCGAATGTCAATTGAGGACCGGTGGACAACCCAAATTCCTCACTCGGCCGGTGACTGAGGACCATAACCTCCACTTCGATAAATTGTACAATCAATAGGCATGAAAAGTGCCCTAGTCTTGATCTATTCTGGCAATCGCAACAGATCGCATCGTTTTCAATTTCAAAATCAAGCAAGACCAATAAGAAAGCTTATTTCACTATTGGTCGAATGTCAATTGAGGACCGGTGGACAACCCAAATTCCTCACTCGGCCGGTGACTGAGGACCATAACCTCCACTTTGATAAATTGGAACAGCTATTAGAGGTAATTTACTGATTTTATCCTTTCTACTTCTACTAATATCGTTTTATTCTTTATACTAATTCCAAAGAGATTATTTCGACTTAATAAGTTTATCTTACCAAGCAAAATAAACATAGAGATACTATCATTCTATGAGAAAATTCCCCGGTGATCTTCTCGACTCCATTTGACAAATAGGGTTTTCCATGGTTATGTTTGGATTATACTATTAATACCAAACCTCATCTTTTTGAAGAAATATTGACCAAATAAAAATATAGCAAAAAGATCACAACCTATATCATATTGATAGTTTTGATTTAATCTCAATTAGTGTTGATGACCTATGGGCTTACAATTCATCCAGTTGAAAGATATGTCACCTTATTTATGACTCGTAAAGAGTTGGTTTAGTTGCCAATCATGCATTCCAAAAATTAAATTGACTTTCAATCTATGTCGATCTTCCTAAGTGAGTGCTTTCTAAATAAGTGGATATGCAAGTAATTACTGACTTAGTTAATATTATGCCCGCATTTGATTAGTTGTGAGAGATGTAAGTGTGAAGAAAATTACTCCATTTCAAATCAGACACATAATAGTTAAGAAAAGGGCCGTGGTTTATTATCATCGATTTTATTGTTCTCAACTCCAAAATTGCCATAAGTCTAAGGTCAATATAATGTGCCGATTCTGTCATGTCTTGAAAAATTTTCTCCCACAGGTTTTTTTTTTTTTTTTTTTTAGGAGATAAAGAGGGTTTCTCCTTTCCCTCTTTTCTATTCTTGTAGCATTTAGTACATCGGTGCCAAAGTACTAGATAAATATTTGATAACCATAAGCGAAACATACTCTTTTTAAACATTAGCAAAAGGATGCACACGTGTGATAAAAATGGAAAGAAAAACTTACATAATTTGCTTATTTAGGGGAATAAACAAAATTCTAAATGTACCTGAGATTTATGGAGTATGATGGGACTTGTGTTGTGTGACATCCTGAATTTTAAGTTGTGCTTTCGATTATATTCGGGTTTTTCATTGACACGCCTATAGTTATTTTCTCTGAGTTGACCACTCACGAGATAACTAGCCTATCAGGTGAAGCCGTTAACGGATTTTAACGCAATAGACTTGAGAATTCAACCAAGAATCGACTGCTCGACCGTGCTAGTCTACAAGGGAGGCATTGTCAAAATCGATCAAAGCTCAGAGATAGGCCAATTCGACTGAGATATGTGATCAAAATGTGGATGATTCTACCAAATTGCCAAAATTCTCGTCGATTGGCACTAAACCAATTTTTCTATCGTTTTAGGTACCTATGTTCGTATTTAAAATCTTGAGATTTTCACGACAATCAAAAATTGCCAATGTGTTGAAGATGTACATTATGACTCGAAATAAATCGATCACAGGTCAATTGCACTAAAAATTCTGGAAAGCTACCCGGTATGTTAGGTCATGCTAAAATCGCGCCAAATTGAAATTAACCATGAATTTGAATCGATTTCAGAAATTGAAAGTTTTGTCATGTCACGATTCATTTTAGGAACGTTGACTCATCCTTTGGAGATTTTTCTGCAAACTGAGATTTTTTGGCAAAAATTTAAAATATGGCCTTTTTTGTTTAGAAAATTCAGGAAACCGTTTTTTATCGCTTTTTTGGGTGCAAGTTGGTGCTATTGGCGAGGAACAATGTCGATTTGGTTGAGAACACCTTGGTGGAATTTATAGGGACCAATTTAAGCTCAATTGGAGATGAAATGGATTCAATTTGGGGGAAATATGTGCAAAATTCGTAGGTTCCTTAGTCCACCACTTTTGGACCACTTCATTAGCTTGCAAAGAAAGCTTGGTGGCTGCCAAAGAGCTATGAAAGACAGCCAAGGGCTGTGGGGCCTTGTCTTGGGGACAAAGGGATAAAATGGAAGAAAGTGGCCCCCTCCAAGCCCTTGTTATCCCCATTCTTCTTCAGTAGACCTTACTTTCTCCATTGTTGGCCTTTGAGAGATCCAAAATTTGCAGAGAAGCTGAGCCAAGCCCCCCCTGCCATCGCACGTCTGCTCGAAGCCGCCGGATCGCCGTCGCACTGCCCACGAGCCCCTGCACGAGCCCACACCAGTTTGCCATCCATCTCGCCTATTTCGTTGCCGTGCCGTCCTTCCCGAGCCTCCACAAGCTACGTCGAGCCCCCTAGATCGCCATCTAGCTTGCCTTCGCCACTGTGAAGCCCCGCCGTTGGCCGTCTAGCCCCCTGCATCGTCACTATCTGTCCTTGTCGCTCTTGGCCGCCCGAGCAGCCCTCAGCCCAACAAGCTAATCCATAAGCTAGCAAGGAACCGTGGGCCTCGAGGCCCATTTCGGACCGCTTCCGAGCCCCGCTTGGTGTTCTCGCTTCGGAGTTTGTTGCCCGTCTCCATGTTGCCGTTGCCGTGGACTCATCCGATTTCAAAACTGGTGAGTTTATTCAGTAAACTCTGCTTAGGGAGTTAATTATGCTTAAGAGTTGATTAGTTTAAGTTAAGCTTGGATTAGGTGGTTAGTTAGAACGAATTAGCGATTGAGTTAGATCGGCTTAATTAGCGACTAGATAGATTGCATTATTTATCTAGATTGGTTCGGAAATTTTTCGGACATGTTTCGTATCTAATTAGGCTTTTCGGCCTAAGTTTGCATTTATGGCATTTAATTGTATTTATTTAATTAATTATTATTTTCGAAATTAGACTGGAATAGTCGGTGACCGAAATTTCGTGATGATTGCAATGGTGTGCTTGGTTTATTTAATTGAATACTAATTTCGCTATTTGAGTGATAATTGTAATTTTGGGAATTTATCCAAAAATTGAGTAATTAAAATATTTAATCGGGAAATACTTTTGGCGTCGGTTGATAATGCCAAAATATTCTTATGGACTATATTAAATGGTGGGATTTTTAAAAAGGAAATATTGTATTTTGGCTTAGACTCACCGTGTACCCACACGATTATTTTTATCGAGTATTATGAAAACGGTGAAATTGTCGGTTGATTAGAATGATATACTATATCAACATGAGGGCCTCGACATATTAGCTTCGATGAGTAGTATACCCTAGCAGCTTCGGCGAGCATTATCAGTATACTATATCCGTCACGTCCCGATCCTCGAGCGTGTGTCAATCCCTCAATGGTCGATAAAATTTTGCGACTTCCTAGAATGAGTCGCCAACCCTTTCATTTTATTGCACATACGGAAGCGAAAAGCAAATCTCCTGACAGTAGCCATCTCGGGATAGAAAAGCAGGACATCATATTCAAAAACAAAAATGCCAAAATAGACCAATTGAGTCATATACAAAAGTCTACCATCACAAGACTTCAACAAACCGACTCTCAAAAGAAACTGCTCTATATGAACTACACTTCAGATCCCCTCATCTCGACTCCAAGTCTTCCACCTTACGGTCCTGAAAAATGAAGCCCACGACAGAGTGAAATATAAATCTTAGCGAGTTCACGCTCTAAACCCCGATTAGGAGGGTAATACGCTTAAGACGTCTTAATCACCCAATCACACAATCACAGAGGCTTACCTTGGTCTCAGTTTCTTCCTGTAGGTCAGCACATTTCATATCACTATCATATGTATATAGTAAATTCATACACCAATTTGGAACGTCCAAACCAATCATTACTCACATAAGCAAGAATCACAATTTAATCATTGTTCACACGAGCAAGAATTACTGATACACATCAAAGCAAGAATAATAATTAAATCATTGTTCACACGAGCAAAAACTACCAATACACATCAAAGCAAGAATTATAATTAAATCATTGCTCCCACGAGCAAGAATTATCGACACACATCAATCTATCAATTCAACTCAACATGCGTTTCTATTAGTTAACTATCACTACTTACATGAGCAGTTTTATTCGACACACGCCAGGAAAGAATAAAAATTACAGATACACGCTAGGGTTAGGTAATATCCACCGATACACACCGAGGTTAGGTAATATCCACCGACACACGTTGGGGTTAAATAATATCCACCGACACATGTCGAGGTTAGGTAATATCCACCAACACACGCCGGGGTTAGGTAATATCCACCGACACATATTGAGAAAGACTAATAACTATTAATGTCTACCAACACACACTGGGGACAAGTTCTCTTAACTATTAACGTCTACCAACACATGCTGGGAACGGATTCTCTTAACTATTAAAGTTCACCAACACACCCTCGGGACGGATTCTCTTAATTTTGACACAATCATCAAGCATAATCTCTTGGCATGTCACAACCCAACCATAAATCGTCAATTATGCATTTTCCAGCAATCAAAGCCTTAAGAACCATCACAAAATAATAACCGGCCCTAACTGGCAAAATAGGCCCACTCACACGTCTCCAAGTTTAAATCCAGAAACCAAATCCAACGAGTTCAAAAAAATTTTAAATTTGAATATGTTGTAATAGACACATAAAAGAACATTTTTTATGAAGATACCTTAAGCCAAATCTTTCTAGATTCAGCCTAGTAAATCGCTCAATCCAGCATCAAAAACTGGATCTATTTCCAGAAAGTCTATTTTCCGAAATCAGTTTGGTTCGAGGTCTAAAACATGTCCGTTTGATCTGAAATTTGAGTATGTTAAACTAGAAGATGTGACAAACAACTTTTGTGAAAAACATTTTGAAATTCGAACCATAAGAATTGATAAAAACCCCTAGAATCCTAAAAGGTCATTAATTCTAGCGAAAACTAATGCTCTGTTTGAAAATGACGGTGCGAATATTTCCTTCTTTTAAATCTCTAAAAATCTTGAGAAAAATATATATTGTAGCTGAGGATATCTAAAACATTTCTCAAGAAGACATCAACCTCAAATTCATAACTCATTTCGATCCACAAAAATGGCAAACGATGAGAGTCTAGAAACCAAAACTGCAGGAACTTTACTGGATTCGACTAATCCATCATCAATTGTATAAATTTAAGTAATTAACTTACACTAATCCATTCTAAGGCCAATCTAACCATCTTAACTGATCACTAATTCATACTTAACCTAACCTAAATAACCCCTAAGCATAATTAACCTACTAAGTAAGGTTTAGTGAGCAAACTCACTTGTTCGACGAGCCGGTTGGTTCAAATCGACGAGAACGCAACGGGGAACAACTTCCTTCAAAGCGGGCCTAAGTTTCGGGGCTCGGAACCCCCTCAAAATGGGTTCGAAGCACCGCTGGAAACCCTCTCCATTTGCTGCTACAAATGACTGAAATAGAGGGTAACAAGGCTGGTTAAAGGCGGGAATTGATCAGGAAAGGTAAAAATGGCCAAATCGGGCCTTGACGGGGACTCGCGGAGGTTGGAGGCAGGCCAAACGACTCTGACACAGGCTGGGATAGCTGCTGGGATGCATGGATAGAGGTGGATGATGGGCTGGGACGCACGGACAAGTAGCACGAGCAAGCGGACGTGTCACAACGAGCTGGCTACTCTAGCGGGCGTGCGGTGCTCGGACGGCCAAGGACGCTGCTCGGCTAGCTTGCTGGCTATGTCTTTTGGTTTTCCAAGCTTTCTCTCATTCAACAACAATGGAGAAAGCCCCAAAATAAGGAAGAACAAGGCTGCTAAAGAGAGGGAAACAAGATGGGGTTGGAAGGGGCCATTTGGCTCACATTTTCCTCTCAATTGTTCCCTTGACTCAACCACAGCCAAGGCTATCTTCCATGGCTCATATTCAGCCACCAAGGCTCTTCCTATAACATTTGAAATGGTCCAAAATGGGCTAGGTAAGGGGGCATACGAATTTGCTTAAGATTTCCTCCAATTGGACAATCATTCATGCATAAATCAATCCAATTTGGCCTCAATAAATCCTATTATCAAGTCAATACTCAAATTGGTATTTTTCCTCACCAATTGAACCATCTTGCATCCTAAATGCGTGATTAAAAACGGTCCTTGAAATTTTCTGGACAAAAACGACTCTACCTCGACTTTTTCCCAAAAAGTCGCGGTTTGCAGAAAAATCTTCGGAGACTGAGTCGATGTTCCTAAAATGACTTGTGACATGACAGAACTCTAAAATTTTGAAATCGGATTCAAATTCGCGATTAATTTCAATCAAGCGCGATTTTAGTGTGACCTAGGCTACTTGGTAGCTTTTAGAAATTTTTAGTGCAAATGACCCGTGGTCGATTTTCTTCGAGCCACAATAAACCTCTTTGACACATTGGCGACTCTTAGCTGTCGTGAAAATCTCGAGATTTCAAATACGGACACAGGATTCTAAAACGATAGAAAAATCAATCTAGTATCGATTGACGAGAATTTTGCAATTTAATGGGATCACCCACGTTTAACCACATATCTCAATAGAACCGACCTATCTCTAATTTATAATCGATCTTACTATGCCGAAATGATCTTTGTAGATGAGCATGGTAGAGTAGCCGATTCTTAGTCGAATCCTTAAGTCTATTGCATTAAAATCTCTTAATGACTTCCCTAAATAGTCTAGTTATCTCACGAGTGGCCATCTCAGAGAAAAGCATTATAGGCGCATCAATGAAAGGCCCAACTTATCCAATCGAAATTAGAACTTGAAAAACCGGGATGTCACAATATCAACATGAGGGTCTTGATATATCAGCTTCGGTGAGCAATATACTCTAGCAATTTCGGTGAGCATTATAGATAGCTATCAACTTTAGTGAGCTATATTATCTATCAGCTTCGGTGAGCTATATTATCTAGCAGTTTCGATGAGCACTATAGATATCTATCAGCTTCGGCGAGCACCTATTATATGTCAGCTTCGATGAGCAATATAGATATATATATCAGCTTCGGTGAGCATTATTATATATCTATCAGCTTAGGTGGGTTATACCATCTATTTTTAGTTGGGGTGAGCAGTGTTTGAATTGATCAAATTGCATAGATGGTATGGATGATATTTAATCGAATGGATCGATTGATCGATGATTGGATTTGAATTGAAATGATTGGTTGAATGTTTGAATCGTACTGACTTGCAAGAAGGAAATGAGGCAAATGTAAGTCATCTATCTCGTGCGTGTTTAGGTAGCCTTTAGTTGTATTTCTTTCCTAGTTAGAGGTTAGGGGGTGGATTTGTTAAGACATTGTCTCACCCCGTCGTGAACTAATATTTCCAGGTCCTTAGATGGTGAATCCTCCAAAACATCATGGTCATCCCATGAGGGTCACCGAGCGAGTTTATAACTATCCTGATCTCGGAAGTTTTTGGGTCTATGAACTTGTAGTGACCACTGTCTGGATCGAAGAGCGTTCACATTATGTGTTCCCTCATCGATACAGAGCTTGGTTCCGGACCCAATGGTTTTCGGGTGGAACCTCTCAAATGTTTCGAAATCCCCACCAGGATAATTGATGCCCCTCTCTAGGGGAAAGCGCTGTGGACTCTCCAAATGGTGTGGTGGAGGACTCGACGCACCCGGCGCCTGTGAAGACTGAAGAGTCGGTGAATGAGTCCGATTAGCTGGTCATAGGATAGCTTTATTTTGAGGACTGACCTTTTGTAGACTTGTGAATACAAATTGGTATTGTAAATGATCTAGTCTGCTGTGTATAAAGGTTTCTTGTGGTTTTCAAAATTGTGGCCCTGCTTTTCTATCCCATCTTTGTGTTGTCTGAGGATTTATTTATTTGCTTTCGCATGCGGATTAAAATGAATGGGTCAGCAACGTGTCCTGGGATGTAGCAATTAAATCGACCACTGAAGAATGGGCACGTGCTTGAGAATCGGAGTGTGACATCTCCGCCCGGAGTAGTATCAAAGTTGGTCGATAGTCGGAGTAATAAGGTGCTATAAGTTTATGAAATAGTTAATAGGAAATGCTTTTATTTCATGATGGTGCATGTCTATGATAGCTGTTTAGTAGAATTGTGTGTTTAAGATCGCTTAGCTTCTAATTATGTGTAGAATTGGGAAGCAGGTTTCTTTAAAGATCCTACAAAATGAGTGATCAGGAGCAAAGGACTCCTAGAAGGCATACCATCGGACCTGTTACTCGGATAGGACGCCAACGAGGGTCAATGCCTGAGGAGGTCTATCTTTGTTGACATGATTCTTGTCTCCTCTTTATAATGATAGCACTACTAGCACTTAACCGATTCAAGATATCATTTTGGAATCTTGCCACAATAGCATGTACACGAAAGTGCCATGAACCTCATTTCATCTAGGATTAGAAATCTCTAAATTTAAAGTGCGTGCACATACTTTCAATATATCCCTTCGGAATCATAGTTAATAATATGGACCAACTCTCAATAGTAGACTACCATACAATTTGATTCTAATCAATTTAGTTCACATTTATACTATATGTATGCATCGGGTGAATATGTAAAAGTATTCAATAAAAAACATATCAATTGATCCACTGCTGAGTCTACCCATTTCTCAAAAAAAAAAAAAAAAAGAACTCTATTTTTCTTTCATCACATTGTGTGTTTTCATCGATAGATACATCTGTTCTCTAATGCATGCATTTTGATTTTCAAGCCATATCAAGTTTGTTTTCTTGATTAATAACTTAATCCATTATATACATAAGAACACAGCGCAAATGTGAAAGCCTCTTTAACCTTTTGATTCTTTCTCGTTGGGAAAATTGTTTATCTGATATTACATGCAATACCTTTCATTAGAACGAGTGGGGAATTGAAGTTAAGGCATAATTGCTCGTTTGACTTTGTAAAACTAGCTCTTATGGAGATAAGGCTTGCAATCAAACTGCCAAAATACTCTAGCCTCTGTTGACATCAGGCATTGTCCTTGACATTGTCCTTGACTTTGCAACTCACGGAATCTTTGAAATTGTGGATTTATGTCTTCGACATTTTCTAGAGTTGATGTGGGATAACAATTTCGCAAAAAGAAAAAAAAAATGATAAAAGTACTTGTGAAGGGATGGCATGTTGAGTTGTTTAGACTAGTGAACGCACACAACCACATTGGACATTCACTGATAATATCTCTACCGACATAGACATAATGGAGGCTGTGACCAAATTGTAATCAACATGTGTATCCTCTGATGTTTATGGAGCAGCTTTTCTTATGCAGAGGGAACTTGAGTGGTTTCAAATTAGTTCTCTTCATATGTTTGCCTCCCTTTTGTGCTTTTTAATTGACATTTACATTGATAGGCATCCTTTATGTTTCTGAAAGTAGTGGAAGCTGGCAGCTTTCCTTCTTTTAAATGGCTGAAATTTCTAGATAACAAACTAACATATTGGGAAGTTATTGTAAAACAACGCAAAGAGTTGCTCGACGAGGCAAGGCAATGGTTGAAGGATACATCATCTTGTAGCCTCATTGCGACTCTCCTCATTATGGTAGCTTTCGCTATGGCTTTTATAGTACCTGGAGGCAACAATGGTAGTATGGGGATCCTAGTATTCCTTGAGAAGGGCTTGGTCATGGTATTTGTGGTTGCAGACGCTCTCACTCTCTTCTCCTTTGTCATCTTGGCTATCCTAACTTCAAGCTACGCAATTGAAGATTTCCTTCTCTCAATACCGAGACAAATGACAATGGGCCTCACTTTTCTCTTCTTCTCATTTGCCTTTATGCGGATGGCGTTCAAATCTGCTCTTATGATTGTCTTGAGTGAACAAATGAAGTGGATTCATATCCCAATTACTTTGTTGGCTATCTTCCTTATTGTATTGTTCACAATCCTATAACTTCCCTTGTCTATTAAATGGTCGGATCCACCTATTTGCCTTGTCCCTACCGTCCCCTGAAGCTTTGGAAGCGATCTTTATTAATATGAGACAAGGATATCTGTGGTGTGATCTTTGTTGTACTTGTTACTGCGTGTGAAATGTTTTAAGACACTGGAAGTGTGACATTACCCATACTCAAAAGTATAAGTTATGCTGCCAAGTGCACTCCTTGTCTTAGTGTTTTATTTGCACACTTCATTGCACATTCTTGTATTAAGGTGAACACAATTTTTCCAATAATTGGTAACAGAACCATTGATATTTCAATGGGGTTCATCCATTCAAATAAGGCAATCATCCACACAAATTCTCCATACTGCACAAGTTTTGTCATGCTAGAAAGTCTTGCCAGGATTTCCTTCACATGCAAAGGAAAAGCTTACGTCATTGCCATCAGTTCCCCATCTTTTTGTTTGAGATTTTGCAGCTTCGTCTTTGTATCTCACATCAGGGAATAAGCGTCTGTCCTTGGTAGCAGATGACTCAATGGCCACCATCACAGCATGTTGCAACAGGTGCCAAAATGAAGAGCTCCTGCCAGTCTATTTGTGACATCCTAGATTTTCGATTCTGCTTTCAATTGAATAAATCGGGCATTTCATCAACATGCCTATAGTGCTATTTTCAGAACCGATCTCTCGTGAGATAACTAGACTACCTATGGAAGCCATTAGAGATTTTAAGGCAAATAGACTTGAGGATTCGACCAAAAATCGGCTGCTCAACCATGCTTATCTATCGAGATCATTACGGCACAGATAAAAATCAATTAGAGATCAGAGATGGGTCGGTTTAACTAAGATGCATGGTTAGACGTAGGTGATCCCACTAAATTGCAAAATTTTCATCGATCGGTACTAGCTTGATTTTTTTGTCGTTTTTGTACCATGTGTCCGTATTTGAAATCTCGAGATTTTCACGACAACCAAGAGTCGCTAATGTGTTGAAGGGGTTCATTATGGCTCGAAGAAAATCGACCACGGGTCATTTGCACTAAAAAATTTTGAAAGCTACTTAGTAGCCTAGATCATGCTAAAAATGCGCTAGATTGAAATTAACTGCGAATTTGAATCCGATTTCAGAAATTGAAAGTTATGTATGTTACGGTCATATGAGGAATGTCAACTCAATCTCGAAGATTTTTCGCAAACTAAGACTTTTTGGGAAAAAGTCGTCCTAAGGCCGTTTTTGTCCAGAAAAAGTCAGGGACCGTTTTTTATCGCACAATTGGGAAGCAAGTGGGATCAATTGATGAGAAAAAAAAATACCAATTTGATCATTGATGTGCTAATTGAATTTATGAGGGCCAAATTGGACTGAATCAAGAGAGGATTGGGGTCCAATTGAGGAAGAAATGTGTGAATTTTGTAACCCCCCAACCACCTAAGGCTTTTGGACTACTTCAAATGTTGTAATTGAAGCCCGGTGCCTGATTTGAGGCCAAGGGACTAGCTGTGGAGGAGGAAAGGTCAAGGGGACCAAATTGGATGAGATTGAAGCATGGTAGGCCCCTTGTCCTCTTATCCCTTCTTCTCCCCCTCAAGCTAGCCAGCCACACCCATTCCCCTCATCATTGTTGTTGTTCGAGCACCTGCAGCCACAAAAGAAGCCAGCAGCCCGCCAAGGACCATCACACGCTGCCACTGAAGCCGCCGGATCGCTTACGTGTGCTAGTCGCGCCCCTACCTGCGTGTGTGCCCCAAACCATTGTCCTCCCTTGTTCTTGCATCCAGCCGGTCCCTCAAGCCGTTCCCTCCACCGTTGCAAGAAGCTTCCGTCGTCTAAGCCACCACCAGCTGTCGGAATTGCCCACCCGAGCTCCTGTAGCCTTACGACCTCGCCTCTGTCGGTTTTCGCTTCGGCCAAGTCTCGGTTCCGTCGTTCTCAACACCGAACAGAAGCAAAGTGCAGTGGGTTTCCAACTCTGTTTTGGCTCATTTTGAGGTCGTTCCGAACCTTGAAAGCTAGGCCCGCTTTGGACTTTTCCGTCCCCCGCAACGTTCCCGTCGATTTGAACCGATCGGATTGCGAACAAGTGAGTTTAACTCACTAATCCCCACTTAGTAGGTTAATTATGCTTAGGGGTTGATTAGTTTAGGCTAAGATGGATTAGGTGGCTATATTAGATTAGATTAGTGAATTTAATTAATTATCGATACATGTTTGGTGGATAGTTAGTGCAATTAGAGCCTAGACAATTTCTAGTATTTAACTAGAGTGGTTCGGAAATTTTTTGGCTTGTCTCGGCTTCCAATTAGGCTTTATCGGGCCTATTTATTACATTTATTTAATAATTTCCGTAATTATTTAATTATTTATTTATTTTCCAGAAATTCAACCGAGATGGCCGATAATCGGAATTTCATGCTGATTCTTTGTGGTGCTAAATGTTTATTTATTTGAGTACCGTTCTCGGAAATTGAGTGAAATTGGTGATTATAGAGATTTATCCCAAAAAGTAGATAATGCGGGTATAAATCTAGAAAATTGCTAGGTGGAGCCGTAATTACTACCAAATCTAGAAAATTGTTAGGTGGGGCCGTGATTACCACCAAATCTATAAAATTGCTAGGTGGGGCCGTAATTACCACCAAATCTAGAAAATTGCCAAGTGAGGCTGTGATTACCATCAAATCTAAATTATGCCAGTAGAATCGTGAATACCACTTAATCTAGGTCGTGCCTATTAGGCCGTGGCTAAGAGTTGAGAATGAATAATCGAAATAATCGTGTGATGGTCTCGATGACATTTAATCGACCGAGTCGATTGATCGATGGTTCAATCTGATTTGATTGGATGTTATGATTGTCGGTATTTATTTAATTGAACTGACTTGCAAGAAGGAACTAAAGTCAATGTAAGTCCTCTGACGCCTGTTTGTGCTTAGATAACCCTTATGGCATATTTTCTTCCTAATCGGGTTTTAGGGGGTAGAACTCGCTGAGACGTCATCTCACCCCGTTGTGGGATAAAATATTTCAAACTCGTAGATGGCAGCCCCACCTAATCATTTTGGCCAACCTAAGAAGTTCACTAAACAGAGCCATCAGATCCCGATACATGGGCACCTTGAGGGTTTTGAATATTACTGGTGAAATCCATTGTCTGGATTGATGCAGGGTTACCCAAAAAGATACCTCATCAATACCGATCATGGTATCGTCATTATCATAATGGCAAAAAAGTGGGCCCTTTACTAGAATATGATATACCTCTATACGTGATGGAGGTTGCTTTGGGAAATGGTACGACAGACCTTAAGGATGGTGCAGTGGTGGATGCAAAGGACCCCAACTTGGATGATCTAGACTCTCCTGTATACTTAATAATAGGCTCCAGCTGGAGTCTGGAAGGAGGAGAAATCGAAGAGGACGAGGATGAGTGACTTGTGTATGTGTGTGTGTGTGTGTGTTGGTTTGGATTGAAAAATGTTAGCCCTGCTTTCCCATCCCATTGTTTTATTGTTTGGGAATTTATATCTGCTTCCGTATGCATATATTAAAATGAATGGGTAGGCGATGTGTCCTAGAACATCACTATTATATCGACCAAGCCGGGATGGACACGAGCTTGTAGGATCGGGACGTGACACTGTTCATCCACCCACCATTGTGGATGTAGACAAGAAATGGATGTCTCAACTTGCTCTGACCCACCTGAAGAATAGCGTTGAAGACATGATTCATGTTTTATCCATCCAGTCATTTCAGCACAAGATTTGGTGGAACTACTACATTCAGCACAACTTCTGTTTGTGGAGTTTGCCAATAGCAAACTTCATCACATGCCCTTGCAATCACTTGATTAGATAGAGGATCTACAATTGCTGCAGCATTGACCACCTGTAGACAAGAGAAGGGTTTAACAAAAGCAAAATTTGTGCAATTTCCACATCATAAGAGGTTCCCACAACAGCATAAAACAAAATTGGACGGACAATTAGGGAGCAAGATGAAGCACTACATTTCCTTCCAAAACCTCTATTTTACTACGTCTATGCATGAACATTTCAAGGGATAAATGTCTAAAGGACCTAGCCTTCAAAATGATCGGATTGTTCTCCACTACAATAAAACAGTTTTCTTCTCGTTTTTTGGTTCCAAAGTCAATAAATGTGACACATAAAAACTTCACATTCCTGTCAAGTTAATTGCAACAAGTAAATCTCACTTCTTGTTACCAAACCCAAAATGATTCTTGAAAGCTAATGCGAGCAATGGTGAGTCCTCTATGGCTTGACGGGAAGATTGCTGAAAGTGCAAACACTGGAGCAGTTAGAAATGATACTTGTCGAACGTGTACTTGGATGTGCTTTACTTGACATAATACTGATTCAAAGAAAAATAAAAAGTGGCACCAAAGGAAGGCCTTAGAGCATGCCAAATTGTCTCACAAAATGTCAAAGCAGTATAACGCTCAGAAAGAAATGATTGCCATGTACAAGAGAATTTCTTTTCTTTTTTTATTTGGTAAGATGGGGAGGCCAGGTTGGTACTCATATTCAAGAACTCTGAGATCTTGACTAGTCAGAGATATAATTAGCTGCGAACTTGATTAAATCACTCAAAGTTACATTCATTAATCACAAGTCAAGGGCATACCCCAACACTTACCATATTACCATGAGATTTCGCCAATTCCAGAGCATACTTCATAAAACTTATAACTGATTGTGAGTCTTCATCACTAAACCCAGTTATGCCACTGATATTGCTGCTCTGTGGAATATCAGAAGTTAAGAGAACAAATCAGTAATGACATAGGGTATGTATAAATGCACATTATAAACATGCATGCAAAGAGGTGGAGCTTACATTTGATTGCAAAAGGTGGGAGAGGAGAATGATAAGATTTAAACCCGGCCTAGTGACTTAGAAAGAGTGTTTTCCAATTAACTAGGCAACTCCTGGTCTCTATAGCCAAGATTCATTAGCAGCCATTATGCATGATGGAGATGGCTTGATTAGTTATTCCTTGAAAGTAACTTCTCTGGTTTATATATAACCCCAAACTCCTCTCAGTCCAGATGCAATCAAAACTAACATAACTCAGCAGAACGAAGTAAAATCAATCACATCCTAAATTTCTAAAAACAAAGCTTATCAAATTTGAGATGGCCACTTAAACTGCAACTCTTTGGTTTTTAGACTTCAACTTCCAAGTTATCTGCTTGGAAATAAATTCTGAAGGAAGAAAAAAGTATAAAATGAACACCCAATGCTGCCCAAGAGAATATCAAAATCCACAAGAAAGTTATCCTGGAAAAACCACCTTAACCTGCTCCTTTAATTGAGACAACACTAGAATCAGAGACATCTGCACAGCCGATGCAAATACCCTAAACCAGCAAAAAATTCCTAAAACATGATGGCAATATGTTGATCTTAAGACATGAACATGCATTACCATTACTGAAGAGAATATTTAAAAGAGACGTACTAGGTTTGCTGGATGGTATGAGGTGGGCCAAAGCTTGCACTGTTCTACCCACTCTTCCTTTGACGATGCAGCATATTTGCAGACCTATTGCAAATTAGCACGAATAAGCACAAAGAACAAAATCCCACTTTGCCATCACATGATGAAGTGAAACAACGCCATTTTTAGGTTACATGTTACAGAGAGTTCTTATGTAGCATATCTTCTTATGCTTATATTTGAATTACAAACATAAACTGATTAAGATAAGCATGATATACAGAAGATAAAGCTTTAGAATTCTATTAACAACTAATAGACTTTCCTAATATCAAATCATCTGTGCACTTTGAAAGATTTGAGAAGGATACATTCTACCTAACATTAGATAGGATATAGCTTCTTTTAATGCCACAATGAACTTAAAAAGACAAGTTACATGATGAAAAAGAAAAATGATAAAAAATTCAAGAGATGGAAATTTTGTTCAAATTCAGGGTTTGAAAAGCCAAATTGATCTATATATACAGTGACATCCTATCCAGCTCTAAAGTGCTATGTTACAGAACCTAATGACATTGACAATACAGATGTTTGCTGTTGCTTCATTATTATCAACCAGTCAAGATGTTCCAACTACTTGATCCCTTGAAAGTGCAGTTCACTGGATGTGCGGACATAATAGAGCAAACAATATTAGTGTACAACAACCAATACCAAGAAGCCCTCTTTGGCATAAATAGCCTATGAAGCACTGAAAAAAAAACTGCAAAGACCAAAAGAGATTCCCAAGCGAAGCCCATAGTGGTCCACTTAGGTCATAAACACAACTTTACCTCCTAAAGCAGCAGAAAGGAGATCATCGCAAAAGAACTCCTTTCAGCTAGGCAAAAAAAAAGAAGGGAGAAGAGAAAAGGCATCAACAGATGTCAAATATACTGTCAAATATGCTAGTGGTCCATGATAGGGTAAGATGCTCCGTGAGTAAACATCATTACTCACGGATCCCATAACTTGTCAAAACTGTATATGGTTCTCTCTACAAGTTATTGAAGATAATGTAAAACATGGGAAAATCAACATGAAATGCCGACAAGAAAACAACCCACTTTTTGCCACAAAAGGACTCAACTAATAAGAACTAATTACATCCTTCATGTCACATGGAATTCCATCAAAATCACCATTTTGGGAGCCAGACTTAAGATCACTGATAGCTGAATTTTTCCTGTCAAAACCATTACAACAACCAGACAGTTCTTTACCAAAAAAACAACCAGACAGTTCAAGAAATACATAAAAAATGAGTTAAAGAAGTGCTGAAAAGCTGGGTAGGTCAAAGATGATTTGTTGATGAAAAAAATACAAACACCTATCCCGGGTTTCCATCAAATCGACCTTGCGTAGGAAATAATTAGAAGATTCTTCGAGAAAATTACCAGTTCATCCTCAAATGCAAATTATCGTACATTAAGCGGGCCACTGTTTTCATTTGCTTTCTTTTTTACTCAATTTTCTGTTCTTTCAATCCTATTTACTTCCTGCTAATATTCCTTTTCTGCACATGATGTGCACATAAGAGGTATTGTAATCCTATTCAATCAATTTTCATGATTGATGAGGGAAAAACAACAAACTGAGCACTTAAATGAACAAGCAATACAGGTTGTTTTTATAATTGTTCATTAGGTTTTTCAATGCCTTGCATAGCTAATACATACTATAAAAGAAAGCTAAAGACCAGAAACCAATGGTAGCATGTGAGTTTCATCAGATAACATTCTTCCTGAATCAGGCATTTTGTATTCATAATAGTCCCTCAAAAGAATTTCCAGCAGTAGAAGAAGAAAATTCAGGATATGCATGCAGAATGGAGGAGGCAAGAAGCACCTCTCGTTCACCCCACAACGTAAGAAAACCATCCACAAAAACCACTGCTTCATCAGTCGAGTGTGGCTTAGGACTAAGTGTCTTGCTGAGCAATTACACTGATGATGTGAATATGACTCTAAATATCTAATGCTGATTGATTTGTTATACTCAATGACTTATGGTGCTTCCAATGCATACAAAGCTTTCTCATAACTTTGGGGCTTAAAAGTTCAGATATAATTTCTTCAACCCAATGACAATTGCCATGCATGAGGTAAGAGGATTCTATTCCCTCTTTTCTGTTACTAAAAGAGCAGTAAATACACAGGACTGATGTCTAATCAAGAACTACACACGTGAGGATAAACGACAGACATTTAATTCTTTGCATGAAATTGTTCCCATTGAATGACCCTCGCATGATGACAACAACATTGGAATGGTTTTTTTAGTACTTTTAAAGGGTAACCCATAAACAAAAGGCGATAGAAAGACCTAGTTAAGCAACTACTCTTACGTTCAGTTAATGAGTAAAGCTTCGCCTTTTGATTTCACAAATCTTCGAATTCCATAATGACACGCACAGCAAAAATTGTTCCTAAATTTCAAAGATGCAAAAAACAACGATGTTCAAATATCAACATCATTAAGTGACCAATCACACCAGTGACAACCATAACACCGATATGCTTATGAACAAAGAATGCACCTCCTTCGAGACACTTCTTCTTCATCCGCTTCACGTGGTGGAGGTCCTCCAATGGCGCAATTTGACTCAAACGCCTAACCAATAACCAAGCAATGGATTCCCAAAAGATTTGAGCGGAAAATCAAACCATATACGAAACAGCAATTTCTGAGCAGCGCAGAACGAGCTTTAACACATAAATCCAAAGTAAGACACTGAGACTGACCTCATGATAGCGTTCGTGAGCTTCGTCCATGAAGAATATACCTGTGAGTTGCTGATCGGGCGAAATCGGCGGCCTGCCCGGAACGTGGAAGATTCGCCACGCATCGTTGTTCTCGCTGCTCATCGCTCTTCGCAGCTATCTCCGGTCGCCAGGAGCACGAAAAGCGGCGGGAAACCGCCGCGAAGCTCGCCGGCGGCTGAAAGTGGAAGAAGCGGCGACCTTCTCGACGGAGAGAGAAAGAGAGAACTCGTGCTTGGCTGTGGGCCTGAACCGGCCCATTCACTTTCGAGCCCGCCCATTCGCTGTTACAGTGGCTTTTTTTTTTTTTCCTTTCTTAATTGATTTTCTTTGAAAGATATTTCTTGTAATTTTCTTTTATAGTTATTAAATAGTACAGCATTTATCATATTCTTAACATTCGCCATCAGGGGTTAATCACATGCTGAAAAGATAAAAACCCTGGAAAAGGTAAATAGATTACTCAAAAGATCAAAAACCTCGAATGCATGAACAAGCGGAGGCGAATCCCTACTTATCGTCCGATGAAATAGGGGTCCTACAAATTTGTCTCCTGGGTATGACCTCTCAAACAAATCTGATCATGCAGCAACAATGAATTGCTACGATGCAGATCTAATATGCGTGATGAGTTGATATTTTTGTTTCTTTTCTTCCTATACTTCATGACAACAACGACAACAGTGATAAATTAGGAGTTTGTATGAAGATGATCAATGTATGTTATAAACTATAACAGATAACTTAGATTGATGCATAAAATGCAACACCAATTAACTTTTTTGGGTTTTCTTGTTTACAAAATAAACTCAACTTAGATATAACTGAATTGCATGTTCCATTTATGTGTATCCTAATCTAATGCGAACTAACATTAAGTCCGAAATATTGTGTATACCATGCTATAATAGATTGAATGCAATTCTTGTGCAATGTTAGAATTCTAAAACAAATGACATGATATGAACATTATGACCTGAGGTAGAATTAAACACGGACTAACACTATGATGCAAACTATATGAAACGCTATTTCTTATTTATGAAAGAAAACCATTGAATTCCAAGACCATAAGTATGATCTAATTAGTCTTCCCATTAAATTATTTAAATGATTAATAATTTAATGATGTGACACTAACCCTTTTTCTTTTTGTAATCATTTTTCACGTTAAATGAAATATACGAACATGAATAGTGCATGGGATGTGATAATTGATTAATGCTATCTATATTGAATAGAGGTAATTGGTTCCCAATTTGATTTGATCTGATCCAAAAATTAGGAACCGGACCAAAAGGGCCGGTTTCCATTTTTTTGGGATCGTAGACTAGACTGACTGATCCTGAAACCAGGAATCGGGACCAGACCCGGTCGTGGTCCAGTTCAATCTGGTGGATAGGCGACACCATGAGAGAGAAAGTCGTCAATGTCAAGCGAGGCGTGAGGCCATGAGAGGACGTCAAGCAATGCAGAAGGCGAGGCCATGAGAGGGAAAAGAGGCCTAAGGCCAGGCCGCGAGAGGAAATTGAGCAATGGGGGAGGTGAGGTTACGAAAGTCTAGCGACTAGCTCGGACCAAGGCGTGAAGTGAGGCTACACCTACAAGAGGGAAACTGGGAAAGGGTTGATTTTGCATGGTTAGGGTTAGCAAAAGAAAAGTGGAAGGGAAAGAAACGGGGAAAGTAATGGCAAAATGGGAAAGAGATTGGAGAGTAATTGGCCTAATGGTAAAATGATCATTTAGAAATTTTAAAAAATAAATAAATAATATGCATGAATGGTTGGTCCAATCCTATCGGTTCAGTTGATCCAGTTCTCACCTAGGATCGCCCAGAACTAACCGGTCCGGTCTAGTCCAATCTAGTCCCTACTCGAACTTGTGGTAAAAATATACTTATTTATATCATCACTTGATTAAGACTTCCCTACGGATTAATGAGAAGTGTTTAACCATGCCTATGCCTATTCCTCGCCATGCTTATAAATTAAGTGAGCTTTTAGCGTATTAAAAAAAAAAAGTGGAAGATTTGTAAATATGTTTCTTTTACGTTACTCCTAGTGTGAAAATATTAAAGTGACAATCATTTTTTTCTTTTGGTGGCAATTTTAAACAAATTAAAATTTAAAAACTTAAATTAATCACACCAAAGGATCTTTTAAATATGTGTTTACCAAACAACATTCTCCCAAAGTTACTTCCCAAGGAGAAAATATTCAGTAGTTCGAAATCACCACGTCATCCGCCTACATGGCACGCGTGAGCCACTCAAAGGGCGACATGTGGCGTGTGACGTGGAATAAAAGAAAGAACCGGCAGCCTTTTTTCTCTCTCCTCTGGCGAATGCACGGAGAAAAGACAGAACAGTAAAAGCGCACTCCCGCTCAAGAAAAACCTCTCTCATTTTTTCAATTTTCAAGGGGGCTCTCTCTCTCTCTCTCCTCATGTTCTTTCCTTCGCACTCCCGCTCAAGAAAAACCTCTCTCCTCTTTTTAATTTTCAAGGGCTCTCTCTCTCCTCACGTTCTTTCCTTCGTCTTCCTTCCTCATCGGCGATGACCAAGCGAGAAGCTTGCTCAGAATCAGCAGCAACGGGCCCCAGCCATCAAGGAACGCGATGGTGACCCTAAGCGGAAACACGGGGTGCAATTCGACCCGGCAGAGATCTCCCTCCGGGGATTCTTCCTTTTCTTCCTTCCTCATCGGCAACGACCCAAGCGAGAAGCTCGCTCAGAGTAAGCAGAATCAGCAGCAACAGACCTTGGCCATCAAGGAACGCGATGGCGACCCCGAACGGAAGCACGAGGTGCGATTTGACCTGGTGGAGATCTCCCTCCGAGGACCGTGACCCCTTCTTCTTGCCCGTCGGTCTGTCTTGACTGAGATCTCCCTCCGGGGACTGCGACCCCGTCTTCCTACTAGCTAATCAGTTTATGTTCCACAGGGGTTAATAGATCGTGGTCTTTTTTTGCCATTTTGGTTGCAGCTGACCATCTCTCTCTTTCCCTTTGCGCATATCTGGGCAGGCCACACTCTCCACCATCTTTGCCCATCTCCCCTCCCCTCCCGCCTTCCTCCATACTTTCATAACTTCCTCCCCCTTTCCTGCTTGACCCTTTTCCTCTCTCTCTCTCTCTCTCTCTCTCTCTCTCTCTCTCTCTGAGCGAGCTTGAGACGCATAACAATGGAAGCTACTGACAAGGCCGTGAAGAAAGGAGAAGCCGATTTCGTCTCACGTGAAGTGAACCCCATCTTGCGGAGGATGATGTGAGAGAGATATCGGATGCCGTGCCGATTGAGGAGGTCGCTGGTGACAACATTCATGAAGGGTTTGCTTGTTGCTCGTGGGGGTATGCAGACACGCCCCCGAGATATGGGAAATCGTCGGCCTAGACTTCCTTCTGTTTCATGGAGCACCATTTGGCTCTCTGCATTGTTCTTTTCCCATCTGTAACCGAGGTCTAAAATTGATCATGGGGATCTCGATGAAAAAATAAAATGAGGGATTGTTAAGTCCCTTGGATCTGGAAGGGAAAGCATGTAGCTAAGTCCCTAAGTTTGAAGAAATGTTCTGTTTTCTGAAATAATCATCAATAATAATGTTGCAATTTGCTGTTGTTGTTTGTTACCATTTTGTAGATTTCTAGCTTTATGGTACATAAAATGTAGAATGCTCTTCCATGTTGGTATATTTTTTTAAAAACTTTTGTCACTTGTCGAACCCATTTATAATTTAATGACATTGTTTGTTTAACTTACCAACATGTTCATTTGCTCGCTTCAAATGTACCAACTTCTCTTATAATTTACCAACATTGTTTGTCCAACTTACTAACCTTTTAGAATTTGGCATATACAGTTGCCTTTTTAATCCGCTTTGTTTTTGTTTCATCTATTACGGCATTGTTTGCCATTTTGTCGTATCTGATGATGAGCTTGCGGGGCTTGTTCAGTTATTCTCATGGCATTATCAAATTTAAAGGATGAATGCGCCATTATACCCAAGCAAAGAACATCGCGATGGGCAACACCATCATCTGTTCAAATCGTGCTAGTCAGCGTTTTTCTATTGCTCGGAATTAGCACATCAATTTAAGAAAAGCAGGTTCATTCTACCCAAATACAATAATCTAATCGAAATTTTCTGGCAAAGTGGAAGAATATTATAAATCATTATAGCAAAACACAATCCAAGAATCTTTGGTATCATAATAAGCAGCAATTTCTAGTATCAAGGCAAGAATTCTATGCAACGGAGCAAGAACCGTTCACCTGCAAAACCTTGATCTTAAAATTAAGCAAAAGCAAGGAAGCAATGTGAGAATTATGATCTCTAACGCCGGCCAAAGCTTGATTCACTGAATGATCACAAATGTTCATTGGATTTAGGCAACTCATTTACATACACAGCAGGTATATTTGAAATTCAGTGATGACAACTGATTCTGCAGAGAGCTTCGCACGTTTTTTGGACAAGAAAAAAGAAAGAAAAACAAAGAGAAAGATGGGGTTCACTTCACGTGAGACGAAATCGGCTTCTCCTTTCTTCACGGCCTTGTCAGCAGCTTCCATTTTTATGCGTCCCAAGCTTGCTCGAGAGAGAGAGAGAGAGAGAGAGAGAGAGAGAGGAAAAGGGTCAAGCAGGAAAGTGGGAGGAAGTTATGAAAGTATGGAGGAAGGCGGGAGGGGAGGGGAGATGGGCAAAGATGGTGGAGTGTGGCCTGCCCGATACGCGCAGAGAGAAAGAGAGAGATGGTCAGTTGCAACCAAAATGGCAAAAAAAGACCACGATCTATTAACCCCTGTGGAACATAAACAGATCAGCAAGTCGGAAGACGGGGTCGCAGTCCCCGGAGGGAGATCTCAGTCAAGACAGACCGACGGGCAAGAAGAAGGGGTCGCGGTCCTCGGAGGGAGATCTCCACCAGGTCAAATCGCAACTCGTGCTTCCGTTCGGGGTCGCCATTGCGTTCCTTGATGGCCAAGGTCTGTTGCTGCTGATTCTCGCACTCGAGCGAGCTTCGCTTGGGTCGTGCCGATGAGGAAGGAAGAAAGGAAGAATCCCCGGAGGGAGATCTCTGCCGGGTCGAATTGCACCCCGTGTTTCCGCTTAGGGTCACCATCGCGTTCCTTGATGGCTGGGGCCCGTTGCTGCTGATTCTGAGCAAGCTTCTCGCTTGGTCATCGCCGATGAGGGAGGAAGACGAAGGAAAGAACGTGAGGAGAGAGAGAGCCCTTGAAAATTAAAAAGAGGAGAGAGGTTTTTCTTGAGTGGGAGTGCGAAGGAAAGAACGTGAGGAGAGAGAGAGAGAGAGCGCCCTTGAAAATTGAAAAAAGGAGAGAGGTTTTTCTTGAGCGGGAGTGCGTTTTTACTGTTCTGTCTTTTCTCCGTGCATTCGCCAGAGGAGAGAGAAAAAAGGCTGCCGGTTCTTTCTTTTTATTCCACGTCACACGCCACATGTCGCCCTTTGAGTGGCTCACGCGCGCCACGTAGGCGGATGACGTGGTGATTTCGAACCACTGAATATTTTCTCCTTCCGAAGGTATATTTCAATTACAATTTACCAAACAATCTTTGCATTTCACCGAATTCCTTTAAACTAAGGTCTTTGTATTTTCCTAAAAACTTTCCCTAAAAGTCAAACCAAACGTAGCCTTAGTTTCCTGGAATTCTTTGATCTCAAGTTATGGGTGGGTTTGGAGAGAAGGCGATTCAGGTTTTCAACGAGATGATCATCGGTCGAATCTCACGAAGTCCTATATCCTTCGTTAGTGTTTTAGGAGCCTGCAGCCATGCAGGGCTTGCCGAGGATGGGAAGATGTTGTTCGACTCGATGGTAAGGGAACATAGGATTTCTCTAGTGTGGAGCATTATGCTTGCATGGTGGATCTTCTTAGCAAGGCAAATAGATTAGATAAAGCAGCCCAAATTATAGAAGAGATACGGATTAAACCAGGTCCTAAAGATTAGGGATCGCTCCTTGGATCGTGCAGGATTCATTGCAATGTTGAGTTCAAGAAAGAGCGAGCCCAAGGTTTTCGACCTCAAACCCACAAATGCTGGGAATTATGTTCTAGCCGATATCTAAACGGGGGCCAAGATGGGGGGTCAGGTGAGAAGAGTGAAGAAACTTTAGAAGGTTGGAGAGCGCAAAAGGTTCCCGGTTGCAGTTGGATTGAAGTCAAAAGGAGCATATATCCCTTTGCTTCAGTCGATGAATTGAATTCACAGATTGAGCAGCTTCCTGCCTTACTGCTGAAGTTGTCAATGGAGCTGAAGGGAGATGGCTACGTGCCACAAACCGGAAATGTGCATCACGATTTTGACGTAAGAAGGAACGCATTTTGTTGGGGCATAGTGAAAAACTACCCGTGGCCTTTAGACTCATCAACAGCACTAAGGGGGAGACGATTCGGATTATCAAGAACTTAAGGTCACGCGAAGACTGGCACTCTGACGAAACTCATTTCCCAGTATACAAAAAAAGAGATCCTTGTCCAGGATGTGAATCATTTTCACCATTTCAAAGATGGGGTGTGCTCATGCCGAGATTATTGGTAGGCTGCTAGCACGATTCATTTTACTAACTCTAGCCGCTGAAACAATATCATGATCGGGCTATAAATGAAGGAATGAAGGCATCTGGATCTTACATTCGACAAGAAGTTAAATCTGCCCCTTCCATCGTGATTTACATAGAGGGGTGTCTGAGAACATGGAGAGAGTGACTTAATGTACTGTTTGAAACACACTTTACTTGTATAGTTTTTCTGTACTCATAAGATCACAATGGCGTTTGAATCGTTTTCCATTTTGTATCTTACAGCGACTGTGATTGATGAATGAATGTTGGTTAGATGCAGTTTCTCGGTTTACTCTCTATACGTACTTGACGTTCCCAAGTTGCAAATAAACTCTACACGACGACATAGCAGCACCAATCTAGTCAGCATCCTCATTCCTTCTGGCTTAGCAGAGAGTTCGTTTGGCAGAAGTCGTGAACGTCTTCCCACCATCACTAATGCTTTGACAATTTGGGAATGAAAATGGAAGTCGAAATCAATGACTATGGCTAATGGCGGCAAATGGCAACTGAAATCCAGCGTCGTCACCTACAATCCAGAAACAAGTAAAACTCTGTGGAGCACTAGTCCTAGAGAAACTTGTTTCATATATCATTCCCCTTTTGATTATTCATCTGATGCAACTGATGATATACCCCTTACATCAATTTGCAAAATGGCAATCACAATGAGGGTGAAAACAAATGTCATCAAGTCACTAGCAGTCAAACCAGGCGAATGATGCTTGCCAATTTCACTAGCCACCAATGTGCCTTCTTCAATGCTTGTCATGCTGCTAAAGCTTCTTATTAGGGTATATGAGACTCATGGGGATTATCTTTTTCCGGATGAAAATAGCGCAATGACCATCTTCAGAGTAGAAGGCAATTGCATTATTCGATCTTAAGAGAAACCACAAGTCACTACTCTCCGAAGAACATTAGCTGAACAATGCTTTTTCTAACAATAAGCATGTGAGAGAGATTTTCACATGTTCCTCGGATTGCAGAAATGTGATTGTTATTAAGCAATTCACAGAAACTATCTGACTTTCGATATCCAACCTCGGTTTCTTCAAATAGCAATGAATCTTGAAGACCAGCCAGATAAGTGAGATTACAGCTCTCCAGTTCCCCGAAGCATGTCAAGCCCATCTTCATTTAGAAAAGCAAGCATCCATGAAGTACGGATATATTTTTTTTTATCAAGGAGAGCTCTAACTTGATATCTATCCTGAGCAATGGCGCTTAGCCACTGTATGGCCAAAAAGGAACTGGCCTTTTCGTCGTTTGGCCAAACAGTGGCCAGGGCAGCGTAGCCAACCTGGCAAAGTGACGAGCGGCCAGAGTGATTCGTCTAAAAGAGAGCGTCCCCACCCCTGTTTTTTAAGAAATGTCTCTGGGTTCATCTCCTTCGCAGAGGAGGTGGCCGGCTTACCCACTCTTTGGCAAAAAGAAGAAGCTTTTTCTTTTCCGTTTAGCCAAAGACTGACCAGGCCGGCGCAACCAGGTTCGGCAAAGGATGATTGATGAGCGGCTGAGAGAGATCCGTCAAAGAGACGGAGCATGAGGATGAGACGGCCCCTAGTACTACTGACCGACTGACCGACCAGCAGCGGGCGGGCAGCGGCAAACGGCGACACGGAGCGGTCACCGCCCAAGGTGAGGGGCACGTTGAGCTGACAAGAGAGGAGAATCTGGTGGCAGTGGACATGGGGCGCTGCCAGACCTACGCCGGGCACTGGAGTAAATAGGAAAAGAAAACAGGGAGCTTTGCCCTTTCAGCACAATCAGCTGGTCAGTCAACAAGCAAGGGAACCGCGAGACGGGAGCGAACGGCCCTTGGCTGGGTGAAGATGTACTGAACAGTGAACATAGGCGAGCACTGACGAGAGGGGACACGAATGGTCGCCGGTAGAGCAATGCAGCGGCAAGGGTGGAAACTGGAGAGAGAGGGGAGGGGATGTACGGAAAAGTCGTACGAGACTAAAACAGGGTTTTGCCCATTTAAAAAAGAAAAATTGTTCTAATAGCAGACGTTGATTTCTTGTGATCTAACAGCAGAGAATGTTGATCCTAGTCTAATCATCCAACCGTATAGATCCACTTGATCTAGCAGTAGCTATTGGCCCTCGTCTCTTAAATTTAATGTAGGAGATTGGGTCCATGTAATGGTTGAAGTCGTCAATTCCCCTCCAACAAATTCCGCGAGATCGAATCACCTTGTCCATTTAACAGTTTCAAAGAACTTTTGGATATATGACGTTGGATTTCTATTTGCGACGCGTTGCCGTAAATCAAATAGTGGAAGTTGCAAAAATCATCCTCATTATTACCCGACATTTGGTTTTGTCTATGTAAAAATATTTCATTACAATTTATTCCGCGAGTCAATCTCCCTATGGCAACAATTTTTTATTCAAAAGTGGACGAAATATGCTCAATCAACACCAAGTATCAACACGTGGTACTTATGCCTATGAGCTTCTAAACACAATTACACTTACAATCCTCATACTTTTAGTAATTTTTGAGTTTGATACCTATATTTTGTTCCGGCAATAATTTTAGTCCTCTTATCAATTTCATTTTTAAATGTCCTCATAGCATTGATTATAACGATTTTGGTACAATTTTTCATAATTTCATTTCACATGAAATTTCAGTGATATAGGCTATCATTTAAATACATTGTATATATGTGTACACGGATTTTATAGTTAATATTAATGGCATTGTTATTCACAATTCACCTCCTTTTCAAGATATATCACATGTACAAATGCGAATCACAACAATTTTCGCTATCACATGAAGTACGAACTTGAAAGAGTTCACAATCATGATCGAATAAATTCACATAATCAATCTTGAAGGATGATGTGATGATATCTTGTGAAATACATACCAAGCTTTTATAGTAAAATATCCATAAATTGGATCTTTTTCGGTTGAGGCCCGAGGTTGAGTCGCGACAACAAATATGATGTGTGAAGAAATATGAAGCGTCTTCACGTGAAGAAGAAAGTGAAGAAGAGCAAAGGAGTCGAAAGCAACCTAAGAAAAAGCCTGACAAGCCATGGGAAGGGGAGAAAATTTGCTCAAAAGTACTGTAGCAAAAGCACCGTTTGATACTGTTCATATACTGTTTGGCATCAAACCAGACTGTAAAGCATCCTAAAGGTGCCCTACATTATTAGGTCATGACAAAATCTATAATGCCCCCAGGCATTACATCAAACCAGTCTGTAAAGCATCCTAAAGGTGCTCTACATTATTAGGTCATGACAAGGTCTATAATGCCCCAGCATGCGTTGTATAAAACAAACTTCCGTCAGAAATCCAATAAGAGTTGGCGAAAAGAGTCGATTCTTATACGCACTCTCCGATAACTTTCTAAGGGCGCGTTTGGTAATGATTTTGTTCCCGGGAGCTGATTTTGACTAGAAATGATTATTTTTTATTATGTTCCCGAGAACTGATTCTGAGTAAAAAAACCCGTTTGGTAACTGTCCAAAATTTTTAATTCTGAAATAGAATTGCGTTTGATACCGTACTAATTAATTCTGTTCTAAATTAATTTATTTTGATTTTTAAATAATTTTTAAATAATTTTTTTACTTTTTTTTTCTCTGTTCTTTTTTATTTCCCTTTTTTCCTATTATTCTTCTTCTTCATGTGGCCGGTCGCCGGATTGGCGACCGGCTAGAGGAGGGCTAGTGACACTCACCGAAGCGTCGCCGACCCTCGGCGAGGTTGGCCTTCGTCGGTCGAGTCTCGCCAGTGGCTGGGCTTGCCTCTGGTGAGCTCACCGGACCTCGCCCTGGCCTGGCGAGCCTCCGGCGACCGGCAACCAGCAGTGGACGGCGGCGGCGGACGGCAGCGGCGGCGGGCGGCGGAAGACGGTGGCGAGCGGTGGCGGACGGCAATCGCGGGATGACGGAAGGGAAGAATGAGAGTTTTACTGTTTTGATTTTTTTTTTGATTTTCGGATGAAGAATCATTTTTTTTTTTTATTCTCAATTCTCTTCCCAATCTATTCCTGAGAACAAATTTGTTCTCGTGAATAAAAATTTTACCAAACGTAATTCTCATCCCAAACTTATTCTAAGAACAAAATATCAGAATCAGGCACTGTTTGGCACGTTGCCAAACAGGCCCTAAATTTCTTTTCTCTCTTTCTTCCCCTGTGACATGTGTACAATTCGAGAAGGGTCCTCAATAATTTATAAAGAATTGCAAATTTTCAGACTTGCCTGTGTCCCTTGCCATGGTACATGGAAAAAACGTAAATATGAGCTAATTTCATTGATTAACTTTCCATCCAAAATTTTTGTCCTCCCCATCTTCCGTACTTTTTAAAAATAAGCATAAATTCCATATTCAGTTAACTAGGTCTAATGTGAATAGAGTTATTTAGCCATTCCAATTATTCTGTTCTTAGAAAAAAATTCTGAAATTAAGATTTTGAGAATACTTACATTAACTAAAAGTATATGATGATTTATTAATTGAGGATGAAAATATTCTCCACTTATGAGGTAAAATTAAAGATGTCAATGCATTTCTTTTGTGAGAATAACACATTAGCGCAATTCGGGCTCAAATTATGTTAAAATCATTTTTTGAGTTGGCAATAAAGATAAAAGTTAAGAAAAAAAGTAGTGAAGAGAATGATTTTCCTCATGTTATTCATAAAGTACGGATAATGATTACAAATACAAAAATTATGGATATTTATATCACATATATCGTCATTGTAAAAGTATATATATATTTGGTACATACATTATGAGAAAGGAAATACAAATCTATTTGCCGTATAAGTTACATGTTAAAAATAAAAATTGATTATTTTGATTATGTAAAATCTATTTGTGTCAAGAAAATTTCACATTGCCATTGTACAGGATAAAAGTCCATTGAAATATGATTTATATTATGTACACTCTTGTTGTAAAAGTCTTTTTTTATACAAGCAATCTCAGAATAGGAACACAAACCTTAAATCTACATGCTAAACATAAAAATCGTAATATTTGTCATTATTTTTGCACCGTCGGCACACTGAACAAAAATATATGGAAATATGTTATTTGCAAAAAGGGAATGGTGGAAGAAAAGAAAAAATAAATAGGAATTTCCATAAAATTTCTGATGTTATAAAATTTGGAAATGCGGACGTCATTTGGCAAACGAGAGAAAAAGAGGCGCTAATTTGAAAAAATTTCAGTCCTAGTTTCGTCGGTATTCTTTCTTCACGCCTCTCTCTCTCTACCCTCGCTCTCTCTCTCCGATGAACTCCCTCTCTCTCTCTCTCCACCCTCCCTCTTTCCGATCGGCGAACCACCACGACACCCCTCCAGCTCCGGATCTGGCCCCAACTCGTCCGTCCCCTGTTCTTTCTCTCCCATTGCGTCTCTGTCTGCCCTCCCTCTCTTCGCGGCGAACCAGCGCGCCCCCCCTCCGGCTCCAGATCCGACACCAGCTTGTCTTGTACGCTGGAACGTTGGCGCCCGACCGCCTCACACCCATCGGCCTATTGATCTCCAGTTCTGCCCGCATCACGATCCCGCTAGTCACTCGCCCGACCTCCTTCGTCGAGTCCCCAACCCTCCTCTCCAATGTCCAGGTAATTTCGCTTCTCTCTTTTTCTTTGATGGCCTGCGTGTTTTCCTCTGATGGGTTTGCGGGGATATTCGGATGTTATATTGTTTTGTCGAGATGAGATCTGATTGTCATGAATGTGCGGACTAAGTGTATTGTATATATTTAACGATTGGTTCTAGTTCATTTGAGGGTAGGCTGTTAGCACTGTTTTGTGCATTTAATTCTCAAACAGTAAAACAAAAGAAATCGGCATGCTCTGGGATGAATTGACATAATCTTCAATGTGATTTACCAACCAGATGGAAAAATAATTGAACGCAGCTCAATCAAAACAATTTGCTGATGTTTTAGGACTGAGTTGAATTAGGTGGCAGAGGCACAGCTTTGGGGGACAAATATTACCTGATTTCGTACTCTAGCCTTGAAGCTTTGGAGGCGATGTTCTTGTTCCCTGAACTGGTCAATTTTCTGGTTTGGCTAATGCTGGCCACCCGGCTTTTTTTCACGTGATGCAAATGGAAGGGTAGTTGGAGGATGTTGATGGGCTGAAGGCATCTACTGAAAATGAATCAAATTTAGTTGGATTCGGTGATTGGAAGTCAAAGTTCAGTGATTAGATTGTAAGCTTCATTAAAGTACAAATGAGTGTCGATGGAACTTACCCGTAGAAGGAGTATGGGAGAATTGGGGATACATCTTGTGTTAGAGCAGTAAAATAAGAGATATTTTGCTATATACACTTGTTGAAGCAAGAATTGGTGTGCAATTTCAAAAAAATATGCAGCAACTTTTAGTAACCAAGGGCTTCTTGATGCATGGACATCTTTAATGATCATCTGTGTCCCCTTTAATGCAGCTGTTTACATGTAGGCTAGACATTTTTCTTAGTTCTCATAGTCCAGTTGGAAATGATAATGACTCGGTGGAGCTGAAACTCATGTGAAGTGTTAGGTAGGTTTGGCACTACATATCTCTCGGTGCATGCGAAACCTATCAAGTAATGAACTTTTGAGGCCATCACCTTCCTGTGTACTGATTTGGTAGTAATGGTATTTCAATACATCAACTTCACATGCAAGAAATAGTAGTGGACCCAGATAGAGGTGACCTGAGACCACTTGACACTTGTTCTGTTCCGTAAGAATGAGGATCTGTTTATTTCAGCTACTAAAGCTTTTCATCGTGCAAAGCTTCCTCATGTGAAGACGATATGTGAATTTCAGAAGCTCTAAAATGTTCTGTGGGAAAGCTACTAAATTTCCAGATTTTGAATTTCCAGGTCATGGACCATCAAGATCATGAGTTTGTAAAAGGTGGAAGTGCCTAGTTCATCAGCCATTAGTGGTCCAAAACAAGGTTTTGATTCCAAATTTGAATTCAGGCCTGAAGGGATAACTTTGATCTGTGATAATTGTATAAACATTTCCACCAATTAGAGGTCATATTGGTGGTTGCTGCAATAAATGAAGACTTATTAATCAAGATAAGCCCTGATGACTATCCCATAGACTAAGTAGTTTTACTCATTCTTATCCCTCATACAGTTGATATTTATCTTCATATATTTCATCAGTAAAATTAGTTCAAGAAAGATAAAGAGGACAATATCCTGTAGCAACCATAAACATTCAATGAACTCACGCCTATCACTTCAATTACATCAACAATTTTAGCCATTGTACTCTTACGCTCTGCAATCAGGGAAATCGACTATTTGATAATGGTTTTCTTTTCTGGTTATAAACTTCTGATTATTTACAATCTTTTTTCTCAGAGCCACATTTACTTTACTACTTGGGCTTCTGGGTGTATTTTATCCATTTAACCGAGGAAATTTGTTCATAGCATTGATAGTCCTGTACACCATGACTTATGGCTTTGCTGGATATTTAGCTGTCTTGTTCTACTGCCAGATTGAGGGAGAAAATTGGGTATGTTCTAACAGGCTAAATTTTAAGCATCTCCATTTGAACACTTTCATATTCATCATGAAACTTGAGCCTAATCTTCTGAGTTTTACAACAGGGCAAAAATTTGCTGCTGACAGGGTCTTTATTTTCTGTGCCATTGTTTCTTATATTTTGCTTCCTTAATACTGTTGCGGCGTCTTACCAAGCAAACGCAGCACTTCCTCTAGGAACAATCTTGATATTACTGTTGGTTTGGATATCGCTTGCATTGCCGTTGCTTGTTCTTGGGGGAATAGCTGGGAAAAGGAGCCACGGTGAGTTTCAAGCTACTTGTGAGACCTCAAAGTGCCCCAGCGAGGTCCCGTCACTCCGATGGTACAGGGGCACATTTCCACAGATGGTCCTGGCAGGTTTCTTGCCTTCTTCTACAATCTACGTGCAGCTGCATTACATGTTAATGAGCACGTGGGGCTTAACAAAAGAACTTTATAAGTTTCCAAAAATTGAAGATACAGATCAAGAAATTGAATTTCAAATATTTGTGGAAACACATCAATTGGTAGAACCTTTGATAGAAGAAAGAGATGCCGTATATGAATCACTCACATATTCTTCTGATTATATGTATCCGCAGGATTAATTTGGAAAACCAGTAGGGATATGCAAGAACAAACTCTTTTTATTGAAAACATTCCTTTAATGAATTCCCTAGGAATTTCTATAGTAAATGGAATATACAAATTGTAATCAATCAAATATTGCAAAGTCCCGGTATCTATTACCAGTCAAAATTGGACCATAACGGAATTTCGGTCTATACCGGGACTATAATATCAGATTGGGGAGGAAGATTAGAATTAGAGATTGATCGAAAAGCAAGGATATGGGCTCGTGTGAGGAGGAAACAAAAAATATCTATTCTAGTTCTATTATCAGTTATGGGTTTGAATCTAAGAGAAATTCTACAGAATGTTTGCTATCCTGAAATTTTCTTGTCTTTCCTGAATGATAAAGAGAAAAAAAAATTGGGTCAAAAGAAAATGCCATTTTGGAGTTTTATCAACAATTTGCTTGTGTAGGCGGAGATCCGGTGTATTCTGAATCCTTATGTAAGGAATTAGAAAAAAAATTCTTTCAACAAAGATGTGAATTAGGAAGGATTGGTTGACGGAATATGAATCGAAGACTAAATCTTGATATACTTTAGAACAATACATTTTTGTTACCGCGAGATATATTAGTAGCTACGGATCATTTGATTGGAATGAAATTTGGAATGGGTACACTTGATGATATGAATCATTTGAATAATAAGTGTATTCGTTTGGTAGCGGATCTCTTACAAGATCAATTCGGATTGGCTCTGGTTTGTTTAGAAAATGTGGTTAAAGGAACTATATGTGGAGCAATTAGGCATAAATTGATACCGACTCCTCAGAATTTGGTAACTTCAACTCCATTAACAACCACTTATGATTCTTTTTTCGGATTACACCCATTATCTCAAGTTTTGGATCGAACGAATCCATTGACACAAATTGTTCATGGGAGAAAATTGAGTTATTTGGGCCTTGGAGGGTTAACAGGGCAAACTGCTAGTTTTGGAATACGAGATATCCACCCTAGTCACTATGGATGCATTTGCCCAATCGACACGTCTGAAGGAATCAATGTTGGAGTTATTGGATCTTTAGCAATTCATGCAAGAATTGGTCAGGGGGTCTCTAGAAAGCCCCTTTTATGAAATCTCCGAGAGATCAAAATCAAAAAAAGTATGGATGCTTTATTTATCACCTAGTAGAGATGAATAATATATGATAGCAGCGGGAAATTCTTTAGCGCTGAATCAGCATATTCAAGAAGAACAGGTTGTTCCAGCTTGATACCGTCAAGAATTCTTAACTATTGCATGGGAACAGGTTAATTTTCAAGGTATTTTTCCTTTCCAATATTGATGACAAATGTATGCTTCAAAACCTATCTAGTATGGTATATGTAGAGGTTGTGGAAAGGCCACTCCCTGATTTTGGGCCTAGATTTGATAGATTTTATGTCTGTTTTGATACATGCAAACGGGGCTTTTTTGTTGGTTGTAGAAAAGTTATAGGATTGGATGGATGCTTTCTAAAGGGTTTATGCAATGGGGAGTTGTTGGGTGCTGTCGGGAGAGATGCCAATAATTAAACGTTTCCGATAGCTTGGGCGGTGGTGAAGATAGATAATAAGGATACTTGGTTCTAGATCCTCAAAAATTTAATGACTGACCTTGAGATAACTGATGGAGAGGATGTATATTCATGAGCGACCAACAGAAGGTAATACCATTGTCAATTAATTCATTCACTTTTACTATTAATCACTTGCATATTTTTCTTGACTTGTATTTATTGGTTTGAATTTTTGTAGGGACTTATTTCTACATTAGCTGAGTTGATACCACATGCTGAGCATATAATGTGTGTGAGATACATATACGCAAGTTGGTCAATGAACTTCAAAGGAGATAAGTTGCAGAAGTAGTTCTAGCAGATAGCAAAGAGTACCAATATGTCTGATTTCAAATTAACCAAATAGGGATTGTTGCAGCTGACAAAGGAAGGTTTTGATGCACTCTTCTAGACAAAAGCTAAGCACTAGTGTCGAGCCTTCTTCAGTGAAGAGTTCAAATGCGATATCATTGATAACAACCTTAGCGAAGCTTTCAATGGCACAATTCTAGAGGCTAGGTGCAAACCAATCATCGGCATGCTTGATGATATTCGAGTTATGGTCATGACTAGACCACATAAGCAAAGAGATGAGGCTACGAAGTGGACTAGAGACTGTGGTCCTAGGATTGTGAAGAGATTGGATCCAAACGTTGCTGTTAGTAGGTTCTGTCATCCAGTTTGGAATGGAGATAATGGATGTGAGATCATTCAAAATTACGATAAGTATGTTGTCAACCTAGATAGAAGAAAGTGTTAATGCAGAGCCTGACAACTGAATATAATTCCTTGTGCTCATGCCATTTGTGCTATTCAGATGAAGTAAGAAAACCTAGATGATTACCTAGATGATTGGTACAAAAAAAGCTCATACCTTACTTCGTACCAATTCATGATGCAGTCTATCAGAAACAACAAATTTTTGGAGTCAACAAATCATGAAAGCCCTCTATTTTTGCCATTGAAGAAGCAAATAGGAAGGCCAAAAAGGAGACGAAGAATGCAGCAGGAAGAGGCATCAAGTTAGAGGATGAGTAAGACTGGAGTAAAGATGACATGGCCCTATTGTCGCAATGAATGACACAATAAGAAATGTTGTGAGCTGAAAAAGCAACATTAACAACAAGATGTAATGGCTGATTTAGTGCTAGGCACAAGACATACTGAAGAGCTTCTTGTTGGGTCTATTGAAGGAAGGACATAAGGCCCTACTATATTGCCTACTAAAGGGCAGACATTTGCCCTGTTGTAAGGTAAATATCCTCTTTGCCTTAGTAACTTTTCAATTCATATTCGATAGAGTTTGATGGTTGACTATGTGTACCGTCTTCTCTTGTGCTTTTCCTCTATCATGCATTTGTAATTTAAGAAGTTTTCTCTATTTTTTTCTACCATGAAAATGAGTAGATATCTACTTATTTATTCTAGTTTGTCATAATCCCGATACAGTACATTGTTGTAAGGCCTACTAAAAGGCAAAAAAGGCCAGTTGTAGGCTCAAATGCAAGGACAGGGGACAGGGGACTAGAACAGTATAACAACAACAACAATAACTAAGTCCACTTTGTTGAGCAAACAAGAAAAAAATATCATGTAATTTGTATATTATTGTGTTTGTCTTTTATGGTCTGAAATTTAAATTTGCTATTTGTTTCTCAGGTTAGAAGACAAGCAATTGTACAAGTTACACATGTTGCTCCCCCATTCATTGTTGCTGCTGAAAATGATGCACCACGGCGAACAAGAGGGGTTATTGGAAAAAGATTAAGATAATATGGTTATGGGATTTACACAAATGAATGTACGGGAATTACTATTTTGAATGTAAGATTTGTAGGCCTCATGCATTTAATTTATTGTACTTCAATTCATTTCATTTGGTTGACAATATGGCTATGTTCTTGTAGCCTGGGAGAACTTTGGAGGTACTTATCTCTCAAGGTGGGCCAACTTAAGAATCAAGAGCGCAGCCAAAGAAGAGTGCTTCAAAGAAGAAGACAACGGGTATATTTGCAAAATAGCCATTCAAAAAGAACTCAGTATCAGTTCCATTTCAACTAACTAATCATGGGAGCAATAATGATCATATGGACCAACACATGACACGTGCTAGAACAAAAATAGCCGCTGTCAAGAACAAGGAAAATGAGGTGATAGAAATGCCAGTTAAAGAACCTGCACATCTAGTTTGAAATAGTGCTTGGATTATGAATCAATTCAAAGCTCCAAGAGGAAAATGAGATGGGGGTGTTGTGCATATTGACTGAGGGGAGGGTGCTAGACATGGTCTCTTTTTATGTTTTCTTTTTTTTAGGAAGGTGTTGGATATTGTATCTTTATTGATGGCAGTTGCTACCATTGTTTTTTGAGGAGGGTGCATATTGCCATTGTTTTTTTTTTAAGAGGGTGCTGAACCTTTAGTGATTGGGAGTGAAGTCAGACATGTTTTGAACTTTATAAATAATCAATCAATGTCAATGGAAATAGCTGTTTTTGTTATTTTCTCTTGTGTTAGTTTCAACTAGTAATATTGGCAAAATAGTTATTAGTTATGCTGTATAATTTTTTGCTGTTAGTGCAATGTTCTTATGAGCTCGATATTGTTTTTAGAAGTGATGTGTGCATATACTATTATTGGTTGAAGTTGTGGATGCTAATGAATTTGTAGGTTCTGGTTGTATGTGTTGGTGCAAGAACAAAATGCACCAACTCGCCTTAGTGTAGTTGTGGGAGCTGCATCTTCTTGCATGAGCAATTTTGGATGCTGGCGCATCTTGTTGCATCAACACTTGTATGGGCTGGTGCAAAAACAAGATGCACCAGCAACCCAACTGATGCAAGAACAAGATACACTAGCAACCCAACTGGTGCAACAAGATGCAAGATGGACCACGGCTGGTGTAAGTCAAGTGACGTTTGAAACTAACATGTTCTTTTTTTTTTTTCAAACTTGTGCAATACAAGTGATCACTTTGTAATTGTGATTGACACTTAAATGATCACTTTTATAAAAACTTGATACTCAAGCGATTACTATTTACAACTTATGGCACTGGAATAGTCAATCATGAATTTGCCACCATCCCTTAATTTCGCCATGGTTTGCAATAATAAGTTGTAACAAACTAGCAAACCATTACCAAATAAAAAATGCAGCAAACCATTATATCTGAAGTAAAAACTAACAAAAACAAACATTGACAATACACAACTAAATAAGAAAACTTTTAAGTGCTCACAATTAAAGCATTCCAACTCTAACCTTAAAAAAAAAAAAAACTCCAACCTTCCATTTTTTTTTTTTTGGTGACCCAGGAATCTCGTACAACCGGTAGTCGGTGAGTAAACCTGAGGGGACACGTAAGCGAGAGGATCCACCATCCCGGCGTCCCACTTAAGACCTCAAGCGACCGTGAGGGGATTCGAACTCATCCCCTTTGTGAGGGGGAGAGAGGCCAAACCATCGTGGCCACCAAGGCGGTGGTAACTCCAACCTTCCATTTTTTTTTGGTAAAGTAACTCTAACCTTCCATTTCTATCATAGATTTCAACAAAACTTTCTGCTCCATACAAAAATTGCAGTAAACCAAAAACACACTTTACTTATAAATAATCCAATACAAGTGCTTATTCCACGTCTTCGACTATGGTAGACATACAAACTTCTTCTCATTACTCACTTTACATTTGAATAGAATACACAAGAGAATAACAACACAATCAATGCTTAATAAAAGTTTCTTTCAATTTTCAGCTTTGAAACCTTTCTCTTCAAATGGTCGACCAGAGATGTTAAACTCTTCATTTGAGCTTGCATTGAGTTGGCATCCTTTAACTCGTCCATTAATGTAGGTGGAGGTTGATATTGGCCTTCAAGTAACTCTAAGATCACCTTTGTCGCTCGATCAGAGAATTTCTTATCAACCCATTTGAAATATTTGCACTTCGAGCTTTCTCTATATCTGCCGCATCCATGAAATCTTCTCCCGATATTCAACCGAGTCCAAGATGTTCTTCTTTGACTCGGTGACCCATAGGAATGTGAGCCGCTACTGAAACTTCTGCCCTCCATTTGCAAGAGCGAGCTGATAATTTTGAGAGAAAATCGAAATATGCACTCAAATTGGGGATTTAAGGTTTTGAACTTCCAGTGCTCTCTCAATTTGGGGATTATGATTTTTACTCAGGAGAAACGACATTAAACGGCATCGTTTTGTTGTTTGTATGCTGATTGTACTCTCTGGCAATCCATGTTAGTTTCAAAATTAATAAAAAACTACCACATTGGATTTTTGGCCAACCAGATCGGCGTTGGCACTAAAATGATCGCTTTTCAAAAGTTTTGGCATTTAAGTGATCCAAAAGAAAGTTTTGGCGCCAAAGTGAACGCCGTACACAAGTTTTGGCACTGATAGTGTACTTACTCCCATTTAAGAAGTTCACCATTATCAATAGAAATAACGAAATTATGCAAAATGGGGTAACTACTAAATTAGATGAATAAAATTTCATAAATGACCACGATATCTTTCTATTTTTGAAACATCCATTCACCAGCATGCTGTAATTCTTTCTAAAATAGTAAAAAAACATTTATCATTTAGGCCCAATTTCATGGAGACCAGAAATTGTATGTTCATGAAATATACCCTACTTGCAATTAGTTCTTAATTAGCTTTTTGCTCATGCTTCTGTTTCTAGCACTTGAACATTTGAGTTTTCTTTGACATTGAACATGTCAAATGTTTAAAGACATAAAATTAGCACGTAGATTCATTAGAAGTCATGTAGAATCATTTAAAAATTACGAAAACAAACTGTTCAAAAGAGAAACCAAAAACTGCTTTTTGATCTTTCAAAAAATGAATGAAACACACTCAATAAGAAGTGCAAATGAACAATTTTGAGATAAATTACAAGACAAAGTAACAAATTGTCGCCAATCACTATTGTTCTTTACCAAAGACAAAGCACACCGATTGATAGCGATTCGATCATGAAACTACTACCCACAAAAAGATAAAACTTTATACATGTTGAATGCCAAACCAGTAATGAAACATTCATAAGAATTTTTTTCTTTTCCACTTAATGAACACCCCTCATTATTTTTCAAATGCACGTGAATATCATTAACTAAGCATATCAACATCAAGAGTTTGTTTGCTCCATCAGAAATGGCAGCAAGACTGTCATACTGATTCGGATCGAAGTCATTCAATGCTGCAGTTAGGTATTCTCCCGCTGGTGTAGTTTTAACTTTCTCAAAACTTGCTTTGACTAGAGCAATTGAACCAACAGACTTTTCAGCATTTAATGGCGAAGGAACAACATCCAGAGTACGTCCAACATTGTTGTTACTTGTCCTGGAAAAACCGACAATGGAAGAATGGACAATGTGAAACATGGTGTAGGCTAGAATCACATAAAGCAAGTTTCATCTCATAAACATACCGAGATGGCATGTTTGTGTTTCCTTTCGATAATGGACTTGATATCTAAAAAGAATGATTTTTTTTTTTTTGGTCAGTATATCTACAAAGAATGATAAGCATGTCAGAAATCTGAGAAAGTATCCTTACCAAAAGAAAGAAGTAAACTGAAGAGCACCTTGCATAATCACCCAAAAATATTTAAAAAAAAAAAAAAAAACTTAGTCAATGGAGTAGAAGCCTCCACATATGAAAAGCCAATACAGCCGATGAAAACAATAAAGGAAGCGGACAAGTCAAATGCCTATCGCTTTAGCCCACAATTAAAAAGAGGCTGAGTTGATTCTTAGTCAACATGGATGAACCCAAATGAAATTTACTGCAAGTTCAAAGGTTTAATCTAAACGAATTTTTATTTCCCTAAACATATTATTTGCCAAATTCATTGTGAATGCAGCTCTAACCTATGGATGAACCAAATTACATCCCCTTTTATGACCCAAATTATACTCCCCCAACTCACATAAATTGGACTATGTAAAATTCAGCACCCATGAAAACTCTACAACTTTCAAACAAGTCACAACTGAGTTACTAACATTGGACTCATCTCATCACAATGAAATGCTGCTGACCGTAGGAGAGTTGAGTAAAGGTTCACCAATATCTTCACATAACAATGACCATAAGCAAACCTATAGACTGTGAAGGAGGGAAAATAATTCATGCATATATTTCTACGTCATGCCCCGATCCTCGAGCGCGTGCCCATCCCTCGGTGGTTGATTAAATTACAACGTCCCAGGTTGCGTCGCCGATCCATTAATTTTAATGCATATGCGGAAGCAAATAAATGAATTCTCAGACAACACAAAGATATGATAGAAAAGTAGGGCCACAATTTTGAAAACCACAACAAACCTTTTATACACAGCAGACTAGGTCATTGACAATACTAATCTATATTCATAGGTCTACAAAAGGTTAGTCCTCAAAACAAAGTTGTCCTATGACTAGCTAGTCGGACTCATTCGCCGATTCTTTAGTCTCCACCAGGTCCAAATGGGACATCGAGTTCTCCACCACGCCATCGGGAGGGTCAGCAAGATCCTTGTCTAGAGTAGCATCAACTACCACAATAGGATATCAAAAGTCCTAAGGGGACCCACCCTAAAACCATTGGGTTCGTAGCAGAAGCACGCTCTGAATCGATGAGATATCCTATGAGATGGATTCTCTTCGACCTAGACAGTGGTCACTACAAGTTCATAGATCCAATGACTTTTGGGATCAGGATAACTAGAAACCCGCTCGGTAACCCTCATGGGACGGCCAAAACGCTCAAGAGGATTCGCCATTTAAGAACCTGGAAAAGTTGAGTCCACGATGGGGTGAGACAACGTCTTAGCAAGTCCACCCCCTAAATCCCAACTAGGGAGGAAATACGCTTAAAGGCCATTTGGTCACACACAAGATAGAGGACTTATCTTTGCCTCAATTCCTTCCTATAAGTCAGTACAGTTCATATTCTCAACCAATCAATTCAATTCAAATCACCGATCAGCTCAATCAATTCAACCAATGATTAATTGATACCAACAATACTATCTATCAACTCAAAATGACCACTACTCACGCAAGCTGAAATAAACAGTCAATGCTCTCACAAGCTGCAATATATGGTCATAGCTCTCACAAGCTAATATAGATATGTAGTAGCTCGCACAAGTTGATAATATAGATTGTGCTCTCACAAGCTGATATAAGGATCTTAGCTCACATAAGCTGTTAAGGTATACCACTCTCACAAGCTGGCATATCAAAGCTCGTAGGCTGATAAAGTATGCTGCTCTCACAAGCTGACGTGCAAAGGGGCCTAAAAGTGGATAAAATGTATATTGCTCTCACAAGCTGACGTATCAAAGCATAGAGGCTGATACAGTATACTACTCTCACAAGCTGACGTGCAAAGGGTCCTAAAAGCTGACAATAAATATGCTTGCACAAGCTGACATGCAGATATGCTCTCACAAGCTGATAAACCATCAAGTTAAAATACTCGATAAAAATAGTCGTGTGTGGGTACACAGTTGGCATAAACCAAAAACACAATATCTTTCTTTTAGAAAATCCCACTAATTATAATAATCCACAAACACATTCTTGATGTTGTAAACGACGCCTGCTATTTTCTAATTAAATACTGAAATTACCTAATTTTGGAATAAATATCCAAAATTGCAATTCTAACTCAATTTGCACAAATCAACATTCAATTAAATAAACCAATCATACCATTGCAATCAGCACGAAATTCCGATCACTGATTATCCCAGTATAATTTTCGAAAAATAATAAATATTTAAATAAATACCAAAATTAATTAAATAAATACATTTAAATACCATAAATAGAAACTTAGGCCATAAATGCCTAATTAAATACCGAAACGGGCTTGGAAAAATTTTGAACTTAACTAGATAAATAATACAACCTATCTAGTTTCTAATTAAGTCGTTCTAACCACCTAACATGCAATAATGAACAATTAAATCACTAATCTGTTCTAACTAACCACCTAAACCATACTTAGCCTAAACTAATTAATCCTTAAGCATCATTAACTCCCTAAGAAAAGTTTAATGAGTAAACTCATTGGTTTTGAAAGCCAATGAGTCCACTACAACGGCAAGGCGGAGATAGGCGACAAACTTTGAGGCGACGACGCACTATGAGGCCTAGAAGAGCTTGGAAATGGGTCACAAAGATCTTGGGCCCTTGTTAGTTCTGTTTCTGCTTGCTGGGTCGAGGGAGAGAACCAAAGGCTAAGACGGCAAAGACGAGCTGGCAGAGCTACTACGGGCGATGGCGGGCGAAAGTGGTGGCTGAAACAGCGGCCAGGCGAGCTCAGCTGGTGGCCTAGGCTTTGATGGTGGCTTGAGGAGGTTCGAGATAGCAGCTGGGCATGCGGGACGGCGGAACAGTGTGCGGGACGGGCGCGGCTCGCGCAGAGGCATAACGGCGACGCAGCGGTGGCGGAGAGGGTCTGGTGGCTTGCAACGGCCGAGGGGGTGGCTGGCTCGGTTTTTCTGCAACTCTAGGAGCTTAAAATGGCCTTTAATGGAGAAAGCATTTTGCAGAAGAAGAAGAAGGAGACAACTCAAGAGTGGAGGGACCCCTTGGCCCCAAAAAGTCTCCATTCCTATCTTCTTGGTCCTTTGAAGAAGAGGCCCCACATATTTCAGCTCAATCCTCAGCCAATTTTGTGCACCAAAATCCGCCTAAAACACTCCCCAGGTGGTCCAAAAGTTGAGGGGGACCATGTTCTACGAATTTGGGCACAAATTCTCCCAAACTGAACCAATTTCTCTTCAATTGGACTTAAATTGGTCCCTATAATTTCCACCAAGGTATCCTTGACCAAATTGACATTTTTCCTCGCCAATATAACCAACTTATATCCCAAAAACGTGATAAAAAATGGTCCTCTAAATTTTTCGGACAAAAATAGCCTTATAATGAATTTTTACCAAAAATCTTGGTTTGCAGAAAATTCTTCAAAGGATGAGTTGACGTTCTCAAAATGAATCATGACATAACAGAACTTTCAATTTCTAAAATGGGAGTCGAATTTGTGGTTAATTTCAATCTGGCGCAATTTTAGCGTGACCTAACTTACCGGGTAACTTTTAGGAATTTTCAGTACAATTGATTCACGGTCGATTTATTTAGAGCCACAATGTACATCTTCAACACATTGGCGACTCTCGGTCGTTATGAAAATCTCAAGGTTTCAAATATGGGTATAGGGTACCAAAACGACAGAAAAGTTGGTTTAGTACCGATCAACTAGAATTTCACAATTAGGTGGAATCACCTACACTTTGATCACATATCTCAGTCGAATCGACCTATCTTTGATCTTTGATCGATTTTGACAATGCCGTAATGACTTTTACAGACTAGCACGGTCGAGTAGTCCATTCCCATTGGAATTCTGAAGTCTATTGCATTAAAATTTTCTAACGGCTTCACCTGATAAGCTAGTTATCTCGTGAGTGGCCAACTTAGAGAAGATAACTATGGATGTGTCGATGAAAAGCCCAACTTATCCAATCGAAAATAGAACTTGAAAATTAGGATGTCACAATTCTTCCCCTCTTATAAAAATTTCGTCCTCAAAATTTAAACTATTACAAAGTGTGGCACCCCCAAACAACTAAGGTCGCCACTGATACCTATCGCTCCACCTAATGAATACCAGTTACATCTCTTATTTTCAGGATTAAAGAAGAACTGTAGTTCATGGGCATTTTTTTTTTTTTAATAACGGCCCCAGCACAGCTTATTAGCGGAAGCATAAACAAGTCTCAACATTTTTTTCCTCTAATGACCATAATGCAATGCACACCAACTACGCACCATAAGAAAAGATGAAGCCGAGCCACTTTTATTTATATTTTCATGATGGATTTCTTGGGTCGGTACAACCAAAAAGAAAAGCCAAGACTTTTAGCTAAACTTAGCAATAGCTCAAAAAGAGAGATCTCGACCCCCTATATCGATCACGTGTAACCCTCCATCTACAAGTGTCGGCTATCCCAAAAAACATCAGCTCCCACTCCTCACGCGGGCCATCACACCCATCCTGGTGCATCGGGTGGTGGCGGCAGCAACATCCCCCGTATCACTCTGCCATGGCGGACATGGACCAACAAGAACTCCTAGATGACCGGGCCCTCAGCCAGGCCCACATCATACATCACCAGCACACGAACCCTTATAAATGTCAGACCAGGAATGGTGACACAATCAAGCTCCGTACACTCGACCTCCACGTCAGATGGAAGGCCATTAAAGGTACCTCGCGTGACCGGAGGGGGAGGCATCTTTCTAATCTAAAATGTTAGTCCTCAAAGGGGTGAGTACAGCCACTCATCAGGTAAAAGATCCATTAAACTACTCCATGCATCAAACAGAACAATCATGACATCATAGTAGGGTACATATCACTCATGCATCCAATCATAACTTACCTTACAGCCATGCATATGTCATCATACCATATGTGCATACACCATCATGCACTCATCATCAATCATTCATGCATATACCATCATGCCATCATACATATCATATCATATAGCCATACATACATGTCACCCTACCATGCATGATTCAATTTCAACTTTTTCTCTTTCAATTAGATCACCACATTTTTCTTTCCTGGGACCAGCAATTGCATCCCACATTTTATCGCTTGCACCCAACCTGGCATCGCGAAGAACCTCCAGCACACACCTCCGGGCATCCGGCACCCCCACATTCCAGGCATTTTGTATCCTAGCTAGCATCACGAGGTATCCCCTCGGCACACACCTCCGAGGCTTCCGGCACCCCCACATTCCGGGCATCCAGCACCCCCACATTCCGGGCATCCTGACACTCTCAGGGCATTGTTGGCTCACACCTTCGACGGTATCCTCATTTATCATAATTCATATTCATAATTATGTCTCAATATCAACATGGCACATGATGTGATGGCAACAAAGTCAATTCAGCTTTTGATTTTATATGTAATGCCAAATATCATCACATGTGCAGCAAGATTCAATCACTTAAACAATATAATTCATGGGGCTCATACAAAACAGAATAGTCCATGCATTACAGCTTTTGAAATTGGCACAATCCAGCTTGCATAGTTTTTAAAAACATTTTAATTAAATACCCAAATGACCTTAACAAATTATGAAATTCGAACATGTGATAGTCAAGACATAAGGACAGATATTCCATGAAGAACACTACACCAAAAGACCCTCATACAATTCAATATTGACCATGCATCACAGCACTACTATTCTAACAATTCAACTTGCACAGTTTTTGAAACATTTTTGGTTAAATAGGCAAATGAACTTCAAAAAATTACGAAATTTGAATATGTTGTAGGGAAGACATGAAGAGAGATATTTCGTGCAGAACACATTTCCAAAAGAACCTCATACAAAACGATATAGTCCACACATTGCAACTCACCAAGTCTGGACACGTCAGATTGTACGGTTTAAGAAACATTTCCGATTAAATACCCAATCGACCGCCAAAAATTATGAAATTCGACTATGTGATAGTCAAGACCCTAAGGTAGATATTTTATGAAGGCATCAAAGTCAGATTCGTCCTAGGTAGTTAAATATAGGCGGTTAAAACTTCTGTTCCTAGTACCAAAATTTCCAGATCTAACTACCTCCGAAAAACCACGATTTCACCTACCTATTCTTGTTTGTTTTCTCTAAATTTTTGATATGTGAAACCTCAGGATGTCCTTTACATCTTTTGTTAAGAAATAGAAGTAGAATTTCAACAAAAGATTGCCTTACAGTCCATACATTCATCAAAGGTGGGTACCCAAATCTCCACATTTAGTCTTTCCAAAGAATAACGATTTCACCAACTTATACTTGTTTTTTTTATCCCAAATTTGATTATATTATACTCCAAGAAGTCCTTAACAACTTTCATTTAGAAGTCAAAGCCAAAATCCAACTCGAACATCATATGCAAGTCACTAGAACATCCAAGGTCGAGCTGTTTTCTCAAGAACAGTTTACTAGCCGAGAACACCACTCTTAAAACTTCAGTTTTTCACATTCTAGACATCCGAAATTTGTCACCTTTCAATCACACACACTAGGCACAACATGCAAGAGTAGATCAAGGATCCCACTTGCCTCTAAATCGAGCAAGCAGTGAGCAAAAACGGTGACGGGACACAGCGGCGACGGACGGCGGACGCACGGCAGACGATCGACGAGCGGTCCTCCTCCTTCCTCTCTTCCTTTCTCCCTTTCTTCCTTTCTTCCTTCTCTTTCTCTCCTCTCCCTCTTTCTTGGACGAACTCCCTCTCTCTCTCTCTCCCTCTCTCTCGCTTAAACCAGCCATCATCTTCCTCTAATTTTCTTTCCCTCCATCATTAGCCATCATTAGATCATGCATGGAGGACACTTGGCCCTCACCTTGGGACAAATGGGGGAGGCATGCAACTAGATCCCCCCCTCCTTTGCACATCGACAGCCCCTCATGGGCTTGGGCCAGCCATGGGCCGGGCAACTTCCCCCTCTCCTTGGGCTTCGTGGGCCGGTCGAGCAAAAAAGGGTGAGGCTATGGGCTGGTTTGGTCTTTAAATGTCCAGCCCACCCTCATCCTAATAATCCACCTAATCCTTAATTATATAAACACCTAATTGAAATTTATAATTCACAAAAATTTGTGACCTAATTTAATAAATTCCAATCCATAATTCACATGGCCAAAAAAAGAATTTTTCTATTAAATAATTACCCACCAAAAGCTTGGCCAAAATCTCAATGCAAGACATGAATTAGAGCACCTCTAAGGATTGACAAGAAATTCTAGGATGCCACATACAGATTCTGACAAAAGGGTGGAAGTACATTCGTCTCATCGAGTCTTCATTTTTCCCATGTTGCTTCTTCCGTCCCGTGGTGTTGTCAAACCACTTTGACCAAGAGGATTATCTTGGTGTATAGAATCTATTCTTTCCGATCCACAATTGGAACTGGGCTTTCTACATACGACACTCTGTCATCCACGTTTAATTCTACAAGATTTAGCATGTGGGTCGAGTCAAGCTTATACGTTCTCAACATTGACACATGAAAGACGTCATGCACTTGTGCCAACCTTAGCGGCAATGCACGACTTGGCACAAGTGCATGACGATACGCTAGGATCTCGATTCTTTCCAGAATCTCAAAAGGACCTATGTATTAGGGGTGAGTATGGTCCGGGTTGGGCCGGTCCATCCCTTAACCCTAGAACCAACCCGCACAATGCTTGTCCTCAATTTTTGGGACCGAGGACCGACGCTATTGAGCTTGGGACCAAGGACTGCACCAACCCAATGGGTTTGGTCCGGTTCTAGGATTAACTCGGGACCAATCGATAATTTTTTATTTCAGTTTTGTATTCCTTAAAAAAGCGATTGAGGACTAGACTGACCCAATGGGTTCGGTTCGGTTTCAAGGTCAACCTAGGACCAACTAATAATTTTTTATTTAATTTTTTGTACTCCTTAAAGGGGCATCCGAGGATCGTACCAACTTAACGGGTTTGATGATGAGCGAGGTCAGCTAAGAAAGGCAAGCGGTGAGGGTCAAGTGGGGTGAGCATCGAATAGAATGAGTATCGAATGTCAAATAGGGAGCAACAAGCCAAATGAGCATTGAGCGGCAAGTGGCGAGTAGCACGAGTGACCCAAAGCAAGCGAGGTGAGTGTTGAGTGGTGAGAGAGAATTTGTTTCTTTCGATTTTGACAAATTGAAGACTAAAAGGACAAATAAGACAGAAGAGAATGAATACTAGAGGAGGATGCCATAAGGAGTTGTTTATGCCTTTTAAACACCGTGAGGACTCCTCACAAAAATATTTTCCTCATTCGTAAATTATGATTATTAACACCATAAAAGACATTAAAAATCTAAGTTATTAAAGAAAAATGTAAAATTACTTGAACTCATCACTAAAGAACTGTTTAATGTTATTGACGCCGTTTGTTTTAATGTTTTCTCTATATAAAAAAATTATAAATAATATTATATATATAGTCAAAGTTGGTCTAGGTTGGATCGACCCGGAACTCTTAGGATTGACGATCAACTGGCACAGTGCTGGTCTAGGAATTCTTGGACCAAGGATCGACCTAGTCTCCCTAAAAACCGGACCAAGACCAGTAGGGTTGGGCTGGTCCAAGGTCGGTTCAAGGTTGACCTTGGACTGATGCTCACCCCTACTACGTACCTCGGACTTAGTTTCCCTTTCTTGCCGAAGTGCGAAGACCTTACATTGGTGACACCTTCAGAAAGACATAATCACTAACTTGGAATTCCAATGGCCTTTGACGCTTATCAGCGTAACTTTTCTGGTGACTCTGAGTGGTCTTTAATCTATCTCTGATAATGAAAATTGCATCCACTGACTGTTGGACTAATTCTAAGCCCGTAATCTTTCGTTCTCTGACTTCATTCCCACAAGCTGAAGTTTTGCACGCTCTACCATATAACGCTTCACAGGGTGTCATCTGAATACTCTGCTAGTAGCTGTGAACCTCGGGTCTTTGTCTAATGTAATCGTCACCGGCACTTCACGTAGACGAACTATTTGATGCAAGTACAACTCTGCATGTTTATCCAAATTAAGATCCTTTCGTATTGCAATGAGGTGAGCCGTCTTTGTCAGTCTGTCGACCATTACCCAAATGAAATCATTACCTCTCTGACTCCTTGGTAAGCCTGTCGCAAAGTCCATCATGATGTGCTCCCATTTCCACTTGGGAATCTTGAGAGGTTGCAGAAGTTCTCCCGGCTTACAATGTTATGCCTTTACTTGCTAATACGTCAGACACTTGGCGACATACTTGGCGATATCCACCTTCATACCAGACCACCAAGATTGTTGACTCAAATTCTAATACATCTTCGTACTATTAGAATGGATGCTATACCTGCTACGATGAGTTTCTGATAAATTATCCTCTTTAAGCTCTGCATTATCAGGTAGACACAATCATCCTCGGGACCTCAGTGTTCCATCATCAGAAATCTAAAAATCAGCATTTCTTTTATTGGTATCCTCTTGAAGAATTTTTTGAACATCTGGGTTTATCAATTGAAGTGTCTTGATTCTTCTCTGCACTTCTGGCTCAATTCTGAGGGTGGTCATAAGATTTGAAAGGTAGCCTACCTCAAATTTGAAAACCGAATCTCGAGCTCTCTCGAGTAAAATCCACTCCTTAACCATCTTTGTGCAACTGAATACTTCCGACTTAAAGCATCTGCGACCTTGTTTGCCTTTCCAAGGTGATACAAGATATCACAATCATAGTTCTTCAGAAGTTCCATCCAGCGACGTTGTCTCATATTCAACTCCTTCTGAGAGAATAGATACTTGAGACTTGGATGGTCAGTGAAGATCTAGAATCTTTCTCCACACAAATAATGTCTCCAAATCTTCAGAGCGAAAATGATTGATGCGAGTTCTAGGTCATGTGTCGGATAGTTTAGTTCATTAAGTCTCAACTGATGGAACGCGTATTCAACAACCCTATCATGTTGCATCAACACGCAACCCAATTCTCTGAACAACGCATCATTATAGATCTCGTATCCTCTAGGACTAGACGATATGGTCAGCATAAGTGCAGTAGTCAGTTCCTGCTAAAGCTCTTGGAAACTATGCTTGCACTTGTCTATCCACACGAACTTCTCTTCCTTCTTTAGTAATTGAGTTAACGGCGATGCCAAAATTGAAAATCCTTCCATGAACCTTCTATAGTAACTTGCCAAACCCAAAAAGCTTATGATCTTTGTCATTGTAGTCGGTCTTGGCCAGTTGATCATTGCTTCAATCTAGGATGGGTCCACGGAGACTCATTCGCCTGAAATCATGTGACCTAAGAACGTAACACGAGTCAACCAAACTTGCACTTGTTAAATTTAACATACAATCCATGAATTCTCAGGGTTTGTAGTACCATTCTCAAATGCCTCTCATGCTCCTCAACACTTCTCGAATACACCAGAATATCATTGATGAACACGATCACATACTGATCCAGGTACTCTTTAAACATTTGGTTCATCAAATTCATAAAAGCAACTAGAGTGTTCATCAAACCAAATGGCATTACAGTGAACTCATAATGGCCGTATCAAGTACGAAATGCTGACTTCGGTATATCCTCCTTTCTGATCCTCAATTGATGATACCATGTCCTCAAGTCGATCTTTGAAAATATTGACGCTCCTTGCAACTGATCAAACAAGTCGTCAATCCTCGGGAGTGGATACTTGTTCTTGATCATCACTTGATTGAGTTGACGATAGTCGATGCACAGGCGCAACGAACCATCTTTCTTTTACACGAACATAACTAATGCTCCCTAAGGCGATGCACTAGGACATATGAATCCCTTATCCAACAACTCTTGCATTTGCACCCTCAGTTCTTTCAACTCAGTTAACGACATTTAGTAAGGAGCATTTAAAGATTGGCTTTGTCCAGGTGCTAACTCAATCTCAAATTCTATCTCTCTCTCTCTCTCTCTCTCTCTCTCTCTCTCTCTCTCTCTCTGACGGTAGGCTTTGCAATCCTTTCGGAAACACGTCTGGAAATTCTTGTACCATAACGATGTTTCGATTTTTAGCTCCTTAACTGATGTATCCATGACAGTCACCACCTAGGTAAATTTGGCAACCCCATTCAAAAACGGGTTGCCTCAAGCGACGGGATTAAGGTAATCAAGGGTCCTCCTCGACTCCCAGTAAACTCGAAACTTCCACATGCTAACAGATTAAATTGGAATACATCACGACAATAATTCATCACAACAAGAGGCTCATTGAGCCAACTCTTTTCATATATGACATCCAAGTTATACAAAAGCAAACTAGTCACGTACAACTCTAGCCAGTGATTTTTCTTTCTACAGCTTTATCTCAACAAACTAAAATTCTACAAAATTAACCCAAAACTCTGCTACGCTACTCTGATAAAATCACCCCAAAACATTCTTCCCTTGATCGGTACATGGTCTGTTCATTCCAGTCCCTTTCGCCATCCTAGTGGCACCCTATCTGTGGTAGCGATACTTGTGCTCCCCTGGACCTATGCGGACAGTTCTTCATCTAATGGCCGTACTGGCCACATTTATAGCACACTCTTATTATATAAAGACATTGGATTGATCCATGCTTCCTTCTACAAACTTGGCACACATTTGGTGAGTCCTCTACCTCCCATTGAGTGACAGCATGCATCATTCCTTGCATCGAAGGCTTGTTCCAAATTCCCCATTGTGTGTTCTGCGGCGAATTCCCTCTGTTCTGTTCTGTCAGTAGCGGTGGCACCAACGATCCCATCGGCCTTCTGGGACAGTCTTTGATCAGGTGGCCGTATTGGCAACCCCCGTAACAAGCCCTTACCTTTTTACAACACAGGGTAGATCCATGTCATTTCCTACAGACACGACATGCGCCCTTTTGGTTGGGTGCCGGCTTTCCAATCCCACTCTTCTTGTTAGGTGGAATGGGGTACATTTCTTCTGACATCGGCCTCTTCCCAATTCGATTGCCATCTTCGTTGGAACCGAATCTTGACCCAGATGCAATAGCTTGCTCCCTGATCACAATTCCAGGTCTTGCCTCGGCAGGTGCGGTAACAACAGCGATTACGGCATTAGCAGCGACAGTGACAGTGGCAATAGCGACGGCTTGGTCCTGAGCTCGCTGGCTCAACAAGTCCCTAAGGGTCACTAGCGCTTGAACGATCCCGTCGAACCTTTGATCGCTCGGTGTTGCTACACTCTCAGTACCGACCTGCAGCGGTACTCTTACGCTTGTGTTGGCCTAAGCCGGCGCTCTACCACAATCACCTTGGGTACCGACCTTAGTCGGCATCTTACCCCAAGTAGCAAGTCCAAAAGTTCTCTTTCTAGGAGTTCTCTGCTCCTGATCACTCATTATACAAGTTCTTTATAGAAATCTGCTTTCCAATTCCACACAGAATTAGAAGCCGAGAGATCCCCACAAAACAAACTACTAATCCGCTTTCAATCACATGCATCATCATGAAATATAGGTCAATCTTACTAATTATCCCATAAACTTATCGCACATTATCATTTCAACTATTGACCAGCTCCGATACCACTCCGGGCGGGGATGTCAGGCCTTGAACGTCGAGCGCATGCTCATCCCTCGGTGGTCAATAAAATTGCGATGTTTCAGGATACATCGTCGACCCATTAATCTTAATGCGCATGCGGAAATGAATAAATATATCTCTAGACAACCAAAAGATGGGATAGAAAAGCAGGGCCAAAAGTTTGAAAACCAAACAAACCTTTTATACACATTAAACTAAGGTCATTGATAATTCTAATCTATATTCACAAGTCTACAAAAGGTTGGTCCTCAAAACAAAGTCCTTTGAGCATTCTAACTCATTCGTCAATTCTTGAAGTCTCCACTCGGCCCGGATGGAACTCGGGTTCTCCACCATGCCATCGGAAGGGTTAACCGGGATCTTCATCAAAAGCATCATCAACTACACCGACATAGGGATATCAAAATCCCAAGGGGACCCACCCTGAAATCCATCTGGGTCCGCGACAATACCACGATCTATATTGATAGGGTGCCATTTGGGATGGATTCTCTTCGACCCAGACAATGGTCACTACAAGTTCATAGACCTAGTGACTTCCGAGATCGGGATAACTAGAAACTCGCTCGGTAACTCTCATGGGACAACCAAAACACTCAGGATGATTTGCCATATAAGAACTTGGAAAAGTTGAGCCCACGACGGGGTGAGACAATGTCTCAGCAAGTCCACAATCCGACTAGGAAGGAAATACGCCTAAAGGCCATCTAGTCACACACAAGATAAATGACTTACCTTTGCCTCAATACTTTTCTACAAGTCAGTACAGTTCATATTCTCAATGGATCCACTCAATTCAAATCAAACCATCGATCAATCAATCTATCAGTTCAATTCAGTACCAACAGTACTATCTATCAATTCGATATGACCACTACTCACACAAGCTAAAATAAACGGTCAATGCTCTCACAAGCTGTAATATATGGTCATAGCTCTCACAAGCTGATATAGATAGATAGTAGCTCGCACAAGCTGATAATATAGATCGTGCTCTCACAAGCTAATATAACGATCTTAGCTCACACAAGCTGATAAGGTACACTGCTCTCACAAGCTAACGTATCAAAGTGCTTAGGCTGAAACTGCATATTGCTCTCACAAGCTGACATGTAAAGGGGCCCAAAAACGGATAAAATGTATACTACTCTCACAAGCTGACATGTAAAAGGGCCAAAAGCGGATAAAATGTATACTGCTCTCACAAGGTGACATGCAAAGGGTCCCAAAAGCTGACGATAAATATGCTCGCACAAGCTGACATGTAGATATACTCTCACAAGCTGATAAACCATCAAGTTAAAATACCCGATAAAAATAGTTGTGTGTGGGTACATGGTCGGCCTAAGCTAAAAACACAATATCTTTCTTTTAGAAAATCCCACTAATTATAATAATCCACAAACACATTTTTAGCATTGTAAACTATGCTCGGTATTTTTACTGAAATTACCCAAATTTGTAATAAATATTCAAAATTACAATTTTCACTCAATTTGCACAAATCAATATTCAATTAAATAAACCAATCATACCATTACAATCAACACGAAATTCTAGTCACCGCTATCCGGTATAATTTCAGAAAATAATAAATAATTAAATAAATACCAAAATTAATTAAATAAATACATTTAAATACCATAAACAGAAACTTAGGCCAGAAAAACCTAATTAAATACCGAAACGGGCCCGAAAAAATTCCGAACCTATCTAGTTGCTAATAAAGCCGATCTAACCACCTAACATGCAATAACGAGCAATTAAATCACTAATCCGTTCTAACTAACCACCTAAACCATACTTAGCCTAAACTAATCAATCCTTAAGCATCATTAATTCCCTAAGCAGAGTTTAGTGAGTAAATTCACTGGTTTTGAAATCCAATGAGTCCACGAAGACGGCAAGGTGGAAACGGGTGACAAACTCAGAAGCGGTGACGCACTACGAGGCTCGGAAGAGCTTGGAAATAGGCCACGAAGATCTTGGGCCCTTGTTAGTCTGGTTTCTGCTTGTTGGGTCAAGGGAGAGAACCAAAGGCCGAGATGGCAAAGACGAGCTGGCAGAGCTACTACGGGTGACGGTGGCGACTGAAATGGCGGCCAGGCGAGCTCGGGCGGTGGCATGGGCTTCGACGGTGACCTGAGGAGGTTCGGGATAGTAGCTGGGCACATAGGACGGTGTGCAGGATGGGCGGGGTTTGCATGGAGGCGCAATGGCGACGCGGCGGTGGCGGGGAGGGTTTGGCGGCTTGCGATGGCTAAGGGGGAGGCTAGCTCGATTTTTCTGCAACTTTAGGAGCTCAAAATGGCCTCTAATGGAGAAAGCATTCTATAGAAAAGGAAGAAGGAGACAGCTCAAAAGTGGAGGGACCCTTTGGCCCCAAAAAGTCTCCTTTCCTATCTCCTTAGTCCCTTGAAGAGGCCCCACATGTTTTAGCTTAATCCTCAGCCAATTTTGTGCACCAAAATCCACCTAAAACACTTCCCAAGTGGTCCAAAAGTTGATGGGGATCATGGCCTACGAATTTGGGCACAAATTCTCCCAAACTAAACCAATTTCTCTTCAATTAGACTTAAATTAATCCCTATAAATTCCACCAAGGTATCATCGACCAAATTGACATTTTTCCTCACCAATAGAACCAACTTTCATCCTAAAAACACGATAAAAAATGGTCATCTGAATTTTCCGGAAAAAAAAACGGGCCTATAATGAATTTTCGCCAAAATCTCAGTTTGCAGAAAAATCTTTGGAGGATGAATAAACGTTCCTAAAATGAATCGTGACATAACAGAACTTTCATTTTCTGAAATCAGATTTGAATTCGCGGTTAATTTCAATCTAGCGCGATTTAACATGACCTAACCTACCGAGTAGCTTTTAGGAATTTTCAGTACAATTGACCTGCGGTCAATTTATTTCGAGCCACAATGTACATCTTCGACACATTGACGACTCTCGGTCATCGTGAAAATCTCAAGATTTCAAATACGAGCACAGGGTATCAAAACGACAGAAAAATCGGTCTAGTGTCAATCAACCAGAATTTTGCAATTAGGTGGAATCACCCACACTTTGATCATATATCTCAGTCGAATTGACCTATCTCTGATCTTTGATCGATTTTGCCAATGCTGTAATGACCCTTGCGGACTAGCACGGTCGAGTAGTCGATCCCTAGTCGAATTCTCAAGTCTATTGCATTAAAATCCCTTAACAGCTTCACCTAATAGGCTAGTTATCTCGTGAGTGGTCAACTTAGAGAAAAGAACTATAGGCGTGTCGATGAAAAACCCAACTTATCCAATCAAAAACAGAACCTGAAAATCAAGATGTCACACTACATCTAAGTGAAGTCACGTCCTAATTAAACCAAAAAGGAGGGAAAACAATTCATGGCAGGAGAAGGAGATGTAAAGACTAGCTTCCAAATGACTTGGCTACACTATGCCTTGTTAAATCAGTAACTAAGTGACCACCTCAAACACAGACAAGGCGTATAGATTATGACATAAGAATGAAAAGGCAATCAATGCACTTAATGGATACAAATTGTCTAATGCACAGGCTGAAAAGCATTGAGTTTCAAATAAGACGAACTTGTAAAGACTGAATAGTTGAATCTTGCTGTTGTATCTATAGCTTTTGAGCCTGCTCCAATTGTGCCAGTTGAGCAAGTTGATTTTTGAGCTACGCATTCTGCTCTTTTTCAATCTTATGCTTATTTGCCAGCATTATGTTCTCAGACTGCATCAGAAAAAGTTATGATTTCAGTAAATAATCCTAATGAAAACCACATATGGAATTCATTTCGAAATTAAAACACAATATTTTCCTGGATTTATATTGAACTGCTTATGCACATACTATAGACAAGGAAGAAGCTAATTATGGGTGTTAACATCATTAAATATTTCCTAGAAACTTCATTATAACTACAAATTTGATAAAAATTTCACACTACTACACTTATTAAAAACCAAATGCAACACTGCATGGGAATCCATCATCAAAAATGTAGTTCACAGAGGATAAAAGATGTAGATAGAAAGTAATATGTCTATCAACCATTAGCATCCATTGAACTAACATTACAAGAAAAAGTTTTCTTTGGAGAATAGTATCTATTTCTCTTGGGAAAAGGTGGTCATTTTGAGGGCAACTACATGGAAATCTTGCCCTAAACAAAGACATTTGTTCAATGAGGTTGCTCAAATAAATCTAGGACACATTTTTCCTCGGAGAAGCCAGCATCAGGAGCGCAAATGACATAACCATCAACTGAAATAATTGATCATCATACAAGTTCCACGCAAAACTTGGAGAAATGCCACTATGAAGTTGCACACCTTCAAATCTAACTGCAGAGTATAAGAGACCTTCCATGCCTTATGAACTTCATTGAAAAGGAGGACACATTGATCATTTGCATCTTTCAATGCTTATCTTAGCCCCAAAACCTCTTGTTTAACATCTTGTAATTCTTTCTCTTTATCATACAAATCCTCCCTCGCATTGTTGGCCTAAATAAGATAAAGACACGCACCTGCAAAAATTCAATGCTTTTTCCTCTTTTTGATGACAAACGATAGAAATATTCGCAGGGGCCAAATTCTGTATTAAAAAGCTTTAACATTCTTTCATAATGATAAAAATATTGAACATATCATATCACAGGGGACAAGCTGAAAAGAGTATGCTCATGATAACTAGCAATTTAAAAAAAAAAAAATTGACAAGACAATTATTCAGGCAACAGGCAACCAAAAGGTGAAGTCAGCTATGGACACCTTCTCACATCCATTAAAATCAAAAAGCTTTAAGGGGAGAAACAAAAATATTTTCTAATGTGGATTCGTGCCCATAGACTATTGACACTAGTTCAACCAAAAATCCCAACTATGGTTCAGTCTACCAGGGAATACAGAACATGCAACGTCCCGCCATTTCTTTATCGTATCTCTATTTCCAAGGCTTAGCATAGCATTTCGTGCTCTGGAAGCAAAATTAAGGGATGATAATGTCTCGGATACATTTGATGCATCAGGAGACCCATTAACAATCAGCAGAGTCTTGGAGCTTCCGCCTGTAGAGACATTTAGCAAAAAAAATGAACATGCCATCAGAAATTAATGTCTGTCACTGAAAAGTTTCTTTGCTCAATGTTTTAATTGAGACTCAAGGAGAAAAGAAAAGGTGCAACCTTCATATATGATCATAAATTCATTAGCCGAAACAATGACACTATGAAAACAGTGACAGCACACAACATTCTAGAATAAATAGTCAATATTTGTCAATAAGTGTCAAATTCAAGATGGTCCTTCAGTGCCATAGGAGTGAACATCAACTACAGTTTTTTTAGGCTCAAATTAAAAAAAAAAAAAAATTGTAGGAGACGGTCATTCTGCAAAGATGACACTTTCCCACAAAATTGCAAGTATTGTCATGAACACCTATTAGCAGCTAAGAGGAGAGTAACATCCATGCGTGTAATCAGGAGCTTTTCTAAGCAAAATAACATCTGCTAAAAAACAACCTAGATTATGCACCACCAAAGCACCAAAGACTGTTGATGGAATATAACCTATAATATAAAACAAAGGAAAGGTCATTCGCAAACTTATTCGAAAATATCTTAAGGCTAAATATTTCAAAGCAAAATGCAGCTCAGTAAAATATATACACTCCATAACATCGAGTGAACAGTTTTGCAAGATATTTTGCATTAGATATGTCATATCCCTTCCATGAATTTTCCGATCCATTGAAAAGGTATTAGCTATTAAAATTCCATTTCTCTTCATCAGGCAGTCCAAAATTCCAAGTTCTTTCTATCAAGAATTGAAGATGTCGACTACAGTTCAAATTTTTTGTACCATTAAAGTTTTATAAAAAAGAGATAGAGAGACAACTTGTGATATCCTAGCAGGCACTAGCTAGTACACGCACTTCTAATATCCACCACCTTTAGAAAATCCAATCATCATGTATGCAACCAAGTCACTGCCAAAAGGTACCTAGTGAATCAGCAAGTACTCTAGTTAGTGTTGAATTCTCGTATGGAACGATATCCTTCTTTGACGACAATGAAGATAAAACATCCCCCAACCTACAAAATGAAAGACATGTCATAAACCATTATATCAACTAAAGAAAAAAAAACCATTTAATCAAAATTTTAAATCTTATAAGTTTATAGAAACATAAGAGGTAATGTCTGCATGTCTCCGTTCTACATCAACAAACCCATGCCCAAGGGCACTCCAGAATATCAGAGTTATTACTAGAGATCAATAGACTATTGTACACATTCAATCTGCAATTAAGATCTGCTTCCACTTAATGACAAAGTAAAGAACCGCAAGATTGGCATTTCGAAAGTGATAAGTTTAGACTTCTTTCATTGACTAATTTATGGTTGAGGAACATAGATAGGTCTGAAGCTCCAAGCCTAGCAATTTGAAAGTAGTGGATAATCAGTGTCAAGCAAGATTTGTGTCTTCTGATGTTCATATACTGCTAGAAAGCAAGCACTGGCAGTAACTCATCAAAAGGGGGCAAGACAGCCAGAAACAGTATTGCAACCACTACTGAAATATTGATACTAACATAAAGTCAACTACATAGTAAAAATAATAAGAATGATAGCGAACAAGCCAATTAGTAGCAATAATAAGAATAATAGCGAACAAGCCAAGACTTACATAGAAAGTGACTTCATAACATGGAGAAGTTCTGTCACCCGCTCCCCACTACCATCATCTTCCACATTCAACCTTCACTTCCAGCCAAATCAACAAGAGAAGCTTGCTATACAGGTTTTCTCCAGTAACCAAGTTGTTGTAGGATATATGGATTGTCACGATCCTGAATATATAACAGGAGAATGCGTCAAAAAGTATCAATTAAAACTGAACAATGGCTTGAGCGTGGGAGGGTTAGAGGTCACTGCCATGTACTTAATCAAGTATAACGTTTTGTAATTATCATGGGTATCGCTAGTGTAAAGCGCTTTGGCTTTAAAAGTAAGAGAAAAAAATCCTCTCCTAAAATTATCAAGGTGCGGTACTCCCTAAAAGTAAAAGTAAATAACTAGGAGTAGCATCCTCTTCCATGCAATACCTATAAATAATTTCAGTCAAACAAACTAATCCATCTAATGATGATAAAGTAGCCAAGAGGTCGCACGCCGGTCGGTCGAAAAGGGGGAGGGCAGAGAGAGAGAGTGCGAGGTCGCACGCTAGTCGGTCGGAAAGAGGGAGGTCGCACACCAAAGGGTAGAGAGACAGAGAGGGAGGTCGCATGCCGGTTAGTTGGAAAGAGGGAGGGTAGAGAGAGAGAGAGAGAGAGGGAGGTCGCACAACGGTCGATTGCTCATGGTCATCTCACCAGTATCCTCTTGGTTCATCGGTTGCTCGCGGTGGTTTGCCGGTTGGAAAGAGGGAGGGTGGAGAGAGAGAGAGAGGGAGTTCGTCGAAGAGAGAGAGTGAGGGTAGAGAGAGAGAGGCATGAAGAAAGAATACCGACGAACCAGGACTGAAATTTTTTCAAATTGACGCCTCTTTTTCTCTCCAAATTGTGGGTCCCATGAGGACACGTGTCGCCTTCCTATTGCCTTCTTGTTTGCCACGCTGGAGCACGAGATGTACTGATGCAGCCCGCATTGAAGACCATCTCTCTTGACCAAGAAGATCGACCTGCATTCAAGCTTGACAAAACCTCTTATCGATGAAGTTGTCGATTGTCGATGAAGTTCGATGAAGTTGTTGATTCAACCGAGAAGCCGTATCGATATCTTGAGCCCATCCCGGAAGCTTGAAAGACGACACCTTGGGAGCCATGAAGACATTATGCTTTTACTAGTTTCTAGTTCCTATGCTCTTTCCTAGTTTCAATGCTTTGTCTTCTTTGACCATATAAGCCATCCAATTCCTTGTACAAGACAGATGACTTTTGATGAATGAAATCTTTGCTTTCAAGCAAGTATCGTGAACCTTGCAGAGTTTATACCCTTGAAAACCTAGAAGAGTTTTCCCTCTGTCCTTGAAGAGTTGGAGCTTTTCGAAATCTGCATCCTTGAAGAGTTGCAGTCATCGATCTAGAAGAATCGGTGCCCTCTCAACTTCCTTGGAGGCCTAGAAGAGCAACCAACGAAGTTTCTATCTTTTCCTGTTCTGTTCGTTATTTTTCCCCACTTCAAACCCATATTCGACCATCTTACAGTGCTTATTTTAGAAAACTTAAAAAAGAGAAATTGTAGATCCAGAAGTCTTTGTTCATTTGGCTTCAGAATCAAGTCGATCCAATCTGTATTGACAAAGATACGACTATTCTCCTGACCTTGCACAGTGCTGAAATTTCTGTTCGTCCTGTTTCCTGTGTGCGGGTCACTCTCCTAATCCTACTGTTTGAGAAAGCCTAGCCTTGGCTTGCATCATTTGGTATCAGAGCCTTGGAGGAGAGGACAATGCCTCCAAGACAAGCTATACGTTGTGGCAGCAGAACCATTCCCCTCGATGAAGTGCACACACTTGCTGAGAATTTGCAGCAACATATGCAACAATAAATTGATGAATTGACGCGAGACGTTCGGCGTTTGAGGGCTGAAGCAAATAATTCTCCACCCCGTTCCAGGACTGAAGATTCCCATGGTGACTCTTCCTCTTCAGAGAGTGTTCAATCTATTCACGGTCGAAGGCATGTTCGGCATCGTCTACAACATATTTGTGAGCCAGATTGGGAAAAGGAAGTCAATAAAGATGTTCCAGAATTTACAGGTACTGAGTCTCCTAATGAAATTGTTGATTGGCTAACACTTGTGAATGAGGTGTTTGAGCATTGAAATGTTCTGGAGAATCGTCAAGTTGGGATCATTGCTATGTGATTCTGAGGCAAGGCGATTGCTTGGTGGAGACGTGAAAAACAAACTCACCAAGCCGTTGGCAAAACACCGATCACTTTGTGGAGAAAGATGGAGGGGCAAGATTCGAAAATATTTTCTTCCCAAAGGATATGAGAGAGAGCTCTTCCAACGGTACCAAAATCTAAAACAAGGTACACGAACGGTGGACCAATACACCAATAATTTCAATGAGTTGGTGATTCGTAACAATATCCAGGACCTGGAGAAGGTGCTTGTGAAAAAAATACTTGAATGGTCTTCAATTTTACATTCAAAACGCCTTGGAAGTCCTCGACATTTGGGACTTAGGAGATGCACATCAACAGGCACTCAAAATGGAGCGCTCTCGTTCTCGGAGACAGCAATCAACTACCATGGCAAGTCAAGCCACTAAGAGTACCACTAGCACTGCTAAAGTTGCTAAGGCTACAACGTAATCTGCTAGTAAGCCTTCTACTCAACCCCATGTTTCGAAGCAACTTGCTATGTCTGAAATACGTTGCTATTCTTGTGGGGAGTTGGTCATCATGCTAGCAATTGTCGAATTAATAAGAATTGACCAGCCGGTAAAGCCTTCTTGATGGATAATGATTCTAATGAGAATGCTGAGGATCCACTTGAAGAGGAGTTGAACAATGATGAAGAAGTTGCGGATGATGAACAAATAGTGCATGCTGACACTGGCGAACTTCTTATGGTGAGGAAATTTTTTTTTACTCCTTGAGATGACACTAGAGATAGTCGGTTGCGTACCAATATTTTTTATTCTACTTGCACAATCATGGGAAAGGTGTGTCAATTAATTATTGACTCTGGTTGTTGTGAGAATGTAATTTCTGAAGTAGCGGCAAACAAGCTGAAGCTGGAATTAAAAACGCACCCTACGCCTTATAAAATGTCGTGGTTGAAGAAAGGCGCTGAGGTAAGTATTTCAAAAAGATGCCTTGTTAATTTGTCCATTGGTCCTGTTTATTATGACAAGATATGGTGTGATGTTCTGCCAATGGATGCTAGTCACATTATTCTTAGTCAACCATGGCAATTTGATAGGAGGACTACGCATGATGGTTATTGAAATACATATTCTTTTGAATTTAGAGGCAAGAAGATTACGTTGGCACCTAGTAGGGAACCTTTGAAAACTCCTGTAGTTGAGAATTTCTTCTCCCCTACGTTGCTTATAAAGAAAGATATGAAGGAGGCTTTGAAAGGAGTTCGTATCTTGTATATTTTGCTTAACTCCAAGCGAGCAAAATGGGCTGCATATATCCAGGAGTTCACTTTCATTATTAAGCATAAGGTTGGAGCTCAGAATCAGGTTGTCGATGTCCTTAGTCGAAAGAAGAGCTTGCTCTCTACAATGCATTCTACTATTCTTGGATTTGATTCTTTTCAGGAGTTATATCAAGAAGACCCCTACTTTTCCAAGATCATTCTCCATGCACATGAAAAGAAGCTTGCTGATTTTACTGTATGTGATGGTTTTCTTTTCAAAAGAAACCATTTATGTGTGCCAGACTATTCTCTTTAGCAAAGGGTGATCGATGAAGTTCACCGTGAAGGACATTTTGGGCGCGACAAAACTGTACAACTCGTCTCAGCCAAATACTTTTGGCCTTATTTGAAATGTGATGTACATTGACATGTGATGAAGTGTCGACATTGCCAAATTGGAAAGGGACAAGCTACTAATGCTGGCCTTTATTTGCCCTTGCTGATTCCACATGCCCCATGGGAGGATATCTCTATGGACATTGTCCTTGGACTACCGTGCACAAACAGAGGTATGGATTCGATCTTTGTTGTTGTCGATTGATTTTCAAAAATCGCACATTTTATTCCATGTCGAAAAACTATGGATGCTTCGCGTATTGCCGACTTATTTTTCAAGGAAGTCTATAAATTGCATGGCATTCCGAAGACCATTACTTCGGATCGGGATACAAAATTTCTTAGTCATTTTTGGCGACAACTGTGGAAGAATGTCAGTACTAAACTGCAATATAGTACTATGTTTCATCCCTAAACAGATGGACAAATTGAGGTCGTCAATCAAATGTTAAGAAATCTATTAAGGACTTTGATTGATAATAATCCCCGTTCTTGGGAGACACAGTTGTCACTTGGAGAATTTGCATATAACTGTGCTGAGAATCATAGCACTGGATATAGTCCATTTATGATTGCATATGGTCGACAACCGAACACTGCTCTTGATCTTGCACCAATTCCTTTTACTGAGAAGTCGAGCAGCAAAGTCGATGATTGTTTCTCAAATGAGGACAATTCATGAAGATGTGCGCTAAAGACTAGAGAGCAAAACTAAATCCTATAAAATGAACATCGACAAGCAGCGACGTGAAGTTATCTTTGAACCTGGAGATTTTGTTTGGGCTTATTTGCCACCGGAATGGCATCCTATTAGAAGTTATAACAAGCTTAGTGATCGAAAGCTTGGACCTCTCAAAGTTCTTGAGCGCATCAATCCTAATGCGTATCGATTAAATCTTCCTTCTCATATGAAGATTCACGACGTCTTCAACGTTCGACATTTAACACCTTATGTGGGAGATTCTTCTTATGATGATGGCAAGAATTCAAGGACAAATTCTTTTAAAGATGGGGAGGATGATGTAGCCCGCATTGAAGACCAGCTCTTTCGACCAAGAAGATCAACCTGCATTCAAGCTCGACGAAACCTCTTATTGATGAAGTTGTCGATTGTTGATGAAGTTCGATGAAGTTGTCGATTCAACCGCGAAGCCGTATTGATATCTTGAGCCCATCCCGGAAGCTTGAAAGAAGACACCTTGGGAGCCATGAAGATGTTATGCTTTTACTAGTTTCTAGTTCCTATGATCTTTCCTAGTTTCAATGCTCTGTCTTCTTTGACGATAAAAGCCATCCAATTCCTTGTACAAGACAGATGACTTTTGATGAATGAAATCTTTGCTTTCAAGCAAGTATCGTGAACCTTGTAGAGTTCATACCCTTGAAAACCTAAAAGAGTTTTCCCTCCATCCTTGAAGAGTTGGAGCTTTTCGAAATCCGCGTCCTTGAAGAGTTGTAGTCATCGATCAAGAAGAATCGGTGCCCTCTCAACTTCCTTGGAGGCCTAGAAGAGCAACCAACGAAGTTTCTATCTTTTCCTGTTCTGTTCGTTATTTTCCCCCACTTCCAACCCATATTCAACCATCTTACAGTGCTTATTTCAGAAAACCCAAAATAGAGAAATTATAGATCCAGAAGTCTTTGTTCATTTGGCTTCATAATAAAGTCGATCCGATCTGTATTTACAAAGATACGATTGTTCTCCTGAGCTTGCGCGGTACTGAAATTTCTGTTCGTTCTGTTTCCCGTGTGCAAGTCACTCTCTTGATCCTACTGTTTAAGAAAGCCTACCCTTGGCTTGCATCATGTAACTAATATTTTCTCAGGGTAACCTAGTAATTTTCACGAATTCCGAGGGTGATTTTCCAATGTGAGAGAGAGAGAGAGAGTCTGATCATATCTAGTGAGGACAATGACATAATTAATCTCTAAATTTTTATTCAATGTACAATGTGATCCATAAATTTCTAATTTTTTTTTTAATATAATCCCTTAACTTTAGTGCAATATGGACTATACTAAATAAGTATCAAAAGTCCAAAAACTACAATTGAACAAATTAAAAGCTTATGAACCACATTAAATATTGAACTAAAGTTAAGGGATGATATCGAACAAATTAAAAGTTCATGAAGCACATTGCATATTTGGTTAAAATTCAGGGACCATTTATATCAATTTTCCTTTTTGTCCACCTAATTAAGGCAAGGTAGTCCTTTTCCTTTAATGTCTAGGGTGTTTTGTAGTTAAACCTATCAAATGAATGAACCGGATTGGATCGAAAATGAATAGACCTAAACTAACCCATTTCTATGCACTACAAATTTACTAACCATACCCAACCTAATTCATATTACTAAAATATTTTTGTATTTAACCCAATCTAGGAAAACTCATAGATAAACTAAGATGAGAGCACGGTGTAAGTTAGGGCGAGAGACAGTCATAAAAGATTGTTGGATTAAATAAGTTGTGAACTCATCTAACACTCATACTATTTTGGACTTTACCATTCTAAACCTATTTGTAACATATATACTGAATATAACTAATACATGTAATAACTCATCCCATCAAATATGAGTTCAAAAATGGGTTAGGTGACTAGTAGTTTCTGTGAATGAGATCCATTCAAATTTGAGAATATGTGTGTGTTTGTGTGTGGCATTAACATCTTATTAAGAATATTTTTTGTTTTGTCAACTCTTAAGCTGGATATGGATTGAAAATTTAGTTTATAGCTTAAAACATCCTTTCCCTTCTATGAGAGAAGGTCTCAGTTTTGCATACCTCGTTTCAGGCCACTTTTTTAAAATACCCTCAACTTTAGGTATAATTCTAATTATACCTCAAACGTTTTTGTTTAAAAATAAATCAGTAATTTTCACTTTAGTCTCGAATCTATCTCTGTTAACCCTCTATGCAAAATCATCATTGAGTTTTTCAAAATTATCACCATCAGGAAGCTACTGTTATTCCATATGAATGTAGATATTTTGATGAATGTGCATCTTCTAATGCGTGGACAAATTTGGGATTAGAGTGAAAATTGATTGATTTTTTTAGATAAAAAGAAATTGTGACAAAATTGGGATCAATCTAAAATTGGGAATTTTTAAGGGCCTAAAATAAGGAATGCAAAACTGAAACCTTTTCCATATCTGAAAATGTGCATGTATGAATGAAATTATTTAGGGTTCTTCTCTAATTGTACATGTGTCCAACGACTTATTATGCACAACACTTTTTTGGCCCGACGCGGAGTGACTTAAAGATGTCATTCAAGTCAAGAATGTCATGTTACGTCTTTGCCCCTTCTCAGAAGTCTGTATGACGTCATTGCACGTGCTCAAGAAAAAGTAAGGTGACGTCCCATCATAGATTATGAAGCTAAGTGTCTCAAGGTAAAAGACAAAAATATGGCGTAACTTTTAGTTCATAGAAATTCAAGTCCAGTTGAATTGTTAATATGCTTACCAAAACCAAAAATAAAAAAAATCTAATGAAAATACACTTAACCCATGAGATGCAATTGCAAGCTCTGCAATAGCTCATGACAATGTAATTGACCTAGGAGGGCCATTAACAGAACGTCAAATGAGGCCATCGATCTTGAGTTTTCAATGGGCGGTGTCTAACTAAAATACATGACACATGGTGATGATCTAAAATTGGGACTTTTAAGGGCCTAAAATAAGGAATGCAAAACTGAAACCTTTTTCATATCTGAAAATTTGCATTTATGAATGAAATTATTTAGGATTCTTCTCTAATTGTACACGTGTCCAACAACGACTTCTTATGCACAACACTTTTTTGGCCCGACGCGGAGTGACTTAAAGATGTCATTCAAGTCAAGAATGTCCTATCACGTCCTTGCCCCTTCTCAGAAGTCTGTATGACGGCATTGCACGTGCTCAAGAAAAAGTAAGGTGACGTCCCATCATGAATTATGACGCTAAGTGTCTCAAGGTAAAAGACAAAAATATGGCGTAACTTTTTGTTCATAGAAATTTAAGTCCAATTGAATTGTTAATATGCTTACCAAAACCAAAAATAAAAAAATCTAATGAAAATACACTTAACCCATGAGATGCAACTACAAGCTCTGCAATAGGTCATGACAACGCATTTGACCTAGGAGGACCATTAACAGAACATCAAATGAGGCCATCGATCTTGAGTTTTCAATGGGTGGTGTCCAACTAAAATACATGACACATGGTGATGATCTAAAATTGGGACTTTTTAAGGGCCTAAAATAAGGAATGCAAAACTGAAACCTTTTTCATATCTGAAAATTTGCATTTATGAATGAAATTATTTAGGGTTCTTCTCTAATTGTACACTTGTCCAACAACGACTTCTTATGCACAACACTTTTTTGGCCCGACGCGGAGTGACTTAAAGATGTCATTCAAGTCAAGAATGTTGTGTTACGTCCTTGCCCCTTCTCAGAAGTCTGTATGACGTCATTGCACGTGCTCAAGAAAAAGTAAGGTGACGTCCCATCATGGATTATGATGCTAAGTGTCTCAAGGTAAAAGACAAAAATATGGCGTTTGTTCATAGAAATTCAAGTCCAATTGAATTGTTAATATGGTTACCAAAACCAAAAATAAAAAAATCTAATGAAAATACACTTAACCCCTAAAATGCAACTGCAAGCTCTGCAATAGGTCATGACAACGCAATTGACCTAGGAGGGCCATTAACAGAATGTCAAATGAGGCCATCGATCTTGAGTTTTCAATGGGCGGTGTCTAACTAAAATACATGACACATGGTGATGATCAACTTACTTAAAGCACGAGAGGATCCATTGACCAACGTCTGATAATACCAAAAATAATTTAACTTTAAACCTAAAAAAATTTATGAGTTCATTTTAGATAAATATTGTATCATGAATTAGTTTTGATGGACCTTCTAACTTTCATATCTTAAAAATGTGTTTTTTAGTGAGTTATTGTTTCTCATAGCCATTGATCTTATTTGTGTTATCATTCATAAATTAAGTTTATATGAAATTTTATGTGTCTTCACAATTACACGTAATAATTTAAACAGAACTATACATAAACAGAAAAAAATAAATTAAACAAATCAATTTCATCGGTTGATACCGTGACATCCCGAATTTTCAATCTTGTTTTCTATTGAATTAATTGGGCATTTTATCGACGCGTCTATATGGCTGTTCTCAGAGTTGATCACTCTCGAAATAACTAGACTATCCAGGAAAGCCATTAGGGAATTTTAAGGCAATAGACTTGAGAATTCGACCAAGAATTGGCTTCTCGACCGTACTCATCTTTAGAGGCCATTACAGCATAGTTAAAAATCGATTTGAGATCAGAGATAGGTCAGTTCGACTGAGATGTGTGGCCGATCGTGGATGACTCTATTAAATTGAAAATTCTCGTCGACCGGCACCGGTTTGATTTTATTATCGTTTTCGTACCCTATGTTCATATTTGTATCCTCGAGATTTTCACGACAACCGAGAGTTGCCAATGTGTCGAGTGGGTTTATTGTGGATTGAAGAAAATCAACCACGGGTCATTTGCCCTAAAAAGTTCTGAAAACTACTTGGTAGCCTAGGTTACGCTAAAAACGCATCGAATGGAAATTAACGACGAATTTGAGTCCGATTTCAGAAATTGAAGATTCTGTCATGTCACAATAAATTCTAGGAGCGTCAACTCAGTCTCAGAAGATTTTTCTGAAACCCGAGGCTTTTTTGGGAAAAAGTTGGCATATGACCGTTTTTTGTTCAGAAAAAGCTAGGGATTATTTTTTGTTGCAAAATTGGGATGCAAGATAGATTCATGAGTGATGAAAATTTTCAATTGAAGCGTTGAGGAGTAGATTGAATTTATTGAGGCCAATGAGAATGAATTGAGCAAGATTAAGTATCCAATTGAAGCCAATTACTTAGAATTTCGTAGCTCCCCCTCCCCCTAGCCAAAAATGGACCAATTCAATGTTACAAAGAGAGCATTGGTGGCTCATTGACAGCCAATGAAGTATACTTGGCCTTGGTTAGGTCAAAGGAGACAAAAGAATAGAAGAAATGGCCAAGTAGGGCCCTTGTCCCCTTATCCCTTTCCCTCTCTCCCTCATTGCTGTCCAAGCCATCTTTCTTCTCCCTCCAAGCTATCGTGTGAACACTAGCAGGTTAGGAGATCGCCGGAGACAGTAGCTCAGCCACTGTGGCAACCGCACGCCGGAGACAGGACCACCGGAACGCCGCCCGTGCCAGCCTGTCGTTGCTCTTGCCTCTAGCCTTGCCACTTCTGTCCGTGCGTGCTGCAGCCTGCTAGAGCATCGTGGGCCGCCGTGAGCCACCGTAGGCCGCCGTTCCCCACCGTTCAACCCCGTCGTTGGCCACTCAACGTCTGCCGGTCCACCACCTGCTTTGCTTTGCCAAATTAGCCTCGGATTTGCCTTCCGACGTTTCGATCTGAACAGATTGTTAAACGGGTGAATTTAGCTCACTAATCCTTGCTTAGCGGACTAATGATGCTTAAGGATTGATTAGTTTTAATTAAGTGTGATTAGGTGGTTAGATTATGTTAGAGTAATTAAATTAGTGACTTACCGATGCATGTTAGGTGGTTAGATAGTGCCATTAGCGAGTAGACACGTGTTATTATTTATTGAACGAATCTCAATATTTTTCCAAGTCCATTTTGGAGTCCAATCTGGCACTACAGGCCTAAATTGGATTTATTGCTATTTAATAATTAATTTTTGTAATTATTTAATTATTTAATTATTTTCCGAAAATTCAACCGGGATGGCTAGTGACCAGAATTTTATGCTGATTAACGTAGTGCAATCTGTTTATTTATTTGAGTGTTAAATTATGCTGAATTGATTTAATTATGATTTTGGGAATTTATTCCTAAATTAAATAATTTGGGTAATTTATTGGTACTTATCTTGGCGTCGGTTTACAGCGCCAAAAATATGTTTATGGGCTATTGAAAATGGTGGGATGTTCTAAAGCAAAAATATGATATTTTGGCAAGATCGACCGTGTACCCACACACGGCTAATTTATTGGGATGTATGTTTGGGATGGTATATTATATCGACCTAAGGGCGATATATCAGCTTAGCCAAAAGCAGTATACCGGTATACTATATCAGCTCACGGGCGATATGTCAGCTTAGCAGAGAGCAGTATACCTCATCAACTTAGATTGAGTATTGTTGGTTTACTATATTAGCCCAAGGGCAATATAGCAGCTTAATAGAGAGCAATATACCCGATCATCTCAGAAGTGAGCTATACTATCTATTTATCAACTTAGCAGCGAACAGTCTTGATATGAGTGGACTTTATAGATAGTATGAAATGAGCCAACCAAGAAAGGGGTCGTGATGACATGTAATCGACTGACTCAATTGATCAATGATATGATCTGATGTTGTGAATTGATTGATTGATGTGATATGAAACATCTGTAAATAATCTTGATTTGCATGATGGAACTGAGGCCAAGGTAAGTCCTGTGACTCGTGTTGTGCATAGGCAGCCCTAGAGTGGTGAAGGACCAGAGGCCTGAAGTGTAGAAGGTGAAGCCTGAAGAATTGACGATCCTATTGGACTAGCTAGTCATAGGACAATTCTCTTTTGATGGGAGTTGATTCCTTTTTGCAGACTTTGTTTTATGAACTTGTGGTTTAAAACCTGACTTAACAATTCACCTTGTATATATTTGCACTATGGTTTGCAATGTATATAAGTGTGGTTGCTTTTAAAGTGGAAATTTGGAGTCCTACTTTCCTATCCCATTGTTTTATTGTCTAGGGATTATTTATATGCTTCCGCATGCGTATTAAAATGAATAAGTCGGCGATGCATCCTGGGACGTCACTTTTAATCAACTAGGTAAGGGATGGGTGCGTGCCCGAGGATCGAGGTGTGACATCCCCTTTTTGTGGTATTAGAGCAATAGTTAGGGATTGGAGTGATAAGTTGTGATGGACCATGAGATAGTGGTAGGAAAGACCTTTAAATTCATGCTGGCACATGTAGTTGATTGTTAAAATTGCTTGTTATTTGGGTCACTCTGTTTCTAATTCAATGTGGAATTGGAAATAGGCTTCAGTAGTTCAAGTTGAGCCATGAGTGACCAAGAGCAAAGAACTCCTACTAAGAGGACCAGTAGGGCCATAACTCAGGGTAGGCCGTTGACTAGGGTCGGTATCCGAGGAGGCTAAGGTCGAGCGCCAGCACAGGCTAGCGCTAGTGGCGTAGCACCACCTTCTATTGGTGTGGGGATAGTAACCCCAAGCAAGCAAGGTATAATCGGGATCAATCAAGCTTCGGATGCCATGAGAGAATTGATGGTGCAACAGGCCTGAGATCAAGTCGCCGCATTCACTGCCGTCGTTGCAGCTGCAGCTCAAGCCATCGCCACTACTGCTGTTGCCGCCGCTGCTGCAGCACCTGTTACTACACCTGCCGTTGTACCTGCCGATGTTGCAGCTGGGGATATAGACTTAGGTAGAGAAAGACTAATCCACAAGCTGGTGGAGCATTTTCTGAAACTAAACCCACCGAGATTCACAAGTACTGGAGATCCCGAGACAGCCTTGCTTTGGATACAAGATCTGGAGAAAGCCTTTGCACTCTTGATGTGCATAGAGACTGAGAAAGTAACCCTCATAGTGTAATGCAAACACCTGGTGGAAAGCCTATAGAGAGACAATGTTTCCGGAAGGAGTGGTTCCACTATGGGATGCATTCCTTAGGGCATTCAACAAGCAGTATTTCTCAAGAAGCGCCAAAGAACATAATTTGGAAAAGTTTCTGCGTCTTCGTCAGGGAACAATGATCGTTGACTAGTATGGGGTCAAATTTGCGAAACTATCTTAGTACGCTCCGAGGCTGATTGAAGACCTTGAGGAAAAGGCTCGAAGGTTCAAGAATGGCCTTCGACAAAAGTTGAAGCAACCTTTAGTGCCGTTCGATTTGGTTGACTACCAAGAAATTTATCGCCGAGCATAGTTGCTCGAAAAAAGCCTAGGTAAGCAAGTCCCCTTGTCTGGATCGAGGTTTACTTCTCACCGAGAAGGAATCCGTCAAGGGAAGAAGCCCACAACAGGAAACAGATTCTAGATTCCGCCTAATAGAAAGGGTGGAGTTGGCAAATTTGGGGCAAATATGATGGAGTTATGTCGCCTTTGTGAAAGACGACATGGTGCAAATCAGAGCCCCTGAAGGATGGGCGCTTGTTTTGAATGTGGCCAAGTGGGTCACAAGGCTAGATTGTCCTAACAGGTCAAGAAGACAAGCGCAATTTCCACCGCCGCCACCAATTGGAAAAATCAAAGGGTATGCACCCCAGAACGCGCCATAGGGAGGATAGTTGAGACCTCCAATTCAGGGCACAGTTTATGCTATCACCCAGGGTCAGGCAGAAGTTGCGTCTGATGTGATCACAGTTATGGTTTTGCTGAACAACCATCCTGCTTACGCCTTATTTGATCCAGGTGCAACTCATTCCTTCATTGCCAAGCAATATGTTAAGTTGTTAGGATTGAGTATTATATTGTTGGAGTTGGTAGTTTGCATATCTACACCATTGAAGGATAAAGTAATAGCTGCTTTAGATTGTTCAGGTTGCAAGTTAGAGATTGGTGAGCGGGTGGGGAAAATTGATTTGTTAGTCCTAGCCATGTATGATTTCAATTTAATAATTGACATGAACTGGCTTACCAAGCAATGAGCTAAAGTGGACTGCTATCGCAAAGCGATTCAGTTTGACCCATTAGAGGGTGAGAGCTTCGAGTTTGTCAGGAATCGAGGAGGACCCTCGATTACCTTGATCTTGTCGCTGGAGGCAACTCGTTTGTTAGATGAGGGTTGCCAAGAGTACCTAGCAACTGTCGTGGATACGACAATTGAGGAGATGAAAATGGAGGACATTTTGATAGTACAAGAATTTCCAGATGTTTTCCCTAAGGAATTGCTAGGATTACCGCCAAAGAGAGAAATTGAATTTGTGATCGAGCTAGCCCTCGAGATAGAGCCAATCTCTAAGGCTCCTTACCAGATGGCATTATCTGAGTTAAAGGAACTGAAGGTGCAGATGCAAGAACTGTTGGATAAGGGATTTATACGTCCTAGTGCATCACCTTAGGGAGCACCAATTCTATTTGTTAAGAAGAAAGATGGTTCGTTCCACCTGTGCATCGACTATCAACAACTCAATCAGGTAATGATTAAGAATAAGTATCCACTCCTGAGGATAGATGACCTATTCGATTAATTGCAAGGAGCGTCAATATTCTCGAAGATCAATTTAAGGACAGGATATCATCAGCTGAGGATTAGGAAAGAGGACATTCCTAAGTCAGCATTTTACACTCAGTATGGTCATTACAAGTTCATAGTGATGCCATTCGAGTTGACGAATGCTCCAGCCGCTTTCATGGATTTGATTAATAGAGTATTCAAGGAATATTTGGATTGGTTTGTGATCGTGTTTATCGATGATATTCTGGTCTATTCAAGAAGTGATGAAGAGCATGAGAGTCATTTGAGATTAGTGCTCCAAACCTTAAGAACTCATCAATTGTATGCTAAGTTTAGCAAATGCGAGTTTTGGCTGACTCATGTTGCTTTCTTAGGTCACGTGATTTCCGAAGAAGGAATCTCCATGGACTCGAGCAAGATAGAAGCAGTGATCAACTGGCCAAGACCAACAACAATGATAGAAATCCAAAGCTTTTTTGGGTTTAGCAGGTTATTACATACGATTTGTGGAAGGTTTCTCATCTTTAGCATCGCCTTTGACAAAACTCTTGAAGAAAGAAGAGAAATTTGTGTGGACAGACAAGTGCGAGCGTAGTTTCCAAGTGCTGAAGGAAAAGCTGACTACCGCACCTATGCTAACGATTCCATCTGATCCTGGAGGATTCAAGATCTATAGTGATGCGTCATTCAAAGGACTGGGTTGCGTGATGATGCAACGTGGTAGAGTTGTTGCATATGCTTCTCACTAGTTTAGGCCTCATGAACATAATTGACGATCCTATTGGACTAGTTAGTCATAGGACAATTCTCTTTTGATGGGAGTCGATTCCTTTTTGCAGACTTTGTTTTATGAACTTGTGGTTTAAAACCTGACTTAACAATTCACCTTGTATATATTTGCACTATGGTTTGCAATGTATATAAGTGTGATTGCTTTTAAAGTGGAAATTTGGAGTCCTACTTTCCTATCCCATTGTTTTATTATTTGGAGATTATTTATATGCTTTCGCATGCGTATTAAAATGAATAGGTCGGCGATGCATCCTGGGACGTCACTTTTAACCGACCAGGTAAGGGATGGATGCGTGCCCGAGGATCGGGGCATGACATATACAATTAATTTATACATTACAATTGATACAAGATACAAGTCTATAACATTTTTACCTTTTATCATGATGATGCATTACATGGTTTTATCTTTAAATAAAGTATATCGATTAAACTTTATTAGATAGACTTAACGGTTGGATTTTTTCGCTCATATTATTTTCTTCTTACACTTGTGGCAAGAACATTCCACCATGCATGTATCTTAGACAATGTATTTGTTAGTTAAATTTTTCTTCTACAATATTATCTTTGCACTTTCGTCATAATAGTGACGACCATTTCTATTGATATGTTATTTTTTCTTCACAACATGCTTTCCTGTTTGGAGATGACTACAGTGAATTGACCGATTTGAGGATGATATCTCATAAGGATGAGTCTTGTGCAGTCTCTCAATGATGAGTAATTAACTATTCGGGACCCTTTTGTTTTTCCCTTTGCTCTTGATGAAATTCCTCTATTGGACAATTAATTGCAAATTCAGTTGGACAAACTCTCTTATAAGTATTTTAAAGAATTGGTCGTCAACAATTTGGTTGGGGTCAAGTTTCCATTACACCCAAACCAAATTGACGTTTAAGGGTTGTTTACTTTTGTTGACCTGAATCGTGACACAACCTAAATATGACCGAAACACATTTCAGTTGGGTTGATCCAAATCCCGATCGAATTGTAAGGGATGTGTACTTTCTTTGATAAATTTTATAAATGAAAAGGTATTTGTTGACACCTAATTTTGGTAAATCTAGGAAAGTAAAAATAAAAATCACAAATGAAAGGAAATAATGGGCAAAATCAATCTGATTGATTATGCATGGAAATTCGAAATTCTAATTTCGTTAAATGCGGAAGCAATTAGAAAATTAGGTGAATAAAGGGCAAGGATTTTGATAAAATAGAAGTAATCAAAGCAAAATCGAACTGATTGCAAAATCACACTCCGATATGCAGCCATAAATCAATGCAATAGAAGATGAAAGCTCGAAATTTGCCATAAGAAGTGGTCGTTTGGAACCACTATAAAAGAAAGCTACATTTTTTTGTGAAAAAGGGGAGCAATTTTCAAAAAATTGGGAGAAAGTTCAAAAAAAAAATTGAGAACAAATACGTGGAGGGGTTGATTTTTTTAGAGAAATTTCGAAAAAAGGAGAGGGGGAAAGAGTGTATGGCGTTGAGCGAAAAAAGAAAAAGAAAAAGGAAACCCTAGCGGCGACTGTTCATCTTCCTCGTGGGGGTTGCCCCTGCCGCATCAGCGTTGCGTGCTCGCGCTGATGACCACTCCAACACCGCCTTCGCCAAACACCTCTGCGTCTCCACTGCTGTCACTCCGCCATTGTCGCTCTGCCGACGTCCTGCCAGTCACCAAAGATCCCTCCCATCCACGAGCTCACGCTGGCCCGCGACGTCTCAGCAACTCACGACCTAATAGGCCGATGCCAGCCCTCGCCGTTGTCCGCCTCGCCTCCGGCTGTGCCTTGGCCCCCGCCGATCGAGATCCACCGCAACCTAGTGCTCGACGCTTCCACCTCTAGCCCATGCCGACTCGCGACGCCATTGTTGTCCTAATCTCGCCGCTCGGGTGTCCGACGTTGGCAGATCTGAGACCCCCCGCAGCAGCCGTGACTCGAACGCCTTAACTTCGCCCTTGCCGTCACTGATTTGCAGCACTAGAAGTCCTGGTGGCCCTACTCGCGTCTGCTCGATGCTTAGCCACTACCGTGCCACTGTCCCTACCGTGACCTGATGCCACCAGAGCCCACATCGCCATTGCTCGCCTCTCCCCGGTGCCCGACAGCAAGCCTCGCGCCCTATGACACCCCCTCGCTAGTCCTTGCTGCCCGGCGCCCCTTGCTCACCTGAGCCGATCTCGCACTAGCAGTGTCATGCCCTGATCCTCGGGTACGCACATATCCTTCTACTTGGTCGATTTTAGAATGCGATATCCGAGGACTATGTATTGCCGACCCTTTCATTTATTAAGCACATGCGGAACCAATTATAAATCCCCAAACAATAAAGCAATGGGATAGAAAATCAGGCTATAACCAAACCTTTATACATGGCATTAGATAGACTACTTCACAAACTATTCACAACTTCAAAGTCTCACTCTATCTACACATAAACAAAATGGTTCACAAAGAGATGGGGTTTCAATCTTCATTTGGGTCATACTCGGGATCATCCTGATCCTCCTCTGACTCCTCTTCACTCAGATCATTCTCTTCCTCAGTTTCACCTTAGAGTTCTCCTTCTCAGATTCCTCCTCCTCAGCTCCTCATCGGGATCCTGAAATGTTTTCCCCAAACCGGAATGAGACTACGTCTCAGCAAGTTCTACCCCACTAAGACTCGATTAGAAAACCAATACACTAACCGGGCTGCCTATGCACACACGGGTCAGAGGACTTACCTTGGCCTCAGATTCCACCTGCATATTAGCACAATTCAATGGACACCCAAGTAATCACATCACAGATCAATATCTCGATCAATCGATGCAGTCGATCACTCGTCAACAAGACCACTCACAGTCAATTCCATTCAATCAACCATTTCACAATGTCAGATCAAAGCAAAGATCAATCGACTTAGTCGATTACATGTTGGTTGGACCATTTCTAGGTCATCTCACTTCACACCATATAATCCCCAATAGTACACTCGGTCACAGAGCTACAGTAATGCTCTCGGGCGTTTATTTGCCAAGGTGATGTACAATAAACACTTTAGGTGTAGGCTCTTAGGCATTCCAATTACTTTCAGCCACACGGGCACGATACTTGACACACAGAAATACGGCCACGTAGGCACGATCTACGCCACACAGGCACGATCTACACCACACAGGCACGATCAACTATCGCCACACAGGCATGATCAACTATCGCCACACAGGCTTGATCATTATTCAACAATTTACGTGTATTCTCTAAGGCATCCTACATGCCAAAGCAATGTAATAATCGCCGAGCTACATCACACATCATTTCTCCTCATCTTTTATCATCTTTGATAAAACATCGTGCGTAGGTACACGATTGGCCTTAGCAAAATATAATGATTTCGATTCCACAAATCCCATCATTATTAGCATCCACCAAAACACTTTTGGTGGTGTCAACCGACACCCGGTTATTTTCCAATTAATTTTCCAAATTAATTAATCCAGAAAATAATCTTATAATCACAATTAATTCACTTCAGCACACAATAAAGCTCAATTAAATAAACAGACTGCGCCACGACGATCAGCACGAAATTTCAGTCGTTGGCCATCAAATTCTTAATTTCCAAAAAAAAAATAAATAATTAATTAATTTCGAAAATTAATTAATAAATATTAAAAATTCCATTTAGCTCAAAAATAAAGCCAATTTAAATAAACGGGCTGCACCACGATCATCAGCATAATATTCCGGTCACTGACCATCTCAACCTTAATTTCAGAAAAATAAATAATTAAATAATTAATTTCGAAAATTAAACAATTAACATTAAAAATTCAATTTAGCTCAAAATAAAGCCCGATTAAATAAACGGACTTCACCACGGTCATCAAAATAATATTCCGGTCACTGGCCACCCCTGTTGAATTTTCGAAAAATAAATAATTAATTAAATTAATTCCAAAAATAATATTTAAATACCAAAAACTCCACTTAGGCCCGAATTGCCAAATTGAAGCCCGATAAGGGTAAGAAAAAATTCCGAGGCACTTCCAATAAATAGTAGACCATGTCTACTTGCTAATTACACAATCAATTTGTCTAATTCGCATCACAATTGACTAATAAACACTAATCCATACTAATCTAACCACATAAACCTAATTAATTAAAACTAATCAACCCTTAAGCATCATTAGTCTACTAAGCGAGGATTAATGAGATTAGTCACCAGAATCGCGCGCAAAACGTATCAATCTGACGGGGACGACACAAGGAACGATAAACTCCAAATCGGGTCTCGGGTTCGGGGCCCGGAAACCTCACAACGGGCCTAAAACTGCTGTTGGAAACCCTTTTTCCAGCTGCTGTTCATGGCCAAACGAGTCTGCTCCAGTGGCTGAGATGGCAGAGCAAGGTTGGCGGAGGGCGAGAGGGGCTTCGGCAGGTCTGAACGGTGGCTGGATGGAGTTAGGCGGTGGCCAGAGGTGGCTGGGCGAGCTGGGCAGAGGTGGAGCAGGGATGGAGACGCACGGCAGGGATGGCAAGCGCGAGTGTGAGGCGGTGGGGTGCGCGGCGTCGCGCGGGCGGGCGTCGCGGGCACGGGCGGCAGGCGGTGACGATCCTCGGCAAGCTGGCTACTGTCTCGACTTCTCTCGCTTCTGGTTCGCTGGTTTGCACGAAGAAGAAGGGAAGGAGGAGAAGAAGTTAGTCTGAGGGAGTGGGGGAGAAGCAAAGGTGAATGGCGAGTAGCGGAGCATGGGCGGCGATGCGTGGGTGGAGCGGACGGTGGCCCAGTGCAGCTTCAACGGCGACAGCAGCTCCGATCTTCGTGCGGCTGATGCTTTTGCTTTTGCTGTCTTCGGTTCCGCCTCTGTTTCGCACGAACAAGAGAGGAAAGAGAGAGAGAGAGAGAGAGAGAGAGAGAGAAGATAAGAGAGAAAGAGAAGTTTGAAAAGTCAAAGAAGGGAAAATAAGTGGGAGCCAGCCAAGCATTCGGTGGAAAGGGGGCTGTGCACGAGGGGAAAAGAAAAAGGGAGAGAGAGAGAGAGAGAGAGAGAGAGGAAAAATAAAATAAAAATAATACAATTATTCTTATTTTATTTTCTTTCTCTTTCCTTTTATTTTCTTTTGGTCTTCAATTTTTCCTCCGATAATTTCTTTATTGAAATTTCGGACTCGGTAATAATTTGACGGATGATGAGATAGTCCTAAAAATGAATTGTGACACCCTCGAATATTCGATTCCTGAAACTAATTTAAATTTCATGGTTAGAATCAATCATACGTGATTTTAGCCCAATCCAACTAATTAGGTAGCTTTTAAGGATTTTTACCGCGGATACATCCCTTAACGATTTCACCTAATAGGTTAGTTAACTCGTGAGTGATCAGCTCAGAGAAAAAGGACTGTAAACACGTCGATGAAATGCCCATTTCACTTCATCGAAAATATGGTTGAATTTTAGGATGTCACAAGTAGTAGCTCGTGCCTAGCCCCGTCGCCGAAGCTTGCTGATGCCCGTTGCGCCCCTCGCTGCTCTGCTAGCCACCGCCGTGCCGCTCGCTGTTGATCCCCGCCGAATTTCCTCGCCCGCGACTCCCTCATTGAGCCGTGAACCGCCAAGATTTCCTTTTTTTTTTTAAAAAAGGAAAAGAAAAAAAATCAAATTAATTATTTGCTTTATTTTATTAGACAATTTTATCTTTTTATTTTTTTATTTTTTATTTTATTTCTTGTTTTCTTATTTAAAATACTTGTCTATGTCTAATTGGAAATTCCAACATATCATTTGATTCGCAATCGCGCTTTGGGTTTTTATTCCATCTATAAGGCTTTAGATAAAATAATTAATCAAGCGGAATAAAATTGATATTTTGATCTTTAAGGCTTAAGATCAATTTATCGATTTTATTAGTAAGATATTATCCCTTGATCTGAAATATCTTTGACAATTTTGAATGGTTTGTCTTATCTTGACTGCTTTATTTATCATGATTGTTGTATTTATCTTGAAATATGTTTGAGCTAGAATATTGTATGCTTTAGGATTATTTGCATATTTAGACTAAGTATTTTATCTATCATGAATTCTTGAAATATAAAAATTCATAAATTTAGGATATTAGATTTTCGTTTCATTAGCTTAAATTGCATGTTTAATTATTTGACACTTTTTTAATTTCGAAATTAATTAAAAAAACAAAAATAATCATGCATATGTCATGTAGAACTAGGGCATTCTTTCCACGTCATTGCATAGTAGGATAACGTTGCACGTAATTTAATTATAGATAATATTTTTTTAATTCATTTAAAGTTTACATTAATTTTTTTATAGATTGATTGCATTATAGGTTAGAGATTGCAATGTTAAGATAATATCTTGGTTTAAATTAGGGTTTAGGCTAAGCTAATACTTAATATTAAGTTGGATAGAATCTTAATTTAGCTAGATAATTTTCATATCTTTCTAATTCCGAATTTCATTAAAAAATACAAAAAAATGACTAGGGATAAATTAGTTTCAATTCCTAGGATAGATTGCATTCTTTTTTAAATAAATAAATAAATAAAGATGTCATTGCATGTCATTCAGAATTAGATTCATGAAATGCATGCCATTTAGTGATTGTTGCTAGGTCCATTTAATTAGAAATTGTTTGTCATTAGAATTAGGTCATTTAGTTATATTGCATTGTATAAAGCATGATCCTCATTAATTAAATGAAACATTGATTAAATGAAAACAAAAAAGAAATTGCGTGTTAACTAGAAATCATATCTAGGGTTGACGATGTGAATTCTGATCTAACGATGCAAATGCTTTAGTTGCTACAAGGTAAGTCCAATAAATTACTCATTGCTTTCTTGGGTGTTAAATTGGTGGTTTACACACCTGCATGATTGCCTCACATGTTAGAAAAGTGAGTTAAAATCAATCTAAGCTGCCTGCAAAAAAATATTTTTTTGAAAATAAAAAGAAATGGTACCGAAAAGGCATTAGAGAAGTTTAGTGTAACCAAGTCCTCGTACTCAAAATCTCTAGTTCGTAGGAGTAAAACGACCCTCCCATTTTTTTTACTTAGGTGTCTAATCAACCTACCGTAAACTGATTAGTGGTGACTCCTAAATAAAATCCATTTGCATGTTAAAAAATTTAAACCCAAGTTACGAATTGGTATGGGCTTGAGAGAGCCCGAGCTAAGTTAGATTTAGTAGTCCATTAGCCTAATCCTAGGTGGTGCACCCAAAATTTAGCTTGTGACAGCTTGGCTATGGCACCCCTCAATGGCCCCCAATTCGTTAGGGTCACCACACATACCTTTCACTTGCCTTTAAAGTCCGTTACTTTGATACCATAGGATTTCGATAAATATGGTAGGATTTCGATAAATCCATGAGTTGTGGGGGTTTATATCTTTTCCATTGGTCCCGCGCAAAATTTGGCAGAAACATATCCAACAACTCCCTTCCCCGTATTCAGAAATGATGCACACCAACTAAACATTTTTATAAGTTAAAGCCGAGCACTTTTATTTACATAAACTATATGGACATTTTAAGTCGGTACACCAAAATGCAGTAGTTTTCTATACTCGGCTATACTTCAAAAGATGACCGACATCTTCAATAACCATTTGCCTAAAGTCCATCGATCAGTGTCGGCGTCCAAAAATTCCTTCATCTGCTGTCCTCCCCATTGTGGTTACTCCACACCACTCAATTCCCCGTTGTCGTCTTTTGGTGGCGGTGGTAGTGGCCCCAGAGTACGTCTGTCCTCCGAACATACAAGACGACGAACTCCTGATGCACGGGACCCTAGGGTAGGCCAGTGTCGATAGTCAATATCACCCTCACCAGGATGAATGTTAGTCCAAGCGAATTGTGATCGTGATACTCCGACTGTTCCCACTGCAAATCGATAGGGATCCCATAGAAAGTATCGGGAGGTGCGGGCAGCAGAGACATCTTGTCTAGTTTGAAATGTTAGTCTCCAAAAGGGGTGAGTACAATCACTCAATAGTGAAAGATCTATTAAACTATATCGCGCAAAACCATCACTATCTAATTTCATGCAAGATAGACAAAACATGTAATCAAATAAATGAGTATGCATCAAATCAATAAAACCTTTTAAAACAATGGCAATGTAGTTTCAAAACCAAATGCATTCTTTCAATCACACAGGTTCCGATTATAGGGCCAAACTGTTATGACACGTCCTATACCATGCCACACAATTTCGTCCAATAATCAGGCGTAGTTATTAGCAAGGTCGTTATTTTTAGAAAAAAACTCAGTTCATTTTCATTTTCCTATGTCTACCCCAGAGGACCAGTGTTTGCGTCCCTCTGGGATTTTGCATCCCACCTGGCATTGCGAAAGCCTCCGATATTCAATCACTGGGCATCCAGAGCATGTTACATTACACCTCCGGGCATCTCGTATCCCACCTAGCATCATGATGAATTGCTAGGGCTCGCCATGAAAATGGTTACCCCTACCCTCCGGATTTACATATCAACATACAACCGGGCATCCCGACACTCCCGGGGGACCTTCGGGGTACTACAGACCCCAGGCATCTAGCGGCATAGCCTCATGCAATCCTATGGGCATCCTAACACTCCCGAGGCATCGTCGACTCAAAGGTCCGACGGCATTCACAACACATCTCAGCCATGGTGTCTCAACCAAATCATTTCAATGCCAAAACATTTTCAAAACAACAACAAGCTTTGAAATCATAAACCAAAACGTTTTTAAATCACCAATGTGGAGAATCTTTTGGGTTCTTGAAAATTCCACTTTATGATATCAAGTAATGCAAAATAGGGATTTCAAAGACACAGCAATATAACAATAATAGTCTTTGAAAATAGGTAAATCTCATATCGTTGAAATCAATTTATAAAATCAAAAGCATGATACCAAATCCATAAAATCCATTTTCATGTTTAAATTTCAAATGTTTTTCGAAATCCACATGTAAAAACTCGAGTCGCACTTGCATCACGGCTCGAAATAAAATACTTCATCAAAACCATTGGTAAATTGAAATCGACACATTGGCAAATTCAAATCTCAATCCCAACTCCAATGGGTTGGAATGTTTTCTATAAAACGTTTAGAAATCTTTAAAATATAAAACATTTCTTAAAACATTTGGGTACGTTGTCATGGTACCCATAAATTTTGATGAAATTCAAGAGATTTTCCAAAACAGTTCACATTTAAAATCTACTTTTCGATTGAAGTTCAAAACTTGGAATGTACTGGTGATGATTTTCACCAAAACCATAAGCATTTCTTGAAGTATTGGAAACCATAGTTCGGCGGGTCGATAATATCGGTCCCATCGTAAAGATTTTTGAAACTAAAAACTTTGAAATACCAAAATCCTAAGCCTTTCTTGAAATACCAAAATCGACGCGTCGGCGAGTCATCAAACTCAGTCCTGACCTTAAGATTTTCAAAGTAGTTTGCATGTAAAATCTTAGAGCTTTGAAAACATCCAAACTCAAGTATTTCCAATCTAACTGCACTACATCAGACAACAACGGCAGTGCATTACATAGGTTAGTAGACTTTCACTTGCCTTAGGTCCTACGGCGTTGACAACGAGTGGACCGTAAGCTACCATCTACGGTTAAGGTGAGGAGAAGCGGTGATGGCAACAACGGCGTGTAGTGAGGCACAAGCCAAGGTCTCTCGGTCATGGACACGGCTCAGCAACAGCAAGTGTGAGCGGCATCAGCGTCGGTAGCGCGCGTGCACGAGCAAAGGGAACAATCCCTTTCTTTCTCTCGTTGCTCACTCTCTCTCTCTCTCTCGCTCACTATTCTCTCGGTATCTCTCACTCGCTTGCCGCTCTCTTTGTCACGCCCCGATCCTCGGGCATGAACACATCCTTCTCACTCGATCGATTTTATAATGCGATATCCCAGGATTATGTATCGCCGACCCTTTCATTTATTAAGCACATGTGGAAGCAGTTATAAATCCCCAGACAATAAATCGATAGGATAGAAAAGTAGGGCCATATTTTTCATATTGAAACTTATAACCAAACTTTTACACAAAACACAAACCAGAGTACTTCACAACTTTTTACTCTATCTCTATTCGCATAAAAAAGGAGATCTCAAAATAAGATGGAATTTCAGTCCATCCGGGCCATACTCAAGGCCCCTCTCAGGATTATCTTCTTCTTCCAAACTTCTTCTCCTCAAGTTTCACCCCAGAGTTCTCCTTCTCAGATTCCTCCTCCTCAGCTCTTCATCGGGGTCCTAAAATGTTTTTCCCAAACTGGGATGAGACTACGTCTTAGCGAGTTCTACCCCACTAAGGCCCGATTAGTAAACCATTATACTATAGGCCGCCTAAACACGCACAGGTCAGAGGACTTACCTTGGCCTCAGATCACACCTGCAAGTTAGCACAATTCATAATAGGCACCCATTTACTTCAAACAAATCGAACCAGTCGATTACATGTACACAAATCATTCTCCACTGAGGAGTATCTAAAAGCTAGGTCATGTGCATTCTCCAAGACGACATTCCAAGTCTCCGAGCCACGTGCCTCGAACCTTGGGCCCACGTGCATTCTCTAAGGTGACCTCTTCGCCAAGGTGGTACATCAAGTCACCAAGCCACGTGCCCTTTTAGATGCTATTTCCGAATACTGGACCCACGTGCATTCTCTAAGGCACTCATTTGCCAAGGTGACGCATCAGATCATCGAGCCACGTGTCCTTTTTACGATGCCCGGGCCCACGTGCCTTCTCTTAGGTGCTAACTCACCAAAGTGATGCATCAATTCACTGAGCCACGTGCCCTTTTAGATGCCATTCCGGAACGTCGGGCCCACGTGCATTCTCTAAGGCACTAGTTCACCAAAGTGACGCATCAGATCACCGAGCCACATGCCCTTTTAGATGCCAAACTCTGTCACCGAGCCACGTGCATTCTCCAGGAGGACATACCGAGTCTCCGAGCCACGTGCATTCTCTTAGGTGACCTTTTCGCCAAGATGACATATTCAACCACTGAATTCACGTGCATTCTCCAGTTGATATTCCAATTCACCAAGCCCACGTGTTTTCTTTCAAGTGATAACCAATACCCAACAATTTCTCAATCAAATAATTAACAATCAACTCAATATGAATAACTCCTAAAAGTCCATAATTAAATCAATTCCTTACAAATTACAGCTCAATTAAATAAACGGACTGCGGCATGATGATCAGCACGAGATTTCAGTCGTCGGCCATCAAAATCTTAATTTCCGAAAAATAATTAATTAATTAATTAATTTCGAAAATTAATTAATAAATATTAAAAATTCAATTTAGCACAAAATAAAGCCCAATTAAATAAACGGACCATGGTCACCAGCATAAAATTCTGGTCACGGGCTATCCCAGTTGAAATTTCGAAAAATAATAATTATTTAATTTAATTCCAAAATTAATATTTAAATACCAAAAATTCCACTTAGGCCCGAAAAGCCTAATTGAAGCCCACTAAGGGTCGGGAAAAATCCTGAGATACTTTCGATAAATAGTAGACCACATCTACTTGCTAAGTGCACAATCAATTTGTCTAATTCGCATCACAATTGACTAATAAACTCTAATCCATTATAATCTAACCATCTAATTGTATTTAATTAAACCTAACCAACCCCTAAGCATAATTAGCCAACTAAGTAGGGATTAGTGAGATTACTCACCAGAATCGCACGCAAATCCGATCAATCTGACGGGCACGGCGCAAGGAACGATAAACCCCAAGGCACGGCTCGGGTACGGGGCCTGGAAACGGCCCAAAACGGCCCACGAGTGAGCTGGAAACCCACTCGGTGGGTTGCGCTTTTGGCCTGGCCGAGGCTGGTCCGGTGGGTATGCCGATGAGGGGAGGCCGGCAGAGGGCAAGGGGGACGCCGGGGAGGTCGGGCGGTGGCCAGACGAAGCTGGGCGGTGGCCGGAGGTAGCTGGTTGGGGCGAAACCGAGTTGAGCAGAGGCCGAACGGGGCTGGACGGCGCACGGTGAGGACGGTAGGTGCGGGCAGGAGGCGGCGGGGTGCGCGGCGTCACGCGGGCATGCAGCGGGTGGCGGGACGGGCGGCCACGGCGAGCTGCAGCTTCTGCTCGAGCTTCTATTTTTTGTCTTCGGTCTCCGTTCGCTAGGTGACGAGCGAACATGGGAAGGAGAGAGAGAGAGAGAGAGAGTCGAGAGGGAGAGAGAGAGAGAGAGAAGAGAGAAGATAAGGATTAACCGGTCAAAAGAAAAAAAAGAGAGAAGAGTGAGTCGGTGAGGGGCTGTCCGCACGAAGGGGAGGGGAGAGGAGAGAGAAGAGAGAGAGAGAAAAAAGAGAGAAAAGGGAGAGAGAGAGAAAAAGAAAAGAGAAGGGAGAGAAATGAAAAGAAAAAAGCATAATAATACTTTTCTTATTTTATTTTATTTTCTCTTTCCCTTTCTATTTTCTTCTGGTCTTCAATTTTTCCTCCAATAATTTCTTTATTGAAATTTCGGACTCGTCAATAATTTGACGGATGATGAGACAGGATCCTAAAAATGAATTGCGACAAGCTCGAATATTCGATTCCTGAAACCAAATTAAATTTCATGGTTAGAATCAATCAAACGTGATTTTAGTCCAATCCAACCAATTGAGTAGCTTTTAGGGATTTCACTATAGATACATCCCTTAACGGCTTCACCCACTAGGTTAGTTAACTCGTGAGTGATCAGCTCAGAGAAAAAGGACCATAAGCATGTTGATGAAATGCCCATTTCACTTTATTGAAAACATGGTCGAATTTCAGGATGTCACACTCTCTCTTTCTCAGTTTGCTATTCCTGTCACTGATTTTGTTGACAAAAACTAGTCAACAAAATGAAAGCTTCGGCGGCAAAAGGAGGTGAGGACAGGTGGAGGGAACGTGGCTTGCATGCTGTCCTGGACGCTCTCTTTACGAGAAAATATTGGCTGGGTTTTACACTCCACGTAGGCATAGGGTAAGACCATTCAAAGGCTGACATGTGGCTCCACGTAGGCGAGGGGGTCAAAGGTTCAAAATTTGTGCACACCCTCCTCTGCTCTTTGTCCTGTAGACCTGTGGCCCACCACTCTGACGCTCTCTCTCCTCTGCTAGAACTGCTTTCCTATCGACTCATCCTCTCTCTCCTTTCTCTCTCCCCGTTCTTCGTTCCGTTGCGGGGTGAGAACAAAAATCGCAGGTGTGCTTCCATTTGCTCTTCCCCTCCTCTGCTCTCTATCCTCCGCTGGTTGCTTCCATCTCCCCCACCCCGACGCTGACGCTGCCAACACTCCGCACGACGCCGACGCCCCTCCACCTCCGCTTCCACAGGTTGCCCATGACGCCGACGCTTACGCCCTTTCCACCTTTGCCGGTTGCCTCCGTCGCCCCCGACTTCGACGCCTCTACCTCTGCCTTTGCCTTTGCCTCTGCCTCTGACGCTTCTGCCTCTGCCCCTGACGCTTCTGCCTCCGCCTTTGCCCCTGACACCAACGTCGACACACCTTTGCCGGTTGCCTCCGCCTCCACAGGTTTCCTCCGTTGCCCCCAACTCCGACGCCTCCGCCTTCGCCTCCGCCTCTAACCCTGACGCTTCTGCCTCCGCCTTCGCGGTTCGGTGAGGTCTCAGGTACGCCATTGTGCTGTGTCTCTTCTTCCTTGCTCAGAAACACCATACTGCCGCACTCTCTCTGTGTGTGTCTCTCTGTGCATTCTTTCATCCATGAGGCAAGCATTTCGACTAGGGTTCAGGGGTTTCACCACCCCTTCTTTGAGGTTCGTCCGAGTACCTCTCATTTTTGCGTGAACCCAGCGTGAATTATATATTCTTTCTTTCCAAATGACTACCCTTTTTACTTCGATTGGTCCTTCAGCAAAAGCGACTACTAAGTGACAATGCGACAGCAGTTTTGAATCCTGGGTTTCGCTCTGTGATGCTAAGCCTTGCTTTGGTTCCTTAAAAAGTTGCTGACTTTTTCGCACGTTGTAGCTTCGCGGCTGCTCCGAGATTCTGGGTTGGTCGTTCTACCGTCTTGCTCGGAGTGAGCGAAAAGGTGTCCAAAGCGTGTCGAATTCGTCGACACCTGAGTCGGCGATGACTTCTAAGGACAAGAAAGGGAAGAAATCGAAAGGATTGGTGGCTTCAGTTCCTAGTTCTACCAAAAGTCATGTCAAGGTCTTGTCTTTTAATCGAACCTATCGTTCCACCCCTGTTTTGGGGACTTGACCATTTAGCATTCACTTTTTCTACAGAAAAATTCTGGTGCAAGCATTGGTGAAGTCGTGTTGCCTAATAATGACCCGGCCAAAATTGAGGCAATGACATTTCACGAATTGAGAGCTACATTGAGGTGGGGATGAATTGTTTTAGTTGCAAGCGTGTGATAGTCATTATAGTGTTTCCTACATAACCTTTACAGTAAGCAAAAATCAAGTTTTTCTATTTGATGCTTGCAAGGGAGATTATTGAGCAGGGAAGTGAATATTACTGATGGAAAACCATGAGATCTTGAGAATTTGCCTTCAACAAAGAGCAAGGTCTTGAGAATCTACTTCGTTTGGGTCAAGATGGCAGGCTCCGCAGCCGCACAAGTCTGCGGTCTCGCGTTGTATGGTCCAGGCTTGTAGCTCCGTCAACAGCAGAAGCAAGGTCTATAGAGAACTCGGTCCGTCTCCCTCGCCTAATTCCATTATGTTGGTCTTTCTCGAATGCTTTCATGTGGGTAGTTCTTCTTTTGGTCAGATTTAGATGGAGTGCTCAGTTCATTTGCAAATGCACAAGATGAAGATGTCGTGTGCCCGACTTGTTCGATGATGAGTAGCATGATTAATTACTTTTTGGGGTGTTGGCAATAGAACGTTTGCTTTCAAGTGGGAGGTAAGGTGACGCCACGTGAACGGGTTGCAATTGCCATCCCAAGATGTAGGGCATTGGACTGTTTGGAATAAATTGTGTGATATTGTGTCGAGGATGCCTATAGGGAGGAAGAGACTGGAGTGGCTCTTGCTACATAAAGTTTAGGGGAAACACGAATTGAAGTTGTTTACCTCGTGTTTTCAACAATAGATGTGCTTTCTAGAGTTAAGGGCCATTCATGGGCAGGCCATGCTGATAATGTACAGTGAGTTGTTGCCGTATCTGTTGCTCCTTTTCTGGTAGAATTAAAATTTGGGACTAAAAAAAAAATGACAGTTCCAATCACGGAATATCAAAAGAGAAAAAAAAAAAAAAGAGGCTGTTTCTAGTTAAACAAACTATTAGGAAAAATATTCTCAAGACTGTCTGAAATTGCACCCACAACAAAAAGATGCTCCTAAGAATTATATTGATGTTTTTAGAATGAAAGAAAGTCTACGGAATGACAATAAGCAAGGATTTTTTTTTTTTTCTGAGCTCATAAAATTCAAACTGAGAAGGCAACTGTCTCATACAAGTGTTGGGAGAGTATTTTCTGTGCTGTTACAAATCATATTTGCAAGAATGATTAAGAAGTAAGGCATAGCGAAATATTTGTTTGCGTTTGCTATCAACTTATTATGTTGGATCTACAGTCTTTCTGTTTATCAGCTTGCACGCTCTAGGTATATTCTGTTAGGGACTAGCAATACCTGTGTTGATGCTTTCTTGTGAATTTTTAGTTGTCATTTCAAAGCTGTTGTGCTCTCGTGCTTGGGAGCAGTTAAAAACTCATTTTACTTCTTGTCTTCTTCCAATCAATGATCTGTGCGAAAGGGTGGGGCCTTTTTTAATGATTAGACCAATGAAAGAATTCACTATGATTTGAGATGGAGCACTCGAAATTGTACATATAAAAGAAACTGTCATATAATCTAGTCAAGGGAATTGAGTGATCAATGATTTTTGTGTTCAGAGTGAATTATCCAGGTTTAAGAATGCAGAAGCCCCTGTTTACTATCTCTCTCTCACTCTATAGGAATCTTTATGGCAAGTGAAGATGCCAGACTCCAAAAAGTCCCATCCTTTCCATCAATAACTGAGGCTTTTTTGGAAGTGCCACCACAACCAATATATTTGCCAACTTCCAAGTGCCACATGGACATGCTGCTGAGGCATGAACAAGCTAAGCTTGCAGCTTGTCCTGGTAGCAGCATTGTCATGGGAAGCTCTAGCAAGAGTGGGAAGCATACAGTTGCTGGTGCAAGGGCTGCGCTGGATATCAAAGTCTCCTCAATCGGAGTTCACCAAAATCCAATGCAACTGGTAATTGAGCTATAATGTTATTCAAAAGTTTTGGACCTACTGGGTGCACTGCCTGATGAAAGCAGGTGGATTTGATAGGGTTCAACTGCAGGTGCAGCAACTTCCTATAATTCAGCACGGGTGAAAAGATCCAGCTACCTAGAGACCATGCAATAAAGACAAATCTCATGAACTGATTAAATCTAGACCTTTGGCCTATGCAGGTGGCCCTAATCCAAAGCAGTTTGCACTAAATAGATGAGATTAGACAGATGACCTCCGGTTGCTCTTCGAGATGGTGCATCAGCATCACTATTCTGATATGCATGGCTGCCCCTCTGATCACTGGACTGCTACCCAGGATGCTATTGCTAAAGGAAACCCCATCCGTCATCAAGGCAATAAGAATTTGATAATATCTTAGAATGCGGGAGCTACGTTGAAGGGTCTCAGACTCTAGTCTGATGCTAGTTTGACTTCCCGTGAGCGCAGCATGCCAGCCAGCTCATGTCTTGAAACTTCAGCATTGAGGACATTTTCTCATGTAAACAGCATTTGCAACACAGCTCATGATAGCACAATTTATTTGTTGCTGGGTACAGAATTTGTGTCTATAACGACGTGCCACTCAGAATCTCGGATGGATGGTGTCATTCTGGTTGTAAAAATTTGTGATTTGAAGTATTACTAGTTAAGATTTGGCAAATCGTAAGCATGCAGAACGTCTCTTGTGCATTTTAGCATGTGAACTGGCCTAGGCTCTGCAAACAAAATCTGCACAAAATGGATATCCAATACCCAACTTGCTGATCGTCCTTGCGCTGGACGCCCAGTTAAATTCTAGTTCTCCTCTCAACTGTTTCCAGCTAAGTCAAGTAGGACACATTGCTCCTAACCCCAAGATGCGGCCATGGCATTATACTAAAATCTTGATTGGTTCTAATCTGATTAGACAAAGACATTGCTTTGAAGTTGCATCGAGAATTTTGATTGAATCGCATAAGCTTTCACCTTATTCATCTTAGAATTGAGAGTTTAGTGCAACCTAAATTACTTGATGCCTACTTGTTTTGCGGGAAGCATTAACAAGTTTTGTTTTGCCGAGCTAACAAAGAGATTTGAGAACAAGTCTTATATACTTAAAATCTGGCTCCACTGTTTTATGACAATTGAGATGAAGTATATTGAGCAAGTCCTCTGCTTAAAAGATCATATGTACATCCCCCCTCTATTCAAGGATAGCATAAATATGGAATCGACTTAAACTAATCTCTCAAGGATAATCAACGATGTCTTGAGTTCATGTTAAAATGATATTTACTACAATTCGTTCATGCCATCACCTTATGCGATAGACCGAAATTAAACAGGTGGTGTTGATGAAATCAAGAAAGCAGAATGAATAAAACCATATTCATAATCCAAAACTTGAGCTTCTCTAGTTTTTCTTCATCTAGAAGCTGCTAAACATTCATTGGCAGTCTTTTTAATGTTCAAATGAACCCCTGGAGAATGATCAGCCATTTGGTAGAAAAGTAGTCCAATCCCATTTGGGAAAGTAAAGTTCCTGTAATTTAAGCATGCACAAAACTATAGGCAACAATTTCCAGTATTACAACAAATGTAGTTCTTGCGCTGCCAGAAGATAAGGAAACAAACCAAGAGTGCATTGAGCATCTGTCATCCCAAAATATCATCCAAACAAAGGGGAAATCAAACACACCAATTTTGGCTACAGAAATTAGGAGCGTAAGAGAGTGCTCAAAGCAACCAAAGCTATACACAGTTAATCCAATCAAAAGCTACATCACATGTTCCTGTTATTTATGCCTGGACTTTTTGGCAGACTTTCGGCTCTCAAGTTTCTTTCTTGCAGCCTCAAACTCTTCTTCACTGGGTTCCGAACTCTGCATTCCACCACTATATTTATTCACCAGAGATGAAAACATGGAATCAAAATGCTCCTTTCGCTTGCTACGGTGCTAAGATATAATTGCAAGAAGATCGTCTGACTTCTTTTTTGCTCTATCAGAAATGGGAAACAAAGGTTAGCATTCCAATTCAAAAGAAGAACATACTACTAACAGTACAGTCAAGAAATTGAAGCAAAAATTATGTAGAATAGAAAGCCCAGTGCAGCTGTGTCACTCACTTCCCCCTCTTTCTAAGAGGATCTGTAGGTGGTTCAGTTTTGGAAATTTGCTTTGCCCACTTCTTGTATGCATTGGTTGTCTTCAACGTTCCTGTAGGACACAGAGAAACAGAGCATGCGTTAAGCACTATAACAGGAAAGTGTACGCTACATTATCAAGCACGCATAAGATCTAGGCTACTAAACACCAGTATCCTCAGACCAGCATTATTTAGAAACATAAAAAGACAAAAAAGGATGCTCTCCATAAAAGTAAATGAGCAACTTGTGCTAAATTTTATCATTGTGAAAGAAAATTATTTTTTACATAGTGACCTCACTGTTATTAAACTCTATAAAACACGATGAAGTCCAGCCCTGCTTGAAGTCTCAAATTCTGACTGAGGTTTAAGAGTAAATCTAACGGTCAAGAAGAGATCAAACTGTCAAAAAACCAACCTGCTGCTATTGCATCATCAATGATATCCTTAAAGCGGTGGTAATCAAGCTTGGGATCTGAGCAGAGCATCGAACAGAAAAGCCTGTGAAGGAAAAGGTACAAAAGATTTCAAATACTTTTATGTCAGATAGGCATCTATAAGAAAGGAAAAAAAGAGAGGAAAAAGGACATATCAACCCCACCTGTTCATGTTACCCTTGAATTTCTCGTATAGTTTCCAGCTCAGAACATTCTTTTCAGAATCAGAACCTCTATAGTTTGCCTCAAACTCTTCGATGTCTACTTCAGTAACCACCTGGATGAAGCCATGTCAGATAACTTCAAAACTAGAGATATTCATGCAAGAGAATGTCATTCACATCAGAAATATGTCATTCCTGGTAGAATATGATCAACCTTGTGTACAGCTCTAAAATACTAGTGCAGATTCTGAGCGACTTCCCCTGCAAGGTCCTAAGTACCGGGACGATAGATGTGAGTAAAAGCACTCGCAAAAATGAAAGAAAACTCTAATTGCCCAATAATATAAACTATTATACTTGGGCTTAAAGTATATCACAATTTGATAATCTTTCGTCACATTTTAGCCATGCCATTTCAAAGCACAGAGTCTATGGACCATGCTATCTTAAATATATTCAACTAAGTAACATAATTTCTCTCTTTGCATGGACCAGCTATTTATCTATCGAATAGAGAGCAAGACTTAATTCTCTCCTGTTTTTTGTGACTATGCTTCTGCAGAGATTCAGGTGGAACTCACAGCATACAAAGTGCAACTCATGTTGATTTTATTATTCATCCAACATCACTTGAGATGCTACTTATATCTCATAAGCAACTTAATTGATCATTGGCTGTGATCTTTATTTAAGATGAGAAGCATTTCATTCGAATAGACACAAAGCAAATGGACTAATCCTACTACAAGCATATTATTATATCAATTAACTAGATTAAAACATCAGAATGTCTATACAGACTCTGACATTCTCGGTCAAAATATGACAATTCATTGGGGTCAAATGTACTCACTGTAACAAATTAGAATGCCTCTGAACTGCAACAGTAGGTAGGGAGCCAGTCCTTCAACCCAGTCGTTCCGTGTACTCTTCCCACATGCTTTACAATAACAATTTACGAGCCTCAGAAACAACCATAGAAAGACAAAAAAGGACTTACAGGTTTCACTGTCATTTTGAAAAAAAGCGTGATGCAAAAAATTTCATTTTCATAAACATATTGCTCTTTGTTGAAGGCAAATTCTCAAGACCTCGTGGTTTTCCATCAGTAATATTCACTTCCTGCTCAATAATCTCCCTTGCAAGCATCAAATAGAAAAACTTGATTTGTGCTTACTGTAAAGGTTACACAGGAAACACTATAACGACTATCACACGCTTGCAACTAAAACAATTCATCCCCACCTCAATGTAGCTCTCAATTCGTGAAATGTCATTGCCTCAATTTTGGCCGGGTCATTATTAGGCAACACAACTTCACCAATGCTTGCACCAGAATTTTTCTGCAGAAAAAGTGAATGCTAAATGGTCAAGTCCCCAAAACAGGGGTGGAACGATAGGTTCGGTTAAAAGACAATACCTTGACATGACTTTTGGTAGAACTAGGAACTGAAGCCACCAATCTTTTCGATTTCTTCCCTTTCTTGTCCTCAAAAGTCGCCATCAACTCAGGTGTCGACAAATTCGACATGCCCCTTTTGGACACCATTTTACTCGCTCTGTGCAAGATGGTAGAACGACCAACCTAGAATCTCAGAGCAGCCGCCGCGAAGCTACAACGTGCAAAAAAGTCAGCAACTTTTTAAGGAACCAAAGCAAGGCTTAGCATCACAGAGTGAAATCTAGGATTTGAAACTGCTGTCGCATTGTCGCTTAGCAGTCGCTTTTGCTAAACGACCAATTGAAGTGAAAAGGGTAGTCATTTGGAAAGAAAGACTATAAAATTCACGCTGGGTTCACACAAAAATGAGAGGTACCTGGACGAACCTCAAAGAAGGGGTGGCGAAACCCCTGACCCCTAGTTGAAATGCTTACCTCATGGATGAAAGAATGCACAGAGAGACACACGCAGAGAGAGAGGGGCAGTACGGTGTTGTTGAGCAAGGAAGAAGAGATGCGGCACGAGGGCATACTCAAGACCTCACCGAATCGTGAAGGCAGAGGCAGAAGTGTCAGGGTCAGAAGCGAAGGCAGAGGCGAAGGTGTCGGAGTCGGGGGGCGACGGAGGCAACCTGTGGAGGCAGAGGTAACCGGCGGAGGTGCGTCGGTGTCGGCGTCAAGGGTGAAGGCGGAGGCAGAAGCGTCAAGGGCAGAGACAGACGTGGAGGCAAAGGCGTCGAAGTCAGGGGCGACAAAGGCAACCGGCGGAGGTGGAAAGGGCGTCGGTGTCGCGGGCAACCTGTGGAGGCGAAGGTGGAGGGGCGTCGGTGTTGTGTAGAGGAGCGTCGGCAGAGTCGGTGTTAAGGTGGGGGAGATGGAAGCAACCAGCGGAGGACAGAGAGCAGAGGAGGGGAAGAGCAAATGGAAGCACACTTGCGTTTTTTGTTCTCACCTCGCAATGGAACGGAGAATAGGGAGAGAGAAAGGAGAGAGAGGACGAGTTGATAGGAGAGCAGTTCGAGCAGAGGAGAGAGAGCGTCAGAGCGGTGGGCCCTAGGTCTACAGGAAGAGAGCAGAGGAGGGCGCACGCAAATTTTGAACCTTTGACCCCCTCGCCTATGTGGAGCCACGTGTTGACTTCTGAATAGTCTTACCATACACCTACGTGGAGTGTAAAACCCAGCCAATATTTTATTCTCTCTTCGCTGGCCACCAAAGAGGGATAGAGAAACGTGGATCCTTGGCATGGCTTCTTCAACCGAATACCCCCTTCCACGTTACCTCTTCCATGCATGAGCGTGGCCGCTGCATGCTTCAAGTTTTTCCCTGAATTTTATGATTGACACGTCTCGGTTAATCTGTCAAACTTTGGGACTTCGGCTTGCTGAGTAGGGTAGAAAATGTGGCTGCCATTCGGTCCCTCTCAGTCAACATTCCCCTTCTTTTGTTAACTACCAAAAGGGACGTGGGCTTGGGCGGCATGGTGGTCAATGTTCTCCTTTTGTTGACCGGCTTCAATGAGGAAAAAGAAGAAAAATATGGCTGCATGGTGGAGGGTGACTTTTATGTAGATGTATGGCCAAAAGAAATGTGACCGATGGTGAGGCCGTTCGTATGGCCGTCTAAGGAGAAAAATCATGCATGAAGCTGGGTTGGTCCGCAGTCCTTTACAAGGTAAACGATTGGAAGGTCTTCGACAATTTCCATCATAAACTTTTACGTCCGCATGGTCGTTACGGGCTACGGGTCTTCGGCTTGGTTGATTTGCAAGGTCGCTTGGGACTAATATCGGTCGTGTGCATGGCCGTGCATGGGAATTTCTCTCCGAAAGTTGATGTTTCGGAACGACGGGTGGTGATGAAATGATGGCCTAATGCTATACCAACGATGATGACGAAATAGTGTTCGCAAATGGTGCTAATGACGTAGTCTGTCGATACTCCCATCGGCCATGATGAGCCATTACTTATTCGTGGTCTGACAAAAACCCGGATGCCACATTGGTAACTCCACTAGGGAATTATGTTAAAACACTTAGTGGACTTAGGCCAATTTTTCTATTTCTTCTTTGAAATATGTTTTTGTTTGGCAACGAGGATTTTAGGTATGTCCCTAACATTTGAGGTGTTAAATGTTCTTGCAGTATAGGAGGTATAAGGGAAGTAGTCTTTGCTAACCATTGTCTTGTGGGTTGGAGTTGGGAATGTATGGTTTATTTTCATGTTGAAGTGTTGCTTGATATAAATTGTTGTGCATGCTTTGCATTTACATTACACCCTTGCACACAGAACTTGCCGCCAAACCTAGGCCGCACTAGGTCACTTAGGATGGTATTGAGTTGGATATGATTTCGACTGCGAGGCCGCGTAGTAGAGGTTGCCCAACTCAATCCCAAAAGTTTTTTCTTAGTGTCAAGAATGCTTACCTCTGCTCGCGAGGCTACGCCACATTGGGGTATCATCCTTGACTAAGCTGGAGTTAGGAGGACTTAACTTAGTATGCGAGGCTGCAACTAAGTCATCCCACCCTTTTAACTCCAACTTGCTTAGCCTTCCTAGTTAGAAATCGAACCTCACATTTCATGCGCTTATCTATGTGGTTGTTTTAATCATCTAGTAAAGTAAGCTTGCTACCATTTACTCTTGCAATTTACTTTATTATGACTTTGGTCGGTCCATGGCATTAGGTTGGTCGAGTCCTGATCTATAAACAATGGGAAGATTCGACATTCAATTCGTGCCTACAGCAAAGGTTGAACTCAAATCATGGTGGGATCATCTAGGCCAAGATGGTCAAAGCTATGTGGAAAGCAGACTTGGTCTCCTTGTTCCCCTCCCCGACATCAATGTTTAGAGTGGTGTCATGCAAGCACTCGCTCATTTCTGGAGCCCCCGAATGTCAACATTCATATTTGGTAATAAGCACGAGCTTACTTTGACTCTGGAAGAATATAGCATCGCCATAGGAAAACCCTTGGAATTGGAATTAATAAATCCACCCATTGGATTAGAACCAGAATCGATTTTGTCTGACTTTCTTAGGATGGATAAGAATCTGATAAAAAGAGTGCTGAAAGATAATTGTCTTGCATGTCCTTTACCTTCCTAGATCAAAGTTTTGTTGATGCAAACACTCTTTTAAAAAGTAAGATCTTCCTTCTAGCCTTTTTTGGATTTATTGTTTTTCCTCTTCGTAGAGGCGCCATTAATCCTTTTGTTGCATGGGTGGTCAAACAAGTGTGTGCTAGGATTAGCTTTGTCAACTCTATTCTAGTCGAAACATTTTTGTCACTCACCCGATTTAAGGAAGATGAAGATAAGATCTTTCGTGCACCAATTGAACTCTTACAAATCTGGTTCTTTTCTCATATGAGTAAGATCGATATTCGCATGAATATTATTAATATCACTGATTCCCATCATCCTATCAAGGTATTTAAAAATCATCAGGATCGAACTCCAAAACTTTCTTACTCAAAATGGGTCAAATTATTGAAAAATCCGAATACCAAGATTTTCCTATGGCATGCTAAATGGTTCCATGTCTCCAAGGCATGTCTCTCTCATGTCGATGATGAGCCGATCCCGCTATTGGGGATCACCGGTGCCACTTCCTACTACTCACTAGAGGTGGCCCGTCAATATCGAGTTGTGTAGGATCTACCACCCCCTCTCAAGCTGGGTTTGTTCCAAGTCCGATTCACTGCCAAGGAGGATGATCACAAAAGGGAACTTCACTGTATCAAACAAGCTTGGCTCATATGTCACGAACAAAAGTTGAGCTTACTTGAGGATGAGCTTGAAGGGAAGAAAAAGACTTACTATGCCACGGCTTGATACATCCGTTAGCACAAGATTCTGATCGAGCATCTTCCAAAAGTGCCAAATGTGACTGAAAAGCCCACTCGGCAAGCGGAGCTCAATCATCACAAGAGGAAGATTGATGAACTCGAGAAGCAAGCCAAGAAGGACGCTAAGGAGAAGAGGCAATTACGTCAAGCGTTGGCTTCTCATTTGTTTATAGATCGAGCCAAATAAAGTGGCTTGAATCTATTTGGTTATTTTACTTTAGCTTAATGTTTAGGATGTTGAGTCATTTTACTTGATTAGTTTATTTGTCTAGGGCTTTTTAAGTTTCTTTACAATGTCGAACAATTTCATTAATGAATAAAAACAATTAGACTTTCGTCATGGACCAGCATGTTTTATCTTAGGTGACAACGGATCCACCACGCTCACCTATTGTTACACAATCAAGAGCTGAAATGGCCGATCAAAATGAAATGCGTGATCGTATGTCCACCATGGAGGATCAACTCCGACAGTTAGCTGCCTCTATGTAGCATATAACAGCTCACTTCAATCCCTCCAGGTGAATCCGAATCCTCCACCTGCTCTCCTTGAGATAGTAGTCTCAAGGTAGGCAAATAGGGCCCAAATGAGTGATGATGACAAGCCTGAGCTAAAAGATGACCTGCTGCTGGCCCCTGTTGGAAAGACCAAGCCTGATAGCGTTCCCAAGACAAAGCAGGATGAGTGCTTTGTGAAACTGGAAGAGAAAGTGAAACCATCGCAGGAGTCACAGAGCTCACTCTCGTTCGACCTCTCGATTTATGAGAAGGTCAAAATGCCAAGCAAGTTCAAGATGCCAGAATTTGAAAAGTACGATGATACTTCTTACTCAAAATCCCACTAGCAAATGTACCACGTACGCATGGCCCAACATGTAAAAAATGAGTCCCTCATGATCCAATCATTTCATGCGAGTTTGATCGGGCCCGTGCTGAACTGGTACGTAATGTAGAATGTGAACCTCCTCGACACTTGGAGCGAAGTGGCTGATGCGTTCCTCAAGCAGTATAAGTTTAATATGGACATCACACCTTCCCGAGAAGACTTGGAGGGAATGGGAAAAAAAGAGGAGCAAGTCATTTAAGGAATATGCTGTGAGGTGGCGAAATTTGGCGACTCAAATCACTCCTGAGCCTACCAACAAGGCATTGATGAAGTTGTTCATCAAGACTCTCCCGTCTGAGTTCTGTAACCGAATGGCCAGCACGTGCATTGAGAGTTTTAATCATTTTATTCCTGTGGGAGAACAAATCGAGATGGGGATAAGGGAATGATGGTTTGTTGAGCCATCGAGTAAAAGATTCTCTGCCAAGAAAGAGAAAAAAGCTTTTGTTGATGTGAATATGGCTTATAACCAAGAAAGTACCAATCGTGCTCCGGCTATCCAGGCGTATCCGAGACAACAACAAACTGCTGGCCATCAATCATTCACCCAAGCAAGCAATAGGAGGCAGTTCTCTCCTCTCCCTGGATCTCCATCCCAAGTGTTGGCAATCCTCCGAAAGAAAAGCTTGCTCACTAGCGAACCGAAGCGCCCTAACCACGAAGGCATTCGTGGTTACGACTCGACGAAGAAGTGTGACTATCATAACGGTGAATTGGGGCATTCAACTAATGAATGTTTCACCCTTAAGCACCAGATCCAAAACCTCTTGGACACGAAGGCCTTTTCGTTTCAGACTGTTCGGCCGAACGTCTAGAAAAATTCTCTATCGGAGTATGAGGGTAGGGTGAATGCTATCCTGGAACATGAAGTCAGTTGAATCAAGAACTCGAAGGTGCACGTGGCAGATGCCTACAACGGACTAGTGAGAGCTGGGTATTATCCCGATCATGAGGACATTCCCTTATCACTGATGAGGGAAAGAGTTGCCAAAATGATGGATGATGGCATCATCATGTATTCTGACCACAACTGCATAGTTTCCACTATTTCCCATATCATAATTGATTGGGAGGAGGAGCAGACTACGCTCAATGCCGACAAGGAAGGAATTGATCCTTCGCTCATGGACATGCCCCCACTAGAAGATGCATCTGACAAGGAGATAGCGATTGAGATGCCTCAACCGTATGAGTATGTCAATAACAAGGCGGTACCTTGGTCCTACAACCTAGATGTTGACATGGTTACAAGGTCTGGTCGAACTTATGCTCAGATCGACGCCCAACCTGCAAAGCCTGTCACTGATGAAGAGGCTAATAATTTCTAGCTGTGATCAAAGCAAGTGAGTATAATATGATCAACCAATTGCGAAAGATGCCCGGCCAAGTCTCTTTGCTCGAACTCTTGCTTACATCCCCTGTGCATCAAAAGTCATTGATGAAAGTGCTGGGTGAAATCCATGTACTGGAAACGATCAAGGAGGACAAGTTGGAGGAGTTTATGGGATCAGTCCTTCTCAAAGACTTGATCTCTTTTTCTGATGAAGAATTCCCTATTGAAGGTAGGGGGTATAACAAGGCACTCTACATATCTGTTAAACACAAAACTTCCCATGTGTCCCGAGTGCTTATTGATAATGGATCCGCTTTGAACATATGTCTACTGGCCACCCTTCATCGCCTCAAGATAGACCCATCCAGGATACATGATGCGAAGACTTCGGTACGAGCTTTTGATGGAACAAAGAAGGAGGTGATCAGGGAGATCCATCTTGATGTTCAAATAGGGCCGATTGTCTTCAACATTCGGTTTCAAGTGTTGGACATCCTTACCACATTCAACTTCCTTCTAGGTCGTCCCTGGATACACACGGCTGGGGCGATGCCTTCAAGTCTACATCAAGCTATGAAATTCGTGATCAAAAGGAAGTTGGTCACTGTGTTTGGTGAAGAAGACCATCGAATTTATCAGGAGATGGCTATCCCCTATGTGGAGCCAGATTTCAAGTTCGTGTCAGGTTACCATTCATCTGAGTTGGTATCCACTATACACGATTCTCGAGGTTCGTCGCCACCTAATCCGAAAATTTCAGATGCTGCCCTCATGGTGGGAGGAGTAATGGTTGGGAATGGTTTTGTTCCTGGCAATGGTCTTGGAAGAAGTGGTCAGGGCATTCGAAACCCCATTGAAGCCCCTCAGAGATCTCGTTCTGCTGGATTATGGTACCATGGAAGAGGTGGAGAAAGTTCTGGAGGACAAAGACAGGGAAGGTGAAACTAGCCACCTAAGCAAGGGCGAGGGATGCAAAATTCGTTACCTCCCAACATTTGTGAGACATTTCCTGGCCCTCCTAGGATAGACACCTTTGGGTAGCCGAGTTGCAAGTTTGACTATTATGTGAAGTATTCAGCCCCTCCCAGCTTTTACATTGATCCTCACAATATAGTCCCGAATGGATAGGGTGGTATGGACGACCCGACACCCCCGAAGACAGAGAACCTTGATGATGCATTGGAAGGAATTACAAGCTTGTTCGATGACTTCTTCATAGGAGCCATTGACGAAGGACTCCCAAAAGAAATGGGCCATGGCCCATAAGAGTAACTTTTTTACTGCTTTTGCACATTCCCCTGTGTGGGAATTTCTATTGCTTTCTAAGAGATGTTTTCAATTTCTTTTTTTTTTCTTTTAGTGATTGAGTGTTGCTTTTTTCCATTCAATAAATGTAATTGATTGATGAATTTCAATAAAATTACAAGCTTTATTTTGAGGGCATGATGAGGTACACCAAACTAGCCCGGTGATGATATTCAGCCGATAAAACAAAAATCCAAGGAGAATTCTAAGGCCTAGGCTTCATCATGCTTTCTCGTGTCAAAATGTTTTAAAAAAATGCTTTTGCAAATACTATTCAAAAATCTTTCAAAAATCTTCAAAAAAATAAAAGATGTAGATTACTCTATTTGTCTTTCTGATTTATCTACTTCATGTTTCAGGAACAGTCTTATAGCATGCAAATGTGTGGAAATGGTCCAATCCAATTCAACAGGTGCTGATAATGATAATCCCGAAGACTCGATAGAAGACTCCAATGAAGTAGCCAATAAGAACATCAAGAAGATCTTGGCTAAGACAGTCGAGAATTATCGAGATTGGCATGATAGGTTACCCTTCATATTAATGGCATACTGGACATCAATCCATACTTCTATTGGGGCAACCCCTTTAACTCTAGTGTACGGCATGGAGGCAGTTTTGCCTGTGGAAATGGAGATTCATTCCCTAAGAGTTTTATCCCAAGTGGAGTTGTCTGAGGCGGAATGGTCACGGCAAAGATTTGAGCAGTTGAACCTAATTGATGAGAAAAGGCTAAAGGCTCTTTGTCATGGCCAAACTTACCAACAAAGAGTGAACCGATCTTTCAACCAAAAGGTGCGACTGAGACATTTCGAGGTAAATGATCTTGTTCTAAGGAAGTCGTTGCCAATTTTTCCAGATCCCGGGGGCAAGTTTGCCCCAAATTACAGTGGCCCATATGTGGTGAAGAAGGTGCTCTCTGGAGGTGCCTTGATCCTAGCGGAAATGGATGGTCGTGAGTTTTCCAATCCTGTTAACTCTGATGCTGTCAAGAAGTATTACCCATGATAGAATTTGTTGAGTTTGCAAACATTTCATGATGAATAAATTACCTCAATGAGTTGAATTGTTCAAATTTGTTGCAAATCTTGCATGTTTTCCCTAATGGATTGTGTGAGAAAATTGAATGTGTCAAATGAGATACTTTGGGATGATCGAAAGGCAAGCCTTATTTCATACATTATTTCATACACTAATCCCCACTAAGTGGTGTGGAAAAATTCCATGCCCACAAGGAAGAAGGCTATCTCGCAAAGGGTACGTCAACCAAGATGATGAGAGGAATTCTTTTCTCTATCACAAACACTACAGGTAATCCATTGCTTAACCCCTTTGAGCCTCATACACTTACGGAGATTCTTTAAAACTACTCCTGTCAAGGATCATCCCACACTAGGATTAAATTTGAAGTGAATGACAAGAATTTTCTTACTCACACTTGCATCAATCTTCGAGTATTGCTTTCGCAATGTAACTTATGCGGTAATTTAAATGCCTTAGGATGACGAAGAGCAATTCTTTCTTTATCCTACACACTTTTGACCATTGCATAGCCCACTTGAGCCTATAAATTCATTTTATATTAAACCCAGTTGGTGATCATCCACCACACTAGGGCAAGGCAAAAAAAACTTTTAAGTGGCATGGTTTAGAATGCTGATAAAGGATGGAGGTCGTGTGAGTCCAAAGAAAATAAGTGCAAAAATAATGGGGCATGAAAAAGCAGTGTGCCTGGTAACAGCAAGGCCAATGCCTAAAAAGAAAAATCAAACATGAGGTGAAATTGTATCCCCAATAAGGCGGTACTAAAAAACTCAAGTGCTGTTGCAATCAATGGAGTTGTGATATAAAAAATTCTCGACAATTGAGAAGAAAACTAGTGGAAATGCCAAGATGATCACCAACTTTGACCCCCCTAAACACTTTTTGAGTTTAATGATCCTTTCGTTTATCAACTCATGAACCAAGCTTACGTTATGTCCCTTGCAAAATTTCTTCAGATTATGGCACTTGAATTAACGTAAAAGTTCATATGTTCGAAAGCATCACTCGAAGAAGTGCGAGTAAGGCAATTTCTACCTCATTTCGCATGTCTCTTGACTTGTAAACCCAAAGATGATTGCAACAATATCACTCTTCAACAAGCCTCGACTCAAAGAGTCTCCTTTGTTAAGCCATTGACCAAGCCCATATTACGGTTGATATAGCTAGTATGAGTAACTAGAGGGGGGTGAATAGGTGTATAAAAGATTTTTCTTGATAATTGCACAATACTAGACAGTTGATATATTTGCGACAAATAACAATCAAAGTAAGACTGAGAGAAAGAAAGAGAGAATTGAACACGTGGTTTATAGTGGTTCGGCTTAATTCAAGCCTACGTCCACTCTTCTGCACTGACAGCCTATTGGCTGGATTCCACTATGAACAAAGAGATGTTACAGTGTTTTTCTTCCTTGATTTCACGGTGTAGATGATCTACCACACTCGCTCAAGGTATCACTAAGTATAGACACTCTTTGTGTATACAATTTCGCTCAAAATGTATCGACTAATAATCAAGGTGCTTCAGACTCTGGAATTTCTCTATCGATCATGCACTAAAGCAACTAGAACGTCTTCCTTTTATACTCCTTTATGCCATCATACCCGTTGGCACTTACCAAAGGAATTCCTCCAATCTACCCGTTGGACGAAATCAATTAAGAAGATCATTCGAGCTATTAAAGGAACTTGACGATAGCCCATCAATCTTGTTCGCCCATACAATCAGGATCTTGGTTTCCAAGAATAGAACCTTCCAAGAATATTTCGTCGACCATCGGATCTTTAAACGATCTAGATTACGAATAAAAGAATCCGTTATATTTATCCAGCCAAGAGATCTTCTCCAGAGGATAGGACTAAATCCTCAACCAAATACTTCGGCTCTGGATTTCCTTCGTCACTGGATTAGAAAAACTGTCAATGAGAATAGCCTTGAGTCTTGAGTCTTGAGTCTTGAGTCTTGAGTCTGGTGATTAGAAAGTCTTTAGACTTTAAACAGAAGGTCTGCAATTATCCAAACTAGACTGATAGAAACGTTTGGTCAGCTTCAAAATATTCTGGAAAGATTTCTCCAACAATCTCCCCCTTTTTGATGGTGACAAAACTTTCCTGTAGATTTGAACAACTTTGACCTGCAAAAACATTACTCAAGCAATATGGCTATCTCATGAAGATCAATAAATCAATCGACTCGCATCCACAGAAAATTGGTTAGTCTTTCATGAGTAATACCATACAACAACACTTGATATAAATGCAAACAGTCAAGCATCAAAATATACACCCAAGTCAGTCAAATTCAAGTTCACACCCAAGTTCACTCAAGTCATACTAAAAAACAAACATATTCAACCACAAAAAAATTTCAAGTCAAAGTTTAAAGTTCAAATTGCAATTCTCCCCCTTTTGTCATCATTAAAAAGGTGAGAAAAGAGTTAAGTCTGCTTGGGAATGCGCACCATCTGGAAATCTCCCATCGATTGTACGATGCCTCCCAGCCTCTTCAAGTCTTCCCTTAGATGAGCTACCTCTTCTCCTTCGGCATTGGCTTGAATTTGTAGAGCGAGGTCTTTCATTTGATCCGCCAAGGTACCAGAAGATGCTTGTCCAGCATTCTTCATGACTTGAATTTCACAGTCCAGAGCATAGATTTGACCCCGCATTTCCAGAAGAACATCAAGGATATGACGAAAATCTGCTGTATTGTCCGTCTGTGTACTCGCATGTGCTCTCTCGGATGGAGTGAATGCAAACGATGGAGCTTCTGTGTAATCTTGCAGACTTGGTGTTGATGTATCATGTCCTTCCTCAGGCATTTGAGAAGCCTGAAAATCTTTTGGATCTGCTGGTGAGCGTCTTACACCTTCACTGTTGACAGCCTGTGGTGTAGTCCTTCCTTGCTCGCCATCTCCCCCTATCTCTAAGACCTCAAATGGGGAAGAGTGTTGGTCAGGCTCTTCAGCATCTTGATTCCCCTTCTCTCCAGCTTCATCTACAGACTTTTCTTTCTCTGCTTCTCCTTCTTCTTCAGCTTCTTTCTCTTTCTCTTGCTGCTCCTCTGCTTCTCTGTTCTTTGCTTGCTCCTCTTCTTCTCTCTGTTCTCTTTCCTCTGCTTCTTTCCCTTTCTTCTAATGTTCCGTCGATTCAGGTACAGAACATCTGGTCCTTATCAAGGCAGAGATAGTGAGATCTTCCTCTTCATCTTCATCCTCCAAGATGAGAGTTCGTTTCTTTTTGGATGGGGCACCGATTGGCTCCTTCCCTTTTCTTTTTGAAGCAGAAGGTACTGGAGTCTTCACTCTGAACTTCTCCATTGCCTTAGAAAGCTCTTTTAGACCATCTTTGTCAGCATTTTCAAACCTACCACCATTTTGTCGCATGGTCGAACACAAAGAGTATGTGCAGGTTCAATATTCAAGTGTCTGAAGATCTTGGTCACAAGACCTTGGTAAGGCAATTGGCCTTTGTCCTTCGCCATTGCTCTGTACATGTGAAAGAGAATGGTGTGAGGGAGAGAGAACTTCATCCCTGAGTTAATCGCGTACATCAATTTTGCCTCGGAATTAGACACGTCAGTCTTGGATGTAGACTTGGGCCTGATACAGTTGATCACAATTTTGTGAAGCAAGATGTTGATGGCACGCATCCTTGAATAGATAATTCTTCCCTCTGTATCCCTATCTTTGACAAGCTCTAATGAGGCATGAGCAATTGAAACTTTGATAAGTTGATAGCTTCCTCGTTCAACTCCAATTATGTCAGCCAACATGTCCACATCTACCACATAGTCTTGGTCTCGAACACTGAATGATATTCTATTCGCATCTAAAAAGCTAAGATTCGAATAGAAGTATGCTGTCAATTGCGCATAACCGTCTGTGGTATCGGTGCAAAATTGCTCAAGTTGAAGTAGATTGAATTTCTCCCTTAAGTTCACATTAATGGCATCCAAGAAATCGAAATCAACACTCCTAGGGTTTATCACCCCTCGTTTCAACAGTTTGAAGAACAGATTCTCCTGTTCCTTCGATTTAAACAACTCCATTCTTTTTCCCTTCACCTTCGCAGCAACACCCATTCTAGGTTGAAAATCACTGAACATTTTATCATCATCGTTCCCGTCAGTCGGATTCGGTCCCGATATACGAGGGTCACTTGGAATGTTCGCAAGTGCTTCCTCACCCTTTCCTTTGGGAGCAATTCCCAAATCCTCCATTCGTCGCAAAAAGATATACTCATTCCCATAATTCTTATCTTTAATAAAATCATCCACGTAGTTCAACGGAGTCCCAATGCTCTTCATCGCACAATAGAGTTTGTAAATAAAAGAGGGTTTTTGGACTCTTACAGGGTCTGCGTCCTCGATTATTTCTTCCTCTGGTTGATGACCCGCACCTTGTGGGGTAGATGGTGTTGAGTGACGTGGTGGAGAGTGAATCGGGCTCTGTTGCTGACTCGATAAATCTTCTTCTTCGGTGAGATCGAAATGGGTAGGCCCCTCCCTCATTCTCTGTGGTCCCCTGTTCGCGATTCTTGAAGACTTCCTCGAAGAAGACATCCTTCATTGTCATTGAAAGATTCCTTTACTCGCTTTCCCAAGAAAAGATGACAACTTTCTCGAAGATGAACACGAAGTAGAGACGGGATTGGGAGGAGAATGCCTTTTAGGGTTTTGAAGTTTAAGTGAAAACTGTATATATATATATATATATATATATAAAACTCAGTTTAAAAAGGAAAGATCAATCGGCACAAAGGAAAGTGAACATACACCTCTTTTTAAAATCAATAACTGCCAATTAGAGGTTAATCCTTTTTGAAACGACAAGATTCCGTTTTTCACGGAAATTATAAATTAACTGAACTAAAGATCGTACCTTTTCGAGTTTGAATATAATAATAACTTACAGTCTATAGCCATGAATGTCCAGAGTCCGAGGGTTGGAGAGTCTCTAGACTTTAACTTCCTCAAGCTTCAAAATATTGAGTCTGGAACGAATATGATCGAATTGATTTTTCTCCAAAGGTTTTGTGAATATATCCGCTAGTTGATTTCTTGAATCAACAAATTGAATCGATATTTCTCCATTTTGAACATGATCTCTAATGAAGTGATGTCGAATCTCTATATGCTTTACTCTTGAATGAAGGATTGGATTTTTAGTGAGATTAATTGCGCTGGTGTTGTCACATCTGATCTCTGTGCATGAGTCTTCAATTCCAAAGTCTTGTAGCTGTTGTTTTATCCATAGAATTTGCGAACAGCAGCTTCTAAGAGCTACATACTCTACTTCCGTTGTTGAGAGAGCCACAGTGCTTTGTTTCCTTGAAAACCAAGACACTGTCCTGCTTCCAAGCAACTGGCAAGTTCCTGAAGTACTCTTTCTATCGACTCTGCAACCGGCTAGATTTGCGTCTGAATATCCCAAAAGATTAAAGTCTCCCTTCTTAGGATACCAAAGACCGATGCTTGAAGATGAAGCAACGTATTTAATAATACGTTTCGCAGCACTGAGATGAGATTCTCTAGGATCTGATTGAAACCTAGCACAGATGCAAACACTCAACAAAATGTCAGGTCTAGAAGTAGTAAGATAAAGAAGTGAACCAATGATGCTCCTGTACAGCTTTTGATCAACTTTCTTCCCTTCTTCATCTTTGTCTATCTTCAAAGAACATGACATCGGTATGTCAGTCTTTTTGCACTTTTTCAGTCCAAACCTTTTGACAAGATCATTTGCATACTTTTCTTGATGAATGAAAGTTCCTTCCTCCAGTTGTTTCACTTGAAGCCCGAGAAAGAATGTTAACTCTCCCATCATACTCATTTCAAACTCATCCTGCATAGACTTTGAAAATTTCTTGCATAGACTTTCATTAGGGGATCCAAAATAATATCATCCACATATATTTGAACAAGTAAAAGCTTTTGTTTTCCTTTTTGATAAATAAAGTAGTATCTACTTTACCTTTGACAAAACCATTATGTATTAAGAACTTACTTAGTCTGTCATACCAACCCTGAGGTGCTTGCTTTAAACCATACAAGGCCTTTTTTCAGTCTGAAGACTGAGTCTGGCCTCTTTGGGTCTTCAAACCCTGGTGGTTGTTTCACGTAAACTTCCTCATGGATAAATCCATTTAGCAAGGCACTTTTGACGTCCATTTGGAATAACCTGAAATTTTTATAACAAGCAAACGCAAGTAATAGTCGAATAGCTTCTAACCTTGCTACTGGTGCGTAAGTCTCATCATAGTCTATTCCTTCTTCTTGCGTGTATCCTTTAGCCACGAGTCTTGCTTTGTTTCGTATGACTTTTCCTTTCTCATTCATCTTGTTTCTGAACACCCATTTAGCTCCAATAACAGTTTTACCTTTTGGTTTGGATGTCAATTCCCAGACATCATTAATGTTGAATTGTCTGAGCTCTTCTTGCATAGCTTCAATCCAACTTTCATCATATAAAGCTTCTTCTACGCTCTTTGGCTCAATTTCAGAAATAAGAGCTACAGCACTAGACTCTTCACGCCTTTTAGATCTGGTGCGAATTCCTTCATTGATTTCGCCGATAATGAGATCTTTGGGATGACTGGACTTATGCTTCCAGTTACTGGTTGATTTGTCTGGTTGATGATCACTTTCTTTATTTGAATCTTCACGAACAGCTTGATGCTGGTCTTTCAGAATAAGAGATGCTTCTTGAGTTATAAGCTTTGGAGGGTCTGGAGTAGGTTCAGACTCTTCATGATGAGTTAGACTGGATTCATCTTGCGTAGAGTCTTGAAATTTGACATTCATTGACTCCTCCACAGACTGGCTCTTCTTGTTATAGACTCTGTAGGCTTTGCTTGATGTAGAATATCCAAGGAAGATGCCTTCATCTGATCTTTCTTCAAACTTACCAACTCGATCTTTTGCATTTTTCAAAATAAAGCATTTGCAACAAAACACATGAAAGTATAAAACAATAGGCTTCTTACCTTTGAATAACTCATAAGGGGTTTTCTCTAGAATAGGTCTTAAGAAGACTCTATTAATGATATAGCACGCTGTTGAAACAACTTCAGCCCAAAATCGTGAAGAAATCTTACTTTCAATTAAAAAAGTTCTAGCCATTTCTTGAAGAGATCTATTCTTTCTTTCCATAACTCCATTTTGTTTTGGAGTATATGGAGAAGAGAACATATGCTTAAAGCCAGATTCATCACAAAATTTTGTAAAATCTTGATTTTCAAATTCACCTCCATGATCTGTTCTTATACTTGAGATAACACATCCTTTTTCATTTTGAACATTTTTAGCAAATTTTTCAAAATACGAGAAGGTTTCAGACTTACTTGCAAGGAAATATACCCAAGTAAAGCGAGAGTAATCGTCCACAATTACTAGGCAATATTTCTTACCTCCAATGCTCTGGGTTCTGGTTGGTCCAAAGAGATCCATATGCAGCAACTGTAGTACATGATTAGTAGAGATATGATTTATTGGCTTAAATGAATTTCTTACCTGCTTTCCCAGAATACATGGAGTGCATGGATCGGACTTTTGGTATGGTAATTTAGGTAGACCTCGAACAAGCTGCTTTGATGAGATTTTGGCCAATTGCTTCATGTTGACATGACCAAGCTTTTTGTGCCATAAGCTTGCTTCATCTTGAATTGAGATTAGGCATTGCGATTCATTTGGTTTCACGTCTAAGAGGTAGATATTTCCATGTCTTCGACCCATGAAAGACTGAGTAGAGTTTTTACTGATTCCAGAACATATTCCTTTTTGAAAGAAGATCTTGAAACCAGTATCACACAATTGGCTAATGCTGAGAAGATTATAATTGAGTCCTTCCACTAGAGAAACATTGCTTATTGTGAGATTTCCAATTTTCACAGTTTCAAATCCCACAATACTTCCTTTGCTGTTTCCTCCAAATGAAACTTTTCCACCATTTACTTGAATAAGCTTTATGAAGCAATTTGAGTCTCCTATCATGTGTCTTGAGCATCCACTATCAGGATACCACTTTACTTTTTTCTTAATGGAGACCTCAAATTCACTATCTGAGTCTGATCTAGAATCTGAGTCTGAGTCCGATGTGCCATCGACACGGTTGGCATATTTTTCATCACTTTCTTCACACTCTGTATCACTCCATGTTTCAGCTTTGAGAGCTTTACGAAACTTTTCAGCTTTTCCTCTCTTCTTCTTTAGAAGAGGACAGTTGGTCTAATGTGTCCCTTTTTCTTACATTCGAAGCAAACTACATCTTTGTTTGGTTTCTCATCATCAACACACTTGGTCTGCTGTCTTTGGAAACTTTGTTTCTTTGAGTTGAACCTTCTTCCTTTTCTATTCAGCTTTCTGAATCTTCTTATCATAAGAGCAAGCTCCTCATCGTCCAGATCATCTTCATAATCTGTATCATCAGAATCATCATTTGATTTTAATGCAATGGATTTCTTACATTTTGGATCTTCGTCTTTATTAATTCGTTCCGCTTCATAAGACTGAAGAGTTCCAATCAGCTCGTCGACAGATAGTGGCATAATTCTTTGCGTCTCTCTTATTGAAGTCTTTATATGATTCCAATCCTTGGAGAGTCCACGTAGTAGCTTGTTTACCTTCATGGGATCAGAAATTTTTTGTCCTTGATTCTCAAGACCATTGACATATCTGTAAAACGGTTAAACATGTCAATTATAGATTCTCCTGGTTTCATTTTGAAGGCTTTATATTGACCGAGGAGAATGTTAATTCTGGTCTCCTTCACTCGATCTGTTCCTTCATAGGTGATATGTAATCTGTCCCAAACTTCTTTTGCTGTAACACAAGAAGATATTCTGTTATATTCAGTTGGTGACAAAGCACAATATAAAGAGTAAATTGCTTTTGTATCGAGTGCTTGTCTCTTAATTATCTCTTCCTGAGTCATTCCCCTGGTCTCAACAATTTCTTTCCCTCTTTCAGAGACTGATGCAGCTGTAGGAGTAATTCCTCTTTCTACAACGTCCCATTCCAGAGGATCCTTTGATCGTAGGAAAGCTTTCATCTTGTTCTTCCAGATGTTGTAATCATTTCCATCAAAGTAGGTGGTCTGGTATTGCTTTGCCCTTCCACCAGCCCTGGTGCTAGCATACTAGCCATGGATCTTTTACTCACGAAGTAAAACACTTCAAATAAAGTAAGTACACGAGCTCGATACCAATTGATATAGCTAGTATGAGTACCTAGAGGGGGGTGAATAGGTGTATAAAAGATTTTTCTTGATAATTGCACAATATTAGACAGTTGATATATTTGCGACAAATAACAATCAAAGTAAGACTGAGAGAAAGAAAGAGAGAATTGAACACGCGGTTTATAGTGGTTCAGCTTAATTCAAGCCTATGTCCACTCTTCTGCACTGACAGCCTATTGGCTAGATTCCACTATGAACAAAGAGATGTTACAGTGTTGTTCTTCCTTGATTTCTCGGTGTAGATGATCTACCACACTCGCTCAAGGTATCACTAAGTATAGACACTCTTTGTGTATACAATTTCGCTCAAAATGTATCGACTAATAATCAAGGTGCTTCAAACTCTGGAATTTCTCTATCGATCATGCACTAAAGCAACTAGAACGTCTTCCTTTTATACTCCTTTATGCCATCATACCCGTTGGCACTTACCAAAGGAATTCCTCCAATCTACCCGTTGGACGGAATCAATTAAGAAGATCATTCGAGCTATTAAAGGAACCTGACGATAGCCCATCAATCCTGTTCGCCCATACAATCAGGATCTTGGTTTCCAAGAATAGAACCTTCCAAGAATATTTCGTCGACCATCGGATCTTCAAACGATCTAGATTACGAATAAAAGAATCCGTTATATTTATCCAGCCAAGAGATCTTCTCCAGAGGATAGGACTAAATCCTCAACCAAATACTTCGGCTCTGGATTTCCTTCGTCACTGGATTAGAAAAACTGTCAATGAGAATAGTCTTGAGTCTTTAGTCTTGAGTCTTGAGTCTGGTGATCAGAAAGTCTTCAGACTTTAAACAGAAGGTCTGCAATTATCCAGACTAGATTGATAGAAACGTTTTGTCAGCTTCAAAATATTCTGAAAAGATTTCTCCAACAACGGTCCCTCTTAAAGACCTCTCAGATTGGTAAGGTCGTACCACTTGCGAGATTGTTCGGACCCCTATTTGGCATGATGATAGAAAGACAGAGTGATTGTCAGATTCCTGCATTAAAGGTCAGGACAAATTAGCCTTTTCGTGAGAATGAGTGAAAAGTTCTTTTAGACCGAAAGATCCCTCATTTGACACATCCATGACACTCATGTGTTCAAATTGGAATATTATGTTGAAATTATTCCTAATGGAAATTAGGTGATGCAAGATTGATAGAAATCATCACACATGAACCTCCCTTGAATTAATCCGTGTCTATGACCATAAATTCATGTTATCTCTCATGCGACTATGTTTTACAAGAAACATATCCTCGAGAATTAGAGATGTCACCAGGTAAGTATATCTCTACCCATACTCTAAATACTTGTCGTTGTGCAGGTATTCTCTCTCAAGAGCATTGACACTCGACTCGGTCAAGCTGTCCCCCAAAGATTTTTCTCCATATTCAATTTGATAAAGGCAATCAAAAAAAGGTTTGAGTCCTGGTCAGATGATATGTGCTGCAATGCTAGGTGATCGAAGAAAGGTTCGAGTCCTAATCAAGTCAAAACTCATTTAGAAGACCGTAGAAAGGTACGGGTCCTAGAAAGTTATTCCCCGTTTAAGCGACCGTAGAATGGTACGAGTCCTAGGCAATAGCTGTTTTCCATTTAGGCGACCATAGGATGGTACCGGTCCTAGACAATATCTATTTCTCACTCAGGCGGCCGTAGAAAGGTACAGGTCCTAGAGAAATGATTTCCCGTTTAGGCAACCGTAGAAAGGTAGGGGTCCTATACATTATGTTTATAGCTCTAACAGGCAACCGTAGAAAGGTATAGGTCCTGGAAGAGCTATTTCTCATTTAACCGACCATAGAAAGGTGCGGGTCTTGGAGAAGTGACCTCCCGTTTAGGCGATTGTAGGATGGTATGGGTCCTAGACAATGTTTGTTGCTCTAATAGGCAACCGTAAAAAGGTACGGTCCTAAAAAAAGCAATTTTTCCGTCAAGGTGACTGAAGAAAGGTTAAGATCCTGGACAACCAAAAACTGCTATACTAGACGACCATAGAAAGGTACAAGTCCTAAGAAAGCAGTCTCTTTGCAAAGCCTCGTTACTATTATTGGCGACCGTAGAAAAGTATGGGTCCTAGACATATAACACCAACTATCTTGAATTACTCTACCCTCCTCGAAGGTAAGTTAGTCCGAGTAGGTTCTTTTATCATTTGCATTAGCATTTTCATTGCATTTCAAAATGGGATTTATTTTCCAAAAAAAAAAAAAAATCTTTGAAAAACATTTAGTGCATGTGTATGATCAAATTTAGGTATTAACTTGTCTTTAAAGGCAACCTCTACAAGCTCACCTTTAAAGAGGGGCAGCTGTTGATACCTAATTTTGGCAAATCTAGGAAAATAAAAATAAAAATCACAAATAAAATGAAAAAATGGGGAAAATCAATCTGATTGATTATGCATGGAAATTTGAAATTCTAATTTCGTTAAATGTGGAAGCAATTAGAAAATCAGGTGAATAAAGGACAACGATTTTGATAAAATGGAAGTAATCAAAGCAAAATTGAACTGATTGCGAAATCGCACTCCAATATGTAGCCATAAATCAATGCAACAGAAGATGGAAGCTCGAAATTTGCCATAAGAAATGGTAATTTGAACCACTATAAAAGAGAGCTACATTTTTTGTGACAAAGGGAGTAATTTTCAAAAAATCAGGAGAAAATTCAAAAAAAAAAAATTGAGAGAAAATGCCTGGAGGGGTTGATTTTTTGAGTGAAATTTCAAAGAAAAAAAGGGGAAAGAGTGTAAGGTGTCGACCAAAAAAAATATTAAAAAAAACCCTAGCGGCGACTGTCCATCTTCCTCACGAGGGTTGCCCCTGCCCGCACCGACACCACGTGCCCACACCGATTACTGTGCCGGCACCACCTTCGCCAGCCACCTCTGCATCTCCACCGATGTCGCTCCACCACCACTACTTTGCTGGCGTCCTGCTAGTCGCCGGAAATCCCTCCCATCCGCGAGCTTGCCCCAACTCGCGATGTCTAAGCAACTCACAACCCGGTAAGCCGTCCCCAGCCCTCGTCGCTCTCTGCCTCGCCTCCGGCTATGCCTTGGCCCTTGCTGATTGAGATCCACCGCAACCCAGTGCTCAACGTTCCCTTCTACAGCCTATGCCAACCCGTGACGCCATCGTTGTCTCGATCTCGCCGCTCGAGTGTCCGTCGCTGATCTACAGCACCAAAAGTCCCTGTGCCCCTGCTCGTGTCTGCCCGACACTTAGCCGCTGCCGTGCCGCTATCCCTGTTACGACCCAACGCCGCCGAAGCCCACACTGCTATTGCTCGCCTCTCCCCGGTGCTCGACAGCAAGCCTCGCGCCCCGCGACGCCCCTTCGCCAGTCCCTGCTTTCTGGCGCCCCCCTGCTCGCTTGAGCCGGACTCAGTAGCTCGCACCTAGCCTCGTCGCCAAAGCTCGTGGACGCTCACAGCTCCCCTCGTCGCTCCGCCAGCCGCCGCTGTGCCGCTTGCTGTTGATCCCCTCGCTAGATTTCCTCGCCTATGACTCCCTTGCCGAGCTTCGAACCAGCCAAGATTTCTTTTTTTTAAAGGAAAAGAAAAAAATCAAATTAAGTATTTGCTTTATTTTATTAGACAAGTTTATCTTATTTTTATTTTTATTTATTTATTTTATTTCTTGTTTTCTTATTTAAAATACTTGTCTATGTCTAATTGGAAATTCCAACATGCCATTTGATTTGCAATCGCACTGGGTTTTTATTCCATCTATAAGGCTTTAGATGAAATAATTAATCAAGCGGGAATAAAATTGATATTTTGGTCTTTAAGGCTTAAAGTTTATCAATTTTATTAGCGAGATACTATCCCTTGATCTGAAATATCTTTTGACAATTTTGAATGGTCTGTCTTATCTTGACTGCTTTATTTATCATGATTGCTTTATTTATCTTGAAATATGTTTCAGTTAGAATATTGCATGCTTTAGGATTATTTGCATATTTAGACTAAGTATTTTATTTATCATGAATTTTTGAAATATAAAAAATGCAGAAATTTAAGATTTAAGATTTTTGTTTCATTAGCTTAAATTGCATGTTTAATTATTTGACACTTTTTTTAATTTCGAAATTAATTAAAAAAATCATCATGCATATGTCATGTAGAATTAGGGCATTATTTGCACGTTATTGCATAGTAGGATAAAATTGCACGTAATTTAATTCTATATAATATTTTTTTAATTCATTTTAAGTTTAGGTTAGTTTTTTTTTTTTAGATTGACTGCATCTTAGGTTAGATATTGCTAGGTTAAGATAATATCTTGGTTTAAATTAGGGTTTAGGCTAAGCTAATCCTTAATATTAAGTTGGATAGAATCTTAATTTAGCTAGATAATTTTCATATTTTTCTAATTCCGAATTTCATTAAAAAATGCAAAAAATGACTTACGATAAATTAGTTTCAATTTGTAGGATAGATTGCATTATTTTTAATAAATAAATAAATAAATAAAAGATGCCATTGCATGTCATTCAGAATTAAATTCATGAAATACATGCCATTTAGTGATTGTTGCTAGGTCCATTTAATTAGAAATTATCTGCCATTAGAATTATGTCATTTAGTTATATTCCATTGCATAAAGCATGATCCTCATTAATTAAATGAAAACAAAAAAGAAATTGCGTGGTAACTAGAAATCATATCTAAGGTTGATGATGTGAATTCTGATCTAACGACGCATATGCTTTCATTGCTACAAGGTAAGTCCAATAAATTACTCATTGCTTTCTTGGGTGTTAAATTGGTGATTTGTGCACCCGCATGATCGTCTCACATGTTAGGGAAGTGAGTTAAAATCAATCCAAGCTGCCTACAGAAAAACATTTTTTTGAAAATAAAAAGAAATGGTACCGAAAGGGCATTAAAGAAGTCTAGTGTAACCAAGTTCCCGTACCCAAAATGTCTAGTTCGGAGGAGTAAAATAATCCTCCAATTATTTTACTTAGGTGTCTAATCGACCTACTATAAACTGATTAATGACGACTCCTAGATAAAATCCATTTGCATGTTAAAAAATTTAAACCTAAGTCGCGAATTGGTATGAACTTGGGAGAGCCTGAGCTAAGTTAGACTTAGTAGTCCATTAGTCTAATCCTAAGTGGTGCACCCGAAATTTAGCTCACGACAGTATTCTTGGGCATATATATTTCTAAGATGAATTCTTTGGGGCTGGTATCCATCATGTGCCGATGAATCAATAAGATATGACAAACTATTGTTAACATCTAAATTTTGCTTATTTATTTATGACTTAATTGCTTAGAAAATTAAGGATTAATTTATACCCTCTAAGTAAAAAATTATTTTTCATTAAATTGCACCACGTGTAAATATATTAGAAACATTTGCATTACTAGCATCAAAGCTTTAAAAAACAAATATTAAAAATTAATTTTATTTAAAAAAAAAGTTGAAAAACGGAATAGGGCGGGGCTAGGGCTGGGCCTCCCCCTTTTTCCCTTTTTCTCCCTCCTCCCTTCTTTCTCTCCCCCCAGCAGGCTGGCCCACCTTTCCCTTTTGCCAGCCCGGCCCCTTCTCTTCTTCTCCTTCTCTCCTTGCTTCTCCCTCGTTTTGTACGAGAGCTTGGCGACAAAGAAGCACGGACACAAGGACGGCGTACGAGAGGAAGGACAAGCCAAGGAGAATGTCACGCGCGACGCTTGGCCAGGATAATCGATTGGGACAGCTGATGTCGCAAGACAAGGTAGAGAGGACTAAGAGAGGGATAAAGCAGAGAAAGAGAGAGAGAGCTGGAGGGGGGGGGGGGCGAGAACAAAGACCGAGAGAGAGGTGACGGTTCAGAGAGCAAAATCCGAGAGGGAGCTCGAGCTAGAGAGGTGTCAAGAGAAAGGAGTGTGGGCTTCATTCTGGGAGGCGTCCTTTTAGGCAAGGAACCAGGGAAAGAGAGAGCTTGAGAGAGAGTGTGTATCATGAGTGAGAGTTAGAACGAGGGACAGGAGTTGAAGGGAGAAACCGCTGGCAGCCACGCCTAAATCGCAGCCGACGACCCGCCGTCATGCCTCATCTCCCGCGCCTAAAGCTCCAGTAAGTCCCAGCCTTGCGTTTGCCCTATTTTTGGGTATGCCTAGCCGAAGCTCGTAGCCATCCGGCTCACTCGAACTTCGGCCCACGCCATCTATGTGTCTCGTCCCTATGTTTTGTATGGTGGTTGTTGTTGGATGTATGCCCTAAAGCTACCATGTAATAATTACACATTAGGGGTTTTAGTTGTGCTATCATTATCATTATTTAATTAATGGCAATGACGTATTCATTCATTTGTCCAATTATTTATATTTATATTTATGAATAATTCCATAAGTCAGTTGCAACTAGACCTATTCTTGAGATGTTAAGAATATTGTGACGGGTTCATAGTTAGACTGAATCTTTAAATCGTTCCCAATCGATGGATTATTGAGTGAATATTAATAATCCTGTTGAGACCATTGTATTCTTAACTTCGCCATTAAGTATTGGATACTTAAGGGAATTATGAGTTACATGTCATTGGGTATTATGATACCTAAGTTAGAACACGGGTGTTTGTATTAGACATGTTCACTGAACGTGATGCATATAGAACGATTAGTGACATGGAAGCTTTTAGTGTGATCAACATCTAATTGTTTATGCTTTGGTCTTCTGTAAATAATCCTTAGACTTGAGGCACAGTGTTAACTTATATGTCAAACAACTATGATTCATAGGTGCACGTAATGCCGAGTCATTGATCCACCTTTGTACCTATTGGTCATAGTTTGTTCATATACGAAGTTGCACGTGTGTGCAATATGGAATCTGTCTTCTTGTTACATGCAAGGTATAATAATGATGTCATATGCAATCTAATTATGACACTGCATTGAAATCCTCGGCCGGGGTTGTAACTGAGAATAAATTGCTTATGTCTCGAATAAAATGCATGTCAATTAGATTTGTGCATATGATCGAATTGGTGACTTGACAAATATTCCATGGTCTTTGTTTTGATTGGGACATAATAAGACAGAGGTATGTCACAAATCTTACACTATAGCCAAAACTGACGGGTTCATTATGTTCTTAAAGCATTCACACTATCTGAATAGCCATAACATATTGCTAGATGTCAATCATGGCTTGTAGAATTCAAAGATTAATCAGGACAATTAATTCTTTTTGGAGTACTAATATGTTAGTACAAGTCTTACTACCAGCTTAGTGATGAACCTAGGGATATTACACACCATAAACAATAAGGATGATTGGAACGAGAGAGAAATATTGTTGCAAATGTGTTTACAATTACTGCAATCAAATTATGTCGATTTGAGATTTAATTTAATTTGTGTTATAGTCACGAGCTTATTTGCGTATGATGCACATACATGCCCAAAGTGAATATATGTTAATGTATTCCCAAATGTACTTATAAAGATTATGTTCTTTTTTTTTAAAGGGGATTGCTTAATTAATTATTTATTCGTTTAATTAATTAATTAATTAATGTTTAATAAAAATATTTAAAGCTTCCTGCATGTGCACGAAGCACATGCACGAAACTTGGATGGTCAGCTTCATGTTACCATCCGTTCATGCACGATCGTTCGTGCATGAATGGACAATTAGCAATGGTTGCTGATCGTCCCCTCGATCAGCAACCATTGCTGATTCAAGTATTTTTCATTTTAAAATGCTGCATTGAGGACAGAAAATGGTTTACTGAAAATAGAGAGCAAAGGGTGTGTGTGTTCTTGTGTCTTTGAGACGTGAGAAAAAGGGGGATTCTCTCTTGTTCGGGTCGTGACTAAAACATCAAGGATATGGCGGATTGTCTCCACGAGATTGCTAGCACGATCATAGTAGTGATTATTCAAAAGTTCTCTCTTCCGTTCGATGTCTGTTGTTGGTGTGTCTGAACTAGAGGTCCAACGTTTATGGGACTTGAACTAAATAACATCTGAACCAATTCGTTTTAAAGCACGCTTTAAGATGTAATTCGTTTAACTCCCTTTTATATTCAGATTTTTGATTAAAACGCACGAACAATGCCTTCGGAGAATCATGTATAAAATATATCATATTTGTTTCCGATGCGTTCTTTTTGTTAATTTAACCTATACATGATTCATGAAACCCCAACAGTTGTCGCCAGCCCTAGCGCGAGTTGGTCGGTTTTTCCCTTTTAGCATGTGCGCCTCAAATGTTTAATGAAATGTTTCTGTGATGTCCTTGAAAGCCATGTCTGTTTTGTACCCCTCGCAATTGTATGCCCGTTCCGTGAACCTTTTGCTATCTTGCCCTGCTTCTCGGTTCTTCTTTGTTGTGGTCCATAGACGTGCTGTGCTTGGGGTAGGCTGACGTGTTCATTTTGGGTCGTCTAGTGATGATGCCCTTCGAATGTGGGTGCGAGTCCCATTATGAAATGGTCAACATCTTCTCCCTAATCCACACATATAACCGTTCGACGAAGTGCCTATAAGAGCCCGGTGCAAAGTAGCGCTTTTTTGTCTAACCTGGAAGTACGTTGGTCGGGAGTAAGCCACCTTAGTTGTTTTCTTTAAAGTCCTTTTCATGGTTGAGTTTTTCTTCTTTTTTTTTTTGCATCTTAGCCATTCTCTTTGTCCTACGTCTTACATTCCCAGAGTCAATCGGTGATGGTATTCCGGCCAAAAAAATAAAAGATGGTTTGGTGTGGATCTTCAGTGAAGTTCGTATTGCACCCTATATATCTTTATTGTCCCATCCGTATGTGGTGTATTCAGTATGATGTCTGCAAGTTATTGTTCGTTGAAGTTTGTCTATTTTCCCGGTTAGTTCATAGATGCTTCAGGTTTATATTACGTGAGTGAAGCCGAAACCCAAGCGGTGGGGGTGAAAGAAAAAGAAATAGAAAACGGTAATAAAAAGAAGAGAAAAGACAAAATGGGGAGGAGTGAATTAGTTTTGGGCTAGAACGTGTTTGGGCTCTGGCGGACATGGGCTCAAAATTAGCTTGTTGAGTTTGGGCTCAGCTCCAGTAATAATAGCACTGAAAGATTTTGTTGTTAAAGTGGGCTAGGTTCGTATAAGGATTGGGCTGATACTTTTTGTGGGCCGGAGATGGCTGGGACGAGAATAGAAAATAGAAATGGGCTGGAGGCTCCGAATGGGCTCTAAGGCTAGTCCGGATTTAGACCCAACCCGGATCGATAGGGTCTGGTTAGCTTAGTCGGGCCTAGTCACCTGGCCCGGATTTCTTTCTCCCTTTTAATAGTTTTAAAATTCACGAAAAATATTAGAAAAATAAATCATAAAAATTTAAAAAATTATAAAAAAATATTTAAAATTCAGAAAATGTATTAAAAATATTTAAAAATTATAAAAAATATTTAAAATTCAGAAAATGTATTAAAAATATTTTAAAATAGAAAAATATTAAAATTTTAGAAAAATTGGGAACTCCCTAAAATTCCAAAAAATTCAAATTTTTTTTTTTCAAAAAAAATTAGAATTCCTCGAAAAGGGTTAAAAATAGTTTTGGATAGTTTTTTTTTTTTGGTGAAATGTAAGAAATATATTGATAACTTTGGACAAACAAGAAATGGCGCTAACTTACACTCTAACCACGTAGCAGGAATAGTGGAAGGGAGTCAAAGGGAAAACAAAAGAAAGAAGAAAACGCCCACAACCCGAGCTGAGGCAAATCCAAACCTAGCAAACCTCTACTACACTCTTAAAAGTGGGACGAGATAACTAGGACGGTACAAAGACAAGCACCAACAACAACAAGCAAAACTACCGAGAAAAGACCGAGGGGTCGAAGCCCCAATTCCTTTGAAGTCTTCTATTTCTTGGGGTAAGAGGCACATTCTTGAAGGAGAGAACTCTGTCCTTGACAACTTTGATCAAATAATTTTTGAGAATCGACACGGAAACGGTTTCACCCCGAAAGATGATGCAATTTCTCTTCTTCCAAATTAGATAACACAGAGCTCCAAAAGAGAACCTAGCAATTTTGTGGAAGAAATCCTTACCCGATAAAAACTTTAGAGCCCAAGCGGAGGTCTCGGTCCATGGTCTGATTCTCCAAGGTAGGTTGCACCTAGAAGCCCAGAAATAAGCTAGGGTAGCAGGGGTTTGACAGTTAAAGAAAATGTGATCAATAGAGTCTGGCTGAGTTGAGCAAAAGGTACAGACCAAGTAGTCAATCCTACCGTAAGAAAGTAGGAGTGATTGAGTCGGTAGGCGCTTCTTGGCAATAAGCCATAACAGAAATTGATAACGCGGTGCCAAGGAATTATCCCAAACCAGAGTCACCCAAGGAACTTGATCTTTTTTAACTCTGATTAAATTCCAGGCCGAAGCAACCGAAAAAAGGCCTGAAGAATCACCGCACCAAAGGAACCGGTCACAAACATTAAAAAGCACCGGCAAGGAGAAGCCCCAACTTTCCAGGCGGGATTTAAAGGCCGGGGCAGAAGTGTACAGTTCAGAGATAGCTGAATTCTTAGATAAACCCAAGTCCTCCATTATAGTGGAAGAAACAATTGCGTCAAAAGGACCACACGAAAGCCAGTTATCATGCCACAGAGATGTCTGCATTCCGTTGCCAATTTTCCAGCGAAACGACTGGCGAAAGTAGGGCCTAAGCTGCAAGATTTTTTTCAAAGCCCACGAGCATAAGGTTGGTTGAGGAGAAATCTAGAAATTCAATCTCTTTAAGAAATTCGAGTGAATCCAACGACATCAGAGTGACTTCTTATTAGTAAATAAGAACCAAATGTATTTGAGTAAGGAAGCTCTACTGCAATCTTTAAGGTTTCTAATAGCCAAGCCACCCTCAGATTTTGGCACGCAAATATCTAGCCACGAGACTTTGGCCCCGCCTTTTCCCAAGGCAAAACCTTTCCAAAGTAATTGTCTCAAGATGCGCTCAATATTCAGAAGAACAGCAGTAGGTAAAGAAAAGACACTGGCCCAAAATGCCTGAATGGAATGGAGGACGGACCTTATAAGTTGGAGTCTCCCTGCAAAAGAGAGAAACCGATGAGCCCAAGATTGGACTCTTGCTGTAATACAGTTGATCAACTCAGTGCAGTCAGTTTTGGTCAATCTAGAAGAGATGATAGGAACCCCTAAATACCGAATAGGGTGTTTGCCTTCTTGAAAACCAAATGTAGATAGAATATTCATCTGAAGGGAAGAGGAGCCCCCCCGATAGGAAAACATCACTTTTGATTCTATTCGATACAAGACCGCTCTAGGAGGAGAACGTGTCAAGGCTCCTTTTAAGCACCACCGCCAACTTCCAATCCGCACGGCAGAACAAGAAGACGTCGTCAGCGAAAAAGAGATGGGAGAGTCTTGTAGATTTACATCTCCAGAAGAACTTGAAATCTTTGACGGAGGTCCTCAGATTGATGATGCCCGAAAAAAACTTCCATCATAAGGGCAAATAGATAAGGAGACATCAGGTCTCCTTGCCGGATGCCTCTGCCACTATCAAAGAAGCTGTGAAGCTCCCCATTGATAGAGATAGAGAACATAGGTGTGCAAATGCAAACCATGACTAGTTTAATAAACCACTCCGGAAATCGGAAGGCTAGAAGGGTTAACTCCAAGAAATCACAATCCACGGTATCATAAGCTTTACGGAAGTCAACTTTAACGGCACATTTCGGAAGATAAGGATCAAGGTGCAAATAGCTCCTGTGCCAATAAAATGTTGTCTCTAATCCTCCTACCTCTGACAAAGGCGTTCTGAGTAGGATTAATAATACTGTTTAGAACCATAGCAATCCGATTTGCCAAGATTTTTGTAATGACCTTATAAATAGTATTGCAGCACGCAATAGGTCTGAAATCAGTAACCTCGCAAGCATTAGGTACCTTAGGTATTAATGCCAAAATTGTAGCATTAACTTCTTTCAGGAGACGACCCAAGGAAAAAAAGTCCTTCACAGCCCGAATCACCAAAGGTCTAACAATTCTCCAATTGTTTTTATAGAATTCAGCAGTGAAGCCGTCAGGGCCCAGAGCTTTACCTCTTGGAAGAGAAAAAATGGTGTCTTTAATCTCAGAGTTCGAGACAGGTGCAGCAATGGAGCAAACCTAGGCATCCGAGAGTGGGCTGCGAGTAACTTGCTGCAAGTCTTCCAGGGACGGCTTGACAAGGGCAGCGTGGGGGGATAATAGATCCGAGAAAAAAGAGACAAAAACCTACGGCACCCGAGTTGGATCGGAAATAAGAGAGCCAAAGGAGTCCTTAACAGAGAGGATTCGATTGGTGAGGTGTCTCGCCTTCACAGAATTGTGGAAAAACTTTGTGTTGCGATATCCCTCCTTAAGCCATTTAACTCTTGATTTCTGGCAATAAAATGATTCTTCTTGACCACGAAGGTCTATGAAAATACGCCGCTGGCATCTTTCAAGTTCTGCAAGATCAACATTATTAGGGTCAGATTGGAGACCAACCTAACTAGACCGAAGAGCTTCTCTAGCTTCAGTAGTTCTAATAAAGATGTCCAAGAAAGCTTCTTGGTTAAGCAATTTGAGGCGAGCCTTTAGAAATTTCAATTTAAAGACAAGCCTGAACATGGGACAGCTAATCATTGGAGAGTTCCATGCTTGCTGGACAATAGTTTGAAAGTTTGGATGCTCAGTCCAAAAGTCGAAGAATTTAAAAAGCTTCTTCTTGGACGGTGGATTAATAACCCTAACAAACATCAGAGAGTGATCAGATATTCCGGGGTTCAAAAAAGCCACTTTCGAGAAGGAGAAGTCGATGTTCCATTTAGTGTTAACTAAGATCCTGTCAATCTTCCTTTGCTTCTTGGAGGAACCGGCCGAAGTTGACCAAGTATATAGGAGACCAACATACCTTAGGTCCACTAATTATATTTGGTCAAGACAAAGCCGGAAATCATCAAAACATGGCAACCATGTATTAGAACCAGCAAAATAGTCAAAGGGTCCTTTATAGCATTGAAATCGCCCGCCACAAGCCAAGCCGAATCCTAAAAAAGATCATTGCAATGGACGAGATCCTCCCACAGAGACCCGTGTTTGAAAAAAGTGTGCTCTCCATACACCGCCGAAATGCAGTAGGAGGTATTGACGGCATTAAGCTTGAAGTGACCATGAATAGCCTGAGCACTAGTAGAGATAAGATCAAAATTTGCAAAATCTGGGTTCCACCCAAGCTAAATTCTACCACGCGGGGCACAATCATAGTTGGCAACCCACTTCCATCCTCTCAGCAAGGTAAAAGATATGGAATCAAAAAGAGATTCAGGAACTTTAATTTCAAAAAGCCCCACCAGGCACAACTTGTTTGAAGAAACAAACTTTCTAATTTCCGCACGTCAATGAGATTCATCATGCCTCTAATATTCCAGAAGCCAAAAAACATTAGGAGGGGGAACAGGGACTTACCTCCTCTTGGAGGCCTTGTGACTAGTAGAAGTTGCCTTAGGAATAGCCGAAGGGGGCGGTGCAGGAGGGTCTAGTGGAAGTAACAAAAGTTGGTCTTGAACGCTCATAACCGCCTTAGGAGAACTCGGGCCTTTTGAGGATAGGGGTCTATTTGAGAGCATATCATCATCACTCGGAGCAACCAAACTACTCACACTACAAATCTCATCTCATCACTCGGATAGTTTTTTGGCTTTTGGATAGTTTTCTCCTAAAAGTGTGGGAAAATCTTGGATAAAAATTATGCTCAAAATTAAATAAACCTAGGGCTTTACAATGAAGTTTGAATGTTTCTTTTTAAGATAAATGCCTTTGATTGCACACTTTCTAATTGACTCCGATAGGCCAATGGCGACTTCTCATTTGAAAATCCTCATAGTATCATTTGAAGCTAAAATTGAATACCCTAACATTGTGCACGAGGTATAGACTTAGGAAAGCTCGCGCTTAAAGGAAATTCATGGGCCCGCCTTTTAAGTAATATCTCAAAACCTATGTCATTTCCTTTCCTTGACGGAAAAGGTAGGTCGTGACAACTATGTACTAAGCATCATATATAAGGGGCAAACAAGTGAGAAAATTTAAAATAACAAGTATGTGTGTGTGTGTGTGTGTGTGTGTGTCTATATATATATAGAGATATAGTTTAAATAATCATAAATAGTAGCTTCACATAATTGGGGAGAATTACCAAAAAGTATTAAACCTATTGTAATTGTATCAATTCAGTCCTAAACTTTTTATTTGCCAAAATTGGCTGGCCGACGTTGACGTGGACACCGGTCTTCCTAAGTGAACGCCGACGTGGAAATTTATAATTTTTTTTAATTTTTTTTCGAATTTTTAATTTTTTTGGATTCTTTTATTCTTTTTTTTTTTCCCCACCTTTTTCTTCCTCTAGTCGGTGAGGCTCGCCCTCACCGACCACTAGCAAAGGTGAGCCTTGCCCAGTGACCGCGAGGCCGCCGTCACCACATCTAGCAAGGAGCCTCGCCAGTGGCCGGCGAGGCTGCCGTCGCCAAATCTAGCAAGATTGAGCATCACCAACCACTGGCAAGGCTCCTCGCCAGATGTGGCGACAGCAACCTCGCCGTTGCTAGGCAAGGCTCGCCTTCGCCAGTGGTCGGTGGGGACAAGCCTCGCCATTGGCTGGCGAGGTTGACTTCGCCGGCCCTCACCTTTGGCTAGCCAAAAGGAGAAAGTGGGGAAAAAAAAGAAATAAAAAATTTGAAGCATATTAAAAATTACCACGTTAGTGCTCGCCGAACGGCCGGTGTCCACGTCAGCGTTTGGTCAGCCAATTTGGCCGGATGGACTGAATTGGCACAATTTTAAAAGGTTTAGGACTAAATTGGACAAAAATAAGTTTAGGACTAAATTGGCACAATTGTAATAGGTTTAGGACGTTTTTGGTAATTCTCCCCACATAATTATTTAGGCAAGGGGTGAGATCGAGTTGAGTTGAGATAGGAGGGAAAATTGTTCAAAATGTCTTACACATGTTAACCTTTTAATTTTGTAAATTAAGTCTTAAACATTTTTATGTTTTGCTAATTAAATACATTTGGCCCACTTTAGTAAAAAATTATTGATGTGGACGTTGACCATCGTATATGGCACAACTAACATTAACATAAACAATTTTAATAATACTTTTAAAAAAAAAAATTTGTTTTGTTTTCCTTTTTTTTTACTTCTAAGCCTAGTGAGGGCCAAGCAACTCTCCCCAACCACTAGCAAGGGTTGGTCGACCCTCAATGGCCACTAGGCGAGGGCCATGAGACCATGCCACATAGGATAACTGACGTCTATATCAGTGATTCTCGATCAAAATTGGTCGGATAGACTCAATCGGCAAAACATAAAAGTGTTTAGGATTAAATTAATATAATTAAAATGTCTAGAATTGAATTGATATAAATGTAATATGTTTATGTTTTTCTTGGTAATTATCCTAAGGAAGCTGGCCCTAGATTAGTGCTATTCATGGTATAGCCGATTTGCTTTAGGACTCAAGCCCATCATGTTATACATAGAGATTTTAAGGCCAGCAACATATTATTGGATCGTGATTTTATGCCCAAAGTGTCAAATTTCGGTTTGACTCGCACTGTTATGGATGAGGAAACTAGACGCATCTGTAAACGTGTCATGGGAACCTTCAGCTCAGAAAACTCCTCTCTTGTTCAAATGGTTCCTTTGGTTTCCTATCTCGCATCCTTTGATTAATTCTAAATGTGTCGGTCCTAAATGTTTGTCTAAAGCAACATAAGATCAGCAAATTCTGAGGTTGCTTAGGAAGAATGGGTATCCTATTCCTCGAAACCTCAATCTTTGCATCACAAGGTTAATTCATAACAAACTTTGCTCTTGCATACTTTCACTGGACTTATGGTCTCGAGAGGCACATACGGAAGTATCCATTAGGTCATAGGCAATTTGTTTTCTGATGTTTGGCTGTAACATCTCCACATGTTGATTGCATCTAGGTACATCAACCCTCCTCACTTTATTGCTTTATTGTCCGGGCAGGTGGTCGGTGTCCTGGTGTTATTCACTAAAAGGAACATCAAGCCTTTTGCTGCTACAATCACAGAGAGACCCAAAAGGGGCTAAAGTCCAAGCGAGGCTGGAGTGTGGGATTTTGATGGCTATGCTTTTGATGGAGTTGGTGGTGTTGTGCTGATGGATGCCGCACATGGTTGCTAGGTGAGCAGTTAGGAAGGGGTGATGTGATGGATAAGAAGCGGAGCACGAGGATCATGAATGTGCAAGAGGAATCGATGGCGAACGCTGCTACAATGGCGGAGGTCAAAGCCAAAATGTTAGACAAGAGGATGAGATGCCAGTGTGGGCAATGGGTGATTCTAGAGGCTGGTCGGATTGCTACATGAGAATTTTAATGTGTTGGGCCACTATTTTTTATTTTTTTTGGTCGATGGGCCACTACTTGGGTGGCCATCTTGAGTAGGATAAATAATTTTTGTGGATCATTGCTTTACTTGAATGAATGGACTGATGGCGATGTCACCAATTCTTTGAAGAATTGGGTTCGCCTTAATAGTTAATTCAACAAGGAGCAACGAAGTACTTGCACATTGTTTGGGGGAAAATACCAAATAAAATAACTCACAGAGGTAAGGTGTGTGCTTGACTGCATACATTAAGCTTTCGCATAAGTGTAGCTAATTTCATATCACAATAGTCTCAAAACATGAGTAAACACCATGATATTCACATTTCACGCACAAAAACAAGTGCAAACAAAGATCATGTCACATATGTCATTGTTCAATAATAATAGTACAAATCATTTTCAAATCTTCATAGGATGATAGAGGCAAGGTCAATAGGTGGATTCAACCATTTCAACATACAAGGGAAGCTGTAGGATTACAAACAATATGACAGGGATGATAGCCAACAAAGTAATGGGGGTGCAAATTCAATTCCATCATTTGCTTAGGACAATTGTAAGAGTAAAGCCAAAAGCCACAAGCATAAAGGCCAAAGAGAGAAAGAGTAACGTGACGCCTAACATCAATTTTTTTTTTTTTTGGTAGAGATTGAAGGTAGACTTTTGCGGTATAGCGTGAAGTTACGATAACCAAGAAGATCAAGGTGGTAGTGACAGAAGAGAAGAGAGCTAAAGCGTTTGCAACCGCAAATAACATGAATGAACCCTTCCTCGGAAAGATTGGGATCCCTGTACCGTTGTTGCCTCTAGGTAATGTAAAAGCAATAGCAAAAACTATTGTAGCGATGAGTGTTGCTACAATGCTACATCGCTACAAAATGTTGATGTATCCTTCATCAATTCTCTTGCCTCTTTAAGCAAGTCTTTGTGTAGTTCTACAAAAACTTCCCAATATGTTTTGCCTCTTCTTTCTTCTTTTAGTGCCCATTTTAGACATTTAGAAGAAGGGCCGCTCTTATCTTTCTTTGCCATCATCTATCAACACAAAAGCAAATTAGAGAGCACAAAAGAGTGGCAAAACAAATAAGGTGAACCAACCTTAAATTCCAGACATTTAATTAAAGGAGAGCACCTATCTTCAAGTACCTATAGAAATGAGAGTACGTATATTAATGTGAATGTAAGTAAATTAAAGAGTAGCAAGCAAATATGGTGAACCAACCTCAAGCCATTGAAGTTCCTTTTGCATAAGAAAAGCTGATCCATAATCATTTTTCAGTACATGTCCCTCTAGCCAAATAAAGCTATCGACAAAAAAAGGTACCTCACTTTTGTCTGGCCCAAAAACACATGCAAGGAACTTCCATTCGAATCTAGGCAAACTCTTTCTAAAGAAGCATATAGAATGTAGATGTAAAATGGAAAATTTTCAATTTCTAGTTTTAGACAACAATTGAATCTACACCAAGTAAAGCCCCTTTTTTCTTTGGCTAAAGAAAGCTACACAAATTTGCAAGCCTTTATCTAAATAAAACTATCGGCAAAAATGGGCGCCTCACTTTTATACCAAGAAACACAAGCAAGAAGCTTCCATTCAATTCAAGGCATAATCTTTCTAAAGAAAAAGTTTTCATGCAAAGTATAGATGTAAAATGGAACATTTTCCAATTTTCAATTTTAGACACCAATGGAGTCTTTACCATGTTAAGCCTCTTCTTTCTCGCACTAAGGAAAGTTATTCAGGCAAGTTAATTTGTAAGACTTTAGTCAAATAAAGTTATCGCCAAAAACAGGCACCTCACTTTTGTTTGGCCTAAAATCATAATCAAGAACTTCAATTTGATTCAAAGTAGAATATCTCTAAAGAAAAATCTTTCATCCAAAATGTAGATGTAAGATGGAAAACTTTCAATTTCCAATTTTAGACATCAATGGAGTCTTTACCAAGTTAAGAACTTCTTTCTCGTGCCTAGGAAAGCTATAAAGGCAAGTTAATTTGCAAGCCTTTAACCTAATAAAACTATCAGTAAAAAGGGGCACCCCATTTTTGTTTGGCCCTAAAACACATGCAAAGAACTTCCATTCAATTCAAGAAAAAGCCTTTGTAAAGAAAAAACCTTCACGCAAAATGTAGTTGTAAAATGGAAATTTTCCAATTTTCGGTTTTAGACCCCAATGGAGTCTTTACCAAGTTAAACCATTTCTTTCTCGGGCTCAAGAAAGTTATCGAGCAAATTAATTTTCAAGCCTTTAGCCAAATAGAATTATCGGCAGAACAGGTGCCTCACTTTTGTTTGGCCCAAAAACACAAGCAAGAAATTTCTATTCAATTCAAGGCAGAATCTTTTTAAAGAAAAAGCTTTCACGCAAAATATTGATGTAAAATGGAAATTTTCCAATTTTTGATTTCAAATACCAATGAAGTCTTTACCAAGTTAAGACACATCTTTCTCATAGTTAGGAAAGCTATTTAGGCAGGTTAATTTGCACGCCTTTAACCGCAGAAAACAATCGACAAAGACGGGTGCCTCACCTTTGTCTTATCCAAAAACACAAGTAAGGAACTTCTCTTCAATTCAAGGTAGAATCTTTCTTAAGAAAAACCTTTCATGAAAAAATATAAATGTAAAATGGAAAAATTCCTACTTTTGGTTTTGAAAGTAACAGAATCTTTATCAAGTTCAGCCACTTCTTTTCGGGCTTACAAACATTATTTAGGTAAGTTAAAATTAAAGCCTTTAGCCAAATAAAGCTATCGTAAAAAACAGGCACCTCACTTTTGATTGGCCCAAAACCCAAGGATCTTCCATCTGATTCAATGCAGAATATTCCAAAAGAAAACGCTTTGATGCAAAATATGTTATGGCTAAAACTATCACCTGGAAGAGAAGTGAATAGGTGATGTTGCGGAAATGAAAGAATTTAAACTAATATTTTAGCAAAACAACTTATGGTGACAGTGACAGATAGTAGCAATTAGATCTTACCAATGTGCAATTCTATCACAATTAATAATGAAGAGAATAATGGATAGAGAATTGCACATTAAATATTATAGTGATTTGGTTTTTGCAAGTTTACGTATATTCTCCCGCGCTAATAGCCTATTGGTTGGACTTCACTATGAAGAACCGATCAGAGGTTACAAGATCCGTGTAGCGAATACTCAAACTCGTGTGAATAATTCCTCACACACTCTCAACCTCTAAATAATTACACAATATTACTCATAGAGACGAATTAATAAGATAAAAAAAAAAAATACTCTTTAGACTTTGAAATTAAAAGCTTCAATTCTCGTAAATTCAATTTTCCTTTCAGCTTCAAGACCTCCTCTTATACTCCTCCCAGTCCAAGCTGATTATTGAACATATTTTTTATCCAACCAATCTACCTGTTGGTTTAGATCTCACTTAGAAGGTCTTATTGCTTCAAAATCGCCGAGGATTATGCTTTCCATAGATTCTGCCACCTATACAGCAGTTTGGGTTTCCATATATCAAGTGATTTAACATGGAAAGAATGTTTTGTCTCAAGTATATCGTTCTAAGAAAATTTAATCTCTAAGAGATATTTAGAAAACTTTCCTTTTGCAATTGCTTATGTATAAGCTAAGAAATCCAACCACTAGCCGTCACACAAATATATTACATTCCTCTTAGCCGTTTGATAGAACAAATAATGAAAGAAATAATTAAGCCACAACTCCAACTCAGATTGATATCGTTTGATTATTTCCCATCAGACTTTTCACCTAAAACATACTTATCATCAGAATCAAAGACTTAACTCAAGATAAGCCTTGTCATATTTCAAAATTGCTTTAGGGAACATTATCTCAACAAAATATACATGTAAAATGGAAATTTTCCACTTTCCCAATTTTCATTTCCAAAATTTTTATTGAAATTATGTCTTGTAGGAATTTTCGTTGCCATGTTTGCACAATTCGAACCTTGTACCCACCAATGACCAAAAATTACATCATCTTGCACAAGTTTCATTCCTATCGAAAACCATTATCTAACCAAACATATTTTCAAGAAAATGCATGATGAAAACAAAATACATTTTTCATTAAAACATTTTTGTGAACGAGATGCATCCTAAATACCTTGAAAGATTTGATGGTGATTTTTTCTTTTTTGAAAAATGATGAAATGATACATGTGCAAAATCAAGAGGCAAAAAGGTTGATTCGATAATGTTGTTGGTACTCATTTGTCAGCCTTCCAAGGTGACTTGATATTGAGAGGTTTCAAGTATTTAGAAAGTTCTAATTGCAAGAGTTGGGAAATTTATAATAAAAAAAAAAAGTAATGAGAGGATCTTTGAAATGGCAAATTGAGGCGAGATTTGATGTTGACCTAAGAATTCATCTTGCTTATGGCTAGTTGACTAAAATTATGTTAGCCTAGGACTCTCTCCTCAATCTTGATTGGTAAAATCACGTTAGCTTCTTCATGTCTATCTAGCATGTAAAATATTTTGAAAAAAAAATTAGAACAATAAACACATATATACTGCTCACCTGAAAATTAGAACAATAAACGCACATATACTGCTCACCTCCCTAATGGATGAAGTGCTTAGACCTAAGTATTATTTCCTTTGACTATCACTCCATACAATATGTTAAGAGGGTGTGCAAATTAGGCATGGGACCCTTGCCCCTAGTGTCATTGATTATTCTCGCCACATCATCCAGAAAACAAGGTTGCCATAGATGAGGGAGAATTACCAAAAAAGTTTAATACGTAAGTAATTATCTCAATTCAATCATAAACCTTTTTTTAGCCAATTGAGTCAAACTTTTTTGTATCTGTGTCAATTCAGCCCATTTGGCTCAATTTGGCTAATCGGTGCAAAGGTGACGCGGTCGACACTCACGTCAACACCAACGTGGATAATTTTTAATAATACTTTAATATTTTTTGAACTTTTAGTTATTTTTTCTTTTTTTTTTTTTTTTCTTTCTCTGTATTTTTTTTTCATCTTCCTTCTTCCTCTCGCCGATGAGATCTACCTCATCATCACTAGGCAAGCTTGCCCTCACTAGCCAAAGAAAAAAGGGAGAGGAAAAAAATAAAGAGAAAGAAAAGAAAAAAATTAAAAAAATTGAAAGAATATTAATATTATAAAAAAATTATTCACATTAACATGAGCCACCCACATCAATGCCAATCAACCAAATTTAGACGAACAGACTGAATTAGTACAAACACAAAAAATGTAGAACTCAATTAGCTAAAAAAAAAGATTTAGAATTAAATTGACATAATTATGATATGATCATTTTTTGTAATTTTCCCCCAAAGATAAAATGCATGGGCTTATACTTATCAATTAAACGCATTTAACATAGTAAATTTATGCTTTAACTTTGCAACTTAAAAATGGCATGAAGAATAGGAATGGGGGGAGAAAGCATGTAGGAAATTCAAAGTAATTTGTTTGGGAGGGCTCGGAATTGAAGAAGATTTTGATGGGAGCTAATTTCTTGGGCTTCTAAACTGTTATACATGTGACAAATTTACCGTAAACTAATTTTTTAACCATAAAAAATCCCAAACTAGTACAAATATGACGACTTTACCCTTGTGAGTTTCCATTAAATTTTACTATCAAATTGTTAACTTAGATGGCATGTGGCGCTTGACAAATGTATCAATTTCGGGTTTACCCTTCGTTTGTCACAAGTATACTAGTTTGTGATTTTTTTTTTTGTATTAATCAAATTTAATGGAAACTAGCAGAGTGTAAATTTGTCACCATTCTTTACCAAAAAAATTATTCTTTACCAAAAAAAAAAAAAAAATTTCACCACCGTACTAATTTGGAGTTTTTAATAATTAAAAAATTAGTTTATGTTAAATTTATCACAAGTGTACTAATTTTCAATTTTGTGGTATTAACCCATATATATTATGTATGTATGTATGTATGTATGTATGTATGTATGTATGTATGTGCATGAATGTATGTATAATGGAGTTTGCTTCTTTTTTACAATCCAGTATTCAAGGCTTGTTGGTAGCACTTCAAAAATAAGATTCTAAACACATCATATCAATATGGAAGAGTGCACTCTTAAAGATTATTTGGAAAGGTGGACACCTCGAGTTATATGAAAATCGACTCAAACTCCACTTGAACCCTAACAAAAAACTCAAATAATTTCCAAAACTTATTCACAAGTTTTGCCGTCATTGCACTTATCTTGTCATCTTTACCCATCTTATTTATGCACCCGGAATACTCATTAGCCCTTCTCTTTAATTCTACTATTTTTTTCAAGCTACAATGAAGGAAATTAGTGATCTGATAAAGCTACGTATTCAATTTTACTTGGAGCTTATTTGGATTTCGCATTATGGTAGGAGGTCGATGACGTTGTGGAGAATCGCCAAGAAAGGAACTCTCAAATGCTTTTTAAAGGTAAGCTCAGCCAATGAGTTCTCATTAGTTCATGTGTCTGCACCAAAAGGATTGACCAAGATGATGCTTGCGGCAACAAAGTACAACCCTAAGTTCGATGCTGCAACTAATGTCTCCAGAGCAGCTTCCTAAATGCAAAGAGAACTCCAACAGTTTTAAGGTAAGTATCTTTTTTATTATATATTTGATAATTACTAATAATTATCATTATATCTTGACAAATATCTTAAAATATGGTAGCGAGGATAATGACTCCGCAAGTGTCATAATTTTCCTACAAAACTCGCTTGATTACCATAAAAAAAGAATTCCGATCACCTGAATAACAAGATGACTAAAAAATTGTTTATTTAAGTGCTATGAATTCAAATAAACGTTCATTTGAAGACCATACCGTTCAATTGATCACATAAGGGCCATAAATTTTGTACATTCACTATAAGGGTCATGGTATGTAAGATTTTCACGTTTTCTTAAAATGTTATGGCACTCTAGTTGAATATTTTTTAGAAGTTAAGGCATTCAAGTGATTAAAAAAAAAGTTACAACATTGAAGTAAACACCATACGAAAGTTCTGACAATTATAACATTATTTTTCCCAAATTTTTAGATAAGAAGATATACTCCAACAAATATATTTCCAAGATAAATTCTTTGGAGTAGCATCAATCATGTGCCACATAAATCTAAAAGATATGACAAAATATGTACATGTGAGTCCTGGGTGGGGAGGAGAGAACCCAGTCATAGCTAATTTGATCATTCATTTAATACCAAGCATAAAAAATATGCAGCAAAAAAGAGAGAAAATTTTGAAGGTGGATTTGTTTCACGAAAAATAAATGATTTAGAATAAAATTGGTCACTCATATCATCTTAAAAAATGAACGAATGAAAAATAATTTCATTATTTACGAAATTGTTTAAACATAAATTGTTGTATATATAAAAATATTTATTTAATATACAGCGTGTCCCAACGTATCGAAATTTTATATTTTTTTGAGAAACGACGTGTTGGTGTGTCATGTCGTGTCGTGTCACATGTCGCGTGTCAATATCGATGCTACATAGTAATTAATTGTGTCTGTAGTCCAAGCGAATGATGTCGAGAATTGTGAAATGAGCAAAAATTACCTAGTTTGCCATGTAAGACAAACGCATGAACGGGCGACAGATCAAGTGGCCCTGCCAACAAAAGCCCGAGAACCTCCAAGTTGCCCCTCTCGACGGCCAAAGACACCGGACATTCACCTTCCTTGTTCTCCCAATACGTGGGTTGCTAGTCCTCACCTATCAAGATCCGAACCACGTCAAGATGGCCGCTCACAACGGCCTCATGCAGCGGGGTGTTTCCCCTCTTACTCTTCACTTGAATGAGAGTCCGCCACATCTTGCACCTGCCGACGTGCGATGCTCGGCCAATGAAGATCAGGCCGTGGGGTCTCTTCCGGCCCTGGTAGCCAAGTGAAGCGTGGTGTCTCCCCTGCAATTTTTCCTGGCCACGAGCTGGTCGGGGAGGTGGCTGACTATGTCTCTCAGGCTCTCGTCTCTCTCAAGGCCGGCAGCAACATGGAGCAACGAATTTCGAGAGGGGCTCATAATGACCCGCAGACACAGAAGTAGTTTGCGCTCGGAACAGTAACGTTCTACGACTCTGATGAATGCATCCACATCGCCTTGTTTTGGCTGCAGTGAATGGCTCCTGGGCCGTCGTCTCATCGCAGGATAAAAGGAGTTTTGTGTCAACATCGCTTCCAATCTCTGCAGCCTTCGTCTCCAGAGAGCACTCTCTTGCAGACTTATCTCTACTGCCATGTTTCATTGGTCTAAAGGAATGCTCTCCTTGGTCTCGAAGGTAATAACAAGAAACTCAGTAGATGGATCGCATCGACCGCTCTACTCTGCTGCTGCGAGTAGCTTCAAATTACACACTGGTGAGGCTTTCAGTGATTTTGCTTGATGAAAATGCAAATTACTCTCTTGCCTAACCTTGTCTGAATGAACAAGTAAAACGAATTCCATTTTTCAGTTCCGATCTGCAATTTTGCGCGACTCTTTTTAAGGTTCTCGTTCCGATAATTCACAAAACGAATGAGATTAGAGTTCTCTACAGTGCCGCGGCCTTTCGCAAGACAATAATAATCGATGACTGACCATTATTTTGTCGGCCATCGACTAGGGCCGGACACCTTTGCTGTGGGAAAAGCCACAGTTGAAAGATTTACTGACCTAAAATGTTATGAAAAGGACCCAGATTCCCTCCATCACAAGCGTTCACGTATGATGCTACTGATATAGCTAGTATGAGTACCTAGAGGGGGGTGAATAGGTATATAAAAGATTTTTCTTGATAATTGCACAATACTAGACAGTTGAAGGATTTGCAACAAATAATAATCAACGTAAGACTGAGTAAAGGAAAGAGAGAATTGAACACGCGGTTTATAGTGGTTCGGTTTGATTCAAGCCTACGTCCACTCTTCTGCACTGACAGCCTATTGGCTGGATTGCACTATGAACAAAGAGATGTTACAGCGTTGATCTTCCTTGATTTCTCGGTGTAGATGATCTACCACACTCGCTCAAGGTATCACCAAGTATAGACACTCTTTGTGTATACAATTTCACTCAAAATGTATCGACTAATAATCAAGGTGCTTCAGACTCTGGAATTTCTCTATCGATCACGCACTAAAACAACTAGAACGTCTTCCTTTTATACTCCTTTATGCCATCATACCTGTTGGCACTTACCAAAGGAATTCCTCCAATCTACCCGTTGGACGGAATGAATTAAGAAGATCATTCGAGCTATTAAAGGAACCTGACGATAGCCCATCAATCCTGTTCGCCCATACAATCAGGATCTTGGTTTCCCAGAATAGAACATTCCAAGAATATTTCGTCGACCATCGGATCTTCAATCGATCTAGATACGAATAAAATAATCTGTTATATTTATCCAGCCAAGAGATTTTCTCCAGAGGATAGGATTAAATCCTCAACCAAATACTTCGGCTCTGGATTTCCTTCGTCACTGGATTAGAAAGACTATCAATGAGAATAGTCTTGAGTCTTGAGTACTGAGTCTGGTGATCAGAAAGTCTTCAGACTCTAAACTGAAGGTCTGCGAATATCCAGACTAGACTGATAGAAACGTTTTGTCAGCTTCAAAATATTCTGGAAAGATTTCTCCAACAATCTCCCCCTTTTTGATGGTGACAAAACTTTCCTGTGAATTTGAATAACTTTGACCTGCAAAAACATTTCTCAAGCAATATGGCTATCTCATAAAGATTAATAAATCAACCAGACTCTACATCCACAGAAAATTGGTTAGTCTTTCATGAGTAATACCATACAACAACACTTGATATAAATGCAAACAGTCAAGCATCAAAGCATCAAAATCTACTTCAGTCAAATTCAAGTTCAAGTTCACACCCAAGTTCACTCAAGTCATACTCAAAAACAAACATCAAAACAAACATATTCAACCACAAATTTAAAGTCAAAGTTTAAAGTTCAGTTTAAAGTTTGTTCAAATTGCTTCCCCCCCTTTTTTTTCATCATTAAAAAGGTGAGAAAAGAGTCAGGTCTGCTTGGGAATGCGCACGATCTGGAAATCTCCCATCGACTGGACTATGCCTTCTAGCCTCTTCAAGTCTTCCCTTAGTTGAGCTAACTCATCTCCTTTGACATTGGCTTGAATTTGTAGAGCGAGGTCTTTCATTTTGTCCTCCAGGGTAACCGAAGATGCTTGTCCAGCATTCTTCATGACTTGAATTTCACAGTCCAGAGCATAGATTTGGCCCCGCATTTCCAGAAGAACATCAAGAATACGACAAAAATCTGCTGAATTGTCCGTCTGTGTACTTGCATGTGCTTTCTCTGATGGAGTGAATGCAGACGATGGAGCTTCTGTATAATCTTGCAGATTTGGTGTTGATGTATCATGTCCTTCTTCAGGCATTTGAGAAGCCTGAAAATCTTCTGGATCTGCTGGTGATCGTCTTAGACCTTCACTGTTGGCAGCATGAGGTGTGGACCTTCCTTGCTCGCCATCTCCCCCTGTCTCTAGGACCTCAAATGGGGAAGAGTGATGATCATGCTCTTCTACATCTTGATTCCCCTTTTTTTTTTCCAGCTTCAGCTGCAGACTTTTCTTTCTCTTCTTCTCCTTCTTCTTTAGCTTCTTTCTCCTTCTCTCGCTGCTCTTCTTCTTCTCTGTTCTTGGCTTGCTCCTCTTCTTCTCTCTGTTCTTCTGCTTCTTTCCCTTTCTTCTGATGTTCTGTCGATTGAGGTACAGAACGTCTGGTCCTTATCAAGGCAGAGATTGTGAGATCTTCCTCTTCATCTTCATCTTCCAAGATGAGAGTTCTTCTCTTTGAGGATGGAGCACCAATGGCCTCCTTCCCTTTTCTCTTTGAAGCAAAAGGTACTGGAGTCTTCACTCTGAACTTCTCCATTGCCTTGGAAAGCTCTTTCAGACACATCTTCGTCAGCATCTTCAAACCTACCACCATTTTATCGCATGGTCGAACACAAAAAGTGTGTGGAGGTTCAATATTTAAGTGTCTGAAGATCTTGGTCACAAGACCAGGGTAAGGCAATTGGCCTTTGTCCTTCGCTATTGCTCTGTACATGTGAAAGAGAATGATGTGAGGGAGAGAGAACTTCGTCCCTGAGTTAATCACATACATCGATTTTGCCTCGGAATTGGACACGCCAATCTTGGATGTAGACTTGGGCCTGATGCAATTGATCACAATTTTGTGAAGCAGGATATTGATGGCACGCATCCTTGAATAGATGATTCTTCCCTCTGTATCTTTATCTTTGACAAGCTCCAATGAGGCACGAGCAATTGAAACTTTGATCGGTTGATAACGTCCTCGTTCAACTCCAATTATGTCAGCCAACATGTCCACATCAACCACATAGTCTTGGTCTCGAACACTGAATGATATTCTATTCGCATCTAAAAAACTAAGATTTGAATAGAAGTATGCTGTCAATTGCGCATAACCATCTGTGGTATCGGTGCAAAATTGCTCAAGTTGAAGCAGATTGAACTTCTCCCTTAAGTTCACATTAATGTCATCCAAGAAATCGAAATCAACACTCCTAGGGTTTATCACCCCTCGTTTCAACAGTCTGAAGAATAGATTCTCCTGTTCCTTTGAATTAAACAACTCCATTCTTTTTCCCTTCACCCTCGCAGCAACACCCATTCTAGGTTGAAAATCACTGAACATTTTATCATCATCGTTCCCGTCAGTCGGATTCGGTCCCGATATATGAGGGTCACTTGGAATGTTCGCAAGTGCTTCCTCAGCCTTTCCTTTGGGAGCAATTTCCAAATCCTCCATCCGTCGCAGAAAGATATACTCATTCCCATAATTCTTATCTTTAAGAAAATCATCCACGTAGTTCAACGGAGTCCCAATGCTCTTCATCGCACAATAGAGTTTGTAAATAAAAGAGGGTTTTGGACTCTTACGAGTGGTCTCTTCTTCGATTATTTCTTCCTCTGGATGATGACCCGCACCTTGTGGGGTAGATGGTGTTGAGTGACATGGTGGAGAGTGAATCGGGCTCTGTTGCTGACTCGATAAGTCTTCTTCTTCGGTGAGATCGAAATGGGTAGGTCCCTCCCTCATTCTCTGTGGTCCCCTGTTCGCGATTCTTGAAGACTTCCTCGAAGAAGACATCCTTCCTTGTCATTGAAAGATTCCTTTACTTGCTTTCCCAAGAAAAGATGACAACTTTCTCGAAGATGAACACGAAGTAGAGACAGGATTGGGAGGAGAATGCCTTTTAGGGTTTTGAAGATTGGGCGAAAAAGAAAATTGTATATAACTCAGTTTTAAAAAGGAAGGTTCAATCGTCACAAGGAAAGTGAATGGTCACCTTCTTTTTTAAAATCATTAACTGCCAAATAGAAGTTAATTCTTTTGAAAAGACAAGATTTCGTTTTTCACGGAAACTATAAATTAACTGAACCAGAGATTGTACCTTTTCGAGTTTAAATATAATAACAACTTACAGTCTATAGCCATGAATGTCTGAGTCTGAGGGTTGGAGCGTCTCTAGACTTTAACTTCTTCAAGCTTCAAAATGTTGAGTTTGGAACGGATAAAATCGAATTGATTTTTCTCCAAAGGCTTTGTGAATATATCCGCTAGTTGACTTTTTGAATCAATAAATTGAATCGAGATTTCTCCATTTTGAACATGATCTCTAATGAAGTGATGTCAAATCTCTATATGCTTTGCTCTTGAATGAAGGATTGGATTTTTGGTGAGATTGATTGCGCTAGTGTTATCACATCTGATCTCTGTGCATGAGTCTTCAATCCCAAAGTCTTGTAGCTGTTGTTTTATCCATAGAATTTGCGAACAGCAGCTTCCAAGAGCTACATACTCTGCTTCTGTTGTTAAAAGAGTCACAGTGCTTTGTTTCCTTGAAAACCAAGACACTTTGTCCTACTTCCAAGCAACGGCAAGTTCCTGAAGTACTCTTTCTATCGACTCGCAACCGGCCAGATCTGCGTCAATATCCCCGGAAGATTAAAGTCTCCCTTCTTAGGATACCAAAGACCGATGCTTGAAGATGAAGCAACGTATTTAATAATACATTTCAAAGACCGAGATGGGATTCTCTAGGATCTGATTGAAACCTAGCACATATGCAAACACTCAACAAAATGTCGGGTCTAGAAGCAAAATAAGAAGATAAAAAAGTGAACCAATGATGCTCCTGTATAGCTTTTGATCAACTTTATTTCCTTCTTCATCTTTGTCTATCTTCAAAGAACATGACATCGGCATGTCGGTCTTTTTGCACTTTTCCAGTCCAAACCTTTTGACAAGATCATTTGCATACTTTTCTTGATGAATGAAAGTTCCTTTCTCTAGTTGTTTCACTTGAAGCCCAAGAAAGAATGTTAACTCTCCCATCATACTCATTTCAAACTCATCCTGCATAGATTAGTCTGTCATACCAAGCTCGAGGTGCTTGCTTTAAACCATACAAGGCCTTTTTCAGTTTGAAGACTGAGTCTGGCCTCTTTGGGTCTTCAAACCCTGGTGGTTGTTCCACGTAAACTTCGTCGTGGATAACTCCATTTAGGAAGGCACTTTTGACGTCCATTTGGAATAACCTGAAATTTTTATAACAAGCAAACGCAAGTAATAGTTGAATAGCTTCTAACCTTGCTACTGGAGCGTAAGTCTCATCATAGTCTATTCCTTCTTCTTGCGTGTATCCTTTAGCCACGAGTCTTGCTTTGTTTCATATGACTTTTCCTTTCTCATTCATCTTGTTTCTGAACACCCACTTAGCTCCAATAATAGTTTTACCTTTTGGTCTGGATGTCAATTCCCAGACATCATTAATGTTAAACTGTCTGAGCTCTTCTTGCATAGCTTCAATCCAACTTTCATCAGATAAAGCTTTTTCTACGCTCTTTGGCTCAATTTCGGAAATAAGAGCTACAACACTAGACTCTTCACGCCTTTTAGATCTGGTGCGAATTCCTTCATTAATTTCGCCGATAATGAGATCTTTGGGATGATTGGATTTATGCTTCCAGTTACTGGTTGATTTGTCTAGTTGATGATCTCTTTCTTTGTTTGAATCTTCATGAACAGTTTGGTGTTGATCTTCCAGAGTCTGAGATGCTTCTTGAGTTGTAAGCTTTGGAGGGTCTGGAGTAGGTTCAGACTCTTCATGATGAGTTAGACTGGATTCATCTTGCATAGAGTCTTGAAATTTGACATTCATTGACTCCTCCACAAACTGACTCTTCTTGTTATAGACTCTGTAGGCTTTGCTTGATGTAGAATATCCAAGGAAGATGCCTTCATCTGATCTTTCTTCAAACTTACCAACTCGATCTTTTGCATTTTTCAAAATAAAGCATTTGCAACCGAACACATGAAAGTATGAAACAATAGGCTTCTTACCTTTGAATAACTCATAAGGGGTTTTCTCTAGAATAAGTCTTAAGAAGACTCTATTAATGATATAGCACGCTGTTGAAACAGCTTCAGCCCAAAATCGTGAAGAAATCTTACTTTCAATTAAAAGAGTTCTAGCCATTTCTTGAAGAGATCTATTCTTTCTTTCTACAACTCCATTTTGCTCTGGAGTATATGGAGAAGAGAACATATGCTTAAAGCCAGATTCATCACAAAATTTTGTAAAATCTTGATTTTCAAATTCACCTCAATGATCTGTTCTTATACTTGAGATGACACAACCTTTTTCATTTTGAACCTTTTTAGCAAATTTTTCAAAATACGAGAAGATTTCAGACTTACTTGCAAGGAAATATACCCAAGTAAAGCGAGAGTAATCGTCTACAATTACTAGACAATATTTCTTACCTCCAATGTTCTGGGTTCTGGTTGGTCCAAAGAGATCCATATGCAGCAACTGTAGTACATGATTAGTAGAGACATAATTTATTGGCTTAAATGAATTTCTTACCTGCTTTCCCAGAATACATGGTGTGCATGGATCGGACTTTTGGTATGGTAATTTAGGTAGACCTCAAACAAGCTGTTTTGATAAGATTTTGGCTAACTGCTTCATGTTGACATGACCAAGCTTTCTGTGCCATAAGCTTGCTTCATCTTGAATTGAGATTAGGCATTGTGATTCATTTGGTTTCACGTCTAAGAGGTAGATATTTCCATGTCTTCGACCCATGAAAGACTGAGTAGAGTCTTTATTGATTCCAGAACATATTCCTTCTTGAAACGAGATCTTGAAACCAGTATCACACAATTGGCTAATGCTGAGAAGGTTATAATTGAGTCCTTCCACTAGAGAAACATTGCTTATTGTGAGATTTCCAATTTTCACAGTTCCAAATCCCACAATACTTCCTTTGCCGTTTCCTCCAAATGAAACTTTTCCACCATTTACTTGAATAAGCTTTATGAAGCAATTTGAGTCTCTGTCATGTGTCTTGAACATCCGCTGTCAAGATACCACTTTACCTTTTTCTTGACGGAGACCTACATTTAAAAGAGAGTCTCAAGCTTTCTTTGGTGCCCAAATTTTCTTGGGTCCTTTGGTGTTAGTAAAATAAACATTATTAGCCCATACTTTCTTAACAGGTTTCCAAACCATAGGACACTCTTTTTCAAAGTGATCCTGACTATTACACTTTGAACACTTGAGGGCATTTCGACCTACAGATTTTACAAAAACTTTCTTGAAATGATTTCTGTAAGCCTCTCTTGACGGTCTTTTCTTAATTCTTTCTTTTACTTTAGGAAAATCAATCAAGGGAATTGTTTCTGCTGTCATACCTAGACCGGACTTATTGAAATAAGGTCTTTGAGCTGAAAGAATTTTTTCAAGTTTTTCGGACCCTATTGAAAATTTCTTTGAGATATTTGATAAGTCAGTTTTTAAAAGAGCATTTTCTTTCAAAAGATTATCTTCCTTTTCTTTAAGAGTAGAAACATTCAAATCTAGATTTTTAATTCTTTCTTCTAAGACATTTTCCTTTTGTTTTAGAGCTGAGTTTTCCTTTTTAAGTTTGGAAATTCTTTTGAGAGAAGTCTTAAGACTAAAACACAGTTCATCAATATATTTAGAAACTTTGACAGGAATTTTAAGATTACTTGCCTCAAATTCACTGGGCTCGAGTCGATCCAGTCCGAGTCTGAGTCTAATTGTGCCATCAGACACAGGTTGGCATATTCTTCATCACTTTCTTCACACTCTGTATCACTCCATGTTTCAGCTTTGAGAGCTTTACGAAACTTTTCAGCTTTTCCTTTCTTCTTATTTAGAAGAGGACAGTTGGGTCTGATGTGTCCCTTTTTCTTACATTCGAAGCAAACTACATCTTTGTTTGGTTCCTCATCATCTACAGACTTGGTCTGCTATCTTTGGAAACTTTGTTTCTTTGAGTTGAACCTTCTTCCTTTTCTATTCAGCTTTCAATCTTCTTATCATAAGAGCAAGCTCCTCATCGTCCGGATCATCTTCAGAATCAGTATCATCGAATCATCATTTGATTTTAATGCAATGGATTTCTTACCTTTTGGATCTTCGTCTTCATTAACTTGTTCCACTTCATAAGATCAAGAGTTCCAATCAGCTCGTCGACAGATAGTGGCATAATTCTTTGCGTCTCTCTTATTGAAGTCTTTATGTGATTCCAATCCTTGGAGAGTCCACGTAGTAGCTTGTTTACCTTCATGGGATTATAAATTTTTTATCCTTGGTTCTCAAGACCATTGTCAATATCTGTAAAACGACTAAACATGTCAGTTATAGATTCTCCTGGTTTCATTTTGAAGGCTTCATATTGACCGAGGAGAATGTTAATTCTGGTCTCCTTCACTCGATCTGTTCCTTCATAGGTGATATGTAATTTGTCCCATACTTCTTTTGCTGTAACACAAGAAGATATTCTGTTATATTTAGTTGGTGACAAAACACAATATAAAGAGTAAATTGCTTTTGCATCGAGTGTTTGTCGCTTGATTATCTCTTCCTGAGTCATTCCACTGGTCTCAACAGTTTCTTTCCCTCTTTCAGAGACTGATGCGGCTGTAGGAGTAATTCCTCTTTCCACAACGTCCCATTCCAGAGGATCCTTTGATCGTAGAAAAGCTTTCATCTTGTTCTTCCAGATGTTGTAATCCTTTCCATCAAAGTAGGGTGGTCTGGTATTGCTTTGCCCTTCCACCAGCCCTGGTGCTAGCATACTGGCCATGGATCTTTTACTCTGAAGTAAAACACTTCAAATAAAGTAAGTACACAAGCTCTGATGCCAATTGATATAGCTAGTATGAGTACCCAGAGGAAGGGTGAATAGGTATATAAAAGATTTTTCTTGATAATTGCACAATACTAGACAGTTGAAGGATTTGCAACAAATAATAATCAACGTAAGACTGAGTAAAGGAAAGAGAGAATTGAACACGCGGTTTATAGTGGTTCGGCTTGATTCAAGCCTACGTCCACTCTTCTGCACTGACAGCCTATTGGCTGGATTGCACTATGAACAAAGAGATGTTACAGCGTTGATCTTCCTTGATTTCTCGATGTAGATGATCTACCACACTCGCTCAAGGTATCACCAAGTATAGACACTCTTTGTGTATATAATTTCGCTCAAAATGTATCGACTAAGAATCAAGGTGCTTCAGACTCTGGAATTTCTCTATCGATCACGCACTAAAACAACTAGAACGTCTTCCTTTTATACTCTTTTATGCCATCATACCCGTTGGCACTTACCAAAGGAATTCCTCCAATCTACCCGTTGGATGGAATCAATTAAGAAGATCATTCGAGCTATTAAAGGAACTGACGATAGCCCATCAATCTCGTTCGCCCATACAATCGGGGATTTTGGTTTCCAAGAATATAACATTCCAAGAATATTTCGTCGACCATCGGATCTTCAATCGATCTAGATACGAATAAAAGAATCCGTTATATTTATCCAGCCAAGAGATCTTCTCCAGAGGATAGGATTAAATCCTCAACCAAATACTTCGGATCTGGATTTCCTTCGTCACTGGATTAGAAAGATTGTCAATGAGAATAGTCTTGAGTCTTGAGTACTGAGTCTGGTGATCAGAAAGTCTTCAGACTCTAAACTGAAGGTCTGCGAATATCCAGACTAGACTGATAGAAACGTTTTGTCAGCTTCAAAATATTCTGGAAAGATTTCTTCAACAGCTACGACCTCGAAGAGGCACTGATGATGCTAAAGTAAAAGCATATTCATTTTTCCTCTTCCTTTGCCTAAGACACCGAAGCCCATTTTCCTGTGTACAAGGAGAACACGAGGAAGGAATTGGACAATACTGATAAACCCTAACTTCACCCCAAAGATAATTAAGTTATTCTCATGCTAATCACAATCTACATTTGTATTGAATTGATTGAAAAAAATAAAAGTGTGCTCTAATAGTTATACTATGCGCATGAGATGGAAGGACGACCAGCTACTGCACAACTGATATTAACTAAGTGTTTCAAGAGTATCAATCACCCCATTCCTAAAGAGAAAAAAAAGTAAATCATTATCCTTTATATTTATTTAATATACAAATTAAGTACGGACATATCTTTGGCGGTATTCGGACTTTCCTTTATATGTATTAAATATACAAATCAAAGCATCAGAACTCTTTTTGTTAATATTCTTCCTTCATAGTCATCTGCTCAAGCAAACCTCTTTTCGTATCAAATGTTAGGGCAATCAAGGTACCTTTGCAGTGACATGGAAACAACTGATAGTCCTTATCTTGACTCTCTTTTCTTTCATCCATGGGCATCGGCCTTACTTTTACTAGGCACACCCATTTTCATGTCCCTAGTTCTCATTCATTTTTTTTTTTTTCACTTCTTTTTTCATGGGCATTAGCCTTACTTTTACCAGACACACTGCTTTTTCATGCCCCTTGGTCCCATTTTGAATGACCATATGGTGCTTTTAACATTTGGACATTTTGGAGGTCTTCGTCTTTTATCAACACTCCAGACCATACTGTTTGAACAATTGCTTTTTGCCTTGCCCTAGTATGGGGGATGATCATCAACTAGGTTTGAAGAAATGAAATTGCAGGCTTAAGTGGGTTATGTAAATGATATAAGTATGTAGGATAGAGAAAGAAATGATCTTCGTCATCCTATGGCACTTAAATTATCACATGAATTCAATGTAATAACACGACTTGAAAATTAATGTAATTGAGAGCAAGAAATTTCTTTTCATTTTCCTCACCTCATGATGTTGTCTTACCTCCAATTTGCCCCGATGTGGGGTGGTTCTTGACTAGGGTAATTTGAAAAGAATTTTCACAAGTGTATAAGGCTCAATGGGGTTAAGTAATTGATCATCTGTAGTGTTTGGGATAAAAAATAAACTGTCTATCATCATTTTAGTTGTTGTACCTTTTGCGAGTGAACTCTTCACCTTATGGATATAAACCTTCCTATACTCATCTCATAAGTATATGAGTAGGGGACTATGTATAGGATAGGGTTCGCCTTTTATCATCCCAACTTGTCTCATTTAGTATGCTCAATCCATTCCACATCATTCATTAAATTAGTCAATCTTGATGTTCTTTAATGGAATTGGTGGACTAAACATGTAAGAGTCACCATGCAAAATCCTTTTTAGAAGAGCTCAATAGCTTTAAGTACAAAAAAAATGACAACTTCAAAACAAACAATTTTCCACACTAAAAAAAATGGTTTTAAGCATTTATTTAGGGGTTGCTCCACAAAGGAATTGCCTCAGTAATGGATGTCCTTGAATTGTCCCTATCAATCAAGACTAAAAATCCGCTTTTGCCCCTACACAAGAGAAAGTGCATGAATAGGATACTATGCAAGATCAAAATAAATTTAAATTGCACATTAATTTTGGCTTGAATAGAGATTTTTTCTCAGTTATGTCACTACTAGAATTGTAGTGCCGCCAATTCGTCATCTCTTTCACTAAAGATGGATGGTTCTCTTTTACTTGCCCCTCATTTTATTTACTCTTTGGAAGTGTGCTCTCAAACTTGTTGAGTAACAGTTGGGCCAATTGATCTATCGTTGCAATTTGATGTGCTTTTTTCATATGCTTTCTCATCAGGCTAAGAAAGTAATGTTCTGAAATGTGAAGTAAATAAGTCAGAAAATTAAACAGGGCTAACCTAATGCATACTTTTGGAAATTGCTTGGAAAAATGATTTTTTTTATTCTCTTTTTTTTGGAATTTTTTTTATGAAAAAGCATGAAGAAGCCTAGTCCTCAGAATTTCTCCGTGGATGATATTTTATTTTCATTATTGGATATCATCACCGGGCTGGTGTCGCGACCTCTTTTTTTTTTTTTTTGGCACCTGTAGTCGAGTACGAGCACCTAAGGAGGCTAATGGCTCGGCTAAAATTAATTATACCCGGACTCTCCCAAGTCCACCAATTCACGACTTTAATAGTCTAAGTTTTTAACCGATAAGTTAATTTCTAAAATGGAGTCGCCACTAATCAATTTGGAGTGGGTTGATTAGAAACCCAAGCAAAGTATCAAGAGAAATACTCACTCCTGCGCAACTAGAGAAATTAGGATCGGGGACTTGATTATACTAGTTAATCACTAATGCCCTTTCGTACCTAATATTGTTTAAACCCTAAGGCTTTTGGATTTTGGGGAATTTTCCATGCATTTTGGGAGGAAAAACATTTTTGAGTCTTTTTCTATTTTTTGACATAAAAGGGATTTTTTTGGATTTTTTGGTATTTTAGAAAAATACAAGTCTTTTTTGGCTTTTCTGAATTTTTTTGGCTTTTTCATGAATTTTTGGCTTTTTTTTTTTTTGCATTTTTTGGATTTTTGGCATTTTTTGGAAAATACGGAATATTTTTTTTTTGGAAAATAGATATTTTTGGAAAATAAAATATTTTCAACTGTTTTTAAATATTTTTTGAAAATAAAACATTTTTTGATTTTTTTAAATAAATTATTTATTTATTTAAATATTATTTTATATTAAAATAATATAAAAATTGACCTAGGTCGGATCCACGGGTTGGGTCCGACTGGCCGATGACCCAAAATGCGGACGGGCCCGCAACACGGGCCCGACTCAGATTTTTTTCCTTTCTTTTTTTTTTTAATTGAAACGGTGTCGTGGCTGGGGCGTTTGGGGACACCCGCCCAACCCGACAACCCGCTCCACGACTCGGCTCCTAGCGGAAACCCTACCTGACCCGGCTCCGCCTTGCGACCCGACTCCCGCTGCCCCCAGATCAGGAAATCCCTACCCGGCTCGTGGCCCGGGTCCGATCCGATGACCCGAGGCCACGACCCAAAAAATCGAGAACCCTAGGGTTCTCGATTCGCAACGGCGGAGAGGGGAAGGGTGAGGCGCTGCGGCGGTGACAGCAGCAATGGCAGCAATGACGGCGGCATAACAAGTCCTCGATTGAGGCTAGGGTTTTGCGGAAGGTCAAATGGCGACAACGAAGCAACGGCGGCGGCTAGGTCGACGGAGACGGAGGGACTTCTACCTGGTCCAGCAATGGCGGTGGTTGTAGGGATGGTGAGGACGACTGGGCAACGACGGCGAGGCTCGAGACGGTGGCCCGGGGCTCAGTTACGGTGACAGCGAGACGGCGGCACGGCAGGATTTGGCACAGCAACGGCGTTGGGGGGTAGGACCTCTTCTTCCGCCCCTCTTCGCGAATCCAGGACCCCTGCACCTCCTCCGACCTCGCTTCTCTCTCACTCTAGCCAAATCTGAGCCTCCACCAGCCAGATCTGACCTCTTCGGACTCGCTCGCCGGCGGCCTCCCCCGAAGTCTCTCAGTGGGAGGTCGGCCGAGCTCGCGACCCGATTTCTCTCTCGCTCACTCTTCGATTCCTCCCCCAAAGTCTCTCAATGGGAAGATCTCAAAGCTCGCCCTCTTGTCTCTCTCTCGCTCGCTCTTCAACCTCCTTCGAAGTCTCTCAAGAGGAGGTTTCCAAGCGTGCGATCTTCTGGCGTGCCTCCTCGACGACGGAAACGGGGGCCTATTTATAGGCGAGGGGGCAGCCGGTCGACGAAGCTTCGACTGCCGGTACCCGTGCGCTAAGCAACCTCCGCTGGCCGAACCGGCGTCCCATCTGACGCCAGCTACCCCTCCCACGTGGGTCGCCGTCCACCTGCCTCTCCGGCGTCACGTCCTCTACACGTGTGCTGTAGAGGCGCGAGGAAGGAGATGACCGGTGGGGCCGAGCTGAAAGGGGAAATGGGCCGTAAGGGCCCATTCGAGGGCTGCTTCTTTTTTTTTGTTTTTTCTGTTTTTTGTTATTTGACCAAATAAATAAAATAAAAACTTAATAAAATAAACTTAATTAAAATTGAGGTGTCAACAGCTACCCCTCTTTGAAGGTGAGCTCGCAGAGGTTGCATTCAAAGATAGACTAATGCCTCAATTTTATCCATGCATGCGTAGCAGATTATATTTTATTTGGGACCTATTCTTCTATGCAGAAAAAGAGCAATATAACTTTACATATACTAAGACAGATAAGAAGATACCTGTAGTTACTTACCAGGAATGAGTGAGATAGGGTGTGAACCCCGAGTTTGGCAAGTATCAAGGCGTCATCTTACCTGGTGGTATGAGGATGTTGCTTTTTCAGGACTCGAACCATTCTTCGGTTGTCTATTAAAACAATCAATAATTTGTCTAGGACCTGAACCTTTCTTCAGTCGCCTTGACGGGAAATTGCATTTCCAGGACCCGAACCATTGTTCGGTCGCCTGTTAGAGCAATAAGTGATTTGTCTAGGATCCGAACCTTTTTTCGGTCGCCGTGATGGTAAAATGCTTTTCCAGGGCCCGAACCATTCTTCGGTCGCTTGTCAGAGCAGTAAGTGGTTTGTCTCAGTCCCGAACCTTTCTTCGGTCACTGTGACAGGAGATGCGCCGACCTTTCTCAAGGCATTTACTTGTGGGTGCCTGATCTGTATTGAGGACACTAGTTGGTACTCGACCTTTCTTGGGAGATGTGCCGACCTTTCTCAGGGCATTATATTTGTTGGGGTATCTGACTTCTGTCAAAGGCCATGGCAAGAACTCGACCTTTCTCGGGAGGATGCGCCGACCTTTCTCAGGGCATCGATTTACGGGGTGTTTGACTTATGTCGAAGACACCAATTGGAACTCGACATTTCTCGGAAGGATGCACCAACCTTTCTCAGGGCATCGATTTGTGGAGTGTCTGATTTCTATCGAAGACACCAGTTGGAACCCGACCTTTCTCGGGAGGATGCACCGACCTTTCTCAGGGCATCGATTTGTGGGGTGTCTGACTTCTGTCGAAGACATCAGTTGAAACCCGACCTTTCTCAGGAGGATGCACCGACCTTTCTCAAGGTATCGATTTGTTGGGGGTGCCTGGACATTCACAAGCATTGAAAGAGTACTTGGATATTCACAAGTACTAACCTAGAGGATATTTGGGCATTTGTAGGTGTCGAAGGGGTACCTGATTGCTTGCAGGTGTCGAAAGAGCACTTGGATAATTACAAGTACAAACTCTTGAAGAATACCTAGCGTTCGCAGGTATCGAAGGGGTACCTGGGATATTCATGAAGGTCCCTCACCTTTTGATAATTGGGAATATCGAGGACACACCTCACATATTTGTGAGGATCTCCCACCACCTAGCAATTGGGGAATATCGAGGACGTACCTTATATATTCATGAAGGTCTCACACCTCCTGGTAATGGGAATATCGAGGACGTACCTGGGATATTCGTGAAGGTCTCTCACCTCCTGGTATGGAGAATATCGAGGACGTGCCCCGAATATTCATGAAGGTCTCTCACCTCCTGGTAATGGGAATATCGAGGACGTGCTTCGAATATTCATTAAGGTCTCTCATCTCTTGGTAAAGAGGAATATCGAGGACGTATCTTGGATATTCATGAAGGTCTCTCACTTCCTAGTAATTGGGAATATTGAAGGCGTACCTGAGATATTCGTGAAGGTCTCTCACCTCTTGGTAATTGGGAATATTGAGGACATGCCTCGCATATTCATGAAGGTTTCTCACCTCTTGGTAATTGGGAATATTGAGGACATGCCTCGCATATTCATGAAGGTTTCTCACCTCCTGGTATTATAAACTTGAATGTGGTATGAGGCTTACCTGGATTGCCGCAGGCACTTAAAAGAGGTGGAACACCTAGGTAGCCGTAGGTGTATAAAGTATTTGGATACTTGGATGAACATGAGTATTTAATGATATGACCTGGGACCACTTAGCTGGTCCAATTGTAAGAAAGCATACCTGGGTAGGCATTGCCAAGCAAAGCAATGGAATGCTTGAACAGCTACTATATTATTTGGGGACAACTCGGGCAAGCTAAGTGTCATGAAAAGGAAATACCTGGACAATGGTGGGTACTTGATGATATGGGGATACCTAGACAGCAGTAGGTACTCCAAGGGATACTTGGTCAGTCACAAGTATCAATACTCTGGGGACAACTCGAATAGGTCGAGTGTTAGGAAAAAAGAGTATCCGAACGGTGGCCGGTACTCAAAGACAATGGGATGCTAAGACAGTTGCAAGCATCCAAACTCAAGGGACGACTCGAATAGGTCGAGTGTCAAGAAAGGGAGCACCCGGCAAGTGGTGGGTACTCAAAAACAAGGGGGATACCTGGATAGTCGCAAATATCAATACTCTGGGCACAACTCGAATAGGTCGAGTATCAGGAAAAGGGAGTATCCGGACGGTGGCCGGTACTCAAAAACAATGGGGATACCTAGACAGCAGTAGGTTCCCAGACTCAAAGGATGACTCAAATAGGTTGAGTGTCAATAAGAGAGTACCTGGACAGTGGTAGGTACTTTAAGGCAAACGGTGATAGAGATATGCTTACTTGGGCAATATTTCTGATCTCTAAAAGTATGTTTGCTATTTACACAATATGCACACATGATTGTATATGCTGTAAATTCATGAATTTAAATGGGATTCATGCATGACAACTTTATCTGTTTTGCATCATCTGGATTCCACTGGGGAAGATTTTGAAAGACAACCTTCATTTAGAATGTAGATGTCTTAAGCATGCTAGGTAAGGGACTTTCAGTCTGAAAGGACTTTTCACTCACTCTCTTGGAAAAGGCTATCCTGACCATTAATGCAGGATTTATAAGGACCACACTATCTCACTGTCATCATGTCAACAGGAGTCTGAGTATTCTCGCAAACGGTACGGCTTTACCAATGTGAGAGGTCTTTGTTGAAACTGTGATGAAGTCTTGGTCAATGGCTCATCAAAAGGGACCATCATGGTCGAAGCCAATGGACAAAAATGCTGCACGATCATCTTCGGGTTTACAAGTCAAGACCCTGCGAAAAGAGATAGAGTAATCTTGCTCGTACTTCTTCGAGCGATGTTTATAGACATATGAAATCCTACGTTAATTGAAGTGCCCTAGTCTGAAGAGACTTTTACAATGGGATGCAACGTAGACTTGGCTCACATGTATGAGGGTGAGAGTTGGTGACTGTCTTGGCATTTGTCATTAGTCTTTATTGTCGGATTGAGGTTCTATGGACCACAACAACAACTTTTTCTTGGCTGTATTTTTGACTGAGGGGCATTGGCCTTACTTTTACCAGGCACACTGCTTTTTCATGCCCCTATTTTTTATTCTAGTTCTTCTTTTATGGGCATTAACCTTGCTTTTACCAGGTACACTACCTTTTTATGCCCCTATTTTTCATTCTTGTCGTTAGAGGAACTAGCCTAGGCAAGTTCAATCACGACACTGTTGTTAGACTCTTGAGTCTTCATCTTCAGCTAGCGCTCTAGACTATGCTGCTTAAATAGCAGTAACTTTTGTTTTGCCTCCATGTGGTGGTGAAATTACAGACTCGATTGGGTTGCACAACGAATACAAGTGCAGAAAGAATTGCTCTTCGTCATTCTAGGGCACTTAAATTAACGTGAGTGTTCATATGCAATAAAGACACTCGAAGATTGATGCAAATGCGAGCAAGAAAATTTCTATCTCTCTTCTCACCTTGTGATGCTGCTTTGCCTCCGCTCTGCCCCAATGTAGGGTGGTTCTTGACGGGGGTATGAGAGAAGCTTCACTAGTGTATGGGGCTCGATGGGGTGAGTGATGGAATGCCTCTCACTATTTTGGTTATCGTACCATTCGTGAGAGAATTCTTTACCCTGCAGCCATGGAATCTTCTGCATTTATCTCACAAGTGTATAAATGGGGGGGATTGTGTGTAGGATATGGCTTGCCTTTCATCATTCTGACACACCTTATCCAGCATGCTTGATTAATCTTGTATTCTTCATTTAGTTGTCTATTCTAATAATTCTCAATGGAATCAGTGATTTAGACAGAAAAAATCATCATGCAATATCGATTTGGAAAAGGCATGCAGCATTTTAAATGTGATGGAGTTTGTACTCTCAGAACAAATGAATGGTTTTGGCTCAAAAAGACCTTCTTGGTAGCTTTAAGGGTCAACATAATAGTATTGTTAAATTTTGAACATCAAAAGGGTTATTCACAAAGGGGTGTCAATGGTTGTCCCTATTGATTAAGGATATGACACATGAATGATCAGCCAAGGATTAAGAATTTGATCGGGCATCTCTGCTTTTGCCCCTGTAGAAGAGAAGATGTACAAGTAGATCAATTAGTCTGGCCAAAATCAAATGCGAGTTGAGGCTTGAAGATTTTCTGTCATTTGCTTTGGCGAATACTCAGGACGCCATTTCGTTTAGGAGAGTTTGTCATGCCTCTCATTGATTTATTATTCTTGTTTTTGATAGTCAAGTGATCTTGCAACATGCTTCTCGTTGATTTGTTATCCTTGCTTTTGACAGTCAGGTGATCCTACAACAAACAAGAGGGAATGTGTTAGTCATGAACTCTTTCAAGAGTCGAATAATTGGAATCGATACAACTTTACCCTTCACTAGTTTACAGATGATTGGGTGAACTTAAAGTGAGAGGGGGATACGAAGTCCTATGTCCCTTGTTTCGTTAGGTCAATTATTCTCTAAATCGACTCCTGGATGACATGTCTTTTTACACGAAGCCAGGTAAATTTGATGTGGGTCATTTCTACGTACTAGCTTGGCCAGTATTAATTTGCCAAACCTAACCATCAAGTTTGGCTCTTGAATCCTTATGCTTCCTGCCAATAGGGAGAATATGTCAAAAGTGAATTCAAAGAGGGGGGAGTATTGGAAATGATACCAAATTACTCTTCTCCAAAGTTTGTATTTGCTGACTCCTAGGGATATTTGAATATTAATGACAGCTTTTTCGTCTCGGCATAGTTTGACATTTCTTTCAATTGGCCTTCCTCACTCATGGCCATGTATGCATGATTGATGGTTGTTGATTTATCTTCAATGTCTTCCTTCTGTGGAATTTTTTTATGTCTTTGACTATATGACCATTAGCAGCATTGAGCAAAGTCATGTACTTCAAGCTTCTATGGAATCTGAGATGGACAATCAAAACCTCTAATTCTCTGATGGCAATTACTTCTTGCGAGAGCATGCGTCTGAATAGGAAGTCAGGTTTCTAGGTCCTCATTTTGAATAGGGGCTAGAGACCGCTTCAACTGTCTGGATTTCTTCCCCGTTGACAGTAGCCAATTCAAAGAGAGAGAAAAGATCCCTTCCTTGTGCTTCTGGGCTTGTCGAAGGAGTTGGGCAGGAACGAGGTGGAGTGCACAGAGCTCTTAGGGACGGTTTAATTTTCAACCGTATGCCTGTACCTATTTCGTCTTATCTTTTGTTTCCTGTAAATAGAAGGGAGGACATCATTTCTAAATTATATTCAGAGAATAAGACTTACCCTCTTTTGGTATAGGATGATTTTTTTCTATTTGCCCCTGTTTTCTTGGCAAGGTGTCTTTGAATTTGGCCAGTTCACCTGATGTGCTTGCTTCAAATGCCCCCTTTCACACTAAGTCAAAGGGGACGGGAATGATCTTCTGAGACATGAAGTGAGTGAGTCAGAAAGACAAACGTGCTTAAATTTATCATCTTGTTTTGACAAAAGCTTTTGGGTGATGAAATATTTTTATTTTCAAAATACGTCTTTGGGGAGAAAAAGGCATGAGGAAGCCCACCCTCGGTATTCTCCTTGGATGATATTTTCTTTTCATGGTTGGATAACATCACTGGGCTGGTTTGGAGTACCGCCTCATGCTCTTAAAACAAAATATTATAACTGTACAATAGAGTACTTGGAATGGAAAATACAATAGTAGCACACTAGACAAGATAAGAAACATGAAATTATAAAACAAGTAAAACCCATGAAAACTCCTGTGTAAAGGAGTGCTTTGATAGTGTTGGTTCTGAAATCAAGTGCCTTTGAGTTCCTCGCCTCCAGTAGACTCGAAGTATTCGCATGAGAGGACCACTTCATTGAAGCTATGGAAATGCAACCCATGCAACCAACAACGATGCTTGCGAGGTAAAGCCCTTATGAATAGCTTTATCATTTCTTCTTCGGCCAGCTGAGGGTAAGTTTGCATCATAAAAGCCTCCCACCTCCTCGCTTATGCTCGAAAATTCTCCATTGGTCTTCTTCTGAAGTGAACCAAGTTTTGACAAGGCACTTCAGTCCCAATCTGGCTTTGATACTTAAGCAGGAATGCAGAAGACAGCTCATTCCAATCTCTCATGAGGTAAATATCTGCTGTTATGAACCATTGTAATGCAGACCCCGTAAGACTCTCTTGGAAGGCCTAGGTTGTGAACGACATTGGGCTGTAGTACCGACTCATTTCAGCATGGAGGTACTGCAAGTGGGCCACGGGGCAAGTCGTGCCGTTATACTTGTGGAGATTAGGTATCCACATTTCTCCAGGGGTCATGATCCTATGAGCGCAAGACGGGCTTGATGTATCTTGGTTAGGCCACTGGTTTTCCCACTGTATATCTGTTGTAGTGGTGAATTTTTTTGTTTCAGGGAAGTTGGACTCTACCGAGATTACTCCATTGCTTTCTTCTTGGTCAAAATTTCCGAATGAGGATGAATTATTGAAGCTATCCTCATGGTCAGAGGACGAGCTTAGTACTTCGTTAGGATCGTAGCGGATAAAGACGTATGCTTCCTCTTCTGACGGGCCTTCATCCCCGAGTGACAGTAGGAAACAGTTATACGATGAATCGTCAGTTTCACTGTTGAAATAACGTTGGAAGTCCTTAGGATTGTATTCTAGGGCCAGGAAGTCTTCAGGGTTGTACTCTAGAGGATGGTAGCCTTCAAAGCTGTATTCTTGGGAATGCTCGAAGCTTTGGTGTGGTGGCTCGTCGGTAGATGCTGAATCGATCTGCTTAGGCTTTCTTTTCTTGGCTTCTGGTCTAGACCTTTTGAGTAGGGCCCTTCGTTTTGCCAGCTTGATTATGTCAAGGGAAGTGAGAGACATTAGAGTTTCACTGTCTGATTCACTTTCCAGATTGATAGGGGTTGGTATTCTTTGGACCCTAGCTCTTGGAGTAAACTTGGGGAGTTGTCCAGTCGTGCCCCGGTCTTGAACAGGCTCTAAGTCCATGATCTCGTACAAAGGCTCCTTGCCTTTCCTAGTGGGAAATTTTTCAGTAACAGGATGTTGCTCAGTCGCCCATTTGTTATGCAAGGCTTCATTGACATGCTCTTCTCCTACCTCAGCGACTAACGGCTCCTTGTGCTCCGCAATTATCGGCTATTCGTAGGGCAAGGTGATGTCAAGGGTGATGTCAATATTATACTCTTGGTGAAAAACATGAATTAGTTCCCTCCAGGTTTTAAGGGGACTAATCTTCCTGACAATGTACCATCGCAAGGCAGGGCCAGTCAAGCTTAATTGGTACGATTGAATCATCCTTCGAACTAGGTAGGCCTGCAAGTAGGTCTCTGGGCGGGAGGTATCAGCATACCTTTCGCATTCAGGTGCTTTAAGTTTTTCAGGGATCTTAATGCCGATGTGATTGGATAGGTCCATGGGATTCTACTCCTACAGCTGGCTTAACTTTTTCATGATCCTTTCAAACTGTCTATGATACTGGCTATTTTCTGGCAAATTTGCAGGCGTCATGACGGTGTTTAAGGCAACTACAGAGTTGGATTCGACTTGAGTGGATTCAATTTGCTTTGAGAGTTGTTGAAGGACAATGGACATCTGTCCCATGCCGTCTTCAATGTTGGCGATGCAATTTTGTACATCATTCTGATCAAGCCCTATTATGTGGGGCCATTCGCAGGTGGCTGATAGTCGACGATTCATAATTACCTGTCGTCGTGAAGACAACGAATGAGCACGAAAGTAAACAAAGATTGACCCATAGCAATGGTTTAACTGCTCTTTTTTTATTTATCAAAAGAGGATTTTATAGACCGCAGATTTTTGACATCTAAAACTTGAAATTGAAAAGACATAATGAAATACTAGATATTAAACAAAAGTCCCTAAATAATGGGACAAAACTTTCACAATATTAACACTAAGGGGCACATGATTGCCAATTTATATGCGGTGGGGAGCCTTGCTCTTGCGCAAATACTTGCTTTATCGGATCGGCTCTGAGGTGTGTATCTAGTCCATTCCCAAATCCCTCTCCATGAGCTCTGCTTGCTTGTACTGGCTGCTCTCACTGATTAAATAAGGGACTGATGGCTTCTATTTTGTCGGGATACGATGGTTGTGAATGTAGGACGTGGAGGCGTGGTTGGCTTTTTCTTCTCCCTCAAGCCCTTCAGGTACCACGATCCTTTTGCGATGGCACCTGCTCCATGCTTCCTCAATAATGTCAATCTTGAACGTGTATTCAAAACTTTGATGGGTGAAAAGGAGTGGAGAGACCCTCTTCTTGAAAGATGGCAGGATCTCCTGAAGGGCTCCATACTGTCGTGCCACCCTATATGGGAAATAAGAAATGGCACCGATGAGGCCAAGTAATGGAATTGGATAGCGGCGCTTGAAAGCAAAGCGAGCTCTCTTTTCATAGAACCAACCAGCACACCATTGGAATGCCTCAGGAGCCGAGTCTCTTAGGAAGTTTATCCAATTTAAACAGCTTTGATTAGGAATGTATGGTCCTAAAACCATAAATTTTTGTAATGGATTTTCGAAATCATTCATTCTAGACGATCGCATGAAGCCTCGGAATTCACTTAGGTGAGAAAAGAACTAGACTTGTAAAATTTCCGGAGAGACCCGCATGATTTTTTCCGTGTTTTCTTTAAAATGATTAAAGGACAAAAATATTTCAGTTAAAATCATGTTGACATAATTTTGCTCCCTCGAGATTTGATCAACTATCCATGCCATCTTAGGACTTATGACATTTCTTTGATGGGGGAAAATGATGAACCCAAAAAAGGCCAAGAGGAAAATCTCGCTTTTTTGGGTCATAGGCTAATTTTGAAAATAGGCATTCATGAATTCTAGTGAGCAGGTATTATGGTTGTCTTTAAGAATTTGTCTCATGACATGGATTTCAGTTCCTAAAAGTCGTGCTAACCCGCGCCACGGGAGGGCACCTGTCGATGGCCTAACAAGCTTTTTCTCGAGAGGCATTCCAGTGATGATGCTGTATTCTTCTAGAGTTGGGGTTAGCTCAAACCCTCCAAACATAAAAGTAGTCGTCTTCAGGCACCAGATATGTGCCATGGCCTGTATGACTTCAGGACGAACAGTGATTTAAATCAACGATAGGAGATGACCGATTTTGGCTTTCATGCGCTCTTGGGCAAATTGATCCAATTGACCCCACCATCTGAAGAGTTCCGCTTTGGGAGCAGGAATGAACTAGATATCGTCTTTCCCCATCGCATATAAACTGAGACTTGAAAAGCTTATCCTAAATTGCCATGGGCCAAATAAAAAGACTAAGTAAAAGTAAAGAAGTCACTTTGCTTTTAAATAAAATGGCAAGCACAAAGACATACTGATGGCATGTGCGGCTCAATTTCTAACTCAGAAGGCTTGACGAAATTAAAAGGGTATCCACCCGTCACAGTCTCGCATTAGCAGCATACCCCCTTAACCTCGGCTAAGAAATTCGAGGAAAAGAAAGGCAACCTCTACATTGTAATCTTGCGTTCGAGATCGTATCTTTCTTAACACCATCCTAGAAATCCTAAGGCGGCCCAGGTCCGGCAGCCAAGTTGTGTGTGCCATGTGTAGTATTTAAAATAGTAAAGCATGCACAACAGTTTATAATCACAAGATGATCTATTTTAAACAAAATTAAAATAAATTTCTAAATGACTAACCCGCATAAAAACAAAAAAAAAAAACAAAAAAACAAAACAAAACAAAAAAACAAAATCAAGTCAGTAAAGTGCTTAAACAAGATAAAAATCGCCTAAGTCCTCAACGTCTCCAGTGGAGTCGCCAAGCTGTCGCGACCTCTTCTTTTTCTTTTTTTTTTTTTTGGCGCCCGCAGTCGGGGTACGAGCGCCTAAGGAGGCTAATGGCTCGGCTGAAATTAATTATGCCCGGACTCTCCCAAGTCCATCAATTCACGACTTTAATAGTCTAAGTTTTTAACCTGTAAGTTAATTTCTAAAATTGAGTCGCCACTAATCAATTTAGGGTGGGTTGATTAGAAACCCAAGCAAAGTATCGGGAGAAATACTCACTCCTACACAACTAGAAAAATTAGGATCGGGGACTTGATTACACTAGTTAATCACTAATGCCCTTTCGGTACCTAATCTTGTTTAAACCCTAAGGCTTTTTGGATTTTTGGGGAATTTTCCATGCATTTTTGGGAGGAAAAACATTTTTGAGTCTTTTTCTATTTTTTTGACATAAAATGGATTTCTTTGGATTTTTTGATATTTTAGAAAAATACAAGTCTTTTTTGGCTTTTTCTGAATTTTTTTGGCTTTCTCATGAATTTTTGGCTTTTTTTGGATTTTGGCATTTTTGGAAAATACGGAATATTTTTGATTTTTTTTTTAAAATTTTTGGAAAATAGATATTTTTTGGAAAATAAAATATTTTTTACCGTTTTTAAATATTTTTCGAAAATAAAACATTTTTTGATTTTTTTGAAAATAAATTATTTATTTATTTAAAATATTGTTTTATATTAAAATAATATAAAAATCGACCCAAGTCGGATCCACGGGTTGGGTCCGACCCGGCCGATGACCCAAATTTTTTCCTTTCTCTTTTTTTAATTGAAACGGCATCATGGCCGGGCGTTCGAGGACACCCGACCCGGCTCGACGACCCACTCCACAACCCGGCTCCCAGCGGAAACCCTACCCGACCCGACTCCGGCTCACGACCCGACTCCCGCCGCCCCCAGATCGCGAAATCCCTACCCGGCTCGTGGCCCGGGTCCGATCCGATGACCCGAGGCCACGACCCAGAAAATCGAGAACCCTAGGGTTCTCGATTCGCGGCGCCGGAGAGGGGAAGGGTGAGGCGCTGCGGCGACGACGACGGCCACAGCAGCAACGACGACAGCGTAACGAGTCCTCGATTGAGGCTAGGGTTTCGCGGAAGGTCGAATGGCGACGACGAAGCAGCGGCAGCGGCTAGGTCGACGGAGACGGAGGGACTTCTACCTGGTCCAGCAATGGCCGTGGTTGTAGGGACGGTGAGGACGACTGCGCAACGACGGCGAGGCTCGAGACGATGGCCCGAGGCTCAGCTACGGTGACAGCGAGAAGGCGGCATGGCGGGATTTGGCACAGCAATGGCGTCGAGGGGTGGGACCTCTTCTTCAGCCCCTCTTCGCGAATCCAGGACCCCTACACCTCCTCCGACCTCGCTTCTCTCTCACTCCGGCCAAATCCGAGCCTCCACCGGCCAGATCTGACCACTTCGGACTCACTCGCCGGCGGCCTCCCCTGAAGTCTCTCAGTGGGAGGTCGGCCGAGCTCGCAACCCGATTTCTCTCTCGCTCGCTCTTCGATTCCTCCCCCGAAGTTTGTCAATGGGAAGATCTCGAAGCTCGTCCTCTCATCTCTCTCTCGCTCGTTCTTCAACCTCCTTCGAAGTCTCTCAGGAGGAGGTTTCCAAGCGTGCGATCTTCTGGCGTGCCTCCTCGACGACGGAAACGAGGGCCTATTTATAGGCGAGGGGGTAGCCGGTCGACGGAGCTTCGACCGTCGGTCCCCGTGCGCCAAGCGCCCTCTGCTGGCCGAACCAGCGTCCCATTTGACGCCAGCTGCCCCTCCCACATGGGTCACCGTCCGCCTGCCTCTCCAGCGTCGTGTCCTCTGCGCGTGTGCTGCAGAGGCACGAGGAAAGAGATGACCGATGGGGCCGGGCTGAAAGGGGAAATGGGCCGTAAGGGCCTATTCGAGGGCTGCTTCTTTTTTTTTGTTTTTTCGTTTTTTTCTGTTTTTGTCATTTGACAAAATAAATAAAATAAAAACTTAATAAAATAAACTTAATTAAAATTAAGGTGTCAACAGCTGGTTTGGCATACCCCATCATATCCTCAAAACAAAACTTGTAATTTTATTGATATTCATCAATTGAATTACATTTATTAAATCGAAAATGCAATGTTCAATCCCTAAAAGGAAAGCAAAAATTGAAACATTTCCTAGAAAGCAATAAAAATTCCCACACGGGGAATGTGCAAGAACAACAGATGAGTTACTCTTGTGGGCAGGTGCCCACTTCTTCAAATTGTCCTTTGTCAATGGCTCCTATAAGGAGGTCATCGAATAGACTCGTGATTCCTTCTAATGCATCATCAGGGTTCTTTGTCTTTGGAAGTGTCGGATCATCCATGCCACCCCATCCATCTGGGACAATGTCACGAGGGTCAACGTAAAAGCTGGGGGGAGTCGAGAACTTCACATAATAGTCGAATTTGCCACTCGGCTGCCCTAGAGTGTCCATCACTTCCACTCCATCCTGCATCATTCTCGGAGGGCCAAGGAACGTCTCGCGACTGTTGGGAGGTAACAAGTTTTGCCTCCCTCGCCCTTGCTCATCAGGTGGCAAGTTTTGCATTTCTTGTCTCTATCCTCCAGAATTTTCTTCACCTCTTCCATGGTGTCCTAATCTAGCATAAGGGGACCTCCGAGGAGCTTTAATGAGGTTTCGAATGCCTTGACCCCTTCTTCCAAGACCGCATGGCATCACCTGAAACCTCAAAAGTGGAGATGAACTGTACGACAGTTTTCCCCATTGCATATAAAACAAGATGACAACGAAACCTTGTCATGGACCGACAAAAATAACAATGAAATAAGTAAATTGCAAAGTGAGAGTTCAGACAACTTACCTTCACGAAGAAGAGATGACAATCACATAAACATACACATTAAAAATGAGGCTTGATTTCTATTTAGACGGCTTAACAAAATGGAGCTAAGAGGATAATCTGACCGTCACAGTCATGCATTTAACGTGTCAAGTTCTCTTAACTCCGGCTCAGTCGAATGGAATGCCCTATAGTCACGCAGTCTCACGGACATGGACAAACACAATCGACACCATGAAAAACTTTCGGGGAAGAGAAGGTCAACCACTATATAGCAGTCTCGCTTTTGAGGAAGTGTCATTCTCAACACCATCCTAAGAATCCTATCATAGCCCAGGTCTAGCAACAGGTTGTGTGTGCAATAGTGTAGTGTTAAAAGCAATAAAACATGCACAACAGTTTAAATACAAACAACACTTCTAATCATGGAAAAATAAATCATTAATTTCAACATCTCCCTACAAGACAATAATTAACATAGACTACTCCCCCTTTATACCTCATATCCGCAAGAATATTTAACACTTGATATTAGGGGCGTACCTGGTATCATCGTTACCAAATAAAAACATTTTTTTTAAAAGAAAAAGAAAAATTGACATAAATCCACTAACAGTTTTAACTCAAGTCCTCAATGGAGTCGCCCAGCCGTCGCAACCTAAATTTCGAGTGCATCACCTAGGGTTTAGGCTAATGGACTGCTAAGTTTTAAACTTAGCTCTCCCAAACCCATACCAATCCGCGACTTAGGTTCAAGTTTTTAACATGCAAATGGATTTTATCTAGGAGTTGTCACTAATCAGTTTATGGTAGGTCAATTAGACACTTAAGTAAAATAATAAGATAATTATTTTACTTTTATGAACCAGAGACTTTGGGTATAGAGACTTAGTTACACTATAATTCTCTATGCCCTTTCGGTAGCATTTCTTTTTATTTTTCAAATATGTCTTCGCATGCAATTTGGATTAAATTTAACCTAAATTACTATCATGTAATATGGTGATCACACGAGTGTTCAATCATTATTAAACATTCAATGAATGAAACAAATTACATCGAAAGAATTAAATGCACAAAGCAAACAATTTTTTTGGGTTTTCTTTTATCTTGAAATTAAAACACGCACTTTAACTACATGACATAATTTTACTAACAAGCTATTTCTAATTAGATGAACCTAACATGCAAACTATTTGACATGCACCTAATATTTTTGTATTTTTTATTAAAATTCGTAATAAAAAGAAAACCTAATTAAATGATCTAAAATGAATAATTTTTTAATTTATTTTAGGGATTAATTTGACTTAAACCCTATCTTATCTTAGAAAACTATTAAAAAAAAAGAGATTATTAAAATGTTTAAACATTATCTTAGACCCTATCTATAAAAGAAAAAAAGTTATTTAAATCCAACCCTAATACATTCCAAAAATTATCTAAACGTGCAATCTAAAAATGCAATCCTAATTTACGAAACCAACATGTTCCGATGCAAGATTTGATTTTCAATTTTTTTTATTTTTTAGTGTTTTTCAAGACAAGCAATTATCAGATAAACATATAACTAAACTAATCAAGATATTCATCAAACGAAGGATTAAAATAATTGAAAAAATAATCCGTTGTCTTACGGATTAAATTAATAATTATTTTAACCATAAACATCACAACATATAAGAAAATTCAAAATAATTAAAAAATTTGATCCGAAGTCTTACGGATCAAATTAATTATTATAATGATTTAATAAGTTGAAATACTATCAAAATGCCCAAAAAAATAAAATGACCTAACATCTTACGAATCAAATTAATAATTAAAATAATTTTGAGCAAAACCCTGCGGATAATGCCTAGAATATTCATAAAATGAAAATCACCTTCCAATGTTTCAATTTGTACAATAATAACGAAACTTAAAAAACAAAAAAAAAAACCTACCTTCACTTTCTTTTTTTTCTTTTTTAAAAAAAAGACCGTCTCGTGGCAACTGACGATTTGGCCGGGGTCGAGCTGTGGCTGCTGGGTCAAGGGGTGACCAACGTCGGAGCTCCAATGAGAGGACCAGCGGAGGTGAGCAGGCCGCGGCGTGCGTCTCGGACACGAAGGGCAGAGCAGCCGCGGGTTGCTGAGCGTCAAAGGGCAAGTAGTGACCGGCGGCGACAAGCTGAGGTGCAACTTGCTGCTGGCATAGGGCACTGGGAGGCACGGGTTGCTAGCGTTGGCAGTAATGGTGGCACGGTGACGGCAGGAGCTATGACGGAAGCAAAGAGGCGCGACCGCGATTGTAGGTGTCGGGGATGATGGTGCGGAGGCACGGCGACCAGTGGCGACAAACGGGTGAGCTGTTGCGGCGTCGGCGCTTGTCGGTCGCAGCCGGAGGCAAGGTTGAGGCGTTGCTGGTGTCGCGAGGGATTGAGCGGTGGTGGAGAGCAGTGGCATCGGGCAACGATGGCTTCACAGGGGCAAAGGCAACGGCGACGGAGCTTCGGGCGGTCAGAGGTATCAGGTCGTCCCGGCCACAGCAGGGGTGGCGGTTGCTATTATGCTGGCAACAGAGGAGGGAGGCACCAATGGTAGCGATCGAGTGAGCAGAGGCATCGCAGCGAGCGTCGCAGGCGAGACAGGTAGAGTGACATCGGGTGGAGGTGCGGTGGCGGCTGGCGAAGGTGGTGCCGGGGCGGTGGCCAGTGTGGGCATGGGGCCTGCGCAGACAGGGGGCCGACGTGGACAGGGTCGGCTTCACGTAGAAGACGACCCTGTAGCTACGCCTTTTTCTTTTTCTCTCTTTCTCTCTCTCTTGTCTACTCGCATGTCCTCTCTCGAGAAAATATTGGGTGGTCCGGGACCTCCATGTCAGTGTGGTCCCCAGCCACTCACGAGATGCCATGTGGAGGGGTGGGCCCCACTTGTGTCTTATGCCTTCTTCCCCTCTCTCTCCTCTTCCTAGCCTGCCGATGCCCTCTCTCCTCCTAGCCTACACGCTCTCTCTCTCTTGTCAGAGCATTTATTGCGGACGTTTTTCTCTTTCCTTCGTTTGAGAAAGAAAGCGCCGTTCGGACGCACGTCCCTCTTCATTTATTTCCTTTCGAATTCTTGAATCTGAAATTCTCTCTCCACGCTCGTTCCCCTGCTGTCGCCAAGCATCAAACGACCATTCCCTTGCCGTCGCCGACGAACCACATTACAGCCGCTGCTACTCCGATGCTCGCTCGCTTCTCTCTTCGGGCTCATTGCTGCTCCGTCGTTCGTTTCGGCGTTCCCGGGGTCGCAAATGCAACACGCGGAGGAGAAGCAGGCCTCTTCGAGCTCCCCTAAACGTCGGCGAGCGTCGCCCGCCGAGCGAGACCCCCACACACCGGAAGGCTCGGAGGCTCGGCTGCTGGAGAAGCTGGTGCCATACGCGAAACGCGAAGCCGACGGCCCTCCACCTTCGCCGGTTGCCTCCATCGGCGTCGGAGTCCGTCGCCCCCGACTCCGACGCCGACGCCCCTTCTCCTCCCTCTCGCGACCTCCGCTCCGCTCTCTCCCTCTTTCCTCTGCGAAGCGCCCTTACTAGCCAACCCCGCGAGCAACCTCTTTCCAAGTCTCCATCTCCTTTGCGGCCAGGTAGACGTCGTCCATCTCTCTCTCTCTCTCTCTCTCTCTCTCTTTCTAGTGTCACGGATTCTTCTTTCTTATTTCTGTTCCATGGTGATGAGCAAGTGTACTCTAGCTTGATGATGCATCATGCGTAGGTTCGTTTCATGAGATTGAGATTAAGCTACACTGGTGCGGAGGTTGTTCATAATGGGATGTGCGTCTCTTGTGCCGAATAGAGTGTTGGGTCGTGCCTTGGAAGCTCAAAAGATGAACTTTAGTTGTTTCCTTGTTCTGATTATGCTATTAGTCTGTGGTATCACAAGTTCATTCGATGTTGTGATTGAAGTTTCGGTGTCGGGTTATGTTAATATTGGGAAGGTTCATGCTCTGTGTTAGTTTTTGTTCACACAATGGATTCTCTCTGTGGTGGGTTTGCAGCTTCAGTTTGACCAATCGGCTGGGGCATGCTCGAGGGGCTTTTATCAACTCGATTCTTGCTCTACTGGCCATCCTCTTAGAAAAAAGCCTTCTCATAATTAGTTGTGTCTTGGCTTTGTAATGGACCAAGAGTCCCGAGTGGATGAGGACTACCCCCTCTTCCAGAAATGCTCCAAACAACCTAAAGCGCCACCATCATCATCGATAACTACTTCCTCCTCCTCCAGTCTTGCAGCCGAGACGTCAATAAAGCAAGTGGAGAAAGTGAAGGAGGATACTAGCCTTACTAGCACTAATGTCTGGGTAACAAGATTTGAAGCTTTCAATCAGAGCAAGAGTGAAATCGCATGGAGTTTTAGATTTGAGGATGACATCTACTTCAACATCTACTTCAACCGTTCCTACGTTAAATCTTTTTGACATTGCATTCGGATTTGCATTTTTGTGCCTATGTACTTCGTCGTAAGTTTTTATCTTCTGATATTCAATGGTAGGATGGGAGAAGGCTGAAAATGAAGTCTTTGTGCTAAAGAAACAACTGGAGGCTGCAACACAAAGGAACTCGACACTAGAAGATCGAATCAGTCATCTTGATGGAGCTCTTAAGGAATGTGTGAGGCAGCTCAGACAAGTGAGGGAAGAGCAAGAGCAGAAGATCCAAGAAGCTATGGTCAAGAAAACTGGTGAGTGGGAATCAACAAAGGCCGAGCTTGAGACTAAGCTTTCCAATGTCCATGCCCAACTTCAAGCAGCCAAGAGTGAAGCTTCTTCAGTTATATGTTCTGATCTCGGCCCTAAGCTTGATGCTGCTGAAAAAGAGAATGTGGCCCTCAAAGTCAAAGTCCTTTCTATGTCGGAGGAGCTAGAACTTAGGATTATTGAGCGTGATTTGAGCACCCAAGCAGCAGAAACAGTCAGCAAACGGCATTTAGAGAGCATAAGAAGGTAGCTAGGCTAGAAGCCGAATGCCGCAGACTCAGATCTTGAAAAATAAAGCAAGTGCGACAAACGGTCTTAAGTCTTTCTCTGCATCATCGGTTTGTGTAGAGTCCTTCGATGATAGCCAATCAGATGTAGGGGATAGGTTGGTAGCAGTTGAGAATGACGTGTAGAAAGCGAGTTGCTTGGAGCCAAGTGATTGTGAGCCGTGCCACTCTGAGTCATGGGCATCTGCTCTAATAACTAAACTCGACCATTTTAAGAAAGAGAAATCCTTCGGAAAGAATCTCATGGTCTCTTCAGGAGAACTTGATTTAATGGATGATTTTCTGGAGATGGTAAGGCTTGCAGCTTTACCAGGGGCAGAAAGTGGAAGCTGCAGCCATGGAGTGGGGCCTGCTCTAGATCAAAACAGATCTGATGAAGTCACTCTCAAATCTGAGCTTGACGCCATGATCAATAGAACGGCAGAGCTGGAGGAGGAATTAGAGAAGAAGGAAGAAGAAAATGAGAAGCTAGAGATGGCTCTAAGTCAATGGCAAAAGCAACTTGAAACGTCATGGAGTCAGCTCAATGAGGTTGAGATGAGATTGACAAAACTCAACAACATGTTGTTTGCAGCACAAAAGTCGAAGCAAGCTGCAGAGGAGGAAGCAAGGATTACCCATGAGAGGATGGAAGTAACAGAGTCAAGACTGATGGATGTTGAAGAGGAGATGAAAAACTTGCTCCTTAATGACAAATTACTAAAAGAAGAGGTTGAAAGAGAGCGTGCTTTGTCTGCTGAAAATGAGGCAAAAATTGGGGAGTTGGAGGATGTAAATCTAAATATGAAAAGGGATGCTGAACTGCAGCATGAGATCGAGCTTCAGCGTGTGTCTGTCTCTAATGAACAGCTTAAAGTAAAGCAGGTTAGTTCTCTATGGCTTGTGGATGTTAGTCTATATCTAATGGAAAGCATGATAACATGAGTAAATCATTGAGATGGTATTGCTCCTTTTACATAATTTATCAAGTTCGCCGACAAACTTGCTACTACATTTTGAGTGGCAATGTTACAGTTGCATGTAGAGTTAGTTCCATCTGCATGAGAAAAGAGAGATGCCTCTCTTGGTACATTCAATCTCCCAGGTGAATAGTTATTTATTTATAGCCATCTCAAGGAAGATGAAATGATTATTTTCCAGTAACACAGTATGGTTTTGATCTTCATATTGACATATAGCTATGTTAGAAATAGGAGGGCCGCATCAGCATCTTGTACTTTATTAGTACAAACTATATGATTGGGGCACAATCTAAACAAATCTCAAATTTCACCGTAGCATTGAAGACATTCAGAAGTTAATATAGAATTTCAAAGCACTTGACCTTTGATGTAATGTAATTTTCGAGCTTAAAAAGCACTTACAGTGCCGCGATAGGGTGCTTCTAAACTAACTTAACCAGAAAATTCTCATGCTAGGCAAACTCTTTTTTTTTTTTTTTTGTGGGTTGTGGTGCTTTGAGCAACACTGCGCTTGCTAACACCATCGACTATCTAATAGGATCAGCTTACCAATGTTTTGTTCATGCTAAATGGGCGATCATGACTTAGTCTGAATTTAGTTTCCTCCTTATGTTCTCATTTAGTTTTGTTATATAAAACAGGAGCAAGAGCTAGTAGTTGCTGCTTGCCAGTTTGCAAGTGCCAGAAGACTATTTCGCCTCTCGCTCAGCAATTAAAATATCTAGCTGTAGTAGACAACTTCTTTGCAGATTCCGATGCCATATGCAATCACACGGATGGAGGATTACTAAGCCCTGAAAACGAGCTGCACCATTTAAGTAGCCCACCGGTCCTCATTTCTGCTGAACAAAGATGAAATAATCATGGTTTAAGGATTTGATTATTCAACTAGCTGAGGGAGGAAGATGAAATGAGTGAGGTGAGATGGGAAGAGTGTCTACTTTGATTTTTTGCCTTGTGAATAAACAACCACCGTTGTAAATGCATTCATGATATCTCTGAAACCAACACTCGTGAATCTCAAGTATAGTGGTACATAGTCAGACTTTTGAATGATAAAAGGTTTCAATTCCTTCATAGCATGTGGATGTCCAAATTGCTTAAACCTGCCAATTGTCTTGTTTGGTGTTACTGAGTTGTAGCAGAGGTCGCAAGCTCATCTTGGCCCCCGGCAAAAAAAAGAGTTGGAAAAGGGTTATTGGGCAGGAAATAGAGAAAAAATAAGGTATCGGGTTTGGACGCCAAATTTTTTTTGCTCAATAACACAATGAGGTTTTAAACTAAGTACATGCAAAATTTGATGGATTAATTTTGAGTACGGGAGAACGTAAGAATTTATTTCCGAAAGCTTTAAAAAAAAAAAGAGTTGGAAAATGGTTGTTGGGCAAGAAATAGAAAAAAACTGAGGTATCGGGTTTGGATGCCAATTTTTTTTTGCTCAATAACACAATGAGGTTTTAAACTAGGTACGTGCAAAATTTGATGGATTAATTTTGAGTACGGGAGCACGTACAAATTTATTTCCGAAAGCTTTAAAAAAAAAGAATTGAAAAATGGTTGTTGGGCAAGAAATAGAGAAAAAATTGAGGCATCGGGTTTGGACGTCAATTTTTTTTGCTCAATAACACAATGAGGTTTTAAACTAAGTGTGTGCAAAGTTTGATGGATTAATTTTGAGTACAGGAGCACGTACGAATTTATTTCCGAAAGCTTTAAAAAAAAAGAGTTGAAAAAGGGTTGTTGGGCAAAAAATAAAGAAAATTGAGGTATCGGGTTTGAACGCCAATTTTTTTTTTGCTCAATAACACAATGGGGTTTTAAACTAGGTGCGTGCAAAGTTTGATGGATTAATTTTGAGTACGAGAACACGTACGAATTTATTCCCGAAAACTTTAACAAAAAAAAATTGAAAAACCTCATTGGGCTAGAAATATATAAAAAAAAAAAAAATAATGTATTTGGACGCGCAATTGGGCCCGTTGTTGTCTTTTGTTTTTCTTTTTCTTTTTTCCCCTCTGCGTAGCTTCTTCGTACCCTCTCCTAGCCTGCGCACGTCCATTCTCCCCCTACCCTGCAAAGCCTGCACATTCTTGGGAATTTGCAATGCAAAAGAAAAGCACAGGGACTTTACTATTTCCTCTTCAAACGAAGGAAAGAGAAGCAAAGCTTCCAACGAAGGAAAGAAAAGCATATGCACTTTTCTCTTTCCTCTTCAAACGAAGGAAAGAGAAGCAGCAGAGGCTCCGCACGGTTACTCTCCAGCAGCTGCGATTCTTTCACCTGACGATTGTTGCTGCTCCGCCGTGCGTCAAGTCTCTGTTCCCTGCCATTGCCGACAACCTACATTACAAGCGCCCTGCTCATACGCCGCTCGCTTCTCTATCCGCTTTCATTGCTACTCCGGCATTTGTTCCGGCGTTCGTCAAGCGGTCGTCCCCCTGTCGACATCAACAAACGACATTACGGCTGCCCCATCTCCTACGCTCGCTTGCTTCTCTTTGTGCGCTCCTTGCTGCTCTGGCGTTTGTTCAAAGTTCATCAAGCAACTGTTCCCCCGCTGTCGCCGGTGAAGCAGGGCCCCTACTACGGTGCTGACTCACTTCTCTTTCCGCGCTGCTCTAGTGTTTGTCAAGCGACCAGAGGAGGAGGATAGACCATTTCTTCCTAAGGCGGAGGAACGGGGACAGAGATTTGGCCGTGGTTTTGCGGAACCGATCGGTGACTGGGCTTAGTGATTTCACGCTGCTATCAAGACTCAAGCCCCAAAGGGAGGTCGTTGAGGGGGTGCATGATAAAAATTATTTCTGTTCCAGAAATGATTTTTTTATTCCAGACCAATTTCTGTAAAACTTGTTTGATAACGCTTATCAAATTTTCTATTTTTACGGAATAGATTTCATTCCGTAAATAAAATGGAGGAGAAATCAGAAGTAGAAATTTTCTACTTCTGATTTCTCCCAACCCTAATTTCACTCTTTTCTCCTCCCTCTTCTCTGCCCAAAATAAAAATAAATATATTCATTTAAAAATAAAAATAAATTTATTAAAATAAATAAATTATTTTTATTTATCATTTTATTTTTAGTTTACTAAAAATAAATTTATTAAATTTATTTATGATAAATAAATAAATATTTTTATTAAAAGTATAATTATTTTTTATTTGCCTTGAGTGTTTTGCCAAATAAAATTATTTTTATTTTTATTTTTATTCATTTTAAAATAAATTTATTTGTAAACTAAAATAAAATAGAATAAATAAAATAAATTTATTTAAATTATTTAAAATAATTTATTTATGATAAAAATAATAAATTTTTATTTGCCTCGAGTGTTTTGCCAAATAAAATTTCTTTTTATTTTTATTCATTTTAAAATAAATTTATTCGTAAAATAAAATAAAATAGAATAAATAAAATAAATTTATTATATTTATTTAAAATAATTTATTTATGATAAATAAAAATAAATTATTTTTATTTGCCTTGAGTGTTTTGCCAAATAAAATTATTTTTATTTTTTTATTTTATTCATTTTAAAATAAATTTATTCGTAAAATAAAATAAAATAGAATAAATAAAATAAATTTATTTTTATATTTTAATTTTAAAATAAAATGATATTTTTATTTTATTTTTTATGATTTATTTTATTTTATTTTATTTTATTCATTATTTTTTTTGTTACTAAATCATTTTTATTTTTATTTTTTATATTAAAGGTTGTCGGTCGTCGTCGCCGCCGTCCGAAATGAAGAAATTTTGTGTCGTTATCAAACGGTTATTTTTGTTTAGAAACTCTTCTAGAAATAGAAATAAAAAAATCTATTTTTGTTCCAGAAACTATTTCTGAAACAGAATGGTTGTCATGCACGCCCTGACTGGCTAAACTCCCTCATTTAAGGTGCGTTTAGGGCTTTCACGATGCAAAATTTGTTTGTGGCAGTTCAACAGAAAAGTTGCGTACTCATTAGCTCCTTGCTTCATTTTCGGTGTTATTTTCGGGAGGGAACTCTGTTTCCTGGTCTCCTTCCCCTGTTTCCACACTCCCTATGATGAGTTTGATCCTCTTAGTTTCATGGGTTTGGCATAATTTGATTGGCATAGTTATTGTTGAGGACGTGATTTTGGGTGGTGGTAATAAGACATCAGTACGGAGGAGGCTCTCCTTGGAATTCTGTTTTCTACTCTCCTTCCCCTAATTCCACACTCCGTGTGACGAGCTCGATCCTTTTAGTTTCATGGGTTTGGCGTAATTCTATTTTTGTATATATGTTCCCATGAATTCTATTTTACTTGTTAAGTGATGTCATGCTTTGATGTTTTATGGCTATAGTCATTGAACTGATTTGGTGTTATTTTGCTTCTACCCAATAGATCCCTTCTGAACAAGTAAAGCCTTTGCGCCCGTAAATTCACAGTGTAAGGTTATCCGATGACTGAATTAGAGGTAATTCTAAACTTATACTATGTTAAATATATTTTTTTCTCAAAAAATGGAAGAAATTTTATTTTTCACGTAAAAGCACCATGTTAAAAACCTTTTGTTCTTTGCTTGCAACTTGAAATTGCTCATTTTGCACATGTAACCCAAGATTTGGAAAAAGATTTTGAGTTTATGGTAGGAATGATTTTTGCAAGCGAACTTGAAGCATATCATAAATATGTGGCTTATGTTATAGGCAAAGGTTTTGGAGTGAGGAAGTCTAAGACTAGAAAAAACGACAAATGAGAAATTACTCGACGGATTTTTGTGTGTAATTGTGCGGGGTACTCTGTCATCTCATCTGATCAAGAAAAAAATATAAAAGACCTGAAGTTAGATGTGGTTGTCCTGCTTTTATCAAATTTAAGGTTGAGAATGGCGTTCATTAAATCGTGGAGTATGTTTCGGAGCATAATGATGAGTTTATACCAGAACATCAAAGGCACTTAATAAGATGTAGAAGGATGATTTCTAATACATGCAAAGGGGTTTTAATTGACATGGCTAAAGCTGGCATTGGGGGGACAATGGCATATAAATTCTTGGCCAACGAAGCCGGAGGAAGCCAAAACTTAGGTTTCATCCTACGTGATTGTTAAAATTTTCTATAAAATGAAAGATCAAATCTTATCGAAGGGGTGATTGTCAAAATCTTTTGAATCATTTTCATTGTATGCAAATGCAAAATCCAATGTTTTTTCTATGCACAACAGGTAGATCAAGAGGGTAGATTGACAAATCTATTTTGGAGAGATAGTTTGTCAAAATTTGATTATGATTGTTTCGGTGATGTTGTGGTTTTTGATACTACCTATCGTACTAACAAGTATAACTTGATATGTGGGCCTTTTGTTGGAGTTAATCATTATTGGAAGAATACTTTGTTTGGTTGTGCATTTTATCGGATGAAACTGCAAATTCATTTATATGGTTATTTGAGGTGTTTTTGAAGTCTATGAGAAATAAGGCTCCAAAAACCATTTTCACTGATCAAGACCAAGCAATGGCAAAAGCCATTCGAACAATGTTCCCGAATACTCAACATCGTTTATGTACTTGGCATATTGGGAAAAATGCTAATCAAAACATTGGACATCTTTATCATAAGCCAGAGTTTAAGGATAAATATTTTTCAAAACTTATGTATAGATGCAGATCAAAAGATGAATTTGAATCTACTTGGAGAAAAATGGATGAGGAGTGGGGCACTGAGAATAATAGTTAGCTTCAAAGGTTGTACGACTTGAGATATAAATGAAGTTCAGCTTTTGATTGTGATATTTTTACTTGTGGTATAACATCAAGTCAAAGGAGCGAGAGTACTAACAATGTTTTCCAAAAAATGGCGGCTAAGACATCGAGTCTTGTATTATTTGTCCACTACTATGAAGAACAATTGAAACATATGAGAGAGACTGAAGGTCAAGATGATTATAGTTCTCGTGGACAGCCTACATTGCATGTTATGCATAATGGGATATTGACACATGCTGCTTCAGTGTACACTCAGGCCATTTTTAAGAGGTTTTATGATGAATTTTTGCAAATTGTCTCCCAACATATTTCAAGTACTACTTTCGATGGGTTGGTTTATGAATACACTCTCAAGTGTAAGGGGATTCGAGGTGAACATATTGTCAGATTCAATCTTGTTGACTTTTCCATTTCTTGTGAATGCAAGTTATTTGAATCAAAAGGGTGGTTGTGTCGTCATACTTTGCACGTGTTGAATGCGAACCCATCAGTTTCAGTCATTCCATCTGCTTATATTTTGAAAAGATGGACTAAAGGTGCAAAGCAAGAATTTATGAATGATGAATCTCATGAAATGTCAACAGGTCCATCTACTTCTAATAGATTTTCCACATTAATGCAAAATACTTTTGAAATGATGAGTTTGGGAGCTCAAGATGAAAATAAATGAGAATAGCGAAGAAGAACTTAAATGCAACAGTAACTGAAATTTCATCATACAACTCAAGCGTAGCTATAACAGAAGGTGCTAGTGATGATAATGATAATGATAATGATGCTTCTTTGTGTAAAATGTTGGTATTGGACCCCCTTCAAAAGAAAGGAAATGGAACAAGTTATGGAAGGCTTAAAGCCTCAAGTGAGAAAAAAAGGAAAAAAAAAATAAGAAAATAATACCCCCGGTGCCAATAGAAAGTCAAGGTGAGCTAATTCTGATTAACATAGAGTTTTAGTTAATGTGTTTAGTTTATTCTTATGCTACATGATGCCAATTAATATATTTCTTATTTTGTAATGTAGAGTTGATACCTCATTCAACACACGTGGAAACTCATTTATCGGATTATTCAAGAAATGCAAATCAAATTCAAAATGCCTTTTGTCCTGGCAACATTGGTGGTCCTTTAGTAAATCTTAATTTTCATAATCAGGTGTGTCTCTCTGAGTTCAACATTTGTTTTTACATTCTTATAATTTGATCAATATTTTTTATATATACATAGATGCAACCATCATACATTATGCCGCTAGGTATTATGAATGAGTTGTTCCTGTTCACTAATTAGGTATATAGTAATTTGGGTTACTAATTTAATTTTTTACCTCAATTTTAATGTCCCATAAAAGCATTATATTACATTATATTAATGAGTTCATTTTTTTTTATATAGATGCAACAATCATATATCATGCCGCCAAGGATTATGAATGGATATTCCCCATTCACTAGTCAAGTACCTATTATGAAAAACATTTGATATTGCAGTATTGTTTCATTTTCAGTAAACTATTTTAATGTTTATTGATAATGCTTTTTATTAATAGATGGTGGAGTATCATAATAGATTCCATCAAAACATTTTGAATCAGGTACTAATCGTCTCACTTTTGTTGATTTGCATTTTTTAAGATAATATTTATGCATGCCCATTGTTTAGAAAATTGTGCATTTTTATCAAAATATATTTTATTCCTTTGTACATGAGTCATCTAATTCTTTTAAACATCCTAAGTTGAATGAATTGAACGATTATGAAGGCGGAGACAATGCGTGATCACACAAAAATTCATCAGGAGGCGAAAAGATAGCAGCATAATTGTTTTTTTGTGCTTGTTAGAATTCTTCTGTCTTCCATGTTTGGGAAGCTTGAGACTTGAATGATAATGAAGAAGACATATGTTTTTGTGTTAAGCAGTTAATTGAGTATATATGATAATGTGTTAAAAAGTCATAAGTAGATGAAAACATGTGGTTTTCATGTATAATTGCATATGCTTCTACCGACACGGTTATTGCTTTTTATGCTTGTAAGAATTCCCTCGTCTTCAGTACTATTTAGGAAGATCAATTGTTGAGCACCTATCTTTTTAATGTGTGGTTAGAAAATGCCGAAGACTTTGTACCCAAGAGATTCGTCAACAATGGAATAGACATGAAAGAGCATCATTTCGAGATGCTTCCTTTCGGTTTAGGATGTAAGGGGTGCCCCGGAATTCTGTTAGGCTCAGTACAAGTGAAGCTTGCTCTGGCTCAATTAGTGCATGGCTTCAAGTGAGGACTACTCAAGGGCATGGTGCCGAACAAATTAAAGCTTTCGGAAATAAATTCATACGTGTTCATGTATTCTAAATTAATTCATCAAACTTTGTACGCACTTAGTTTAAAATATTATTGTGTTATTGAGCAAAAAAAATTTGGCCTCAAAACCCGATATCTCAATTTTTTCTCCATTTTTTGCCGAACAACCCTTTTCCAACTTTTTTTTTAAAGCTTTTGGAAATAAATTCGTACGTGTTTCCGTACTCAAAATTAATCCATCAAATTTTGCAGGCACTTAGTTTAAAACCTCATTGTGTTATTGAGAAAAAAAAGTTTGGCCTCCAAACCCGATACCTCAATTTTTTCTCCAGTTTTTGCCGAACAACCCTTTTCCAACTCTTTTTTTTTTTTATTAAAGTTTTCCGAAATAAATTCGTATGTGTTTCCGTACTCAAAATTAATCTATCAAACTTTGCACGCACTTAGTTTAAAACCTCATTGTGTTATTGAGCAAAAAAAATTTGGCATCCAAACCCGATACCTCATTTTTTTTCTATTTCTTGCCTAATAACCCTTTTCGACCTCTTTTTTTTTTTTGTTAAAGCTTTCGGAAATAAATTCATACGTGTTCTTGTATTCTAAATTAATTCATCAAACTTTGTACACACTTAGTTTAAAACCTTATTATGTAATTGAGCAAAAAAGAATTTGGCCTCAAAACGATACCTCAATTTTTTCTCCATTTTTTGCCGAACAACCCTTTTCCAACTTTTTTTTTTGTTAAAGCTTTCGGAAATAAATTCGTACGTGTTTCCGTACTCAAAATTAATCTATCAAACTTTGCAGACACTTAGTTTAAAACCTCATTGTGTTATTGAGAAAAAAAAATTTGGCCTCCAAACCCAATACCACAATTTTATCTCCAAATTTTGCCGAACAATCCTTTTCCAACTCTTTTTTTTTGTTTTGTTAAAGTTTTCCTAAATAAATTCGTACGTGTTTCCGTACTCAAAATTAATCTATCAAACTTTGCACGCACTTAGTTTAAAACCTCATTGTGTTATTGAGCAAAAAAGAATTTGGCGTCCAAACCCGATACCTCATTTTTTTTTCTATTTATTGCCTAGTAACCCTTTTCGACCTCTTTTCCTTTTTGTTAAAGCATTCAGGATTAAATTCATACGTGTTCTTGTATTATAAATTAGTTCATCAAACTTTGTACGCACTTAGTTTAAAACCTTATTGTGTTATTGAGCAAAAAAAATTTGGCCTCCAAACCCGATACCTTAATTTTTTCTCCATTTTTTGCCGAACAACCTTTTTCAACTTTTTTTTTTGTTAAAGCTTTCGGAAATAAATTCGTACGTGTTTCCGTACTCAAAATTAATCCATCAAACTTTGCAAGCACTTAGTTTAAAACCTTATTGTATTATTGAGAAAAAAAAATTTGGCCTCCAAACCCGATACCTCAATTTTTTCTCCAGTTTTTGCCGAACAACCCTTTTCCAACTCTTTTTTTTTTTTTTTTTTGTTAAAGTTTTCCGAAATAAATTCGTACGTGCTTCCGTACTTAAAATTAATCTATCAAACTTTGCACGCACTTAGTTTAAAACCTCATTGTGTTATTGAACAAAAAAGAATTTGGCGTCCAAACCCGATACCTCATTTTTTTTTTCTATTTATTGCCTAGTAACCCTTTTCGACCTCTTTTCCTTTTTGTTAAAGCTTTCGGGATTAAATTCATACGTGTTCTTGTATTATAAATTAGTTCATCAAACTTTGTACGCACTTAGTTTAAAACCTTATTGTGTTATTGAGCAAAAAAAAAATTTGGCCTCCAAACCCGATACCTTAATTTTTTCTCCATTTTTTGCCGAACAACCTTTTTCCAACTTTTTTTTTTTGTTAAAACTTTCGGAACTCAAAATTAATCCATCAAACTTTGCAGGCACTTAGTTTAAAACTTCATTGTATTATTGAGCAAAAAAATTTGACCTCCAAACCCGATACCTCAATTTTTTCCCCAGTTTTTGCCGAACAACCCTTTTCCAACTCTTTTTTTTTTTTTGTTAAAGTTTTCCAAAATAAATTCGTACGTGTTCCGTACTCAAAAGTAATCTATCAAACTTTGCACGCACTTAGTTTAAAACCTCATTGTGTTATTCAGCAAAAAAAAATTGGCGTCCAAACCCGATACCTTATTTTTTTTTTCTATTTCTTGCCTAATAACTCTTTTCGACCTCTTTTTCTTTTTGTTAAAGCTTTTGGGAATAAATTCATACGTGTTCTTGTATTCTAAATTAATTCATCAAACTTTGTACGCACTTAGTTTAAAACCTTATTGTGTTATTGAGCAAAAAAAATTTGGCCTCCAAACCCAATACCTCAATTTTTTCTCCATTTTTTGCCGAACAACCCTTTTCCAACTTTTTTTTTATGTTAAAGCTTTCGGAAATAAATTCATACGTGTTTCCGTACTCAAAATTAATCCATCAAACTTTGCAGGTACTTAGTTTAAAACCTCATTGTCAATTGTGTTATTGAGCAAACAAAATTTGGTGTCCAAACCCGATACCTCAATTTTTTTCTCTATTTCTTGCCCAACAAACCTTTTGCAACTCTTTTTTTTTTTTTTTTTTTTTTTTGGTTAAAGCTTTCGGAAATAAATTCGTACGTGTTTCCGTATTCAAAATTAATCCATCAAACTTTACACGAACCTAGTTTAAAACCTCATTGTCTTATTAAGCAAAAGAAATTTTGCGTCCAAACCCGATGCCTCATTCTGTTTAATTTTCGTATTGCTCCTACGCAACTCCTTTTCATTTTATTTTCCACCTCCGGTTTGATTTAGTGGAAAAACTAAATGCCAAGTTGCCAAACGGTCTAGCTAAAGGTTTTTCCTAAGGAAAAAAAAATAAAAGTCAAACTAAAATGGTCACGAAAGTCGCTAATTATTTTGTCTGGCGAAGAAAGTTTGGGGCATGTGTACTCTTCTAGGTGGCCCGCCATGGGATTGTCGGGGGCCAAGATGAGCTTACGACCTCTACTACAACTCAGTAACACCAAACAAGACAATTGGCAGGTTTAAGACATCCACATGCTATGAAGGAATTGAAACATTTTATCATTCAAAAGTCTGACTATGTACTGCTATACTTGAGATTCACGAGTGTCGGTTTCAGAGATATCATGAATGCATTTACAACGGTGGTTGTTTATTCACAAGGAAAAAAATCAAAGTAGACACTCTTCCCATCTCACCTCACTCATTTCATCTTCCTCCCTCAGCTAGTTGAATAATCAAATCCTTAAACCATGATTATTTCATCTTTGTTCAGCAGAAATGAGGACCAGTGGGCTGCTTAAATGGTGCAGCTCGTTTTCAGGGCTTAGTAATCCTCCATCCGTGTGATTGCACATTGGATCGGAATCTATGAAGAAGTCGTCTACTGCAGCTAGAGATTTTAATTGCTGAGCGAGAGATGAAATAGTCTTTTGGCACCTGCAAACTGGCAAGCAGCGACTGCTAGCTCTTGCTCCTATTTTACATAACAAAACTAAATGAGAACATAAGGAGGAAACTAAATTCAGACTAAGTCATGATCGCCCATTTAGCATGAACAAAACATTGGTAAGCTGATCCTATCAGATAGTTGATGGTGTCAGCAAGCGCAGTGTTGCTCAAAGAACCACAACCCACAAAAAAGAAAAAAAAAAAAAAACAGAGTTCGCGTAGCATGAGAATTTTCTGGTTAAGTTAGTTTAGAAGCACCCTATCGCATCACTGTAAGTGCTTTTTAAGCTTGAAAATTACATTACATCAAAGGTCAAGTGCTTTGAAATTCTATATTAACTTCTGAATGTCTTCAATGCTACGTTGAAATTTGAGATTTGTTTAGATTGTGCCCCAATCATACAGTTTGTACTAATAAAGTACAAGATGCTGATGCGGCCCTCCTAGTTCTAACATAGCTATATGTCAATATGAAGATCAAAACCACACTGCATTACTGGAAAATAATCATTTCATCTTCCTTGAGATGGCTATAAATAAATAACTATTGACTTGGGAGATTGAAGTCATATCTCATAAAAAAGCACCCAAATCAGATGTCCAGACACAGGATGTGAATGTACCAAGAGAGGCATCTCTCTTTTCTCATGCAGATGGAACTCACTCTACATGCAACTGTAACATTGCCACTCAAAATGTAGTAGCGAGTTTGTCGGCAAACTTGATAAATTATGTAAAAGGAGCAATACCATCTCAATAATTTACTCATATTATCATGCTTTCCATTAGATATAGACTAACATCCACAAGCCATAGAGAACTAACCTGCTTTACTTTAAGCTGTTCATCAGAGACAGACACGCTGAAGCTCGATCTCATGCTGCAGTTCAGCATCTCTTTTCATATTTAGATTTTCATCCTCCAGCTCCCCACATTTTGCCTCATTTTCAGCAGACAAAGCACGCTCTCTTTCAACCTCTTCTTGTAGTAATTTGTCATTAAGGAGCAAGTTTTTCATCTCCTCTTCAACATCCATCAGTCTTGACTCTATTACTTCCATCCTCTCGTGGGTAATCCTTGCTTCCTCCTCTGCAGCTTGCTTCGATTTTTGTGCTGCAGACAACATGTTGTTTAGTTCTGTCAATCTCATCTCAACCTCATTGAGCTGACTCCATGACGTTTCAAGTTGCTTTTGCCATTGACTTAGAGCCATCTCTAGCTTCTCCTTTTCTTCTTCCTTCTTCTCTAATTCCTCCTCCAGCTCTGCCGTTCTATTGATCATGGCTTCAAGCTCAGATTTGAGAGTGAGTTCATCAGATCTATTTTGATCCAGAGCAGGCCCCACTCCATGGCTGCAGCTTCCACTTTCTGCGTCTGGTAAAGCTGCAAGCCTTTCCATCTCCAGAAAATCATCCATTAAATCAAGTTCTCCTGAAGAGACCATGAGATTCTTTCTGAAGGATTTCTCTTTCTTAAAATGGTCGAGTTTAGTTATTAGAGCAGATGCCCATGACTCAGAGTGGCACGGCTCACAATCACTTGGCTCCAAGCAACTCGCTTTCTGCACGTCATTCTCAACTGCTACCAACCTATCCCCTACATCTGATTGGCTATCATTGAAGGACTCTACACAAACCGATGATGCAGAGAAAGACTTAAGACCGTTTGTCGCACTTGCTTTATTTTTCAAGATCTGAGTCTACGGCAATTGGCTTCCAGCCTAGCTACCTTCTTATGCTCTCTAAATGCCGTTTGCTGACTGTTTCTGCTACTTGGGTGCTCAAATCACGCTCAATAATCCTAAGTTCTAGCTCCTCCGACATAGAAAGGACTTTGGCTTTGAGGGCCACATTCTCCTTTTTAGCAGCATCAAGCTTAGGGCCGAGATCAGAACATATAACTGAAGAAGCTTCACTCTTGGCTGCTTGAAGCTGGGCATGGACATTGGAAAGCTTAGTCTCAAGCTCGGCCTTTGTTGGTTCCCACTCACCAGTTTTCTTGACCACAGCTTCTTGGATCTTCTGCTCTTGCTCTTCCCTCACCTGTCTGAGCTGCCTCACACATTCCTTAAGAGCTCCATCAAGATGACTGACTCGATCTTCTAGTGTCGAGTTCCTTTGTGTTGCAGCCTCCAGTTGTTTCTTTAGCACCAAGACTTCATTTTCAGCCTTCTCCCATCCTACCATTGAATATCAGAAGATAAAAACTTACGACGAAGTACATAGGCACAAAAATGCAAATCCGAATGCAATGTCAAAAAGATTTAACGCAGGAACGGTTGAAGTAGATGTCATCCTCAAATCTAAAACTCCATGCGATTTCACTCTTGCTCTGATTGAAAGCTTCAAATCTTGTTACCCAGACATTAGTGCTAGTAAGGCTAGTATCCTCCTTCACTTTCTCCACTTGCTTTATTGACGTCTCGGCTGCAAGACTAGAGGAGGAGGAAGTAGTTATCGATGATGATGGTGGCGCTTTAGGTTGTTTGGAGCATTTCTGGAAGAGGGGGAAGTCCTCATCCACTCGGGACTCTTGGTCCATTACAAAGCCAAGACACAACTAATTACGAGCCGCCCTTTTTCTAAGAGGATGGCCAGCAGAGCAAGAATCGAGTTGATAAAAGCCCCTCGAGCACGCCCCAGCCGATTGGTCAAACCGAAGCTGCAAACCCACCACAGAGAGAATCCATTTTGTGAACAAAAACTAACACAGAGCATGAACCTTCCCAATATTAACATAACCCGACACCGAAACTTCAATCACAACATCGAATGAACTTGTGAAATCACAGACTAATAGCATAATCAGAACAAGGAAACAACTAAAGTTCATCTTTTGAGCTTCCAAGGCACGACCCAACACTCTATTCAGCACAAGAGACGCACATCCCATTACGAACAACCTCCGCACCAGTGTAGCTTAATCTCAATCTCATGAAACGAACCTACCCATGATGCATCATCAAGCTAGAGTACACTTGCTCATCACCATGGAACAGAAATAAGAAAGAAGAATCCGTGACACCAGAAAGAGAGAGAGAGAGATGGACGACGTCTACCTGGCCGCGAAGGAGACAGAGACTCGGAAAGAGGTTGCTCGCGGGGTTGGCCAGTAAGGGCGCTCCGCAGAGGAAAGAGGGAGGGAGCGGATCGGAGGTCGCGAGAGGGAGGCGAAGGGTCGTCGGCGTCGTAGTCGGGGGCGACGGACTTGGACGCCGACGGAGGCAACCGGCGGAGGTGGAGGGCTGTCGGCGTCGCGTTTCGCGTACGGCACCAGCTTCTCCAGCAACCTCACCTCCAAGCCTTCCGATGTGTGGGGGTCTCGCTCGGCGGGCGACGCTCGCCGACGTTGAGGGGAGCTCGAAGAGGCCTGCTTCTCCTCCACGTGCTGCATCTGTGACCCTGGGGACGCCGGAACGAACGACGGAGCAACAACGAGCCCGAAGAGAGAAGCGAGCGAGCACCGGAGTAGCAGCGGCCGTAATGTGATTCGTCGGCGACGGCAGGGGAACGGCCGTTTGATGCTCGGCGACGGCAGGGGAACGAGCGCGGAGAGAGAATTTCATATTCAAAAATTCGAAAGGAAAGAAATGGAGAGGGACGTGCGTCCGAACGGCGTTTTCTTTCTCAAACGAAGGAAAGAGAAACTCTGACAGGAGAGAGAGAGCGTGCAGGCTAGGAGGAGAGAGGGCATCGGCAGGCTAAGAAGAGGAGAGAGAGGAAGAAGGCAGAAGACACAAGTGGGGCCCACCCCTCCACATGGCATTTCGTGAGTGGCTGGGGACCACGCTGACGTAGAGGTCCTGGACCACTCTCTGCCCCCTCTCTACAAACTTTTCTGACCTCCTGTTGCTGACTTTGACTTTTCCCTTTTTTCCTCAACAACTATTAGAAGAATGAAGAGAAGCCCCTCGCACGAATTTTTCTCTCAAATTTTTTCTCCATCCCCTTTGTTGTACGCACACAGCACCCTTTTATAGGAGAGGGAAATAGATTTTGGTGGAATATTTTATTTCCAATTTTGCTTGTGCATAATCTCCTAAATATATTGTTGAAATATATGCACATCGCGCAATATTCTCTTTTGAATTTTTTCAAATATTCTATCGAAAAATTTCCTTTCTACCCGAAAATATATCACTCGGGTATATTATAATCTCACCTAAATATGTGAAAGATCTCACATCGTATCAATGCTCACCGTCGAGTCTAATACAAAAATGGAATAAAATAAAATAGATGCTCCTAAAACTATATGTTACAATTTTAATTCTATATTTTTGGGGGTAAAAATTAACCCCTTCTTTTTTAAAATGCAAAAGTTTAGGTGTCAACAATTCCAATCATGAGCTTGAAACTCCTCTACTAAGCCCCCACGGGAGTTGATGTTTGTTGCCCCTGCCTACCTTTTACTAATCCAAAACTAATCTTTTCAAGGAGCATCGAGCACATGCCTTGGTACACCGTCCTTGGGGCTTGATTTGTGGTATGCATATACTCAATTAGGGTATAGGCAAAAAGGCCTACATAATTGCAACATGATCACTTAAATTAACGCCCTGTATCTGACCCAAAAAAGAAAAAAAATAGCACCCTGTATTCCAAAAAAAAAAAAAAAAAAAGCTCTAGGTATTTATTGAACAATCCATTTGGACTTAATAACTTTCTATCATCCAGACACTTGAATGTGTAAATAACTTTTTCTTTTTGTGCAGTTAGTACTCCGTTATGAAGAAAATTCTGACTATTAACACACTTAGCAATGGATAAAAGTTGTCTGGGTGAAGTTACGAGAGAAAAAGGTAATTAACAATACATCTTTTGTTGGTACAGTAAAAAACACTTAGAATATGTTTAGTAACCATTATATTTGCAAAAATAATTTCTGCTTGGAAATGATTTTTTCTTATTTTGTTCCCTAAATGAGTTTCTAAGTATTCGAAAATGTTTGATAATTACACAAAATTTATATTCCTAAAATAGCAATACATTTCATACAATCCTCACATTCTTTTTGTAGCTTAGAACTTCTTATAATTTTTTAATAATCTTATTACATTTTTCTCTTTTTTGCCTTTTTTTTTTTTTTTCTTTCTCTAGCCATCGCCGGCCCCCTGCAAAGCTCGGTCCAACGAAACTCCGACGACCGACTAGAGGAGGAGGAAGAAGAAGAAAAGGAAAAAAGAAAAGAAAATGCTTGATCCTAAGAAACAACTTTTTTTTTTTTTTGTACTTTTATTCCAAATCTATTCTCGAACAAAAACGTTACCAAACGGATTCCTTTTTCTTTGTTTCTTTTTTTTTCCTGGTAACAAAAGAATAGAATAAAAAAATTTGGTACATTACCAAATAGACCTTTTAACAATTTTTTCGCAACATTTCAACTGTTTTAATGAAGTTGCTGTGCACTTAATCGTCCCCATTTTCAGCTTTTTGCAGGCTATTTATTTTTAATTATAATGCTTTGCCACCTTTCAGAAATCGTGAGTGGTCTAATTGGATAGATGTGTGCTACGTCGTGGTTAACGGGACGCTTTGATATCACTGACCACAGAATGTTTCCCCGACATTCTTGGACACCAACTGCCAATATCCTCTTTGTGCACTCATCTCGTCCTGTCCTCTTTCGGCGACATAGTATGAAATGATTGATTTCGTTGATGCTGTCCTCAATTTCTCCCCTGTGATTTGTCTGGTTTTCCAACAGAACACAGCATAAAGGTGAACTAGAGTGAAAAAGAAACCATTCTTCACGACTCAACAAGGTTCCATTCTAATTTACTGGCATGTATCATACAACACCACACCCAAGTAGACCGACAGTTACACATCCGAATACCGGAAGATGTCTAATAAAATACTGAAATAACGGTGTCTCCATTATATACCACCCAGTCGACCCAAGCAAGGACGGTGCGGTTTTTCCACAGTCAAACAAAAGTAAAGAGAAGGCTGTCTCCAACAATTGCAACAGAATTCTTGAAACTTGACCACACGACTATGTGTGAAGCAAAGAAGCTCAAAGTGAAGAAGATAAGCAACCTTTAATAAAAGTTCTCCTGGAATCGACCGGCAAGGCTAGGTAACACTGGATGGAGACAAAGTGGCCGGGCAATTCACATTCAACGCCACCATTGTCCTTGTTCCATTCATGCCAGCAGGTCGCTAGTCTTCATCTTGCAGGACATTGGGGAAGCGACTCAATATTGCAACTCCAAGGCGGATGATATGGAACGCTATGCAGCGGAAATAAGGCGTATTTACCACAAAAGGAATGTACATTGCCATGTACAAAGCACAGATATGGCATATGGCAATAGCTCCAATCAACAGGACAAGAGAGGCGAGCCAAGTGAGTTTGCTTATGAGCACGTAGCTACCGGCCATAAATGCTATGGACATTGTTCCAAGAGCTACCAACAGCCACTTTATTGCAATTATATTGGCAGTTAGAGCAACGTAAGAGTCATTCAGCTGTGTCCAAGACAACATGACAACCACACCTATGGCACTGTACATGGCAATGGTGTTGCAAATGACAAAGGCCTGGAACATACCCCACTTCAGCATTGTAGCCGTTCCCGGGTTAGGCTGAGAACTCTCAACAAAAACTCCAGGAATGGCAAAACCAGCTGCAAAGGTCACGGTTGTCGCTAGCGTGGCGATGATAGCATTTGGCTGTCCCCTCAATATACCTCCGGTATGGAGAGGAAGGACTGCAAATTCCGCCATAAGTTCTTGATTTCTTGACTTATAGACAGCCAAATCTTTACTTGTAGGTGCCCCGGCAGATTTCAAAATCATTGAGGGTAATCTCTAGGAATGGGCCAAACAAGAATATACGGGGTTAATGTGATTGGAAGCTGTCGTACATACCGCATGAAGATAGAAGTGATTCGCTTGATTTTGTGATTGCTAATGTTTGATTTTGGAGTTCCTAGTCAGTAAGTGCATACCTTTTGAAGCGTAGGATCCGTTCTTTTGATTTGCTCTGTCGCAAAGTCAAGAGCCATCAAGCATTCGTTGTTGAGAAGCTTACAATCAACTCTTTTGTCCAGCACGAGATCAAGCAGAACCACGGGGTGCCACGGCAATGTGGCCAAATGCAGAGGAGTGTTCCCGTCATTGTCTCTCTCGTTGATGAGCTTCTCCAGGTTGGCATTCCCAAGTATGTACCTCAATGCCCGGAATCTTCCATGCTTGTGTCACGGGCCGAGAGTTTCCTTAGCCTCGGAAACGACCCGCGGGCGCCTAGCGAGCGGAATTCGCCAGGCCAGCCCTTTCTTTAGCTATTCCATGAACGATACGGTGAATGATTCTTCGTACGAGATCCTACCACGCCCAGCTTCGCTCGGGCGTCTGGTCCATCGAGTAAGGCAGCAGTTCTCTTTAGGCACAACAACTGGTTTCGGCCTGTCATGGCCTCGTCAGGAGAGCGGCATCAGCTCCCGACCAGTTTGTGCACGGGAGACCTACCCCGTCTTCAGAGCTCCTAAGTGATGTAATCCTTCTATCCTAGAACTCCTAGCACCAACCGTCTTGACGCCACTCCCACAGACCAGTTGTGTTCTACCCTTCTGCCTCATACTCTTCACCAGATAACCCCAAGCGCCACTCACAAGTGTCACGAGTACGGGAGGATTCACGGACCGTGACATTCTCCCCCACTCATTTCGCAACGCCCTCGTTGCGATCTCTGCTCTGTCGCTTCGTTGCGTAAATTAACCATTGATGTGCCACTTTTGGGAATTCACATCGAACGGTCACGCTCGCCCAACAAAACAGGTCTTGCTCCATTGGTGGCCTCTTTTGATCTCAGCCGTTCGGCCCTTTAGTCACCCGCGCTTTTTGGCAAGTGTGGCATTTTTTGCCAACCGCATCTTTTGGCAGCACCATTCCAGCCTAATCAGCATCTTGACCCCAGCAGACCAATGGAGGTTCTTTTCTTGTTGAAAACGCGGCAGTAGACCTCTTCTTCGTATTAACCGATTGATCCAGGAACGTTATCCCCATTCAGCAAGGGTTCAGTTCTTCTCTAACTCGCATTCCGCTCGACGAGAAGCCGACTCGTCCTAGCACCCATCCACTAGGACTTATCTACTTGACCCGCACTTGAGCGAGGAGTCCGATTCTCCGACTTGCTCACTCGCTTACTGGAGGGATTCCTGCTCTGATACCACTTGTCACGGGCCGAGAGTTTCCTTGGCCTCGGAAACGACCCGCGGGCGCCTAGCGAGCGGAATTCGCCAGGCCAGCCCTTTCTTTAGCTGTTCCATGAACGATACGGTGAATGATTCTTCGTACGAGATCCTACCACGCCCAGCTTCGCTCGGGCGTTTGGTCCATCGAGTAAGGCAGCAGTTCTTTTTAGGCACAACAACTGGTTTCGGCCTACCATGACCTCGTCAGGAGAGCGGCATCAGCTCCTGACCAGTTTGTGCACGGGAGGCCTACCGCGTCTTCAGAGCTCCTAAGTGATGTAATCCTTCTATCCTAGAACTCCTAGCACCAACCGTCCTGACGCCACTCCCACGGATCAGTTGTGTTCTACCCTTCTGCCTCATACTCTTCACCAGATAACCCCAAGCACCACTCACAAGTGTCACGAGTACGGGAGGATTCATGGACCGTGACACTTGGCACAGACATGAAGGATGTTTTGTCCATGTCGATTGATCAACTCCATGGGATCTGGCCACTGCTGAAGCAGCTCCTCGATAGCTTCAACATGACCCTCTTTACAAGCAATGTGAATCGGAAAATGGCCGTCTTCATCATATATGACTGCGCTTGAGGCGAATTCTCTAAGTAGGAATTTGATGCAATCACAGTAATTGATGGACGCTGCCAAATGAAGGGGAGTGCCTCGTATTTCGTCTTCTAATTCAAACAATTGTCGATTTCTTGCAAATATTTCATGTAGCATGCCTGGATTAAGTGCAAAATAAAACCATGTGAATATTAAATCACTCATTCATTTGCAATAGAATATATTTTTAGAATAAGTTTCAATGATTTCACATTAAGAATAATCGATAGTGATTCCATAAAATTTCAGAAGATTTTAGAGTATGAGATCCTAAATTCAAATCTATCTAGATCTCTCATTTGCCTCCCTATATAGTTATGCATTTTATTCTTAAGCCAAAGTATAGTCTTGCTTAAAGAAAAATACTAAATCATTTAAAATATACTGAAAAAATACATCTTCAGCTAATAGCTTAAATAGTCAAAATAATTAGCAATAGTCCCATAAAATTTTACATGATATCAAAGCTACATGTTGCCTCAATTTGCGTGTGAAGCTCCCCATTCATTAATGCCACATGTAGCTCTTAGATCGATTTGCATGTGGGCCCCGTATTCATATAATCTCCATTCACTTATAATTTAAAGTTATTATATTGAAAGTTTTAACATTGTATTAAAGGAGGTATGAGCTCTCCGTGTATATTTTACACTTCAATCTAAGCTCAAATTCTAACTTATGTGTGAGGAAGACTGTTAAACTAATTAAATATCAAATCATGCATTTACTTAACCGTCTGTAAAAATTGGTAATGATTTTACAAAATTTCACATTATTTTTTCAAAAAACAAAAAGGTTAGTATTAGATGACCTATCTCTCTCCTCCTCTTCCTCTTCTTTCTCCTCCTCTCCCACTCTCGATCTCACTCGGCCAAGAGCCCACTACTCCCTTTGCTAGTGCCACCATTGCTACTCGGTTGCCACTTTGGTTGCTGTCATTGTGTATGTCCGTCCACCATCTTCACCATCACTCCACCTTGGTCATATCTCTCTCTTTTATATAGTTAAATCAGTCAATCCAACTAATGTTAACTAAAAATTACTAATATGGACGCCAATCATTTTACGTGACATGACCAATACTAATGTAAATAATTTTTAATAATATTTTCAATTACATATTTGTTTATTCTTTTATTTTATTTTTTCTCCTCCTCTTCTCCCTCTAGCCAATCCTCGGACAGAAGTGAAGGGCAGTGAGATCGACCTCGCTGGCCTCGGGTGAAGCTTGTCCCCACCGACCATAGGCAAGGGTGAGCTTCGCTTGCTCCCGACAAGGCTCGACCTTGCCATCACCTGCCACTAGCAAGTCTCACCAAGTGATGGCTCTGATGAGCCACGAGATCTAGTAGGTTTCCTGCCTCGCTTCCTACAGCCCAACAAGCAGAGTTTTTTTTTGTCAAACAACAAGCAGAGATCAACCCCTGCTTCCTATTCACTCCAATCCTCGAACACTGACGAGCTGTGAAAAACACGTGAACAATGCAACAACACAACAAGGACCCCAAAATTGTCATCCGCATCCATTACCCAACAAGTGAACACAAAAGGGTGAGTGAAACAAGCCATCATTTCACTGGATTCAACTTTGATTTGATGGCCACAGCTCATCATCGCTAGGCAAGCCTCACCAAATTTGGCGAGTTTAAACCTTGCCCAATGTGAGGTCGAGCCTTGTCAAGAACGGGCAAACTTCGCCTATATTTGGCAAGTCAATGATCGGCTAGAGGAAAAAGGAAAAAAAAAAAAAAAGAGGCAAAAGGAAAAAGATAAGAAAAATAAAATAAATTATTGAAAAAATATTAAATTATTATTAAAAATTGTTCACATCAATGCCCGCCACGCCACGTAGGACGAGTGATGTTAATGTTAGTAATTTTAAACCAAAATTGACCAAATAAACTAAATTAATAAAAATATAAAAAGTTTATGATTTAATTATCAAAAAAAAAAAAATTATAACTGAATTGGTATAATTGTAATAAGCTTAAAACTTTGTGGGTAATTTTTCCCATGACCAAATGTAGAGAGAGAGAGAGAGACCACAATGAACGCCGGTGGTGGATCGCACCCTATGGAGCGTGGGAGACGGCAACATACACTAACGGAACTTTGGACGCACAATCATGCGAAGGTGGAGAAGAGAGAGGAAGAGAGAGATAGGTGGTTGGGCAATAAGGAATATTCCTTTTCTCTTGTTAAATAAAAGGAAAAGACCACAAAAAACCCCCAACTTTACTCAAAGTGACAAATTTACCCTAATTTTTGTTTTGTGATATGAAAAATCTCAAACTTTGTAAACTGTGATATATTTACCTCACTAAGGGCATTTTCGTCTTATTTTTATATTTTTCATTTTTTGTTTTATTTTATTATTTTCTTCTTCTTCTTCTCTCTTCCCTCTGCCGGCCATGGTGGAGCCAACAGAGGGAAGAGAGAAGAAGAAGAAAAATAATAAAATAATAAAATAATTTTAAAAAGTAAAAATACCAAAATGCCCTATAGTTTAGGAAAAATGTGTCACACGAGATAAAAGTTTAGGGCTTTTTGTGTCACAAAAAAAAGTTTGGGGTAAATATGTCACGGTCGGCAAAGTTCGGGATTTTTTATGTCACAAAAAAAAATTGAGGTCAATTTGTCATTTTGAGCAAAGTTTGAAGTTTTTTGTGGTTTCTTTTTCCCTTAAATAGACTTATATATGGATAACCTCATGTCATGGTTGGCATACTAGTATGAGAAGCTGGCGAATATTCAGCTCATGACTATATGTTATCCATTCATATCCTACCAGCTATGAATAAACTATTTGACCTTAGGTTCATATACACAGGTCAAAATTTTGGACTTAACCAATTTGTGAGGCAAGGGAACAAAATATAACATTCAAAGAACAAGACAAGGGAAAAAAGTAGGACAAGCAATTCACATTGTATCGCATTAGTTATGTCATATCAAAACAATATTATATCAATAATATGATTGATCGGAACATGACAAGTATAATAAATGTGTTGAACTACCTCAGTATGAACACGACAAACCTAATAAAGCAATTTATATGATACGATTAACATAATTATCGAACTGTGTCATTATGTCATGTATCTACATTACAAATATACGTTAACCTTTGGTGTACATGATTAACACACTAAACATGTTTATACATGATAACCCGATTTAACATATTTAAAATGCTTGTAAACAAATAACCGTTATTCCACTTCACATTACATCTAGAGTTTATTAATGAGTTACCGTTTGCTATGTTGTATAACTTTTGCATCCCCAATCTGTATTCATTACGCCCTTTATTCTTTTTTAAATGGGTCTTACTTTTATGATCTTTTAATAATAAATATGTTATTAGACATGAGTATAAAGTGTTAAAACTTAGTCTTGTTTAAAAAGCCAACACACTAACACTTTAATTTATATGTGTGGACTCGTGTCTGAATGGGTTAACCAAGCGACACGAATTTTATTGGGTCGTGAACGGGAAGACATAGACCCATTCATGCCAAATCATGACTTGTTTGATTGCGTGAGGTCTCGTAAACGAATGACGTTGAGAATTGTGAAGAGAGTAGAAATTACCAAGTTTGCCGTGTCAGATAGCCGCTTGAACGGGCGACGCGCCTTGAATCCTTGATGGATTCAGCGGCACTTCCAACAGAAGCTTGAGAACCTCCAAGTCCCCACTCTCGACGGCCAGATACATAGGACATTTACCTTCATTGTTCTCAATATACATGGGTTGCAGGTCCTTACCTATCAAGATCCGAGCCACGCCAAGGTGGCCGTTCACAACGGCCTCATGCAGCGGGGTGTTTCCCTTGTAATTCTTCACTTGAACGAGAGCCTGCAGCCTCCCGCCCCCGCCGACGTCCAACGCTCGGCCAATGAGGACTCTGGCTGCGGCGGCCCTTCCGGCCCTGGCGGCCAAGTGAAGCGGGGTGTCTCCCCTGCAGTTTTTTACGGCCTCGAGCAGGTGGCCGGGAAAGAGGCCGATGATGGCTCTCAGGATCTCGTCTCTCTCAAGGCCCGCGGCGACATGGAGCAACGAATTTCGGGAGGGGCTCCGAATGTCCCACCAGCACAGTCTTTGATTGGGCGTGGAACAGCAACTTTCTACGACTCGGATGAATTCGTCCGCATCGCCTTGTTTTGCAGCAGTGAATAGAGCCCGGGTCGTCGTCTCATCGCATGAGACGAAGTCTTGCGTACTTATCTCTGCCATGACTTATTGTTCTGAGGAATGCTCTAACTTGGACTCGTATGCAATGACGAGCGCGGAGAGAGAAGCGAGCGGGCGCCAGGAGGAGGGGCGGCCTTAATGTGCTTGGTCGGCGATGGCGAGGGCGGTCGTCCTCGCTGACCTGCGCCAAGACCTGCTCGAAGTTGGTGCGGAGGGCGTTGGTGGTGGCGTCGTTGGCCTAGGCGAGGTCCCTCCAAATCTGGTTCTCCACACACAGCGACTTCACCCGCTCCTCCAGCGCCCAGTTGAGCTTCCCGATCTTCTGGATCTCCTCCTCCTTGGCCGGAGCAGGGGCGGCCGTAATGTGCTTCATCGGAGACCCGGGGGGAGTGGGGTGGAACGGCCGCTTGACGAACGACGAAGCAACAATGAGCGCGGAAAGAACTTTGGGATTCAAAATTTGGAAGCCTTCATCGAGAAGAAAGAAATCGTTCAAGTTCTCTGGAGAGGAAAGGGAAAGGGTTTGCTTCTCTTTCCTTCCTCTGCGAAGGAAACAATAAATGCATTAAAGAGGAGACAGAGAGGAGGCAGGGGAGCGAGAGGAGAGAAAATATTAAGTGGAGCTCCGAGACAAAATTCTAGTCCATTCAGAAGACCAAACGTGTCACGTTGGGCCCGCCGTCAGAAACCACACAACTTGCCTCTCTCTTCAATTACTGTTTCTACTTACCTTTTTAGTTTTTCGTTTCTTCGTCTTATTCTTCTTCCACCTTTCACTCCACTTCTTCCTCCTTTCACTCCGCCGGAGGCCACCAACTAAATGTCTCAGTCCATCACCTCACCGCCTCGAATCACCAAGCGTAGGTCGTCGTAGGCAATGGACGAGGCGAAGGCGGAGGCGACAGCATGATTCGTCGACGCGGCGAAGGGCCTCGAGCTCCTAGCCGACCCGGCGCCGATGCAGAGGCCGCGGGAGGAGTTGGACAGGAGGTGGTGCCGCTAGAGGTTGGAGAAGAAGCGGGCGAACATGGCGGCGAAGATGGAGGCGACTTGCCGGAGGGAGAGCGTCGGAGGGCTTGAAACGAAGAAGAGAGAAGAGGGAGAGTTGTCCAATTGAAGAGAGAGAAGATGAATTATTAATTAAAGTTGCAGGGTTGCAGATGGTGAGCCGAAACGTGATACATGTTGCCTAATGAATGGGAGAGTTGTACAATTGAAGAGAGAGAAGATGAATTATTAATTAAAGTTGCAGGGTTGCAGAGGGTGAGCCGAAACGTGATACATGCTGCTTAATGAATGGACTAAAATTTCGCCACGTTGGTGTCAAGAGTTCCACCCAATATTTTCTCGCGAGAGGAAGAAACCTAGGAGAAAATATTAGGTGCGCCGGGCGCTCCACGTCACCGTGCGCCCCGCCCAATCAGGATACGACACATGTCGACACGTGGAGCCGGGTCCCACTTTTATTTTTAGTCAAATTTTTGCCGCGTCCTTCTCTCTCTTCATTAATGGCCGCGTCCTTCTCCCGCCCTTCGCATTTGAAGTGCCCTTTCTCTTCTGTCTTCTCCCGCACGAAGTCTCTCTCTCAAAAATCTTTCTCCGCCTCCTTCGACACCGACGATCAGCACCGGCCGAGCGCCCTCCTCGTCCGGCGGTACTCGATCTCCGCCGCCGCCACCGCCCCCTCCTCTCCGCCCTCGCAGCTCCCGCTGGCCTCCAAGATCCAGAGCGGCTTCGAGCCGCGGAAGTCGTCGTCGACCTCCGCCTCCTTCGACGGTGACGACCAGCACCGGCCGAGGCCCCCTCGTCCGACGGTACTCGATCTCCGCCGTCGCCGCCGCCTCCTCGCCGCTCTCGCAGCTCCCGCTGGCCTCCAAGGTCCAGAGCGGCTTCGAGCCGCGGAAGTCGTCGTCGACCTCCGCCTCCTTCGACGCCGACGACCAGCACCGGCCGAGCGCCCCCTCGTGCGGCGGTACTCGATCTCCGCCGCCGCCGCCTCCTCGCCGCCCTCGCAGCTCCCGCTGGCCTCCAAGGTCCAGCGGCTCGCGGATAATGTCCAGGTTTTTCCAAAACGCTCCGATCGTCTCGCGCTCTGTTTTGGCTCCCGATTGAGTTGGGGGATTTGCCAGTTTCAATTTTTGCTTCTTGCTTCTTGCTTCGATCGATTCCTTCTCTGTTGCCGAGCTCGAGAAGAGCGATTTCCAGATGCAGCTTGGGAGGCAGGATTACTTGAGCTGAGACAAGAGGCGAGCGAACTGCAGGAGTATTCCAACGTGAAGCTCGATCGAGTCACGCACTACCTCGGCGTTCTCGCCAACAAGACGCGGAAACTAGGTGAGGTGAAGCTCCGTCATTTGTGCGGGTGGTGCGGCGTCATTTGTGCGTTTTACTATCTTTACCTGGGACTATTTTCTTTGGTTTTTGGTAGTTTGTGATGGACTCATGATCATCATCAACATAATTTCCGTGCTTGCCTCTTTCATTAGTCTGATGGGAAGGATTAATAATTGCTGTTATAATAGTTGTTTTTCTAAAGTTAAGTTTTGCTTACTAGGAGGTCTTCCCATATTACAGAAATGTCCCTAATTGTCTTCTTGTGCAATATGCAGAGTAATTATGATAGAAAAGCATCACCTTTTCTGGCGAAAGAATTACTTAGAATTTATACAAAGGAGAAAAGTTGGAGGGAGCGACTCTTGAAAAATGGCATTGTAAAATCATCTCCAATGCCACCACGGACACGTCCTGAATGCATGAGGACTGAGGAGGTACACGACCTTTCATGTTTAACTCTTGCTTTCTGATGACTTTGTCAATACGATGCTAGTTGATGAATTGGTTTTTTTGTAGGATCCTAAGTGCATTATATGTTAGCAATATCAGTTGTATGTGATTGTAGGCCATCTGCTTTTGTTTGTCTTGAGGTATGTGGAAACTGTGTTCTGGTTTATTATCCTGTCAAATTAGTTGATTTGTAATGCAAATACAAGCCTAGTACCTGTGCCATGCAATGTCAAAAACATTTGCCCCTAAAGGGGGATCTTGAACTCATGGAACTTGGATTATTCCACCTAGCCGGGCACAATGAGTGAAAGCATTCATGACAAGGGCCTCTGTTTTAATGAAATACATCCTTAAAGTCATAATGTTAAAAAGCGTATGATACGATTGAATTTGCAAGGAAAAATCTGATTACTAGTTTTAATTTTGATTTGTCACATTATTGCTGGTGACATATACTTTCCTGTCTTTGATCCAACATGGCACCATAAATAACATCTTCTTTGGTTGGATTCATATTCAAAAAAATGGATCACCCAATCATATGAATGTTTCTTCTTCATCATCATTTTTGGGCTTCAAGCCAGAATTGGTAATTCTCGATCTCATCATCAGACCCCTTTTGTGCAGCACTGGCAACACATCTGTGAATGCAAACCCAGCAAACATTGCCTCCTTGACCGTCATATATTAGCAGAGTTAAGTGACTTGCTTCTCACTATCGATAAATACAATGGTGAGGAGACTCAAAGGAGTAAGGTGCTCCAGCAAAGATCTTTTCTCCAGTGAAACAAGTTCTTCAGCGAAAAAGGTATTGTCAGATACAAGACTTGCTTAGTCAATTAACAAAGAGACTGGATGAGGTATTGAATAAAGCATGTAGAAAACAAATTGCAGCAATTAAAACAACTTCAGCCTTGGTGTTCATTCTATAAATTTATGACTGGATGAGATGTCAATCTTAAGCAAGGTGGATCGTCTCATTTTTATACTTACTAGGTATTATATGATCTTTGTTTTATGGAAGAGTCTAGCTGAAGTTGGTTTTATTGCTTTGGTCTTAGTTGCCAATGTTTTTTACTGGTTGACTGGCAAACTATGTACATTCTAGGAAATTCTTTTCTACCAAGGTCACTGCATAATTGTTTGGTGTTGGAATAAATGTCAATGAAGAACAAAGTGAAATTTAGTGGTGTTTAGTGAGGTTTGGAATCTGTGCTAATCTCCTCTTCTTCTTTAATATTGTGCTGGAGTTGATTGTCCTTGTCGAGATTGTTATTTTAGTTTGCCTTTTGTCTAGATTAAAAAGCCATTTCTCTTAATCTGGTTTCTGCATGGTTCTCCGATTAACAACTGTTAAATTTTTTTCTCTTTTTTCCACCCAAGTGGTTGAAGTTGAATTGGGTTTTGTTAATGTTTGTGAGTGTGCACTCTGCAGTGTGATGCCCATGACTGAGTGACATGGCTCTACACGGTACACTTGATTTATCAGGTCCAATGGATGATCACATGGACTTCTATCGTTATATTGGTGACGGTGATTAACTGAGGACATTTTGTTTTTCATCTGGTGCATATCTGGCTTTTCTGGCTGACACTTTCAATTTGGCATACATTGATTGAAAATGTGGTCTCGTTGAATTTTCAAATTGACTTGGGACTATTCCTTTTTGTTTTCATGGGATTATTCCTATATCTCCATTTATCTGATAAAGAAAATTACCACAATCACGCCAATAAGGATTAAATGAGATTTTCTGTTTCAGTGCATGCTGTGTTCTGTATCCGGCACGCCTTCTTTGCTGCAGAAAGTTATCATAAGTTGGTTGGATTTTCTAATTCCTGACTCACCCTTTTAAGAAAAATGTATTTCTTTAGGAGTGGCTTAATCGTGTTCGAATCTGCCTCTCGGAGAAACGTGCTGCTGCAATTGAAATCGACTCCCTATATAAGCTGAAATCAGAGGTTATTTCACTCTTCTTAGTTCATAAATCGTAAGCACATTTCTGGTTTGAACTGTAGGCCCCTTTGACTCTTGCTTTGACCATGTTCTTTTGGATAGATTAGGGAACTTCACAATTTGCTCCCGGAGACTGAAATGCTACTGGAGCTACTAGGAAAAACTGAAACGTACCGAGATCGATGTGCTGAAATTCTGAAAGGTCCCATATGTCTAGAGGTTAGCTCAGCAGTTCTCTAATGTTTAATTGTCTTCAGTTTTCCTGTGCTGAATGCATGGGACTATCTATTTATCTGGATCTCTTAATTTTGGAAAATCCTGACCCCAACAGAGTATGGAGATGATTCTTCAAGAAATGGACAGTTTTATGTCTTTAAACATTTGACATGTTCAATGTCAAAGAAAACTCAAATGTTCAAGTGCTAGAATCAGAAGCATGAGCAAAAAGCTAATCAGAAGTAATTGTAAGTACAGTATATTTCATGAATATACAATTTCTGGTCTCCACGAAATTGGGCCTGAATGATAAATGTTTTTTTTACTATTTTAGAAAGAATTATAGCTTGCTGGTGAATGGATGTTTCAAAAATAGAAAGATATTGCGGTCATTTATGACATTTTATTCATCTAATTTAGTATTTACTCCATTCTGCATAATTTTGTTATTTCTGTTGATAATGGTGAACTTCTTAAAATATATCATAGTTAATTGCCAATATTATGGTAGTGCAGGTTTTGGCCGCTGTCATCAAGGCAAGTGCTTCCAGAGAGCATGAGATTCTTGCGGAAATTAGAGATGCTGTTTTTACGTTTATTTGTAAAATGGAATCGAAGAGAGTTATGGATACCATGCTTGTCTCACGTGTCAAGATATTGTATATTCGGTCTTTGCTCGCTAGATCACCAGAGCTGTAGTCTATCAAGGTAACAATTTTGGATATCTCCTCTAGGCTTCAAAATTTGCTTATGGGGCAAATGAACCGCACACTGAAGAACAAGATTGATGTTTTCTTAGGTTATTTGAGTTTTACCATTTTTAGTTCAGGGGTTGTTCATTTTGAGCGTTACTTTAGGGACCATTATCGAAGAAGTTTTGACAATTTGAATGAGAGAATTCAAAGGTGAGGATTTGGATATTGATGCTAACTTGACAAAGGTTCATCTTGTGAGATTTCTTGGCCATCTCCGAGAGCGACTTCTCTCTCTTACATCATATCATCCATGATCAGTGACCAGTATTTCAGTGAACCTCAAAACATCAAACCCTCGGAGCAAAATAATCTTCTCAAGCATAGCTCTTTTCCTTCCAAATGTGAGGGCAAGCAAGGTGTCTTTGCAGTGACTTGGAAACAATGAGACTTAAACTGGACTACAACAAAAAACACACGGATTCTCACACGCTTTTTTCATGGGATCCATTATGTCCACCACATCAATCTATCCAATTTTTCTCATTACTAATTTTCTCAATGACATCCGAGGTGGTTGACCACCTCTCCAAGTGACTATTGGGTCCAAACTTATTATTAACCTAGGCTCCGATACCATTATCGGATGGTCTTGGGCCTTCTTATCACAAAAGATAGTTCAAGGGACGAGACTTTCCCTTGTACTTAAAAACTAACCATCCGCCCCTTCCAAAACCAATGTGGGATAAACCCCAACATAAGCTAGTTATGATGAGCAGTAGCTATGATTCAAAACAAACCTTCTGACCACAAGTGTCAAACTCCTATGATGAGCGCTAAGGGAATCACTGATGTTGATCGCCCTTTCCAACCATCTTCTACTCATCAAATACTAATCTTTTCAAACGAGCATCGAGAATGCATAAGTCTTAATCCTTATGAGATGTTCAGAAGCAAAATCAGGCGAATATGACGCATAACTTTGTCGACTCATTCCTGAAGTTGATTTTATATGCAGAGGCAACCCTGTTCACATTATAAACCATTCCAACTGCCAAAAGAAATTTGACAATTGAAAGTCTTGACCAGCAGCTGCATCATATCAATTCTGAAGCACCGTGGTGCTGCATCATTTTTAAATTTCTGGAATTCGACAGAACTGAACCTTTAAACCTAAACATTGGATTCACCGATTGTATAATTTGAAAAAAATAATAATCGTGGCCATGAGCCGACACCAGAGCAGCTTAGATGGTCCTAGGACTCATAGCAGTTAATTAAATTCCAACGTCATGCATGGCACGTATCGGCATCAGCGAGCTGCAGAAGCCGACCATCAGTAACAAGAATCAACGTGTTCTTGCCAAAATGCTCTCGGAAGATGCCATTGTCGTGCCCTAGTTCTGGACAGCAGACTCCAACACAAGCTGTTAACATACACCACACTCAGTCTTCGCCGATCAATTCTATATGCCAAAAAAACACAGACCCCACATAACGCGTGCAATTTAAGTAAAAGTACCGCAGCGAAAAAACATATGGAGAAAGCTCAGCCATCCAAAATCAACAACTTGATTATCAGAAGGGAACAAAACTCCATTATCTATAGCTGAGTGGGTAGGCAAAACCTCAACATGATCCAGTATGTTTAAAGTCACCAAAACCAGAGTATGCAATCAAACCCCAAATTTAAAAGCACAATATCCCAATGAAGAAACAAAAAACCAAAAACCCGATCTTTGCAAACCCCTACACAGCTCCTCTCTTTTGGCTCACACGAAGCTCATTTCTCATGTGAGTGGGGGCCTCTCTTCTTTCCAAAGCCAACAACTACACAGCACCAGAATTTTACAAAGACAAGAACAAATAATTAGTTAACCAAGCATTCAGAAAATAAGCAGAACCAATGCCAGAAAGGAGATGACGGCGACGAACGAAGCAAGCCGCGTGTGAAGGCCAAGAGGGCTCGGGACCCAACAGTTGCAAACTTCTTCCGCTTCAATGGCAACGCACCCAAGCTCGAAATCAAAACCGAGCCTCACGCGGTTTCTATCGCCAGCGCTGGAAAAGCGAGGAAGGCAACAAATGAAGCGAGCAGCATGCGAAGGTGGATGGGCTCAGGACGCAACAGTCGCAAGCTTCTTCCGCTTCCGCTTCAACCCAAAATCACAACCGAGTCAGTCACGGTTTCTAGAGCCGGCACCAAAAAGGCAACGACAGCAACGATGCCGAAGTTGAACCCGAGCTTCGATCCATGGCTCCAACCACTCGCCCACAGCGTCAACTGTAGATGCCATCGGACAATGAATACGATAGGCGAGAGAGATTGAGGAAGTGAAGGCCATGGACGTGTAGGTCAATTTACATGTGCATCGAAGAAAAAGACACTGTTGATGTTCCGACTACTAGAAATGGTGAGATGCTGTGCAAAGAGAGGGGAGGAGGGGGATAGAGGAGCGGTAGGCTCGGTAGTGTTTTCTCTCTTTCTGCCACAGTGGACGCCATCAGGGTTCCCAAGAGACCGCGAGCAAGCGTGGGGGGGAGAGGAGTGGCTGATGTCGGCTGATGAATCGTAGCCGCCGATGAGGCTTCGAAGGTGATGGCAGAGGTGAACGGACTCGGCACTTAGCAGCTACGACCGAGTGGGGGTCTTGGGGGAAGCGACGTGCTAGAGGGCAAACTGAATAGCATTTGCGACCGGCGAAGGCTTTGGCGAAGGGGAAGGGGAAGGGGAAGGGGCAGGGGGAGGCGGACAGGGAGATGGAGCGGTCGGGCATGCTGGAGAAAGAGAGAGAAGATATCTTCATTTCTTTCCTCTCAACCCGACGAAGGAGAAGACTTGCTTGAAAATTGAAATGGGGAGAGAGGTTTTGAGCGGCAAAAGTATTAATTATTACTGCTGCAGACTCTCTTTTCAGCCGGCTGTTAGGGGGTGAGAGAAAAAGAAACCCTCCAACTTTTTATTTTTCTATTTTTTAGCTAGTCAAAGTCCAACGACACATGTTGACTCGTTAGTGGAGCCACTCAGGCTTGCACGTGCCACATAGGACGATGACGTCGTGATTGCTAACCACTAAATATTTTCTCCTCTGCACATGAAGATTGAAATTGGTGGGGCCCAAGGTCAAACTTTTGACCTTGTCCGCACTTATAAATATAAAAGTGCGAACAGATTAGAAAGGTTTTCTTCTTCTGCGGCTACTGCATCCGTACGAGAGAAGAAAGAAACCCTATGAAGCCACACGAATCTTGAACACGTGATAATTTTTGTGCTGTGAGTTTATACCAAAACACTTTGAGTTTGGGGTTAAATCTAGGTGTGGGAAACATTTGAGTGTGTGAGTGATTGTAAACTCTAATTCTCCGATTATAGTGGATTATTTGCTGCTGGCTCTCCCCGTGGACGTAGGTACCGATACTCAGACCGAATCACGTAAATTTTTGGTGTCCTTATTTTTCTCGTTTATTTTTCTGGCGATTTTTCGTTAACGTAAATTGCAAGATCCTGTCGTTTCCGCGTATTATATCCCAACAATTGATATCAGAGCTTAGAGTTGGATTTCTTGATTTTGATTTGGAGCTTTTGCTTGTCTGATTATTATCTGGAAATTCTGTTATTACAACTATGTTTGAGAGGAAATTTGAAATTGAGAAGTTTAATGGAAGTAACAACTTTGTGTTATTGAGCATCAAGATACGAGCTTTATTGACAACACAAAGTTTGGCCAAGGCAATAGATGGTGAGGATGAGTTGCCGAATATAATGAAAGCCTTTGAGAGGATAGAGCTAATGGAAAAAGCAAAGAGCATAATACTGTTAAATTTGACGGATGAGGTCTTAATAGAGGTTGTTGAGGAGAAAGATGCAGCAGCGTTATGGACAAAACTTCAAACACTCTATGTAAAGAAAGGTTTGAACAATCGCTTATACATGTTGAAGAAGATATTTCAATTTAGATATACTGAAGGTACGTTTATCAAAACCCATCTAGATGAATTTAATAAACTGATGTTGGATATGAAGAACGTCGATAAGATACTTAATGATGAAGAACAAGGCATGATGTTGTTAGCCTCTTTACCAGAGTCATGGGAGCACTTTACTGATTCACTGTTGTAGGGGCATACTACAATTATCTCAGAAAAGGTAAAGTTTGCCTTATTTTTTAAGGAGTGGCAGAGAAAGTTGCGAAATGATAGTCAGATGTAAGGAGTAACGCAAGCACTGACGATTCGGGGTAGAGAACAACATCGAAGGCCTAGTAGCAGCAGAAGTAAAAGCATATCAAAATCACGCCATAGAAAGTCCAAGGGATGCGTGAAGTGCTTTGAGTGTCACGAGAAGGGGGACATCAGGAAAGATTGTTCAAAGCGAAGAAATAAAGTTGATAAGTATAATGTCACAAGTAGTGTGGCAAACATTGCCCAGGGGAGCAATGGTGATGCAGAAGCTGTTTTATGTATGACTGCTACTTTATCAGGAGACGAATGGGTGCTGAATTTGGGGTGTTCTTATCATATGACGCCTCATAAGAACTAGTTTACTACTTACCAAACTACAAATGGTGGTAAAGATTTAAGGCATTGATTGAGAAGTAATCGAATAAACAAATCAAGTGCCTAAGAACCGATAATGGCATGGAGTTCTGTGGAAAGATTTTACCAAGTTCTGCGAGAAAGAAGGTATTGTAAGACACTGCACAGTACCTAGGACACCACAGCAGAATGGTGTGGCAGAACGGAAAAACTGAACTTTGCTTGAGCGAGTTCAATGCATGCTTTCGCATGCAGGACTTGGTAAGGAATTTTGGACCGAAGCAGTAAACATGGCATGTCACCTGGTTAATCGATTTCCACCATCTGCTATCGAGTGGAAGACTCCCAAGGAAGTATGGTCGGGGAAACCTGTTGATTATTTTGGATTACGAATATTCAGATGTCCTGCGTATACTCATGCGAATGATGGTAAGCTTAAGCCAAGGGCAAAGAAGTGCATATTTCTAGGTTATGCACATGGGGTGAAAGGTTACCGACTGTGGTGCACTGATCCTAGATCACCCGGTTTTCTAATCAGCAAAGATGTGATCTTCGACGAGAATGCAATGCTTCAATAGAAGAGTTCTGAGACACAACTAATAGAAAAGATAGATCATGGTATCATTAGTGAGGTGGAGCTTCAGGTGGAGACTCTAGAGACCTCGAAGTAACAGATGTTGAGACTGCAGATAAAGCTGCAATTCTTGAAGTCGGTGATAGTGAACAACCAACAAAGCCGCAGCAAATTATAGCCGCAAATAGACAAATAAGGCAAATTAAATTATCGATACGTTATGGTTATACAGATATTGATTATGCATTAACTGTAGGTGATGAGGTTGAGACAGATGAGCCTTTGTCTTACTTTGAGGCGATGGCTAGTTCGGAGTTGTCGTAGTGGCTAGGGGCTATGAGTGAAGAGATGGAATCACTCCATCGAAATCAAACATAGGAGCTGGTCAAAGTACCCAAGAGCCAAAAGATTGTCGGAAGTAAATGGATCTTTAAATGGAAAGAGGGCATTCCTAATGTCGAGGCAGCAAGATATAAGGCGAGACTTGTGGCGAAGGGATATACACAACGTGAGGGCATTGACTACAATGAGGTGTTCTCTCCTGTGGTAAGGCATACTTCTATTCGTGTTTTACTTGCCTTAGTTGTTTCGCAAGATCTCGAGTTATAGCAACTAGATGTGAACACTGCATTTCTTCATGGTAAGTTGGAGAAGCAGATTTACATGAGTCAACTAGAGGAATTTGCTATTCCGGGTAAGGAAGATCATGTTTGTTTGTTAAAGAAATCTTTGTATGAGTTGAAATAATCTTCTAGACAGTGGTATAAATGTTATGATGCTTTCATGGCTAGTCAAGACTATACAAAAAGTCAGATGGATAGCTGTTGTGGCATCCCAAAATTTCATGACAATTTCTTAAGGCATTACGACCTATGGAAAAGTGAATGGTTGTGTCGTTGAAGTATGTTGTGGCCTCTAGACCGAAAAATTGTAATAGATTAAGGCCGAGTACTTTAATGGAAATATATCTTATGTTCTTGGTTTATCAAAGTTGGTACTATAGAATAATTTGATAATGAGAATTTTGTTCTTGGCTATGCACCTTATGAATTTGAGTTTTTTTTTTTTTTTTTTTTTTATGTTGCAAGCTTTATGACCAAGTGAATAAGTGTAATTAGGTAATTATATGATGGGTAATTAGGTGATGATTAAAAGAGAAAAATTAGAGAAGTATGGGTTGAATTTTTGGCCCAAGACTAGCCCCACCATTCGACCCTCTTGGCTTGGCCCGTGAAGCCCAAAGGAAAGGGCTGCTGTTTGACCGGCCCAAGGAGCCCAATGGGTTGTCGACCGAAGGGGAGAGGCCGGCCCAACCAGTCCCAACCTCTTGCATGGCAATTACCAAGTGTCATCTTGCATGCAAAGTGATGATTACATACTAATCATGAGGGGGAAGAAAAGAAGAAGGGGCGGATTGAACAAGGGAGGGGGAGGCGTCGCATGAGAGAAAGAGAAAGAGCGAGAGAGTGACTGTCTGAGAGAAAGAAAGGAAGAGAGAAAGGGAGAGAGCGAGCGAGCGAGAGAAGAGGGGGAAGAGGGAGGCCGTTCGCCGCCGATCGTTGCTGCCGTCGAGCCACCGAGTCCCGCCTTGCCCCTCCATTTTTGCTTGCTATGTTGTGCTTGGATTAGAGGCAAGTAGAGTCCGTTAATCTACCTTTGCTTGCTGTGATATGTGTTGTAAAGGAAGAAGTTCGAAGCTCTAGGGAAAAATATGATAGCCTTGCATTCTGTTTTCTAGAAAGGCAGTTCGACCTTTGATGAATTTGTGAGCTGCATGCGACTTTTCAGTTAGAATTTCATTTCGACTTCTTGATGAAAGTTGTAGAGAACTTCTTGGAGAGTAACATATCAAAATTTCAGAAGAAATGAAAGTTGTAGAGAACTTCTTGGAGAATAACATATCAAAATTTCAGAAGAAATGAAAGTTGTAGAGAACTTCTTGGAGAGTAACATATCAAAATTTCAGAAGAAATGAACAAGTATAGATCGGTGAAACTATTTTTCTTTGAAGAAGTCAGATTTGGAAATCGTAATGTTGACCTAGTGTGATTTTTTGAATTTTATAAAATTCTCCTGTTGAAATTTAATCTTGTATTCTGAATGAAAGTTGAAGATGACATATTAAGGAATAACATACAAAAATTTTAGAGGAAATGGATGAATTTAGGTTGGTGAAACAATCTTTGTCCAAAACGATTAGAACTGGAATTCGGTGCCGAGGGTTATGGACGGTTATGGTTATTATAGTTTTTAATCTATCACAAATCTGGTTTCGAGTTCTTCATGAAATATTTACTTCTGGATTTCTTCTATAACATACAAAAATTTCAGAATTTTTGGAGATGATTTAGGATTTCTACCGAATTTGTGAATGAAACTATCTATGGCAATATTCCGAAATTATAAAGACTGTGATGCGTGGACTATACCAAATTGTATGATGTTCTTTTGATATGGTGTACTTCACAGAATATTTTCCTCTAGATCTTGTACATAACATGTCAAATTTTCAGAATTTATTAAGGCTGTTTACTAATTTTTCAAGAATTATGACCAAAGGAGTGCAATCTGTTTTTATCCGAAAATTTGCTACATTTTCAAAAAATAAATAAATAAATGAAATTGTTCCATGTGATATAATGTCTTGAGTGGTTGATTATACTGCATATGTAGTGACATATGGCATGATATATGACATCAAAGCTGGTTGAGACCCTTGATATTGTTGCATCAAATGCCATGTTGAAATTAAGATAAATATGTGAATATAAATTGAAATAATAACAAGACCGTTGGAGGTGTGAGCCGACGATGCCTCGAGAGTTTCGAGATGCCCGGAGTGTGTGTGCTGGATGTCCTCGGGAGTTTTGAGATGCCCGGAGGTGTGTGTCGGAAGCTCTGGAGGTGTGTGCCAGGGGGATTCCTCGTGATGCTAGCTGGGGTACGAGATGCCCAGAGTGTGTGTGCCGGATGCCCGAAGGTGTGTGCCAGAAATTTCTCGCGATACCAGGTTGAATGCGAGCGATAAATTGTGGGATACAAACATTGGTCCCTAGAAAGAAAAATGATATGATCTAATTGAAAGATAAAGATCGAGAATTGAATCATGCGTATGGATGTATGCTTGATAGCATGGATGATATGAATCATGGTGATATATGTTTGGCTGCTCGATGATACATGTATAAGTGCATAGTGGTATATGCACGTTGTATGGTGATATATGCATGGTTGCAAAGTAAGGTGTGCTTGAATGCATGAATGATATGTGTTTTATTCATGATACCTTGATTGTTCTATTTGATGCGTTGTGTAGTTTGGTAGATCTTTACCGCTGAGTGGTTGTACTCACCCCTTTTGGGGATTAACATTTCAGATTAGAGAGATGCCTCTTTCACCAGTTGTGCGTGGTACCTTCTATGGCATACCTACTGATGTTGAGGTGGAGTGCACAGAGCATTCCTGTATTAGTATACCTGGTCTGGAGTATGTCCGAGTCCGTGTCTTGGTGATGTACAATGTGGGTTCCGCTGATGGCCCTATTATCCAAGAGTTTTTGTCCGTTCACGTTCGATGCAATGGGGTGATGCTAGGGATGCTACCGCCACCGCCGCCACCCAATGCACCGGGTTGGGTGTGATGGCATGTATGACTGGTTGGAGCTAACGTTTTCTTTTTGGGGATAGCTGACGTTTGTCGATGGAGGGGTGTACATGTTCGATATAGGGTCGAGTTCTCTTTTGGGTTATAGTCAAGTATAGTTAAAAATCTTGGTCTTTTTGCTGTACCGACCCGAGATGTCTATCGTGAAAATATAAATAAAAGTGACTCGGCTTTGTCTTTTCTTTTGGTGCGTAGTTGGTGTGCATTGCATTATTGTTATTGGAGTGAGAGATGGTGAGACTTGTTTATGCTTCCGCTAATGAGTTGCGCTGAGACCTTTATAAAGTAAAAAAAAAAAAAAAACCAAGGGGAGAAAAATGGGAAAAGAATTTTATTGATCAACCCCTATGAACTATGGTTTCACTTTAATTAAAAAGATTCAAGGACTGGCTTGTAGTAGGATAAGTGACAAGTACTTGTGGTGACCCTATCGGATCGAGGGTTCATCGAGGGGTGCCACAGCTGCGTTTACTATAGGAGATTGGAGAATGGTTCTTTAATTTATCTACTCTTTTATGTTGATGATATGCTAAAAACAGCTAAGAATATGTTCGATATTGATGTGCTGAAGAGACAGTTAAATGTTGAATTTGAGATGAAAGATTTAGATGCTGCAAAGAAAATTTTGGGTATGGAGATTTTACGTGACAGGACTGCAGGAGTTTTACATTTATCTCAAAAGAAATATATTGAGAAGATCGTAATACGTTTTAATATGCAGTCGACAAAATCTGTAAGTACACATTTAGTAAAGCACTTTAAACTTTCAAATAAATTATCACCGCGGACTGAGGAGGAGGAGAAGCATATGTCCCGTGTTCCTTATTCTAGTGCCATGGGTAGTATTATGTATGCTATGGTGTGCACTAGGCATGATATTTCAAAAGTTATGAGCATGGTTAGTCGCTATATGAAGCGTCCTGGTAAAGCTCATTGGGCAGCTGTGAAGTGGATCCTTAAATATTTGAAGGGGACAACAGATGTGGGTATAGTGTACCGAAGGGACAATAATGGCAGTGAGACCACTAGTTTTGTGGATTCGGATTACGCTGTGACTTAAATGATTGCAGATCTTTAGTAGGGTACGTATTTACTCTAGCGGGTGGTGCAGTTAGTTGAAAAGCGTCCTTACAGGATCACATTGCCTTGTTTTCGACTGAGGCAGAGTACATGGCACTAACATTTGTAGCGAAGAAGGCGATATGGTTACAAAGTTTGCTCTCGGATTTTTGGTTAAAACAGAAAAATGTTGATATACCTGTGATAACCAAAGTGTGATATATTTGGTATATAATCCAGTTTATCACGAGCAAACGAAGCGTATCAATATCAGGTATCACTTCATCCGAGATGTCTTAGCTAAGGTAATGTTATTGTTAAAAAGATTCCTACAGCAAATAACCCGATAGACATGATGATTAAGTCTGTTCCTTTGGCGAAGCTCAAGCTGTGCTTGAACTCTATTGGCATATGTGAAAAGTGAGTGCCCGTCGGGGCGTTGAGAGAGTAACAAGGATAATGAGCATTATAACTTGGCTTTAAACATTGAGCAAATGTGGAGAATCATTAAATTATGTTTCGAGTTTGAGCGTTTGCAAAACGCAATTCGCTTGGATAATTTTTAATAATTTTTTTTACGTGGTTGATCATGGGATGAATTTACTAAAGAGGAAATAAAGTTGAAAAAGGAATCCGTCCATGGGCCAAGTGGGCACACACACACATTCAGCATGAAGCCGAAGCAAGGAGCGTAAGTGGGCCCAAGGTCAGACTTTGGGCGCATGATTTTTTTTCTTTGGCGTGAAGTCCCTCTGCACGTGAAGATTGAAATTGGTGGGGCCAAGGTCAAAAGTTTGACCTTGGGCACATATATATATAAGTGCGGACAAATCAGAAATGTTTTCTTCTTCTGCGGCTGCCGCACCCGTATGAGAGAAGGAATAAACCCTACGAAGCCGCAGACATTCACGATCCTTGAAGCTGCGCGAATCTTGAACGTGTGGACCCAAACACTTTGGGTTTGAGGTTAAATTTAGGTGTGAAAAATACTTGAGTGTGTGAGTGATTATAAATTCTGATTCTCCGATTATAGTGAATTATTTACTGCTGGCTCTTCCCGTGAACGTAGGTACCGATATTATGACTGAATCACGTAAATTTCTGGTGTTTTTATTTTTCTTGTTTATTTTTCTGGCAATTTCTCGTTGATGTAAATTGCAAGATCCTATCGTTTCCGCGTATTATATCCCAACAGTACCCATACCCAAGATTTTGAAAAAGTCAAAAAGCAGAAAAACTAACATCAAATCGTTTCGTTCGGAAAGCACCATATACAAGTGTCTAAGGTTTCTTGAGAATTTATCAGATAGGTACTTTTGCTACATGTGTAAACCCGGCATATGAAACAGTAGCCGACAAACAGTAAACATGTGGAATCATGTCAACCTCGATGATATTGTCTGATTGAATGCATGAATTTATCAGTCGCAGCTTGCAATAGAAAGCAAACTTTAACAAAACCATTGCCCTAGTTAGAGTTTTTTAATGCCGAAGGAGGACCCTCGCCTTACCCATGGAAGACCAACAATAGCTTGCTGCTTGCTTAGCAAATCCTGAAGCACTAACATCTTGGAAAACATCTCATTGCCAAAAACATAATTGTTACCAAAACATGCTTTTGAAATCATTTCGGCAGAGATGCTTTTTAAATCCTCGTCAATCCGTACTGAAGCAACTCCCCCTGCTTTCTCCATATGAGAGTCCCATTTTTCCAACACGGAGACGACAGATTCAACCATCATGTCCACCATTCCCTGTGCAAAAAAGAACAAGCAACATATAGATGGCTTCTCTCTCAAAATTTAACTGCTTCACGTGCAAGAACAAAGACAGCCCAAGCAAGAACTGTGCCGCTGTGATAGAACCTGGCCAGCTAATTTACGCCTTTATTTTGTCATTGAAGAATTCGGGTGCTATGACTTTCCTCTGGAGCGCCCACGATTTTCCTTTCGAAGTGATGAGGCTGTCATAACCCAACAAAATTCCCCTGTTTTTTCTCAGACGTGCAGACCTTCCGAATTCAGCAGACTTGCATTGACAGAACTCTCTCGCTATGTCAAAATCGCATAAGCATACGATCACCATGTTTCCCCGTGTGAATGCAAACACCGGACCTAAAATAGCCATAGCACTCTCAGCAGGCAAAGATGATCTTATTAAGCTACATATGCTTGTCACAAAATAGAAATAGCCAGCACATATTACAGACATATCTAGTGAAAACTCCTAAGCACAAAGATGTGAACATTGATTGAAGCAGAAGAAAATATATCTACCATAGTCGGCCGTCCATTTCTCTATGTGGGGAAATAGGCAGGACATGTAATCATGCGAAACATGATTGCCGATGCTTCATTGATTCTTTTTGGCTTGTATTTCCAGTCGAATCTTCCTTGTATTATGAATGAAATTGTTCAGCTCATAGTCATTAATATACTAATAATCTTGCCTCGTGTATGGATAGTCTCTAGTGGGCATGTAATGCGTCCAACAGTCCCAGCAAACCCTAAATTGTTTAAAGCTTTTGTCTGGATGCCTGTTCAGTAGTTTCCCCTTTCCTAGAAGTTTTCTGATTGTGATCTTACTTCAAATTACGATTTGAACTCTCTTTTTTCTGAAGGTTGTCCCGTGGATACAGAGAGCCAAGACTGCACTACCATCAAAAGCCAATGCGCGCCGCCGTGGTGTCCAGCCAAGATCTTTGGCACAGCTTTGAAGCATTTCGCATGGCTTTTCGCCGCTGAGATTAATGACAACATGATGGTCTGTGCAGATACCGTACTCGGCTGTATGACTACTGTTGAAAATCACCCTCCTGGCCTCTTCACGGCGAGCGTCATGAGGGGTCAGAGGGTCTTGCTTGACCCGCAATAACCCACGGCATCTCCAATGACCAAAAACTCCATTAAAGATGACAAGGGCCTGTGATTGGTCATGCCGTCAATGCTATCCCAAAAACTGCTGTCTTAAGACTTCAACTCCATTCATCGTAAAAAATGAATGATTTGGTAAAATATTTTTCTAAAATTGATCGCTTGTAGCGCTTGCCATTTTCATCGTCCACAAAGATGTTTAAACATAAATTGTTGTCGGTAATGAAAATATTTTTTATTAACTAATAATATAAAATGATACGAGTGATCAATTTCAAGAGATTCTTTTTAAAAAATCATTTATTCTCTACTTAAACAAATGGAGTCTTCGTGTTCAATTTGCTTTCCATGCCAAAGCCGATGTACAACAAACAGTACTATAAATAAGGAAATATCAATTCGCAAAAATACTCTTATAAGCAAGACCTAAGAGTCATATGAATAGCGATCTTGATTAGTATACGATAACCATCGTATCATGTATGAGCATTGACCAGTATTTCAATGAACCTCATGCCATCAAACCTGGGGGCATAATCATCGTGATGCAGGCGCATCATCAGAACTTGGGATTTCCATTGATCAACTCACAATCCTAACTTAAGCCTCATCAATTAATCGAGCTCGTTCATTAATTATTCAAGCAATTGGGAATTTCAGCCACAAGTTAATCCAACGGGTCTAAAACGTCCAAGAAAAAGGCTTCTGCAATTTGAAGAGCGAATGCAGAATGATGGCCACGATTGGCAATTGATTTCCGTGGTTGGACGGTCAAAACTTCAATTTTCACGTGATTTAATACATGATTTAGTTCCTAAGTCTTGATTGTGTTTACTAGTTTTCACATATTTATAATAGATGAGAATTCCTCTCAAGTGAGCGAATTTCCTTTTGGTTCTTTATCAAATTCGTTGGAAGTGAGCCGCGAGTCTTGTATCCTTAACTGGTGGATCATTCCTTTATACCTTGATAATTAACTTCATCTATCCTATCCTCATTTCATTCGAAAGCATCCCATAATGCATTCTCCATTTTAACACTTTCCCGCAAACACTTATTCCATACACTTATCCATCCTACACGTTTAGCATCCTCTAGTCCTTGATACCACTCCATAGTTTTCCAGAGCATTTCTATATTTGTATACCAAGTATTAAAAAAAAAAAAAGTGTATTCAGGACAATATTGACTAGAAAGACCGTAAAAATGATTCTATAAAAATAAGAAGAGTTAAGGTTTTTGAAAAAATAAAAAATTCGTTGGATCCAAGCATTACTTCGGATCAAGCATAGCTATTTTCATTCCAAATGCGAGGGCAAGCAAGGTATCTTTACAGTGACTTGGAAAACATTGAGACTTATACTAGATAATAAGGAAAAACGCACACAAATTCTCACTATTTTTCGTGTGATTCATTATGTCCGCCAAATTAATCTATTAATTTTTTTTCTCATGCTACTAATACTTTCAAGGACCACCAACTTTGTTGGCCGAGTTGATTAAGGTTTACTTCCAAGGGATTTAGAGCCCCCTTATCATAGGTTTGAATCTCCTAATCGTTCCTCAATCTCAAGAAATCTCATTTCATCTATGGCATTGGTTCAACTTGTTTTGCCAAACACATCGATCACTCCGACTTTACTCTGATTTGCATTCAGTGGTACGACGCTCACTCAGAACAAGTAATAACTATGACTCAAAATGAACATTTTGTTTACCGATGTGAAACTCTATAGTTTGCCTTAAGAGGGGTCGCCTATGTTGGTATCTTTTCCAACCGTGGTCTTCTCATCCAAAACTAATCTTTTGAAATATCATAGGGTACATGCCTTGGCAAAATTACCAAAAAAATCTTAAATCTATTATGCAAATTCCACTTCAATTCTAAACATTTAATTCAACCAATTTAATCAAAAACGTTTTAACAATTTGTCAATTTTGTATTTTCAATCAATTCTCCCTGACAATTGCTCATATGGACACCGGACTTGCTATGTATAGTCGATGCTGACATGGACAATTTTTTCAAATTTTTTAGAAGTTTTATGAATATTTTATCTTTTAATTTCTTTTCTTTTTTTTTCACAATTGGCTAATGAGGATTGCCGACCAAAGATGAAGACCCAGCGACCTTTGTCTACCAACAGTAAAACAAATAAGAAAAGAAAAAAAATAAGTCAATTTTTTTACCAAACACAAGGGTAACTTCAACGTTACTCCAACTTGCATCTAATGGTTGTCGTGACCTTTTTTTTTTTTTTTTTTTTCGGCGCCTGATCAAGGGCGGGCGCCTTGCGGAGGCTAATGGTTCGGCTATATCTATTTTAGCCCGGACTCTCCCAAGTCCACAAATTCGCGACTTAATGGTTCAAATTTTTAACTTGTAAATTAATTTTAAAACGGAGTCACCACTAATCGATTTGGGGTGGGTCGTTTAGAAATTCAAGCGAAGTATCGGGAGAAATACTCGGTCTTGCGCAACTAGAGATATTAGGATCGGGGACTTGATTACACTTAGTTAATCACTAATGCCCTTTCGGTACCTAATTTTATTTAAACCTTGAGGCTTTTTGGATTTTTGAGGGATTTTCCATGCATTTGGGAATGAAAAAACATTCTTTGGGTCTTTTCCTCATTTTTTGGACATAAAAGGGATTTTTAGATTTTTGGGTATTTTTTTGAAAATACAAGTCTTTTTGGCTTTTTATGAATTTTTTTGGCTTTTTCATGAATTTTAGCTTTTTTTTTTGGATTTTTGGCATTTTTTGGAAAATATGAAATATTTTTATTTTTGATATTTTTTTCGAAAAATAAATATTTTTAATATTTTTGGAAAATAAATTATTTTTTGATTTTTTTCTAATTTTTCAAAAATAAATTATTTATTTATTTATTAAAATATTATTTAAAATAATAAAAACTGACCCGGTCGAATCCACGAGTTGTGTCCGACCCGGGTCAGCCCAAACACAGATGGGCCCGCTATGCCAAAATAATATATGAATTGAAAGCGCTAGGTTTCTAATTTCAAATGAGTTTAATTTTCGTCAACTTTGGATATATTAGAGAGATTTATCGAAAAATATTAAGAGCTGGTCAAGAATGGGTCTTTTCTGTATTTCTATTTGCTTTGTAGCCCCTAGGCATTTTATCTTGGTTCTTGAGTCATTTATGTCAACAGCCAAATGTAGCATTTATGATTGTCTTGGTCTTTTCTGAGTTTAGTTATTTAGATTTTTAGTCGGATATGATAAAAAAAAGTACAAGATATGAAATCTAGGGATTTGGCTACATATTATCTACTATTTAGTGAATCGTAATTAATAAAGTCAGATATTTTTGTATCATATCATGTCCAATGTTTAGTATGAACGGCATATTAGTGTAAATGAAGTTAAAAATGCACAAATGGAGAGAGAGAGAGAGTAAGAATCCCTCACAATTCACTACTAAAGAAACGACAAATGCGCAAATAGAGATAACTGCCATCAATCGATCCATCTTACATAGCAAAGAGGCTCATTGCAACATTGCAAAGCCACATGTTTGACTATGAATATAGGCTACACCAACATCAACAAGGTAATCAGATAGTGAATGTTAAATCTAGTGAGAGAGAGAGAAAACATGATTATTCAACTTCACAATTCTAAAAAGGATATTGTTCCGACTCTCTAGCCATTTTCATGAAGTTTCAAGGTGAACCATAGAGTCATGGAGAACAATGAGCTTCAACTCTCTTGCTACATTCATGGATATGACGTGAATTAAAGAGTTATGGAGGAGAAGAAGGCTAGACTCCCTCGCTATTTTTGTGGAAATTTGATGTGAAGCAAAGAACTATGGAGGAGTTGTGAAATAGTTCTTTGATTCAACGTGAACTAGAGGTACGGAGAAGAAGGAGACGAAGAAGGTAGGGATATTTTTAGAAATCTCATCGCCCTCATTTTTTGAGAATTAGAAGAATCATTTGCAAGTTTGAATCTTTACACTTAAATGTGACTTCTTTAACTTCATTTTTATTTTCTTATTTCCTTTTATCTTTTCCCTCTCTTTTATTCCTTCCATCATTTCTTAATAAAATTTTAATAAATAATAAATTCTATTAATATACCTACACATTGTAATAAATATAAATACTAAATAAATATATATAGTAGAAACAAAGTCATATATAAAAAAATGAATAGATAAAAATGAATTTTTTTAGTTATTTTGAATTTTCTTTTTATATTTACTTATATTTAATATTTATTTTATTTTATTAATTTAATAAGTCCGTTATACAAGGAATATATTTTTTTATACTATGGATATAAGACATGGATAATAGCACAAATGGTCAATGACTTTTGGTTCAATGTGTAATATTGTACTTAAACTTTTAATTAATGCAATGTGGCATTTGAACCTTGACTCAATGTGTAATATTATTCATAGAATTTTAATTTGTTAAATGTGGTCCCTAAACTACTTGTAGTCGATGTAGTCCCTAATTTATATGAAAATGTTTAAAAGTTCAAGGACCACATTGAATATTGAACCAAAGTTCAAAGATTATTTTAAACAAATCAAAGTTTCAGAAATGACATTACACACTAGACCAAAGTTCAAGGATCTCATTGAACAATTAAGAGTTCAGGACAACATTACATATTGGACAAAAGTTTAGAGACCGTTTGTGTCATTTTTTTTTTCAAAAGAGATCATGTGCTGCCCCCATTGGATATTTTTATACATACTATATCTCTCTTTTATTTGACTTTGACCTATCTTGGACAGAAACCAAACACAGCATAGGATAATTATCCCAACTTTTGTTTCGGCTACCAAACATAGCTTAGAAGGCTAGTGTCTTAAGATTTGTCTATGCTTGGAAGGTTGTTCTAAGGCTTCATTGAGGGTGAGAACATGTTTTGTAAACCTTTGTGTTAGAATATTTAATTAATAAATGACGCATTCAGAACAGTTGACAATGGTTCCACAAAATCTCACATGGTATCAAAGCAGAACGTTTTGAGTTCAAATCTTACTAGGCTCTATTTGCCCCCCAATTAAATTTTCACAACTAGCACTAGCCAAAAGATCAGAGTAAATGTGAGGGGGAGTATTAGAATCAAATCTTACCAAGCTCTATTTGCCTCTTCAATTAAATTCTCATGCTTAATACTGGCAAAAAGACCAGAGTAAGCGTGAGGGAGAGTGTTAGAATATTTAAATAATAAATGACGCATTCATCTAGTAACTTAAACTTTTAGAATAATTGCCAATGGTCCCACAAAATCTCACTTTGAAATAAATTCTTGAATTTGAGTTTCCTAAACTTCGTATCTTTTGGTGGTATCCATTTAGTGGTGAGTTGCATATTCGTCTGCTGACGTTGACTCTTTAAGTGGTGAGCATCTATCCTTTATATGCCTTAAGCATCTATCTCTCACATGCCCTATATCCTGTGGTGGATTCATTGGGTGGTGAGCATTTCCCTCATTTCACTTGTATTACCTTCTAATTCTTTGAAATCTTTAATATGAGTTGGTATCAAAGCCTAGGCTATAGCTGGTTCTAGTCTTTGTGGACTCGATAGTGAATGTTGTGACATCGAATTGAAAGATTTTAGAAGACAAATAGAATAACTCCAAGGACAATTGAAGGATTCTCAATTGTTTAGATGTGACAATCCCCATTAACCTTGTGAAGAAAAAGACAACAAAGAGGAGATTACCCCTTCCGTGTTGTACCCATCTAATGAAGAGCCTCCTTTGCAACATCGTCAAAGAATCGAGATTCTTAGGATTTTGATGTCAAATTTGACATCTTGAAAGACTTCATCTATTGGCTTGAGACAGTTGAAACAGTTTGGCCATAAGAACATTGCCGAGGATCGCAGACGTGAAGCAGGAAAGGAGGTCGATCATATCGCATCCTTCATTTGACAACACACATGACGTTAGGTTCAATGATGTTGATATATTCCCAAGTTTCCTCTAATGGGAGAAGTTTGTTAGAGAAATCCCTTATGATGTTTTGAAGATGACAAAATAAATCAAATGCTACTAACATTTTTGTTGGTTGAGTAATAGACTGTGCAGATGATAGAACGTGTAAAGGATATTGTCAAAGTCTATGCTTGGAAGAACTAAAAGACAGACTTTATGCTAAAATTGAAATTATTCAGATTGTGTCCAGACCTTAAAGCTAAATCTATTCAGAAGCATAATATGTTCAGACTTAGATTATGAAGTCTATCGTACTCAGACTCAAATTGTAAAGTTTATTGCACTCAAACTCAGATTGTAAAGTCTATTGCTCTAAGACTTTACCTCCAAAACGAGACAGATCGTAACACAAGCCCTTAACATATAATGGCTAGTGATCTAGTTTGGATTCTACATCAAGATTAATGTGATTGACTCAATATAATTTATTGACAATTAGATCTTGAAGACAAGAACTTTCTATACAAAGAAACTCTACTTATGGAAACCGAGATTCTATTTGTATGGACGATCAAAATCAATTTGGGATTCTACTTCTATCACTTAACGACTACCAAATCTTCTAGATACAGATATGTCCAATGGGTAGATTGGAAGATGATCCTCAAAGATACTGTCCAATGGCTAGTTTGGAAGTGGATGAGTATTTAAGGAGATCAAGGACCGATAAGCAAGTAAGAGACGAAGTGTAGAATTTATAATTCCAAAGTCTGAGCGACCTTCGATCATACACTCAGACTTAGATTGTAAAGTCTATTGCTCAAAGACTTGTCACGCCCCGAACCTCAAGCACGCGCACATCCCACTGCGATCGATAAAAATGCGACTTCCCAGGACACGTTGCCGACCCATTCAATTAATTACACATGTGGAAGCGGATAAATAAATCCCCTGCCAAAATTTAACTTGGGATAAAAAAAGCGGGCAATCAATCACAACCAAACAAGCTTTCTTATAAACACATAGGTCTATATACAACACTGGATTGTCTACAAATTAGACCGACTCAACAAAAAGGGAACTGTCCTATGACCAACTAGTTAGACACATTCACCGATTCATCAGTCTCCACCTCCACAAATGTTCATGGCTTCGAGTCCTCCATGACCGCCATCTAAGAACTTGAAAATGTTAAGCCTACAACGGGATAAGACAATGTCTCAACGAGTCCTACCCTCTAAGACTCTATTAGAAAGACAATATGCCCTAGGGCGCTCTAGCCACACAAAGAGGATAGATGATTTACCTCGCCTAAGTCCTTTCCTGCACGTTAATACAAATTCAAAAATCAATCAATCCATTCACTATAAACCACGGTCCAAAGGATGAGACCCATCTTTAAGTAAAATTCTTAGTCCAACGGGCGCAACCTTGAATAGGTGGCAGATCATGGCCATAAATGGCACGACCTCTATCAGGTGGTATTTAAATCACGACCCCAGTGGGCACGACCGATTCCAAAGTCAATGGTAAATCACGGTCCAACAGGGGCACAACTGAATTTCGATGATTTTCTAATTTCACTCACAACCTTTCACAATCAAAACCAATCGAATACCGGCATTAAACATCCTTGGACTAAATCCCCACATAAACATCCATTCAATCAATCAATACAAACTAATCCTAAAAACCAATTACGGTGCCAAAAGCCGACACCGGGTATTTTCAAGTTAAATACCAAAACTTCTCCAATTTCACTCAATTCTACACTTTTGGAATTATTATTCATAATCATCATTTTCACTCAATTCTACAATTACACATACAATTAGCACAAACCGATTGCACTTTGTTGCGATCGGTGCGAAATTCTAACGACCCGGCCATCCCTGCAAAATTTTCGAAATTATTAAATAATTAAATTTAATTCCGAAAATTAAATAATTAAATATTATATTATAATAATATAATTAAATAAAATAATATTTATAAATTTCGAAATAATTAATTAATTTAAAATAATTAATTATGGCTTAAACTAGATTACACTAATTTAAACATACAATTAGCCCTAATTAAACATCCACTAAACTAATCATACATCTAATCTAATTAACATTTAAATAATCTAATCTAACCACCTAAACCTACTTAGAATAATCTAAATATCCCTTAAGCATAATTAACTCACTAAGCAAGGATTAAAAGGTAAACTCACCGATTTTGCGCACCGGTGAGTTCACGGCGACCACGATGCCAAGGCTGTCAATAATCCTTGAAGCGACGACACCAACGGAGGCCAAAAAGAGCCCGGAAACACTCCTTGAGGCCTCACGGGCTTGCTAATCGGAGGCTGCTATTTGACTTCGGATGGAGGCGCGCCGGTGGTTGGTTGGGTGGAGAAACGACCAAGATGGGCGGCGGTAGCTCAAGTGGTGACTGGCGGCAGCTCCGGTGGTCTTTCGGTGACCCTGGCGATGAAGGATAGCGGCTGGACGGAGGGGCAGGAGGCTCGGGTCGCACAAGCAAGGCGGAGTAGCTCGCGAGCTGGCCGACGAGGCGTGCGCGGGCTTTCGCTTGCAAACAGACGACGATCGCGACGGCGACGGCAACAAGCGGGCGACCAAGCGGGCGAAGGGGGCGGCATCGAGCAGGCTGGTTTGGTTGGATCTTCTCTCTCTCTCTCCTCTTTCAAAAGCAAATCCAAGGTTGAAGATGGAGTTAATTGGTGAAATGATATCCCACCTTTTTGAGAGCACATCCTCACCCTCCACTTGTCAAGATCTTATGTGTTGGAGAAATCTCTCCATAATATTTTGAAGCTGACAAAACGTTTCTATCAGTCTAGTTTGGATATCTGCAGATCGTCTAGTTTAAAGTCTGAAGACTTTCTAATCACCAGACTCAAGATTCAAGACTCAAGACTCAAGACTCAAGACTCAAGACTATTCTCATTGACAGTCTTTCGATCCAAAGTGACGAAGGAAATCCAGAGTCAAGTATATGGTTGAGGATTTAATCCTATCCTCCTGGAGAAGATCTTTTGGTTGGATAAATATAACGGATTCTTTTGTTCGTATCTAGATCAATTGAAGATCTGATGGTCGACGAAGTATTCTTGGAATGTTCTATTCTTGGAAACCAAGATCCCGATTGTATGGGTGAACGGGGATTGATGGGCTATCGTCGGGTTCCTTTAATAGCTCGAATGATCTTCTTGATTGATTCCGTCCAACGGGTAGATTGGAGGAATTCCTTTGGAAAGTGCCAACGGGTATGATGGCATAAAGGAGTATAAAAAGGAAGACGTTCTAGTTGTTTGAGAGTGTGATCGATAGAGAAATTCCAGAGTCTGAAGTACCTTGATTATTAGTCGATTTACTCTGAGCGAAATTGTATACACATAGAGTGTCTATACTTGGTGATACCTTGAGCGAGTGTGGTAGATCATCTACACCTAGAAGTCAAGGAAGATCAACACTGTAACATCTCTTTGTTCATAGTGGAATCCAGCCAATTGGCTGTCAGTGCAGAAGAGTGGACGTAGGCTTGAATCAAGCCGAACCACTATAAACCGCGTGTTTAATTCTCTCTTCCCTTTACTTAGTCCTATATTGATTATTACTTATCAAATTCTTCAACTGTTTAAGTATTGCGAAATTATCAAGAAAAATCTTTTATACACCTATTCACCCCCCTCTAGGTACTCGTACTAGCTATATCAATTGGTATCAGAGCCTGTGTTCTTACTTTATTTGAAGTGTTTTACTTCAGAGTAAAAGATCCATGGCTAGTATGCTAGCACCAGGGCTGATGGAAGGGCAAAGCAATACCAGACCACCCTACTTTGATGGAAATGATTACAACATCTGGAAGAACAAGATGAAAGCTTTCCTACGATCAAAGGATCCTCTGGAATGGGACGTTGTGGAAAGAGGAATCACTCCTACTGCTGCATCAGTCTCTGAAAGAGGGAAAGAAACTGTTGAGACCAACGGAATGACTCAGGAAGAGATAAACAAGAGACAAGCACTCGATGCAAAAGCAATTTACTCCTTATATTATGCCTTGTCTCCAACTGAATAAAACAGAATATCTTCTTGTGTTACAGCAAAAGAAGTATGGAACAGATTACATATCACCTATGAAGGAACAGATTGAGTGAAGGAGACCAGAATCAATATTCTCCTCGGTCAATATGAAGCATTCAAAATGAAATCGGAGAATCTATAACGACATGTTTAGTCGTTTTACGAGATATTGTCAATGGTCTTGAAAACCAAGGACAAAAATTTCTGATCCCATGAAGGTGAACAAGCTACTTTGCGTGGACTCTCCAAGGATTGGAATCATATAAAGACTTCAATAAGAGAGACGCAACGAATTATGCCTCTATCTCGTCGACGAGCTGATTGGAACTCTTCGAGTCTTATGAAGTGGAACGAATTAATGAAGACGAAGATCCAAGAGGTAAGAAATCCATTGCATTAAAATCAAATGATGATTCGATGATACGATTCGGGAGATGATATGGATGATGAGGAACTTGCTCTCATGATAAGAAGATTCAGAAAACTGAATAGAAAAGGTAGAAGGTTCAACTCAAAGAAACAAAGTTTCCAGAGACAGCCGAGACCAAGTCTGTTGATGATGAGGAACCAAACAAAGATGTAGTCCGCTTCAAATGTAAGAAAAAGGGACACATCGGACCCAACTTGTCCTCTTCAAGAAGAAAAGAGGAAAAGCTAAGAAGGTTCGAAAAGCTCTCAAAGCCGAGACCAGGTGATACAAAATGTGAAGAAAGTGATAATGAATATGCCAACATATGTCGATGGCACACTCAGACTCGACTCATTCTGGATCGGACTCGGACACGTGAATTTGAGGTAAGTGATTTTAAAATTCCTGTCAAAGTCTCTAAATACATTGATGAACTGTGTTTCAGTCTTAAGACTTCTCTCAAAAGGATTTCTGAACTTAAAAAGGAAAACTCAGCTCTAAAACAAAAGGAAACCATTTTAGAAGAAAGAGTTAAAAGTTTAGACTTGAATATTTCTGCTCTTAAAGAAAAAGAAGATAATCTTTTGAAAGAAAATGTTTTCTTAAAAATGGACTTATCAAATATTTCAAAGAAATTTTCGATAGGATCCGAAAAGCTTGAAAAAGTTCTTTCAGTTCAAAGACCTTACTTCAATAAGTCTGGTCTAGGCATGACAGCAGAAACAATTCCCTTAATTGATTTTCCTAAAGTAAAAAAGAATTAAGAAAAGACCGTCGAGAGGCTTACAAAAATCATTTCAAGAAAATTTTTGTAAAGTCTGTAGGTCGAAATGCTCTAAGGTGTTCAAAGTGTAACAATCAGGATCACTTTGAAAAAGAGTGTCCCATGATTTGGAAGCCTGTTAAGAAAGTATGGCCTAATAATGTTTATCCTACTAACACCAAAGGACCCAAGAAAATTTGGGTACCAAAGAAAACTTAAGACTCTCTTTTGAATGCAGGTCTTCATCAAGAAAAAGGTAAAGTGGTATCTTGACAGCGGATGTTCAAGACACATGACAGGAGACTCAAAATGCTTCATAAAGCTTGTTCAAGTAAACGGTGGAAATGTTTCATTTGGAGGAAATGGCAAAGGAAGTATTGTGGGATTTGGAACTGTGAAAATTGGAAATCTCACAATAAGCAATGTTTCTCTAGTGGAAGGACTCAACTATAATCTTCTCAGCATTAGCCAATTGTGTGATACCGGTTTCAAGATCTCCTTTCAAGAAGGAATTTGCTATGGAATTAGTAAAGACTCTACTCAGTCTTTCATGGGTCGAAGACATGGAAATATCTACCTCTTAGACATGAAATTAAATGAATCAAAATGTCTAATCTCAATTCAAGATGAAGCGAGCTTATGGCACAGAAAGCTTGGCCATGTCAATATGAAGCAACTAGCCAAAATCTCATCAAAGCAGCTTGTTCGAGGTCTACCCAAATTGCCATATCAAAAGTCCGATCCATGCACACCTTGTATTCTGGGAAAATAGGTAAGAAATTCATTTAAGCCAATAAATCATGTCTCTACTAATCATGTACTACAGTTGCTGCATATGGATCTCTTCGGACCAATCAGAACCCAGAGTATTGGAGGTAAGAAATATTGTCTAGTAATTGTGGACGATTACTCTCGCTTTACTTGGGTATATTTCCTTGCAAGTAAGTCAGAATTTCGTATTTTAAAAATTTTACTAAAAATGTTCAAAATGAAAAATGATGTGTTATCTCAAGTATAAGAACAGATCATGGAGGTGAATTTGAAAATCAAGATTTCACGAAATTGTGTGATGAATCTGGATTTAAGCATGTGTTCTCCTCTCCATACACTCCTCAACAAAATGGAGTTGTGGAAAGAAAGAATAGATCTCTTCAAGAAATGGCTAGAACTCTCTTAATCGAAAGTAAAATTTCTTCACGTTTTTGGGCTGAAGCTGTTTCAACAGCATGCTATATCATCAATAGGGTCTTCCTAAGACCTATTCTTGAGAAAACCCCTTATGAATTATTCAAAGGTAAGAAGCCTATTATTTCATACTTTCATGTGTTCGGTTGCAAATACTTTATATTGAAAAATGCAAAAGATCAAGTTAGTAAGTTTGAAGAAAGATCAGATGAAGGCATCTTCCTTGGATATTTTCCTTCAAGCAAAGCCTACAGAGTCTATAACAAGAAGAGCCAGTCGGTGGAGGAATCAATGAACGTCAAATTTCAAGATTCTACGCAAGATGAATCCAGTCAGACTCAGTATGAAGAGTCTAAATCTGCTCCAGACCTTCCAAAGCTCACAACTCAAGAAATGTCTCAGAGTCTGGAAGTCCAGCATTAAGACGTTCATGAAGATTCAAATAAAGAAAGAGATCACCATCCAGACAAATCAACCAGTAACTGGAAGCATAAGTCCAGTCATCCCAAAGATCTCATTATCGGCGAAATTAATGAAGGAATTCGCACTAGATCCAAAAGACGTGAAGAGTCTAGTGCTGTGGCTCTCATTTATGAAATTGAACCAAAAAGCATAGAAGAAGCTTTATCTGATGAAAGCTGGATCGAAGCTATGCAAGAGGAGCTCAGACAGTTCAACATTAATGATGTCTGGGAATTGACATCTAAACCAAAAGGTAAATCTGTTATTGGAGCCAAATGGGTGTTCAGAAACAAGATGAATGAAAAAGGAAAAGTCATACGAAATAAAGCAAGACTCGTGGCCAAAGGATACACGCAAGAAGAAGGAATAGACTATGATGAGACTTACGCTCCTGTAGCAAGATTAGAAGCTATTCGTCTATTACTTGCGTTTGCTTGTTACAAAATTTCAGGTTATTCCAAATGGACGTCAAAAGTGCTTTCCTAAATAGATTTATCCAAGAGGAAGTTTATGTGGAACAACCACCTGGGTTTGAAGACCCAAAGAAGCCGGACTCGGTCTTGACCGAAAAGGCCTTGTATGGTTTAAAGCAAGCACCTCGAGCTTGGTACGACAGACTAAGTAAGTTCTTATTACATAATGGTTTTGTCAAAGGTAAAGTAGATACTACTTTATTTATCAAAAAGGAAAACAAAAGCTTTTTACTCGTTCAAATATATGTGGATGATATTATTTTTGGATCCTCTAATGAAAGTCTATGCAAGAAATTTTCTAAGTCTATGCAGGATGAGTTTGAAATGAGTATGATGGGAGAATTAACATTCTTTCTTGGTCTTCAAATAAAGCAATTGAAGGAATGAACTTTTATTTACCAAGAAAAATATGCTAATGATCTTGTCAAAAGATTTGGATTGGAAAATTGCAAGAAAATTGATATACCAATGTCAAGTTCTTTGAAGATAGACAAAGATGAAGAATGGAAGAAAGTTGATCAAAAGCTGTACAGGAGCATCATCGGTTCACTTCTTTATCTTACTGCTTCTAAACCTGACATTTTGTTGAGTGTTTGCATCTGTGCTAGGTTTCAATCAGATCCTAGAGAATCCCATCTCAGTGCTACAAAACGTATCATTAAATACGTTGCTTCATCCTCAAGCATCGGTCTTTGGTATCCTAAGAAGGGAGACTTTAATCTTCTGGGATATTCAGACGCAGATCTAGCCGGCTGCAAAGTCGATAGAAAGAGTACTTCAGGAACTTGCCAGTTGCTTGGAAGCAGGATAGTGTCTTGGTTCTCAAGGAAACAAAGCACTGTAGCTCTCTCAACAACAGAAGCAGAGTATGTAGCCCTTGGAAGCTGCTGTTCGCAAATTCTATGGATAAAATAACAGCTACAAGACTTTGGGATTGAAGACTCATGCACAGAAATCAAATGTGACAACACCAGCGCAATCAATCTCACCAAAAATCCAATTCTTCATTTAAGAGCAAAGCATATAGAGTTTCGACATCACTTCATCAGAGATCATATTCAAAATGGAGAAATCTCGATTCAATTTGTTGATTCAAAAAGTCAATTAGCGGATATATTCACAAAGCCTTTGGAGAAAAATCAATTCGATTTTATCTGTTCCAGACTCAACATTTTGAAGCTCAAAGAAGTTAAAGTCTAGAGACTTTTCAACCTTTAGACTTAGAAAGTTGATGATCGTCAGACTCTAATTTCTCAGACTCTAAATCTCTCAGACTCAGACATTGGTGATTATAGACTGTAAGTTGTTATTTTATCTCAACTCGAAAAGGTATGATCTTTCGTTTAGTTATTTTGTAGTATGCGTGAAAAACGAAAACTTGTCTTTTCAAAAGGATTAATTTTGGCAATTATTGATTTCGAAAAGAGGTATTCGTACACTTTCCTTGTGCCGATAGAACTTCCTTTATCAAAACTGAGTTATATATATACAATTTTCATTTTCAATCTTCAAAATCCTAAAAAGCATTCTCCTCCCAATACAATTTCTACCTCGTGTTCATCTTTGAGAAAGTTTTTTTTTTTTTTTTGGTAAAAGGTAATGATATATATTGAGCTTGAACCAACAAATATACAAGATCCGGCACCATAAAACTTGCACTCAACAAGACAAAAGCGTCTTATCGAGTGAAAGGGCGCCAGACTCAAAACACCGCTACACGGTTAACTAAAGCAAGGGCAAAACAGAGAGCCCAAGGAACAGCCACGCAGGGCCGAAACAACTAACTAAAAAGACAAACTAACTAAAAGCCACGCAGGGCCAAGAAAAAGACAACCCGCAAATGTAGCAAAATGCGGTTTAGGCAGGCGGCATAGGAGAGTTGAAGATAGACGGGTCAAGGCCCCAGTTCCTTTGTAATCTCCTATTTCTCGGGCAATCTTCCACGCTTTTGAAGGTTAAGGCTTTATCTTTGACAACTTTAATAAGATGTTTCTTGATAGCCGCAACCACAACTGGATGCTCTCTAAAGAGGATGTCGTTTCTATACTTCCAAATAAGATGGCACAGAGCTCCAAAAGAAAAACGACCAATGGCATGATAGAAATCCTTACCTGAGAGGAATCTCATCGCCCATTGAAGATTTTCTATCCAAGTCCCATTTCTCCACGGGAGGTTGCACCTGGCCGCCCAAAAGTAAGCCATGCTAGCCGTGATGCAGCAATCAAAAAAGAGGTGATTGATAGAGTCTGGAGTAAGCTTGCAAAAGGCACAAACTTCATTCCCAATTCTCCCATAAGACATAAGAAAAGCTTGTGTAGGAAGTCGATTTTTAGTAATCAACCAAAGATTAAATTGGTATCTCGAAGAGATGGCCTTGTTCCATATGAAGGATGACCATAGAACCCTGTCCTTCTTTCTTCTTAAGATATGCCAAGCTGAGGCGATCGAGAATACACCAGAAGGATTATCCCTCCACATAAATTTATCCGGGACCTCTGAGAGAACCGGAAGGGGCTGGTTCCAAGAATCTATCAATGACCTGAAGGCCTGACCGGCCGGAGAAAATAGGTCTGCAACCACTGCATACCCAGGTAACCCCGAATTAGAGATAGTCTGCTCTGAACAAATAAGATCCAGCGGACCTCTCTGATGCCAATGGTCATACCAAAGGGATGTCCCCTGGCCATCTCCAATTTTCCAGTGGAAGTTGAGGCGGAATTCAGATATCAGGTGGAGGATCCTCTTCCAAGCCCACGAGCAGCATCCTGGCATCTTAGCCACCCAGAAGTTGGCCTTTTTCAGAAAAGTGGAGTGAATCCATTTGCACTAAAGAGACTCCTTGTCCGTGAAGAGGATCCAAATATGCTTTAGCATCGACGCTTTGTTGCACTCTCGCAAACTCCGAATCCCGAGACCCCCTTCTTCCTTTGGGAGACAAACATCCTCCCAAGAAACCTTAGCTCCTCCCCTACCAAGGCTGGGCCCCTTCCATAGGAATTGCCTGAGAATCTGCTCAATACGATCCAGGACTGCTATCGGAATAATGAAAACACTAGCCCAATAGGCTTGGATTGCATGGAGCACTGACCTTATGAGCTGAACTCTCCCTGCAAATGAGAGAAATCGATAGGTCCAGGATTGTACTCTAGCCAGTATGCGATCGACTAGAGCAACACAATCCGCCTTGCCAAGCCTTGAGGAAATAATAGGCGCTCCTAGATAGCGTACCGACAGTTTTCCTTCCACAAAACCGAAGGTATCCTTGATCTGACTCCTCAATGCATCTGATCCCCCTGAAAGGAATACCTCACTTTTGCCGTTGTTCGGCTTGAGTCCGCTCCATTCCGAGAAAGTATCTAAACCATCCTTTAAAAAGAGGATGGAGGCCATATCCGTGCGGCAAAAGAGGAAAACATCATCCGCAAAGAAGAGATGGGATAAACGAGTGGCCTTGCACCTCCAAGAGAAGTTGAAGCTCGGTTGCTCCGCACGAGATGTAATGATCCCTGAGAACACTTCCATAACCAAGGTGAAAAGATAAGGAGACATGGGGTCACCCTGTCGAAGGCCTCGGCTACTAGGGAAAAATCCATGGAGATCCCCATTTAAAGAGATAGAAAACATAGGAGTACGAACGCATATCATGATAAGACGAATAAAGTGGTCTGGGAACCAAAAGGTATGAAGAACCAATTCAAGGAAATCCCAATCCACCGTATCATACGCTTTCTGGAAGTCTACCTTTAGTGCACACTTGGGGTGATATGGCTGCAAGTGAAAACCGGCGAATAGCTCCTGGGCCAGGAGAATATTATCACTGATCCGCCGACCTTTAACGAACGCATTTTGAGAAGGGCTTATGACATCCTGAAGAACTGCGGCAATGCGATTAGCCAGAACCTTGGTAATACATTTATAGATCGTATTACAACAAGCAATGGGCCTATAATCATTTACCGAGGTGGCATTAGGAATCTTAGGGATCAATACGAGGATGGTGGAATTAATCTCGCTTAATAGTCTCCCCGTAACAAAAAAATCTTTAACTGCTTCAACTGTCAGAGGCCCAACAAGATTCCAGTTACTCTTGAAGAATTCGACACCAAACCCATCCGGCCCTGGGGCCTTTCCACGCGCTAGCGAGAAAATAGTGTCCTTAATTTCCGTCTGTCATCTTTTCTTGGGAAAGCAAGCAAAGGAATCTTTCAGCGACAAGGAAGGATGTCGTTTTCGAGGAAGTCTTCAAGAATCGCGAACAGGGGACCACAGAGAATGAAGGAGGGACCTACCCATTTCGATCTCACCGAAGAGGAAGAATTATCGAGTCAGCAACAAAGCCCGATTCACTCTCCACCACGTCACTCAACGCCATCTACCCCACAAGGTGCGGGTCAACATCCGGAGGAAGAGATAGTTGAGGATGCAGACCCTGTAAGAGTCCAAAAACCCTCTTATATTTACAAACTCTACCGTGCGTTGAAAAGTACTGGGACTCCGTTGAAATATGTGGATGATTTTCTCAAAGATAAGAATTATGGGAATGAGTATATCTTTCTGAAAAAGATAGAGGATTTGGGAATTGCTCCCAAAGGTAAAGCAGAGGAAGCACTTGCGAATATTCCCAGTGACCCTCGTATGTCGGGACCAAATCTGACTGATGGGAACGACGATGATAAAATGTTCAGTGATTTTCAACCTAGAATGGGTGTTGCTGCGAAGGTGAAAGGAAAGAGGATGAAGTTATTCAAATCGAAGGAACAGGAGAATTTATTCTTCAGACTGCTGAAACGAGGGGTGATAAACCCTAGGAGTATCGATTTCGATTTCTTGGATGTTGTTAATGTGAAATTAAGGGAGAAATTCAGTCTGCTTCAACTGGAACGTTTTTGCACTGATACCACAGATGGTTATGCACAACTGACTGCGTATTTCTATTCAAATCTCAGCTTTATAGATGCGAATAGAATATCATTCAGTGTTCGAGACCAGGATTATGTGTTAGACGTAGACATGTGGGCGGACATAATTGGAGTTGAACGAGGACGTTATCAACCAGTCAAAGTCTCAATTGCTCGTGCCTCAATGGACCTTGTCGAAGATAGAGATATCGAGGGAAAAATCATCTATTCAAGGATGCGTGCCATCAATATTGTGCTGCACAAAATTGTGATCAATTGCATTAGGCCCAAGTCTACATCAAAGACTGATGTGTCTAACTCCGAAGCAAAATTGATGTACGCAATCAACTCAGGGAAGAAGTTCTCTCTCCCTCACACTATTCTCTTTCACATGTATAGAGCAATGTCGAAGGACAAGGGACAATTGCCTTACCCAGGTCTGGTGACCAAGATCTTCAGACACATGAATATTGAACCGCCACACACACTTTGTGTTCGACCGTGCGATAAGATGGTGGTAAGTTTAAAGATGTTGACAAAGATGCGTCTGAAAGAACTTTCTAAGGCAATGGAGAAATTCAGAGTGAAGATTCCAGTTCCGTCTGCTTCAAAGAGAAAGGGAAAGGAGGCCATTGGTGCCTCATCCAAAAAGAAGAGAACTCTCATCTTGGAGGATGAAGATGAGGAGGAAGATCTCACAATCACTGCCTTGATAAGGACCAGACGTTCTGTTCCTCAATCGACAGAACATCAGAAGAAACAGAGAGAAGAAGAGGAGCAAGCTAAGAATAGAGAAGAAGAAGAGCAGCGAGAGAAGGAGAAAGAAGCTGAAGAAGAAGGAGAAGAAGAGCTAGAAAAGTCTGCAGCTGAATCTAGAGAGAAGGGGAATCTAGATACAGAAGAGCATGATCATCACTCTTCCCCTTTTGATGTCCTAGAGACAGGGGGAGTTGGCGAGCAAGTAAGGACCACACCTCATGCTGCCAACAGTGAAGGTCTAAGACAGTCTCCAGCAGACCCAGAAGAATTTCAGGCTTCTCAATTGCCTGAAGAAGGACATGATATGTCAGCGCCTAGTCTGCAAGACTATGCAGAAGCGCCATCGTCTCCATCTGAGAAAGTAAATGCAAGCACACAGACGGACAATTCTGCAGATTTTCGTCGCATCATGGATCTTCTTCTGGAAATGCGTGGCCAAATCTATGCTCTGGACTGTGAAATTCAAGCCATGAAAAATGCTGGACAAGCATCTTCAGTTACCCTGGAGGACAAAATGAAAGACCTCGCTCTACAACTTCAAGCCAATGCCAAAGGAGAAGAGGTAGCTCAACTAAGGGAAGACTTGAAGAGGCTAGAAGGCGTAGTCCAGTCCATAGGAGATTTCCAGATCGTGCGCATTCCCAAGCAGACCTGACTTCTTTCTCACCTTTTTAATGATGACAAAAATGGGGAGAAGCAATTTGAACCAACCAACCAAACCAACCAACCAACTTTCTTTGACTTTAAATTTATTTTTGTGGTTGAATATGTTTGTTTATGACTTGAGCGAACTTGGGTGTGAACTTGAACTTGACTGAATTGGCTGTGGATTTTAATACTTGACTGTTTGCATTTATATCAAGTGTTTTTAATATGGTATTACTCATGAAAGACTAACCAATTTTCTGTGGATGCAGAGTCTGGTTGTTTTGTTAACCTTTATGAGATAGCCATATTGCTTGAAAAATGTTTTTGCAGGTCAAAGTGGTTCAAATCTACAGGAAAGTTTTGTCACCATCAAAAAGGGGGAGATTGTTGGAGAAATCTCTCTAGAATATTTTGAAGCTGACAAAACGTTTCTATCAGTCTAGTCTGGATATCTGCAGATCGTCTAGTTTAAAGTCTGAAGACTTTCTAATCACCACACTCAAGATTCAAGACTCAAGACTCAAGACTCAAGACTATTCTCATTGACAGTCTTTCTGATCCAGTGACGAAGGAAATCCAGAGCCGAAGTATATGGTTGAGGATTTAATCCTATCCTCTTGAGAAGATCTTTTGGTTGGATAAATATAACGGATTCTTTTGTTCGTATCTAGATCAATTGAAGATCCGATGGTCGACGAAGTATTCTTGGAATGTTCTATTCTTGGAAACCAAGATCCTGATTGTATGGGCGAACAGGATTGATGGGCTATCGTCAGGTTCCTTTAATATCTCGAATGATCTTCTTGATTGATTCCGTCCAACGGGTAGATTGGAGAAATTCCTTTGGAAAGTGCCAACGGATATGATGGCATAAAGGAGTATAAAAAGGAAGACGTTCTAGTTGTTTGAGAGTGTGATCAATAGAGAAATTCCAGAGTCTGAAGTACCTTGATTATTAGTCGATTTACTCTGAGCGAAATTGTATACATAGAGAGTGTCTATACTTAGTGATACCTTGAGCGATTGTGGTAGATCATCTATACCTAGAAGTCAAGGAAGATCAACACTGTAACATCTCTTTGTTCATAGTGGAATCCAGCCAATTGGCTGTCAGTGCAGAAGAGTGGACGTAGGCTTGAATCAAACCGAACCACTATAAACCGCGTGTTTAATTCTCTCTTCCCTTTACTTACTCTTATATTGATTGTTACTTATCAAATTCTTCAACTGTTTAAGTATTGCAAAATTATCAAGAATAATCTTTTATACACCTATTCACCCCCCCTCTAGGTACTCGTACTAGCTATATCACTATGCACTCTAGCCCCACCATGACATCACTTGATGATGTCACACTTCACTATCTCCAATCTCTCATAACCTTATTCCAATGGTTGCAATTTCTTTTTCCGCCGTGCCATGGAATCTTGTATATCAATTTTATTCAATTATCTTCTAATTGAACTAAATTGAAGTTCATAAAATTAATCCAATGTCACCACACTTTAATTCACATATATTAGTCAACCGACCTATTACTGATCTCTGTTCGATTCTTACAGTGTCGTAATGATCCTTGTAGATTAATATGGTTGAGCAACCGATTCATGGTCAGATTCTCGAGCATATTGCATTTAATTTCCTTAATGGCTTCACCTGATAGACTAGTTATCTCATGAGTGATCAGCTCGGAGAATTGAACTATAAGCACGTCGATGAAAAGTCCGTCTCATTTAATTGAAAACGGAATCAGAAATTTAGGATGTCACAAGACTTTACATCTAGAACGAGACAAATCACAATACAAGCCCTAAACATATAACGGCTAGTGATCTGGTTTGGATTCTACATCAAGATTGATTTGATTGACTTAATATAATTGATTGACAATTAGATCTTGAAGATAAGAACTTTCTATACGAAGAAACTCTACTTACGGAAACCAAAATTCTGTTTGTATGAGCAATCAGAATCAATTTGGAATTCTATTTTTATCGCTCAACGGCTACCAAATTTTCTAAATATAGATATGTTCAGTGGGTAGATTGGAAGACGATCCTCGAAGATATTGTCCAACAGCTAGTTTGGAAGTGGAGGAGTATTGAAGAAGATCAAGGACCGATGAGCAAATAAGAGACGGAGCATGGAATTTATAATTCCAAAGTCTAAGCGACCTTCGATTATACACTTGTCTCTTGTGAGCTTAAACGTTTGTGATCGTGAGAGAAATATCAAAAAAGTGACTTAGTGAGATATACTACTAAGTGTTTGCACTCAAAATTGTAATATCTTGTTGATTGCATAGTGGAATTCAGCCAGAAGGCTGTTAGCGTGAGAGAGTGGATGTAGGCTTGATCTAAGCCGAACCATTATAAATTCTGTGTTCTTATTCTCTTTCCCTAAACTTCTTTTTTTTGTTCGTAATTCTATTTAACTGCTAAAGTCTGAACTTGCTCAAAGTCTACTAATCACCAGACTCAGTTTCAAAAGTAAAATATTTTCACTATTCTTTGGGAAAATTGTCTTCACACCTATGCATCCCCCTCTAGGTGTTCATACTAGCACTCACAAAGTTCAACAGCACTAATGGGCTCAGTGCTTCTATTCCAACCACAACGGCCTATCGAATGAATCCTAGAAAGTGAAGCCTCATGGGCATGTTAGACAAATTAAACCAAAATTTGATGGCTCATGCTGAGTCTTAAAGAGCGTTGATGAAAATGCTTAGAAGATCAAATGGCCCGACGGTTGGAGAGTCTCGACAATCTCTAAGTAGGACAAGTCTTTTCATTAATCGGCGGCGGACGATAAAGGAACAAATGGAGGATAGTAAGACTTACCCGACACCTAATGTAAACATCCTTAGAGATTAAGTTGATCTCTGCGGGCTTAATTTCAAGGTCAGTTACATCTGAGCTTTGATGATGATATTGTGCTTCAATATTGTCAAGTAATAAATGGATGGAAAGCTCTGCGTGTCTACTTTCAAAGGAATGAAGTTTCATAAAATTTGGAGTGTTATAGAGGAAGTATAAGATAGAATACCAGGAGTTGGTACGGAAATTCAAGAATGAGTCATTTAGTATTTCTACGTGTCTTGTTGAGACCAAAGCACTACGCTTTATTTTCTAGAGAAATTTGATGAATTTCATTGAGTGATGAATTTCTTAGGTAGTGAGCATGTACCCTCCATATGCCCATTGTCTAAAGGTGGATTCATCGGTGAGCGTCTATCCTATCATGCGCTCAGCATTTCTTGTGTCGCACATTTGTTGCCTTTCAAACGTCCGTCTCTTTCGGTATTGAAACCCCTTTCACTTTTCACCGAAAGACGACATTGCATCCTGAGACTTCAAACTTTACATTATCTTCAACCTTTCAAACTTTCTCTCTCTCACCTTGGTCCAATTTTACTCCTTTTTCTAACAATTTTAAATTTTCTTCACTAATCTTTTCCCTACGAATCTTTTTTCGATATTGTGAATAGATTCTCTACTTCTTCATGTTATACTCATTAAACCGTTAGAGAGACTTATTGGAGTACTGAGGTAGGTAAAGAAAAAGGGCACAATGTTTCTCCACTTGGGATGGGGAAAGAATGGATTATATGTATTTTGCAATCTTCTGAAACCTGCAAATCCGTTCTTCTTAGTTACTTTAATTTTGATGTTATTGATTTGGTAGTCGTCATGGCGTTTGTATTACTATTTTGTACACTAGGGGCCTGCATGGTAACGTTTCTGTTTCTCCAAATTTCTGTTATTTTGTTCCTCGGAACAAAAAAAAAAAAAAAAAGAAGTCCGTTTGGTAAAACTTTTGTTCCCGGAACAAAAGATCTATTTGTTTTTTCTTGGGAACAAATTTAGAATAGAAACAAGAAACAAAAAAAAAAAGTAGCTTCTTATTCCTGGGAACAATTTCTAGAAAAAAAGCCAATTTTTTCTTTTCATTTTTTCTTTTGTTTTTCTTGCTTGTTGCGGCCCTTGGGTGGCCACTTGCCAACCGCCGCCACCTCCAGCCAGCCGCGGCCACCATCGGCCGACCGTCGGCCGTCGTCGACCATTGCCCCACTGGCAGCGAAGATCGTCACCGCCACCATCTGATCATCGTCACTGCCGCCCATAGCCCATCGGGCACCCCCGACCTCCGATGACCGCCACCAACCGCCATTGCTGCCGCCGGCCGCTGCTGAGACCGCCCATCGCCCGTTGCCGCCGCCCCCGATCGCCGCCGCGGCACCGCCCGCCACCCCGCCGCTGCCCGCCACCGCAAGATCGCTAGTCGACAGTGACAGGCAACAAGCGGCGGTAGGCGGCGTTCGCGGTCCATGAGCAAGAATAAAAAACAAAAATACAAAAAATAAAAATTGTACCAAACGCATTTCTATTCTTTTTCTATTTCAAGAATATACATTTTGTGTAGTTATCAAACACCTTATTTTACTTAGAAATTATTCCTCGGAGTAGAAAAAGAAAAAAAAACTATTTCTAAAAAAAAAAAATTGTTCCCCGGCCAAGAAGCGTTACTATGTGTATCCTAGAACGAACTCTTAGTTTTTTTTTCCCCTTATCATTTTCTCATTAACTTGTAGCTAACAAAATTAATTGATTTCTATAAAGAAAGTAATAAACAAATTGATTTATCAGAAATAAATAAAATTACATGAAGAAAATTTCATTTGACAGATAGTAGTCACATGCATTGCAAGTGGGAATTTGCTCTTCTTGTTACTCTATTGTTTGTTCCAAAGTTAATATTGTAATATATTATGTGAATAGATAGTTACATGAAAAGACGCAACTCAATGTCCTCAAATCTTTTCATGACAAAGACAATAACGAGTTAAAATGAATAAAGATAAATATATAGTAAAAGATTCATCATACCATTTTTTCGGTAGACAATGATTTGCATGAGTATGATTTTAGTTAATAGCCAAATGAACTAAAAATTACTGTTCTTGAATTAACAACTATTCAAATAAAATAGTGGCCAAAAATGAACTTAGCTAACTTATTGATTAGTAATCATTGGGGTTTCAAGTCTGAGTTTCGACTATCATATCCTGTAAGGAGGTTGGGCAAAAATCTGAAAATGAAAGTTATAATATGAGACTAGGAGTAGAGTATGACTGAAAAAAAAGAAAAAAGAAAAGAAGCTATTGATTAGTAAAGAGAAGATTCATGTCATGTTACAATTAATTAAATTTAAAGACGCTATAATCTTAAATACGAAATATGAAACAACGGAATTAGCATAGCCATCATGAATATATAAGAAAAACTGATTTAAATGTTTTTTGGCTTTAAATTAGTATAAGTGGGTTATACAGGAAATAATTTGCACTCTTTTCCACCAAATTCAGGACTAATCAGAATTATTATCTATCATGATATTTAAGTGTTAATTTTATAGTTGAGCGGGAAAAGGATACTGACCTCCTGTCACGACCTCCTTTTTTCTGTCCGGGGAAAAAGAAGAAGGTTTAGGAGTATTTGCCTAAAAAGGCGGATCAGTGGCCCTAAATTAGGCGCGGGCTCTCCCAAGCCCATACCTCGCGCGACGTTGGACTTCGTATTTCAATTCTTAACAACCTATGTATTTTTAGGAGTCGCCACTAGCCTATTGGGGTCAGCTAGAAACCAATCAAGACACATGAGTGTTGTCTCGATTTCTACGCAACCAGAGATTTCTAGGATTGGGGACTTGTTTACGCCAATGTTTCTATTAGCGCCCTTGTTGTACCACTAACTTGGAAGGTTGTTTATCTAAATGGCTACACAATCTTGATTACCAATTATAATCTTTATGAAACCACTAAGTGTACATGCAAATGTTTTGTAGGTTTTTTTTTTTTTTTTAATATCTAGACTAATCCTAACATAATTTAGAAGAGAAATTTACACTCAAATCAATGAAAAGCGGCGCGGTAAATAAACATCCAATAAATTGAAATGACTTGAGAGTAATGCGGAAAGAAAGACCCGATACAAGTCGGGCAAATAATATTACATGGCCTTGTTATCACGCCCGGGACAGACCCCGTGAGCGAAATGGAAATGTAAATATGCATGAAATTACTCTAAATAATTTTAATCTACACAAAATAGATTATTTACAAAAATGGTTATAAAATACCAAAATATCATTAAATTAAGAAAATGACCTTTTAAAAAAAGAAAATTTTCCTAGATGTCATTTTTGCCTTAATTTGATGTCATCCATCATTTTTATAATTTTTTTTGAAATTTTCTTTTTTTTTTTTTTTTTAAATTTTTATTTGAAATTAATTCCCTAAACCGATATATGCCGATTTACACTAATTTAGGACTGCCCAGCACATGAATATAACAAGAACCAAGCTCAAATCGACCGTTTCAAGATCGAAACTTGGTTTGCGCATTTCGTCAAACACTTGACGTGCATCAAATCATTCCAAACTAGCTTCCTCGGGCCACGTTTGCGACCTTCAATCTCAACGCATGAGCAATATTATGTGGAACTAAAACATCAAGGTTAAACTACCACATGCAAGGAGTAAGATTAGATAGAAATCACAGCTTAATACACACGAAGACCAAGCTGGAATCGTCATCAAATATGCGGGTTTGATCTGATTTTACAAATCTGGGTTTGAACCTAAGTCAAGCAAACAAGTTGAATGCCCATATTCAAGCCCCAACACTCGTCGCATACGAGATCTAAAGGAAACATTACTTGATCCGAGTGAAAGTAAGTAACATAAGCTTTCAAATGCAATAAACATCACAGAAAATGACCCACCGAACAACATCAAAACGACCTCTCCAAGAAGCACACATGGAACACTCTTAAAGAGATTTCAAACACTTAGAAAAATTTCAACCTCATAAATCAGTTTTCCGGGCTGGTTTCCCTCTTGATTTTCATGATCAAAACATGCTCAAACTCGAAAATACGTACATCTAGGATGCTTACCTTACTTCCTAGTTTCCTTTTCAAGTGGTTCTTGGCCAAGGAAACCGAGAAATTGTCCTCTGGAAGCACGTGGAAGTTGGCTTCTTCAACTGGAAATGAGATCTGCAGAAAAGAAGAACTGACAACGAAGGTTTTCGTTGACCTCTAAAATTAGACTTCAAGATGTCTTTTGTTGGAAAAATTGACACCAAGACAAACTATATGTATTCTAGTTTGGGGGTAGAAGTCAATATTTTCCTCATTTGTTTCTCAACTTTCTCAAAAACACTGCCTTTTCGTCACTCGTGACCAACTGGGCTCAACACTTAGAAAAAGTTTGTGTTTCCTGGCCCGCCTGGAGGGTGTTTTTCGGGGGGCTTTAGGAGGCCTTCCCGATCTCCATTTAGGACGTGCGACCTATGGATGAAAAGATATTTGAGTGAAGTTTCACTCTCTAGTTGAAGGTTTTGGCTAATTTTGGTCGAAGGGTTGTGAAAATCTCACTTTTCTCTCAAAAAGTTGATCTGGAATTTCTAGGTTTGCTTTTTTTGAGTTGCTTCTGAGGGCCTCTTTGGGGAACGATTCCGAGCTCTCCTCTCCTCTCTCTCGTCCCTTTCTCTCATGCCCGAAAAGAACTCATTTCTTAGATCTTATCCCCTGAATTAAAGGATTTTTGGTCAGCTTTTTGTCCACCTACCAAGCCTATCAACAGGCCTACTTCACCCACTCTCTGACTTAAGCCAATTTTTTCAATTCTGCAGCTGTTGAGTGTGCGGATTTTGCTGCGATTTTCCGGTGCTGTCAGCAGCTTATCCCTGGCCAATTTTCGTCCACTTGCACTACTATATACGGTCTTCCATCACGTGCAAAGATCGGGCTAGTTGGACAGCTGAGGAGGATATGGTGGGGCCACCAAATTGCTTACTCAGCAACTCCGAATTAAGACCAACTCGTGGACTGAGTTTTGGCTGCTGATTTGAGTGCTTTAATCCATCAAGTTGGCCCCGATTTTTTATCAATTAGCAACCTCATTTATAGTAGTTTAAGATCTTGACCATTTTTCACAACTTTCTCCACCCAATTTTGCAAGAGAGTCCCTCAAAGTTGGCCATTTTCTTGCCTGAAAATGCCCAATTCAATGTAATTTGGTCATTTTTGCCCAATTCCTTTAATTAGACCTGGCCCAAGTTCAATTTCAACTTAATTGGGGGCTAAGATGATGATTTGAGGGCTCGAATGAAATTTTGCAAAATTTGTGAATTAGTCCCTCAACTTTTGGAAATTGCATTTTGGCCCCAATTTGCCATTTTAATTCCAATTTGACCTCCTGGACTTGGCTAGTCACATTTAGATCATTGGCCCCAACTTTTTTATTTTCTTTTTTTAATCTTTTTTAACTTTTTTAAAAATTTAATAATTTTTTAATTAATTTTTTTAAGGAAAAAACATCTTCCATTAAAAAAAAAAAACTATACTAAACACCTAGATAATCTATATGCAATAATTTGGGCAAAAAATTAGGTGTCAACACCTCCTATTAAGTATCTATGAGTGCACGTGCGCGAGCGAGAACGGCGAACTAGGATCGGACGTGGCTACATGGGGGTGGCGCCATTGCCCAACCTTCAGCAATGGCTCGACATCCGTCATCGGGCTCAAGCCAAGACACTGTAGAGAGGGGCGGGCAAGCGCCTCCCTCACGACCGCTGTCATCGCTTGCCGGGGGCACTTTCCTTTGGTAGTATAAATTCGTCGCTCTCTGTGTGCCCACACTCCTGAGTACGTGTAGTGAGATAGACAAGGTCCGGACACCCTCGGCAATGGCGTAGGGTGCCAACGTACATGCAATGATAACTTGACCATCACTTCAAGCATTTCTTTTAATTCTTTGAATACTAAAGCTAACATGAACAAGAAAGACATAATTAAAAATCCATTTGACAAGAGAGCTCAAGACCCAGCAGTTGCAAACTTCTTCTGCTTTGGTGGCGATGTTCCCAAGCCTGAAATTGAAACCAAGCCACACGCGGTTTCTATCGATGGTGCTACAAAAGCGATGATGGCAACAAACGAAGCGAGTGGCATGTGAAGGCGGAGGGGCTTAGGACCCAGTAGTGGCAAGTTTCTTCCGCTTCCGCTGCAACCCAAAATCACATCTGAACCAGTCACAGTCTCTAGAGCCGGAGCCGAAAAGGCAATGGCGGTGATGACACTGAAGTTGAACCCAAGCTTTGATCCATGGCTCCAACCACTTGCCCATAGCATTAACTACAGATGACGCCGAACAATGAATCCGATAGGCAAAGATGGAGTAGAGATGGAGGAAGTGAAGGCCATGGACATATAGCTGGTTTTACATGTGCATCGATTGATGTTCCGATTGCTGGAAATGGCGAGATGCTATGCAGAGAGAGGGGGGGATGGGGATAGAGGGGCAGCAGGCTCGATAGTGTTTTCTCTCTTTCCACCACAGTGGACGCCACCAGGGTTCTCAAGAGACTGGCGCGAGCATGGGTGGGGGAGAGAGAGAGAGAGGAGTCGGTTGATGAATCGTAGCTGCTGATGAGGCTCCAGAGGTGACGGTGGAGGTGAAGGGGGCTCAGGACCGAGCAGTTGCGATCGAGCAGGGGTCTTGGGGGAGGCGACGTGCCAAAGGCAAATCTGAGTAGCATTTGCAACCGATGGGGGCTTTGGAGAAGGGCGGAGGGGGAGGAGGAGGCAGTCGAGCGTGCTAGGGAAAGAGAGAAGATATCTTCATTCTTTCCTCTCGACCCGACGAAGGAGAAGGGATGGTTGAAAATTGAAAAAAGATGGTAGATGTGCCATGGAATCCGAAGAAAACATACAGGAAAAACATGATATCAGACGTAGTTCAACGATACAAACACAAACAATCATCAAACTAAACTTCTGAACATCAATCTGACAGACTTCGGCCATTTACTCAAGCATTTTATTGAACATCCATTGGGCGTCGACCGGGGGGAAAACAATAGACCCGTATATGACTCGAGTTCCAGCCTAGGCCTAAGGAAATCAACGTTCAGCACTCAAAATGGACAGGGGACAGCCCGCTCGTGCTCATCATGCATATGAGCCAACGGCGGCGAACCTTGATACCTGGTTCGAATGAAATAGACAAAGCCCTGGGGGGGGGGTGGTCACCTGGCTTGGGAGGATTGCTACCTGGGTGTCGTTCGCCGACCTAGTAAAAAGGTGTTGCTCCTTAGGACGACGACGAGAAGCGGCCGCGGAGGAGGTTCAGTGAGATTGGGTGGGGTCGAGCGAGCGACGACATTTGCGGCAGCGCCGGTCGAGCTTCTCGGCGAGGCCGGCTGATGCAGAGATTGAGCTTTTTGTGGGCTGTCGGTGACGAGGAAAATCCATTTTCTGCTCGTTTAATCTCATCATTAGAACACTCGGAGCAGACCAAGTGCTCAAGCTTTTTGGCTTCTTCGATAATCATACCCCCACACGCTGGATGCTACCAGTCCTTGCATCCTTCACAGTTATAATTTCATCCTTGACCATTGGTGATCTTTGGGTTTGATCTCCAACCTGCTTCCCTGTACTCTCATGCCAAGCTACTGCCGCGTGATTGACAAACAAAGAGGTGTTTGCATCCTTTCCTACGGACTTTTTTTCTTTTGTCCAAAGACTTGCAAGACTCCACAGGTGGCTTCTCACTGGAATGAGAGCTCCCTGACACCCATAATATCGGGGAAAAGAACCACGATCCCTTTCTTGCTTCTTTCCTCTTGCCCGGAACACGTCACCGATGCTCGTGCCTCGTTTTGAAGGACTTCTGCTGCATCTGAAGAATTGGAGTATTCCGGCGAGGGAAGCGACACTTTGTTCTCTCCTCACGGCTTCAAGTGGATCCACTCGTAGCGACCTTCGAGGGGGGTGTTCATGGTGACGTCGTAATTGTACCTGCGGAGATTTCTCCGCGAACCACTACCGTCCGCGCTCCTGCGACGCAGCTCTCTCTGGCTCCTTTGCTCCCTTCCAGCTTCTCTCCTCCCTCTCCAAAATGAACCCCCAAAGAAGGCCCCTCCTCTCTTGCTCTTAAGCTCCGACGCGCATGCCTCCTGCCGTGCCAGCTGCCGCCGCCGGCCTGGCCCCGACCACCAACTCCCGGTCGATCGATGCTCTGCTATGTTGTCTTGTTCCCTCTGCCCCGCGTACCGTCCTTGTCCTTTCTGTCGCGAGCGTGAAGAGTAAGAGGGAAAAAGCAACGGGCTGGGCCGAAAAGGGAAATAGCAAGTACTAGGCCAGGCCCAAATGAGAGAGAAAAAGGAAAAGGATTTGGGCCAACCAAGCCCTCAAGCCCGATTTCGCACCTCTTTTTTCTCTTTTTCTTCTTCTTCTTTTTACTTTTTTTTTTTGAAAATTTTAATAATTATTATTAATGATGCAAATATTCCTAGTGCTAGTATGTGATGCAAATTATTCACTTCACACTCTCTCTCTCTCTCTCTCTCTCTCTCTCTCTCTCTTAATTAATTAATTTTTAAAAAATCAATTTTTAAATAATTAATACTTGATGCTAACGCTCGTAAATCTATATATGATGCAATTTAATGAAAATTAATTTTTATTTAGGGATTAAAAATTAATCTCTAATTTTTTACATGATAAAATCCTTAATAAAATGGGCAAATTTAGGTATCAATAGCCAATAAATAATGCTTATGCATAAGTGCGCAATCAAGAGAAGTAAACATTCACAATTGATATGATGAAAATCAAGTACAAGGAAGTAAACATAATGAAGTGTCAAGCATTGAATACACATAGCCTTGTTATTAAATCCTAGGACCACAGCCCATGAACTTAAGTTCAAATTGAGTGCAGTTTCTTATTTAAAAGATAAATTTATTAAAAACTAAGCAATATCAATTGTGATCACTAAAATCTCTAAACTATAAACATACTAACTCAATGAAATTAGGCTAAATCTAGTGCTGAAATCATACAACCTAATCATGACTTATTTTTAAGCTATTTTCTATTTTTTATTAATTAATTTTTATAAGAAAAATAATTTTTTTTTTTTTCGGAGATGGGGACTTGGGCCGCGCCCAAGGGCCTTGTCCGAAAATGGACTGAACCTGACCTTCGCAGGTCTAGATCGGGTAAATGAATTGGGCTTTCTATAACAAGCCCCTTCCATAGAATCAAACCCAAAACCACCAAAGTCTAACTCTGACCACTTAAACTAAATCAAGCACAAAATCACTAAAACCCAAGTCAAACCTATTTTATTGTTACAGCTGCAATAAGCCTATTTTTACTATAATCGCACTAAGCTCACCTTGAGCACAAAACTAAACCCATCGCCCAAAGTTCATTAAACCTAATTAAGCCACCTTCCTTTTATCCTTTTTTTTTTCAGCACTATTTCCACCCTCTAAATGACTAAATCCTATGACAAAAAAAAAAAAAAAAAAAAAAGAGAGAGACTAAATCCACCCCTATTTACACTAAAAAGATGAAATTGCCATCCATCTTTCAAGTGCAATTTAAAGTGAAGGCCTCACTCCTTATATTTTTTTCTATTTTTTTTTTCTATTTAGGATGATTACCATATTTAAGCACTTCACGTGGTCTTTTTTTTTAGCATATTAAATAAAAGTGCATTCTTAGATATTCCCATAATGCTTTGCATGCTTCATGTAAAATTATCTGGCTAACAGTAAGGAGCTAAAAGCTAAAGGTAAACATCATTTTTTGTTTGTTTGTTTGAAAGTTTAAAATCTGAATTAGTACAAAATATTCCATGAAATGAATGAGCCTTGTGCTGGTCATGTATAGAAGTTCTACAGCATACACAATGTAATTAATTTTTTAAGGATATATATGTTCTTTTCTTTTTTTGGTAATAAAGAGTTTGAAATAGATGCCAGTTCACAAGAAATGTCTACCAATAAAGCTTTCAAGGAAGGTTGCAGATCAGTTGAAGGTTTGTCACTTTTATTGCAAAAATTTTAAATTTTAAGGCATAAAAACACTGACATATAAAATCAAATTTGATCTTTTCATAATTTTTAAAAACTGAATGTTATGTTTAATTATAATTGAGAAAGACGAAATAAATACTTCTTTATTTCCAAATAGTATACGACTGCGCTCATAGAAAAAGGTAGGTTGAGTAAACAAGAAATAAAACTCACTTAAAAACATGCGGTCCAAGATGTGAAAGCTAGAAGGTCGCACAAAACTAATTTATGATACAATAGTTATCTCAAAGGAAATTCCATGATCTCCTTCAACTTTAATGTTAAATTTGTTTTTGTTATATAGTTTACCATCTAATTTTAATATGTCGCGACGTACCTCTTGAGGAAGGGAATAAGTTTAGGAATATTGCCTAAAGAACGGGCCTATGGCCCATGATTAGTTAAGAATTTTCCCAAGTCCATACCTCACACGATATTGGGTACTCAAATTGAGGGTATGAAAATTTTTTAAAGAATGAGTTGCCACTAGCCTAGTTGGATTGGTTAGAAATCAAGTAAGATATGAGAGTATATCTCATTTCTTATGCAATTAGAGAATCTAGGGTCGGAGATTTTATTACACTAATAAACCAATTAGTACCCTTTCAATGCATAATCTTGTTCATTTTATTAAAAAAAATAAAATTGTCAAGTTGTTTGAATTAATTTTAGACTAATCCATTAACATGCGAAGTGATCATGCGGGTGTGTAATCGCAATATAACAACCAACGGCCGAGTCACATCAAATTAATTGCATTGAGAGTGTAAGAATTTGGCATTATCAAATAAGATGCATGCCATTGTTAACTAAGCCAAAGGGAAACCATCAACATACATAAAGTAAGCAATCAAAGGCATTTGTCTTCAAGGACAATTGAAACTCTAAAATAGATTCCTAAGAGTTTGTTGGGTCAATTTTGAGCATAATTCTAAATTGAAAGACTTCCATTTTTTAGGATAAAATAACTCAAAAGATTAATTTTAATATTTTTGAGGAATTTTATTTTTTAAAGATTTTTTTGGACTTTTTGGAATTTTCATGAAAAATTGAGTTTTCAAATTTTCCAGGAAATTCCGGATTTTATAATTTCTGAATTTTTTTGAAAAATTATTTTTCATTATTTTATGAAAGTTTTCGAATTTCCGAAAGTTTTTGCAGTTTTTTTTTGAATTTTTTGAAACATTTTAAATATATTTTTAATATTTAATATTATTATATTCAGGAAAATGGATTCGGACCGGGTAAACCCGATTCGCAATTCAAACTAAAAACTAATTTTTAAAGCCCTCCTTTTTAATTAATTAATTTTTTTAATCCTTTTTTGTTTTTCTTTTAAGTTCTCTTCTAGGTCTTCTTCTTCCTGGTGCTCTTCTCCTCTACACCTCCTCCTCGTCGCCGAACGCTCCCTGTAGCTCTCCCGAACCACAACCGAACCAACCTCAACTTCAGGCGAGCTCTCACCAGCACCCAGACCACCGCTGGGCCACCGACCTTCACCGTTCCTCCGCCCCGTTCCTCCGCCCTGACCGGCGTCGACCACCACTAGCCGCGAACTTTAGCTACCGTTAACTCACTAATGGGAACCCAAAAAACTCTTTCGAATTTGGCGATACACACTCGTTTCGCGAAAATCGTATAGAAACACAGCCAAAAATGAAAATCCAACATGATGCCATGAGTATATAAACGAACATGAAACGATCTCGAGCTGAAAGCATGGGCTGTTCTTCGGTTCTCTCTAGGGCATTTTGGCAAACACGTGATATGCATCGGCTAAAAGGGCTATGTGGGCTCACTTGAGGCCTGGATTTGGGCAAAGATCAACACGAGGCGCATGAGCGACATGCAAGACTCACTTAGAGACGGGTTAATCACACTCATAACAGATGTGAACCCAGAACAAGTATCTTTGGCCGCAACATACTCACGGGTTCGGATCTCTTTCAGGCATTTCAACAAACAACTAACATCAACAACTGAAACAAGAAACTTTCGGCATGATATGGACTCAGGCACAAACCTAGACTTCTATCAACATGTACCAGGGCATCTAGGGGTTCCATGGAGGATTGGTGAGGCCGGAGCTCACACGAATTGGTTGGTCGTGAGCTCCGGCCCGACAATTCAAGAAAAAAAAAAGCATGTAGCACGGGGAAACCTACTTGGTTCGGGCGATGAGCAACGAGTGGACCTGGCGACGGCGAAACGATCTCTCGATCTCCCTCCTTCCCTATGGCTCACCCTCGAAATCTCTCTCTCGGCCTTCAACGAAAAAAACCCCCATTCCCGAACTTGCCTCCTCCATTTTAACCCCCTCTCGGCCCTTCCCTCTCTCCTGCAGCACAACGCCAGCTCGCCCCAAACCGCACAACATTCCCTACGCATGCATCGGGCGCAACGCTCGTCACCACCATCCTCGCCGTCCTCGCTTCATACCGCTATCCTTCTCCCCTATTTTGTCGAGAAGCCAGCAGCCAAAGCAAGCCGTGGAGGAGAAAGAATAAGGAGCGAACGGGCTGGGCTGAGGAAGAAAAGAGGTGGGCGGAATGGAAGAAAAAGATAAGTGGGCCGGGCCGCGGAAAAAAAGGAAAAGAATAAATGGGAAAGAAAAAGGAGAAGAAGGAGGGGCCGGCCCTATCTGTTCTCCTTTCTTTTTTTTTTCCTTTGTTTTTTGGGTTCTTTTTTATTGAGCTTCATCCAACAAAATAGACTTCGAGCACTCTCCCCCAAAGATACGGAGGTCATCCATCATACGCACAGAGGCTGGACGAAGTGAACGGAGGAGTCCTATCTCGAGCTTGAGTTTGGCCGAACCAGGCTCTATCAAGAGCCCAGTTCAAATTAATTCTTATCAGGCCAAATTTCACTTGAAAGAAAAGCTAGGCCACGACCTTGCAAGCCCATGAACACCTAGAACCAGCCGACCCGGACAAATGAAACCCTACCCAAATACGACCCACACCCAACCCGGTTCGTAGCCTCCTCCACCCTCCCACCACGAACCCTGACAGATACAGCCGCCGTGAGCGATGACGACTGGCTCAGACTTCTTGGTTGTGGTTGTGCAGTGAGCAGGATCGGAGGCAGATAGGCGAAGCAACGAGCAGCAGTGTTATGCTAGCAACGACCGTCGGGTACAACAATGGCGCGACTTGATTTGGGCGCATCAGGTGACGCCGCGACAGCAACAGGCGGCGTTGGGTGGCAGCGACACGGCGGAGGTCTCATGCAGCGAGGGTCTCCGTGGCTTGGCCGAGAGAGGGCTCTCTCTCTCTCTCTCTCTCTCTCTCTCTCTCTCTCTCTCTCTCAGATCTCCTCTCGGACCTCTGCAATCTCGGTACTCTCCCTCTACCTTCACCCCTCCGCTCAGTCTCTCAGGCTTCTTGGACGACTCTTCGAAGAAACCCCTCCGCTCTCTCTCCTCCACCCTTCTTTTCTCTCTCTTTGGCTCCCCCTTCTATTGAGCTCGCGTTGTCCTATTTATAGGCCGAGGAGGCCGGTTGATGGAGGCTTCAGCCGTCGGTACTTGGTGCGCCGACTGGCCTCCCGCCGCCAAATTGGCATCCCATCAGTCGTTACTTCCACCTGCCCTACTTCTTCATTTCCGCAGCATGCTGTCCTTGTTGGGTGAGAAAGGGAGAAGAGAAGGAGAGAAGGGAGAGCCGCCCATGGGAGTTGCAGGGAGGGAGAAGGAAGGAGGAAGGAAGGAAGAGGAAGAAGGAGGGGTCGGGCTGGGCTAGGCCATGAGGGGGCAATTGGGCCTGGTCCTGGGCAAGACAGGCGAAAAGAAAAAGGGGGGCTGGGCTTGAGCCCAGCCCCAAAGCCTTTTCGCCCCTTTTCCTCCATTGTTTTTTAAATACAGTTTTATATCTATAGGGTAAAATAAAGGGAAATAAAATAAAAATAAATCTTTGTAAATGTAAATAATATTAATGCCTAGGTGATGTGAAAATCATTTTTATTGGGGCCAAATTTGTCCCCAATTTTCTATTCAATAAATAACTATATATTTATATAAATTTTAAGTATCAATAGTTACCTCTATTCGAAATTAAGCTTGCAAATGTTGCATTTAAAGAAGAATTAATCCCTAAATTTTGTCTATGCGCATGCCGTAGATAATATCTTGTTTGAGACCAGGTGTCTTATGCAAAAATGGCAATATAATAAAATACAAAGACAAATAAGAATATATCCGTAGTTAGAGAAATGCAACGTATACAGCTTCGGCGGGTTACTGTTCACGGTCTGTTCTCTCAACTGGTTTCTCGAGCTACTGTTCATCAGCCGGTTGAAATGGTGATTCCCGGAGATCTAGCCATCGGAATGAGCTGATTTTTGGAGGGAGGATCCCTCTCACTCTCCTCTACATCTCCACCGAAGGGATTTCCAAGAGCTAGTCTAGATCGAAAGATATCCGCAACCCTAGCCCTGGTTCGTTTTCTGGTTTCTGCACTGGTTTGGTTCGGTTTTATGGATCCCCCGAGAGTTCTACCGGTCGGAATGGGATGATTTTTGGAGGTTGCTTCCTCTCATCCTCATCTTCCATCCCACCGAAGGATTTTTTATGGGATGATCTCTATCAAAAGATATCTGCAACAATAGCATTGGTTCGTTTTTACCGGTTTCTGCACTGTTTTTCTTGATCCCACGAGAGCTCCTCTGGTTGGAATGGGTTGATTTTTGGAGGACATCTTCCTCTCACTATCATCTTCCATCCCATCGAAGGAATTTGGCTGGGTCGAGCTAGAATTCGAGATCTGCCTCTTTCCAGAAACCGTTCGCCTGGACTGTCTGCTGAGGCTGTTGTTGGTTTGAGTGGTTTTGGTTATTTTTTTGGCCTCATTTTTGGACAGGGACGTCGTATAGGGTCCTTTATCCGGCCCTCCGAACGGCGTCTCATTTCGTGCCCTACAGCGTTGGATTTCTTGTTTCCATGGCCTCCTGCGAACTGCTTCTGCAGCAAGCCTCTGGAATCGGTCGTGTTCTACTGGTTCTGGTTGGTTGTTTGGCCTCATTTTTGGATAGGGAGGTCGTAGAGGATCCTTTATTTGGCCCTCCAAACGGCGTCTCATTTCGTGGCCTACAGCTTCGGATTTCCTTGTTTCCGCGGACTCCTGCGAACTGCTTCTGCAAACTGCTGCAGCAAGCTTCTGGATTCATGTTCTTTTGGTTTTCTGCTGGTTCTGCTATCCGAGATTGATCTTTCACCAGGCCTAGGGGTGTCGCTCAACTTAGTCCAGGTCAGTCGATCCTTCATCCCTTATCTGATCGTAGTTGCTGCACTGGTTCTGCTCGATTCTGTATTGGTGCGGGTTTCCTGTGCTGGTGTTTTGCTGCTGCGTTTGTGGTGTTGGCTGGCTTCTCTGGACTGGGTAAGGGTGACTGGAACTTGGCAGATTCGATCCTTGGTGCACGATGGTCAGATTCTTCGCTTGAGAGTGGAATGTAGGCCAGGTGTTTATAAAAATGTCTGCTAAATCTGTTTTGGCTAGAAACGCTCCTCCTAGCCGGCCTTTGGCTGGTGGCCATTCGGGGCACCCATTCCCCTCTCTTGGGGATGCGCAGCATTCGGTTCAACTAGGAGTGGATATAGCCACCTCTTCCAGATATCCTCATCCGAACAGCAAGCTGAAAGGCCCACAAGGACAGTCCTCAAGGCCACATCAATCCAAGGGAAGAAGCTGCAGGAGATCGGTCTCCAAGCGTCCGACGCAGCCCCCGATTGGTCACCATGATGCCCCGGCGCGTTCCTGGGCAAATGTGGCTCGGTTGGCGATGAAAGGCTCTGATTTGTCGTTTGTTCCACCCACTTTTGTGGATGGAGAAGCTGTTGTGAACCTTCCGGACGAAGCTCTCGATGCCACGGATCCGAAGTGGCATGATTGCTTAGTTGGATATCTGGTTGGGAAAAGGAGGCTATCTTTCGGTTTGATGGAGCAAGCATTGAGGAAGACGTGGGGTTCGAAGATTGGTGAAATCTTCGCCGATGATTGAGGATTCCTCCTCCTCCAAATCCCGGACCCCGGGTTTAGGAGAAAGATCATTGAAGAGGGGCCGGTAACGATTGCTAGAGTGCCGCTAATACTTCGGCAATGGAAGCCTCTCATGGACCTTAAGAGAGAAGACCAATCCACCATTCCCATTTGGAATCGCCTGCGCAACTTGCCACTTGAGTGTTGGACGGTGTCGGCGATGAGCACGATAGCGAGTGCGGCGGGGAAGTCGTTATAGGATTTATCACTTGGATGTGGAATGGCTGGGATGCACGATTTTGTTGGGACCCCCGAAATTGGCTCCCACTGAAACAGTCTTCTATTATAGGCCCTCCCAAACAAATTATTTTGATTTTTACCACCATTCCTATTCCTATTCTTCACCCCAAAAGTTGCCAAATAAAAGCGTAAATTTACTATGTTAAATGCGATTAAATAATATGCCCATGCCTTCATCTATTGTAACCTTATTCACGCAAGCCCCTTGCCCTTAGTAGGGGTGAGCGTGATTCTAGGATAGAACCGAGAATCGGAGAACCGAATTGGCGGGTCCAATTCGGTTCCCGATTCTATGAAGGGCCGGGTAGGTTCTCGGTTCCATTTTTTTAGGAACGGCCGGTTCCCGGTTCTTATAGGAACCGAAACCAAAATTGGCGTAACTTGGGAACTGGGAACACAAACCCAAACCCTAAAATAGCCAAATCCCTAATTTGGCTCCAGCGTTCCCTTTTGTCTTTCTCGTTCCTCTCTATCAACAACAAGAAAAGGGAACCCATTTCTCCTTCATTCTTCCCCTTGGTCTATTCTTGCTTCGCGACGCTGTGGTTCTTTTCACTTCTCTGCGGTTCTGTTCATCTTGTCGTTCTTGACATATTGTTCCTCTCCACAATGCTGGGCTTCTCGTTCGAATCATTTGCTATCACCAACGCCAGCCGCGGCTCGGCTCAGCGACCATCATCCAACAGCTGTGCAACATCATCACTCAGGTCTCTCTCTCTCTCTCTCTCCCTGCGATTTTGAGTGCATTAATTTGTTCCCTCTCGGGACACTTTGTTGAAACTCTCCCTCTCTCCCTCTATCTCTCGCTCTCTTTGGTGGTTGTTTTTTTTCTTGTTTCTTTTATGGTGAGTGCGGTGACAACAATTCACTTGGGGCGTGGAGGTTGTGTGATTTTTTCTACTGCAAATTGCAACCCAAAAGTTAAAAAAAAAATACATGGAATATATTTCTTTTTTTATTTATTTTGGACAAAAGCAGTTTCTTTTTCAGCACGCTTAACAAGTGCATAAAATTTGCTTTCGCTGTTCTGTCTTAGCCTTTTGGTTTCGCTATTCACTTGCATTCACTCGTGCAGTTTTTTTGCTTTTGTAGGTCGAGGAGAACATCAGCAAGTTCGCCAAGAAAGGTTTGACGCCATCACAGATTGGTGTCATTCTTCGCGACTCTCACAGGATTGCCCAAGTGAAGAGCTTCACGGGGAGCAAGATTTTGCGTATCCTCAAGGCTCACGGTGAGTTTTACTTAGCATGTTCATTATATTTGTGAAGTGAATTTGCCAGTTAATATATATGAAATGGATTTCAAATCTATAGAAGTAACTCTTTATATGCTATGTAGTACTTAAATTGTAAGCTTGATGACTTTGGACGCTGACACCAGTTAAAGCACAACTTTAAGAGGAGATAAATTAGTTTTTAGAGCTTGCTATGTTCTTGGGGTCCCAAAAGCATCCTGAAAACTATGTTGCGCACTATCTGTTGTTCATCAAAAGTTGATTTTCAAGGCTTGATTTATTATTGGAATTGTCTTACTTTATATCTAGCTTTGCGCATCTTTCTATTGTTCATGTATCCCTTTCCTGTATTCTAAAATGATTGGCATAATAGTGACTAGTGAGGTGAAGCTAATTTGGTTTGTCTTTGAAATTCCAAAACAGCATAAATCGTACAGCTTTTTCCTCTTTGTAAGTTAAGCTCGAGATGATTGTCCTCATGCAATCACCCTGTTCATTAGGCGGTTCAATGATGAGCTTTTTTTTTACAGATAGAGCTCGTTTCTGTATAGAACTAAGTTGCTTCACCGATGGCTAAATCTGGAGAGTCGGAGTTAGTTTCTGAGATAATATGCTGCATATGGTCTCTTTCATGTACAAGATATTTTTGAAGTTGTTTGGGCCAATTATTACTCCTTGATTCTATCTTCTCGTGTCATTGCTTTTATGAATCCTCCCTTGCATAAATTGCTAATTACTGTCCAACCTTTCGAAATATGAATGACCTATTTCTCCTGTTTCAGATTGTAGCAATATTTGAACAGGCATTTGAGTACATGGAGGACTCCAAGAGCCCTAGAGAAAGCTCAAACCCTCTAGGCTAGAAATCTTTCGACATGCGTGTTGTTGTTGCTACTACTGTTGTTGTTGCTACTACTGAGGATCTTTGACTATTTATCCTCTTTGAAAAAGGGTCTGAGGGTGAGCATTTTCCTCCTTCAGGGCATAATTAAAGCAGTAGATACCTCTCTACTGAATCAAGTAGTAGGTTGCTCATTGTCGTATGAGAAGGTCGAAGTTGTACAATATTCAGACTCGGAGGTTTGTATAAAAATTATATGTTTGGGACAAAGAGAACAAGAACAAGTGAGTATGATCCTCATGAGAGGGGCTTACTGATTCGTGATATATGTGTTTGCAGGCTTAGGCTACGCTAGCAAGAGTAACTCTTGGATTCCAATCTCTCGGTCAAGTGGTGAATATGGCCCTAAAAGGGGATAAGTACACTAATGGTGCCATAAGTTGTGTACAGCGCTCACTTTGGTGCCAAAAGTTTCCGTCAGATCACTTAAGTGCCAAATTAGAGGAAAAACGATCACTTTGGTGCCACCGGCGAAAGATTCCGGCCAAAATTAATACGTGACTTTTAAAAAAAATAAATCAATAGGCCTTTAAATGACGTCGTTTTCGGTCCTCCTTAAGAAAACGACGTCGTTTTGCCGTCCTACATGAATGGATTCACGGGACGCGGTTTAGCTTACATGGGGATTGGAATTAGGGTTTCCGCCGCTCGGCCACTGTCATTCGCCCACCGTCGCTCAGCCACCATTGTAGTTGCTCGACCAGGTGAGTGAGGAGAGATTGAGATTGTTGTAGGAAAAATCGAAGGTGAGGGTAGAGGAGGAGGAGGAAGAAGATGGGTCGAAGGTGCTGCTGGTGCGTTGTTGCTGCTGGTGCGTTGCTGGTGTCGCTGTTGGTGTGCTGCTGGTGGTGTTGCTGGTGCCGTGTGGGTGCCGTTGTTGGTGTGGGTCTTCGAGGAAGAAGAAGACACGAAGACAAGCCTCCCCGCTCTCTCAATTTGGGGATTAGGGTTTCAAAGTTGGGGGAAAGATGCCAAACGGCGTCGTTTTGGTGTTTGGATGCTAACTCAATTCTCTGACGAGCCACATCGGCTTCAAAAATTAATAAAAAAAAGGTCACGTCAGATTTCCGGCCAATTTCGTCGGCGTTGGCACCAAAGTGAGCGTTTTTCAAATTTTTTGGCACTTAAGTGATCCGACAGAAACTTTTGGCACCAAAGTGAGCGTCGTACACAACTTATGGCACCATTAGTGTACTTATCCCCCCCCCAAAAGTGTGGTCGGCCATGTTTCTTCAAATGGTATTGAAGCTACAGTTTTGTACATTTATTTTAGACATCCTATCTACATTATTTGTTCATTTGAGTCATAAAGCACCCGAGACTTACTGGATTTGTATATCTTGGCTGATTCAAAGGCTTCTCAAGGTGCACTAGCTTCACAAAATGTTCATGTTACTTCTTTCGCTTTTGTAGAGAAATACATCATCTAAGTTGCAAGTTAGATAGTCTCAATTCCCAAGACAACAATGGAGATGGCAATTCCAAAAAGGTTCTTGTTTGGTAGTATCCATTATCACTTGTCTTTTGTAAAATATTCGGCATAGGTCTGACGTGGTATGTGGCATTCTCATTTTTTGCTAGTATCATCGTGTAGAATGTTGGGTCACATTCTAGAATATTAAATGTTTACAACTATTATAGATTTTGTGTTCGTGTTGTATTCTCTTTGACGAATGACAAGCTTGTTTATTATTGCTACGTTCATTTCTTTTTTTTTTTTTTTTTAAAACTAAAAATGAAACCAAAAAAAGAAAAAAACCTGTTGGAACTTGGAAGAGTGCGTTTAGTAACGTTTTGTTTCGGGGAACAATTTTTTAACAGAAATAGTTTTTTTTTTTGTTTTTATTCCTGGGAACAATTTCTGAATATAAGAACGCACTTAGTAATTGCAAAAATTTCTATTCCAGAATAGAAATACGTTTGGTAAACTTGTATAATTTTGTTATTTCTTTAATTTCTTTAATATTTTCATTACATTTTTCTATTTTTCCTTCTTTTTCTTTGTGGCCGGTCGCCAGCCATGGTGGCGGCCGGTGACCGGCTGGGCGAGCTTCGGCAAGCTCACCAGAGCCTCTTCGGTGGCCTCGGTGGCTAGGCGAGCCTCACACCACCTGGGCGAGGTCGAGCCTTGCTAATGGCCTTGGTGGCTTAGGCGAGCCTTGCAAGGCTACTGGCAAGGCTTGACCTCGCCTAGGTGGCGCGAGGTCGGTCTCACCCTGGCTTGGCAAGGTTGACCTCGCCCAGCCTAGGCAAGGCCGAGCCTTGCCGTGGCTCGGTGTCTCCGGGGGCCAGCGGTGACTGGCCAAAAGGAAGAAGAAGAAGAAGAAAAGAAAGAGAAGAAAAAAATGATGAGAGAAAAATTGTTTCTCGGGATTGTTTCCAGGATTAAGAAGTAACTTTTTTCTACTTCTTGTTTCTATTCCGAATTTGTTCCTGGGAAAAAAAATAGATTTTTTTATTTTTGGGAACAAAAGTTTTACCAAACATGTTTCTATTTTTTTTTCCCCGGAACAAAAGAACATAAATTTTTGTTCCGGGGAATAGGATCAATTTTAAACAAACAGGGCCGAATTGACTCCGGAACTTGTGACAGGGTAGATTCTAAGTACTTGGTTCTAACGAGTAGGTTACAGGTTCTAAAAAATGAGGAATCTGTACCTGAGGGTAGGTTCCAGGTTCCAAGCGGAACTTATGAGGAATCGGGAACCACTCACCCCTAACCGCTAGTCCCATGCCCAATTCCTGCACCCTCTCATAGTTTTCATTCGTGTTGTATTGAGATGAAGTAGCAGTCAAAGAAAACTATATTTAGGCTCTAAGCACTTCACCCGTAATGGAGGAAACAAATACATTTGGGTTCATTATTCTTCATTTTTTACTAGAAAGACTTACATGCTTGATTGATATGATGAAGTGAGCATGATTTCACCAATCAAGATTGAAGGAGAAATCCTATGTTTACGTAAACCTTATACCATATCTTATGCTTAGATCATTTAGCCATATGGAAGAAATTCTTAGGTTATCATCAAATCTTGCCTCAATTTACATTTTTACGATTCTTGCAATTAGAATCTGGTGAATATCGGAAATCTTCCCAAATTTAAAAATATTGACACGGAAAATCATATGACTTTGTTTGAGTTTGAACACTTTTGTGAATGATTTTTATTAGTTTCGTTGACATGAAAAAATAAGTTACATATCCATTGTTGGTTGACAAGGAAAAATTGAATTACAAAATTAACTTTAGCATACATGTCACTCATCTGATGACAAATGTGTAATTTTTTTTTTTTATGCATGTAAGGGGCCTAACACAAATTCTTTTTCAAATTATGGCAAAGAACTAAGTAGGAGCTTTTTTTTTTTTTTTTTACTTATAAAGAAAGTCAAAAACAAACAAGCCATAGACTTTTAACAGGAGAGAGAGGGACAAAGATAGAGATGGTATCTTGATAAAATGGAAGCATACCTACAGATTTGGCGGCATTCCAAAGTGACCTTGAAGGACATCGAAGTGCTACAATCAAGTTGCAAAGTAAACCCTATCACTAGATATGAAATCATTGTAAAACCTTGTAATTCATTCGTTACATTGTCCAAAATCAATTAAGTTATTGGCAATTATGCACTTGGTTGTATCGTATGTGGTTCCCAAGAGATAGCCGATCCAAAAAGTAGTTCGATTTCAGACCATTATTCAAGTAAAACTAAGTCAAGGAACTAGAATATATCTTATAAAGAAACAATCATTTCCCGTTTCTTTTGCTAGTACGGAGGGAATCAATTTAAGAAAATTGACTAAAAGTTCAAAATCATGGCAGATCCGAAGATAATGACCAAACAACAAAAATGCATACCCACCCTGATCCGAATTTTTATTTGTTGGTTTGTAGTCAAGTTCACTGGTATACCTTCAATTCAAAAACAAAAGAGTAGGCGATGAGCTAGGTATGATCTTGAAGGAAATTGGTAATGAAGAGATGCGAGTGCAGAAAGTACGAACATTTGTATATCAATGCTTCCAAAACATTGAACCTGGTTCCGCTGGGAAAGTCAAATTTCATCACCGCCAACGCCCGCAATATACACATGCCTTCATGCTTTGTGCTTTTCTTGGTAAGTAAGTGAGGGTACTGCCCAGCTAGATAAAGGGTGATATCTATCCGAATTCACCAGCAACGTTGATCAGGAAAACAAGCCAAGTCTAGAATGAAGGGGAAAACTAATGGAATTGAGATAAAGAGGGATGGTGATCTTACCATGATGACTAGCGTAGGTGAGTTCTATCATGGTGTCAATCACAGAGGAACTGCTGAAGGGCTGATTTTCCCCTTCGTCTGTTGTGCTTGTCGCCAGGAACCAGGCAATCTCCTTATGCATAAAAGCTTCTAGGGCAGATATTCCCAAAGGAACGCGTCTTTCCTTATCTGCAAATTGCGTCAACTTTGGATTACTTCTAACTAATGCCTTCACCATCCTTATCCTTCCACACAAAACAGCATTGTGGAGGGCTATGCAGCCATCACAATCAACCATTTCAAGCACTACTAGATTCGGAGACAGAGCTCAACCAGGTTCTCCAAAAATTGGTCATGTGCACTCAAAGCAGCTATGTGAAGCAATGTCTCTGATCTGCTTGTTATTTTGGTCATCTTTGAAGCAGCATCTCGTTCGAAAAATCATGTAGCAGATTCCCAGTCGCCTTGGAATGCAGCTCGCAACAATGGTCGGTAATAGGGTTCATCCACTTCCTCTTCGGAATTTTCTGCAATAGACGCAAACTTTTCAGATCATTCAGTTAATACTTTTATCCTTACTGACATTTAGAAGTGTCCCACAAGAACAATTTCATGAAGATCCGCCTCAAATACTAATTTCACACTGAAAAAAACTCTTTTGAGGACGCACATGAAGCACCTCCAGATTGGGAAGAAGTTGATCCAGCGCTTACTAAAACATTTTCAATATCTATAGGAGAAAGAGTGAGCACTAAGTCCTTCCCATACTTTTTCCCCCTTTTTTCTAGCCAAGGTCAGCATTATGTTTGTTTGGTGATAAAGGAAGTAAAATGAACCATGAGGAAAATACAAGTTCCAGCATATTTGGGACTCCATCGATTACACCATATTCTTTCTCGGTTGGAAGTTGAACATGTTCCTGCTGCTGGTTCTGCACGATTTGAATTTCCTTGCTCTTCGCTTGGTTGCATCGCCATTGGGTTGCTTTCCTAGTTAAGGTCTTTCAACAGCAAAGTAAACGGAGAATGCAAAAGAGGCTTTTGACTTTCCTAAAAAGTTGAAGCTTTGATATCAATCGACTTTGGTTGCACGGGCTTGTTATACCATGTGGTTCTTGTTGATGAAAAGCCTGTCAGCGATGGAAAAATATAACTCTTGTTACACGAAGATTAATTTAGGTTAAATATGACACACACTTATCAATTTTAATTTTTTTTATAGTATTAAAACTTAAAAAATAGAGAAATTGTTGGGGTTCTTTCAAGCTTGCCTTGTCACAACCCGATCCTCCAAGCCCATGCCCATCCCTGCTTGGTCGATATAATAGTGATGTCCCAAGACGCATCGCTAACCCATTTATTTTAATATTCGCATGTGGAAACATATATAAATCCCCAGACAATAAAACAATAAGATAGGAAAGTAGGGCCATATTTTTCGAACCTGAAAAACACTAACCACACTTGTATACATCACAACCAGAATGTATATATTACAATACTCAAGTCAGGTCCTACACCAGTCAGTTAGAAAACAAAGTGTGCAAACTAGGGTGGGGGTTTTCTCCAACTACGGCTACTCGTCATCCTCAAACCCCTCTTGCTCCACATCCTCATCCTCTTCGATCCCTCCTACCTTCATACTCCAGCTGGAGTCTGCTGCAGAGTACACCGGTGAATCTGGATCATCAAGCTTAAGATCCTTCGCGTCCACCACCAATCCATCCTTAGGGTCTACAGTATCATTTCTAAAAGCAACCTCCATCACACGCAGAGGTATCTCACATTTTGGTACAGGGCCCTCCGTTTGGCCATTATGATAATGGCGGTACCATGACTGGTATCGATGGGGCACCTTTTGGGGTAATCCTACATCAACCTAGACAATGGACTTCACCAGCACATACTCAAGGCTCTCAGGATGTCCATGTATCGGAATGTGGTAACTCGTTTCGGCGAACTTCTTAGGTTGCCCAAAATGTTTCGGCAGGGCTGCCATCTACGGGCCTAAAATGTTATCCCACAACGGGGTGAGATGACGTCTCAGTGAATTCTACCCCCTAAGACATGAGTAGAAAGAAAATACGTCCTAAGGGCTGTCTAAACACAATCACGAGTCAGAGGACTTACCTTGGCCTTAGTTTCCTTCCTACAAGTCAGGTCAATTCATAATTACTAACAATCACATCATCCAATCAAACAAATTGAACTATTGATCAATCCATTCAGTCGATTACATGTCAACGAGACCATTTCTTGATCTAACCAATTACTAAATCTCAATTCTTGATCACGGCCCCAACGGCATGATCCACTAACTCCTTAGTTATAAATCACGGTCTAAAGGACACAACCTAAATTAGGTGGTAATCATGGCCCAACGGGTACAACCTTTATCAGGTGGTAAATCACGGCTCGATTGGGCACGACCTCTATTAGGTGACAAATCACGGCTTGATTGGGCACAACCTCTATCATGTGGCAAATCATGGCCCGATTGGGCACGACCGATTCCAAATTCGGTGGCAAATCTCAGCCCAACTGGCACAACCATACTTCAACGACTTTCTTGATCCACCTCACAACCTCTCACGATCATTTTCCAATTAAATACCAACATTATCCATTTTTGGGATAATTCCCCACAATCACTAATCACATTAAAATTTCACAATCTGGTACTCAAATAAATAAACAGATAGCACCACTGCAATCAGCATAAAATTCCAGCCACCAGCTATCTCGATCTAATTTTCGGAAAATAAATAATTAATTAATTAATTATGGAAATTAATTAATAAAGGCAATAAATACAACTCAGGCCCGGTAAGGCCTAATTGGAAGCCGAGACGAGCTCGGAAAATTTTTGAACCATTCTAGTTAAATACTAGAGCTTGTCTAGGCTCTAATTGTACTAAACTATCCACCTAACATGCATTTATAATTAATTAAATTACTAATCTAATCTAACTAACCACCTAATCCAAGCTTTGCCTGAACTAATCAACCCCTAAGCATAATTAACTTACTAAATAAGGATTAGTGAGTTAAACTCACTTGTTTAACGAATTGCTCGGTTCGAAACAACGGGAGCACCGCGGGGGACGGAAAACTCCAAAGCGGGCCTCACTTTCGAGGCCGGGAATACCTCCAAAACGAGCCTAAGGTGCTACTGGAAACCCACTCTTTTCGGGTTTTGTTCTTGGTTGAAACAAAGGGAAACAAGGGCTGGTTAGGGCGAGCAAAGGTGGCGGAGGCAGCTAAGGGATTCAACGGCCAATGGCAAGGACTCACGGCGGCTGAACGAAGGCGGGATGGCTTTAGCTGAGCTCAACAAGTCCCAAAACAGCAGATGGGACGCGAGACAAGGCTGCTGGGGCGTTGGGGTCGTGCGGACAGGAGCGGAGCAGCGGCGACGCGCGCACGAGGTGAGGGTAGCTATAGCGACTGGCGGCGTGCGGTCCAGCGGCGAGGGCTGTCTTCAATGGTTCTTCTCTGGTTGTTGGAAGTTTGAATGGTGCAATGAAGAGGAAAGGGAGGGTGTTCGACCAGCTGAGGGAGAAAGAGGAAGAGAGGAGACAAGAGGGGGCCACCAAGCTTTAATCCTCATCCAATGGTCCCCTTGACCATTCCTCCTCCACAGTTGTCTTCCTAGGCTGAGAATCAGCCACCAAGGCTTCATTTGCAACCCTTGAAATGGTCCAAAAGCCCTAGGCAGTGGGGGCACACGAATTTAGCTTGGTTCTCTTCAATTGGACACCAAATGTCTCTTAATTCCACTCAATTTGGCCTCCATAAATTCAATCAACACCTCATTGATCCAATTGGTATTTTTCCTCACCAATTGATCCATCTTGCATCTCAATTTCGTGATAAAGACGGTCCTTGACATTTTCTGGACAAAAATGGTCTTATGACGACTTTTTTCCACAAAGTCTCGATTTGTAGAAAAAATCTTCAGAGGCTGAGTCAACGTTCCTAAAATGACCTGTGACGTGACAGAACTTTCAATTTCTGCAAACGGATTCAAATTCGCAGTTAATTTCACTCAGGCACGTTTTTAGCGTGACCTAGGATACTGGCTAGCTTTTCGAAATTTTTAGTGCAAATGATCCATTGTCAATTTTCTTCGAGCCACAATGAACCTATTCGACACATTGGTGACTCTCGGTTGTTGTGAAAATCTCGAGGGTTCAAATATGGACATTGGGTACCAAAACGATAAAAAAATCAGTTTAGTGCTAATTGATGAAAATTTTGCAATTTAGTAAGATCACTCACGTTTAACCACGCATCTCAGTAAAACTGACCTATTTTTGATCTCTAATCGATTTTTAATTGTGCTATAATGATCTCGGCAAATGAGTACGGTTGAGCAGCCGATTCTTGATCGAATTCTCAACTCTATTTGTCTTAAAATCTCTTAATGACTTCTATAGATAGTCTAGTTATCTTACGAGTAAGCAACTCTGAGAATAGCGCTATAGGCGCATCGATAAAATGCCCGATTTATTCAATTGAAAGCAGAATTGAAATTCTAGGATGTCATAACTCTTCTTCACTTATAAAAAATTCGTCATTGAAATTTAAACATTTACAAGACTTAAGCAAAAATGTGGGGGTACAAACGCCTCAATGACTCTCCAATCTCCCAGGTTGCTCATTCAGTATCATGGTGTTGCCAAACTACTTTGACCATCAGGATGGTCTTTGTACGTAGAACTTGCTCTTTTATGTTCACGATTTGAACCGGGCTTTCAACGTATGACTCGGTCATCCACGTCTAATTCCTTAAGATTAAGCACATGGGTCGGGTTAGGCTCGTACTTCCTCAACATCGACACATGAAAGATGTTGTGCACTTGCGTCAATCTCGGCGGCAACGCAAGACAATACGCCAAAGTCCCGTTTCTCTCAAGAATCTCAAATGGACCTACGTACCTCGGACTCAGTTTTCCCTTCTTGCCAAAGCACGAAGTTCCCCTCATTGGTGACACCTTTAGAAAAATGTGATCACCAACTTGGAATTCCAAAAGCCTTCGGCGCTTATCTGCGTAACTTTTCTGACGACTCTGAGTGGTCTTTAATCTACCTTTGATCACTGCGACGGCATCCACTGACTACTGGATCAACTTTGGGCCTGTGATCTTTCTCTCTCCAACTTTATCCCAATACACTGGTGTTCTGCATGCTCTGCCATACAATGCTTCAAAAGGAGCCATTTGGATGCTTTGCTGATAACTGTTGTTGTAGGCGAATTCCATAAGATGAAGCTGTTCTTCCTAACTTCCTTGAAACTCCAGTACACAAGCTTGTAGCATATCTTCAAGGGTCTAAATTGTCCTCTCAGACTATCCATCTGTCTGAGGATGATATGTCGTACTGTACTGGAGCTTAGTACCTAAAGCACACTGTAAGCTCTTCCAAAAAGTGGCGGTGAATCTTGAGTCTCAATCTGAAGTTATCGTAACCAGCACTCTATACAGTCGAACTATTTGGCACACGTATAAATCAGAGTGCCTATCCAAGTCAAGATCCTTTCGCACTGCAATAAAGTGAGCTGACTTTGTCAACCTGTTGACTATTACCCAAATATAATCGTTTCCTCTCTGACTCCTTGGTAATCTGGTCACGAAGTCCATTATGATAAGCTCCCACTTCCATTCTGGAATCTCGAGAGGTTGTAAGAGTTCTCTCGGCTTGCTATGCTGAGTTTCAACCTACCGACACGTTAAACACTTGGCGACATGCTTGGCGATGTCCACTTTCATACCTGACCACCAATAGTGTTGACGTAGATTCTGATACATTTTGGTACTTTCAAGATGAATGCTGTAACTATTACGATGAGCTTTCGATAAAATATCCTTTCTAAGCTTCGTATCGTTAGGTACAACCAAACGTCCACAAAACTTCAGTGTTCCATCATCAAAAACTTGAAAATCAACTTTCCTTTCTTCGATATCCTCTTGTAAAATTTTCTGAACATCTGGGTTTGTTGGCTGGAGTAGTTTGATCTTGATTTGCACATCCGGCTTAATTCTAAGGGTGGCCATAAGATGAGAAAGGTGGCTACCTCAAATTTGAACACCGAATCTCGAGTTCTCTCGGTTAGATTCCACTCCTTAACCAACAAGTGAGCAATTGAAGATTCTCGGCTCAAAGCGTCGGCAACCTTGTTCGCCTATCCTGGGTGATATAAAATATCACAATCATAATATTTCAAAAGTTTCATCCATCGATGCTATCTCATATTTAGCTCATTCTGAGAGAATAGGTACTTGAGGCTCTAATGGTCCGTGAAAATCTGAAAATTTTCCCCACATAAGTAATATCTCCATATCTTCAACGCAAATATGATAGCTATGAGTTCTAAGTCATGCGTCGGGTAGTTCAATTCATGAGATCTCAACTGACAGGAGGTGTATGCAACAACCTTACCATATTGCATCAACACGTAACCCAGTCCTCTGAATGATGCATCATTATAGATAGCATACCCTCTAGGACTAGATGGAATCATCAGCACAAGTGCGGTAGTCAGCTTTTGCTTCAGCTCTTGGAAACTACACTCACACTTGTCTGACCAGACAAATTTCTCGTCTTTCTTCAGGAGTCTTGTCAAAGGCGACGCCAAAGCTAAAAATCCTTCCACAAACCGTCTGTAGTAGCCAGCCAAACCCATAAACCTTTGGATCTCTATCACGATTGTCGGTCTTGGCCAGTTAATAACAGCTTCAATCTTGCTCGGGTCCATAGAGATTCCTTCGTCTGAAATCACGTGACCAAGGAATGCAACACGAGTCAGCCAAAACTCGCATTTGCTAAACTTAGTATACAGCTAATAAATCCTTAAAGTCTAGAGCACTAATCTCAAATGATCCTCTTGCTCCTCAGCACTCCTCAAATGCACCAGAATATCATCAATGAACACGATCACGAGCTGATCCAAAATTCCTTGAATGCTCGATTCATCACATCCATAAAAGCAACCGAAGTGTTCATCAACTCGGATGGCATCATAGTGAACTCGTAATGACTATACCGAGTACGAAATGCTAACTTTGGAATGTCCTCTTTCCTGATCCTTAGCTGATGATATCCTGTCCTTAAGTTGATTTTCGAAAATATCGACACTCCTTTTAACTTATCAAAAAATTCATCAATTCTCGGCAATGGATACTTGTTCTTGATCGTCACCTGATTGAGTTACCGATAGTCAATGCACAAACGCAACGAACCATCTTTCTTCTTTACAAACAGGACTGGTGCTCCCCAAGGTGATGCACTAGGACGTATGAATCCCTTATCCAACAACTCTTGCATCTGCACCTTCAGTTCCTTCAACTCTGATAGCGCCATCCGGAAATGAGCCTTAGAGATTGGCTCTGTCTCGGATGCTAACTCAATCATAAACTCGATCTCTCTCTCTGGCGGCAATCTTGGCAATTCATTCGGGAATACATCTGGAAATTCTTGCACAACTAAAATATCTTCAATTTTTAGCTCCTCAACTGTCGTATCCACGACAATCGCTAGGTAACCTTGACAACTCCCGTCTAACAAACGGGTTACCTCTTGCGACGAAATTCAGGAAATCGAGGGTCCTCATCGGTTCCCTACAAACTCGAACCTCTCACCCTTTAATCGGTAAAACTGAATCGACTTGCGATAGTAGTCCATTTTAGCTCATTATTTGGTGAGCCAGTCAATGCCAATTATCAATTCAAAGTCATACATGGCCAGGACTAACAAATCTATTTTCCCCTTTTGCTCACCAATCTCTAACTTGCAACTAGAACAACCCAAAGCAGCTAACACATTGGGTGCATTTGGAAACTGCTTTGGAAAGGGCTTTGGGGGGTTAAAGATCTTTAGGCCAAAATGGGGGCGTTTGGGAACTACTTTCGAAGGGGCTTATGGGGGAAGCTAGCATTTGCAAGGCTAAAAGCCCAAGGCAGGTCCTAAGCTACCTTGGGCTTTCAGCATTCTCGGAATGCCCAAGGTACTGTTTATGGTACTGTTCATCGTCTTCCTTCTTTAGCCACGCCGCTGATCAGAGATGAGCTCGAGAGGCCGACGAGGTCACGACTGAGGTCGGTGAGGTCGCGGCAACCATACCGGCGAGTCGCGGCGACCGCTTGTGAGTCTCGGCAACAACATGCAAATCGCGTTGCCGCGACCAACTTTGGTTCGCACTCTCTGGGTCGCGCGACCTCAGGCGCGACCCAGATCTGGTTGCCGTGAGGTCGCGCGACCTCAGGCGCGACCCAGATCTGGTTGCCGTGAGGTCGCGCGACCTCTGACGACCAGATCTAGGTCGCCGCGAGGTCGCGCGACCTCAGGCGACCCACATTTGGGTCACGCTGGTCACCGCGAGGTCGCCCGACCTCCGGCGGACCCAGATTTGGGTCGGGCGACCTCTGTGAAGGGCCACCGAGGGTCGCCTAGGGTCAGGCGACCCTCGCTGGAGGTCGCTCGACCCTAGGCGGCCCTCGCCGGTCCTCTCCGGGGGCTGCCTGAGGCCGCCGGCGACCACCTTCCTCGTCGACGACCGCCTGCCTTGCCGATCGATTTTTTTTTTTTTCTTTTGATAATTTTTTTATCACCAAAGCCCTTTGCAAATATTAATTCCCCCAAACACCATTTTGCTCAAAGCTTCAAATGGGCTTTTAAAGTACAATTTACCAAACACACTTTGCATTTTGAAAAATACCTCTAACTCAAAGGTCTTTGCATTTTCCTAAGATTTTCCCGAAAAGTCTTCCCAAACGCACCCATTATCCTTCAATGGTGTAGATATGCTAACAATAGATTCTAGCAATTCGAGATTTAATCTTATCAACTTAACATACTGCTAGGCAATAATGGAATGTGTTGCTCCTAGATCGAATAAAGCATAAGTAGGATGGTTGTTCAGAGAAACCATACATGTGATCACGTTAGGTGCAGCCTCTGCCTGACCCTGAGTGATGGCATACACCATGCCTTGAACTGAGGGTCTAAGCTGTCCTCCTTACGGTGCAATAAGCGGCATATTCCCTTTAATATGACCCAACGGTGGCGGCGGCGCCGGGGATAGTTCCTAGCTATGTGACTTTGCTGGCCACATTTAAAATAGGCATTCGTCCTTCGGAGGCACTAGTTCGCACCATGTCACTTTCCACAAGCGCGACATAACTCGATCGGACTTGACCCGACTTGCTAATTCCACCCTTCCTATTGGGCGGGATTTGGAATTTACCTCCAGTCATGGGCTTCTTTCCCTAACGGATTCCTTCTCTGTATGAACTAAACCTTGATCCAGACGAGACAACTTGCTCATTCAATCCTCCCTCTATCATCTGAGCTTGGCAGTAAACTTCTCGATAATCTTTGAAATCCAACAGTAGCAAAGGTTGTTTTAGTTCAAAATGAAGACCGTTCCTAAACCTTTGGGCTTTTTCCTCAGGGTCCTCAATCAACCTCGAAGCATACTGAGAAAGCTCCGCGAACTTGACCCCATACTGCTCAACCGTCATCGTCCCTTGGCGGAGACGTTGAAATTCTTCCATCTTTTGTTCCCGGGCACTACCCGAGATGTATTGATTGTTGAAAGCTTTGAGGAAGGCGTCCCACACCGGGATCACACCTTCCAGGAATACTGTACCCTTGGTGGCTCTCCACCAAATGTTCACGTTCCCTTGCAATTGATACAATGCCAGCATTATTTTCTCTTCTTCGTTGCACATCGGAAGTGCAAACGCTTTCTCGAGATCCTGGATCTAGAGCGATGCAACTTCTGGATCCCCTTCACTAATGAACCTTGGCGGGTTGAGCTTCAAGAATCGCTCCACTAACTTATGGATCGGCCTTCCTGCGGCCACGTTTCCAGGTAGAACTTCAGCAGGAGCGACGACAGGTGTGGCAGCGAGGGCGACCTTAGCGACGGTAGCAACAATAGCAGTAGCAACGGCTTGAGCGATGGTTGCAACAACGGCGGTTTGGTTCTGAGCCTGCTGCCCAATCAAGTCCCTCATGGCCTCCAACGATTGCGTGATCCCGTCTATTCTGGGATCACCAAAGGTTGCTACCTAACACCAACTGAGGGTGGTGCTACTCTACTGGCACTAACTTGTGCCGGCACCCTACCTCGGCCTTCTCAGGTACCAACCCTGGTCGACATCCTACCCCGAGTCGCAGGCCTAACTGATATTTTACTAGGAGTTCTTTGCTCCTGCTTGCTCATGGCTCAATCTTCCTACTGAAACCTGCCTTCCAAATCCACATTAGATTAGAAGCTGAGCGATCCACGTAACAAGCAATTCAACCAAACAACTATCATCGACATGCACAAATCATGAATTTAAAGGCCAATTCTACTTACTATCACATATCCATCGCCCATTATCACTCCAATCTCTAACAACCACACTTTGATACCACTGAATTGGGATGTCACAACCCGATCCTCCAAGCCCGTGCCCATCTCTGCTTGGTCAATATAATAGCGATGTCTCAAGACGTATCGCCGACCCATTTATTTTAATATACGCATGCGGAAGCATATATAAATCCCCAGACAATAAAAAAATGGGATAGGAAAGTATGGCCATATTTTTCGAACCTAAAAAATGCCAACCACACTTATATACATCACAACCAGCATGTATATATTACAATACTCAAGTCAGGTCCTACACTAGTCAATCAGAAAACAAACTGCAAACGGCGACGGGGGTCTTCTCCAACTATGGCCACTCGTCATCCTCAAACTCCTCTTGCTCCACATCCTTGTCCTCTTCAATCCCTCCTACCTCCATACTCCAGCTGGAGCCTGCTGCTAAGTACACCGGAGAATCTGGATCATCAAGCTTAAGATCCTTCACGTCCACCATCGATCCATCCTTAGGGTATGTAGTATCCTTTTTAAAAGCAATCTCCATCACATGCAGAGGTATCTCACATTCTGGTACAAGGCCCATCCTTTGGCATTATGATAACGACAATACCATGACTAGTATCGATGGGGCACCTTTTAGGGTAATCCCGCATCAACCTAGACGATGGACTTCACCAACACATACTAAAGGCCCTTAAGGTGTCCATGTATCAGAACGTGGTAACTCGTTTCGATGAACTTCTTAGGTTGCCCAAAATGTTCCTTTGGAGTTTCCATCTACGGGCCTAAAATGTTATCCCACAACGGAGTGAGACGATGTCTCAACGAGTTCTACCCCCTAAGACCTGATTAGAAAGAAAATACGCCCTAAGGGCTGTCTAAACACAATCACGAGTCAGAGGACTTACCTTGGCATCAGTTTCCTTCCTACAAGTCAATTCAATTCATAATTACTGACGATCACATCATCCAATCAAACAGATCGAACCATCGATCAATTGACTCAATTGATTACATGTGAACGAGACCATTCCTCGGTCTAACCAATTACTCAATCCCAATTCTTGATCACGGCCCCAACGGCATGGTTTACTAACTCCTCAGTTATAAATCATGGTCCAAAGGACACAACCTAGATTAGGTGGTAATCATGGTCCAACGGGCACAACCTTTATCAGGTGACAAATCAGGGCCCGATTAGGCATGACCTTTATTAGGTGGCAAATGACGGCCCGATTGGGCACGACCTCTATCATGTGGCAAATCATGGCCCGACTGGCACAACTGTACTTCAGCGGCTTTCTTGATCCACCTCACAACCTCTCATGATAATTTTCCAATTAAATACCGACATTATCCATTTTTGGGATAATTCCCCACAATCACCAATCACATTAAAATTTCATAATCTGGTACTCGAATAAATAAACAGATAGCACCACTGCAATAAGCATAAAATTGCAGCCACCAGCTATTTTGGTCTAATTTCCGGAAAATAATTAATTAATTAAATAATTACGGAAATTAATTAATAAATACAATAAATACAACTTAGGCTTAGTAAAGCCTAATTGGAAGCCAAGACGAGCCTAGAAAATTTCCGAACCATTCTAATTAAATACTAGAGTTTGTCTAGGCTCTAATTGCACGAAACTATCCACCTAACATGCATTTATAATTAATTAAATTACTAATCTAATCTAACTAACCACATAATCCAAACTTAGCATAAACTAATCAATTCCTAAGCATAATTAACTTACTAAGTAAGGATTAGTGAGTTAAACTCACTTGTTTAACCAACCACTCGGTTCGAAACACGGGAACGTCGCGGGGGATTGAAAACTCCAAAGCGGGCCTAGCTTTCGGGGCTGGGAACACTTCTAAAATGGACCTGAGGTGCTGTTGGAAACCCACTCTTTCGGGTTTTGTTCTTGGCTGAAACAGAGGGAAATAAAGGCTGGTTAGGGCAAGCAAAGGTGGCGGAGGCAGCTAGGGTATTCAGCGGTTAATGGTAAGGACTCACGGCGGCTGAACGAAGGCGAGACAGCTCCAACTGAGCTCAACAAGTCTCGAAACAGCAGCTGGGACATGAGACAAGGCTGTTAGGGCGTCGGGGTCGTGTGGATGAGCGCGAAGCAACTAGGACGCTCGCGCGAGGCGAGGGTGACTACGGTGATGGGTGGCGTGCAATCTAGTGGCGAGAGTTGTCTTCGGTAGCTCTTCTCTGGTTGCTTGAAGTCCGAATGACGTAATGAAGAGGAAATGAAGGGTGTTCGACCAACTGAGGGAGAAAGAGGAAGAGAGAAGACAATAGGGGGCTACCAAGCTTCAATCCTCATCCAATGGTCCCCTTGACCATTTCTCCTCCACAGCTATCTTCCTAGGCTGAGAATCAGCCACCATGGCTTCATTTGCAACCCTTGAAATGGTCCAAAAGCCCTAGGCGGTGGGGGCACACGAATTTGACTTGGTTTTCTTCAAATGGACACCAAATGTCTCTTAATTCCACTCAGTTTAGCCTCCGTAAATTCAACCAACACCTTATTGATCCAATTGGTATTTTTCCTCACCAATTGATCCATCTTGCATCCCAATTTTGCGATAAAAAACGGTCCATGACATTTTCTAGACAAAAACAGCTCTATGATGACTTTTTTTCAAAAAGTCTCGGTTTGCAAAAAAAATTTTCGGAGGCCGAGTTTACATTCCTAAAATGATCTGTGACATGATAGAACTTTCAATTTCTACAATCGAATTCAAATTCGCGGTTAATTTCACTCTGGTGCGTCTTTAGCATGACCTAAGTTACCGGGTAGCTTTCCGAAATTTTTAGTGCAAATGAGCCGTGGTCGATTTTCTTCAAGCCACAATGAACCTATTTGACATATTGGCGACTCTTGGTTGTCGTAAAAATCTCGAGGATTTAAATACGGACACCGGGTACCAAAATGATAGAAAAATCAGTTTAGTGCCGATCGATGAGAATTTTGCAATTTAGTGGGATCACCCATGTTTAATCACGCATCTCAGTCGAACCAACCTATCTCTAATCTCTAATTGATTTTTAATTGTGCTGTAATAATCTCAGCAGATGAGCATGGTCGAGTAGCCGATTCCTGATCGAATTCTCCAGTCTATTTGCCTTAAAATCTCTTAATGACTTCCCTAGATAGTCTATTTATCTCACAAGTGATCATCTCTGAGAATAGCGCTATAGGCGCGTCGATAAAATGCCCGATTTATTAAATTAAAAGCATAATTGAAATTCTAGGATGTCACACGCCTATCTATCCTCCCTATGCTTTTGCTGCCGACCGAACTCAGCTGTGGTCGGCAAGGATTCTCTCACAATGGATGGAATATACATAAAAATGAATAGTAACCATATATTTTAAACAATGGTTCAAATGGTAATTCAAAAGATCCACATAGATGTTATGTTATTACAAAAATCTCTAACTAATTACAAATTTAAATTGAATCTTTTATAAGAGTTTTCCTAATGTGGACTAAATTAATTGATATTCGAATCTACTATTTTTATAGTTACCGTAAAATAGGATTGGTCTAAAGTGAGATAGAAGGTTTCTTAATTAGTCTAATATGGGCTGGCTAGTGTGGGCCGAGTTGAGCCTGGCCCGTAATGAGGGGGACTGGCTGGAAACTCTATAAATAGTGCTCAAGTCCATCCTCTAACCCTAATTCTCACATGTATCCTCACATAAGGGGCGTTTACCTAACACTACACGTGAGGGGGGGTGTCTCATTGAGCCAGTGATACGGAGGGCAATAGAGGAGAATGACTTGATGCGTGGATCCCTTTTTTATGTGGGTAATCCCTTTTTTGCTTCTGCTTTATATTCGATGGATCCCAAAACAGGTGTGTTAATCTTTCTACTTAATTATATATATATATATATATATATATATATATATATATATATATATATATATTCTTGTTTTAGTTATGGAGATCTTGGGGTTGCGCAATTTGCATCCAACATGTGGTATCGAGCAACCATAACCCTAGAACTTGAAAGCATAAAGTTTTGCCCTAATTTGTGATTTTTTAGACTTTTTGTTAAATAAAAATTAAATTAAATAACAAATTCGGATTAGGTTCGACGAAACGAGCAAGACGGTCGGCGGCGCGTAGCCGAAGGAGGCCGCATGCGCCCCCACGCGCGGTCACGCGCCGCCTGGGCGTTGAACGCGCGCTGCGCTTGAGCTCCACGCGCCGCGCACTCAGGCGGCGCGTGTGGGCTCATGGAGGCTCCAATCGGCGCGTGGCTAGCAGCGTTGGACTTGTATGGTGATTTCTTATCTCATGGTATTTTTATTTTATATGTTTGATAATTTTATGGATGTGAAAATACATACGAAACCCAAAATACGTGTATTTTAAATGAATTTTTGCGTATTTTTCCTTGTATTTCTCTGTGATTTTGGAAATACAAGTGTTGGGTTATAAGTATATTATCACATACAATCATTATGAGATAGTAATTGAATATATCTTGAGATAATGTGAAACAGTAAAAGTCATGAAATTTTTGTTGCTCAAGCATACTCTTTGACACGCTAGTAATTTTTGAGTGATGGACGTCCTAAGAACTCGTGACCTAACTGATTGTACTGATTAACACATCTGCTGAATGTGGGTAATGCATGTCAATTAAGTTACTGCATATTGTACATGAACTTATTAATGTCTATCAAGTTGAATATCTTTTTATGGTTAAGGAGTATGATAATATTTACGTAGAGCAATAGTATCTACTGTTCAATTTTAGATATTTGGTTCTCTGGTTTGACTCAATTTATAGGCCACTAGTTGAAGTAATGATATTTATTACCTAAAATTGATTAATAAATCAGTTGTTGGTCTTGGAGTCATTTTTGCCTTATGAACTCATGAGTGATAATGGATCAGCTGTCAATCTTGTTGATTTGGTGTACCCTGTATTACTATTGATATTAATTTGTGAGAGATATTTTATATCAACATTCTTTTTATGTTGTTCTGGTAATATGTAATTGGGATGCATAAGAGATGTTTTATTCTCTGTTATGAGAAGTTTCTTGTGTTATTGTGATCAATCATCTCATTAGAATCTGTCTTTCAAGTTCGTTGTATATATGTAGAATTAATTTTATTAATGAATAAAACAATGTAATTAGCATGATATGTGATTTTGGTGATATGCTGCCCTATCACTAAAGTTAAAATCACATGTATATGGTGTATGTGATGAGTAAAGTTTATATTCATGATATGAGAGAATTTCAATGATTCAATTGAGTAGTGACCGCCAAAGTTGCACGCTTGTTTGGGTTTGAGAAATTTCGGTCTCGTATGATGATTGAAATGTCTCCTGGTCTAATGCGTGGTCATACTCCCAAAGGAGGTGATTGTGTATTAGTTCATGGAGGGATACATGATGGTGTGGTAGATGATTGATTGATCCCAATGGTTCATCTACCCGAAGGTGATGAATTCATGAAGATTAGAATATATTTTCATAACCGCTATCATGTGGGGAGTGTACAACTGCATGTCATGTATTCTGCTCAAAGGTGATTATATGATTATGCATGTAACTCTCTGGATGTGTACTTGTACGTCAAGTTACACGGTGCTCACATGATGCTAATTATATATATTACTTATTTTTCAGTTACATTTTCTGTAATTAATAACTTCATTATTATTGAGGTTTATATTGCTTCAAATTTTAAGTTATGGACATATAATTTGTTGCTTGAGAAAAGAGCAATTGAATTTGCTTACTGTCCATGAAGCGTTCCATTCTAGAACACTCGAAAAGAGGTTTGCCTGCATACTGCACTGCTATAAGATGATGGAAGCCTTAGTTGCTTAAAATTATGTCTTATCTGATATTGAAATTAGGAAATATCTGCAAAGATTGTGTTTAAGTCATAATGACATATACATCTTGTATATGATTAAAAGGTTGTTTCCGAAGGTTTTCTATTTAAGGAAAATGACCGAGATAAAGGTTTTAAAATGTTATCGGGTTTAACAATGGCCATGAGTATTTTGGCAAGTATAACAATGCGAAATAGCTTAAAGGGTCATTTGTCAAATACTTGGTAGATTTTGAGGTGGTAATTTAATTACTATACCTGAAAATTCTGACAAAAGATTTGGTCGAAAGGCATAAATGCACCATATTGAACATGGTGATGAGTATGATTAGTAAGATTAATTTATCTGGTCTTTTGTGGGCTGATATTATGAAAGCAATTTTTTCATATACAAAATGTTCTCTTATTAAAGTTGTTTTATAAACTTCTTTTGAGTTATAGACTGGACATAAATTACTTGAATCATATGAAATTTAGAGGTGTTATGCAAAAGTGAGGTTATCTAATCCACTATTAAGTGCGTTGGAATTCAGATCCACTCGGAATTATTTTGTATCTTATCTAGATTGTTAAAGGGGTATTGATTTTATGACCCTAAAGAAGGTACAAGAATTATGGAATCACATACTCTAAAGTTTCTAAAGATTGACATAATTGTAGAGGATAGTTGCTCTCGGACTATTAAAGATAATAGTATGATGGAGATTACTATGTTTTTGTCTTTATCTATACAAATAATTATGGAATCTCCTGTACCATAGACTAAACTTGTTGAGATTCAAGATACTATTCTTGATATAATTTATAATGAAATTTCTTAAACCTCTCAAGTGCAGAATAAAGTGGTTGCAGCTTTATTAAGAAGATTTGTTAGGGAAAGACGATCGGTTATATCATCATACTATATAGTCTATTTGTGAGAGCATGATTACAATACCCATTACATAGTTGTTTTAGCAACTTATATAAATGTCGTTTCTTGTTTTCAATTAAGTATGTGATTAGATGCCATAAAATGCGATATACAATCTATGAAACATGTTTGGAAACTTATTGATTTGTCTAAAGATCACAAGTTTATTAGTTGCAAATTGGCGTACAAAACTAAAAAGAATTTCAAAAAAAGATTGTGGAATTTAAAGCCAAGTTGGTAACTAAAGTTTTAACTTTGAAAGATGGGTGGATTGTTTGTTTATAGTGAATAAATAATTATTTCTTTAAAAGATTATTTCAGAGTGAATGTGGCATTAATAGTTTATTTATTTATTTATTTATGTATGGAGTTACGCCAAATAGATACAAAATCTATATTGTGCAATTGGATGATTTTGCAGCAGATTCAAGTAAACTTATGTGTAGACTGAAAAGTTTTAATTCATAATCTTAAGCAAGTTTCCGGACAATATTATTAAAGTTTCATAGTGTTGTTATTTTGTTCAATTGGGAACAAAATAATTCAATATACTACAAGGTTAGTGGGAGGAAATTTATTTTTTCTCATACTCTATGTACTTAATATTTTGCTTACAAGTTGTGATTTTGAGACATCTTATATCCTTTGTATTGAAGTCTGTAAGGATTATTTTTGTCATATTATAATAGATTTTCTCGGAGGATATTTGCTGATTGTATATTGGAAATATTCAATATACATCATTGCAAGCCAGGAATTGCTCTTGTTGTTAAGGGTGATGGACTAAATTTATCACATTGTCCTTATTTAGATATTGAGAAAATCTAATTAAATGGAGTACCTTGTGTTAGTGCACTTAAAAGTATAATGTATGTTCAAATTTGCAATAGACTAAATGTTGTCTTTGTGACGGGACTCTAGGCAGATATCGGTCAAATCCATGACATGATCACTGAGTTGCTGTCAAGAAGATTTTAAGGTACTTAAAGAAGATAAAAGATTATATGCTAATTTACAGACATGTTCAATTCTTGTAGTTAGTAGGGTATTTAGATGTAAACTTTGCTAGCTGTTAGGATGGTATAATATCAATAACAAGATACATATTTATGTTAGTAGGAAGTGCAGTAAATAAAGTTTTTTGTTATCTTTTACTATGTATGCAGTGTTAGTAACATTCTTTTAGGTTGTTACTTGGGTTATTAGGCTCCAGAACCTCATGACGGAATTGATCGTTTTAACTTGATGGATAGACCCATACGGTTGTATTGAAATAACAAATTTGTAGTATGTTTATTTATTACAGAGGTCTCAATGGGTCTAAATATATGATGGTCAAATATTTTTGACCATAAAGAAACGGTACAGAAAGGTGATTTTTAATATAACATATTTTCACAGATGATATGATTGCAGATCCACTAACTAAAGGCCTACGCCCATGTGTATTTGAGTGACATGTAATTAGCATGGGCCTAGGAGTATCTTCGAATATTGTTGTTTAGTGGGAGCCATTTTGGCTTTACTTTGATAAAGTTCACATCTGTGGTTCGTTACACTTAGTAACAGTTTGATATGTATCAACTTTTGCATTCAATAAAATATTTTGAATGTATTGTTATTATGTTGAATACATATTGATAAAGTCTCAAGGGATTGTATAAACTTTGAGTGAAGGCTAGGGGCATCCGGGCATTCGGTTATTAGCCTTGTGCATATGTCTTGTGATACATAAAGAAATGTTAACCATAAGGACAAGACATATGTGGGTTCATTGGAACCATAAAGCATTCTCTAGTGGCACAAGTTTTTTGTGACACCTAAAGTAAGAGAATGGTGACTGACAAATGGGATCTCTCTATGAGAGATGTTATCCATTTGACACACTACCATATTAAATCCATATCAATAAAGTTGAGAATATTCGTGACCATGGAAGGCTCTGTGTGTATATATGCAGTTACCGCAATGATTCGGTGTTTAAGACTTTATGGGATAGGATTGACTATTAAAAATTATCTTTGGACCAAATGTGCGCACATACGGTACGAGTTCAATTAATATAGTCCAAGTGGGAGAATATAATAGTTTTCTTAATGTGGACTAAATTAATTGATATTGTAATTTACTGTTTTTACGGTTACCGTAAAACATGATTGGTCTAAAGTGAGATAGAAGGTTTCTTAATTAGTCTAATATGAGCTGGCTAGTGTAGGCCGAGTTGAGCCTGGCCTATAATGAGGGGGACTGGCTGTAAACTCTATAAATAGTGCTTAAGTCTCTCCTCTAACCCTAATTCTCACCTATATCCTCACCTAAGGGGCGTTTACCTAATGCTACACATGAGGGGGGCCGCCTCATTGAGCCAGTGATATAGAGGGCAATAAAGGAGAATGACTTGATGCGTGGATCCCCTTTTTATGTGGGTAATCCATTTTCTGCTTCCGCTTTATATTCGATGGATCCCAAAACAGGTGCGTTAATCTTTCTACTCAATTATATATATATATATATATATATATATATATATATATATATTCTTGTTCTAGTTATGGAGATCTTGGGGTTGCACAATTTGCGTCCAACATCTTTTCCATCCTCTAACAATTTACATTAATTTCTATACTTAGTGGAGTTAGTTCTATCACTCTTTTTCCTTCGTTAACTTTTTCCTTCTCCAATTTTCGTGCACTTATGTTAATGTGACTTTTTTTTGGCGAGTGTTCTCACAATGCATGTATCACTCGTACTTGTTTACATACATTTCTAACCAACAATATTGAGTTAAATTGTGCAGTTTTAATACTTCAAATTTACCGACACGATTATTCTCTCCTTCTTTGTGGTCACGCTCATTATGGAATGAGCTTACATAGCAAACTTAAAGGGAATGGATGAAGACTTATAAAAAAGTTTTAAGCAATGGAAATTAATTTTTTTTCTAAAACAATCTTATAATGGCTACAACTTAAACCGGCTAGTCAGTTTTATCAGTTAATAAAAAAAATCCAACCATTATTTAATATATGGAAAGCTAATTCTTATAATTAGCTACGCAGCCCGTGGACATTAGACCAGTAAATCATAACTTCATGTAGGGCAGTTTGGGCCTCTCGGCCAAAAAGTTAGCTAAAAAATTAAGATTTTCTTTCATACTTATAAATTGACTATTAACCCCTTCCGCAACCATTGGGAGATAAATCCCAATGATCCCCCACTCAGAGATTAAGGGCCCGTTTGTTTATGTTTCTTTTTTCTGTTTTTAAACACTTTTTCTGTTTTTTTGTTCCTAGGAACAAAAAGGAACAACTTGCGTTTGGGTACGTTTACATTCCTTTTTTTTGTTCTTTTGTTCCTGCGAACAAAAAAGAAAGAAACAAGAAACACAAATTTTGTGTTTCTTGTTTCTGAAACACTTTTGAGAAACACTTTTGTTTTTTTTTTTTTTCTCTTATTTTCTTGTTCTTTTTTCTTTTGGCCGGTCGCCGGCCTCGGCCATGGCCGGCGACCGGCCGACGAGGGCCGGCGGCCTCGCCCAGCCACGGCGAGGCTCGCCGGCCCCCGGCGAGGCCGAGGCTCGCCGTCCCCGGCGAGGCCGACCTCGCGCCGGCCTCGGGCGAGCTCGCCCGGCGGCCGGCGAGCCTCGTCCTCGCCGGATCCGGGCGAGTCGGTGTCGCCCGGCGGTGGCCTGGTGAGGCCGCGCCTCGCCCGCCGCCGGCGAGCTCGGCCTCGCCCGGCCGGTCGCCGGCCAAGGCCTTGGCCGGCGACCGGCCAAAAAAAAAAAGAAAAAAAATGAAAAGAAAAAAGAAAAAAAGAAAAAAAAAATTATCCAAATTTACCAAACATGTTTCTGTTTATTTTTTATTCCCGGAACAAGTTTACCAAACGCGTTTTTTTGTTCAAAAATTGTTCCCTGGAACAGAAACACTTTTTTCTATTTCTGTTCCCTGGAACAATTTTTAAACAGAGAGCAAACAAACGCACCCTAATTCTGCAACTGACTTGATTCAGATTATTTACCGAATTCTATCTGTGGTGGAAGCGAAGGGCGAGACTGGACATGCAGGGGTTGCGAGGAAATCTCCCTCCGTCAGACAAACTTGTTTAACTTTAGTATGTTCTCTTAGAGTTATAATATAAATATTATTTCAAAGAATGTGAGAGATTCGGGAGTATTAGGGTATAGAGATGTTTATATTTCTTTCTCTTTCATTGTATTTTGAGACGTAAATCTTCACAATTATAGTTCTCCCATGAATGCAGGTCATCTACTGAATCACGTAAATTTCTTGTGTTGTCTTTTGGCTCTTAATTCTGCTTCTTGGGCTGTTTGAGAGCACAAGGTTGAGACTTGGTTTTGCTGATGGTCATGTTGTGAATTTCGAATCGCTATTTCTCCCGAGTTAACATTCTTTTGCGGAAGAACAATAATTTGATGGAATATAACATAGCGCGTTGTTGGTACGTTTCTTTTCTTACACCTCGAGTCAATAGGTTGTCGTGCCGACTTCAATATTATTCACCTGTTGAGCCACCATGGCCGGCAGCGTCTTGTCATCATCTGCATGTAATAATTTTTGTTGTTTGTGTCCGGGGTTCACCAATCACCATGCCCATTGTGAAGAGGATTCCTTCCCATTATATACTAATTCTCTCCGATGTCTCTGGGCAATACTCATATGGGAATCCCATACGAAATTACAAAAATTTCTAATTAAATGTATCCGTCTCATTCTCAACCTAACTCTGATGTATTTCATTTCAATAATTTTGCTATTTAAATGTACTATCTCATTCTCAACCTACCTCTGATGTGTTTCTTTTCAATATTTTATCTTCTATGCATGGCATTTTATCAGAAAATGAGTCATGAAATAGATTTTTAAATGTGTAGCGGATGCATATTTTTTCCTTGATTTTGATATTTTAAGTAATCATCTTTTGGTTAAGAATGGTACGAGGGAGCAAGTGCATGTTACATCATTTTGTCAAAACGTGAATACTTATATTTCCTTCGTATACTCTAACTCTGGTTGCATTCACCATGTGCATTCACCCGCTAGGTTTGAAAATTATCGTCTCTCTTTTGTTTTTATTTTTTTTTAATATTTTTTAAGAAGGAAATGCTTAGAGCGGCTAACCATATGCGCTTTGTCAGTTATTTACACATGACGTAAATGGAGGATTCCAGTCCATAAGCTTGATAAATACAAGTAGTGTTGTTCTCTACACATGACGTAAATGGAAGATTCCAGCCCATGAGCTTGATAAATACAAGTAGTGTTCAACATGGACGCTTTAACTTTTCTGTAAAAGCAAATAACCCTAACTAGAGTGACTATATGTTTTAGGCCCCTAAATTAGACGAAAGTATCAGTTTCTGAAAGGATATTATCTATAAATTCTTAAATATCACTTCAAATCAAAAGTAAATTTAATATGCCTTGAAGCCTCAATGACTTTACAAAATTTCAAGAAATAAATAATATGCTAGGAGTGGATTTGAGACGACAAGGACTTTCAATGAAATTTTATTGAAGTAAAACAAATGACCTACATTCTTGGAGGTCATGTTTGCTCAACGACTCAAGCTGAATATAAATTGCTAATGTAAATAAGTAGAGTGCGTACAAAAAGTAAAAAGCTTACAAAGCACGACTGAAACTTTTATAGACAAAGATGAGCAGTAAAATGGTAAACCTAATCTAATTCGAAACTAAAATTCAAACTTAGGCAAAATCTAAAATAATATGATCCATTATGAATGATCTTCTCATCTTCATCTTCAAAGTCAAATCTAAAGTGCTGTTGTGATTTTTCCAATGTCTTGATAGTTGATGATTCCCCTCTTTTCCTTGACTCTTTCTGTGTCATTCAATGGCCGTCCTCTTATGAGTTTTGGTTATTCTCAGCATGAATCTCACACTGTTTTGACTTACGCTCTACTCTAACATGATTTGTAACTGCTGCTAATCCCTTATTGATGGTTTATCTTTGATTCAGTCTTCAAAAACTGTGCATATATCGAGTCAATCTATTATTGCCCGTTTCATGCTGCCCATTGGAAACTTATGATCAATGAGCTGATCATTCATTCCATCAATGGGCCTTGTGGTTCAATTGTATTGCCATGGCCTTCATGATTAATGATCTTATCAGACGTTCCATTGATAGGGCTTTGTGGTCAAATGTTTACCACCCCTTTTTCTCTCGTTACGTAGAGTTGTCTTCTACCGCCATGGTAGTTCCTGTAATCAAACCCTAATTGCGAAGTTAATTTCCTACTTGCCTTCTTCCGTTCTGTCGACTACCCCGTATATCCTTCCCATTCTTCTCCATGTCTGTGTTCTCGACTGATTTGGATATGGAATTCGACATTGTCGATCGCCCATCTACTTCCTTTCCACAACAATTTCAGTCCACAGTAACAACCCATATCCTCATCTAATCCCCTGTTTTATATAGAATTGGGAGTGACGGTGGCTTTGATTAAACGCCCAACTCTTCATCTCCCTTCTCTCAATACCTAATGGCCATTTTCCTGAATCCCATCCCTTCTCCTTTTGTTTGTGACTAAAACCCACTTCGAAACTTCTGCATGGCACGAATCAACTTGCTGGACTTCCTATTCAGTCAATTGCAACTATCTCCTTGGGTGTATCCGAATTATCTGCTAGTCGCACTCTCTTCCCACCCTGAACTTGCCAAGTATTGCGCTGGTGTCTAATTTCATGGACCCCCACGACCAAGAAGGAGAGTCACGACTTGCTGCTCTCTGTCAAAGGTTGGGCCGACTCTGGTCTGAACAAGAAATTGAAGATTGGGATGATATGCCCCCTCTAGAAAAAGTCGAAGAGTGCAAACTGATGTTAGTAGGTAAAATTCTATCCAATCCCTCTATAAATTTCCAAGCTTTTCAAAATACCTTAAAACGGGCTTGGTGAACAGAACAAGTTGAAATTACACAACGTGAAGCCGGACTCTATGTAGCTAAGTTTAAATCAGAAGGAGAGAAACAGAGAGTTTTAGAGTGCAGGCCTTGGCTGTTTTCTAGTCATTTGGTCATTTTGAAGCCATGGATACCAAATACACCACTACATTGTTATGATTTCTTAACTTGTGCATTCTGGGTGCAAATCTACGGTCTGCCACTGGAATGGTGCTCGGATTATATGATTTGTAAAGCTGTCAAACATGTTGGAAGAGTGCTTGATGTTAAACTTGAAACAAAAGAGGGCACAACTATTAGAGCAGATAGAGCACACATAGAAATCAACTTAAAAGAGCCATTGAAAACAAGGTAGTTAATACGCATAGCCAGGAAAACAATATGGCTTGATTTTCACTATGAACGACTTCCACATTTCTGCTATTCCTATGGAAAGATAGGCCATTATGCAATGTATTGCAAGGATTTTCCATTCACGGAAGCAAAACTAGAGGGCAAAGAAAAGATGGCTTATGGCTAGTGGTTGCGTGCGGAAGTAAAAGAACATAGTCCATATTGGCTGACCTTTTATGAGTCGCAGGACCAACCTATTGACGAGGTAATACCAGAGACTCCACTGTCCTCGACCCATCTGGTTCCTACGCTCCTCCTTGCAATGCAAAAGATACTGAAGTTCTGCAACGACCAATTCAACAACATAACCATGACAGTATGCTACCAGGGGACACATCCACAAGTGCACTGATCCATGTACTTGCAAAGATGAAGGGCTTTCATAATGTAGTACATACTAGTTTAGAAGTGGACATTGGAATTCTTAACAACCAGCAACACCTTTTATTCCCTCTGTTGTCCAACCTACCCAGCCACAACTTCACGAAGGCGTTCTCCCAATAACTTCTTCTAAAGGTGAGCTGATTCATGATCCAGCAAAGATGAAGAACATTTAGGATTAGGCACTGGGAAGTCACAACCCCAAGAAGTTGAAAAACACAAGACTTTCCACAAGAGTAGGAGTCGCAAAGAAAATTATAAGGTACAACCCTTATGAGTCGCGCACTAATATAATAGAAGGTCTAGATGACAGACAACTCATGGACACACCCATTCTATCGGCTGAAGAGGCAGAGAAGTGGGATGTGGTGGCTAGCCCTCAATAACCACCATGTGACAAATAAAGCTAATAAGCTGGAACTGTCAGGGCCTGGGCTCTCCCCTGACAGTTCGAGCCCTTAAGGCCCTTGTGGCCAAAGAAAAGGCCGATATCGTTTTTTTTTATGGAGACCAAGAATCAAGAGGTAGTAATAACTTGACTTCAGTGATGTCTCAAATTTCGGAAATCTTATGTGCTCAACCCTATTGGTTTCGCTGGAGGGATGGCAATTTTTTGGCATAATCATATCTCTTTACATATGAATCGATCTACTTAGGACTTTTTTGATACGATATGTATGGATACTAGGTGTGGCATATCTATGCATCTTACTTGTGTCCATGCACCTGCGACTTATCAGGTTCGACAACATTTCTAGACAGAACTACGATAGATTGCTTTTTCTAATACTTTACCCTGGGTTTGTGCTGGTGATTTCAACGAAGTCATCTACCATTGGGAGAAAGTACGCAAAAGGCTAGTTGAACCGCACATAATGCAATCTTTTAGAGAAGTTTTACATGACTCCTCACTGATGGATATGGATACTAAGGGCTATGCATTTACATGGATGAATAATCGTGAAGGTGATTACTTTGTGAAAGAGAGATTGGATCGAGTATTGTGTACTATGGACTGGCGTCTCACATTCCCTGAAGCTGAGGTTATTGCGTTACCTGTAGTGGGCTCCGATCACAGTCCATTATTGTTAACAACTGAAGCTTTACCAGGACGCTGACACAAGACTTTTATTTTTGAAGCTTTCTGGTTATAGGACCAGGAGTGTTGTGAGGTCATTGTTAAGTCTTGGACCTCAGCCTAGGTAACTAACTACAGCCTACCACACAAACTAAAGATCGTATCTGTGGCACTTACTAAGTGGAGTCGCTTGAAGTTTTCCAAGGCCCAAACTCAAATATCTACTTTGCAACAGCAACTCCAGACACATATTAATCAACCGAACAGCCATTATGAAAAGCAATTAATTAGCAATCTGAAGGCGGAGATACAGTGATTACGGTAGCAAGAGGAATAGTTTTGGGCGATGCGATCTAGGATAAATTGGCTAAGGTGGGGAGATAAATATACTAAATTCTTCCATGCAACTACAATCCATCAGAGATAACGGAATAGAATACGAATGCTGCAGGATGATGATCACAGATGGGTGAGGGAAGATAGCCGCTCGAAAGAAATGACGATGAACTTCTTTTCCAATCTTTACCGATCAGTGGGACACCGTGACTATGGGCCCATCCTTGATCAATGCCCACGAGCTGTTACAATAGAAATGAATAATCTTTTGACGGCTGAGGTCACTCAAGAAGAGGTCTACAGAGCAACCTTCCAGTTGGGGACGACTAAAGCTCCAGGTTTTGACAATATGAATGGCCTTTTTTTTATAAAACTCACTGGGATATTTTAAGGGATGATCTTTTTCTCTCAGTGCAAGATTTCTTTAGAACGAGAGTGATGCCTGCTGATCTTAATAAGACCATCATTTCCCTGATTCCCAAAGTACCACACCCAGAGAGCCTTGACCAATACCACCCCATTAGTTTATGCAATTATGCCTATAAAATTATCTCTAAGGTGCTCACCAATCGGCTTAAACCCTGGCTTCCTAATCTGATATCCATTGAACAAAGTGCCTTTGTGAGTGGTCGTCAAATCCAAGACAACATCCTCATCGTCCAAGAGGTGCTTCATCAACCACGGATTAGGAAACACAAGAGGAATTTTCAAGCAGTTCTGAAAATGGATATGCAAAAGGCATATGACCGGGTGGAGTGGGATTTTCTTGAAGATTATCTCCTTAGGTTAGGGGTGATGCAATGTATTACAACAGTCTCTCTTAGTGTTAGATTTAATGGGGAACAGTTAAATTATTTCCATCCGACAAGAGGCCTCAGACAGGGAGACCCACTCTCTCCTTATTTATTCATTCTACTGGCAAATGTCCTCTCCAATCTTATACATCAAGCTATTGACATGGGAAACATCAAAGGCATCCAACTAAACAGGTGGTGTCCTATCCTGTCTCATTTATTCTTTGCCGATGATGCCATTTCTTTCTTAGATGGCAAGCTTTAGGAATGTCAAAACCTGGCCAATATACTAAATCAATACTGTTTAGCTGTGGGACAGGCTATTAATAGGAATAAATCGGGCATATTTTTCAGTAAAGCTTGCCCTATTAGCCTACAAGAAAACTTGGCCAATGAATTTAGAATCCCAGTACTAGCCAGAATGGGTAATTATTTGGGTATCCCCTCTGATTGGGGACGATCAAGATGAGATATGTTTGCTTGGATAATGGGGAGAGTGAATACAAAATTGGAAGGATGGAAAGAAAATTTAATATCGAAGGGCGGTAAGGAAATTTTGATTAAGTCTGTTGTATAGGCGATCCCACAGTATGCCATGTCCATCTTTAAAATTCCGGCGTCAATTTGTAAATCTATCAAAAAGAAGATTGCTTGTTTCTGGTGACAAAACAATTGTCGAAAATCTGGTATCCACTGGAAACAATGGGAAGTGCTAAAGAATAGCAAGACTAAGGGAGGCCTCGGCTTTCGAGTCCTCATAGATTTCAATAAGGAAATGCTCGAGAAATAGGCCTGGCGTTTAATCCAGCAGCCATCATCACTCTGGGGCATGCTATTCAAAGGTATTTATTTTCATTCGCAGGAATTCAGACATGCGGATAAAGGGACTCGACCGTCTTGGGGTTGGCAAAGCCTACTGGTAGGACAAGATTCAATTTTACCAAGACTTCAATGGTCGGTTGGTGATGGGCGAAATATTAGAATCAGGGAAGATCGAAAGCTACCCAAAGGGATATTGGGCGGCCCAGCTGCTTGCGATGAACCTGTGATGGTGGCTGATTTTCTAGAACCGCACTACAATACCTGGAATGTTACTCTACTAAACAGGTATTTCGATGTCTAGACTATCCAAGAAATTCTCACCATCTAGGTAAGACCCACTTATGCAAAAGATCAAATTATTTGGACAGAAACCACACACAGTCAATACACGGTGAAGAGTGGTTACCAAGCAATAAGAGAAGTAGCTTTCAGCAATAATCATAACAGAACATCGTCTTCATTTCAAACCCCAGATGTCCTGTGGAGACAAATCTGGAAGCTAAAACTAGCACCCAAAATTCGGATCTTTCTTTGGTCCCTATGCCACAATGCTTTACCCACCAAAGACAATCTATTTCATCGACGCATCAGCTCAGAACTGGTATGTACCCTCTATCCTAATCAAACACTAGAAACTGTACAACATCTTTTCCTACTCTGTCCATGGACAACCAGAATATGGTCACATCCTAAGATTAACATTCAAAGAGCAACGCAAGTAGTACAACGTATCGACGTATGGATTGTAGATAGGGTTGTACGGAAACAACTCTCACATGATTTGGAAACTATAGCCTTTATTATGTGACAGATTTGGAAGGCATGGAACAATTTTATATTTCGCCGACAGCATCCTGATCCGCTTCATGTAGTGGATGTCGCCTTGGCAGATGTCCGGACGGCTCTACATTCCAATCAAAGCTCAGCGGGAACTAGACGACATCGACTCAATCTCGAAGACTTATGGAGGCCTCCAGATCCCGGCGTCCTAAAGGTGAATATAGATGGGGCTTTTTAGCTTAAGAGCAATGAAGGGACAATGACATGCATTTGCCGCGATCGGAATGGGAAAATGGTTGATGGTTTAACCAGAGGATTTGCGACCTCGTCAGCTTTGCAAGCAGAGTTCCAGGCGTTCACACTCACCCTCCGCCATCTGCTGAAGCACGGCAGAGCTCACAATCCGTTGCTGATAGAATCAGACTACCTGGTGTTGGTTGAAACCGTTCATGCTCCCAGATCGATGCCATGGGAGGTTTGAGCACTTTTTGTTGAAGCCACTACTCTACTTCTCAACTTTTCTCACCTTCGAGTTAGGCATTGTAGACATGAGGCAAACTATGTAGCTGATTGGGCCGCTAAAGCCCATAGAAATGGCACCCTACCTCATAATTGGGCTGTTTCTCCTCCCTCTTTTCTATTGGATCTCCTATACTTAGATTCTTTGGCTGTGGGTTGTACCTTTCATTTAACTTGAATGAATTTGTCCTTTATGACAAAAAAAAAAAAGTCAAATGTTTTCTTCTTCTTCTTTTTAGGTAAAAAAAACTTCATACCTTTCATTTAGTAGTATACTGCTAATACAAAGCAATTCCTTCAAAACATATGGTAGGAGACCCAATTCAACAGAAGAGTATTATTGCAGTGGGCTTTGGCGACCCAATCTGTCACCCTATTAGATTCCCTTTTGCAATGGGCTAGCTTTAGGGATTGGAAATTCTTCAAATAGGCCTAGGCCTCGAAGATGAGTGCTCTGACTCCAAGCCAGTTGACCTGCAAGTGTACTTAGTTCCTGCCCTAGTTCAAAGTTATCTGTTTCTAACTCAAACTCTGTTGCGTTCTGTTTATGCAATATAAAGATATCTATTTTTCTCATGGTCCTCTATTTCCAAACTAAAAGAACCTCATTGTTCTTTTCTGTGAAGAGATTACCCTCCGATAGGTATCACGGATCGCAATCTGTCTGCTTCCAATGTACCCATTTCCTGCATTGCCATGCACGTGAAACCTTGCATGGGGTCTCTTATCCTCTCGGCCAATCACCAATGCCTCAGAACATCCTACAATGTGCCGCTTTATATATACCTCCCCAAGAATCCCTCAAACACACATTCGAAAGGAAATCCTTCTCCCAAGAAATTAAAGAGTCGGCATTAAGATGTCAATACTCTAAACCTTAATTCTGCTCTCCTTCCTCCTCTCCGCCTCCCATGCGGCGGTCCAGGACTTCTGCGTTGCAAACCTCTCAGCCCCCGAGGGCCCCGCGGGCTATTCCTGCAAGAAGGTCTCAGCAGTCACCGTGAATGACTGTCTTCTCAGGCCTCGGCGTGGATGGGAACACCTCGAACCTCATCAAGGCTGCGGTGACCACGGCATTTGTAAACCAGTTCCCTGGCCTGAATGGGCTCGGCATCTCCTTGGCCGACCTAGACATAGACCCTGGTGGAGTCATTCCGTTACACACGCACCCGGGTGGCTCAGATGTCCTCGTCTTCCGAGGGTCGATTTGTGCCGGGTTCATCTCATAATCAGCGAACACTGTCTACTTGAAGACCCTCAACAAAAGGGGATAGCATGATTTTGCCTCAGGGGCTTTTGCACTTCCAATTGAATGCTGATAAAGGTGCAGCACTTGCCATAGTCAGCTTCAGCAGTCCGAGCCCTGGGCTTCAAATCTTGGACTTTGCTCTGTTCGCTAATAATTTTCCTTCTGAGTTGGTGGAGGCCACCACTTTCCTTGATGATGCTCAGGTCAAGAAGCTCAAGGGCATTCTTGGTGGCACTGGCTAAGTGGCTATTTTCATTTTCATCGAGAATCCATCAATAAAGAATCACCACCTTTTCAAGCCTCTTCAAAAAAATGAAAGGAAATAATAATTCGGCTTATATGCTCGTCGTCAATGGCTTTCCATGGATTTTTCTTGTGAGGTTGTATTTGGTTTGCTAGTGTGTTGAAGTGAGTCATTGGAGTGGAGATTTGATTTTTAGTGCTTTATGACTTGTTGTTCTGTTCGGACTATGGAGCAAAATGCCTCCCTTTCTTCATCGAATTTTGAGTAGATGAATAAAAGTACGTTGCTTCGTCAGTTCCTTGAGAGCTAATGTTCATCTAGAAAAATATGCTTGATAAATCAAGTGATGCAGTAATATCATCCACCCATTATAGATGAGATTACAGTAGAATTTGGATCCTATCTACAGATGAATAAACTAACATTCGGTGTTGCATTCATATTATGATGGCTCACATCATGCCGATCAAAGCATTATATAGTAATGGCCCATCATGCCAACACTTTCAATATGTTCATTTAGTATTGTCCAAGGCCAAGTGGACCAATTCATTGATGCGCACTTTTCTACACATGACTTAATTATGGACGCAGATTCCATTTTAAAGCCTAGCTTTGGACTTTTCTACAATAAGCCAGTAATGTATGCGTCTAGATCATGTGAACCTAGCTCACGCTACTGTTAGATTAATGGGTTCTAGATGGGCCCACTTCATCCAATGGTCCATGTGAAATGAGCTCACATGCACCGAGGGCATCTAAGAATTTTTTTTCTTCTATAGTACTCGTTCTGCCTTAAAGTGTTGAGGTGTGGCATTTGATTAGTTGTTTAACCATTACTTCATTAAATTTCAAAACAATTATCTTTTAAATCCATATTTGGATTCCTACAACTCTAATGCCGCTAGAAAGCTCGACTCACTTTTATTAGCTGTAAGTATTGTTTGATTAGATTCCTAGGTATTTATTTGATCATGTGTTTTCCCCGAAAAGGTGGCTATGTGATTTGAGACCAACAAGGGTGTCGGCCAAATAATATCTTGTTGGAAAGCTTAGAATGAACTTAGGTACTCACGAAGTTCCGGGGTGAGATGATGTAATTCAAGGAAAAGATGCTAGCATTTTAATCTCTATCTATTTGTCAATGGATATAAAAGTGGGTCAAACTCGCTCAATGATGACTCTCGTAGCACACTCTCGCATGAGCTCGATGCACTGATTTGCTTTTGACGCGCTAGCAAACCAATAATCCAAATTGATGTCTAATTATAGTAAATATCTAAAATTTAATTTTTATAATGAATTATTCTGATTTAGAAGAAATATTTGTTGGAGAAAACTTCATTGTGTGTTTTGAAGCTCGACAAAACGTTTCCATCGCCTAGTCTCGAAGACTTGCGACTCTTTAGTTAAAGTCTGAAGATCGCCGAACCGCCGACTCAAGATTCAAAGTCTATTCTCATTGATAGTTTCTAGACTGTCAAAGAAGACTTATCCAGAACTGAGTATTTTGTTAAGGATTTGATTCTATCGACTGAAGAAGATCTCTCGGCTGGATATAGCATCTTGGAGTTTGTTATTCGTTTTGATTTCAATTAAGGTAATTTAGATCCGTTGATTGGCGAAGCATACTTGGAAGGTTCTACTTATGGAAACCTAGATCCTGATTGTATGGGCGAGCATGATTGGTGGACTATTGTCATATTCCTTAAATAACTCGAAATCTCCCTAATTGATTCTGTCCAACGGGTAGATTGGGAGAGCTCCTTTGGTAAGTGCCAACGGGTATGAAGGCATGAAGGAGTATATAAGGAAGACGTTCCAGTTATTCGAGTGTGTGCGCGATAGAAGAATTCCAAAGTCTGAAGCTCTTTGTTCTTTGTCAATTCAATTGTTGAGCGTAAACTTGTACTCAAAAGAGAGTTTATACTTCTATGAGACCTTGAGGAAGTGTAGCAGAGTCTTTACACTATGGAATCAAGGAAGAGCTATATTGTAACAACTCTTTTAGTTCTTAGTGAAATCCAGCCGGTGGGCTGTCAGTGCGGAAGAGTGGACGTAGGCTTGGATTAAACCGAACCACTATAAATATTGTGTTCTTATTCTCTTCCTTAAGCTCTTTTGCTTTGATCATAATTCTATTTGATTATTAAAGTCTAATTTCCTTTTCATAATCTATTCTTAAACAGAGTTGGTTTAAAAGCAAAATTATATAATTTATTCTGCAAAATTTGTTTTCGCACCTATTCATCCCCTCTAGATACTCGTACTAGCTTTCACAATTGGTATCGGAGCTTGTGTACTCATTTAAGTTGAAGTGTTTTTTACTTCAGAGTTAACGATCCGTGGCTAGTATGTTGGCTCCAGGTCTGGTTGAAGGGCAAAGCAACACTAGACCACCTTATTTTGATGGAAAGAAATACATCATATGGAAAAACAAGATGAAGGCATTCCTAAGACCAAAATATCTTCTGGAATGGGATGTGGTAGACAAATGAATCATTCCTAAAACTGTAACAGTCTCAGAAAGAGGAAGAGAAGCTGTTGAGTCCAGTGAAATGACTCAAGAAGAGATAACCAAGAGACAAGCTTTTGATGCAAAAGCAATTTATTCCTTATATTGTGCATTATCTCCTACTGAATATAACTCAATATTTTCTTGTGAAATAGTTAAAGAAGTCTGGGATAGATTGCACATCACCGATGAAGGAACCGATTGAGTGAAAGAAACCAGAATCAATATTCTGCTCAGTCAATATGAAGCATTCAAAATGAAACCGGGAAAATTTATCACTGACATGTTTAGTCGTTTTACAGAAATCGTGAATGGTCTTGAGTATCAAGGTCAACCAATCTCTGGACCCATGAAGGTTAACAAGTTACTATGTGGGCTTTCCAAAGATTGGAACCACATAAAGACCTCAATAAGGGAGACACAAAGAATCATGCCACTCTTTGTTGACGAATTGGTTGGCACTCTTTAGTCTTATGAAGTGGAGCAAATCAACGAAGATGAAGATTCCAAAGGTAAAAAAATCCATTGCATTAAAATCTAATGATAATTCTGATGTCACAGATTCTGAAGATGATATGGACGATGAAGAGCTTGCTCTCATGATAAGAAGGTTTAGAAAACTGAATAGAAAGGGAAGAAGATTCAATCCAAAGAAACAAAGTTCTCAAAAGCTACAAAATAAATCTGCTTTGAATGCATGAAAAATGGATACATCAGACCCAACTGTCCTTTGCTGAAGAGAAAGAAAGGAAAAGCTGAGAAATATCGAAAAGCACTTAAAGCATAAACTTGAAGTGATACCGAGTGTGAATAAAGTGCTGATGATTATGCAAATATTTGTCTCATGGCACACTCAAAATTAGATTCAGACTCTGAGATAGACTCAGACTTAGACAATGAAATCGAGGTAAGTAATTTACAAATTTCTACTAAAGTCTCTAAATATATTGATGAATTGTGTCTTAGTCTCAAAACCTCTCTTAAGAGGATATCCGAACTTAAAAGGGAAAATTCAGCACTAAACAACGGGAGATTGTTTGGAAAGAAAATGTCAAAAAGTTTAGATAAAAGTGTTATTACTTTGAAAAAAATGCAGACAATCTTTTAAAAGAAAATGTATTCTTGAAAATGATATCTCAAGTATTTCTAAAAAAATTTCTATAGGATCTAAGAAATTAGAAAAGATTCTTTCAGTGCAAAGATCTTACTTCAACAAATCAGGTTTGGGAATGACTGCTGAAACAATTCCTCTAATTGATTTTCCTAAGGTAAAGGAAAGAATTAAATAAAGACCTACAAAAGATTGTTATAAAAATCATTTCCAAAAAGTTTTTGTAAAACCTGTAGGTCGCGGGGCTCTTAAATGTTCTAAGTGTAACAGCTTAGAACACTTTGAGAAAGAATGTCTTATGGTTTGGAAACCTATGAGGAAGGTTTGGGCAAAGACTGTATATCACACTAACTCCATTGGACCCAAGAAAATATGGGTACCAAAGAAAGCTTGAGTTTCTTTTTTAAATGCAGGTCACTATCAAGAAAAATGTTAAATGGTACTTGGATAGTGGATGCTCGAGACATATGACAGGAGAATCAAATTGCTTCATAAAGCTTGTGCAAGCTAATGGTGGAAAAGTTTCTTTTGGAGGAAATAGCAAAGGCAGAATTATGGGATACAGAACTGTAAAGATAGGAAGTCTCACGATCAGTAACGTTTCCTTAGTAGAATGACTCAACTACAACTTGCTAAGTATTAGCTAGCTATGCGACACCGGATTCAAAATCAACTTTCAAGAAGGAATATGTTCAGGAACAAGTAAAGACTCCTCTCAGACTTTCATAGGGCAAAGACATGGGAATATGTATCTCTCAGATATCAAACTAGAAAAATCCCAATGTCTAATCTCAATTCAAGAGGAAGCAAATTTATGGCACAGAAAACTTGGGCACATCAACATGAAGCAAATAGCCAAGATCTCTACAAAGAAGCTTGTTCGTGGATTACCCAATTTGACATACCAAATGCCTGATCTATGCACACCATGCGTATTGGGAAAAAATGTAAGAAATTCATTCAAACCAATAAATCAAGTGTCTACTAATCGTGTTTAGCAGCTCTTGCATATGGATCTCTTTGGACCAACCAGAACTCAGAGCATTGGAGGTAAGAAATATTACCTAGTAATTGTGGATGATTATTTACGATTCACTTGGGTATATTTCCTGACAAGTAAGTCTGAAACATTTTATTATTTTATAAAATTTGCTAAGAAAGTTCAAAATGAGAAAGGGTATGTTATTTCAAGTATATAAATAGACCATGGAGGTGAATTTGAAAATCAAGACTTTGCTAAATTCTGTGATGAATCTGGCTTTCAGCATGTATTCTCATCACCTTATACTCCATAACAGAATGAAGTTGTGGAAATGAAGAATAGATCGTTACAAGAAATGGCTATAACTCTTTTAATTGAAAGTAACATTTCTTCTCGTTTTTTGACTGAAGCAATTTCTACAGCGTACTATATTATTAATAGAGTCTTCTTAAGGCCTATTCTGGAGAAAACTCCTTATGAGTTGTTCAAAGGAAAGAAGCCAATTGTTTCCTATTTTCATGTGTTTGGTTGCAAATATTTTATATTGAAAAATGCAAATAATCGAATTGGTAAGTTTGAAGAAAAATCAGATGAAGGTATCTTCCTTGAATATTCAACCACAAGCAAAACTTACAGAGTATACAACAAAAAGACTCAATCTATGGAGGAATCGATGAATGTCAAATTTCAAGACTTTATGCAAAATCAATCGATTCAGACTCAACCTGAAGATTCTGAACCTGCTCTAGACTTTACAAAGTCTAAATCTCCAGAAGCAGCTGAGACTTTAGAAAACCAGCAACAAATGATCATTGAAGAATCAGATGAAGAAAAAGACCAACAGTCTGACAAATCAACCAGCAACTGGAAGCACAAATCTAGTCATCCTAAAGAACTCATTATTGGTGACATAAATGAGGGAATTCGTATAAGATCCAAAAGGCGTGAAGAGTCTAGTGCTGTAGCTCTTATTTCTGAAATAGAACCCAAGAGTATAGAAAAAGCTTTAACTGATGAAAGCTGGATTGAAGCTATGCAAGAAGAACGCAAGCAATTCAGTATCAATGATATCTGGGAATTGACTCCTAAATCGAAAGGTAAATCTATCATTGGAGCTAAATGGGTTTTCAGGAATAAGATGAACGAGAAAGGAAAAGTTGTAAGGAACAAAGCAAGACTCGTGGCCAAAGGATATACACAAGAAGAAGGGATAGATTATGATGAGACTTACGCACCAGTAGCAAGGTTAGAAGCAATTAGATCATTACTTGCTTTTGCTTGTTATAAGAATTTCGGGTTATTCCAAATGAACGTCAAAAGCGCTTTCCTAAATGGATTTATCCAAGAGGAAGTCTATGTGGAACAACCTCTCAGTTTTAAAGACCCAAAGAAACCAGACTCTGTATTCAGACTAAAAAATGTGCTATATGGTTTAAAGCAAGCACCTCAAGCATGGTACGATAGACTAATGTTTGTATTTGTGCCAAATTTCAATCAGATCCCAAAGAATCTCATTTAAGTGTTGCAAAACGCATCATTAAATACGTTGTATCTACCTCTAATCTCAGTCTCTAATATCCTAAAAAAGGAGACTTTACTCTTTTTGGATATTTAGACGCAGACCTAACAGGATGCAGAGTTGATAGGAAGAGCACCTTAGGCATTTGTCAATTGCTTAGTAACAGGACAGTATCTTGGTTTTCGAGGAAGCAAAGTACCGTAGCTCTTTCTACAGCAGAAGCATAATATGTGGCTCTTGGAAGTTGTTGTTCATAAATTCTGTGGATAAAACAATAGCTAATAGACTTTGGAATTGAAGATTCGTGCACTGAGATCAAATGTGACAACACCAGCGCAATCAATCTCACCAAGAATCCAATTCTTCATTCAAGAGCAAAGCATATAGAGATTCGACATCATTTCATTAGAGATCATGTTCAAAATGGAGAAGTCTCGATTCAATTCATTGATTCAAAGAATAAACTAACGGACATCTTCACAAAGCCTTTGGAGAAAAGTCAATTTGAGCTTATTCGTTCCAGACTCAATATCTTAAAGTTTGAAGAAGTTCAGACTCAAGGATAAAAGTCTAATGATACTCAGACTCGTAAGATGAAGATTAATGACTGTAAGTTATTTTCATTTTTAGAAATTTATCTCTCGGATAAAATCTCGAAAAGTTACGATTATCTATTAATCTGTAATTGATTGATCTCGAAAAGGTACGATCATATTCCCCGGTTTTTCGTGATTATTGCAATAATTCCTTTTCGAAAAAAGAGTTATTTTTGAAAAGACAGTTATCTATTCTTTCAAAAAGGTAGTTATATTTTGAAAATGCATTTTCTATTTTTTCCTTTTTACGTCGTTCCGTATGCCTCTTTTCGACTGCTTTATATACTGATCGTCTTCCTCACAAACCCTAAAAAGCACAGACCTTCGATTTCTTACTTTTACTCTCTAGCTTAATCTTCAAAGTTCTCACTGTTTTCACGAATCGAGTTTGGAATCTCTCAAAGACTGTGAGAATGGTGTCCCAAAGAAAGTCTTCAAGGATCGCAAACAAGAGACCACAACACATGCGTGAGGGTCCTACACATTTTGACCTCACCGAGGAAGAAGAATCCTCAAGACAGCAGCAGAGCCCACAACATTCTCAACCGCGTCAATCTCCTCAAGCTAGACCTCAAGGTAGTGATCGTAGAGCAGAGGAAGAAATCATTGAAGGCGAAGAACCCGTAAGATCTCAAAAACTCGCTTTTATCTTTACGTTTTACTCTACCTTGAAGAGGGGAGGCACTCCCTTGAAATATATTGATGAATTTTTGAAAGAGAAAGGATATTGAAATGAAACCCACTTTTTGCAGACAATGGAACAATTAGAGATTGCTCTTAGGGGTCGGCAAATCGAGCATTTGCGAATATTCCTAGTGATCCACGTGTTGGAGGTCTTCGTCAGCCTGATGGGAATGATGATGACAAAATGTACACTCATTTCAAGCCTAGAATGGGTGTTGGGATGAATATTCAAAGCAAAATGACAGATTTGTTTCACTCGGATGAACATAGGCGGTTTTACTCTAAGTTGCTAAAAAGAGGGGTGATCAATCTAGAAGTGTAGACTTTGATTTTCTTGATTCTGTGAATGTGAAGCTGCGAGAGAAATTCACTCAACTTCAGCTTGGGCAATTTTGTTCTGAGACGATAGAGGCATATCCAGAACTCACTACTTACTTCTATTCTAATATAAGTTTCTTGGATGCGAATAGATTTTTGTTTAGTGTTCGAGACCAAGACTATGTTGTTGACATGGACACATTGGCGGATGTGATTGGAGTAGAGTGAGGGGCATTCCAATCGATTAGTGTGTTTGTTAGTCGTGCGACAGTAGAGCTTGTTTAGGATGGAATGGCTGAAGGAAGAATTTCGTACTTGAGAATGAATGCCTCTAACATTTTGCTTCACAAGATTGTGATCAATTGCCTCAGACCCAAGTCAACTTCGAAGACGGATGTCTCTGACTCATAAGCAAAGCTGATGTATGCCATCAACGCTGGCAAGAAGTTCTCTCTACCTCACACAATCATGTTTCACATGTACAGAACGATGGCAAAAGACAAAGGGCAACTTCTATATTCAGCGCTTGTTACAAAGCTTTTCAGATGTTTCAATATTCAGCCTCTCAAGATTTTATGTGTTCGATCATGTGATCAAATGGTAGTGGGACTGAAAATGGTTTCCAAAATGCGTTTGAGAGAGCTGGACAAGGCTTTGGAGCGATTGAAAGAGAAAACCCCTGTCAAGTCACACCAAGGTTCTTCAGTTGCAAAACGGAAAGGGAAAGAGCCCATGATAGCTCCATCCAAGAAAAGAAGAGCACTCGTTCTAGAGGATGAAGATGATGAGGACGATATTACAATTTCCGCTCTTGCACTGAGAAATTTACAAAGTGTTGTTCCAGAGACAAAGGAGAGAGAGGATCAAGACAGAGATGAAGAAGAGGAAAGGAGTGGAGAGAGAGAATCAATGCGAAAAGAAGCAGAGGAAGAAAGGATTGCAGAAGAAGAAGAAGAAGGCAGAGGTGAACAAGCGGAAACAGAGCATGAAGCGTACTTCTCACCTCCTGAGGGCATTGAAACAGGGGGAGTTATTGAGAAAAGAGGTACATTTTCAATTGCTAAAGGTATTAGTCGTTCACCTGCCGATCCAGAAGACATCTATGCCTCTCATTTCCCAGAGGAAGGTCATGAGATTTCATCACCAAATCTGAGTGATCATGCTAGCTTGCCATCATCTGCAAATACTCCTACTGATCATGCAGAAGCCAGTACTCAGACTGATAACTCAGCAGACTTTCATAGAGTGCTTGATGTTCTTATGGAGATGCGAGCCAGATTTATGCCATGGGATGCAGAGTTCAAAACTTGTAGAATGCAGGTCAAGCCTCTTCAGTTTCCTTGCATGATCAAATTCATGCCCTTGCTCTTGAAGTTCAAGCAAATGCCAAGGGTGAAGATGTGGCCCAACTGAAGGAGGATTTGAAAAAGTTGGAGGGGATTGTCCAGTCAATGGAAGATTTCCAGCTCGTTCGCATTCCTAGGCAACCATAATTCCATTATCTTTTTATCTCTACCTTTTTTTTAATGCTGCCAAAAATGGGGAGATATGGTGCAAATTTGAGACTTGACTCACATTTGACCTGACTCTTGTTTGACCTTACTTTTTGAATGACTTTTTACTTTTGTTTGGTTGTTTGGTTGTGACTGGATTTGGATTTGGATTGTTTGATCGTTTGTTTATTTTAAGCATTATTGGCATTTCATGGCAAAGATAGTTGTTTATTTACAGGACTAACTTATTTCCTGTGGATGCAGATTTAAATTTGTCCTTACTAAGTCAATTATCTTTTGTGAGATATTCATGTATGCTTGAGTACTGTTTTGCAGGTAAAAAATATCCAAATCTACAGGAAAGTTTTGTCACCATCAAAAAGGGGGAGATTGTTAGAGAAAACTTCCTTGCGTGTTTTGAAGTTGACAAAACGTTTCCATCAGTCTAGTTTGAAGACTTGCAGATTATTTAGTTAAAGTCTGAAGACCGCCGAACCATTAGACTCAAGATTCAAAGTCTATCCTCATTGACAGTTTCTAGACCGTCGAATAAGACTTATCTAGAACTGAGTATTTTGTTAAGGATTTGATTTTATCGATTGAAGAAGATCTCTCGGCTGAATATAGCATCTTAGAATCTGTTATTCATTTTGATTTCAATTCAGGTAATTTAGATCCGTTGATTGGCAAAGCATACTTGGAAGGTTCTACTTATGGAAACCTAGATCCTGATTATATGGGCGAGTAGGATTGGTGAGCTATCGTCATATTCCTTAAGTAGCACGAAATCTCCCTAATTGATTCTGTCCAACGGGTAGATTGGAAGAACTCTTTTGATAAGTGCCAACGAGTATGAAGGCGTGGAGGAGTATATAAGGAAGACGTTCCAGTTATTCGAGTGTGTGTGCGATAGAAGAATTCCAAAGTCTGAAGCTCTTTGTTCTTTGTCAATTCAATTGTTGAGCGTAAACTTGTACTCAAAAGAGAGTTTATACTTCTACAAGACCTTGAGGAAGTGTAGCAGAGTCTCTACACTGTGGAATCAATGAAGAGCTATACTGTAACAACTCTTTTGGTTCTTAGTGAAATCCAAATCTGCAGCAAAGTTTTGTCACCATCAAAAAGGAGGAGATTGTTAGAGAAAACTTCCTTGCGTGTTTTGAAGTTGACAAAACGTTTCCATCAGTCTAGTTTGAAGACTTACAGACTATTTAGTTAAAGTCTGAAGACCGCTGAACCGTTAAACTCAAGATTCAAAGTCTATCCTCATTGACAGTTTCTAAACCGTCGAAGAAGACTTATCTAGAACTGACTATTTTGTTAAGGATTTGATTTTATCGATTGAAGAAGATCTCTTGGCTGAATATAGCATCTTAGAATCTGTTATTCGTTTTGATTTCAATTCGGGTAATTTAGATCCGTTGATTGGCGAAGCATACTTGGAAGGTTCTATTTATGGAAACCTAGATCCTGATTATATGGGCGAGTAGGATTGGTGAGCTATCGTCATATTCCTTAAATAACTCGAAATCTCCCTAATTGATTCTGTCCAACGGGTAGATTGGAAGAACTCTTTTGATAAGTGCCAACGAGTATGAAGACATGGAGGAGTATATAAGGAAGATGTTCCTGTTATTCGAGTGTGTGTGCGATAGAAGAATTCCAAAGTCTGAAGCTCTTTGTTCTTTGTCAATTCAATTGTTGAGCGTAAACTTGTACTCAAAAGAGAGTTTATACTTCTATAAGACCTTGAGGAAGTGTAGCAGAGTCTCTACACTGTTGAATCAAGGAAGAGCTATACTGTAACAACTATTTTGGGTCTTAGTGAAATTCAAATCTGCAGGAAAGCTTTGTCACCATCAAAAATGGGGAGATTGTTAGAGAAAACTTCCTTGCGTGTTTTGAAGTTGACAAAACGTTTCCATCAGTATAATTTGAAGACTTGCAGACTATTTAGTTAAAGTCTGAAGACCGCTGAACCGTTAGACTCAACATTCAAAGTCTATCCTCATTGACAGTTTCTAGACCGTCGAAGAAGACTTATCTAGAACTGAGTATTTTGTTAAGGATTTGATTTTATCGATTGAATAAGATCTCTCGGCTGGATATAGCATCTTAGAATTTGTTATTCGTTTTAATTTCAATTCGGGTAATTTCGATCCATTGATTGGCGAAGCATACTTGGAAGGTTCTACTTATAGAAACCTAGATCCTGATTATATGGGCGAGTAGGATTGGTGAGCTATCATTATATTCCTTAAATAACTCGAAATCTCCCTAATTGATTCTGTCCAACGGGTAGATTGGAATAACTCTTTTGATAAGTGCCAATGAGTATGAAGGCATGGAGGAGTATATAAGGAAAACGTTCCAGTTATTCGAGTGTGTGTGCGATAGAAGAATTCCAAAGTCTGAAACTCTTTGTTCTTTGTCAATTCAATTGTTGAGCGTAAACTTGTACTCAAAAGAGAGTTTATACTTCTATAAGACCTTGAGGAAGTGTAGCAGAGTCTCTACACTGTGGAATCAAGGAAGAGCTATACTGTAACAACTCTTTTGGTTCTTAGTGAAATCCAGCCGGTGGACTGTCAGTGCGGAAGAGTGGACGTAAACTTGGATTAAACCGAACCACTATAAACATTGTGTTCTTATTCTCTTCCTTAAGCTCTTTTACTTTGATCGTAATTCTATTTGATTATTAAAGTCTAATTTCCTTTTCATAATCTATTCCTAAACAGAGTTGGTTGAAAAGCAAAATTATATACTTTACTCTACAAAATTTGTTTTCACACCTATTTACCCCCTCTAGGTGCTCGTATTAGCTTTCACAATATTGAAATAAGTTATCAAGTCAGTCCTAAACTTATTATGCCAATTCAAACCTAAACTTTTTGATTTTATCAATTGAGTTACTTAACATGTATTTTGCCGATAAAAATTAATTCACAAAATTAGGGATTATGACTTAGATATGTTATGCCCAACCCATTTAAGCTTCAAAATTAATGATCCCTTGAGCTTCATCCAACAGGATAGACTTCGAGCACTCTCCCCCAGAGATACGGAGGTCATCCATCATACGCACATACGCTGAACGAAGCAGACAGAGGAGTCCTATCTCGGGCTTGAGTTTGGCTAGACTAGGCTCTATCAATTAATTCTTAGCAGGCCCAAATTTCACTTGAAAGAAAAGCCAGGCCCACGACCTTGCAAGCCCATGAACACCCAGACCCAGCCGGTTCGGACAACCGATGTGACATCCTGAATTTCGACCCCGTCCCGAATATATGAAATGGGCATTTCGCCGGCGTGCCTATGGTCTTTTTTCTCTGAGTTGATCACTCACGAGTTAACCAATCTATTGGGTGAAAAGCCGTTAAGGGATATAACCACAGTAAAATCCCTAAAAGCTACTCGATAGGTCGAATTGGACTAGAATCGCATTCGATCGATTTTAACCACGGAATTGAATTCGGTTTCAGAATTCGGACATTCGAGCATATCCTAATTCACTTATAGGATGTCATCTTATCTTTCGGATAAATTCCGTCAAGTTCAGGATTTTTACGAAAAATCACTTCGAACATCGCCGAAAATTAGCGGAAATTCGGTTTAGCCCATTTGAAGGGAATTTTGACTTCTAAGCCGAACTATTGGATATGGAAATTTATGGAGATGTGTGCGATTTTTCTTCGGTGAAATTGGACTTCGAATTTGAGAAATTGAGGATGAAATTGAAATCCAAAATTAAGGGAAATTCGGAGCTAGGCATGGAGGGGTGCAACATTGGTCATCAAATTGGTTTAATTGAGGATTATATTACACGAAAGTATTGGGGGACAAAGTTTTAATTGAAAGGATAAGCTTGAAGACTACTTGGACCAAGTAATGATGTTATAAGATATTTCTTTGGACTTTTGTCACTCTCTCTCCACCAAACTTCTCGAGCACGTCCCCGCAATCCATCTTCTTCATGTCTCCTCTTTCTCGATCTCTCTCTGCTCTGCTTTTCATTTCATTTTCCTCTGAAAACTTCGTCTATTTCATTTCTCTTCAACCAAAGCCCACCGTTTCTTCTTGCTTTTGTTTCCTTGGGTCCACGTTTCTCTCCCTCTTGCTATCTCTCCACCAAACTCCATCCACGCGGCCTCATGTCCAGCGGTGAAATGGAGTCAACGAGTTGGTGAAGCCCTCCCCAAAGTTGACCGAGCTCCACGAAGCCACAACCCACCGAGACAACGCCCACACCCTCAATTCTTTGCCAGCTCGCCTCTGCCACCATCTTGCCTCTCGAGTCTTCATCTCGCTGCCACAGATTTTCGCTCGCCTTCGCTGCTTCCTCGCCTAGCATCACCGAAGCAGCAGTCCACGTCTCCAACAAAATCATCACCAACGAACCAACTTCTGCTTTGTTGCCTGTAGCCGTCCACGCAATCAAGCAGCGCTCGAAGCTGCTCCATTTCCGCGTGGTCTTCCCCAGCAATTCGGCCCAGCGGTCGAACCATTTGAAGCCGTGAGCAAGCTAGCCCAGTTCGGTCTTTCTTCAATCCACAATCCACATGAAGTTCAGCCCAGGTTGCAGCCCATCTTCAGCTGTGAGACCCAAGCCCAGCAGCCTATTTTTAGTCCTCCAACTCAGCCAAGTTTTGGGCCCAACAGCTTGCTTAGTTCAGCCCAAGTGAACTTCAGCTTCAGTCCGTTAATTTCAGTAAGCCCAAGCCCAGATCAAGCCCAGTCCAAGTGAGTAACAAATCTCAATTTGGGCTGAGATTTGTTGGGGCTGTTTGGGCTAACAAATCTCATCCGACACCCCCACATTCCGGGCATCTCGTATCTCAACTAGCATCACGAGGAATCCCCCCGGCACACACCTCCAAGGCTTTCGGGATTACATACCGACATACCACCAGGCATTTCCCTTGGAATTACGTACCGTATACCACCGGGCATCTTGAAACTCCCGAGGACATCTGGCACCCCAACATTCCGGGCATCCGGTACCCCTAGGGCATTGTCGGCTCACACCTCCGACGACATCCTCATTTATCACAATTCATGTTCACAATTGAGTCTCAATATTAACATGGCACATGATGTGATGGCAAAAAAATCCATTTCAGCTTTTGATTTTATATGTAATGCCATATATCATCACATATGCAGCAAGATCAATTACTATTATTTTAGAAAATAGAATGCATTCTTTTTAATTTACATTTCCTAAAAATTAATAATTGTCTCTAATAATTTCTAAGAATTTAATACACCATAGACAAGCTCTAGAGGCATTTATTTCATGAAGAATACAACACCACTAGAATTTCATACAAAACGATATAGTCCACGCATTACAACTTACAAAGTTGGAACACAGTAGATTGCACAGTTTTAGAAACATTTCCAATTAAATATCCAAATGAACCTCAAAATTTATGAAATTCGAACATGTGATATTCAAGACATAAAGGCAGATATTTCATGCAGAACACTACACAAAATATCTCTATATAGTTCAATACAGACCACGCATCACAGCACTACTAATTCTATCCGTTCTACTTGCACAGTTTTTGAAATTTTTTTTGTTAAATAGGCAAATGAACTTCACAAATTACAAAATTTGAATATGTTGCAGGGAATACATGAAGAGAGATATTTTATGAACAACAAATTTCCAAAATAACCTCATACAAAACGATATAGTCCACGCATTGCAACTTACAAAGTCCAAACACATCAGATTGCACAGTTTTAGAAACATTTCCGATCAAATACCCAAATGAACCTCAAAATTTATGAAATTCGAATATGTGAGAGACAAGACCATAAGCTAGATACTTCATGAAGACATTAAAGTCAGATTCTTCCTAGGTAATTAAATATGGACGATTAAAACCCCTGTTCCTAGTACCGAAATTTCCAGATCCAGTCTTTCCAAAGAGTAACGATTTCACCCACTTATACTTGTTTTTTTTTTCTCTAATTTTTGATATATTAAACCTCAGGATGTCCTTTACAACTTTTATTTAGAGATCAAAGCGATATTTTTACAAGAAGGTTACTTTACGGACCACGAAACCACTGAAGGTCATCACGACGAATTCCAGATCTAGTCTCTCCAAAGAAAAATCATTTCATTAACCATTTCTTGTTCGTTTTGCCTCAAATTTTAGTATGTTGTTCTTCAAGGTGTTCTCTACAACTTTCATGAGGAAATCGAAACAAGACTCTGACTAAAAAGTCACATGCAACACACAATCTCATGGACGATCGGACTGGTCTTTCCAGAAACAGCATGCATGGCCAACGAATTTCTCTTCAAAGCTCCGAAATTTCATCCCATCCACCACAATCAAGACTTACCATCTACTACACATACATAACAGCAATGCAAAGGGTAGGTTTTAGGACTCTACTTGCCTCAAATCAAAGAAAAACACAGCAAGAACGACGGCGGGACTAGGCAGGCTTGACGGCGTCTCCTCTTCCTCTCTTCCTCTCTTCATCTCTTTCTCTCTTCCTTTCTTTCTCTCTTCTTTCTTTGGACGGTACTCTCTCTCTCTTCTCTCTCTTCTGGTCGAAATCCCCCTCCCCCTTTTCCTTTTAGTTGAATTAAAACCCTTGCATGATTTACTTCTTGCATGGAGGGACACTTGGTTACAAAGGGGCAACACTTGGCAAGCTTTTCTTGCCACTTGGCATTTTTGCCATGCACATGATGGGCCTTCATTTGGCTGGGCTTGGGCCAGCCTTGGTCGACCACTTCATGGGCTCTTTGGGCCGGGCCTCTTGGCCCACTTTAGGCCAACACTCTTGGGCCTAAAGTCCAAACTTAAATGGCCTGAGTTTATTTTTAATAATACATCTTAATCCTCATTTAAATAAATACCTAATTGCATAATAAAATGGCCAAAAGACTTTGTGACATAGTTTAATAAAATCCAACTTATAAAATTCATGGCCAAAAACATAATTTCCTCATCAAATAAAATCCCTGGCCTCACATGGACATAGGACACGTTTCCAACAACATAATTATTCATTTATATAAATACCAGTTCATTCTTATCCACTTGGCCATAAAGCTTGAAATCATAAATCAATAAACTCCTACTTATAAAACACATGGCCATGAGTTATTTTTGGGATGCCACATAGACCATCGTTAGAGAAAGAGATAGAAATTGCGATCAAGCTAGCACCAGGATAGAGCCACTCTCGAAGGCTTCTTACCAGCTGTTGTTATCTAAATTGGTAGAACTAAAGATGTAGATGTGAAGATTGATGAATGAGGAATTCATGCATATCAGTGCTTCACTTTGGGGAAACATCAGTTTTGTTTGTGAGAAAAAGAAAGATGGTTTGTTGCGAGTATGCATCGACCATCGTCAACTCAATTAGGTGACAATCAAGGACAATCATCCATTGTGGCACCCCTGGGCAGCTCCCAATCCATTAGGGTCGCCACAGTTCGCTTTCCTTTCATTTTCCTTATTAACATGTTACTCTGATATCATTTCAATTGCAGCAGGTCCATGCAACATAGGGGGTTTACACTTTTTTTTTGATAGGTCCCTTGCGCAATTCATATACGGAAGCACCTCCAACAAACTCCCTTCCCTATATTTAGAAAACGATGCACACCTACTAAACATCTTATATAAGTTAATGCCGAACACGTTTATTTACATAAAGCAGATGGACATCTTTAGTCGGTACATCGAAATGCCAATGTTTCTATACTCAGCTATACTTCAAAAGATGACCGACATCTTCTCCAACAGTCAAATATTTAAAGTCTATCGATCAGTGTCGGCGTCCAAGAGTTCCTCCCTTTGCTATCCTCCTCCTCACAATCATATCCAACCACTTGATTCATTTACTGGTAGTATTGGCAGCAGAGGTATCTTATCTAGTCTGAAATGTTATTCCCCAAAAAGGGTGAGTACAACCACTCAGCAGGTAAATGACCAATAAACCACTCAATACATCATGCCATGCGATCATTACAATCATAGCATCACATGTCATACAAGCCTCCATGCACAACATACCATGGCATCATGCACATGTCATCATACCTCATGTACCATCATCATCATATAGACATCATCATCATATCATACACTTACCATCAACATGTCACATATGGCATCATCCTTACCATGCATCCATGCGTATAACATCATCATCATATCACCATATCACATGTACCATCATCATTACCATGCATTCATGCATGTAACATCATCATCATATCATCATATCACATGTACCATCATCATTACCATGTATCCATGCACATCTCATCATATCATGCATATATCATCATGCATAATTTCAATTTCAATTTCATTTTGGACCGCCACATTTCTCTTTCCTGGGACCAATGTTTGCATCCCACATTCATCACTCGCGCCCAAATCCTGGCATTGCGAGAAACCTCCGGGCATGTATCCATGATACAACCGGGCATCCGGCCCCCCACATTCCGGGCATCTCGCATCCCAACTAGCATCACGAGGACCCTCTGGAATTACGCCACTAGGCCACCGGGCATCTGGCCTTTACCCTTCTAGCCAGGCATCTCGCATCCCATCTAACATCACGAGGTATCCCTCGGCACAATATCTGCCGAGCTTCCGGAATTATGTACCGACATACCACCAGGCCTCCCCTGGAATTACATACTGTATACCACTGGGCATCCCGACACTCCCGGGGAATCTCCGGGGCTCGCCATGAAAATGGTTTCCCCTGCCCTCCGGAATTATGTACCGACATACCACCAGGCCTCCCCTGGAATTACATACCGCATAAAACCGGGCATCCCGACACTCCCGGGGAATCGTCGGCTCACACTTCCGACGGCCTTCTCACTTATCTCATTTCACATCATTATAATTCAATTTAACATGGCATGTGATGTGATGGCAATCAATATCATATTCATCATTGAGTTCATACATGCATTTCAACTCATCATCATACATGCAGCAAGACAATCATCCATGACAATACAATTCATGGAGTCCATACAATTTAAAATAGTCCATGTTCCATGCCTTTTCAAAGTTTACAAAATTCCAGCATGTGCCATTTTAGAAAATATTTAAATTAAATATCTATATGCTTCTCAAAAATCATGAAATCAAGACATGTACTAGAAAAGACAATAAGATAGCAATTTCATGAAAAACATATGCCCAATAGAGTTCACACAAGAAGGTACAATTCACACAAAACAGCATGCAATTTTCGGATAGAAACAGAATGCACAGTTTCCGAAATAATTTAATTAAAATATCCAAACGACCTCCGAAAATTATGAAATTTTACCAGGTTATAGCCAAGACACTAAAGTAGATTTTTCATGGAGACTTATAAGCCAATTTCGTTTTATATTATTTCCTATAATCATACGAAGCTTCTGGATCTAACACCGAAACGTCCAGTGCATGCTTCTCCGAAATACTGAGTCTTCACCTACTATTCTTCTTCGTTTACTCTGAAATTTGGATATGTTTTACTTCAATATGTTCTCTACAAGTTTCATGCAGGTATCTAAGTCAAATATCCAGAGTATAGTCATCATATGGGTCCATGAATTCTCGGGTGTCCTGTACCATGTCTCCAGATTTACCATCTTGAAGAGTAAGTCAATTCACTAGGTTGTACTTGTTCATTTTACTTCAAATTTGAGTATGTTATATTTTAAGATGTTCTCTACATGTTCCATGAAGATATCGAAGAGATATTCTTGGTAAAAATCGACATGCAACCACAAATCTACCAAAAGGGCAGTAAAACTGTTCCAGATCTAGTGTCTTCGTAGGATGAGGGTTTGACCCCTTAAATCTCCATCATTTTGTCCCAAATTTTAGTATGTTGTATTTTAAGATGTTTTATACAACTTTAATGAAGATATCAAATTCAAAATCGAACTCAAAACATGCATGCAAGCTCTCACAAAGTTCTGACTCAAACGGTTCATGCGAAAACATTCCAGATCTAGCATCTCCGTAGGATGAGAGTTTGACCCCTTAAATCTCCATAATTTTGTACAAAATTTTATTATGTTGTATTTTAAGTTGTTAGCTACAACTTTCATGAAGAGATCAAAGTCAAAATCTAACTCAAAACATGCATGCAAGCCTTCACAAGATTCTGGGTCGAGCAGTTCATGCGAAAACAGCAAGCATCTCCAAGAACAAACCTCATGTACTTCGATTTCTAGCCTCTAAACATCCAAGAATTCAACCACACATGCAAGACACACATGCAAGAGTAAAAATCAATCCCTACTTGCCTCAAAGATCAAGCGGACGACAACAAACGAATGGCACACCGGCGACGGACGGACGGCGTGCGGGCGCCGACGGGCGAGCTCCTCCTCCTCGGCCTCCCTCTCTCTCGCATCTCACTCTCTCTCTCGGCAACTCTCTCCCTCTCTCTCACTCTCTCAAAACCAGCCACTCTCTCTCTCTCTCTCTCTCTTTCTTTTTTGTGGCTTATATATTGCATGCTTTCTTCTCTTGCATGGGGGACACTTGTCCCTAAGAAGGAGACAAGTGTCTCCTTTGCCGAAGACACTTGGAGGAAGCCATTCGGCTCCTCCTCCTCCCCCTCCATGCATCGACAATGGGCCGGGCTTATGGCCCACTTTAGGCCCATCTCACTTGGGCCTAAGGTCCAAACTTAAATGGCCCAAGTATATTTTATTTTATTTTTATATAATATATATCTTAATCATCATTTAAATAAATATCTAATTGCATAAATAATAAGGCCATTAAATTTATAGTCACAAATCCATAAATTCCAATTTATGATGCACATGGCCAATGATAGAATTTTCTTTCCTATCACATAATTATCCATTAAAAGCTTGGTCATAAATCTTATTGCAAATTATGGATTAAATGGCTATAAAATAACTTGATGGTACTTCCATCACCTATTCATAGACTTTAATGTAACTAGAGGTCGTCATGAATTTTGGGATGCCACATCCATTGTAAAAGATCGACGAATTGGGTGACCAGACATCAAGAGTGTCGATGTCTTCAAGGATCAACTTGAGAACAAGATGTCATTAGTTACGAACTAGAAAGGAGGTTATACGAAAGACAGCCGTTCGTACTTGATATGGTCTTTACGAGAGTATTGTAAAATCATTTGGCCTGGTAAACACTCCAGCTACTGTCATGGATTTGGCAAAACGAGTGTGTGAGTGTGCAAGGAATATTTAGATCGGTTGTGCTTATGTCTTTTAATGACATTCTAGTGCATTCGAGGAATGCTAAGGAGCACAAGAGAAATCTAAGAATGGTGAAAGAATTTCCGTGGACACAATGAAGACCAAATCAGTTATCAGTGAAGCGAGATCTATAGTGAGGTGTTGTGTGGAGGATTGGGTGTGTACTGATGCGACATGATAAGATCATTGCATATGCGTCCCGCTAGTTGAGACCTAATGAGTTGAATATGAGACGGTGTCGTGAACCAGAACCTTGGCAGGATTAGAATGGTGCTATTTGATATCACCCTTGGGGAAAGAAAGAAGTCACTGATGCGTTGAGTCAAGAGTCTTTAATGGTGCATATACGGGTTAAAGTATGGAACTTACTTGAGAAAGTTCGAAATTTGATTTTCAAATTTGAGGTAGGCTACCTTTTGAACTTTATAGCTGCCCTCAAAATTGAATCGGATATTCAAGTTAGAATCATACACTTCAGTTGACAGACCGGGATGTTCAGAAAATCCTGTAAGAGGATATCAATAAGGGAAAAGTTGACTTTCAGATTTCAAAAGATGGCACGTCGAAGTATCGTGGGTGATGATAGGTGTCAGACAGTACGGAACTTGAGGAGAAGACCTTGTTAGGAAATTCACTATGGTATTGCAGTATTTGACCATATAATGCTAGGTAGGTCAGAATCAACATTAGCTCGATTGGTAGACCGATATAAAGATAGACATCGCCGGACAGGTTGTAAGTGTCAGATGTGCTAGTGAGTGGGAGTTTAGTAAAGCAAACCGGGAAGACTTTTATAATTACTCAAGAGTCCCGAGTGGGAATGGAAGTATATCACAATTGAATGTTGTGATGGGTTTACTAAGGAGTCAGAGGAATAATGACTCAAGTTAGGGTAGTGGTCGATAGACTGATGAAGTCGACTCACTTTATCGCCGTATGAAAGAATCTTGATTGGAATAGATATGCATAAGTGTATGTGTGTCAGACAGTTTGTCTGCGTGGGTACTAGTGACGAACTTATATCAAATCTAAAACCGAGGTTCTCAGTTCAACAGTTAGTGATTGCAGTTGTCATGATCAGAATCAGCTTATAGACTGCTTAGAGCCATCAGAAAAGTTGTATCGTTGAGTATGGAAGGCCCTTAGAGTTCCAAATTGGTGATTGCATCTTTTTGAAGGTGTCACCAATGAGGGATACCTTGCACTTCAGCAAGGAGGGGAGAAATCTAGGACCGAGGTACGTAGTTTCCTTTGAGATTATGAAAAGAATCGGGATCCTAATGTATTGTCTTGCGTTGTCGCCGGGGCAGGCATAAATGCATGACGTCTTTCACGTGTCAAGGTTGAGGACATACAAACTTGACCCGACTCACGTGCTGAATCTTGAAGAATTAGACGTGAACGACAGAGTGTCGTACGTGAGAAGTCAGTTCAGTTGTTGATTCAGAAAGATCGGATTCAGTGAACCAAGATAGTCCCCTTGGTCAAAGTGGTTTGACAACGCCACGGGACTAAAGAAGCAATCGAGGAAAGTGAGACTAGATGAGACGACGATACCCCCGCCCTTTTGTTTAAGGATTGGTAAATGTTTAAATTTCGAGGATGAAACTTTTATAAGAGAGGAAGAGTTGTGACATTCCGAATTTCGACCCCGTCCTGAATATATGAAATGTGCATTTTGCCGGGGCGCCAATGGTGCTTTTTCTTTGAGCTGATCACTCACGAGTTAACCAATCTATTGGGTGAAGCCGTTAAAGGATATAACTGTAGTAAAATCCTTAAAAGCTACTCAATAGGTTGGATTGGACTAGAATCGCATTCGATCGATTTTAACCACGAAATTGAATTCCGTTTCAGAATTCGGACGTTCGAGCATATCACAATTCATTTATAGGATGTCGTTTTATCTTTCAGAGAAATTCCATCAAGTTCACGATTTTTACGAAAAATCACTTCGGACGTCGCCAAAAATTAGTGGAAATTCGGTTTAGCCCATTTGAACGGAATTTTGACTTCTAAGCCGAACTATTGGATGATGGAAATTTGTGGAGATGTGTGCGATTTTTCTTTGGCGAAATTGGACTTCGAATTTGAGAAATTGAGGATGAAATTGAAATCCAAAATTAAGGGAAATTCGGAGCTAGGCATGGAGGGGTGCAACATTGGTCATCAAATTGGTTTAATTGAGGATTATATTGCAAGAAAGTATTGGGGGACAAAGGTTTAATTGAAAGGATAAGCTTGAAGACTACTTGGACCAAGTAATGATGTTATAAGATATTTCTTTGGACTTTTGTCTCTCTCTCTCCACCAAACTTCTCGAGCACGTCCCTACAATCCATCCTCTTCATGTCTTCTCTTTCTCGATCTCTCTCTGCTCTGCTTTTCATTTCATTTTCCTCTGAAAACTTCATCTCTTTCATTTCTCTTCAATCGAAGCCCACCGTTTCTTCTTGATTTTGTCTCCTTCGGTCCACGTTTCTATCCCTCTTGCTGTCTCTCCACCGAACTCCCAACGAGTTGGTGAAGCCTTCCCTAAAGTTGACCGAGCTCCACGAAGCCACAACCCACCGAGACAACACCCACACCCTCAATTTTTTGCCAGCTCGCCTCTGCCACCATCTTGCCTCTCGTGTCTTCATCTCTTTGCCACAAATTTTCGCTCGCCTTCGCTGCTTCCTCGCCTAGCATCACCGAACCAGCAATCCACGTCTCCGGCAAAATCATCACCAATGAACCAACTTCTGCTTTGCTGCCTGCAGCCGTCCATGCAATCAAGCAGCGCTCGAAGCTACTCCAATTCCGCGTGGTCTTCCCCGGCAATTCGGCCCAGCGGTTGGACAATTTGAAACCGTGAGCAAGCCAGCCCAGTTCGATCTTTCTTCAGTCCACAATCCACGTGAAGTTCAGCCCAGGTTGCAGCCCATCTTCAGCCGCGAGACCCAAGCCCAGCAGCCTATTTTTAGTCCTCCAACTCAACCAAGTTTTGGGCCGAACAGCTTGCTTAGTTCAGCCCAAGTGAACTTCAGCTTCGGTCCGTTAATTTCAGCAAGCCCAAGCCCAGATCAAGCCCAGTCCAAGTCAGTGACAAATCTCAATTTGGGCTGAGATTTGTTGGGGCGGTTTTAGGCCCGGCCCGAGTGTCTGCCGACGTCGCCGAAAATTTGAAGTTCGGCTGCCGTCACGTCTCCATCGCGGTGTTTCTGTCTTCGCTTTGCCAAGTGAGTAATCTCACTAATCCTTGCTTAGTAGACTAATGATGCTTAAGGATTGATTAGATTTAATTATGTGCAATTAGGTGGTTAGATTAGAATGGATTAGTGATTATTAGTTACTTGCATTGCATATTAGTTAGGTGGTTAGTGTACTTAGCTAGAGAACTGCCTATACTATTTATTGAATGCATCTCGGGATTTTTTCCGACCCTTATTGGGCTTCAATTAGGCAATGCGAGCCTAAATTGGATTTTTAATATTTATTAATTAAATTTCGAAATTAATTATTTAATTATTTATTTTCCAAAAATTCAACTGGGATGGCCGATGATTGGAATTTGATGCGATTGTCGTGGCGTAGTCCGTTTATTTAATTGAGACTTATTTTGTGCTGAATTGAATTATGAGTGATTTTAAGATTTATTCCTAAATTAAATAATCTTTGGTTATTAATTGAAAAATAACCGGGCATCGGTTGACAATGCCAAAAATATTTTGGTAGACTATAGAAAATAGTGAGATTTATAGAAAGAAAAATATTTTATTTTGGCTAAGGCAGATTGTCTACCCACACACAATATTTTATCGAGTATCTTTGATACCAACAAATTAGGCCAAGATTTTATAAAATTGAGAAATTTAATTACGAGGTGCAATATCGTTGGCCTTAGTTGAAAGGGTCGGGTGGGACTGTAAATCCATAAGATCTTGAAAGGGTCGGGTGGGACCGTAAAGCCATCGGATCTTGAAAGAGTTGGATGGGACCGTAAAATCACTAAATCTAAGAAAGTTTCTTGGTGGGGCCGTGATTACCACCTATAGATAAGTTGTGTCCTAAGGACCGTGATTTATAATTGGGAATTGAGTTGGAATAATTGAAATGACTAGAAGTGGTCTTGTTGGTATATAATCGATTAGGTCGATTGATCATTGCTTTGATATGATGTTGTTGATTGATTGATTGAATGTAAATAACTAGTGAATGGTCCGATTGACATGAAATCGACTAGGTCGATTGATCGAGATATCGATCTGTGATGTGATTGCTTGGGTGCCTATTGAACTGTGCTAATATGCAGGTGGAATCTGAGGCCAAGGTAAGTCCTCTGACCCGTGCGTGTATAGGCTGCCCGGTTAGTGTATTGGTTTCCTAATCGAGTCTTAGTGGGGTAGAACTTGCTCAAATGTAGTCTTATCCCGGTTGTGGGACAACATTTCAAGCCCGTAGATGAGCCAGAGGAGGAGGAACCAGAAGAGGACAATGAGCCAGTAAAAGATGAAGTACTTGAAGGATGTGAGCTTAGTGAAGAAGAGTCAAAAGAGGATCAGGATGATCTTGAGTACGATCCGGATGAGAACTGAGATCCCATCCTCTTTTGTGAATCATGTCTTGTGAATAGACTTTGAGTTATGCCATGTATAAAGATTTGGTTGTGGAATTCAATATGAAAAATAAGGCATTGCTTTTCTATCACATTGTGTTATTGTTTGGGGATTTATAACTGCTTCCGCATGTGCTTAATAAACGAAAGGGTCGGCAATACTTAGTCCTAGGATATCGCATTATAAAATCGATCAAATAGAAGGATGTGTGCATGCCCGAGAATCGGAGTGTGACAACCAAAACCCTACCAGAATACGACCCGCGCCTGATGCGGTTCTTAGCCTCCTCTGCTACCCACCGCGATCTCCGACGGAGGCAGCCGCGGCGAGCGATAGCGGTTGGCTTAGACTTCTTCATCGCGGTGGCGTAGCGAGCAAGATCGGTGGCAGATCGATGAAGCAGTGAGCAAGAGTGTTGTGGTAGAAACAACCATCGAGTACGGCACGACTTGATTGGGCACAGCAGGCGACGTCGTGGCAGCAACAAGCGACATTGGGCAAAAGCGACACGGCAGAAGTCTCGTGTGGCGAGGGTCTTCACAGTTTGGCCGAGAGAGGGCTCTCTCTCTCTCTCTCTCTCTCTCTCTCTCTCTCTCTCTCTCACAGATCTCCTCTCCAACCTACGCTCTCGGGTGCGCTCCCTCTACCTTCACCCCCTAGCCCACTCTCTCGGGCTTCTCAGATGTCTCTCTGAAGAAACCCCTTCGCTTTCTCTCCTCCACCCTTCTTTTCTCTCTCTTTGGCTCCCCCTTCAATTGAGCTCGCACTGTCCTATTTATAGGCTAAGGAGGCTGGTCGATGGAGGCTTCGGACGCCAATCCTTGGCGTGGCGACTGGCCTCCCCCGGTTGAACTGGCATCCCATCAGTCATTACTTCCACCTGCTCTGCTCCTGCTTTTCCACAGCACACTGTCCTTCTTGCGTGGGAAAGAAAGAGGAGAAGGAGAGAAGGGAGAGCCGCCCACAGGAGTTGCAAGGAGGGGGAAGGAAGGAGGAAGGAAGAAGGAGGAAGAAAGAGGGACCAGGCCGTGAGGGGGTAGCTAGGCCCGATCCTGGGCGATGACAGGAGAAAAGAAAAAGGGAGGCTGGGCCTTTCCTCTTTTTTTAAAAATATATATAATTTTATATCTATAGGGTAAAATAAATGGGAAATAAAATAAAATAAAATCTTAGTAGATGCAAATAATATTAATTCCCAGTGATGCAAAAATCATTTTTATAAGAGTCAAATTGGTCCCCAATTTTCTATGCAATAAATATCTAAATATCTAATCAAAATTTAGATGTCAATAGTTGCTTCTCTTTGAAGGTGAGTTTGCAAATGTTACATTTAAAAACGAATTGATATCTGAATTTTTTTCCATGCATAAGCAATAAATAATATCTTGTTCGGGACCAAATGTCCTATGCAAAAGGAGCGATATAGTATAATACATACTAAGACAAATAAGAATATATCTGTAGTCACTTATCGAAAATGAGTGATATGAGGTGTGAACCCTGAGTTTTTGGCAATTACTAGGGTATTATCTTACCTCATGACGTAGGAGAGTTGTTTGTTTAGGACTTGGACATGTCTCTGGTTGCCTGTTTGAGCAACGAATTGTTGCCAAGAAGCAGGAGCTATCTTTGGTCGCCTTGATGGTTAGGATTGTTTTTCCAAGACCAAATTGGTATCTAATTTTTTATGCAATAAATATCTAAATATTTAATCAAAATTTAGGTGTCAACAGTGGCCACTGAGGCAAAGATTTATAGTAGGTTTTATTCCTTCTATTTCACAATTAACACAAAGTATCATAATTGGTATGATTCCAATTACTTTATAGTTTACAAGAATAAAGTCTACATTTGGTATCATTCTTACCATTGAAATTTGGTATCTATAGATTTTTATTTTATTTTATAAATAATTGTACCATTGAAAGATATATTACATTATTGCATGTATTTTGGCAATAAACGTTAAAGATATATATATTTTTTATATAGATTATATTTTGAAATACCTGAGGCTAAATGTTTGAGTTGAAGGAAAAAAATTCTGACTCTAAATTATAAAAAAGAAGAAGCTAATTTTTAAAATGTTATATTCCTAGATTAATTTTGTATCTATAGATTTTTTCTATAAATAATTGTACCATTGAAAGATATATTACATGATTGCGTGTATTTTGGTAATAAACGTTAGATATAGATTTTCATATAAATTATATTTTGAAATACCTGGAGGCTGAATATTTGAGCCGAAGAAAAAAATCTGAATCTAAATTATTAAAAAAAAAAAAGCTAAAAAAATAAATTTTAAAATGTTATATTCCAAGATTGAGCATACTTTGGTCTTGAATGTTAAAAGAAATTGTTTATTTGTGTGCATATTGAATTTTGAAGTATCTATAGGCTGAAGTTTTAAATTGATTGAATCATTCTATAAATAGATCTTTGGTAACAAGGTAGGGAAACATAATGCATGGTAATTATTCAAATACTTTGAGGAAATACATTCAGTATTGCATTGGCTCCTACAAACAACCAACTACAATGAAGACATACACCCTCAAATCAAATTCACCAATCCCTGCTCTTGTTTTGTATATTTGACTCCATCCTAAATGCCCTTCGGACGAAATATGCTGAGTCCATAAGTGGAATTAACCATTTGGAATAGCAGGGGAAGCTGTAGTATTGCGAACAAAGCCACAGGGAGAGAGGCCAGCAGAGTGATGGGAATGAGAACCCACCCTAGTCTCTTATCAAGCACTGTTGTGAGAGTTGCAATGAAGGCCACTAGCATGAAAGCCAAGGAGAGGAAGAGTAAAGAGAGGCCCATTATGATCTTGTTAGGCAACGAGTAGAGAAAATCTTGCACCTCACAGCGCGAAGTTAAAATGGCTAGGAATAGCAAGATGGCTGTCACGGAGGAGAACAAACCTAACGCATCCAAAATTGCAAAAACATAGAAAGAATCCTGTCCTAACAACAACGGTGCTCCAGTTTTATTGTCATTTCCTCCAGGCACAGTGAAAGCAACTGCGAACAATACTGTGGCAATTAGGGTTGAGACGACCATACATGAATTTGCTGTGTCCTTCATCCACTTCTCTCCTTTCTCAATCAAATCTTTGTGGTTCTCCATGAATTTATTCCAATATATTTTATGGTCAACATGGCCAGATGCCACGTCAGGGAAAGCCCAGCTTTCCACAGCCTATGCATAAAACCCACAAATGGGAATTTCGATAAGTGGACAGTGTAATGAAAATTTTCAAAACAAAAAAAAAAAAAAAAAAAAAAACTGACAAGGGCACATATCAAGGAGGTTAAGACGTATCCAATACTTGATGCGAAATTTTCTTAGAAGTAAAGTCCATCTTTGTTGATAGAATTTCAAAGGTCACTTTCTTCGGAGCTTCGACAATGATATTGTGCTTCATATATACATGGAAAGCACTATGTTTCTACTTTCTAAAGAATCAAGTTTCATGGAATTTGGAGTCTTCAAGAAGAATTTTCGGAAAAAATATAGAGAAAATTGTCCAAAAAGTCCTAAATCACTTGTACGGTGACCAATTCAATCTTAAATCTTTCAATTGTATTAATTTAATCCTAATACTTTTGATGATTTGCTAATTTAGTCTTTTCGGCCAATCTTGGCCCTGAAAGTCACTAAAGTGACAATCTAGTTAGCATCGATAGTCCTACGTGGCACTATCAATGTAGACACTGGCAATTTTTACAAATTTTTATTTTTTTCTTTTCATATTTATTTTTTCTTTTTATTTTGGAGTCTAGGCTGGCAAGGTCACCAACCAATGCTTGCTTGGTTTGGATGAGGGCATTGCCGCCCTTGCTGGCCTATAGACAAGGGCCTTTGTGCGCTTGCTTGCCACATGCAAGGGTGTCGTGGCCCTCACCTATGGCTAGCAAGGGCGACCCAAAAAAAAAAAGAAATAAAATAAAATAAAAAAACAAAACAAAAGCAATAAAAAAAATTCAGAAAATTTTTAAAAGATAAAAATAAAAAATTGTCTATGTCAACACCATTGAAATTGACTAGGAGGCTTAAAATTGGCAAATCATCAAAAGATTTAAGATTAAATTGTTACAATTAATAGGTTTAGAACAAAAATAACAAATCGTGAAAAGGTTTAGAACTAAATTGATATAGTGAAAATGTTTATGACTAAATTGACTATCGTATAAAAGGTTTAGGTCTTTTTGGATAATTATCCCAAAAAATATTAAGAGCTAGTCAAGAAATCTGAGATTGAGTCTTTTAGTACTTCTACGTGCTTTATTGAATCCTATGCATTGTATTTTATTTCTAGAGTCCTTTGAGTCATGAGTTTCAATGGTAGCATTTATGATACGTCTAGGATTGTTGGTCTTTTCTTGGAAATAAAAGGTAAATGTCTTGGGATTTGCCTATACTTAGAAGGTTGTTTCAATTTGTAAATGTAGACAAACCCCTCTAAGGCTCCATAAACGGTGAGTTAATGTTTTCTGAATTTTTGAAAGTAAACAATTGGATTAGAGTTCCGTTAACTCTGTATCTCTTCGATAGATTCCATTGAATGGCGAATTACATACTTCATATCTTGAGGTGGATTCCTTAGGTACTGAGCATATACTCTTTATATGCCATATATTCTCAATTGGATTCCTTAAGCGGTGAGCACTTATCCTGTCATATGTCTTGTATCTTGAGGGGATTCTTTAGGTGGTAAGCGTCTCTCTTATTGTACTTGTGTCACCTTCTAATCTCCGAGCCCTCTAATATGAATTGGTATCAGAACCTAGGATATGGCTAGTTGTCTTTATTGTGGACTCAATGTCGCCCATCATGATGTCGAACTAGAAGATTTGAGTAGAACTGTACAACAACTTCAAGAATAATCAGGAAAATTTCAATTATTGTGACATGACGATCCCCGCTATTACCCTAAAGAAGAAGACAACAAAGAGGAGATTACCTCTTTCATGATGTCAGTCCCAACGCAACTAGTGATGAGGCTCCATTGTGCCATCTTTACAGGATTGGTGATTCTTATGATTTTGATGTCAAATTCGACATCTCAAAAGACTTCATCTATTGGCTTGAGACATGTTGAAAGAAAAAAAGTGCAATGTTTCTCCACTTAGGATGGTTTGTTCAACTATGGTACTTGCTTCATATTCATATTGGGAAATTACCCAATCTGTCCTAAACTTATTGTATAGATATCAATTCAATTATAAACTTTTCAATTTTATCAATTGAATCTTAAACTTTTACACGAAATTCTGATATAATCATTTTAGTCAATTTTTCCTGAAAATAGCTGACCAAAAAAAAGTTCTTTGTATATTCTCAAAACCATCCAAATGAAGTTCTAGCCATCATATTTTAAGAATTTTGTCAAGAAGATATTATAAGATAATAATTATCATTAAGTGTGGTTATTAAATATATGGAAAGAATTTGGCAATAAATATATGAAAAGAAAGCTACTTACCTTATACCATTGGAGTTCTCTTTGCATTTGAAACGCTGCCCCGGCTACCTCAGTTACCGCACAGAGGTTAGAGCAGTACTCTGTTGATACGTACTCTGCTGCTGCGCTCATCATTTCCTCCGAGTCGGCCACTGTGGGTCCTGGAACTAATGACAACTTATTGGTTGAGCTTACCTTCAAAAAGAGTCTGAGAATCCTTTCTTGGCGAAGCTTCACAGCTCGCGTCTCCAACCTGTCTTCACCATGCCGAATCCAAATACACTCTGGGAAAAATTGAATACATAGCTTCATGATTTCAGTGATTCCCCTTGCTGTAGCTTCATATAACGTGTGTCTCTCTTGGAAAAAATCAATGATCTCTGTGGATTTCGCATGAGAGATCGCATCGCAAACTTGTTTTGCCAACTCAATTGCTGCCATGTGTCTCAGCTTCATCTCGTGAATCCTCTTGATTATAGGAACTACAAAATGTTAAATAAAAAATGAAAACGAATAATAAAGCGGCGGCTATTGAATTTATTTAGAAAAAAAAAAACAGCAGTCCAGCTTTGCATCCCAATTTTTGTCATCAGACAACAGTTTACTATTTGTCGTATTTTCTCACAAAAGCCCCTACCACGTTGGTTTGGGTAGGCGGGTGATTGGGAAAACTATCTCATTCTACTTAATTTTTTTTACTCTTTTAAAAAAGCGATTTTGATATTTTTTTCTCCATTGGTTTAGTCCTCAAATGCAAAGTGTGACGTTTAGTAATTGCTCATGCAAAGTACTAAAAAGGTATAAAGTCATTTTTGGACTTTTCCAAGAAAAGGTTTATATCATGTCTGGATGAAAAAAAAAAAATTGGATGTAAAGAAAGTAAAGGTGATTAGAGGGCAACTGAAGAAAGTAATCTTCCTCGAAGTTTAAACGAGGCTTTATAATGTTAAATCATGACAAAGAGAATATAATTATGAGAGTTAACCTAATCGAACAGCTCCGAAAATAACCACTCCAATGACATCTATCCAGCTAGAGCAAATCATAGTAGTCTTTGCATGTATACGATTATTTTAGATAATAATATTCATATATGCATAGCAACTAGTAATAAAAATATCATATTATTTTTACAATCCATTGTATTGTTAGTCATGCTCAGCACAAGAGCAATTTTTTTTCTTTCTCCATTCTCTGTCTCTAATAAAATCAAAACTTCCAAATGAGGTCACATACTATTGCGTGAAGTTCAAGTTTACACCTAAATGACATAGTGAGTAGAGTTAACTTGACTCTATTCCGAATAATAAAAATATGCAACAACACTATACTTCTGTCTCCTTTTTGTTCTTCGACAAAAATAGAAGAATTAGGGACAAGGCTAAAGAGCATTTCGGGTGCATCCAAAAGTTGGGTCAAGGTGACAAATACAACCACAGGCAAAAGTTGTTAATAAGTTTTGCTTTACGAATTGTAGTATTTTTTTTAGTAGTGAGATGGTGTTTGGGCTCATTTTTTGTACACTTTGAATGGTCCACCTTCTCAATCTCGAGTAATTTAAGAGCGCATTCTCCCATATCGGCCTAATGTATTCACGATCTTATTTTTTGAGGTGCTTCCAACAAATCTGAAATACGAGATTATAAGAAGAGGAGAAAACCCTTTAATATCCAACCAATAGCTTGTTGGTACAGAACAGAATATATAACTTGGGTGGAATTCTCGGGATGCACAATTTTGTTGGGACCCACGAAACTCACTCCCATTGAAATATTCTTTATATTCCAAGCCCTTTGACTTTTCCCTCCTGCACCTATTACTATTCTTTCACGCCTTTTTAAAGTTGCCAAATAAAAGTGTAAATTTGCCATGTTAATACGATATAATGATAAACTCATGCCATCATCCATTGCAAACTTATTTTGGAGTCGATGACGCTAAGGGGCTTGCCCTCGGTCCCATGCCCAATCGAGATTGACGGAGAATTGCTAGGTTTATGTAACTCTATTCCATATCTTCTGCTTAGATCAATTAGCCATAAGCAAGAAATTCCTAGGTTAACATCAAATCTTGCCTCAATTTGCAGTTTTAAGTATGTTTTTTAGACTTCTTGCAATTAGAAGTTGGTGAATACTTAAAATCTTTCGAAATATAAAAATGTTAATACAGAAAATTTATAAATAACTTCGTTTGAATTTGAATAATATTTTGAAGGATTTTTATTAAATCAATTGATGGTATAAATAACTTGGATGGTACGTAGAAAATTTTAATTACAAAATTAACTTCAAACATGGATGTTACTCATTCAATGATGAATGTGTAACATTTTTTTTTTCACACAGACAATGGGCCTAACACAAATTCTTTTCCAAATTGTGCCAAAGAATTAATTGGGACCTTTTTTCTACTTAATACTTACAAAAGAAGTAAAAAGCAAACAGGCCAAAGAATTTTAGTTGGACGAAGAGAATAGAGATAGAGACGGTATCTTGATAAAATAGAAGCGTACCTATAATTTTGGCGGCATTCCAAAGTGACCTTGTAAGACATTGAAGTACTACAATCAATTTGCAAAGAAGACATAGTCATTGGATATGAAATCATTGTAAGACCTCGTAATTTGTTTGTCACATTGTCCTATGAAGTTCTACGATACTTATGCACTTGGTTAAATCATATGTGGTTCCCAGGGGATAGCTGATCTGTAAAGTAGTTCAATTTTAGGCCATTATTCAAGTAAAACTAGGTCAAGAAATCATGTTGACACCTAAATTTTAGCGACCCGTTTAGTTATTTACTGCATTAAAAAATTAGGGGTTAATTTTATCCCTGAAAATATAATTAATTGCATAACATATAGATTTAGGTGCATTTGCTTTTTTTTTTTTTTTTTTTTTTTTGCATTTGATCAGCGGCAGACGAGCTTCACCTTTACGAGTTGACAATTCAGTATTTTCAAATTATTCTTCCAATATTCAGTAATTATTGCATATATTCACATTAGGCGATATATTGCAGAAGATTGGAAGTTTAAGCATGAAATATCAAGAAGAATATCACACGTGGGGGTATTTTGAGCGATATATTCTATGTCTCAAGACAAGAAATATTTCATAATCAAAGGAGATTTCATGCATGAGCTGAGAAAGGAAGTGAAATAATTCACGAAAATCAAAGTTATTCACCTATATAAGAGCCACGTACGGAGAAGATAAAAGAGGCCACACTATTGATACATACGGCCATACAAAGCGGAGCTTCTCTAGGGTTTGTCGAGGAAAGAAACACAAAAAAAGTCAAAAAAAAAAAAGGGAAAGGAGAGATTGGACGTGAGAACAGGGGGGCACAAGAGAAAAAGTGCGCAGAGGAGAGAGAGAGAGCTTCAAAGAATACACGGCAGCCATAATTGAGAGCATTGAAGAGCAAGCTTCACCCCCCCATGGAGGTTCACCACTTTGCAGAAGATGCCAAAAGGAGTCTTCACCGTATGGAGAGATTGATGTAAAAATCCATCAACTTCGCGGTGTCCAGTCCTCGCCCGACGATCGGCAACAGCAGCTTGTTGCACCTATACATGTTCCGCTAGTTGACTCACAATTTAGCTTTGGCAAGTTTTGTTTATTTGTTTCTTTTGCAGGTTACGTAACTTTCACAATCGCAATCGGCGCCTCCCCGGCTATTCACAAGCCTGCGATTAAGATATCGCCGGCAACGCACGTCCTGGATGCCCAGGGGAGGATATGATGAGGTCTTCAAGAAATTGAGTGGGGTTGAAGACTCAGTCAAACAGAAAGATACCAGATTGCGAGTGAAAAGAATAAGTGGGCGCAACACGCGTAACCTTGCGAAAGGGGGGAAGAAGACGGTGGATGTTGCTATCTTTTGGTCTTCGTCCACACTTGACGAAAGAAGACAGCAAAAGTTGCGGTTTTTGTGGCCTCGCTTAATGCAAGCAAAAAGAAAAAAATATAGAAAAAGCATATTGCGAAGCCTTGATGCCAATACCTGCAGATTGAACAAACAAGCCCACAAGCCCCTTAGCAAAAACCAGCAAATTATTTTTATTTTGTTTCTCAGCGTACTTCAATTCAGAGAGTTCTTTATCGCTCTTCTTTGTGCAGGTTTTCCAGTGATTGTCCATGCACCAAGGAGCCCTAATAATCCCAAAGGTCTTCTGCGTTCGTTGTCGCCCAAGTCTGCCCATTGTCGCTTGTCCTTTCTGGCAAAGGGGGAGAATTGCAATTTGAACTTTAAACTTTGACTTGAAATTTTTTTGTGGTTGAATATGTTTGTTTTTGAGTATGACTTGAGTGAACTTGGGTGTGAACTTGAATTTGACTGACTTGGGTGTAGATTTTGATGCTTGACTGTTTGCATTTATATCAAGTGTTGTTGTATGGTATTACTCATGAAAGACTAACCAATTTTCTGTGGATGCAGAGTCTGATTGATTTATTGATCTTCATGAGATAGCCATATTGCTTGAGTAATGTTTTTGCAGGTCAAAGTTGTTCAAATCTACAGGAAAGTTTTGTCACCATCAAAAAAGGGGGAGATTGTTAGAGAAATCTTTCCAGAATATTTTGAAGTTCTGATGAACGTTTATCGCTAGTTTGGATAATTGTAGACCTTCTGTTTAAAGTCTGAAGACTTTCTAATCACCAGACTCAAGACTCAAGACTCAAGACTCAAGACTATTCTCATTGACAGTTTTTCTAATCCAGTGACGAAGGAAATCCAGAGCCGAAGTATTTGGTTGAGGATTTAGTTCTATCCTTTAGAGAAGATCTCTTGGCTGGATAAATATAACGGATTATTTTATTCGTAATCTAGATCGTTTGAAGATCCGATGGTCGACGAAATATTCTTGGAAGGTTCTATTTTTGGAAACCAAGATCCTGATTGTATGGGCAAACAGGATTGATGGACTATCGTCAGGTTCCTTTAATAGCTCGAATGATCTTCTTAATTGATTCCGTCCAATGGGTAGATTGGAGGAATTCCTTTGGTAAGTGCCAACGGGTATGATGGCATAAATGAGTATAAAAGGAAGACGTTCTAGTTGCTTTAGTGCATGATCGATAGAGAAATTCCAGAGTCTGAAGCACCTTGATTATTAGTCGATACATTTTGAGCGAAATTGTATACACAAAGAGTGTCTATACTTAGTGATACCTTGAGCGAGTGTGGTAGATCATCTACACCGTGAACTCAAGGAAGAACAACACTGTAACATCTCTTTGTTCATAGTGGAATCCAGCCAATAGGCTGTCAGTGCAGAAGAGTGGACGTAGGCTTGAATTAAGCCGAACCACTATAAACCGCGTGTTCAATTCTCTCTTTCTTTCTCTCAGTCTTACTTTGATTGTTATTTGTCGCAAATATATTAACTGTCTAGTATTGTGCAATTATCAAGAAAAAAATTTTATACACCTATTCACCCCCCTCTAGGTACTCATACTAGCTATATCAGCTCTCATGATAAGAAGATTCAGAAAGCTAAACAGAAAGGGGAGAAGATTCAATCCAAAGAAACAAAGTTTTCAAAAGCAACACACTAAGTCTGTTGAGGATGATGAATCCAATAGAGATGTAGTTTGTTTTGAATGTAAGAAAAAGGGATACATCAGACCCAACTATCCCCTTGTGAGGAAAAAGAAAGGAAAAGCTGAGAAATATCGAAAAGCACTCAAAGTAGAAACTTGGATTGATACAAAATGTGAAGAAAGTGATGATGATTATGCCAATATTTATCTCATGGCACAATCAGACTCAGATTCAAACTCCGAGACAGACTCAGATTCAGAAAGTGAATTTGAGGTAAGTAATTTGAATATTCCTTCTAGAGTCTTTAGATACATTGATGAATTGTGTTTTAGTCTCAAAACTTCTCTCAAAAGGATTTCCAAACTCAAAAGAGAAAATTCTGCACTAAAGCAACAGGAAAATGTTTGGAAAGAAAAGATCAAAAGTCTAGACAAAAGTGTTACTATTTTGAAAGAAAATGCAGACAATCTTTCGAAAGAAAATACATTTTTGAAAAATGACATCTCAAATATTTCTAAAAGATTTTCCATAGGATTTGAGAAACTTGAAAAATTCTTTCAGTATAAAGACCTTACTTCAACAAATCAAGTTTAGGAATGACTGCTGAAATTATTCCGCTAATTGATTTTCCAAAAGTAAATGAAAGAATTAAACAAAGACCTATAAGAGATGCTTACAAAAATCATTTCCAAAAAGTTTTTGTAAAACTAGTAGGTCGCAGTGTTCTTAATTGTTCTAAGTGCAATAGCTCAGACCATTTTAAGAAAGAATGTCCTATGGTTTGGAAACCTGTAGAGAAGGTTTGGGCAAAGACCGTTTATAACACTAACACCAATGGACCCAAGAAAATATGGGTACCAAAGAAAGTTTAAGTCTCTTTTCTAAATGTAGGTCACTATCAAGGAAAAGATTAAATGGTACCTAGATAGTGGATGTTCAAGGCATATGACAGGAGATTCAAATTATTTCATAAAGCTTGTTCAAGTTAATGGTGGAAATGTTTCCTTTGGAGGAAACAGCAAAGGAAGAATTATGGGATACAAAACTGCAAATATTGGAAGTCTCACGATCAGTAATGTTTCCTTAGTGAAAGGACTCAACTACAATTTGCTAAGTATCATTCAGCTGTGCGACACCGGTTTCAAAATCAACTTTCAAGAAGGAATATGTTCAAGAACCAGTAAAGACTCCTCTCAGTCTTTCACGGGTCGAAGACATGGAAACATCTACCTCTTGGATGTCAAACCAAATGAAACTCAATGTCTAATCTCAATTCAAGAAGAAGTAAACTTATGGCACAGAAAACTTGGGCACATCAACATGAAGCAAATAGCCAAAATTTTAGTAAAGAAGCTTGTTTGTGGACTACCCAATCTGCCATATCAAAAGTCTGATTTATGCACACCATGCATGTTGGGAAAACAAGTAAGAAACTCCTTCAAACCAATAAATCAAGTTTCCACTGATCGTGTACTGCAGCTCTTGCATATGGATCTCTTTGGACCAACCATAACTCAAAGTATTGGAGGTAAGAAATACTGTTTAGTGATTATGGATGATTATTCATGATTCACTTGGGTATATTTCCTGGCAAGTAAGTTTGAAACATTTTCTTGTTTTACAAAGTTTGCTAAAAAAAGGTCAAAAATGAGAAATGGTATGTTATTTCAAGTATATGGACAGACCATGGAGGTGAATTTGAAAATCAAGACTTTACAAAATTCTGTGATGAATCTGGTTTTCAGCATGTGTTCTCTTCTCCATATACTCCAGAGCAAAATGGAGTCATGGAAAGAAAGAATAGGTCGCTTCAAGAAATGGCTAGAACTCTTTTAATTGAAAGTAACATATCTTCACGTTTTTGGGCTGAAGCAATTTCTACAACATGTTATATTAGTAATAGAGTCTTTCTAAGGCCTATTCTGGAGAAAACTTTATACGAGTTATTCAAAGGAAAGAAACCTATTGTTTCATATTTTCATGTGTTTGGATATAAATGCTTTATATTGAAAAATGCAAATGATCGAGTTGGTAAGTTTGAAGAAAAATCATATAATGGTATTTTCCTTGGACATTCTATCACAAGCAAAACTTACGAGTTTACAACAAAAAGACTCAATCTGTGGAGGAATCAATGAATGTCAAATTCCAAGACTTTATGCAAAATCAATCGATTCATACTCATCTTGAAAAATCCGAATCTGCTCCAGACTCTACAAAATCTAAATCTCCAGAAGCAGTTCAACCTTCAGAAGATGAGCAACAAATGATCAACGAAGATTCAAATGAGGAAAAAGATCAACAGTCTGTCAAATCAACCAGCAACTGGAAGCATAAGTCCAATCATCCCAAAGATCTTATTATTTGTGATATTAATGAAAGAATTCGCACAAGATCCAAAAGGCGCAAAGAGTCTAGTGCTATGGCTCTTGTTTCTAAAATAGAACCCATGAGCATAGAAGAAGCTTTAACTGATGAAAGCGGGATTGAAGCTTTGCAAGAAGAACTTAGGCAATTCAGCATCAATGATGTCTGGGAATTGACTTCTAAACCGAAAGGTAAAACCATTATTGGAGCTAAATGGGTTTTCAGAAACAAGATGAACAAGAAAGGAAAGGTCGTAAGAAACAAAGCAAGACTCGTGGCCAAGGGATATACGCAAGAAGAAGGGATAGACTATGATGAGACTTACGCACTAGTAGCAAGGTTAGAAGCAATTAGATTATTACTTTCTTTTGCTTGTTATAAGAATTTCAGGTTATTCCAAATGGACGTCAAAAGTGCCTTCCTAAATGGATTTATCCAAGAGGAAGTCTACGTGGAACAACCACCCGGTTTTGAAGACCTAAGGAAACCATACTCTGTATTCAAACTGAAAAAGGCTTTATATGGTTTAAAGCAAGCACCTCAAGCTTGGTACGACAGACTAAGTAAGTTTTTAATTCAAAATGGTTTTGTCAAAGGTAAAGTAGATACTACATTATTTATCAAAAGAGAAAGCAAAAGTTTTCTACTTGTTCAAATTTATGTTGATTATATTATTTTGGATCTTCTAATAAAAATCTGTGCAATAAATTTTATAAGTCTATGCAAAATGAGTTTGAAATGAGCATGATGGGTGAGCTAACCTTCTTTCTTGAGCTTCAAGTGAAACAAATGAAGGAATGAATCTTTATTCATCAAGAAAAATATGCTAAAGAACTGGTCAAAAAGTTTGGACTAAAGAATTGCAAAAAGACTGATATACCAATGTCAAGTTCTTTGAAGCTGGACATGGATAGAGAAGGAAAGAAAGTAGACCAGAAGTTGTACATGAGTATCATTGATTCACTTCTTTATCTAACTGCTTCTAGACCTAACATTTTGTTTAGTGTTTGTATTTGTGCCAGATTTCAATCAGATCCTAAAGAATCTCATTTAAGTGTTGCGAAGCGTATTATCAAATACATTACCTCAACTTCAAACTTGGGTTTCTGGTATCCTAAAGAAGGAGACTTCACTCTTCTTGGATACTTAGAAGCAGACCTAGCTGGTTGCAGAGTTGATAGCAAGAAAACCTCGGACACCTATCAACTACTTGGAAGCAGGACAATATCTTGGTTTTCAAGGAAGCAAAGTATAGTAGCTCTTTCTATGACAAAAGCAGAGTATGTAGCTCTTGGAAGTTGTTGTTCACAAATTTTGTGGATAAAACAACAGCTGAGAGACTTTGGAATTGAAGATTCATGTACTGAGATCAAATGTGACAACACCAGCGCAATCAATCCCACCAAGAATCCAATTCTTCATTCAAGAGCAAAACATATAGAGATTCGACATCATTTCATTAGAGATCATGTTCAAAATGGAGAATTTTCGATACAGTTTATTGATTCAAAGAATCAACTGGCGGATATATTTACAAAACCTTTGGAGAAAAATCAATTTGAAGTTATGCGTTCCAGACTCAATATCTTAAAGTCTGAGGAAGTTCAGACTTAGCACTGAAAGTCTAAAGGCTCTCAGTCTCGAACAATCAAGATCTACGACTGTAAGTTATTTCTATTTTAGAAATTTATTTCTCGGATCAAATCTTGAAAAGGTACAATCATCCGAAATTGATTGGTGTTATTTTCCAGTTTTTGTGATTACAGCAAACCTTCCTTTTCGAAAAGAAGTTATTTTGAAATGACAATTATCTAATTTTTTGAAAATGCAGTTATTTTTAAAAGGTATTTTTATATTTCCTTTTTTACGACGTTTCGTATGCCTCACATTGACTGCCTTATATAGTATCGATTCTTCTTCGTTTTACTCACAAAAACCCTAAGAGAGCACCAATCTTCCACTTCTATCTTCTTCTCTTGTTTAATCCTCGAAAAAATTTTCATCTTTTTTGGGAAACAAGCTTGGAATCTCTCAAAAACTGTGAAAGATGTCGTCTCAAAGGAAGTCTTCGAGGATCGGGAACAGGGGACCACAGCAAATGCGTGAGGGGCCTACGTATTTTGATCTCACCGAAGAAGAAGAATCTCCTAGACAGCAACATAGCCCACAACATTTTCAGTAACGTCCATCTCCTCCATCTAGACCTCAAGATGTTGCACATCGAGAAGAGGAAGAAATCATCGAAGACGCAGAGCCTGTAAGTACTCATAAGCCCTCTTTTACCTATAAGCTATACCGTGCTTTGAAGAGGAGTGGTACTCCGTTGAACTACATTGATGAATTTCTTAAGGACAAAGGGTATAGAAATGAAACTTTCTTCTTACACACCACGGAACGTTTGGCAATTGCCCCTACAAGGTCGGCGAAAGAAGCTTTGGTGAATATCCCAAGTGATCCACGGGTTGGAGGGTTGAATCAACCAGATGGGAATGATGATGATCGGATGTACATTCAGTTTAAACCTAGAATGGGTGTTGTAGCAAAAATCCTAAGCAAAAAGACGGATTTATTTCGATTGGAGGAACACAAGCAACTGTACTCTAACTTGCTGAAGCGTGGGGTGATAAACCCTAGAAGTGTAGACTTTGATTTTCTTAACTCTGTGAATGTCAATCTGCGGGAAAAATTCAATCTTCTTCAACTCGAACAGTTTTGTTCTGAAACTACAGAAGCTCATGTTGAACTTACTGCTTATTTCTATTCGAATCTCAGTTTCTTGGATGCGAATAGATTCTCTTTTAGTGTTTGAGATCAAGACTATGTGGTTGACATGAATTCGTTGGCTGATGTGATTGGGGTTGAAAGAGGGAGATATCAACCTATCAGTGTGTCTATTACTCGTGCAACGTTGGAGCTTGTTCAGGATAGAAGGACGGAAGGAAATATTTATTATGTGAGAATGAATGCGTCCAACATTTTGTTTCACAAGATAGTGATTAACTATCTTAGACCAAAATCAACCTCAAAGATTGACGTTTCAAACTCGGAAGCAAAGTTGATGTACGCCATCAATGCTGGTAAGAAATTCTCTCTTGCACACACTATTATGTTCCACATGTATAGGGTAGTGGTGAAGGACACATGTATATTTGAACGTTCAGCCTCCCCAGATTCTTTGTGTTCGAACGTGCGATCAAATGGTGGTGGGACTGAGAATGGTCTCAAAAATGCGTATGAAGGAACTTACCAAGGCAGTTCAAGGAGAAAACCCCTGTCAAGACTCATTCAGTCTCTTCAGCGGCAAAGCGAAAAGGGAAGGAGCCCATGGTTGCTCCATCCAAGAAAAGAAGAGCACTCATCATTGAGGATGAAGATGATGAGGATGATGTCACCATTTCTACAATGGCATTGAAGAACTTGAGTCATTCTATTCCAGAATCAATGGAGAGATAAGGAAAAGACAAGGATGAGACAGAACAGAGGATTGGAGAGAGAGAAGATTTGGAGAAAGAAGTAGAGGAGAGAGATATCTAGGAGGAAAGAATTGAAGAAGAAGAAGCAGAGCATGAGGAACACTTTTCTCCACCTGAAGGCATGGAAATAGGGGGAGATCCTGAGAAAAGAGGAACGTCCTCAATCCCTGCAACTAGTGAAGGAGTAAGTCGTTCTCCAGTAGATCCAGAGGACATCTCTGCCACTCAATTTCCTGAGGAGGGACATGAGGTTTCATCACCCAATCTGCGTGATCGTGTTGAAATGCCATCATTTGCCAATACTCCATCTAATCGTGCAGAGGCAAGTACTCAGATAGACAATTCTTTTGGAAATGCGAGGCCAAATTTATGCTCTGGGATGCGAAGTACAAAACTTGCAAAATGCAGGTCAAACCTTTTCAGTTTCTTTGCATGATCAGATCAATGCCCTTGCTATTCAAGTTCAAGCAAATGCTAAGGGTGAAGATGTGGCGCAACTGAAGGAGGATTTGAAAAAGCTGGAAGGGATTGTCCAGTCAATGGGAGATTTCCAGCTTGTTCGTGTTCCCAAGCAATCTTAAAGCCATTCTCTTTTCATCTCTACCTTTTTAATGATGACAAAAGGGGGAGAGATGTGGTGCAGATTTGATTTTAAACTTTGAACTCACTTTTTTGAACTTTTGTGTCGATTATGTTTGATTGACTTGACTTTTGTGTTTGGTTATTTGGATTTGGACTGGATTTGGATTTGACTGTTTGAACGTTTGTTTATCTTAAGCACTATTCATATCTCATGGCATTGCTCATTTATAGAACTAACATATTTTCTGTGGATGCAGATTCTAATGATATCTTTATTAAGCCATTTATCTTTTGTGAGATATCATTGTTTGCTTGAGTAATATTTTGCAAGTTAAAGTTATCCAAATCTACAGGAAAGTTTTGTCACCACCAAAAAGGGGGAGATTGTTGGAGAAAGCTTCCTTGAGTGTTTTGAAGTTGACAAAACGTTTCCATCAGTATAGTCTTGTAGACTCTACAATCAAAGTCTAAAGACCTCCGGACTGCCAGACTCAAGACTCAAAGTCTATCCTCATTGACAGCTTCTAAGGACGTCAAAGAAGGCTTATCTGAAACAAAGTATTTCGTTAAGGATTTGATTTTGTCAACTGAAAAAGATCTCTTAGCTGGATATAGCATGTCGGAATCCATTATTCAAATCAAGATAGATTCAGAGATTTTAGATTTGTTGATTGGCGAAATATACTTGGAAGGTTTTACTTATAGAAACCTAGATCCTGATTGTATGGGTGAGCAGGATTGATGGGCTATCGTCATGTTCCTTAAATAGCTCGAAGATCTTCCTAATTGATTCTGTCCAACGGATAGATTGGAAGAATTCTTTTGGCAAGTGCCAATGGGTGTGATGGCATAAAGGAGTATATAAGGAAGACATTCCAGTTGTTTGAGTGTGTGCACGAAATCTTGTACGCAAAAGAAAGTTTATATCTTTGAGAGACCTTGAGAAAGTGTAGCAGAGTCTCTACACTGTGGAATCAAGGAAGAGCCTTTCTGTAACAACTCTTTTGTTCATAGTGGAATCCAGCCAGTGAGTTGTCAGTGCGGAAGAGTGGACGTAGGCTTGGATTAAGCCAAACCACTATAATCTATGTGTTCATATTATCTTTTCTACGCTCTTTTACTTTGATCATAACTCGTTTTGTTTACAAGAAGCAAATTTTCTTTTCATAATCTATTGTTGATTAGTGCTGCACACTTATCTCGAGAAATTGTTTTTACACCTATTCACCCCCCTCTAGGTGCTCATACTAGCTTTCACAAAAATGACGCCTGAGAAATACATGTGATTTGATGAAGGAGTATACCATTAAGGAATTATGGTATGAGTGGGAATGACCTAGAGGTGGTTCGAATGACATGTAATCAACTAAACCGTTTGATCAATGCTTGATTGGATGTCGTGAATTGTTTGAATATCTGTGTTTAATCTTAATTTGCAGGTGGAATTTGAGGCCAATGTAAGTCCTTTGATCTGTGCGTGTTTAGGCAACCCATGGTGTATTGGCTTACTAATCGGGTCTTAGGGGGTAGAACTCGCTGAGACGTGGTCTCATTGGTTATTGAATAACCATTTCAGGACCCTGAGGGGGAGCCAAGGAGGAGGAACCTAAGGAGGAGAGCACTGATGTGAAACCTGAGGAGGAGAAAGATTTTTGAAGCAGAAGATGATCCAGAGAGGGATCTTGAGTACAACCCGGATGTGGATTGAGATCCCATCCCTTTTGTGAACCCTGTCTTAGTGTAGATAGGTGTGAGACAAGTATGTTGTGAATAGTATTGTAAATATACTATGAGTTGTGCTGTTAATAAAAGTGTGGTTGTGAATTTCAATATGAAAAATATGGCTTGCTTTTCTATCACATTATTTTATTGTCTGGAGATTTATAACTGTTTCCACATGCGTAATAAAAAGAAAGGGTCGGCGATACTTAGTCTTGGGATATCGCACTTTAAAATTGACCTGGTAGAAGGATGGGCGTGTCCCCGAGGATCGGGGCGTGATAGCTTTCCCCAACCAAAGAACCAACTTAACTTGGTAAAGACTCAACCTCTATCATGTTGTAAATGGATGGATGAACTTTTTAGTAAAAAAGAGGAACCAAGTCATCTTAAAGTGATGGTCCCATCATTAAGGAATGAACCTAATGATCTGTAGCACTAGAGTCTAAGGCTATAGGCCCAATAGTATAGGTCTACCTTAGACTCCTATGGATAATCTTTTATTTTTATTTTTATACACTCATCTAATCCAACTCTATAAAGTGGAAAAAAGAAGATGTGCTTGCTTGGTGTAATTGTAGGGGCTCACCTTTACTTTAAGGGACGTTCTTTTATAAAACTCTTTGATAACTGAGTATCTTACCCATTTTTGCATGCTCTGTTTACTTCGTTGTTGAAAGTATCTAACCAGGAAAGCAACCCAATGGCGACGCTACCAAGTGAACAACAACGAAATTCGAATCATGCAGAACCAATAGCAGGTATCGGTTCAAGTTCCAAGCGACAAAAATTAGAATATAGCCGATATGGTCTTAAAATATTCCAGAACTTGTATTTTCTTCATAATTCTATTTCTATGCTTTGTCATCGAACAAATATAACCCTGACCTCGGCTAAGAAAATCAATTTGAGAAGGACTTTGTGCTCACTTTTTCTCCTACATTTATTGAAGATGTTCGTGTAAGCGTTCCATCATATCCTTCTCAATCAAGAGGTGCTCCAGGTGCGTTATCCCTCGGAAGGGTTATTCCATTTTGAAATTAATACTTGGAGCGGATCTTCATGAAATTGTTCCTTTCTGGGACACTTCTTAGTTCTCACTATGAGCAAGAAAAAAAAGTATTAACTTGGCCTGAAAAGTCCTCATCCATTGCAGAAATACTGGAAAACGGAGTGGATGCACACTATTACCGACCATTGATCGAAGCTGCATTAAGGGGTGATTGGGAATTTGCTAAAAGATTTTTCGAACGAGATGCTGCTTCAAGGACGGCCAAAATAACAAGCAGATCAGAAACAATGCTTCACATAGCCGCTTGGATTGCACTAGACCAATTTTTGGAGAAACTGGTTGAGCTCTTTTCTCCACATCCGGAAGAGCTTGAAATGGTTGATTGTGACGACCGCACAGCCCTCCACATTGCTGTCCTGTGTGGAAGGATAAGGATGGTCAAGGCATTAGTTAGAAGTAATCCTAGGTTGACGCAACTTGACGATAAGGAAGGACGTGTTCCTTTGGAAATATCTGCTTCGGAAGCTTATATGCGTAAGGATATTGCTTGGTTCCTGGCGAAAAATACAATAGACGATGAAAGTCAGCCCTTCAGCGGTCCCTATGCATTTTTCCTCATTTATAGTCTCACCGTCGCTGGTCACCATGGTAAGATCACCATCACCCTTTATCTCAATTCCATCTGTTTTTTCCTTCATTCTAGACTTGGCTTCTTTTCGTGATCGACTCTTCTGGTGAATTTGGATAGATATAAACCTTTATCTAGTAGGGCGGTACCCTCACCTAATTACCTTGAAATACTCGCGCATACTGGACCAGTTGGCGATAGTGAAGTCTAACTTTCCCAGCGGAACCAGGCTCAGTATTATGGAAGCATTGATATACAAATGTTCGTCCTTTCTGCACTCGCATCCCTTCATTACTGATTCCCTTCAAGATGATCATACCCACCTCATCACCTGTCCTTTTGTTTCTCTGAACTGAAGGTCTTCCGGTGGACTTGAGCTACAAACCAACAGACGACAATTCAGATCCAGGTAAGCCACAAATTTTGTAGTTGGGCATCATCTAATTTAAGAAATTCCAAGATTTCTTACTTAAGCAGTTTTCTTATATTAGCAAAGGAAACCAAAAATGACTTTTTCTTTGAAGGATATATTCTGGTTCCCAAGTTTGACTTGAATCGAAACTACTTCATGGATCAGATATCTGGTGTGAATCACATATGATTTAACCAGGTGCATAAGTATTGTATAACTTATTTAATAGACAACAAAATGAGCGAATTACGACGCAACTAGTATAAAACGAGCTGCAAAACGAAGCAGAGCTAAACTGATTAATCCATGTGAATGTTAATGCTGTTTGTTTCAATCTCTGTGGCTATCAACCATTGAGATTGTCAAGACACCAGTAATTATAATCTATGTAGTAAAGTATCTTCATTCCATCTACACTCAGTGATTTCTTATCCACTTACTTGGTTCTCTCTACGACCTACTTGTAGCATTTCAACGTCTTACAAGGTCATTTTGGAATACCACCAAATTTGTAGGTATGCTTTCATTCTATGAAGATACTGTCTCTTGTCTCTATCTCTCAGTGATTTCATATCCACTTACCTGGTTCTCTCTACAACCTAATTGTAGCATTTCAACTTCTTACAAGGTCAATTTGGAATGCCGCCAAATTTGTAGGTATGCTTTCATTCTATGAAGATACTGTCTCTTGTCTCCCCCCCAACTAAAAGTCTATTTTGTTTTTTTTTTTTTTTTTGATACCCTTCCTGTTTGTTTTTTAACTTCTTCTATAAGTAGAAAAACGTTCTGATTAATATTATGGCCCTAATTTGAAAGGGATTTTAATTAGGTCCATTGTCTATGTAGAGAAGTCTTTACATAGTCCCGTTGAATAAGTGACATGTGTGTTTTTTTTTTTTGGTCGATTGTGACATGTGTGTTTGAAGTTTAGTTTTCTAGTTACATTTTTCCATATATCAACCATCCAACAATGGATGTATAACTTATTCTTTTGCACCACATTGGATTCTAATAAAAATCTTTTATATATGTGGTTCTATGATTCCCTATGTCAATGCTTGTATATTTTTAAAGATCTCAGCTCCACCATTGCAAGAGTAGCGTTTTCTAAAATAAAAATTAAAAAAAAAAATTAAAATTGCAAAATGGGGCGAGATTTGATGTTAACTTAGGAATTTATCTTGCTTATGGCTAATTGAATGAGAGATACATAAACCTGGGACTTCCCCTTCAATCTTGATAAATGTTCGCTTCATCAATCTCTACAAAGCGTCTAAATATTTGTGAAAAAATAAGAACAGTAAACCCAAATGTAATTGTTTCCTCCCTTATGGGTGAAGTGCTTAATCCTAAATATTATTTTCTTTATTTCTTTAAGTGCTACTTCATCTCAATTCAACACGATATGATATGTTCAGAGGGTGCAGGAATCAAGCGTGGGACCAGGGGAAAGCCCCTAGCATCATTGACTACAAAATTAGATTGCAATAGATGAAGGCACGGGTGTATCCTTTACACGCATTTAATACAGTATATTTACACTTTAATTTGGCAACTAGGCGTGAAGAATAGGAAATGGGGAAGAAAACGGATGGGCAAAATCAAATGATTTGTTTGGAAGGGCTTCGAATAGAAGAATATGTAGGGGAAGCAATTTTATTGGGCCTGGACAAAACCGAGCATCCCAGAAATCCACTCGTTATATATCCTGTACCAATAAGCTGTTAGCTAGAGGGTAAGGAACTTTGCTCTTCTATTATAATCTTGTATTTTGTTGGAAGATTCTAGAAATAGATCCTAAGTACACCAGATCAACATGGAGGAGTACGCTCTTAAAATTATCTAAGAAGGTAAACCACTTGAGGTGTGCGAAAGCTAACCCAAATATTATCTGACCACTATGAAACAATCCTATAATTTTCAAAACTTATTCTTAACTTTTGCCCAAAGTTAGACTCACCTTGTCATATTGTCCTTAATTATTCTATTTTTATCGGAGAACAAGAAGGAAAAAGGCCGTTGCGTATTTTTATCAAATAAAAAATTGCTTTAGAATAAGGCCGAGTTAGCTATACTCGCCATATCATGGAGGTACAACAAATAAACTTGAACTTGACATACCAGTGTGCGACCTCATGTGGAAGTCTTGATTTATTCGATAGAATGGAGAAAAGCAATACTTTTGCTATTGCACTGAGCGCAACTAACAATACAAAGGATCGTACGACTTCTTACGAGCTGCTGGGCACATATGGATAATATTGTTTAAAGCAATTATATATGCAAAGATTTGCTGTGATTTACTCGAGCTAGAAACGTGTAATTAGCATGGTTACTTCAGAGTCTTAATCACGATTTGCATTATAAAGCCTCGTCTGAATTTCCTTCTCTTTCTTAATAAATGAAGATCTAGTCATTTCCTTCATCCCTTCTTTCTACCCTTGCAGAAAAACTTCAAGAAAGATCACTTTCTTCACTTACCCTCTCATCTGTTCTGCTTTTCCACATCCTATTATTTTTCTCTGTTAAGACATTATATAACCCTTTTTTGGAAAAAAGTTTCAGGAATGAATATACCTTTTTTTTTGTACTTTGCATCAGCAACTTATAAAACCCACACTTTGCATCTGAGGACAGAATGCCGAAAGAAAAAGAAGATCAAAATATATTCCAGAAAGATATAAAAAAAAAAAAAATGACATCGTTTTCCCAATGTACCACCCAAGTACCCAACCCAAGCTCTCAGTGTGGTAGGGTTTTTGTGGGAAAATACGACAATTAGCAAAATGTTGCTAGAAGCAATTTGGTGTCTGATAAAAAACTTGGAGAATTTTTTTTAGCGCAATTCAACTTTCGCCTCCTCGTTTTTCATTTTCATTTAACATTTTGTAGTTCCTACAATCAAGAGGATTCACGAGGTGAAGCTGAGACATGTGGCGGCCGTTGAGTTAGCTCGAAAAGTTTACACTGCGGTCTCTCGTATGACAACTACTGAGATTACCGAGTTTTTCATAGGGCAGGAGATGCTTGCCGGAGTTGTATCCGGGGGAATCCCTGAACTCGTGAAGCTATGGATTGAGTTTTTCCCGGAGCGTGTTTGGCTTCCGGATTATAATGCGTCGTTGAGGACATTTGCTGTGGTGCATCGCCAAGAAAGCATCCTCAGACTCTTTCTGAAGGGAAACTCAATCAATGGCTTGTCATTCATTCTAAAGCCCAATCCGAAAGAATGGAAGCAAATTATGCTCGCAGTAGCAAAGTACGGCCCTAATTTACGTGGTGTAAATGAAGTCTCCAGGGCAGCTTTTAAAATGCAATGAGAACTCCAACGGTTTAGGGTAAATATCTTTCTTTTCATATTCTCAATAACCGCTTTTAATGATAATTATCATATCTTCTTGCCAAATTTCATAAACTATGACGGCTAGATCTTTATTTGGATAGTTTGGGAGCATATGTAGTTACTTTCTTTAATAGCAGTCAGGCGATATTTTGGTAAGTTCTCATACACCTCAGTTGGTCCGTCTCCCCGATCGATGTTAGGGGCCCCCCCCGGGGGGGTGGGGTGGTGGTGGTGGTGGTGGGGGTTGTGGGGTGTGTGGGGGCGGCGTGCGGGGGCGGGCCGGGGCGGGGGTGTGATGCGGTGTTCGGGGTTCAGGGCGCATTCGGGATTTTAGTCCTGACATATTCTCGACAAGGCTTGAGTCGTCCACAAGCAGAAGAGTAAATTCTCTTAACATTTAAGCCTACATAGAACTTTTAAATGACACAAACATAAATCATTTAAGTAAGTTGAGAAACGACGCTAAATCAAAGAACAATTTACAGAAAATGAGGGAGACTGATTAGAGAAATTGGGGCACAGAAAACTGATTGAAAGTCATCATAATAAGATTGCAACTGTCATCTGCCACTTAATCTAATTGCAAGAACTCTTTCTCAAATCCGACCGACTCTTTCTATAGGTTTCTGTCGTGATGCAATTTGGGGATTATTGTGCAAATCAATTAATGTATTATCCACATATATTAATTTGGAGAAAAATAAGCATTTTAATCAGATTTGCTTATGTTTCCTCGATAGTTGTGCTAGTTCCAGTGTATCATATTTTGTATTTAAGATTATAGTGTAGTCCACATATAATTAAATGTATGTAAATGGATAATGATTTTCTTGAAGTAATATGACTTAAACGTTAAATAAGTCTCTTATCTCCTTCAGACGTTGCTTCAGCGGGGTTTGGGAAAATTTTCAATAATTTATCCACTTACCGTAACTCATATTTTCGAGTATTATGCATAGGCTATGGATATGTATATCAGCCCTGACTTGAGAATCGCCATTGACAAAGGGAAAACATTTTGGGAAATATTCATGGAGAATCACAAAGAGTTGCTTGACAATGGAGAGAAGTGGGTGAAGGAGACGGCAAATTCATGTATGCTCGTCCCAATTCTAATTGCCACAGTGTTGTTCACTGCTGCTTTCACTGTGCCTGGAGGCAATGACAACAATACCGGAATCCCATTGTTGTTGGGAAAGGACTCTCTTCTGGTTTTTGCAATTCAGATATATTAGGTTTGTTCTCCTCTGTGACGGCCATCATGTTATTCCTAGCTATCTTAATTTCGCAGTATGACTGGGAAGATTTTCTTCGCTCGTTGCCTAAGAATATCATAATGGGGCTTTCTTTTCTCTTCCTCTCCCTGGTTTTCATGCTAGTGGCCTTTGCTGCAACTCTCACGATTGTGCTGGACAAGAGACTGCAGTGGGTTTTTATTCCCATCACTTTGCTGGCCTCTCTGACCGTGTTTTCATTCTTAGGGCTACAGCTTCCCCTACTAGTCCGAATGGTTAAATCCACTTACGGGCCAAGCATCCTTCGTCCTGTGGACATTCGAAAGTGAGGCATAATTATCGGACGATATCACATTACAGCTGATTGTAGTGGGGGAAATGCCACACTTGATGTATTTCCTCAAAGTATTTGAACAATTACTATGCAAAATTATGTTTCCCTACCTTGTTACCATATATATATATGGAATAAGTTGATCAATTTAAAGTGTCAAGCTACAGATATTTCAAAGTGAATTCTATAAATGTATGGAAATTATCGTGAACATCTTCCACCAGAGTACGCTTAATCATGGAACATAACTTTAAAAAAAAAAAATAGTTTTCTTTTTCTTTTCGTATTTTAGATGCAGGAACTTTCTCCATCAACTTAAATATTCAGCCTCCAGGTATTTCAAAGTACAATCTCTACAGTGTAGAAGCTATTATTTTCTACATTTATTACAAAATATGCATAATCACGGAATCACTTTTCAAACATTTATTTTTCCTTTTATACCTTATGACTTACTCTTAATAACTATAAAATTGGAATTACATCAGATATAAGATTCTGTCCACATAAATTGTGAACCACATGGAATTATACCTGTCATAGATCTTTGATAATTCATTCAATCAAACATATAGAGTTTTCAAAATAGAATCCAAATATACATAAACAACTACATAGAATTTAGATACAAATAAAAAATTTGGAAAAATTATCCCATTGGTCATATTTTATGGATCCTAATTCAATTCTAAGCATTCCGATTTTGTTAATTAATTTCTAAACCTTTGTGCAGAATTTCAATGTAGTCTTTATAGTTAATTTTAGCCAAAGAACTTACACCGAATAGTCCTGACAAATCAACTGAGCCATATCCCCTCGAGCCAAGTGAAGCATGCATGAAGGAGCGACCCCCTTTGCGAGGAGGCACCCCTTCTCCCGAAGTTACGAGGTTATTTTGCCGAGTTCCTTAGAGAGAGTTGTCTCGCGCCCCTAGGTATTCTCTACCTACCCACCTATGTCGGTTTTGGGTGGGTGTAGGGTGGACGATTTTAAAGCGGACTTTCCATTCATTAAATAGAGCAGATCGCCGGTTCGCTACCAAACTTATTCCAATTCAATGAGTATTCTCAATATTATGCCTTGAAGAGGACTAAACCGAAAATCTTTGATGTGATAGTTTAGTCATCGCTAGTCATCCTACCTGGCACATTGCCACATTAGTAATCTCTGGTGAAAATTGGCCAGAATGACTATATTGAAATTTCGTGCAAAAGTTTAGAATTCAATTGGCAAAATTCGAAAGTATAGGATTGAATTGGCCTCTATATAATAAGTTTGAGATTGACTTGACAATTTCCCTAAATAATTTCTTTAAACATTTATTCCTTTCGTAACTTATTATCAAAATTCCTATAAGAATTAAATATTTGAAATTTAGGTATTTGCTAATATTACAGATCTGCTAGCATTAGAGGTTTGCTAAACTAACCTCAAAAGCAAATCAGTGCATAAAGCTTGCACAAGAGTGTGCCACGTGACTCAATGTCATGCGAGTTTTACCCACTTTTATATTTATTGAAAGATAGATTTTGATACTGAACTCACGTTGAAATGTTAGGATCATCTCTTTAAATTACCTCATTTCACTCTGAAATTTTGAGAGCACCTAATTTTATTGTAACCTTTCCAATAAGACATCATTCACCCGACACCCTTGTTTGTCTCAAATGATATTGCCACCTTTTCGGTGAAAACACATGGTGAAATTAAAACCTAAGGATCTAAACTAAACAATACTTACACCTGACGATAGTGAGTAGAGCTTTCCGGTGGCATGAGGGCGGCAAGATTCCCAAAAATGGGTTTAAACAGTACTTGAATTTGAAATTTTATGAGCTTATGGCAAAAAAATTAATCATACGCCGCACCTCAACACTTTAAGGCACATCGTCTTGTAGAAGAAAAAAAGTCTTAGATGCACCCGGTGCATGTAAGCCCATCTCACATGTATCGTTGGATGAAATTCAACCCACGTGGAACCCACTAATCTAACAATGGATGTAAGCTACGTTCATGATCCGGATGCATCCATTACTGGCTCATTGTACAAGTGATCGCAACAAAATTCTAGTGTGTTTAGGAAAAAAAGGAAAAAAAAAGAAGTCCAAAGCTAGGCTCTAAAACAGAGTCAGACAAGCTCACATGTTAATCCTCATCGATTAAGTCATGCGTAGAAAAGTTCACGTCAATGAATTGGTCTAGTTGGCCTTGTAAAATACTAAGTAAACGTATTGCATGTGGAGGCATGAAGCGCCATTACTAAATAATGCTTTGGTTGGGTCAAACACCCGGCACGACATGAGTCATCATTATATGAATGCATTACCAAATGTTAGTTTATCCCTTTGTAGATAGGATCCAAATTCTATTGTAATATCATTTATAATGGGTGGATGATATTATTACATCACTTGACTTATCGAGCACTTTTTTTTCTAGATAAAAATTAGCTCTCAAGGAATTGATGAAGCAACATACTTTTATTCATCTACTCAAAATTTGATGGAAAGAGGGAGGCGTTTTGCTCCATAGTCTAAACAGGACAAGTTAGAAAGCACTAATAATCAAATCTCTACTCCAACGACTCACTTCAACACACAAGCAAACCAAATACAACCTTACAAGAAAAATCCATGGAAAGCCATTGAAGACAAGCAGATAAGCTGAATTAATTTACTTTCATTTTGAAGAGGCTTCAAATGGTGGTGATTGTTAATGGATGGATTCTTGATGAAAATGAAATTAGCCACTTAGCTAGTGCCGCCAAGAACTCCCCTTAGCTTCTTCACCTAGGCATCATCGAAGGAAAGTGGTGGCCTCCACAAACTCAGAAGGCAAATCATTAGCGAACGGAGCAAAGTCCAAGATTCGAAGCCCAAGGCTTGGACTGCTGAAGCAGATCATGGCAAGAGCTGGACCTTTACCAGCATTTAATTGGAAGTGTAGTAGCCCCTGATGGAAAATCATGCTGTCCCCTTTGTTGAGGTTCTTCAAGTAGATGGTGTTCACTGGCGACGAGGTGGACCTCCGAGCTGCCCGGGTGCGTGTGCATCAGGGTGACCCTGCCGGGGGCCCTATTGAAATTAATGGCTACAACCAATCTGTATATGATAGGCACTATATAGCTGCTGGGAATATTCACAGCTTATCTTAAAGGGAGCAAAGAATGTTTATGAGTTTTATTTTAGAAGTTTACTTAACTATAATTGAGCACTACATCACCAATAAACCAATAAGTACATAGGATACTTTACTTGTCACTCACGATGCTTCTCCATCTCTAATTGAAGGAATCTTCTGTCAATATGTACGTAGTGGGTTTTTTCTCATAATTTTATGCAAAAACTTTCATCCATTTTGATAAAACACAAATAAAACTTATCTCTCTCGTTGAAACCTGAATTTCTGTTAGCAAATCGAGCATGCATTTTTGTTAAAAATAAGAAATATATGAAAATAAAAAAAAAATTGCTAAAGTAAAATTTCGGCGCATCTCACAACAGCCTCGCGTCCACATGCACGTATTTCTAACATATACGCAATTGGCGGGGTAGAATAAAGCAGAGAGAACGCACGTGCACGGAGCTCAGCAAATTCTGTCTTTCATCATCAATTTCCAGGAGCTTCTGGGTCGCGATTCCCTCTTCATACTCGGCCACCTCCAGTCCACCAGTAGCCGCCACTCGTCTCCGATCGCCGACCACCGTAGAGAAGACAGTATAGGGAAGGAATTCTCATGTTTAGTTGTGATTCTCTCTTGATTTCCTCTATGAATCCTCGCCTCTCTCTCTCTCTCTCTCTTTCACTCATTGATTGCCTTCGCAGAGCTTCGTAGCCACAGTAAGTGCTCTGTTCGCCCCTAATTTGCATTCTCTGTTTCTGCTGAAGGTAGGGGCCGAGTGCTTGATTACGCCTGCATGAAATCCGTTGGCGTTTGAGCCTCTGTGATAACTCTGGATATGACCTTTCTCTTATTTCTAGATCTAGATCCTTTGACCGAAATGTCTACCACCTGTTGGATATAATTCCTAAACTAGACCAATGCATGTTTCGATTCAGATTCTGACTTAGGGCTTTCCTTTGCGTAATCGATTCATTATTTTTGTCGTGTAAACTTTACTTTTGTTTTGTTTCCTTTCATTTCAGAATTTAGTAGCTATTCATTTTAGATTTGTTATTGAAATTCTAGGATTAGATGCGCCTCCAGTGTGTACGCTAGTTGAATCTTGTTACGAAATCGCACGTCAATTCCAGAAAAATAACGCTTGCAAACAATTCACTAAGTAGAATATAATAATAAAATAACATAATTAGATGAATAGGCCAGAAAATTTATTATCGAAGTTCACTCAAACCTGGGCTACGTCTCCGTGCAAAGGCACTCTGCAAATCCACTAGACTTCAAAAAAAGTTGAAATACAATGATGATCTTTTCTTAAGATCATGACACAAAGAGATTGAAAACCCTCGTAAAGAAAAAAACTCACTTTTTTCTTCTCTCCTTTTCTTGCCTCTCTATTTCCTTTTTTCAGCATCTTTACGGCTAGGGTTTTTGCTATCGCTAATATAAATGTATCACTTTTAACCTAAAAGAAAATATGATAGAAAAGACAAAAAAGCCCTAAAAACAAATATTTGGCTTCATCTATAACAATCTCCCACTTGAAGACAAATATACCCAAGCACTAAGCAACTGTGCATCTATCTTCTTCAAAAAATAGTAGTTAAAAGACTTGTGCCTCTGCGATACTCCTCATCAATCAACGTGGAGTAATACCAGTGGTAGTAGTACAACAAATATGCTTCTCTCTGTCTACTACCTTGGTCATTATGTCAGCTGGATTCTTCGAGCCATCAATTTTCTGTAACTTTAAGTCATTATCTTTCAAAGCTGACCTGAGAAAGTGATAATGCTTCTTGATATGTCTAGTTCTTGAGTAATAAGCTACATTCTTTGCTAAGTGCACTACACTTTGACTATCACTCCAAAGTGTATTGACTAGCTATTTTCGATGTAACTCCTCCATATAATCTTGTAACCACATCATTTCCTTGGAGGCTTCTGTGATCGCCACGTATTCTGTCTCTGTCGTCGATAAAGCCATTACTTTTCGTAGTTGAGATCCCCAGCTCACTGCTATACCTGCAACTGTAAAGACATATCTAGTGGTACTCTTACCACTATCTCGATCACTTGAATGATCTGCATCTACATAACCCTGCAACTCTGGAGATGTATCACCATAACAAAGTGAGTAATTGGAAGTACCTGCTAGATATCTCAATATTCATTTTACTGCATTCCAATGCTCTCTGCCTGGGTTCTGTATATATCAACTCACAACTCTTACTGCTTGTGCAATGTCTGGTCTCGTGCTCACCATGGCATACATCAAACTTTCCACTGCTGATGCATATGGAACTACCGCCATCTCATCTTTCAAAACCTGAACGCTTGGAAACATATCCTTGGAAAGTTTGAAGTGACTCACTAGAGGAGTTACAATCGATTTTGCCTTGTCCATGTTAAATCTCTTTAACACATTGTTCACATAGTCTTCCTACGACAACCATAATTCTTTATTTTTCCTATCCCTGATGATTTTCATGCCTAAAATATTCTTGACCTCTCCCAAATCTTTCATAGCAAACTGTGATGATAACATTTTCTTCACTTCTACGATTCTCTTCATATTTGAACTAGCCACTAGCATGTCATCCACATATAAAGAAAGATACACAATATCACCATCATTATACTTGCGAAAATAAACACAATGATTAGATTCACAGTATGCAAATCCTTTTTCTTGCATGAAACCATCAAATTTTAGGTACCATTACCGTGGAGCTTGTTTCAATCCATATAAGCTTTTCTTCAAGTGATATATCATGTGCTCCTTACCTTTGACTTCAAAACCTTTAGGTTGTGCCATGTATAGCTCTTCATCTAAGTCACCGTGTAAAAACGTTGTTTTTACGTCTAACTGCTCAAGATGAAGATCCTCCACTGCAACTATACTCAACAGAACTCTAATTGATGTCATTTTCACTACAAGTGAAAATATCTCAGAGTAGTCGATCATTTCTTTTTTAGAAAAGCCCTTGACTACAAGTCTCGCCTTGTATCTAATACTATCATCTACTTCATTCTTAATCTTATACACCCATTTGTTTAATAAAACTTTTTTACCTATGGGCAACTTGATCAACTCCCAAGTTTTGTTATGAAGTAACGAGCTCATCTCGTCTTTCATAGCACACTCCCACTGCAAGTGAGACATGTCTGCCTTTGCCTCATCATAAGTCTCCGGTTCTCCTGAATCTGTATATAAGACATGGCTTATAACAGTATTATCTGATGGATCAAAAATTACCTTTGGCTTTCTAACACGTGTAGACCTCCTTAAGACAAGTAATTCAAGGTTGTTAGTCTGCTCCGAATCATTGCGTTCCTCTTGAACTACCTCTTCGCTGATAATAGGCTCATCTTGAACCTTTCTTTCAAGTGCACTTTGATTTACTTGAAACATCTTCACGGGCATTGTGTCTAATTGAACATACTCTGGTTCTACTACCTTCTCATGCTCCGTCTCTGTCTGACGATCCTTGTACATCTTTTCTTCATGGAATACCACATTGCGACTGCGGATAACTTTGTTGTTCTCATAATCCCAAAGCCTATAGTCATACCAATCGCCACCGTATCCGATAAAGATGCACTTCTAGGACTTAGCATCAAGCTTTTTCCTATCCTCCCTGTCAATCAAAGAATATGCAATACAACCAAACATTTAGATGAGAATAATTAATCTTTTTACCTGACCACCGTTCTTGTGGTATTTCTCCTCCAACGCACTAGATGGACTTCTGTTGATAAGATAAACAACTGCATCAACTGTAGCAGCCCATAAGTGTAGCGGGAGACCCGCATGTAGTCTCATGCATCTCGCACGTTCTAGAATAGTCATGTTCATTCTTTCAGCTACACCGTTCTCTTGAGGAGTTCTAGAAACAATCTTTAACCCGTGTACGCCTTCTCGACTCAAATATTCTGCAAATTCCTTACTTGTGTATTCACCACCATTATCAGACTTCGGAGCTTTAATTTGATAACTTATCTCTTTTTCTACTATGGTCTTCCACATTTTGAACATCCCAAATACTTCTGACTTTTCTCTAAGAGCATAGACCCAAGTCTTCCTTGTTGCATCATCAATGAAGGTGAAAAAATATCTCTTACCGCCATAAGAGAGTTCCTGAGCAGGTCCCCATACATCAATATGAACCAACTCTAGCTTTTGGCCTTTATTTTGTCGTCCATTCAATTGAAAGCTAACAGCCTTCTATTTTCCATAAATGCAATTCTCACAAAAATTTAACTCAACTTTTTGTAAACCCGGAAGTAATTTCCTCGAGTGTTACTGCTTTAAACATTTTTCACCAAGATATCTTAAATGATAATGCCAAAGAGTAGACAAATTATCTATAACCATTGTAGTTGCAACCATATCACTGATATTGTCTCCTTGGAGAGGGTAAAGTGTACCCATACGCTTTCTCTTTGCTATTACTCTTGCCCTTGAGGTTATCTTCCACTCTCCACATCCAAAGGTTATTACGAAACCTTCTTGGTCAAGTTTACTGGTTGAAATCAATTTTTTTTTCTTTATAATTTTGGAATATGCCTAGTTTCACGCAAAACTAGACGTCCGCCACCTGAGATGTTCATAGTCACAATTCATTTCCCAACAATTGGACACTTGTGGCCGTTTCCCACAATCACTTGTCCGAAATCTCCACTGACATAATCATCAAATATGTCTTTTTGCGAGGTGCAATCAAAAGAAGCATAAGAATCAATAAACTATTTATCTGTTGTCAAGTCAAACCCTGCAGACAAACACAAGTTATTTAGCAAAGATTCATCGCTAACCACATTAGTTCCTTGATTTTCATCTTGCTGCTGCTTCTTTTTATAGGCTTCACATTGAAATCTCCGGTGTCCAGTTTTATGACAAAACCAACACCCATCTTTTGCAACATGTCTCTTACCCCTTGATAGTGACCTGACACGCCCGCTGAATTTTTCTCTACTTTTACTTCTTCCACGGTTCTCCACTGCAAGTGTCATTGAAGATGTAGATGTAGAAAAAATTATCTTCACCTGAAACTTTCCTTCGCATCTCTTCATCCATGATACTACTCACAACATCATCAAGAGTTAAATCATCCTTCATGGTGCTCGAAATTTCATGTACTGCAATATTGTAGCTTTCTGGAAGAGAACATAAAAATAATAAAGCTTGAAGCTACATATCTAAATTTATGCCTGCGGATTCCAATTGACTTGTGACCTGCGTGAAACTATTAATATACTTTGCCATAAAACCTCTATCAGATAACTTCATATTAACCAGTTTCTTCAGCAAAAATACCTGATTTGATGTGGACGGCTTTTCATAAATATTCGTTAGAATATCCATGATTTCTTTTACAGTTTTTGCTTTCGCAATTGGTACCCTGTCTTTTTCCTCAACCCTAGACGAATCACACCTAATGCCTTTCGATCAAGAATTTTCCATCCAGCTTCTGCTATCGGATCCACTTCCACCATCTCGGGTTTCCAACCCTCAAGTGGTGCATATAGACCTTTTTGATAAAGATAATACTCTATTTGTAGTTTCCACCATCCGAAATCCTCTCCATTGAACTTATTGATTCTGATTTTATCTTCTGCCATCTTGTTTGCTTTCAATCAAACATCACTGAAAACCCTCGATGTTCTCGATTAGCCAACCCAGGCTGATACCAGTTGTTACGAAATCGCATGTCGATTCCAGAAAAATAACGCTCGCAAATAATTCACCAAGTAGAATATAATAATAAAATAACAGAATCAGATGAACACGCCAGAAAATTTATTATCGAAGTTCACCCAAACCTGGGCTACGTCTCCGCGCGAGAGGCACTCTGCGAATCCATCGACTTCGAAAAAGTTGAAATACAATAATGACCTTCTCTCAAGATCATGGCACAAAGAGATTGAGAACCCTCATAAAGAAAAAACTCACTTTTTTCTTCTCTCTTTTTCTTGCCTCTCTATTTCCTTTTTTCAGCATCTTTACGGCTAGGGTTTTTGCTATCGCTAATATAAATGTATCACTTTTAACCTTAAAGCAAATCTGATAGAAAAGACAAAAAAGCCCTTAAAAACAAATATTTGGCTTCATCTATAACAATTCTGATATTGACTACTCCAGAACTTGACCGAGGGCCCCATGAAGGAAAACGAATTGATCCGTGCATGTTTACTTCTTATACTTCACTATATGCCGGTCTGTGTTTATTATGTCGAATCGCAAACATATTATGAAAAATGTTGCTTGTTAGCTCTCTGTACGTGTTGAAATCGCAAGTGTATTGAGCGAATGCTACCATCTCGAATACTAATTGCATGCTGCAAGAGCATTCAGTTGCTGCTCTAGTCATCGTATGTGCATTCATTTGGGTGCACTGTGTTACTGATTGGTTCATCAGCTGTATTTCCATTTCGGATACGTTGAGTTGCTGATGTGATTACTGTGTTGTGTTCGTACCGATGTGTAGAGTTACGGGTTATGTCTATACTGTTCGTGCTTGCTATTTGTATGTTCTGGTATGTGTAATCATGTAATTGTGTCATTGATATGCTATTCGTTCGTGCTAAGTACTTGCTGTCCAAATCTTCTCTTTCATTTTTTCCTATTCTAGTTGAGAGCGTTACAACATTATTGGAGCCTCTAGTGTCGTGCTTGTGACTGAAGGATTCAAAGTTATAATGGCCAGTATGAGGAGACCATTGTTGAAATTCTTTTAGACTATGTTTATTTCGTGAAAAATAAATGTTTTGGGAAAAATTTTCCTAAAATAATCATTTGTATTGCCTAAAATAATTATTTAATGAAAAATATTTTTAATATCGACAATAATTTACGTCTAAATATTTTCGTGAACCATTCATTTTCGTAAGCGATACAAACAATCATTTTAAGTAAAATTATTTCTAAATCATTCATTTTCCGCAAAGTAAAATTAATCGCTTACATCTCTTATGAAAATGAATTAATATTGTCTATGAAAATATTAGAAAATTCATTAAAAAAATCCATGTCAACACCAGTTGTGTCAAATAGGACACGTGGCATCCATGTGACGGATTGGCAGATTGTTATAGGTTTATAACTCAATTGGTATAATTGAAATATTTATGACTAAATTGGCACAAATATAATAAGTTGAAGACTTTTTCCGTACTTTCCTCTCGGGTAATTGGTGTAATATGTAACAATTAATATATCATACTTAGCTCATACCTCAATGGCTTAAGTCTTTGAATAAATGTGTGTTTAACTAAATATGTTGACTAGCTCAGACTTTGGACTCTTCCTTTGAGATCTTCCTAAGTAAAGCTCTCTCTTAGTGATCTCCCTGGATAAAGGTATTAGCCTTTTGCCGTACGACCCCAAATGTTGTTTGTCAAGTTCAATTGGGCTACCTAACCATGTGTTTGTACAAGAACAATTGCAGATCATAATTAGATAGTTTTTTGACAGTAAGAACTTGGTTAATAAGGGTGCGCATGAGAAAATTTCTAGAATAGAAATCAATTTATGGCCAGAAATTGATTTCTTAATTTCTATTCCCTGAATGAGTTTCTAAGCAAAAAAATGTGTTTGATAACAACTTAAAATTTCTATTTTTAAAATAGAGTTTGATAACATAATAAAATTTATATTTTTAGGAGGCGCAGCAGTCGGTGTCTAGCGACGGGCAACAAGCAACAGGCATTTGCATTGGGCTACGGGTGGACGGTGGCGGTGACGAGAGTGAACAATAAGAAGAGTTTTCATTACTCACTTTCATTCCAGAAATAAAATAAGTTAAAAATTTTAACTTCTGATTTATGCTCCAAATCTATTTTTGGAATAGAAATCTGTTATAGAAATTAAAAAAAAATGAAATTATGTAACTAAATAGATTTCTATGCCAAACCTACTCCGAGGAATTAAAAAAATAAAGAAATAGAGAAATAGAAAGAAAAAAAAGAATACATGGAGTGTCAAAACTTGGCACAAGAGGACACTTAAGTATAAAAAGTTAAAAAAATGACACTTTAAAAATAAGACATTTGAGTGCCAAGTCCGACGAAAGTGGCCGAAAATCCTACATGATAATTTGTTAATAAATAACTCACTTACGTAACATGCTGAAGAGTTGAGTCAGCAACGAAGAGCTAAAAACGACGTCGTTTTGTCTTTTTAAAAATTTATAAATATTAATTAAATTACAATATTATATTTAATTTTAATTGAAATAATAATAATGAGGAGGAGGAGGAGGAGGAGGAGGAGGAGACAAAGGCGAGGGCTCAACCTTCACTACCGCCTCCCCACAGTCTCTAGAAAGGGCCGGCAACAATGGGTGAAGGGTTGGCTAGGTTCGATGACGATGGGGAGGTGACACCCTCGCTAACTGCAATCCTCATCTTTCTTTAAAAATATATATTTTAAAATTAATATTTATATTAATTATCTAACCACGTCAGCAAAACGACATCTTTTTGCACTTGTCTAATCACGTAAGCGTGCAAAACAAATTATACTATCTCGTTAGAAACTCATCATGTCAATATTTTGGTTGGATTTTCTTACCGTTGATACTTAACTAATCCATTTTAGTCCAACTTTAATACTTAAATCACCTTCATAATTTTTTGCACTTAAATGTCTCTCCATGTCAAGTTTTAGCACTCTAGGGGTCTGGGTGTTAAAATAGAAATTTTGTCGTGCGCATCATAAATGTTTGCCCAACAAAACTTTCTTCATGTGATGCTTGTGTTGTTTGTGCTAGATAGGAGTGTAATCACGCACTCAAATTAATATCCGTATTTTCACAACCAATATTCCTTAAGACCTAATTAGACTTCCAAGGATGCTTGCGGTATTCTTCGAAGATAACTTCCTTTGGATTCCTCTCGGTCAACCCCACATACACAAACACTCCCCCCTCCCAAACCTTTTTTGTCCCTTCCACTTCTGGAAGGGAGGGATTTGACCTAGATCTCTCCCTCCCCTCCCAGTTCCTTTTCCTTTTATTTCCTTTGGTTTCTTTCCTTATTCTCCCAATCTAGTTTTGTATATGGGACCGTTGCTTTCCCGATCTTATATGTAGAAGTTTTTCTCTCTATCTAATTCTAAAATTTGGAGTTTTAATAAATAAATATTCCACCTCCAGTTTCAATATTGTTCACAACAGCTTTAGTGTCAAATTTGTGTTTGTTTAACATTTTTTCACTCAGAGGTTTGGTACTACACATTGGCTGTAGGACTCACTCTCACAAATGTTAGATCTGAGATTTTTCAATATGTTGTTTCCATATGGTGATGATACTGAAGACGTCAAACCTAGGCACACATTGCCGAAAGGCAAAACCGTAATTACAAGTAGAGATTTCAGTGTGTACTTATCAGTGATGGTGCTGTGTGATTTTGTGATTAGCCGTTGATCCTTTCGCTTCGATCCAGTTACAAAAATATGAGCTTGTGACAATCTCTACTGTTACAAATCTGTTTTTAAAGGATGAATTTGTGATGATCTCTGCCTTGATTTTTGATTTATTTTGGAGATTTATTGTTTTGTTTTGTTTTGTTTTGTTATTGTGACTTTTGAGATTCCCTTTTATGTATAAGTTTGGTAACGAATATAAATTTCTTTTTGACCAAAAAAAAGTACCCACGCACATTCACATGAGCACTCCGCTTTTGTTCTATTCTTGCATACTCACATAACACACGAACACAACTTCCTTTTCGTCTTTATATGATTTGTCTGCATGCGTCTGCTTCTTTATTCTGCACCTGCCCATGCTTTTAGGAAGAGGAATATGACTCTTCTTCTCATCAAGGCAGGGGATGGAATGGAGGAAACCTAAATAAGGGAGGATTAAGCTTAACTCGGACAGAGCAATTAATGCCTGGAGAGCGGAGAAGCAGGAGCAATAGGTCTTTTGAGAGACCATCGGGGGAGCTGGATAGCCAGTTTTCCTCGAAACACAGGAAGACGAATGCTTTTATTGCTGAGATTTGGACGTTAAAAGGAAAAATTAGACCAGTGCTTCGAATAGTGCTAATTTGCATAATGAATTAGAAGCTTTAGCGATTATCTATGCTTTTAAGAACAAACAGTGTAACAATCTTCTTATGGAACCTCTCCTTGTCGAGTGCAGGAACTTGCAAGGAAAGAATGGAGGCGTACCGCGAAATGAGATATACACAGAGAAGCAAACGGATGCACCGGATGCTCTGGCTAGATTGGGAAAGAAGCAGCATATGCAATTTACTATTTTCACTAGTATTCGAGATGTTAGCGAAAATACTTCGTATGAGGATGCACTTGATAGTATTTCGACTACGAGTGATGTAACTTGACTGGTTTAATTTCTGAACGATGGTCTTCATTTCACCAAAGGGAAAAGAAAACTTAAACCCCCTTGGATTTATTTGAATATGATCCAGACCATCATGAAATGGCCGAACTCATAAGTCCAACAATTTAAATAGTGGGCCTAAAATCTGAAACATTTCTGAGTTAGGTTTACGAAGATGTTGGTAATTTTCAATATATACATATCCGTAATATTTTTATTCACCACCTTAGACAAGTACTTTCTGAGCACCATGGCGAAAATCATTCTTTTAACCTCTTTTTTCTTTTCATTTCACCGACAACTCAAAAAACCTTCTATAAGTGTGGATTATGCTGATGTGACCTTCTCGTAAAATAGATAGATGGACATCTTTATCTTATATCGTCATCCTCAGTTATTAAAAATTTTATATGCATTTAGCTTGATGTGAGTATTTTCAAAAGTTCAATATCAGAAATTTTTTTATTAAAAAAATAATTAACTGAATAGGGAATTTATTTAGTCCTTGAGAAAGTAAAAAAAAAAAAAAATGGGGAGGTTAAAGATTTAGATCTGACCAAAAACAAAAGTGTGGATTATGCTGATGTGACCTTCACATAAAAGAGAAAGATGAACATGTTTAACCTTATCTTATAAGTTGAGAACATCATCATCCTTAGTATTTAAAATTTTTATATGCATTTAACTAGAAGTGAGTATTTTAAAAAGTTCAATATCAGAATTTTTTTCTTTAAAAAAATAATTAACTGAATAGGGAATTTATTTAGTCCTTGAGAAAGTAAGAAAATTGGGAGGTTAAAGATTTAGATCTGACCAAAAAACAAAAAAAGATTTAGATGGAAAGTCAATCACTGAAATTAGCTCATATTTGGGAAAAAATAAAGATAAAGAGGGAACGTTTTTCGTGTGCACCGCAGGAGGAGGGCATGTATGAAAGTGTGAAACCATTAATGTATGAAATTATTGAGGGCTCTTCCCCAGTTGTACACATGTCACGAAAGAGGAAAGAGAGAGAGCATATTTCAGGAGAGGTATGGATGCGGCTGTTGACTCTTGGTCAACTCTTATTGTACTGATCCTCTAAAATATCACATTTCTAGATTCCCGCACAAATCAATCTTTCTACCTTTATGTACCGAGCAAAAAACAAAAAAAAAAAACCTTTATGTATTTTTTCACACTTTAATCTGATGTCCCCAAAGCCCCACTCGTCGACCCAGTTCACTTTTCGATCCATGTGGATATGGGAGATAGTGAGCATCTTCAGAGGGCTTTGCGGATAGGTACACTGTAACTACCGAAAAGTAATGCCCGACAAAAGTAAAAGTGGACAATAATACCAAGCAAATGGCCGACAAAAGATGTCATTGCAGTCAAGAGTGCCACCAAAGTTCGGATTTTGTGGTCATTTTAGACTGTCCCAACAATAATTTTTAATCAAAAATAATTTTTTCTGATTCTATTTCTGAAAATAATTTCTGAACAAAAGAATATGCTTAATAACTATCCAAAATTTTTATTTTCAGAACACAAATATATTTACTAAGATTCTTAAATTTTATGTTTCTTTTAATTTTTAAGTATTATATATTTTTCTATTTTTTTTAATTTTCCTTTATTTTTCTTTTTTTCTTCTTCTTCCTCCTACTTTATAGCCAATGTTGGCCACAACGGTGGCCAACGACCGGCTAGGTGAGGTCCAACGACCTCGTTGGAGCCTCGCTTGGCCAAGCCGAGTCTCGGCCTCACTAGATTCGAACGAGGCCAAGCCTCACCAAGCCACTGACGAGACTTGACCTCGCTCAGGCGGCGCAAGGTCGGTGTCGCCCTGGCTTGGCAAGGCCGAGCCTCGCCGTAGCTATTCGAGGGTCGACCTCCCCTTGTTTGCGCGAGGTTGAGCTTGCCCGGCCACTAGTGAGGCTCGGTCTTGCTGTGGCTCGGTGTCATCGGGGGCCAATGACTACCGACCAAAAGGAAGAAGAAGAAAAGAGAATAGGAGAAAAAAATTAGAATTGATTTTGGGAATTGTTCTCAAAAATAAAAAATACTTTTTTTCTATTTATTGATTTTGTTCTAAATTTATTTCCGATAACAAAGAAATAAATTCTTTTCTCGGAAATAAAAATTTTACTATACAATTTGTATTCTTTTTTTCACTCCGGGAAACAAAAGAATGAAAATAACTATTCCGGAGATAATTACCAAGCGAGGTCTTTATTGCCTCTTCTCTAAAGTTTGTATGATGTCATTTGCTTACATCCTCAAGAGAAAATCCTGACATACATGGATTATGACACTAGATAGAGTGTCACCACGAAAAAAACAGGGAAGAAATAGAGGGAGGGCATTAATATCTGAGCTTTGCCCATTGGTTCGATAAATAGAGCCTGAAAGCATTTCCACTCCCTCACTATGGCACCCTAGTTATTTCGGTTTTTGCTGACTGGACGACTTGCAAAAAATGAGTAATATTAATTGCTAACGTCATTTCTAAAAATAAATTGAATGGAAAATTTTTTGGTCATCCACAATAATAATTAAACATAAATTATTATTGATGATGAAAATATTCTCCGTCAATTAATTTTTCTAAACGACATAAATAATCATTTTTCAAAAATGTTTTCTAAATAACTCATTTTATGCAAAATGAACGCACCCAAAGAGTTGCATCATTTTCAATCCGTCTAATTCGGGTGAGGTAGTTTTTTCCTTCTATGTCTGATGTTTTATGATTAATAGTTTTATGTCAACGTGAGCCTTTCAAATTTGAGATAATGCCTATGTGGCATTGGGCATCATCTCAAGAAGATGATATTGGATAATTACTGAAGATTTGGGTTTCCACCTTAAATTAAGACAACCCTTCCCCTCGACGAAATAAGGTTCGAGGTTTGAGTACCCGGTTTTATGGCATCTTTTCAAAAATGACTTTCTTTAACAAAAATTGCTTCAGAGCAAGTTAAAAAATCATTATCAACAAGATAAGTATTAAAATCATTCTTAAAAAAATTTTCTTTCCTTGGTCTTTTACTCCTTCTAAATTCGTCATTTGATTTTTCAATATCATTTGTATGAAGAGATGCATGAGAAATAATATCAGTTCTTAACAGAAAAATATGCTAAAAATTTATGTATTCTTTGTCTCGACATTGTATTGTTATCAAGCACATCAAGTAGGGAAAAACTCACTATCATGTTCAATATAACCAACAAACATGCAATCAGATGTCTTAAAGCCTACTTTCCTTTTCTTAGTACCAAGAAGCATAATCTTAGCAAGACACCCCCCCACTTTCAAATATTTTAATAGGAAAAGTAAACTTGAAGTCTTAAAATTTGTCACAAAAGTGCAATTAAATTTTAAATCTATCAATAAATACAATTAAGTCATAAAACTTATCAAATCGGTACAATCAAGTATTTCCATTAACTCCATCCAACTTGGCTAATAGAAAATACTGATGTAACTAAAAAGGAAGGATAAGGCTAAAATGATGTTGTTTGGGTTCAAATCTAATTTTTCAATCTTAATATTATTTAAATTAAATTTAAAAATAATATAAATTTATATAAAAAGAGGGGAAGGACAGCAAAATCAATCAAGGGCCTACTTGTTGTCGATGCCCCGCCATCGCTAGAATGGGCTAGCGATGGTGGGGCAAGAGTTGGCTGTGGTTGTCGACTCATCTTGCTCTAGCCAGTGGCTAGCAACCCTAGCTATCGACCACTTTTGATGCATTTCATTCAATTGAGTTAAATCAGCATATATCTTTCCTTTGTTTTCAAAACCTTTTGAAATGTGGGGGATTGTTGGATATTTCAATAGTTTTGCAATATTTAAAGTCATTATTTTGTAACAGCTTTAATATAAGTTATGACCACCATCAATTTGTCACAATTTTGGCCGCCATCAATTTGTGAGGGATTTGTAATAGGACAAGTACAGTAAGAGTGCCATAACTTTCATACAACACTCACTTGAGTGCCATAACTTCTTTTTTTCGTTCACTTAAGTACCACAAATTAAAAATTAATTGCTTAAGTGTCATCGACAATTTGTCTCATTGGAAAATCCGCCACTGGCCTCGCCCAAATTTGACAAAGGCCTTCACACCCTTGCCCACGGCCAACGAGGCTGCCATGGTCTTGGGCGAGGCTATCATGGCCTCACCGACTACAAGAGAGGTGGCCTTGTCACGAAGGTCCTTGCCTACATCTATCGATGAACTCACCTAAGTTCTTCATGGCTTTGCTGGACAAGGGCAAGGCCTTTGCGGTAGGCGCACATAAAAAAAAAAAAAAAGGAAAATAAAAATGAAAACTAAAAAAATTCAAAATTAAAATATGTATTTTAAATTAATAAAAATCCATGCCATATGTGGCACTTAAGTAATTGATTTGATTTTGATGTGGCACTAAGCAAAAATAAAAAATTATGAGATTCAAGTGAGTGTTGTATGAAAGTTATAACACTCCCACTACACTTGTCCCAATTTGTAATAGTTTTCAATTTAATGCAAAAATTGATTATGGAAAAAACGGCTTTCTCTTTCATTTATTGTTGCTCCAAACATAGTTTAAAAATACATACAAAAGCAAGAACATCTTTCCTCCTTCTTATTTTTCATTTCTTTGTTCGGTTTAACATACAAATTTGTTGTTTGAGCCCAAGAGGATAGTCACTTAATGCGGTTGCACCAAATTTTATATTGTGAGATGCGGAATTATTCTAAAGGAGGATACTTCCACAGCGCAAACAGTATATCTTATTTTCATATTCTTCAACTATTTTTTACAACAATAATAACTTACCAACACTACTAAGAATTTACTAACTTCCAAATAAATTGCTGCATTATCAAATCTTCTGAATTTTTTTGCAAGTATCATAAGTAGATAATCATCACTATAGTAAATATGTCAACATTTTAGTAATCTATTAGTTTATTTATTTCTTTGAAGTGCTATTGTCACATCACTACAGGCTTTAGAATGTTGTTCCCACTTCGAATGGACCAAAAAATTTATCATTAGCATGACCATGAGTCATGTGAGCCTTTCTTTGATACCAGGTAAAAATTGAAGCAGGGTATAAACAAAGGAAAGGGCATAAATTAATTTTTTTTCAATACATATCCAATTTAATTTTTGACAAAGCAAAAAATCTTCTTGAGATAATGCCGAGGCCACAGACACAATAATGTACGAATTCGGTGGACCGAAAATGAACCAACTCTCTCTCACCGAGAAACAACCCTCGAAGTTCATAAATAGTACAGGGGTGCCATTATTGGGCTAGCAGAAAGGTTTTCGATCACTCTCTTATTTCTCACGTGCAGATGCCTTGTCTCTATCCCTTCCATCATTTCATGCTGAGACCCACCTAGCAATTTAAGTGGCCCAATGTTGGGTCAAAAAGGTGTTGTCCTAGAGACGTCCTTTGCGTCACATGTGCACATAGGAAGAAATGGTACTCAATAATTTCATACATTATTGCACTTTTACAGACATGTCTCTGTACCACGATGCATGTGAAAAACGTTCCATCTTTTTTATTTTTAATTATGAGCTAATTTCATTAATTAAATTTCTGTCTAAATTTGTATCCTCCCCATTTTCCCTTTTTTTTTTCAAAGATAACATACATTCCATACTCAGGAATTATTTTTTCTTAGAAAAAAATTGTGATATTAAGCTTTTGAGAATACCCACGTCAAGCTAAATGTGTATAAAAAAAGTTATTGATTGAACATCACGATACTATAATTTTTTGAGGTAAAACTAAAGATGTCAATGTATCTTTTTTAACGAGAAGGGAATATATTTTGAATTGGGGATGAGAACCAAAGAAAAAAGAAAAAAAGAAAAATTGTCACATATTGCTTAAAAAGTACGGATCTAACAACAACGAATAAAAATATTATATACATATATATATATATATATATATATATATATTATATATATATATATATCACATACATTGACATCATAAATGTTTTTTTATACAAATAATCTCTTAATGTAAATATAAACCTATTTATAACCTAAAGTTACATGCTAAAAATAAAATTTGATTGTGTATCATTATCTAAAATTTGTTTGTGCAAATAAAAGCACTTTGAAGAGGATATATAATAAGGAAAATTCCAAATAAGGACATGAAATGCACTCATTTTCTCAAATAAAACTATAAAGTGACTACATCAATCTCAATGAATGACTTGAAGTGATTATATTTGTTTCAAATAAAGGTCTAACCTCACCGGCTCACTGGCCAACAAAAATTATTTTCGTCAAAACACAATTTAAATTTATATCAAATTAGGATTTTTCCTAATAATTAAAAAAAAAAATTAAACTTGAAAAAAAAAAAATAGAGGCAGGAGGAAGCCCTCCCTCTCGTCTCTGTTCTTTATTTTTTAAGAAAAAAATTATTTTTCTTTTTATGGAAAAAAAAAAAAAAAAGACAAAATTGCTCTTATCAAATAGTGAGTTGAAGATCCTTATTTGAAACAAAGTTTACTTCAAATCTTTATTTAAGAAAATGAATGCACTTCAAACTCTTATTTGAAAAAATAAGGGCACTTCATGTGCTTATTTGGAGTTTTCCTATATAATAGATACATGGTCATTGTAAGTCTTTTTTACACAAATAATCTTAGGATGAAAACATAACCTTTTTATGAAATATATCTACATGCTAGAAGTAGAAATTGAACATGTGTGATTCTATAAAAACCAGCTTATGTAAAGAAACTGTGACAATGTTAGTGCGCTGATTAAAAATTTTATTAACGTATGTTGTTTGGAAAGAAGGGATGGTGGAAGAAAAATTGAAGCAGGGGATAAAAAGAAGGGCAATGCTGTGATTTTGGCACTTTTTAGTGGCCAATTCCACAATTTGTCCACCAACAGGAGTGATCCAGAAGCGTTGACAGCACGCAATAATCGAACAGTTGACACTAAACCACATGAATCCAATGGCTGAGGAGAAACGTGACAAAGAGGTCGAGCGCAAAAGCCCGTGATTGCAGAAATGGCCCTCGCTCCATTTTTTTCTTGGCTTCCAAACAGTTATCTCATCAACGAATCATCATCGGGCCTAAAATTTCGGACGTGGAAAACTGAATATTAGAAAATGCAAATATATCTATTTTATAAGTCTTATAATTGTGTGCAGGTTACAAAACCTATTCTCTCACTCACGATTTAAAGAAAACTTTTGTAAGTTAGAAAGAGAAATGGCTGACTTCATATATTGGTATGTCCATTAAATAAGTATTAGGATCGGCTCTCAAGACTATATATATGTTATTTCCACAAATATTTATTCGTTAATGGCCACAAGAGAGGTGGCCTCACCGCAAAGGCCCTCGCCTACAACTATCAATGGCCTCACCTAGGGCCTTCACGGCCCCACTAGCCAAGGGTAAGGCCTTTGCAATCGGTGCACTAAAATAAAATATAAACTAAAAAAATTAAAAAATTTAGAAAAATTCAATCTTTCAAAATTGCAAAAAAAAATCCATATAGGATGATTTGACTCAAATGATTAATTTTATTCCGATGTAGCACTTAAGTAAGCAAAAAAGAAAAGTTATGATATTCAAGTGATCATTATATGAAAGTTATGACACTTTTGCTGCACTTGTCTCGATTTGTAACAATTTTCGATTTAATTCAAGAATTGATGAGAGAAAAATGGCTTTCTCTTTCATTTATTGCTACTCCAAATATAATTCAAAAAACACATACAGAAGCAAGAACATCTTTACTCTTCTTCTTATTTTTCATTTCTTTGTTGGGTTTAACATACAAAATTTGTTGTTCATGTTCCCTCTATTATTCAGTGCAAAGTAAAGAGCAATGTTTGTTCTATCCTGAGAGGATAGTCATTAAAGTTGGTTGTACTGAGTTTTATACTCGAGATACAAAATTATCTTGAAGGACTATGCTTCCATGTCTCAAATGGTATATCTCATTTTATATTCTCCAACTTTTTTTTTACAACAATAATAACTTACCAACACTATTAAGAATTCACTAACTTCCAAATAAGTGGCCGGATTATCAAATCTTTAGAAAAATTTTGCAAGCATCGTAAGTAGATAATCATCACTATAGTATATATGTCAACATTTTAGTCTATTAATTTATCAACTTCTTTGAAGTGCTACCCTCATGTTGCTGCAAGCTTTACAATGTTCAATGATAGTAGCATTCCCACTCCGAATGGACCAAAATAATCATCATTAACATGACCCCAAGGCATTTGAGCCTTCATTTGATAAGCAAGGGTATAAACAAAGAAAAGGGTGGAAACCAAAATTTTCAATGCACATCTAGTTTAATTTTTGTTAAAACAAAAAAATTTCTCAAGGGGGTTACCATGGCCACATACACCATATCTCACTTTTGATGTCCGAATTTGGTGGACCGCAAATGAGCCGTCTCTCTCTCTCACATACAGAAAAACAACCCTCGAGTTGCATAGACAATTACTGGGGTGCATTGTTGGGCTAGTCGAATTACTGGGGTGCCATTGTTGGTCCGTGCAGATGCCTTGTCCCTATCTCTTCCATCTTTTCATGCGAGACGGCTGGCAAGCGTCAGAACCCATGTCAGGATGCGACCCAGACCTTCGTCTTGAGGATGTAAGCAATGACGTCATACAAACTTTGGAGAAGACGCAAGAATGTCACATCACTGTGGGGGAGGAACTTTGGCAACATCCCTTGACTTCAATGACATCTTTAAGTCGCCCGATGCGAGGCCAAAACGGCATTGTACAAAGGACGTTCTTTACTCAATAATTTCATACATAATTACACATTTTCGGACATGTCCGTGAGTGTATGTTCCATATTTGTTTTTTTAAATATGAGCCAATTTCATTCATAAACTTTCAATCTAAATTTTTATCCTCCCCATTTTCCTAACCTTTTTAGAGATAACATAAATTTCATATTCGGTCACTTATCTTTTCTTAGAAAAAATGGTTGATGTTAAGCTCTTACCCATGTCTAGCTAAATGTAAATAAAAAATTTATTGATTGTGGATGCCGATTTTCTAATCTAATTAGGTAAAATTAAAAATTTCAAAGTATCTTTTTTAACGAGAAGGGCACACCAATGCAATTTAGATTCAAATTATGTCAAGAAGACGTATTGAATTGATGATGAGAACTGGAGAAGAGAGAGGTGAAGAGAAAGATTTTCCTTTGCTGCTTAGAAAGTTCTAATCTAACGCAATGAATAAAATTATTACGGATATATATATATATATATATATATATATATTGTATATTATATATATATATATATATATATATTGTATATTACATACGTTGTCGTCATAAAAAATAAAATCATACAAATGATTTAATGATGCATACAAACCTATTTATAAAATATAGTTACATGCAAAAAAAAAAGTTAATTACATATCATTATGTAAAACCTATTTGTGTGAAGAAATTTTTATTTCCCCAATGTACAAAATAAAAGCATTTTGAAGATATATATTACATACATGGTCAGTGTAAGTCTTTTTTGCATAAGCAATCTTAGAATGGGAGCATAACCTATTCATGAAATATATCTATATGCTAAAAATAAAAATTGAATGTGGAATCTATAAAAACCAGATTATGTAAAGAAATTGTGACAACGTTAGCGCACTGATTAAATTTTTTATTAGAATATGTTGTTTGGAAAGAAGGGGATGATGGAAGGAAAATTGAAGCAGGGCAATGCTGTGATTTTGGCACTTTTGAGTTCCCGATTCCACAAGTTTTCCACCAACGGGAGGGATTTAGAAACGCTGACAACACTCATTAATCGAACGGCTGATATTAAACCACTTGAATCCAACGGCTGAGGAGAAACATGACAAAGTTGTCATGCGCAAAAGCACGGAATTGCAGAAAGGGCCCTGGTTCCACTTTTTTTTTTTTTCCCACATATCAAATAAAATTAGTAAATCACCAACTTCTTCGAAATTTTACGAGCACAGCTAGTAAATTACCACTGTTATAATGAATATATTTGATTTTCCATTTAAGTCTTACCAATTTTTTTCTTATCACACTTTTGTAAGCCTTTGCCGAATGTAATGTTTGGAGCCCTATAACCCGAATTGACCCAAACTTTTCAAGGGTTGTTCCGTTTGAGTTTTTCAAAAGTCAAAAAGGAATATATACTTTTCCACCAAAATTTAAATATTATCCAACTTATAAAAGGTCATGAAAAATTTTACATATGATCTAAGTGCCAACATCTATATATTGTCAAAATATCAGGTGTTACGAGCTGGCAAAGGCCTAAGGGTGCGTTTGGATGGGCATTTAGAAAGCCCATCCAAGCCCCAAAGCTCTTTCACCCAAAAAATGGGTGTTTGGTAACCATTCCCAAGGGGCTTTCAAGTGAAAGTTTCCCCTTGGGAATGCTGAAAGCTCAAGGCTGGTGGAGACCAGCCTTGAGCCTTCAGCATTTTCGGAATGCTGAAGGTCCATTTAATGAAAATATTATTTCCTATTTTACCCCCAAAATTTTTTTGAAAACCCACCGTTGCCCCTGCATTTATTTTTTTTTAAATGAAAAAGAGCAGCCCTTCGCCGGACCGGCAAATGGCGACGGCCGCCGCCCGGCGAGCCCAGATCTGGCGCCGCGGCCGTCGGTGGAGGTCGGGCGACCTCCGGCGAGGGTCGCGCGACCCAGCCGAGGGCCGCCGGAGGTCGCCCGACCTCGGGCGACCCGGTCGCTCGACCCGGGGGCCGTGCGACCCGGGCGACCGCCGCTGGGTCTCGCGGCCGCAAGCGGCCCTCGCCTGGGTCTCGCGAGGGTCGCGCGACGGCGAGGGCCGCGAGACCCAGGCGGCGGTCGCCTGGGTCGCGCGGCCCCTAGGTCGAGCGACCTTGGTCGCCCGAGGTCGGGCGACCTCCGGCGGCCCTCGGGGTCGCGCGACCCTCGCCCGAGGGTCGCCCGAGGTCGGGCGACCTCCGGCGGCCCTCGGGCTGGTCGCGCGACCCTCGCCGGAGGTCGCCCGACCTCGAGCGACCTCGCCGACGGCCGCCGGCGCCAGATCTGGCTCGCCGGCGGCCGCAGCCCTTCGCCGGTCCGGCAAAGGGTTTACCTGATTTTTCCAAAAAAAAAAAAAGAAAAGAAAATATAATACCCATAAAGCCCTTTCCAAATGTTTTTTTTTTACCAAACGCACGTTCAACTCAAAGTCCATTTGAAATTTTTTTTTTACGAAACACAACTGCATTTTCCCCAAATAGATTTGGGCTTTCAGCATTTGCATTGGACTCAAAGCCCATTGCAAATGCTGAACCAAACGCACCCTAAATGCATTATCAAAATATATAAATTTAGTAAAAAGAGAAAAGTAAAATTTTATACAGACATGCCCGAAGAGAATTGAGATGGGCCCAAGGCAATCCAAACCTAAAATTAAGGTTCGAAGTGGCCGGGCTATTCGGATTTTCTGCCTCGAAAAAAAAGAAATTGATAAGCCAATATGTAAGATTATTTCCATCTTTTGTTAAATTTAAAGAAAAAATAACTGCACTAGTAAAATTCGGACTAAGTAATTTTTCATATCACTCATTTTCCGCGAAATGAACGTACCTAAAGAGTTCAATCATCTTCGGTCCACCAAATTTGGACCAAGTAGTTTTTTCCTTCTATGTCTAGGTGTTTTGTGGTTAATAGTTTTCTGTCAATGTGAGCCTTCAAAATTTGAGATAATGTCTATGTGGCATTAGGGGTGAGCGGTTCCAGGTTCCGGTTCGGTTCCGTCTGGAACCTGGAACCTACCCTCGGGTACAGTTCCTCAAAATGAGGAACACCTGGAACCTACCCGTCGAACCGAGAACACTGGAACCTACCATCACGGGTTCCGGGGTCGGTTCCAGTTCCAATAGGTTCCGCGTTCCTTTTTTTGTTTTTATTTTTATTTATAGATTTGAACTATAACGTATGCGCACATTACCAAAAAAAAATATTATAACGTATGCGCACGTTACCAAAAAAAAAAATATAACGTACACGCACATTATCAAAAAAATTATAAAGTACGCGCACGTTATCAAAAAAAATATAACGTACGCGCACGTTATAAAAAAAAATATATAACGTGCACGCACGTTATCAAAAAAAACTATAACGTGGGCGCACGTTACCAAAAAAAAATATAACGTATGCGCGTGTTACCAAAAAAAACTATAACGTACGCGTATACTATACATTAACTTCTCACATCTTAGCAAACATACCAATGCCAACAGTTTTTTTTTTTTTTCTATTACTCATTTTTAGAGTTGAATTATAACATACGCACTCTAAAAATGAATAAAAAAAATTATAACATACGCGCATATTATCAGACTCTTTAGCACTATCGCAATAATCCTTTTTGAGGCCTATAATCAAGAAAAAAACAGATCGTAGGCCACACTGCCAAGACAAGCCAACACTAAGATAGAACAAAGAAGCTGCATGGTCTTTTAATTCTACCCAATGACATCAACCTGCTCAGTTTGCCTCCAGGGCATTTTTCCAGACAATTCTAATTGGCGGCATTCATCTCAGTCAATCGACTAGGCACTTTCCTATGGCCAACGCCAACGCTACATCTACAGTGTGCATCATCAGCAATATTTACAGTCTCAACCGAGCGAAAGAGTCTTATAGTGTGCACCCTTCGTTTGATCTTCAACACCAAATCTATGAAGAACAACTTAACAACTTGCGAAATAGGCTTGACCGGAGCTCTGAAAATCCACGGCGAACTCTGGCGATGTGGTTTTCCGTCACTCTGCAATGGGCGTCGCGACTGCAACAGCAGGGGCGTCGGGTCAAAGGCGGAGACAGCAGCCAGCAACGGCGTCGTGGCTCGTGGGTCAAAATCGCAGCCGAAACAGTGGCTTCTAGCGTCGGGTTGCAGCAGCAGGGGCGTCGGGTCAGAGGCGGAGACAGCATCCAGCAACGGCGTCGTGGCCCGTGGTTCAAAATTGCAGCCGAAACAGTGGCTTCTGGTTCGTTGCAGCAGCAGGGGCGTTGGGGCTTCTGGCGCGAGCAGCGTGGGTCACGAGCACGGACGTCGGTTAGGGTCTTCGGGGCAACGGCCGGTCACGAGCAGGGACGTCGATCAAGGTCGGTCAGCTTCTGGCGATTCGCGAATGCGGGCGTCGAGCGACGTCGGGGACTGGCGTCCAGCGGCGTTCGGCGACGGTGGCCGGCGCTGAGCAGAGCGACGGGCGTCGAACGGCGTTCGGCGACGGTGGTCGGCGCTGAGCACTGAGCAGGGACGTCAGTCGGGGTCACGAGCAGGGATGTCGGTCAGGGTCGGTCAGCTTCTGGCGATTCGCGAATGCGGGCGTCGAGCGACGTCGGGGACTGGCGTCCAGTGGCGTTCGGCGACAGTGGCCGGCGCTGAGCAGAGTGACGGGCGTCGAGTGGCGTTCGGTGACGGTGGCCGGCGCTGAGCAGTGAGCAGGGACGTCAATCAGGGTCTTCAGGGCAACGGCGACTCAGGTGTCGCGAATGCGGGCGTCGAGCGACGTCGGGGACTGGCGTCCAGTCCAGTGGCGTCCGACGGCAGTGGCCTTGAGGGCGAGCGGCGTCCGACGGCAGTGGCCTTGAGGGCGAGCGGCGTCCAGCTGAAATCGGAGGACTGAGGAAGATACAGAGGACAGGAGGCTGGAGGCTGGACTTGGAGGCTTTGAGCGCCGAGCGGGGTTCCTTTTGGAACCCTAACCGGTTCCGCGGCCGGTTCCGGTTCCGGTTCCGGTTCCGCGCCGGTTCCGGTTCCGGAACCGGGATTGCCAGTTCCCGGAAAAATGGAACCGGGAACCGGAACCGGTCCTTTAAGAACCGGGAACCGGACCGAGGTTCTGGTTCCGGTTCTCCGGTTCCCGGTTCTAACCGCTACCCGTGCTCGCCCCTATGTGGCATGGGCATCATCTCAAGAAGATGTATATATATGTTGACACCTAAATTTTACCTATTTATTTAAGACTTAAAATTAGGGATTAATTTCTAATACCTAAACAAAAAATAATTTTCATTGAATTGTATCACAAATTGACATTAGGAACATTTGCATTACTAGTATTAATTGTTAGAAATTTTTTTAATTAATTCAAATTAAAAAAAAAAAGAACGCGGCAGGGCCGGGCCAGGGGGAGACGTAGCCCGGCCCCCCTTTGTTTTCTTCTCTCCTCTTTCCCCCTCGACGGCAAACGACGTGCGATGAATGTCGCGCGGTACGACCGGCCTGGGCCAGCTGGCAGCAGCTGGCAACGCTGCTTAAAAGGGGGGAGAGGTTGGACCGAAAAGGGGGTTTCTTAGGCTGAAAATTCCAGAGAGAGAGAGGGAGTGATCCGACGAGAGAGCCGCGAGTGAGAGCGAGGGAAGAGAGTCGGAGGGAGAGACCACCGGCCTCCACGCCTGCATAGTGCCCGACTACCTGCCGCCGTGCCTCCTTTCCCGCGCCGAAGCTCCGGTAAGCGTCAACCCTATTTTGGCCCTGTTTTCGGGCATCCTGGGCCGGAGCTCGCGGTCGTCCGGCTCATGCGAGCTCTGGCCCCGACCATCCTTTCTCCAGCTACCGTGTGTCGTTGTTTGTTTGTCGAGAGTCCCGTCGAGAATCTCGGTTGAAGTTGAGGCGGAAACCTCATGATTAGCGAGCGCCCTTCACCCGTTCGACGAAATGCTTAAGCAAAATCTAGTTTTCATTGCCGAAATCGAGTCGTCCGTGCACGCCGTGATCTGTGGGAATATTCCAGTGGTGTTGGGCGACCTTGGGCGTCATCCGTGTAGTCGTTCGCCACGTTTCCATCGTTGCCATAGTTTGTTCGGCGTTTGGCCGTGGTGTGGCTCTCGGCCAGCGGGTGGGAGGTCGGCCGACAAGTGGCGTTCGGAAGGGACGACGCTGGGTGGTAGCTCGGTGGTGTCCTGAGCGCCGGCGAAGGCTTGTCTAAGTGGCATCGGTTCGGGTGAGGAGCTTCGGTGAAGAAGAGCGCAAGGTGGAGGCGTGCTTCGGTAGGAGAGAACGGGGAGGAGGAGAAAATAGAAAACTAAAATAATAAAAAATAATTAGAATAATGAATTAAAAAGATCTAAAAAAATTAGTTTTTAATTTGAAGCAAGTCATATCCCGATAGGTGGATTGGGTTATCGGGCTGGACCCGGGTTTAGCTGGTCAGTCCCTTTTCTCGAATATAATAATAATTTTTTAATTAAAAGGTTAGTTTAAAATATATATTTGCTATTCATTTTTATGTGGGTCCCATGATGGGACTCCCATCCACCGTGAGAGAATCGTTGCCGACCACGTCGACTCTTGTCGGCGGGAAACAGAGGGAGGAGAGAGAGGCAAGCTCAAAAGAACTCAGGCAATTTCTCTATTTTTTTAAAAAATTTAATATTATAAAATATTTAGAATTTATAAATTTGTGCGGAATTTTACTTAAATTAATTTTCATGTAACAAGAGTTATATCTTCCCATCGCCGACAGACTTTTCATCAACAAGAACCACATGATATAACAAGCCCTTGCAACTTTGGCTAATTGACATTAGAGCTTCAACTTTCTAGGAAAGTCGAAAGCTTCTCTTGCATTCTCCGTTTACTTTGTTGTTGAAAGACTGTAACCAAGAGAGCAACCCAATGGTGATGCAACCAAGTGAAGAACAAGGAAATTCGATTCAGGCAGAACTAGCAGGTACATGTTCAAGTTCCAACCGAGAAAAAATATGGTATAATCGATGGAGTCCCAAAAATGTGGGAACTTGTATTTTCTCATGATTCTTTTTATTTTATTTATCATCAAACATACATAATGCTGACCTTGGCTAGGAAAAAGAGAGAAGAAAGATTTATCAATTTGTGAAGGACTTTGTGCTCACTCTTTTTCTACATATATTGAAGATGTTCGTGTAAGCGTCGGATCAGATCCTTCTCACTCTGAGGTGCTCCAGGTGTGTTATCCCTTGAAAGAGTTATTCCATTATGAAATTAATATTTGGAGTGGATCTTCATGAAATTGTTCTTTTTGTAGGTATGCGACCCTTTGCTCTAATAATTGTAGAGTGCGCAGCTTATAAAATATGCAGAAGCGCTGTGGTGATTACACGAGAGAATTGTAATAGATAACTCAAGACACCGGTCATGCTAAACCACATACAAATATATCACTCAACACAACTATTACAATATATCTTCTCTCACACCACATACAAAATACTAGCTGATATATGCATATACTCAGCTATTCTATTTTTCCCTTCTTGATCACGGAGGGACAACGTGCTCACACAAAGCTACTGAGGCTGCAGTGCCTCCTGAGGCTCACACCTTGGTTTCTCTCTGAAGAGTTTCTTTCTCTCTCAATCTCTTCCTCTCTTAACTTGTGTGACCTGCCTTACGTTTGCACTCCCAAGCCCTGTTTATAGACATCTTCCACCGCCTGGACTCCACCGCCTGGACTCTACCGCCTATGACTTCAACATGCAAAAGGCGAAGTTGAACTTTTCTTCTCGTTGCCGTCTTCAGTGTGAACAAAATTGCAAGCCGCAATTTTCACCTTCCTTCCTGCTCTTGAAGACTCCAGCAGCAATTATAATAGTATTTTAATATGTGCCCATTCTTTTTTATCAGCTTGTGGCTTCTTCAAGAATTTTCTTCTTTGGCGGTTCAAGTGTGGCGCTGCAGCACACTTCTCTTTGGCTTCTTATTATTATATTATATTAGGTGTTGACTCCAACACTTTTTCGGGACACTTCTCAATGTTTGCAAGAAAAAAGTACTAATTTAAATGACCTGAAAAGTTTACATCCATTGCAGAAATATCGGAAAACGTAGTGGATGAACCCTATTACCAACCATTGTTGCGAGCTACATTCAGGGGCGATTGGGAATTTGCTAAAAGTTTTTTCGAACAAGATGATACTTTAAGGACAGCCAAAATAACAAGCAGATCAGAAACATTGCTTCACATAGCCGCTTTGAGTGGACAGGACGAATTTTTGGTTAACCTGGTTGAGCTCTTGTCTCCAAATCCGGAAGCGCTTGAAATGGTTGATTGTGATGGCCGCACAGTCTTGCACAATGCTGTCCAAGGTGGAAGGATAAGGATGGTCAAGGCATTAGTTAGAAGTAATCCTAGGTTGACGCAACTTCGAGATAAGGAAGGACGTGCTCCTTTTGGAATATCTGCTAATGAAGCCTCTGTGCATAAGGAGATTGCTTGGTTCCTGGCGAAAAGTATGACAGACAATGAGCGAAGTCATCCCTCAAGCGATCCCTTCGCGATTGAGGACATCATAGATCTCACCTTCGCTGGTCATCATGGTTCGATCACCATCACTCTTTATTTCAATTCCATATGTTTTTTCCTTCATTCTAGACATAGCTTATTTTCCTGATCAACATTGCTGGTCAATTCGGATAGATATCACCCTTTATCTAGTTGGGTGGTACCCTCACTTACTTACTATGAAGTATTCCGGACGATCTATACTGTCCGTGTTGGCGACGCTGGAATCTCACTTTCACAGTGGAAGTAGGCTTAGTGTTTTGGAAGCATTGATATACAAATGTCAGTACAATCTGCACTCGCATCTCTTTATTTTACTGAGTCCCTTCTAGATGATCATGCCTAGCTCATCGCCTTCTCTTTTGTTTCTAACCTGAAGGTATACCGGTGAACATGAGCTACAAACCAACAGACCAAAATTCGGAGCCGGGTGGTATGCATTTTTACTGTTTGAGCATTATCTTCGGATCTGCCATGGTTTCGAACTTTTGCTCAATTTTCTTAAATGATTCCCACCGTACTGGCAAAAGAATAGGAAATGATTATTTCTTTATAGGATATATTCTAGTTCCTCGACCTAGTTTGACTTCAATAATGGCTTGAAATTGAACTACTTTATGGATGAGCTATCCCTTTGGAACCACGTATGATTCAACCAAGTGCATAAGTACCGTATTACTTAATTGATTTTGGACAATGTAATGAATGAATTACAAGGTCTCACAATGATTTCATATCCAGTGACAGGAATTTCTTTGCAATTTGATTGTAGCGCTTCAATGTTTTTCAAGGTCACTTTGGAGTGTTGCCAAAATTGTAGGTATGCTTCCATTTTATCAAGATATCATCTCTATCTTTGTCCCTCTCTCTCCTATTAAAAGTCTATGGCTTGTTTGTTTTTGACTTTTTTTATAAGTAGAAAAAAGTTCCTACTTAGTTCTTTGCCATAATTTGGAAAAGAATTTGTGTTAGGGCCATAGCATGCATTAAAAAAATCATTACACATTTACCATTAGATCAGACGAGTGATATATATGTTGAAATTAGTTTTGTAATTCAATTTTTCCTTGTCAACCAACAATGAGTATGTAACTTATTTTTTACATAGTCGATGAACCTAATAAAAATCCTTCACGAAAGTATTCAAACTCAAACAGAGTTATATATGATTTTCTACATTAATATTTTTAAATTTTGAAAGATTTCTGATATCACCAAATTCTAATTACAAGAATCGTGAAGTCGTAAATTGAGGTGAGATTTGATGATAACCTAGGAATTTCTTTCATATGGCTAAATGATCTAAGTGTATAATATGGTATAAGGTTTACGTAACATAGGACTTCTCCTTCAATCTTGATTGGTGAAATAATGTTCACTTCATAATCTCTATCAAGCATGTAAATCTTTCTGGAAAAACAAGAACAATGAACCCGTAGGCATTCATTTCCTCTATTACGGGTGAAGTGCCTAAAACCTAAGTATTATTTTCTTTTGACTACTACTTCATCTCAATACACCACGAAAGAAAACGTTGAGAGGGTGCAGGAATTGGGCATGGGACTAGGGGAAGCCCCTCGAGTGAATAAGGTTACAATAGATGAAAGCATGGGCTTATCATTTAATCTCATTTAACATAGTAAATTTACACTTTCATATGCTAACTTTTGGCGTGAAGAATAGGAATAGGAACAGGTAGTAAAAATCAAAACAATTTGTTTGGGAGGGATCGTAATAGAAGAATATTTCAGTGGAGCAAAATTTGTGGGTCCCAACAAAATCGTGCATCCCAGAATTCCACCCCAGGTGATATATCCTATACCAACAAGCTATTTATTATATAATAAAGGAGTTTTCTCCTCTTCTTATAATAGTATATTTTAAGACACCGATTATATTAGGCCAATATAGGAAGAATGCACTCTTAAGATTACTTGAAAAGGTGGACTGCCTGAAGTATGCGAAAATTAGCCCAAACACCATCTGACCGCTACAAAAAGATCTTATAGTTCCCAAAACTTATTCACAATTTTTGCCCGTAGTTACACATACTTGTCATCTTCACCCAACTTTTGTATGCCCCCGAAATACCCTTTGGCCTTGTCCCTAATTCTTCTATTTGTGTCAAAGAACAAAAAAGGAAAAAAAACAGTGTTGTTGTGTATTTTTATCAAATTGAAAGTTATTAGAGGATAGAGTTGACTCCACTCACTGCCATTTAGGTGTAACAAGTAAAGTCAAATATCATGCACCATTGTGTGATGGAAGTTTTGATTTTGTTAGAGACAGAAAAAATTTGCTCTTGTGCTATGACTCTACCTCGAGCGACCTTCCCTTATTTAGGACAATACAAAGACAAGGCTTTTACGACGAATGGCAAGAATGTTTACCTATGGCATTAAGCTAAGCATATATAACAACACAACGGTTTGTACGATTAATCTAATTTTTTTAATTACTAGCTGCTATGCATATTTGAATAATATTGTCTAGCTAGACAATGTAATTAGCGTGGTTATTTTCAGAGTTGTTCTATCAGGTTAGTGCTTATAATTATGTTCTCTTAATTATGATTAACATCATAAAACCTCGTTTGAACTTCAGGAAGATACCGACAAAAAATAAAGAACTTCAGATCACTCTCTTCAGTTACCCTCTGATTGCTTCTACTTTCTTCACATCCAACTCCGTTTTCATCCAGACATGATACAAACTCACTGTTTGCATTTGAGGACTGAATTCCAAAAGAGAAAAAATCAAAATCAAAATAGCTTTCCTAAAAGATTTATAAATAAAAAAAGAATGAGATCGTTTTCCCAATCACCCGCCAACCCAAGCTCTAAACATGGGAAATTATGACAATTAGTAAACTGTTGTTAGATGCAATTTGTCGTCTAAAAAAAAAAATTGGGACCCAGAGTTGGGGAACTTTTTTCTTGCTCCAATTGCCGGTCCTTCGTTTTTCATTTTCTTTTTCCTTTTATTTTTGACATTTTGTAGTTCCTATAATCAAGAGAGTTCATGAGGTGAAGCTAAGAAACATGGCGGCAGTCGAGTTGGCAAAACAAGTTTGCATGGCGATCTCTAACAGGCATAATACCGAGATCATCGAATTTTTCGGAGACGACGACTCCCCGGCTCAAGCTACAATAAAGGGAATCAGTGAAATCATGAAGCTCTATATTCAGTTTTTCCCGAAGCTTATTCGATTTAGGCCTGATTTGCGGTGTGGTATCGCCAAGCAAGGACTCTCGGATTCTTTTTGCAGTTTAACTCGACCGCTGAGTTGTCATTCGTAGGGCGTACAAACGTATATTCTAAGGAAATTATGGCTGCAGCAGCATCGTACATGCTTAATTTTGATAATGTAACTAATGCGGCCGGAGCAGCATTTCAAATGCAAAGAGAACTCCAATGGTATAAGGTATCATTCTTTTCATCTATTTGATAAACACTTAACGATAATGATCATAGGGACATGCTATTCCCACTCTTATTTTGGTTAAGACATTCCTTTTTCCTTTTTCCTTTTTAAAAAAAAAAAAAAATTAACTGACCAAAATATCCTTCACTTCAATGTATTGTTTTTCTCTCTTCAATCTAGTTACACCACCTTCACTTCTGGACTCACATTAAAGTATCTCAAAAGAAAATTTTAAGTATGGTCTAAAATTTCAATCATCTTGTTATGAGATTGAATCTATCATCAATATTAATTACCTTCTTCATGGTACAAGTAGAACAGTAAAGAGTCCTTTTTTCTTCTCTTTTTGTGCTTATCTCTTGCTTCAACATGATCTAGATATAAACATGTGACTTGACCTTTAAGCAATTTCGCATCAAATGTTGGATAAGTCTTGATCTCCTTGATATGTTCCCTCGTTTGTTTTTGAAATTTTTCAATACTTTATCCACTTATTGAAACTCCTATTTGTGAGTTTTATGCATAGGCTGTGGAAAGCTAGGTTAACCCTAGTTATAGAACTGACTTCATCAAAATAAACAAGGATGGGAATGTGACATATTGGGCTGATTTCGTGAACAAACATGAAGAGTTGCTCGAGAAAGGGGAGAAGTGGGAGAAGGACACAGCAAATTCATCTATGCTCATCTCTACTCTAATTGCCACAGTATTGTTCGTTGCTGCATTCATTGTACCTGGAGGCAATGATGACACAATTGGAGTCCCACTGTTGTTAGGAGAGGACTCTTTCTTTGTTTTCGCAATTTCGGATATGTTAGGTTTGTTCTCTTCCGTGACAGCCATCTTGCCATTTTTAGCTGTCTTAACTTCACGGTATGAGCCGGAAGATTTTCTTGCCGGAAGATTTTCTTGAAGCATTGCCTAAGAAGATCATAATGGGGCTTTGTTTTCTCTTCCTCTCCCTGGCTTTCATGCTGGTGGCCTTCGCTGCATCTCTCACACTTGTGCTGGAAGAAAGAGTAGAGTGGGTTGTCATTCCCATTACTTTGCTGGCCTCTCTTCCCGTGGTTTTATTCATAATACTACAGCTTCCCCTGCTATATCAAATGGTTAAATCCACTTATGGACCAACCATTTTTTGTCCTGATGGCATTTGGGATGATGTTGATTATACTAAAAAAGATCAGTGATCGATAAATTTGATTTGAGGGTGTATGTCTTCATTATAGTTGGTTATAGTGGGGCCAATGCGATACTGAATGTATTTCCTCAAAGTGTTTGAACAATTACTGCTGTGACCTTTCCAAAGGTCCGGGAGAAAGCTAATGGAGCTCTTTGCATTTACTGTTGTGCTCGCATCATGAAAAATTTCATCCAAGTGTAGACGTCAATGCCTGCGGTGGCAGAGAAAAAATGACTTTGAAGACTTCGTTTTGATACTTCTCTCCTTGATGCGAGCACCGCATTCCACACGATTTTATTTTCCGTGTTGGACGACCTTAATCTGGACAAGAAACGAAATTACAATTACAATAGTTTGAATAGCAAAAAAATGGAATCGCCCACGATCAAATCAAAGAAAAAGGTGCTCGACTTAGCTTAATGATTATTATCAACGTCTTCGAAGCAAGATGAGTGCGGACGTCAAGAGGACGGGTCTCTCTCCAGTTTTCTATCTTCACTATTTTCTCCTCTGTTTTTAAACAATCGTTTCGCTCCCGCAATGTAGACTCATAGAGGAAAGCCACGATGGTGACACAGACACCTCTCTCTATTTTTTTATCCCTCCTCTCAATGGCTCGTGAAGTCTCTTTTTATAGCAAAAATTTCCATTAATTATTGGAAAGTCACGAACCTTTGCTCCTTTGATGGTCGGGATTGCTGAATTTTAGTCCTGATTGATGCGTCAAATCCCATCGATCCTTGTACTGATGCCAACGATGCGTCCGTATTCATTCACCATTATTTACAATTCCACGGCCAGCTCATTCCATGAGTATAAACTTCTTGATTGTTTCCCTTAATTTCCTCTCTCGCTATCTTCAGGATTTCATTCCAGCAGCCCAGACTTTCCACAAACGCTTTGATTTCTTTCCTTTATTTTGTCCGTCTTCGCCGATTTGTCTCTCAATTGCCATGCTTTGCTCTTCTGCTTTTACCTATGCCGCCGTGAATGTGTCCACGTTCATTCGCTATCATTTTCGTCTTCTTCTCTTCCCAAACTCCGCTCGATCTATTGCCGATTTTGCCTCCCGCCTACCATTTCTCCGAAAAAAATATTCCATTTATTTCTCCTCTTGACTGGCCACTGTCTCTTTCCCAATATTGCCTCCTCCAATCATGTCAGAATAATAATCCATTTCATATTTTGTGGGGCTGATTTGTTTTGGGACCATTTACCTTCTTCATTCAGAGCAACATATGAATTGCTCATGCGATTTTCCATCATGGGTCGGCCAAAATTTGCTGGAGGAAAGTTGACTGGCTGAAATTTGCTAGGGTAGATTTCCTGATTTCTTGGTCTTTTTCCTTCTTGTGGATGACCGGTTATTCACTTCTCCCTTACAATCCAATTACCCATTTTCTCAAATCATGGGCACGATTCCTAATCGAGCACATTCTGAGAACATTTGCTAATCTATGTGCCAACTTGGAGCTCATATGAAATTCATTGGATGCGGACATGCTAAACATGCAAAGTCAAAATATATATATATATAGGGGTCAGTTTGGATCCCTATTTTTCTTATGCAATAAATGATTTAAAGCCAAAATTTAGGTGTCAACAATTACTATGCGTTATGTTTCCCTACCTTGTTACCAAAGATCTATTTATAGAATGATTCAATTAATTTAAAATTTCAGCCTATAGATCCTTCAAAATTGAATTTGTGCATACATGAACAATTTTTTTTTTTTTAACATTCAGTATTGAAGTATGCTAAATCTTGGAATATAACTTTAAAAAAAAAAATTGTTAATCTTTTTGTTTATAATTTAGATTCAAGATTAGTTTTCCTTCAGCTTAAATATTCAACGAGCACAATCACCTCATATGTAAAGAGTAAGTTTTTCAAAGGTTTTTTTTTTTAGCTCTATTGTTGCTATGAGGTAAGTATTTCCTCTTTGTTCTTCACAATTTATTTAACGCTTTATTTATGATACGTTAATTAATGATTGCACATCTGCATGATCACTACATATGTTCGGAGTAAATTAAAAAACATATTTGAAATAAAAGATAAAAAGTACTGAAATGGCGTTAGAGAAACCTAGCATAATTAAGTCTCCGTACCCACAATCTTTGGTTCGTAGAAATAAAGTAATCATTCCATTACTTTCCTTTGATTTATCAAAAATAAATTAGTGGCGATTGTTGATTGAAAATCATTTGTATGTAGAGAACTTAAATCTTAAGTCGCGAATTAATATGGGTTTGGAGAGCCTAGGCTTAATAATCCATTAGCCGAATCCTTAGGTGATTCCATTCGCTTTAGGGAGGTCATGACATAATCTATATAAAAAATTATCTTCAACGATTATTACCAAAATACACATAATCATGTAATATATCTTTCATCATGGCATGAGAGATGAACAATTATTTATAGAAAAAATCTGTATATTCAAAATTTCGGTGATGAGAATGATACCAATTGTAGGCTCTATTCTTGTGAACTATAAAGTAATTGGAATCATACCAGTTATAATACTTTGTTTGTATTAATTGTGAAATAGATGGAATTAAACCTACCATTTCATCATTCATCAGTTACATATAGATCTTTCATAATAGAATCTAGGTATACATAAACAATTACTTTAAAACATTTATTACGAAGTTCGTGCGATCATTTAATATAACTTTTGTCACGGAATGACTTTTCCAGCATTTGATTTTTCTTTATAAATGCTCTTTGGATGAAAGGTTCGATAATCAAAACAATCTATATAAGAAGAATACCGATGATAGAAATGGTACCAAATTTACTACTTTATTCCTGGGAACTATAGAATTGGAAATATACCAATTACAGAACTTTGTCCACATAAAGTGTGAGATAAGAATAAGAAAAATGGAAGGCGATATATGACTCAGTCCACTTCGTCCAGCCTCCGTGCGTATGATGGATGACCTCTGTATCTCTGGGGGAGAGTGCTCGAAGTCTGTTCTGTTGGATGAAGCTCAGGGGATTATTGATTTTGAAGCTTAAATGGGATGGGCATAACATATCATTGTCATAATCCCTAATTTGTGAATTAATTTTTATTGCGAAATTCTAGTGTCAAGTAACTCAATTGGTAAAATCGAAAAGTTTAGGCTTGAATTGGCCTCCACGTGATAAATTTAAGACTGACATAATAACTGTCCCTAAATAACTTATTTCAAGATTTATTTCTTCTAATTAGTAATAATTTATTATAAAAATTCTCATAAGAATTAATTATGCAAAATTTAGATATTTGCTAGAGTTAGACATCTGCTCACATTATAGGTTTGCTAACCGACATCAAAAGCAAATCAATGCATGGAGCTCGCGCAAGAGTGTGCCGTGTGAGTCATCATCATTCGAGTTTTACACACTTTTATATCCATTGACAGATAGATTGAAATTGAAAAGCTAGTATCATTTCCTTGAATTACCTCATCTCATCCCGAAAGTTTGTGAGCACCTAAGTTTATTGTAAGCTTTCCAACAAGATATCATTTGCCCAACACCCTTGTTCGTCTCAAACGAAAGAGCATCCTTTTCGGGCAAATGGTGAAAGTAAAACCTAAGGATCTAAACTAAACAATACTTATATAGTGAGTCGAGCTTTCTGGTGGTATGAGAGTTGCAAGAATCCAAAAATGGTTTAAACAATACTTGAATTCAAAATCTTATGAACTTATGGTCAAAAAAACAATCATACGCAACACCTTGACACTTTTAAGGCACATCGAGTTTTGTAGAAGGAAAAAATCTAGATGTACACGGTGCATGGGAGCCCATCTCACATGTGCCATTGGATGAATTGGGCCCCATGTGGAATCCACTGACCTAACGGTGGATGTGAGATAGGTTCACATGATCCGGATGCATCATTGCTAGCTCATTGTACAAGTGATTGCGACAAGATTCTAGTGTATTTAGAAAAAAGAAACAAAACCAAAGCCAGGCTTTAAAACATAATCTACCTAGCTCACATGTTAATCCTCATCAATTAAGTCATGCGTAGAAAAGTTCGTGTCAATGAATTGGTCTAGTTGGCCTCGCACAATACTAAATGATTGTATTGAATGTGTTGGCACGATGCGCCATTACTAAATAATGCTTTGATTGGGTCAAAAACACGGCACCATGTGAGTCATCATTATATGAGAATGCAGCACCGAATGTTAGCTTATCCCTATGTAGATAGGATCCAAATTCTAATATAATCTCATCTATAATGGGTGCATGATATTGCTACATCACTTGACCTATCAAGCACATATTTTTCCCAGATGAACATTAGATTTGTCGCGACCTCTTTTTTCGGCGCCCGCAATCGGGTACGAGCGCCTAAGGAGGCTAATGGCTCGGCTGAAATTGGTTAAAGCCCGAACTCTCCCAAGTCCACCAATTCACGACTTAATGGTTCAATTTTTTTAACCTATAAATCAATTTTTAAAATGGAGTCGCCACTAATCAATTTGGGGTGGGTTGATTAGAAACCCAAGTGAAGTATCGGGAGAAATACTCACTCCTGCGCAACCAAAGAAATTAGGATCGGGAACTTGATTACACTAGTTAATCACTAATGCCCTTTCGTACCTAATCTTGTTTAAACTTTGAGGTTTTTGGATGTTTGAGGGATTTTCCATGCATTTTTAGAGGAAAAACATTTTTTGAGTCATTTTCTAATTTTTTTGGACACAAAAGGGACTTTTTGGGATTTTGGTATTTTTTGGGAAAATACAAGTCTTTTGGGCTTTTTTTCATGAATTTTTGGCCTTTTTTTTTTTTGGATTTTTGACATTTTTTGGAAAATATGAAATATTCTTGATTTTTTTTTGATTTTTTTAGAAAATAAATTTTTTATTTTTAATATTTTTTGGAAAATAAATTATTTTTTGATTTTTCCCGATTTTTTAGAAAATAAAACATTTTTTCAACATTTTTTGAATTTTTTTGATTTTCTGGAAATTAAAACATTTTTAATATTTTTTCGAAAATAAATTATTTTTGATTTTTTTAAAATAAATTATTTATTTATTTTTATTTAAAAATATTATAAAAACTGACCCGGGTCGGATCCGCGGGTTGGGTCCAACCCGGGCCAGCGATCCGAATGAGGACGGGCCCGCGTTGCGGGCCCGACTCGGATTTTTTGCTCTTTTTTTTTCTTTTTTTTAAAAATTAAAACGACGCCGTGGCCCGTCGTTTTGGGAGGATCTAGCCCGGCCCGACGACCCGGCAAAACTCCACCCGGATCCGACTTGCAACTCGGTTCCTTAGGAACCCTACCCGACCCGAATCCGGCACATGAACCGACTCGCAGCCGCCCACCGGATCGCAAACCCTACCCGATTTTCCGGGTCCGGATCCGCTTCGCGACCCGGAAAATCGCAAACCCTAGGGTTTGCGAATCCGCGGCGCCGAGGAGGAGATCGATGGCGATGATGGCTACGGCGGTGATGGCGACGACGGTGGGAACCATGACGATGGCGACGGTTTTTACCTTTTATTGAACGGAGGCGAGGACGGCGACGACGGGAGTTGATCTACGATGGTGACGGCCACGGCGAGGGTAGACTGATGACGACGACCGCGGCGGACGACGATGGCAACGTAGGCCCCTGGACGGCGAGATCTGGCCGGACTCTCGCCGGATTTCCCTCTCTCTCACTCGGGATCGCCTGGTGAACTCCCCGAAGTCTCTTGGGGACCCCTCCGAGCTCACCACGCCACGGCCGACCCTATGCTCGAACTCCCCGAAGTCTCTCAGGGGACCTCGAGCTTCGGCCAACCTCACTCCCTTTCAAACCTCTCTGTGCGTGTCTCTGTTTTTCGGTCTCCATCCTCCTCCCTTTGTCGGGGATGAAGGGCCTATTTATAGGCGCGGGGAGCGGCCGGTCGGCGAGGCTTCGACCCGCCGGCTGGACCGCCGTCCCATCCGCCATCATCGCTTCCTCCGGTCACGTCCCGTCGACGCCCCTGCTCCTCTGCTCCGCACGCAACCTTCTCTGCTCAAGCTTTTCCGGCGTCGCATTTGCCCGCGCGTGCTCCTCATTGACGCGAGGAAGAAGACGACGCGGAGGGGGCCGGGCTTGAGGCGACGATGGGCCGAAGGCCCACGCGGGGAGGGGGGCTGCCTTTCCGCTTTTCTTTTGTTTTTTTTTCTTATTATTTCAAAAAGACAAAATAAATAAAAACTTAATTAATAAACATAATAAAAATTGAGGTGTCAACAAGATCTCAAGGAATTGACGATGCAACATACTTTTATTCGTCCACTCAAAATTCGTCGAAGAAAGGGAGGCGTTTTGCTCCATAGTCCAAACAGAACAAGAAGTCCGAAAGCACTAATAATCAAATCTCCACTCCAATGACTCACTTCAACACACAAGCAAACCAAATACAACCTTACAAGAAAAATCCATGGAAGGCCATTGACAATGAGCATATAAGCCGAATTATTATTTCCTTTCATTTTTTTTTTTTTTTTTGAAGAGGCTTGAAAAGGTGGTGATTGTTAATGGATAGATTCTCGACGAAAATGAAATTAGCCACTTAGCCAGTGCCACCAAGAACCCCCTTTAGCTTCTTAACCTGGGCATCATCAAGGAAAGTGGTGGCCTCAACCAACTTAGAAGGAAAATTATTAGCGAATAGAGCAAAGTCCAAGATTTGAAGCCCAGGGCTCGGATTGCTGAAGTTGACTATGGCAAGTGCTAGACCTTTACCAGCATTCAATTGGAAGTGCAATAGCCCCCAAGGGAAAATCATGCTATCCCCTTTGTTGAGGGTCATCAAGTAAACGGTGTTCGCTGATGATGAGATGAACCCAGCACAAATCGACCCTTAGAGGACAAGGAGGACCTTCGAGCCACTCGGGTGCATGTGCAATGGAATGACCCCACTAGGGGCTATGGGTGCGTTTGGTTCAGTATTCTCAATGGACTTTTAGCCTCTAAAGTCTCTTGAGAAAATGCTGGACCATTTGGTAGTCAATTTTGAAGTAGCTTTCAAGTGAAAGTCAGCATTGAGAAGATTGAAAGCCCAATACTAGTAGGAACTAGCTTTGAGCTTTCATAATTTGGCTAAATGATGAAATTTATGTTTTTTCTTCCAAAACTATCCTCACTTATTCTTCAAATTTTTTATTTTTCCCTCGTTATTATTTTTTTAAAATACCAAAATAATGCTAAAAAAATCAAATATACATAAATGCTAAAAAAATTAAATATGTTGGTTTAAAAAAATATTTATATATTTGATTTTTTTAGTATTATTGTCAAAAATTATATTTAAAAAGTTGCATACATTATTTTTTTTTCAATTTTAAACAAATAAAAATTTAAAAATTCCGATGAAGAGTCTGGTCCTTTTTTTTTATAAAAAAATTATATATATATGTATTTTAATTTTTAGCATTATTTTCAAATTTATATTTTAAAAGTTGCATACATTATTTTTTCAATTTTAAGCAAAGAAAAATTAAAAAATTTCGATGAAGGATTTGGTCTTTTTAAAAAAAAATTATATATATATGTCTTTGATTTTTTTTTTTAGCATTATTGTGAAAATTTATATTTAAAAAGTTGCATACATCATTTTTTCAATTTTAAGCAAATAAAAATTAAAAAGAACTAATATTAATCACTCAAAGAGCTTTTCAAATGTGTTTTCTACCAAACGGTATTTCTCTCAAAATTGCTTCTCAAAGCATAATTTACCAAACAGTTTTTGCATTTGTCTAAAGTTCTTTAAGCTAAATTGCTTTGCATTTTTCCAATGAACTTTCAAAATGTTGAACCAAACACACCATATGTCCAGGCGGGCCAAGGAGATGCCGATCCCATTCAGGCCAGGGAACTGGTTTACAAAAGCCGTGGTCACCGCAGCCTTGATGAGGTTCGAGGTGTTCCCAGCCATGCCGAGGCTTGAGAAGACAAAGTCATTCACAGTGACTACGAAGACCTTCTTGCAGGAGTAGCCCGCGAGGCCCTCGGGGGCCTAGAGATCTCCAACGCAGAAGTCCTGGACCGCCGCGTGGGAGGCGGAGAGGAGGAAGGAGAACGGAATTAAGGTTTGGAGTATTGACATCTTTATGCCAACTCTTTAATTTCTTGGGAGAAGGATTTCCTTTCGAATGTGTGTTTGAGGGATTCTCGAGGAGGTATATATAGAGCGGCACATTGTGGGATATTCTGAGGCATTGATGATTGGCTGAGCGGATAAGAGACCCCATGCAGGGTTTCACGTGCATGGCAATGCAAGAAACGGGTACCTTGGAAGCAGACAAATTGCGATTCGTGACACCTGTCGGAGGGTAATCTCTTCACAGAAAAGAACAAGGAGGTTCTTTTAGTCTGGAAATAGAGGACCATGAGAAAATATCATTAGATATTTTTGGGCTTTGTAAAAGAATATTCATCTTTTTAAAGAATATGAACTCCAAATACATTTCCAATTGGAAGAACTCAATAAGAAGTTCAAAACTTGCAATTTTCGCTAGAAGTACCTTATTATCTTAAAAGTGGCACATAATGATCAATCTATACTAGATTGTTTATAATTGTATCTTACCTTAGAATTGTTATTTCTTGCACTTCTTTGGTTAGAATTTTACTCACCTAAAATAGAGAACTACACCACCAATAAACCATTAAGTACAAGAATACTGTACTTGTCACTCAATTAAAACTTGGATTAACACAAATAAAATACCCTCCTCTAGTTATGGATTTTGTGCTTGTTTAACTTACAAGCAGGTTATATCTAGGCATGTAACCCAGTAATCAAAGACGGGTAAGATGAAGTTCCCAGCTATTAGAGATTGGAGAAAACATGACTAGATTGGAGAAAACATGACTCTTACAACTTTTGGATAACCAATTGTGCATTTGATGTAACTATAGGAACTATATAATTTCTGGGACATATAAATCACACTGCTCATCACAAAGGGGCGAATTTTGCTCTACGTCATTGGAGTATTTCTAAGTTTCTTTTAACAAAGTTTATGTAAATGGAAAAAAGAAGAAGAGGAATTTGAATTATATGAAGTTATAGAGGGAGCGTCCGAATAATAATCTTAAGAGAATCAAGAAGGTGGTCCCCGAGCACATGGGAGGAGAGAAATGACGGCATAAGAGGACATCCAAGACAGCTAAAAGCGTAGCTCCTGCAGACTGCAAAGTCTTGGTTTCCCCGAGCACATGGCCTCTATCCCTATGGCTTTATTTGCAAAACTACAACTTCCCTTGCTATTCCAAATGGTTCAATCCACTTATGGATCCAGCATCTTTCGTCCCGAGGGCAATTGGAATGGAGTCAATTATATTGAACAAGATCAATGATTGACGAATTTGATTTGAGGGTGTATGTCTTTATTACAGTTGGTTAGTTGTAGCAGGGCCAATGCGATACTAAATCTATTTCCTTAAAGTATTTGAACAATTACTATACATTACGTTTCCCTATGTTGCTATGAAAGCTCTATTTATAAAATGATCCAATCATTTTAAAATTTCAGCCTATGGATACTTCAAAATTGAATATGCACATACGTAAACAATTTTTTTTTTTTTTTAACATTTAGTACCAAAGTATGATCAATCTTGGAATATAAATTTTTTTAAAATTAGTTTTTCTAGCCTTTTATTTATAATTTAGATTCAGAATTTTTTCTTTCAGCTTAAACATCCAGCCTCCAGGTATTTCAAAAAATAATCTATTATAAAAAATTAACTTCAACGTTTATTACCAAAATACACGCTACCATGTAATATATCTTTCATCATGGAATGAAAGATGGAAGATTATATATAGAAAAAATCTATAGATAAGAATTTCAGTGGTAAGAGCAATACCAAATGTAGGCTTTATTCTTGTGAACTATAAAGTAATTGGAATCATACCGGTTATGATACTTTCTTTGTATCAATTGTGAAGTAGATGGAATAAAACCTACCATAAATCTTTGCCCCAATGATCACTGTTGACATCTAAAATTTGATTAAATATTTAGATATTTATCACATAAAAAATTAGACAACAATTTGGTCCTGGAAAAGCAATCCTCACTATCAAGGCAATCAAAGATAGCTCCAGCTCCTTGGTGACAATTTGTTGCTTCAATAAGCAATCGGACACATGTCCGATTCCTAAAAAAGCAACTCTTCCACATCATCAAGTAAGATGATACCCTAGTACCTGCCAAAAACTTAGGGTTGTAGCCCGTATCATTTATTCCAGATAAGTAACTACGGGTACATTATTATTTGTCTTAATATGTATTATATTATATTGCCATTTTTGCATAAGACATCTGGTCTCAAACAAGATATATAGACAAAATTTAGGGATCAATTCTTCTTTAAATGCAACCTTTGCAAGCTCAACTTCAAAGAAAGGCAACTATTGATACCTAAATATTGTATAAATATATAGATATTTATTGAATAGAAAATTGGGGACAAATTTGGCCCCAATAAAAATGATCTTCACATCACCTAGACATTAATATTATTTGCATCTACAAAGATTTATTTTTATTTTATTCCCCTTTATTTTACCCTATAGATATAAAGCTATATTTAAAAAAAAAAAAAAATGGAGGAAAAGGGGTGAAAAGGCTTTGGGGCTGGGCTTGAGCCCGGCCCCCCATTTTCTTTTCGCCCGTCTTTGCCCAGGACCGGGCCCAGCTCCTCCCTCATGGCCCGGCCCGGCCCGACCCCTCCTTCTTCCTCTTTCTTTCTTCCTCCTTCCTTCTCCCTCCCTGCAACTCACGTGGGTGGCTCTCCCTTCTCTCCTTCTCTTTCTCCCTTTCTCATGCAACAGGGACAGTGTGCTGCAGAAATGAAGGAGTAGAGCAGGCGGAAGTAACAACTGATGGGATGTCGGTTTAACGGGGGGAGGCCGGTCGGTGCGCCAAGCACTAGCGGTCGAAGCCTCCGTCGACCGGCCTCCTCGGCCTATAAATAGGACAGCACGAGCTTGGTAGAAGGGGGAGCCAAATAGAGAGAAAAGAAGGATGGAGGAGAGAGAATAGAGGGGTTTCTTCGGAGAGACGTTCGAGAAGCCCGAGAGACTAAGCGAAGGGGGTGAAGGTAGAGGGAGAGTACCGAAATGGCAGAGGTCGGAAGGAGATCTGAGAGAGAGAGAGAGAGAGAGAGAGAGAGAGAGCCCTCTCTCGGCCAAGCCGCAGAGACCCTCCCTGCGTGAGATCTCCGCCGTGTCGCTGCCGCTTGACGCCGCCCTGTTGCTGCCGTGGCGTCTCCTGTTGCACCAAAATCAAGTCGCGCTATTGTTGTACCCGACAATCACTATTGCCACGACACCGCTGCTCGCTGCTTTGCCGATCTGCCCCCAATCCTGCTCGCTGTGCCACCATGACCAAGAAGTCTGGGCCAGCGATAGCCATCTCCGTCGGGGTTCGCGGTGGGGGAACAGAGGAGGCTACGAATCGGGTCGGGTGCGGGTCGTATTTGGGTAGGGTTTCGGTTGTTCGAGTCAGTTGGGTCTGGATGTTCATGGGCTTGCAAGATCATGGGCCTGGCTTTCCTTTCAACTGAAATTTGGGCCTGATTAGAATTAATTCGAACTGGGCTCTTGATAGAGCCTGGTTCGGCCAAACTCAAGCCTGAGATAGGACTCCTTCGTCCGCTTCGTCCAGCCTCTGTGCATATGATGGATGACCTCCGTATTTCTGGGAAAGGATGCTCAAAGTCTATTCTGTTGGATGAAGCTTAGGGGATTATTGATTTTGAAGCTTAAATGGGTTGGCCATAACATATCTAAGTCATAATCCCTAATTTTGTGAATTAATTTTTATTGGCGAAATTCATGTTAAGTAACTCAATTGATAAAATTGGAAAGTTTATATTTGAATTGGCATAATAAGTTTAGGACTGACTTGATAATTGTCCCTAAATAACTTATGTCAATATTTCTTCTAAATCAGTAATAATTCATTATAAAAATTAAAATTTAGATATTTGCTAGAATTAGACATCGGTTCGGATTATAGGTTTGCCAACTTATGTCAAAAGCAAATCAGTGCATCGACCTCGCGCGAGAGTGTGCCACATGAGTCATGATTGTGCGAGTTTGACCCACTTTTATATCCATTGACAAATAGACATTGAAATGCTAGTATCATTTCCTTGAATTATCTCATCTCACCCGGAACTTCGTGAGCACCTAAGTCTATCGTAAGCCTTCCAACAAGATATCATTTGGCCGACACCCTTGTTGGTCTCTAATCACATAGCCACCTTTTCGAGGAAAACACATGATCAAATAAATACCCAAGGATCTAAATCAGACAATACTTACACCTAACAATAGTGAGTTGAGCCTTCCGGTGGCATTAGAGTTGTAGGAACTCAAAAATGGATTTAAAAGATAATTGTTTCGAAATTTTATGAAGTAATGGTTAAACAACTAATCAAATGCCACACCTCAACACTTTTAAGGTAGAATGAGTACTGTAGAAGAAAAAAAATTCTTAGATGCCCTCGGTGCATGTGAGCTCATCTCACATGTACCATTGGATGTATTGGGCCCATGTAGAACCCACTAATCTAATAGTAGCGTGAGCTAGGTTCACATGATCCGAACTCATACATTACTGGCTTATTCTACAAGTGATCACGACAAGATTCTAGTGTATTTAGAAAAAAATGAAACAAATCCAAAGCTAGGCTCTAAAACAAAATCTGCATCCATAATTAAGTAGTGTAGAAAAGTCCGCTTCAAAGAATTGGTCCACTTGGCCTTGGACAATACCAAATGAACATATTGAAAGTGTTGGCATGATGTGCCATTACTAAATAATGCTTTGATTGGCATAACATGGGCCGTCATTATATGAATGCAACACTGAATGTTAGTTTATCCCTCTGTAGATAGGATCCAAATTCTACTATAATTTCATCTAAAATGGGTGGATGATATTACTGCATCACTTGATTTATCAAGCACGTTTTCCCATATGAACATTAGCTCTCAAGAAATTGACTAAGCAACATACTTCTATTCATCTACTCAAAATTTGATGAAGAAAGGGAGGCGTTTTGCTCCACGGTCTAAACAGCACAACAAGTCAGAAAGCACTAAAAATCAAATCTCCACTCCAATGACTCACTTCAACACACTAGCAAACCAAATACAACCTCACAAGAAAAATCCATGCAAAGCCATTGACGGCAAGCATATAAGCCGAATTATTATTTTCTTTCATTTTTTTGAAGAGGCTTGAAAAGGTGGTGATTGTTAATGGATGGATTCTGGACGAAAATGAAATTAGCCACTTAGCAAGTGCCACCAAGAACGCCCTTGAGCTTCTTGACCTGAGCATCATCAAGGAAAGTGGTGGCCTCCACCAACTCAGAAGGAACATTATTAGCGAATAGAGCAAAGTCCAAGATTAGAAGCCCAGGGCTCGGACTGCTGAAGCTGACTATGGCAAGTGCTGGACCTTTACCAACATTCAATTGGAAATGCAATAGCCCATGAGGGAAAGTCATGCTATCCCCTTTGTTGAGGGTCTTCAAGTAGACGGTGTTCGCTGATGATGAGATGAACCCGACACAAATCGATCCTTGGAGGACAAGAAGGACCTCTGAGCCACCCAGGTGCGTGTGCAATGGAATGACCCCACCAAGGGCTAGGTCCAAGTGGGCCAAGGAGATGGTGAGCCCATTTTGGCTAAGGAACTGATTTACAAAGGCCGGGGTCACCGCAGCCTTGATGAGGTTCTGGGGTGTTCCCAGCTACTCCGAGGCCTGAGAAGACAAAGTCATTCACAGTGACTGTTGAGATCTTCTTGCAAGAGTAGCCCGCGGGGCCCTGGGGGGTTGAGAGGTCTCCAACGCAGAAGTCCTGGACCACCGCATGGGAGGCGGAGAGGAGGAAGGAGAACAAAATTAAGGTTTGGAGTATTGACATCTTTATGCAACTCTTTAATTTCTTGGGAGAAGGATTTCCTTTCTAATGTGTGTTTGAGGGATTCTAGGGGAGGTATATATAGAGTGGCACATTGTGGGATGTTCTAAGTAGACCCGTTAAACGGGTGGGTCGGGTCGGGTTTAGGTCGGGTCATAAATGATCCGACCCAAATCGACCCATTTAATCCGTTTATAACCCATTTATGATAATGCAAATTTTTTAACCCATACCCGACCCGACACATACCCGACTCATACCTGAGCCATCTAACTAAATTTAAGAAAGCTTATTTCTTATATATATATTTAAAAAAATGGTATTGCTAAAATAGTTTTATACAACACAAATTTAATGGATAATTTTTAAAGTAATTATTTTAAAAAAAATCAATTTTAATTATTCTCTATTTTTAAATTAAATTTTAAATTTTTATTTTTATTTTTAAAATATAATTTTTATTTTTTATTTTCTTTTTTCTTTTTTTCTTTTGTTCTTCTTCTTTGGCCGGCCGCCAGCCACGACGATGGCCGGTGGCTAGCGATAGGTGAGCCTTGAGCTCGCTCGGCTCGCCTATGCCGGTGAGCTCGAGCTTGCCCAATGCCGGCGAGCTTGAGTCTCGCCAAATCGGTGAGCCTCGAGCTCGCCGGATTTGGCGAGGCGGCTGGCAAGACTCAAGCCTCGCTAGACGTTAGCGAGGTGTAAGTTTGAATTTTAATTTCGAATTAGATTAGGTTTACGATTTTCTTTTTTTTATAAAGTTTTTTTTTTTTGGTAAAGTTAGGTTTACCATTTTCAGTGCTCATCATTGTCTATAAAAGTTTCAGTCGTGCTTTGTAAGCTTTTTACTTTTTGTACGCACTCTACTGATCTACATTAGCAATTTATATTCAACTTTAGTCGTTGAGCAAACATGACCTCCAAGAATGTAGGTCATTTGTTTTAATTAAATAAAATTTCATTGAAAGTCCTTGTCGTCTCAAATCCACTCCTAGCATATTATTTATTCCTTTGAATTTTGTGAAGTCGTTGAGGCTTCAAGGCATATTAAATTTATTTTTGATTTGAAGTCATATTTAAGAATTTATGGATAATATCCTTTCAGAAACTGATACTTTCTTCTAATTTAGGGGGCCTAAAACATAAATAGTCACTCTAGTCAGGGTTATTTGCCTTTACAGAAAAGTTAAAGCGTCTATGTTGAACAACACTACTTGTATTTATCAAGCTCATGGGCTGGAACCTTCCATTTACGTCATGTATATAGAACGACACTACTTGTATTTATCAAGCTCATGGGCTGGAACCTTCCATTTACGTCATGTATAGAGAACGACACAACTTGTATTTATCAAGCTCATGGGCTGGAACCTTCCATTTACGTCATGTATATAGAACGACACTACTTGTATTTATCAAGCTCATGGAATGGAATCCTCTATTTACGTCATGTGTAAATAACTGACAAAGCGCATATGGTTAGCCGCTCTAAGCATTTCCTTCTTAAAAAATAAATAAATAAATAAAATAAAAACAAAAGAGAGACGAAAATTTTCAAACCTAGCAGGTGAATGCACATGATGAATGCAACAAGAGTTAAGAGTATACGAAGGAAATATAAGTATTCACGTTTTGACAAAATGATGTAACATGCACTTGCTCCCTCGTACCATTCTTAACCAAAAGATGATTACTTAAAATATCAAAATCAAGGAAAAATATGCATCCGCTACACATTTAAAAATCTATTTCATGACTCATTTTTTGATAAAATGCCATCCATAGAAGACAAAATATTGAAAAGAAACACATCAGAGGTAGGTTGAGAACGAGACAGTACATTTAAATAACAAAATTATTGAAATGAAATACATTAGAGTTAGGTTGAGAATGAGACAGATACATTTAATTAGCAATTTTTGCAATTTCGTATGGGATTCCCATATGAGTGTGCCCAGAGACATCGGAGAGAATTAGTATATGATGGGAAGGAATCCTCTTCACAATGGGCATGGTGACTGGTGAACCCCGGACACAAACAACAACAAAAATTATCACATGCAGATGATGAATAGACGCTGCCAGCCATGGTGGATCAACAGGTGAATAATATTGAAGTCGGCACGACAACCTCATGATTTGAGGTGTAAGAAAAGGAAACGTAGCAACAACGCGCTATGCTATATTCCGTCAAATTATTGTTCTTCAGCAAAAGAATGTTAACTCAGGAGAAATAGCGATTCGAACTTCACAACATGACCATCAGCAAAACCAAGTCTCAACCTTGTGCTCTCAAACAGCCCAAGAAGTAGAATTAAGAGCCAAAAGACAACAAAAGAAATTTACGTGATTTAGTCGATGGGCTGCATTCATGTGCAAACTATAATTGCGAAGATTTACGTCTCAAAATACAATGAAAGGGAAAGAACTATAAACATCTCTAAACCCTAGTACTCCCGATATCTTTCACATTCTTTGAAATAATATTTATATTATAACTCTAAGAGAAAATACTAAAGTTAAACAAGTTTGTCTAACGGAGGGAGATTTCCTCGCAGCCCCTGCATGTTCGGTCTCGCCCTTCGCTTCCACCACAGATAGATTTCGTTAAATAATCTGAATCAAGTCAGTTGCGGAATTAATCTTTGAGTGGGGGGATAATTGGGATTTATCCCATAATGGTTGCAGGAGGGATTGGTAATCAATTTATAAGTATGAGAAAAAATTTCGATTTTTTAGCTAACTTTTTTACTGAGAGAGGTTCCAGACTGCCCAAATTTATTGGTCTAATGTCCACGGGCTGCATAGCTAATTATAAGAATAAGCTTTTTATGTATTAAATAACAGTTCGAATTTTTTTATTTAACTGAAAACCGACTAGCCGGTTTAAGTTGTAGCCATTATAAGATTGTTTTAGAAAAATTAATTTCCACTGCTCAAAACTTTTTATAAGTCTTCATCCATTCCCTTTAGGTTTGCTATGTAAGCTCATTACATATTGAGCGTGACCACAGAGGAGGAGAGAATAATCGTGTCGGTAAATTTGAAATATCAAAACTGCACAATGTAACTCAATATTGTTGGTTAGAAATGTATGTAAACAAGTGCGAGTGATACATGCATTGTGAGAACACTCGCCAAAAAAAGGTCACATTCACATAAGTGCGCGAAAATTGGAGAAGGAAAAAGTGAAGGAAAAGGAGCGATAGAACTTAGTATAGAAATTAATTTAAATTGTCAGAGGATGGAAAAGGTTCAATTTAAATTTATAATCGATGGTAAAGATTTTTGTAATAACATAACTTCTATGTGGATCTTTTGAATTACCATTTGAACCATTGTTTAAATATATGATTACTATTCATTTTCATGTGGATTCCATCCATCGTGAGAGAATCCTTGCCGACCACAGATGAGTTCGGTCGGCAGCAGAAACAGAGGGAGGAGAGAGGCGAGCTCTAAAGAACTCAAACAATTTCTATATTTTTAAGTTTTAATACTATAAAAAATTAAAAATTGATAAGTGTTGGCCATATTTAACCTAAATGAATTTTCGTGTAACACGAGTTATATTTTTCCATCACTGATAGGCTTTTCATCAACGAGAACCACATGGTATAACATGCCCCTGCAACTAAAGCCAATTGACATCAGAGCTTCAACTTTCTAGGAAAGTCGAAAGCCACTTTTGCATTTTCCGTTTACTTTGTTGTTGAAAGACTGTAACCAGGAGAGCAACCCAATGACGACGCAACCAAGTGAAGAACAAGGAAATTCGAATCGTGCAGAAGTAGTAACAGGTACATGTTCAAGTTCCAACTGAGAAAGAATATGGTATAATCGATGGAGTCCCAAATATGCTGGAACTTGTATTTTCTCATGGTTCTTTTTATTTTCTTTATCACCAAACAAACATAATGCTGACCTTGGCTAGAATAAAGGGGAAAAAAAAAAGTATGCGAAGGACTTAGTGCTCACTCTTTCTCCTACAGATATTGAAAATGTTTATGCAAGCGTTGGATCAGCTTCTTCCCAATCTGGAGGTGCTTCAGGTGCGTTATCCCTCAAAAGAGTTATTTTCAGTGTGAAATTAATATCTGGGGTGGATCTTCATGAAAATGTTCTTTTCTGGGACACTTCTCAATGTCAGCAAGGATAAAAGTATTAATTGAATGATCTGAAAATTTTGCATCTATTGCAGAATATTCCGAAGAGGAAGTGGATGAATCCTATTACCGACCATTGTTGCGAGCTGCATTCAGGGGGTGATTGGGAATCTGCTACAAGTTTTTTCAAACGAGATGTTGTGTCAAAGACGGCCAAAATAACAAAGAGATCGGAAACATTGCTTCAAGTGGCTGCTTGGAGTGCACCTGCCAATTTTCAGAGAACCTGGTTGAGTTCTTGTCTCCAAATCTAGAAGCGCTTGAAATGGTTGATTGTGATGGTTGCACGGCCGTCCACTATGCTGTCCAGTGTAGAAGGATGAGGATGATCAAGACATTAGTTAGAAACAATCATAAGTTGACGCAACTTGCAAATAAGGAAGGACGTGTTCCTTTGGGAATACCTGCGCTAGAAGCTTCTATGCATGAGGAGATTGCTTGGTTCCTGGCAAAAACTACAACAGATGATGGGCCAAGTCATCCCTTCAGCAGTCCCCATGCGATTGAAACCGTTATAGATCTCACCTACGCCGGTCAGCAGTCCCCATGCGATTGAAACCGTTATAGATCTCACCTATGCTGGTCATCATGGTAAGATCACCATCACTCTATCTCAATTCCATCTGTTTTTTCCTTATTCTAGACTTAGCTTATTTCCTGATCAACATTGCTGGTCAATTCGGATAGAGATCACCCTTTATCTAGTTGGGCGGTACCCTCACTTACTTACCATGAAAAGCACCTGATACGACCGAACCATACTAGACGTGTTGGCAACAATGGAGTCTCACTTTCCCAGCGGAACCAAGCTGGGTGTTGTGGAAGCATTGATATACAAATGTCCGTAATTTCTGCCTTGCATCCCTTCTTTATGGATCCCCTTCAGTAAGATCATACCTAGCTCATCGCCTACTCTTTGTCTCTGAACTAAAGGTATTCCGGTGGACGTGGGCCACAAACCAACAAATAAAAATTCGGATCTGGGTGGGTATGCGTTTTTGTTATTTTGGCATTATCCTTGGATCTGTTTGAAGCTGACAAAAGTTATCTATGTTCTATTCTGAAGAATGCCGGACTTCTGTGTCAAAGTCTATCTTACATCATAAGTCTGCGCACTTTGAAAAATTCCAAACTGAACACAAGTGAAGAATAAAGACTTAACCAGACTCGGGATTATCTTTCTTTCTTCAAAGGTTCGGTCCGTACAGGATATATATGATCTTCTGGTTGGAAATATCACCTACGAGATTGGTTATCTTTATTGGAATCAATTTAGATACATCAAATCATTTCCGAAGGTAAGTTATTTTGGAAAGAATCTACTTATGGAAACCAAGATCTTGATTGTATGGACGAATATGATTGACGGGCTTTCATCACAATCTTCAAATGGCTCAAGATCTCCTTGATTGATTTTGTCCAACGGGTTGATTGGAAGAATTCATTTGGAAAGTGCCAACGGTTGAGAAGGCATGAAGGAGTATTTAAGGAGGTCTCTCCAGTTGTTCGAAAGAGTGCGTGAAAGAACAATTCCAAAACTTGAAGTTTCCCATTTACTTGTTGTTCCTTACACTGTGCTCAAATGTGTACTCAAAAGAGAGAGAGATTTATACTGTGACTTCATGAGAGCAGTAAAGACTCTTCATTGAGAAGTCAAGATCGTAAGATTGTAAATTCTCTTTTGATTCATAGTGGAAACCAGCTATAAGGTTGTCAGCGTGAAGAGTGGGCATAGGCTTGATCTAAGGCGAACCACTATAAACCTTGTGTTTATTTTTCTCTTCCCTAAACTCCTTTATTTTGTTTTCTGCGATTTACTTCTGTGCTTTGAGATAGTTGTTAAAGTCTGAATCATTCCGCAAAGTCTATAGTCAACCAGACTTAATTTAAAAGTAAAGTATTTTTATTGCATTTCGCTAAAATTCTGTTTTCACACATATTCACCCCCTCTAGTTTTTCTATTAGCCATTTCAATTGGTATCAAAGCTCGTGTGCTTACTTATTAAAGTGTTTTACTTCTAAGCTAAAGATCATCTATAGCTAGTATTTTGGCTCCAGGTTTAGTTAAAGGTCAGAGCAACACCAGACCCCCTTACTTCTAGGGAAAGAAGTACAATGTGTGGAAGAACAGAATGAATGCATTTCTCAGATCCAGAGATCCTATGGAGTGGGATGTTGTTGAAAAATGGATCAACCCCATAGAACATCAGCTTCTGACAGAGGGAGAGAAGTTATTGATGCTGACGAAACAACATAAGCCGAAATTACCAAGAGACATGCTCTTCACACAAAAGTAATCTATTCATTATACTGTGTCTTATCTCACACTGAGTATAACTGAGTTTCTTCTTATGAAATAGTAAAAAAAGTTTGGGATAGATTACATGTTATCTACGAAGGGACTGACCGTGTGAAGAAAACTAAAATAAACATGCTGCTTGGACAGTATGAAGCCTTCAGAATGAAGCCTAGAGAATCTATTATTGATATGTTTAGTCACTTTACAGAGATTGTAAATGGCCTAGCTTAAGGTTAGCCAATTTCTAAACCAATGAAAGTCAACAAACTGTTACGTGGACTTTCAAAAGACTGGAATCATGTGAAGACTCCAATTAGAGAAACTCAGAGGATCATGCCACTATCAGTTGACGAACTGATAGGCATGCTTTAGTCATATGAAGTGGAGCAAATAAATGATGAAGAACATCCTAAAGGTAAGAAATCAATTGCTTTAAAGTTTAACATTAATTCTGATGATACAGATTCAGATGATGATATGGATGATGAAAAGTTGACACTCATGATTAAGAAATTCAAAAAGCTGAATAGAAAGGAAATAAGATTCAACTGGAAAAAGCGGAGCACGCAAAATTTTCAGAAGAAACCAACGGAGGACGATGAAATTAACAAGAATGTTATATGCTTCGAGTGCAAGAAAAATGGGCATATTGGACCAAACTGTCCTTTGTTGAAGAAGAAGAAAGGAAAATCTGAGAAGTACAAAAGGCTCTCCAAGCTGAAACTTGAGTGACACCGAGTATGAGGAAAGTGAAGAAGAATATGCCAACATATGTTAGATGGCTCACTTAGAGTCAAACTCAAAATCATAAACACACATTGATTCAAACTCTGACAAAGAAATTGAGATTAGTAACTCAAAAATTCATGTTAAAGTCTCTAAGTATATAAATGAACTTTGCCTCAGTCTTAAATCATCTCTTAAAAGAATTTCCGAACTAAAAAGGGAGAATTCTAAGCTTAGGCAACAAGAAGTTTCTTGAAAAGAAAAGTTTGAAAGTCTAAATACAAATTTTGATAATTTGAAAGAAAATTCTAACTCTCTTTCAAAGAAAATGCTATTTTGAAAAGAGATATTTCAAATATTACAAAAAGATTTTCAAAATGATTTGAAAAATTGGAGAAAATCCTTTCAGCCTAATGCCCTATTTTAGCAAATTTGATTTGGGTATGACTTCAAAAATGTTCCATTAATTGATTTTTTTAAAGTAAAAGAGAGAATTAAACAAAGACCTGCAAAGGGATTTTACAAAAATCACTTTCAAAAGGTTTTTGTAAAACCTATTGGCCAAAGTGCACTTAGATGTTCGAAGTGTAATAGCTTAGAATATTTAAAGAAAGAATGTCCCAAGGTTTGGAGAACAATTAAAAAGGACTAGGCAAAGACCGCCTTTAATACTAACTCTCCTAGACACAAGAAAATCTAGGTACCAAAGAAAGTTTGAATTTTTCTTTTGATCACAGGTCACTATTAAAAGAAAGATCAAATGGTATTTGGATAGTGATCATTTTAGGCATATGACAGGAGACTTAAGCTGCTTCATAAAGCTTGTTAGACTAAATGGAGGAAAAGTTTCTTTTGGAGGAAATAGCAAAGGAAAAATTGTAGGATGTGGAATTATAAGATTGAAAGCTTGACTATCAACAATATTTCCATGGTAGAAAGATTGAACTATAATCTACTGAGTATAAGTCAGCTTTGTGATACTGGTTTCAGAATAAACTTTCAAGAAGGCATTTGTTTTGGAACAAGTCAAGACTTCTCTCAATCTTTTATTGGGCGAAGGCATGGCAACATATACCTTTTGGACGTAAACCCAGAAAGTTCTCGGTGCCTTATTTCTATTCAAGATGAGGCAAGTCTCTAGCATCGAAAGCTTGGCCATGTTAATATGAAGCAAATTGCTAAAGTTTCTTCTAAGAAGCTGGTTCGAGGCCTTCCTAATCTAGCTTATCAGAAGTCTGAATTATGCACTCCCTGCGTCTTAGGAAAATAGGTCAAAAGTTCATTTAAACCTGTAAATCAAGTTTCTACCAGTCGAGTTTTGCAGCTACTCCATATGGACCTTTTTGGACCAACCAAACTCAGAGTATTGGTGAAAAGAAATATTGCCTAGTAATCGTGGATGATTACTCTTATTTTACTTGGGTATACTTTCTGGCAAATAAGTTTGAAACCTTCTCTTATTTCTCAAAGCTTGCCAATAATGTTTAGAATGAAAAAGGTTATGTTATTTCTAGCATACGAACTAATCATGGAGGTGAGTTTGAAAATCAGGACTTTGCGAAATTTTGTGATGAATCTGGTTTTCAATATATTTTCTCTTCTCCATACACTCCAGAACAAAATGGGGTTGTGGAAAGAAAAACAAATCTTTACAGGAAATTGCCAAAACTCTCTTAATAGAAAGTAAAATTTCTTCTCGATTTTGGGCAGAAGCAGTTTCTACTGCCTGCTAAATTATCAACAGAGTATTATTTAGATCTATTCTAGAGAAAACTCCTTATGAAGTGTATAAAGGAAAGAAGCCGAATGTTTCCTACTTTCATGTCTTTGGCTATAAATGTTTTATTCTTGAAGAATGTGAATGAATGATTAGGAAAGTTCGAGGAAAAATCAAATGAATGAATCTTCCTTGGCTACTCAACTTCAAGCAAAGCTTATAGGGTATTTAACAAGAAAACTCAATATGTAGAAGAATCTATGAACGTCAAGTTTTAGGATTATGTGCAGATTCAACCAGAATAGGTTCAACTTGAAGGGTCTGAACTAGTTCCAGACTTAACAAAGTCTGTCTCCCCTAGTAAAGTTCAAACTTCTAGAGTACAGCATCAAGCAAAACAAGAATATTCGAATGGAACAGAGGATCAACAGAATCTTAGGCTAAATAGCAATTGGAAGCACAAGTCAAGTCATCTCAAATAACTCATCATTGGCAACATTGATGAAGGAGTTCGCACAAGATCTAATGCAAGAGAAGAGTCTAGTGCTTTAGCACTTGTTTTTGAAATAGAACCAAAAGATGTAAAAGAAGTATTGTCTGATGAAAGCTGGATAGAAGCTATGCAAGAGGAACTCAAACAATTCATCATCAATGATGTATGGGAGCTCATTCCAAAACCCAAAGGCAAATATATTATTGGAATGAAGTGGGTTTTCAGAAATAAGATGGATGAGAAAGGAAAAGTGGTTAGAAATAAAGTAAGACTCGTGGCGAAAGGATACACACAAGAAAAGGGGATAGATTATGATGAGACTTATGCACCAGTAGCAATGTTAGAAGCAATTAGATTATTGCTTGCTTTTACTCGTTTCCAAAATTTCAGGTTATTCCAAATGGATATAAAAAGTGTCTTCCTCAATGGATTCATTCAAGAAGAAGTCTATGTGGAACAATTACCAGGATTTGAAGATCCAAGAAAACCAGACTCAGTCTATAGACTGAAAAGGGCCTTATATGGACTGAAGTAGGCACCTCGAGCTTGGTATGAAAGGTTGAGTAAGTTTCTAACTCAGAGTGGTTTTGAAAAAGGGAAATGTTGATACTACTTTGTTTATAAAGATAGAAAGGAAAGATTTTCTACTAGTACAAATTTATGTAGATGATATTATCTTTGGTTCTCCTAACGAAAATCTCTACAAGAAATTTTCAAGATCTATGCAAGATGAATTCGAGATGAGTATGATGGGTGAATTAACCTTCTTTCTAGGATTGCAAGTAAGACAATCAAAGGAATGTATATTCATTCACCAAGAGAAATATGCCAAAGATCTCATCAAGAAATTTGGATTGGAGAATTGCAAGAGGACATAAACTCCTATGTCAAGTTCATCAAAATTGGACAAGGATGAAGGAGGGAAGAAAGTAGACCAGAAACTATACAGAAGCATAATCGGCTCTCTTCTTTATCTCACTGCCTCAAAACTTGATATCTTATTCAGTGTGTGTATCTATGCTAGATTTCAGTTTGATCCAACGGAATCTCATCTTAGTGCTGTTAAATGCATCATAAAATATGTTGCAACTGTTCCAAAGTTGGGTCTATGGTATCCAAAAGAATGAGACTTTACTCTTCTTGGTTGTTTTGATGCTGATCTAGCTAGTTGTAGAGTCGACATGAAGAGCACATCTGTCACTTGTCAACTGTCGGGACAAATGCTAATGTCTTGGTTCTCAAGAAAGCAAAGTACAGTGGCTTTATCAACAGCAAAAGCAGAATATGTTGCTCTTGGAAGTTGTTGTTTTCAAATTATTTGGATAAGATAACAACTAAGAGATTTTGGAATAAAAGAATCCTGCACAGAGATCAGATGCGACAACACAAGTGCTATCAATCTCACCAGAAACCTCATTCTTCATTCAAGGGCGAAGTATATAGTGATTCGATATCACTTTAGAAGAGATCATGTCCAGAAGAGAGATTATGGTTCAATTTATTGATTCAAGGAACCAATTGGCAGACATCTTCACAAAATCGTTGGAGAAAAACTTATTTGAGTATATTCGCAGCAAGATGAATATTATCTCTCCTATCAATTAAAGTTTGAAGTTGATCAGACTCAAAACTTCAAGAAGCTACTTCATTAAGAATCTCTTGAATCCAGGTATTTTAATTTTTGGAATGAAAATGTGTGATTACTTGAATCGTCGCTTGCCTATTTTATTTTTAGAAATTACTATTTTATTAGTAATTTTTGGATTTTGAATTTCAGTAGTTACCTTTTAAAAATTTGTTTTGAAAATGCATTTTTCCTTATGACGCTTCGTATACCTCCTTTCGTTGCGACATTTTATTTTCTTTAATTACTTTATGGTATTTCTTTCAAGCACATCTTTTCAAAACCCTAGAATATCGATTCTCTCTCTCTCATTTTTACTCTCAATACTCCTCTACAAATTTCGATCTTTTCTTCACTTGAACATGTCTTCGAAATCCTCTAAGTCTACATCCCAATCACACCAACGAAAGTCTTCTCAGATTGCTAGTTAAGGTCCTCGGAGCATGCTAGAAGGACCAACGCATTTCGATCTCACCGGTGAAGACTCTCTGCAGAACTCTCCACAGAACCCTCCGTGCCAACCTTTGGAAGAGGAAGTTGAACAACACGTAGTTCCTCTTCGAACTTTGACACCCTAGGTTCTTTATAAGAATTATGGTTATTTGAAATAGGGTGGTACTCCAATGTCCTTTATCACTGATTTTCTGAAAAGTCATGGACATGGGAACAAAAACTATTTTCTTAAGAACCATGGAAAGGATAGGAGTGGCACCAAAGGGTTCGGTAGAAAAAGCTTTTTTGCATTTTCCTTTTAATCCTAGATTTAGTTTTGAGAATCAGCCTAAAACTAAGGATGATGATGAGCGGATGTTTTCGAATTTCAACCCAGGATGGGTATGACTTGATGTGCTTGGTGAAAGAACGAAGCTGTTTCGTTCTAAGGAGCAAAAAAGGGATTATGCCCAGATGCTGAACAGATTGGCGATAAACCTTGAACGGTAGATTTTGACTTTTTGGGCTCGATAAAGGTTAATTTGAGGGAAAAGTTGGCATTTCTTCAACTTGAGAAATTCTATGCTAAGACGGCTATGGCTTATCCAAAATTAACTGCATACTTCTATTCAAATCTGTATTTCCTTGACCAGAATCACATTCAGTTTATTGTTTATGATAAAGCTTTTGTTGTAGATGTTGACATTCTGGCCGAGATTCTAGGAGTCGAAAGATGTGGTTTTCAACCAATCAACATCTCCATTGGTCAAGCCACTAGATTCCTGGTAAAGGACAGACTGCCAAGTGGAGGTATCACTTACTCTCGATTGCCAGCCTCCGACATTTTGTTGCACAAAATTGTTGTCAACTGCATCAGACCCAAGGCAGCCTCCAAAATTGATGTCTCCAGATTTGAGGCACGAATCATGTGGGCAATATGCAATGGGATGCGTTTCTCTCTTCCTCATACTATCCTACTACACATGTATAGGACATTCATGAAGATAAAGGCCAATTGCCCTACTCTGCCTTGGTTCTAGTCCACCATTTTTAGATCTAGTTTCTTGCTTCACTTTGTTCCCGAATTGTTGCTCCTATGGAAATATGAATAAATATGATATCGAAAATGAGGTTGAAGGATTTGACTTAAGGCCATTGAGCTTTCGAAGAAGGAATCCTTGAGCAAAACCAAGGAAGACCGTGCTATTGCAAGAAAGCGCAAAGGCAAGGAAGTTGTGCAAGAAATTGCAAAGAAAAGAAGATCACTTATCCTATAGGATGAAGAGGATGAAGATGATCTAACCATTTCTGCCATTGCCCTAAGGAATCTTCAAGGTGGTTTTGAGAAATCAAAGGAAAGAGGAGGAAGAGACAGAGAAGAGGAAGAAGATGAAGATGATCTAACCATTTCTGCCATTGCCCTAAGGAATCTTCAAGGTGGTTTTGAGAAATCAAAGGAAAGAGGAGGAAGAGACAGAGAAGAGGAAGAAGATGAAGAAAGAGTAAAGCAAGAAGAAGCAGAAGAAGAAGAAGCAGGAGCTAAGGATGAAGAAGAAGAAGAAGAAGAAGAAGATGCTTCTGAATAGAAGGGTGACTCTGATGAAGAAACTGTTGCAGTAACATTATCAGAAGATTCTGAAGCAACCAGGGATGACCCTGAACAAGCACGAATTACGACAGAACATCACTCTAGTTCTGAGAAATAAAAGGAACAAGCAGAAGAGATCTCTTCTCCACTTGTAGGCACAAAAACTAGGGGAGCTTATGAGAAAACATGGACTTCTTCTCTGTATATTGTGAGTGATGGCATAAGCAAATTTCCTGCAAACCCTGATGATGTTTTTGCATCACAGTTTCCTGAAGCTGAGGTTGAAGTATCTACTCCAAGTTAGGGTGCAAGACAAACTACCCTCGATCAAGTTGATGTTCCATCATCTCTCAATTCTCCAAGAATTGAATTCGCTGAAACTAGTGCTCGGACTGAACCAAATGCAGACTATCCAAGGATAGTAGAGCTCCTTTTGGAGGTTAAAGCTCAGCAATATGCAATGGAGGTTGAGATCTAGAAGCTTCACACTGCCTTGAGATCTACTTTAGATTTTCTCATTGGCAAGGTACAGTCTTTAGACACTTAAGTTTAGACTTTGAATCAACAAGTTTCACAGACTATTGCCAAGGTCGGAGAAGTTTATAATCAGTGCTAGAAGCTTAAAGTGACAGTGCAGTAGATGGGGGATTTCCAACTCGTTCTAGTACCTAGACAAACCCGATTTTATTTATCCTTTTAATTCTTTTTGAACTTTTTCTTTCTTTTTGCTGTTGACAAAAATGGGTAGAATGAATGCAGATTTGAACTGTTTGCAGATTCAAATTTGAACTTTTGTTTGTAAATTTGATTTGTTTGAACTTGTTCGAACATCTTGAATTGTTGTGTTGGCATTGAACTTTTACTCTGCAGTAACCTTTTGTGGTTGTGATTATGGATTTGGGTTGAATCTGTCTAAATTGACGAGATTAATGTGTTTTCTGTGGTTGCAGAATCGATGTTATCCAGATCTATAACTGTTTTTATAAGTTATCATGTACTGCTAAAGTGTTGTTTTGTAGGATATAAGTTTTTAAATTTGTAGGAAAGTTTTGTCACCATAAAAAATAGAGAGATTGTTGGAGAAAACTCCTTTATGTTTTGAAGTTGACAAAAGTTATCTATGTTCTATTCTGAAGAATGCTAGATTTCTATGTCAAAGTCTATCTTACATCAGAAGTCTGCGCACTTTGAAAAATTCCAGACTGAACACAAGTGAAGAATAAAGACTTAACCAGACTCGGCATATCTTTCTTTCTTCAAAGGTTTGGTTCGTACATGATATATATGGTCTTCTAGTTGGAAATATCACATACTAGATTGGTTATCTTTGTTGGAATCAATTTAGATATATCAAATCATTTCGGAATGCAAGTTATTTTGGAAATAATTTATTTATGGAAACCAAGGTCCTGATTGTATGGGCGAATAGGATTGATGGGCTTTCATCACAATCTTCAAATGGCTCGAGATCTCTTTGATTGATCCTGTTCAACAGGTTGATTGGAAGAATTCCTTTGGAAAGTGCCAACGGTTGAGAAGACATGAAGGAGTATTTAAGGAGGCTTCTCCAGTTGTTCGAAAAAGCACGTGAAAGAAGAATTCTAAAGCCTGAAGCTTGCCATTTACTTGTTGTTCCTTACACTATCCTCAAATTTTTACTCAAAAGAGAGAGAGACTTGTACTATTGTTGGAGAAATCTTCTTGAAGTCATTTGAAGCTGACAAAACGTTTACATCAGTCTAGTCTGAAGGTTTGCAGATTCTGCTATTTAAAGTCTGAAGATCTCCGGACAGCCAGACTTAAGACTCAAAGTCTATCCTCATTGACAGTCTCTAATCCGTTGAAGAAAGGTTATCCAGAACTGGATGTTTCGTTAAGGATATGACCTTATCAACTGGAGAAGATCTCGTGGCTGGAAAAGACACAACGGAATCCTTTGATTGATCGAGATTGACTCGAAGATTAAGGAACCGATGATTGCCGAAATATTCTTGGAAGGTTCTACTTATGGAAACCAAGATCCTGATTGTATGTGTGAACAGGATTGATGGGCTATCGACACGTTCCTTTAATAGCTCAAATGATCTTCTTAATTGATTCCGTCCAACGGGTAGATTGGAGGAATTCCTTTGGTAAGTGCCAACGGGTATGATGGCATAAAGGAGTATATAAGGAAGACGTTCTAAGTTGTTCGAGGTGTGCGCGATAGAAGAATTCCAAAGTCTGAAAGCTTCCTGTTGTTTAGACAATTCCTTTGAGCGAAAACATTATATTCAAAAGAGAGTCTATATTTGTGAGAAACCTTAAGGAGGTGTGGTAGAACATCTACACTGTGGAATTAAGGGAAAGCTGTGGTGTAACTTCTCTTTTGTTCATAGTGAAATCCAGCCGGTGGGCTGTCAGTGCGGAAGAGTGGACGTAGGCTTGGAATAAGCCGAACCACTATAAACCCTGTGTTCAATTTTCTCTTCCTTACTCTCTTTATCTTGATCGTACTTCATTTTGTTAATCGAGAAAGAATTTCCTTTCTATCGTTTGCCAAGAATCACTTCCATATCTCGATAAAATGTTGAGTCTGGCGGATATATTCACAAAGCCTTTGGAGAAAAATTAATTTGAAACTATCCGTTCCAGACTCAACATTTTGAGGTATGAGGAAATCAAAGTCTAAAAACTCTCAGACTCAGAAGTACAAGACCTTGACTGTAAGTTAGTTTCTCTCGAATCTTATCTTGAAGAGGTACGATCGTCAGACTGTGCTTAAATTATTGCTATATTTAATCGACGTAACTATTGCATCGTTTCATTTTCAAAAAGGAAGTTATTTTTTAAATGACTATTTTTGCGGAAAAAGGACGGTTATTCTGAAAAGGCATCTTTTATTTTCCTTTGTGACGGTTCGTTTATCTCCCTTTTTAACCGATCGTGCACTGTTGATTCCTCTTCACTTTACTCTCAAAAACCCTAGAAAGCATCGATCTTCCATTCCCGTTTTTCTCCCTTGTTTAATTTTCGAAAAAGTTGTCATCTTTCTTGGGAAAGTCAAGCAAGGAATCTTTCAAAAACTGAGAAAGATGTCATCTTCAAGAAAGTCTTCGAGAATCGCAAGCAGGGGACCACGATAAATGAGTGAGGGGCCTACGCACTTCGATCTCACTGAAGAAGAAGTGTCTCCAGAACAACAACCGAGCCCACAACATTCTCAGCAGCGTCATTCTCCTCCATCTAGTCCTCAAGCCGTTGATTATCAACAAGAGGAAGAAATCATTGAGGATGCAGACCTTGTAAGAGTTCAAAAGCCCACTTTTATTTATCAGCTGTATCGTGCTTTAAAAGGAACTCGTACTCCATTGAACTATGTCGATGATTTTCTTAAAGACAAAGGATATGGGAACGAATATATCTTTTTGCGAAAAATGGAAAGTTTAGGAATTGCTCGTAAAGGGGTGGCTGAGGAAACCCTTGCAAATATCCCAAGTGATCCTCGTGATTGGGGATCGAATCCTGTAGATGGGAATGATGATGACAAATTGTACAACCAATTTCAACCGAGAATGGGTATTGCGGTTGAAAATCGAGGAAAAAGAGGAGATTTGTTCAGAACGAAGGAACAAAAGGATTTGTACTCAAAATTGCTGAAGCGCGGGGTAATAAACCCTAGAAGTGTGGATTTTGATTTTCTGGATGCTGTGAATGTGAACCTGAGGGAAAAGTTTGGTTATCTTCAACTTGAAAAGTTCTGCTCCGACACTATAGAGGCCTATGCTAAATTAACCGCATATTTCTATTCAAATCTTAGCTTCTTGGATGCGAATATGTTGGAGAAATCTTTCCAGAATATTTTGAAGCTGACAAAACGTTTCTATCAGTCTAAGTCTGGATGTGCGGAGACCGACAGTTTAAAGTCTCAAGACTCAAGACTCGAGACTCAAGACTCAAGACTCAAAACTCAAGACTCAAGACTTAAGAATCAAGACTCAAGACTTAAGTCTATTCTCACCGACAGTCTTTCTAATCCAGTGATGAAGGAAATCCAAAGCTGAGGTATATGGTTGAGGATTCGATCCTATCCTCTGGAAAAGATTCTTTGGTTGGATAATCATTTCGGATTCTTTGATTCTTATCTAAGATCGATTGAAGATCCGATGGTCGACGAAATAATCTTGGAATGTTCTATTCTTGGAAACCAAGATCCCGATTGTATGGGCGAACAGATTGATGGGCTATCATCGATTCCTTAAATAGCTCGGATGATCTTCTTGATTGATTCCGTCCAATGGGTAGATTGGAGGAATTCCTTTGGTAAGTGCCAACGGCTATGATGGCATAAAGGAGTATAAAAGGAAGACGTTCTAGTTGTTTTAAGAGTGTGATTGATAGAAAAATTCCAGAGTCTGAAGAACCTTGATTGTTAGTCGATACAGTTCGAGCGAAATTGTATACACAGAGAGTGTTCATACTTGGTGACACCTTGAGCGAGTGTGGTAGATCATCTACACCTAGAAATCAAGGAAGATCAACACTGTAACAGCTCTTTGATCATAGTGGAATCCAGCCAATTGGCTGTCGGTGCGAAGAGTGGACGTAGGCTTGAATCAAGCCGAACCACTATAAACCGCGTGTTCAATTCTCTTTTCCCTTACTCGCTTGCGATTGAATTTTTAACTGTTGCAAATCCTCTAACTGTTTAAATATTGTGCAGTCTTCAAGGAAATTTTTTATATACCTATTCACCCCCTTTAGGTTCTCATACTAGCTATATTAATTGGTATCAGAGCCCGTGTTCTTACTTTATTTGAAGTGTTTTACTTCAGAGTAAAAGATCCATGGCTAGTATGCTAGCACCAGGGCTGGTGGAAGGGCAAAGCAATACCAGACCACCCTACTTTGATGGAAAGGATTACAACATCTGGAAAAACAAGATGAAAGCTTTTCTACGGTCAAAGGATCCTCTGGAATGGGATGTGGTGGAAAGAGGAATTACTCCTACTGCTGCATCAGTATCCGAAAGAGGGAAAGAAACTGTTGATACCAGCGGAATGTCTCAAGAAGAGATAAACAAGAGACAAGCACTCGATGCAAAAGCAATTTACTCTTTATATTGTGCTTTGTCACCAACTGAATATAACAGAATATCTTCTTGTGTTACAGCAAAAGAAGTCTGGGATAGATTACATATCACTTATGAAGGGACAGACCGAGTGAAGGAGACCAGAATTAACATTCTCCTTGGTCAATATGAAGCCTTCAAAATGAAACCAGAGAATCTATAACCGACATGTTTAGCCGTTTTACGATATTGTCAATGGTCTTGAGAATCAAGGACAGAAAATTTCTGATCCTATGAAGGTGAACAAGCTACTGCGTGGACTCTCCAAGGATTGGAATCATATAAAGACTTCAATAAGAGAGACGCAAAGAATTATGCCATTATCTGTAGATGAGCTGATTGGAACTCTTCAGTCTTACGAAGTGGAACGAATTAATGAAGACGAAGATCCAAGAGGTAAGAAATCCATTGCATTAAAATCTAACGATGATTCTGATGATACAGATTCTGAAGAAGATCTGGATGATGAGGAGCTTGCTCTTATGATTAGAAGGTTCAGAAAGCTGAATAGAAAAGGAAGAAGGTTCAACTCAAAGAAACAAAGTTTTCAGAAACAGCAAACCAAGTTTGTTGATAATGAGGAATCAAACAAAGATGTAGTTTGCTTCGAGTGTAAGAAAAAGGGACACATCAGACCCAACTGTCCTCTTCTGAAGAAGAAAAGAGGAAAGCCTGAGAAGTCTCGAAAAGCTCTTAAAGCCGAAACCTGGAGCGATACAGAGTGTGAAGAAAGTGATGAGGAATATGCCAACCTGTGTCTAATGGCGCAATCAGACTCAGACTCTGGATCAGACTCAGACAGTGAATTTGAGGTAAGTGATTATAAAATCCCTGTCAAAGTCTCTAAATACATTGATGAATTATGTTTTAGTCTTAAGACTTCTCTCAAAAAGATTTCCGAACTTAAAAAGGAAAACTCGCTTTAAAACAAAAGGAAAACATTTTAGAAGAAAAAGTGAAAAGTTTAAACTTGAATGTTTCTACTCTTAAAGAGAATGAAGATAAACTTTCAAAAGAAAATGCTTTCTTAAAAACTGATTTATCAAATATTTCAAAGAAATTTTCAATAGGGTCGGAAAAACTTGAAAAAGTTCTTTCAGTCCAAAGACCTTACTTTAATAAGTCTGGTCTAGGTATGACAGCGGAAACAATCCCCTTGATTGATTTTCCAAAAGTAAAAGAAAGAATTAAGAAAAGACCGTCAAAAGAGGCTTACAAAAATCATTTCAAGAAAGTCTTTGTAAAGTCTCGTAGGTCAAAATGCTCTAAGATGTTCAAAGTGTAAATCAGTCAAGATCATTTTGAAAAAGACTGCCCTATGGTTTGGAAGCCTCGTTAAGAGAGTATGGCCTAATAATGCTCATCCTACTAACACCAAAGGACCCAAGAAAATTTGGGTACCAAAGAAAGCTTGAGACTCTCTTTTGAATGCAGTCTCTATCAAAAGAAGGTAAAGTGGTATCTTGACAGCGAATGCTCAAGACACATGACAGAGACTCAAATTGTTTCATAAAGCTTATTCAAGTAAATGGTGAAAAGTTTCATTTGGAGGAAATAGCAAAGGAAGCATTGTGGGATTCGAACTGTGAAAATTGGAAATCTTACAATAAGCAATGTCTCTCTAGTGGAAGGACTCAATTACAATCTTCTCAGCATTAGCCAATTGTGTGATACCGGTTTCAAGATCTCCTTTCAAGAAGGCATATGTTCTGAATTAGTAAAGATTCGACTCGCCTTTCATGGGTCGAAGGCATGGAAACATCTACCTCCTTGATGTAAAACCAAATGAAGCACAATGCCTAATCTCAATTCAAGATGAAGCAGTCTTATGGCACAGAAAGCTTGGCCACATCAACATGAAGCAATTAGCCAAAATCTCATCAAAGAAGCTTGTTCGAGGACTACCTAAAGTGCCATACCAAAAGTCTGACTTATGCACTCCATGCATTCTGGGAAAGCAGGTAAGAAATTCATTTAAGTCAATAAATCATGTCTCTACTAATCATGTACTACAGTTGCTTCATATGGATCTCTTCGAACCAACAAGAACCCAGAGCATTGGAGGTAAGAAGTATTGTCTAGTAATTGTAGACGATTACTCTCGCTTTACACGGTATATTTTCTTGCAAGTAAGTCGAAACCTTTTCGTACTTTGAGAAGTTTGCTAAAAAGGTTCAAAATGAAAAAGGATGTGCTATTTCAAGTATAAGAACAGATCATGGAAGTGAATTTGAAAATCAAGATTTTACGAAATTTTGTGATAAATCTGGTTTTAATCACATGTTTTCCTCTCCGTATACTCCAGAGCAAAATGGAGTTGTGGAAAGAAAGAATAGATCTCTTCAAGAAATGGCTAGAACACTTTTAATTGAAAGTAAAATCTCTTCACGATTTTGGGCTGAAGCTGTTTCAACAGCTTGCTATATCATAAATAGAGTCTTCCTAAGACCTATTCTAGAGAAAACCCCCTATGAATTGTTCAAAGGTAAGAAGCCAATCGTTTCATACTTTCATGTGTTTGGTTGCAAATGCTTTATTTTGAAAAATGCAAATGATCGAGTTGGTAAGTTTGAAGAAAGATCAGATGAAGGTATCTTCCTTGGATATTCTACATCAAGAAAAGCCTACAGAGTCTACAACAAGAAAAGCCAGTCTGTAGAGGAATCAATGAATATCAAATTCCAAGACTCAACGCAAGATGAATCCAGCCAGACTCAATATGAAGAGTCTGAACCCGCTCTAGACTTTCCAATGTCTTCAACTCAAGAAGCATCTCAGACTCTGGAAGTCCAACATCAAGATGCTCATGAAGATTCAAATAAAGAAAGAGATCATCAACCAGGCAAATCAACTAGTAACTGGAAGCACAAATCCAGTCATCCCAAAGATCTCATTATTGGCGAAATCAATGAAGGAATCCGCACCAGATCAAAAAGGCATGAAGAATCTAGTGCTGTGGCTCTCATTTCTGAAATTGAACCAAAAAGCATAGAAGAAGCTTTATCTGATGAAAGTTGGATCGAAGCTATGCAAGAAGAACTCAGATAGTTCAACATCAATGATGTCTGGGAATTAACATCTAAACCAAAAGGTAAAACTGTTATTGGAGCCAAATGGGTATTCAGAAACAAGATGAATGAAGAAGGAAAAGTCGTACGAAATAAAGCAAGACTCGTGGCCAAAGGATATACGTAAGAAGAAGGAATAGACTATGACGAGACTTACGCACTAGTAGCAAGGTTAGAAGCTATTCGTCTATTACTTGCGTTTGCTTGTTATAAAAATTTCAGGTTATTCCAAATGGACGTCAAAAGTGCATTCCTAAATGGATTTATCAATGAGGAAGTTTATGTGGAACAACCACCTGGGTTTGAAGACCCAAAGAAGCGACTCGCCTTCGACCGAAAAGGCCCCGTATGGTTTAAAGCAAGCACCTCGAGCTTGGTACGACGTACTAAGTAAGTTTTTATTACAGAATGGTTTTGTCAAAGGTAAAGTGGATACTACTTTGTTTATCAAAAAAGAAAACAAAAGCTTTTTACTTGTTCAAATATATGTGGACGATATTATTTTTGGTTCACCTAATGAAAGTCTATGCAAGAAATTTTCTAAGTCTATGCAGGATGAGTTTGAAATGAGTATGATGGGAGAGTTAACATTCTTTCTTGGACTCCAAGTAAAACAAATGAAGGAAGGAACTTTCATTCATCAAGAAAAATATGCGAATGATCTTGTCAAAAGGTTTGGATTGGGAAAGTGCAAAAAGACCGACATACCAATGTCATGTTCTCAGAAGATAGACAAGGATGAAGAAGGGAAGAAAGTAGATCAAAAGCTGTACAGGAGCATGATCGGTTCACTTCTTTATCTTATTGCTTCTAGACCTGATATTTTGTTGAGTGTTTGCATCTGTGCTAGGTTTCAATCAGATCCTAGAGAATCACATCTCATTGCCGTGAAACGTATTATCAAATACGTTGCCTCATCTTCAAGCATCGGTCTTTGGTATCCAAAGAGGGGAGACTTTAATCTTCTAGGATACTCAGATGCAGATTTGGCCGGTTGCAGAGTCGATAGAAAGAGCACTTATGGAACTTGTCAACTGCGCTGGAAACAGGACATGGTGTCTTGGTTTTCAAGGAAGCAAAGCACCGTAGCTCTCTCAATGACGGAAGCGAGAGTATGTAGCTCTTGGAAGCTGCTGTTCGCAAATTCTATGGATAAAACAACAGCTACAAGACTTTGGCATTGAAGACTCATGCACGAAATCGATGTGACAACACCAGCGCGATCAATCTCACCAAAAATCCAATCCTTCATTCAAGAGCAAAGCATATTGAGATTCGACATCACTTCATTAGAGATCATATTCAAAATGAAGAAATCTCGATTCAATTTGTTGAGTCAAAGAGTCAACTAGCGGATATATTCACAAAGCCTTTGGAGAAAAATCAATTCGACTTTATCCGCTCAAGACTCAACATTTTGAAGCTTGAAGAAGTTAAAGTCTAGAGACTCACCAACTCTGAGACTCTGATCTCTGAGACTTTAAATCATGAGACTCATGGCTAAAGACTGTAAGTTGCTATTTTATCTAAAAGGTACGAATTCTTGTTCAGTTATTTTATCTAATCTCGAAAAGGTACGATCTTTCTTTCAGATATAATTCGTATAAAATTCGAAAATTTTTAAGGAATTAATTTTGGCAGTTATTGATGTTGAAAAGATGTGTTCGTACACTTTCCTTGTACCGATTAAACTTCTCTTTTCAAATCCGAGGTATATATATATACAGTTTTTCTTCGCCCAATTTTCAAAACCCTAAAAGGCACTCTCCTCCCGATACTGTTTCTACTTCTTGTTCGTCGTCGAGAAAGTGGTCATTTTTCTTGGGAAAAGCAAGTGAAGGAATCTTCCAATAGACAAAGAAAGATGTCGTCTTCGAGGAAATCATCAAGAATCGCAAGCAGGGGACCACAAAGAATGGAGAAGGGACCGACTCACTTCGATCTTACTGAGGAAGAAGACTTATCAAGTCAGCGACAAAGTCCGATTCGCTCTCCTCCACGTCATTCAACACCTCCTGCCCCACAAGGTGCAAGTCAACATCTGGAAGATGAGATAATCGAGGAAGTCGACCCAGTAAGAGTTCAAAGACCCTCCTTTATCTATAAGCTTTATCGTGCGTTGAAAAGCTCCGGTTCTTCATTAAAATATATAGATGACTTCCTTAAGGACAAAAATTATGGGAATGAGTATCTTTTTCTGCGAAAAATGGAGGAATTGGGAATTGCTCCTAAAGGAAGGGCAGAGGAGGCTCTTGCGAACATTCCCAGTGACCCTCGTTTGCCGGACAAAATCTGATTGAAGGGAACGATGATGACAAAATGTTCCTTGAATTTAAACCTAGAATGGGTGTGGCAGCAAAGGTGAAAGGAAATCGGATGGATTTGTTTAAATCCAAGGATCAGAAAAAGTGTATTTCAGGCTGTTGAAAAGAGGGGTGATAAACCCTAGAAATGTTGATTTTGACTTCCTTGACACCATCAACATGAACTTAAGAGAGAAGTTGAATTTGCTTCAACTTGAGACTTTTTGCTCTGACTCTACGGACGGGTATGCTCAACTGACCGCTTATTTCTATTCAAATCTTAGCTTTTTGGATGCGAATAGAATTTCATTCAGTGTTCGAGACCAAGTCTACGTGGTAGATGTGAATATGTTGGCGGACATAGTTGGAGTTGAACGGGGACACTATCTCCCAATCAAAGTCTCACCTGCTCGTACTACTCTGGATCTTGTCAAAGATATGGACGCAGAGAAGAAAATTACCTACTCAAGGATGAAGGCCATCAACATCGTGCTTCATAAGATTGTGATCAACTGTCTCAGACCGAAGTCTACGTCAAAGACTTCTGTGTCTCTTTCTAAAGTAAAGTTGATGTACGCGATCAACTCAGGACGGAAGTTTTCTCTCTCGCACACTATTCTCTTCCATATGTACAGAGCAATGTCAAAAGACAAAGGACAATTGCCTTATCCTGGTCTGGTGACCAAGATCTTCAGACACATGAACATTGAACCGCCACATACATTTTGTGTTCGACCGTGTGATAAGATGGTGGTAGGGTTGAAAATGTTAATGAAGATGCGTCTGCAAGAACTCTCCAAGGCAATGGAGAAATTCAAAGTGAAATCTCCAATTCGATGCCGCCTCAAAGAGAAAAGGAAAGGAGGCCATTGGTGCTCCATCGAAAAGAAGAAAAGAACTCTCATCCTGGAGGATGAAGATGAAGATGAAGATGATGAAGATCCCACTATCCAAGCACCGACAAGAACCGGACGTTACGTGTCTCAACCAACGTAAACTTTAGCGAAAGCGAGAAGAAGAAGAGCGAACGAGAGAAGAAGAATAACAGAGAGAGAAGGGGAAAGAAGTTGAAGAAGAAAGAGAAGGAGAAAAAGAAAAGTCTGCTGATGAATCTGGAGAGAAGGGAAATCAAGAGCATGATCATCACTCTTCCTCTTTCGATGTCCTAGAGACAGGGGGAGTTGGCGAGCAAGAGAGGTCTACACCTCATGCTGCTGTCAGTGAAGATCTAAGACAATCTCCAGAAGACCCAGAAGAAGTTCAGGTCTCTCAATTGCCTGAGGAAGGTCACGATACGTCAGAACCAAATCTGCAAGACTTAACAGAAGCGCCATCGTCTGCATACACACCTTCTGAGAAAGCCAATGCTAGTACACAGACGGAAGATTCTGCAGATTTTCGTCGTATCATGGATATTCTTCTGGAAATGCGTGGCCAGATATATGCTCTGGACTGTGAAATCCAAGCCTTGAAGAATGCTAGACAAGCATCTTCAGTCTCTCTAGAGGATAAATTCAAAGACCTCGCTCTGCAACTTCAAGCCAATGCTAAGGGAGAAGAGGTAGCTCAACTGAGGGAAGATCTGAAGAAGCTCGAAGGAGTAGTCCAGTCGATTGGGGATTTCCAGATCGTGCGCATTCCCAAGCAGACATGACTCCTTTCTCACCCTTTTTAATGCTGACAAAAAGGGGGAGAACCAATTTGAACAAACAACTTTTTCAATATCTTTTAAAACTTTTTAGGTTATGTTTATTTTTGAGTATGACTTGAGAACTTGAACTTGGGTGTGAATTTGACTGAATTGGCTGTGGATTTTGATGCTTGACTGGTTGCATTTATTTCAAGTGTTGTTATATGGTGTTACTCATGAAAGACTAACCAATTTTCTGTGGATGCAGAGTCTGGTTGTTTTATTAATCTTTATGAGTTAGCCATATTGCTTGAGAAATGTTTTTGCAGGTCAAAGTTGTTCAAATCTACAAGAAAGTTTTGTCACCATCAAAAAGGGGAGATTGTTGGAGAAATCTTTCCGTAATATTTTGAAGGCGACAAAACGTTTCTATCGATCTAAGTCCGGATGTTCGGAGACCAACGGTTTAAAGTCTCAAGACTCAAGACTCGAGACTCAAGACTCAAGACTCAAGACTCAAGACTCAAGACTTAAGACTCAAGACTCAAGACTTAAGTCTATTCTCACCGATGTCTTTCTAATCCAAGTGACGAAGGAAATCCAAAGCCGAGGTAAATGGTTGAGGATTCAATCCTATCCTCTGGAAAAGATTCTTTGGTTGGATAATCATTTCGGATTCTTTGATTCTTATCTAAGATCGATTGAAGATCCGATGGTCGACGAAATAATCTTGGAATGTTCTATTCTTGGAAACCAAGATCCCGATTGTATGGGCGAACAGATTGATGGGCTATCATCAGATTCCTTAAATAGCTCGGATGATCTTCTTGATTGATTCCGTCCAACGGGTAGATTGGAGGAATTCCTTTGGTAAGTGCCAACGGCTATGATGGCATAAAGGAGTATAAAAGGAAGACGTTCTAGTTGTTTTAAGTGTGTGATCGATAGAAAAATTCCAGAGTCTGAAGAACCTTGATTGTTAGTCGATACAGCTTGAGCGAAATTGTTTACACAGAGAGTGTTCATACTTAGTGACACCTTGAGCGAGTGTGGTAGATCATCTACACCTAGAAATCAAGGAAGATCAACACTGTAACAGCTCTTTGATCATAGTGGAATCCAGCCAATTGGCTGTCAGTGCAAAAGAGTGGACGGAGGCTTGAATCAAGCCGAACCACTATAAACCGCGTGTTCAATCCTCTCTTTCCCTTACTCAGTCTTGCGATTGAATTTTTAACTGTTGCAAATCCTCTAACTGTTTAAATATTGTGCAATCTTCAAGGAAATTTTTTATATACCTATTCACCCCCCTCTAGGTTCTCGTACTAGCTATATCAGAATAGATTCTCATTCAGTGTCAAAGATCAAGATTTTGTTGTGGATATGAATATGCTGGCAGATGTGTTAGGAGTTGAGAGAGGAAGATATCAATCGATCAAAGTTTCTATTGCTCGGGCCACACTGGAACTTGTGAAGGATAGGAGAACAGAGGAAAAGATCACCTACCTAAGGATGAGTGCATTCAATATCTTGCTTCACAAGATTGTGATCAATTGCCTCCGACCGAAATCAACTTCCAAAACTGATGTTTCAAGTTCAGAGGCAAAGCTGATGTATGCCATCCTCACTGGGAAAAGGTTTTCTCTCCCTCACACTATCATGTTCCACATGTATAGAGCGATGATGAAGGACAGAGGTCAACTTCCTTACCCAAGTCTTGTGACGAAGTTATTCAGATATCTAAATATTCAGCCTCCGTAAATCTTTTGTGTTCGATCGTGCGATCATATGGTGGTAGGACTGAAAATGGTGACCAAGATGTGTCTAAAGGAACTGAACAAGGCGTTGGAGAAATTTAAGGAGAAGACTCCAGTCAAAGCTCATCAACCCTCTTCTTCATCAAAAAGGAAAGTAAAAGGAGCCCTTGGTTGCTTCAAAATTGAAAAGAAGAGCTCTTATTGTTGAAGATGAAGATGATGATGAAAATCTCACTGTTTCTGCAATGGCTTTGAAGAATCTGAGTCGTTCTGTTCCAGAGAAAGAATTGGAACAAGGGATGAAAGAAGCAGAGACGAAAGAAATAGAGGAGAAGGAAGCAGAGAAGAAGGAAGAAGAAGAAAGACAAGCTGAGAGGGAAAGAGTTGAGAACGAAGAAGAAGAAAGAAGAGAAGAAGGAGAACCTGAGGAACACTCTTCTCCACCTGTAGGCATGGAAACAGGGGGAGATCAAGAGAAAGGAGGGAAGTCCTCATATCCTGATGCATGTGAAGGAGTAAGTCGCTCACCTGCAGACCCAGAGGACGTTTATGCCTCTCAATTTCCAAAAGAAGGTCATGAAGTTTCATCGCCAAACCTGCGAGATTATTCTGATATGCCATCATCTGCAGAACGTGCTGAAGCCAGTACGCAGACCGATAGCTCAGCCGATTTTCGTAGAATTATGGATATTCTCTTGGAGATGCGCGGTCAAATCTATGCTCTGGGATGGGAGGTTCAAAATTTGCAAAATGCGGGTCAAGTTTCTTCATGTTCATTGAATGATAAAATCCAAGCCCTCACTGTTCAGATTTAGGCCAATGCCAAGGGTGAGGAGATTGCACAACTGAAGGAAGACTTGAAAAGGCTGGAAGGCATCGTTCAGTCTATGGGAGATTTCCAGCTTGTCCGCGTTCCCAAGCAATCTTGACTTCATTCCATTTTCATCTCAACCTTTTTAATGCTGACAAAAAGGGAGAGAGATGCAAGATTTGAACAATTTGACTTTTAATCGTATGGTTTGTTGGACTGTTTGTTGGATTGTTTTGATATTTGAACTCTGTTTGACTTTGTTTTTGTGTCTGGATGAGAACTGAACTAGACTTGGACTTGATTGCTTCTATTAACTACTATTGATATCTTATGGATGGCTTTATCGCATATTAGACTAACCTATTTTCTGTGGTTGCAGATTCTAGTGTTATTCATTTAGCCATTTATCTCTATAAGATATGCATATGTGTTTGAGAAATGTTTTGCAGGTCAAAGTTGTCCAAATCTGCAGGAAAGTTTTGTCACCATCAAAAAGGGAAGATTGTTGCAGAAATCTTCTTGAAGTCTTTTGAAGCCGACAAAACGTTTCCATCGCCTAGTCCGAAGGTTTGCGGACTCGCTATTTAAAGTCCGAAGACCTCCCACAGCCGACTCAAGACTCAAAGTCTATCCTTATTGACAGTCTCTAATCCATTGAAGACAGGTTATCCAGAACTGGATGTTTCGTTAAGGATATGACCTTATCAATTGGAGAAGATCTCGTGGCTGGAAAAAACACAACAGAATCCTTTAATTGATCGAGATTGACTCGAAGATTAAGAAACCGATGATTGCCTAAATATTCTTGGAAGGTTCTATTTATGGAAACCGAGATCTTGATTGTATGGGCGAACAGGATTGATGGGCTATCGACACGTTCCTTTAATAGCTCGAATGATCTTCTTAATTGATTCCGTCCAACGGGTAGATTGGAGGAATTCCTTTGGTAAGTGCCAACGGGTATGATGGCATAAAGGAGTATATAAGGAAGACGTTCTAAGTTGTTCGAGGTGTGCGTGATAGAAGAATTCCAAAGTCTGAAAGCTTCCTGTTGTTTAGACAATTCATTTGAGCGAAAACATTGTATTCAAAAGAGAGTCTATATTTGTGAGAAACCTTGAGGAGGTGTGGTAGAACATCTACACTGTGGAATCAAGAGAAAGCTGTGGTGTAACTTCTCTTTTGTTCATAGTGAAATCCAACCGGTGGGCTGTCAGTGTGGAAGAGTGGATGTAGGCTTGGAATAAGCCGAACCACTATAAACCCTGTGTTCAATTTTCTCTTCCTTACTCTCTTTATCTTGATCGTACTTCATTTTGTTAATCGAGAAAGAATTTCCTTTCTATCGTTTGCCAAGAATCGCTTCCGTATCTCGATAAATTGTTTGTGCACCTATTCACCCCCCTCTTGGTGCTTATACTAGCTATCTCAACTATGACTTCGTGAGAGCAGTAGAGACTCTTCATTGTGAAGTTAAGATCACAAGATTGTAAATTCTCTTTTGATTCATAGTGAAAACCAACTAGAAGGTTGTCAACGTGGAGAGTGGATCTAGGCTTGATCTAAGCCAAATCACTATAAACCTTGTGTTTATTTTTCTCTTCCCTAAACTCCTTTACTTTATTTGCTGTGATTTACTTATGTGCTTTGAGATAGTTATTAAAGTCCAAATCCTTCTGCAAAGTTTGTAGTTAACCAGACTTAGTTTAAAAGTAAAGTATTTTTATTGCATTTCGCAAAAATTCTGTTTTTAGACCTATTCACCCCCTCTAGGTGTTTAACTAGCCATTTCAGGATTTGCCATGATTTTGAACTTTTAGGGTGATAATCATTTTACTTCCGTGAATAGTTTATGCAAAAATAGTTTTTATTTTATTTTATGATTCTATTCCCTATACGAATTTCTAAGCATTCGAAAGCTTTTGGTAAGGGCTTGTTTGGTAACCGGCCAAATAGTGACAATTTTTATTCTTTTGGTTCTGAAAATAGATTTGGAACAAAAATGTGTTTGGTAAAATTTTTCTTCCCGGAAACAAATTTCTATTTTTTTTATTCCCAGAAGTAGATTTGGAACATAATTAAGAATAAATAACCCACAATTCCAGAATCAATAACCCACTTTCTCTTTTTTCTTTTCTTTTTTCTTATTTTTCTTCCATTTTTTTCTTCATCTACTGCCACCGCCACGGTTGCAAGCAACTAGTTCGGCGAGTTCACTGAAGGCAAGCCCAACCATCGGCGAGGCTCACCCAGCCGCGGCGAAACTCGATTGACGAGGGTCGGCCTTGCCGAGGGTCGACGACGCTCTGATGAGGCTGCCGACCGTTGTCCGGCCGGGCCGTCGGCCGGCACCGCCGGCAAATCAGCCACTTGAAGAAGAAGAAGAAGAAGAAGAATAGGAGAAAGAAAAGGAAAAAGAAAAAAAAAAAAAGTAATAAAATTATTTAAAAATTAAAAGAAAATGATTTGGAGTAGAAATTTTGAGTGTAGTACCAAACGCAATTCTATTCTAGAATCAGAAATTTTGTGCAATTACCAAACGTATTCTTTTGCTTAGAAATTGTTTTTGGGAACAGAAAAAAAAATAGTCATTTCTGATAAGAAATTGTTCCTGAGAACAGAAGTGTTATCAAACACGCCATAACTGTCCAAAATTTCTTGTCGCGACATAAAATTTTTGGGTGCACCACCTAAAACTAGGTTAATGGACTACTAAGTCTTTAAACTTAGCTCGAGCTCTCCCAAGTCCATACCAATTCGCGACTTAAGGTTCAAATATTTAATGTAAAAGGATTATTAGTTATGAGTCGCCACTAATCGGTTTGTGGTAGGTCGATTAAACAACTAAGTAAAATAATGGGAGGATTATTTTATTTCTACGAACCAGAGATTTTTGGTATGGGAATTTGGTTGCACTAGATTTCTCTAATGTCCTTTCGTTACAATTTCTTTTTATTTTTTTAAAAATCTTTTTGCAGGCAGCTAAGATTTATTTTAACCCTAATTACTATCATGCAAATATGGTGACTTCACGGATGCTCATCCACTATTCAAATAAATAAATAATAAATAAATAAATTGCATCACACAAAGCAAGCAATCGTTTTTTGGGTTTTCTTGAAATTAGAATTTTTCATAAAACATGCATTTTAACTAAATGACCTAATTTTACTAATAAAAAATTATAATTAAATGATCCTATTATGCAAACTAATTAACATGCATATATTATTTTTGTATTTTCTATTGAAATTCGGAATTAATAAAAAACTCTAATTGAGCTATCTAAAAAGGAATAGTTTTAATTTATTTTAGGGATTAATTTGACTTAAACCCTATCCTATCTTAGAAAACTATTTTTTTTTTTTTTGAAAAATGAGATAATTAAAATGTGTAAACATGATCTAAAACCCTATTTATATATATAAAAAAAAAGTTATTTAGGTCCAACCCTAACCTATATAAAAAATTATCTAAAAATGCAATCCTAAAAAATGTAATCCTAAAAAAATTCTAATTTACTAAACCTACATGCTCATGCAAGATTTTGATTTTTTGATTTTTATTTTTTTTAAGACTAGCGATATTATATCTAAAATAATAAAGACATTCATCAAATAAATGATTGAAATAATCGAAAAAATAACATGTTATCTCACATGTCAAATTAACGATTACTCTAACCCTAAACATCACGACAAAGAGATCAAAATAATTAAAAATCTGATTCGAAATCTTATGGATCAAATTAATAATTATATCGATTTAACAATTAAAATAGTAAACAAACTCCAAAAATTAATATAATTAAAAAATAATAATCCAACATCTTACGGATCAAATTAGTAATTACAATAATTTTGGAGAAAACCCCTATGGATAATGCCTACAAAATTTATTGACATTTATTACTACTTAAACAGATAAACTAAAAAAGAACAAAACAAAAAAACAAAAAAATGAGATAAGATAAAATAAAATAAAAATAAACCACCTAAGGACTCAACGCTTCTACGTGGTGGTGATGCTAGTGGAGCGGCTATGACGCGGGCGCTTGGGCAGAGATGCAGCTTTCTGAACGGCGAGGGTGCGAGATTGCAATGGCGTGGGGCTGGTGTATGCGCGGGTGAGGAGTGGACGCCCGGTGGCAAGCAGCGCGGGCTGCTAGCGCGTGGGTTGGGGGTGACAAGCAGATCGACAGCAGCAGGAGCGAGCAAAGGTCTAGGTGCAGGGGTGATGTGGGTGAGCTCGAGCAACGGTGATCGGCGCGAGGGGTTGACCAGTAGCGGTGGCAGAGCGGCGATGGCACGGCAAGCAGATGTTGCGGGCTTCACTTGTGGCCTCGGTTTGCAAGACGGCGGGCTACTATAGGTGTCAAGCACTGGTTGTTGTAGGGTAGTGGCGTCAAGGTGTCACGGTAGGCAGGTAAATAGAGATGCTCGGGTGCTCGCGGTGGAACTGGAAGCATGGGCATTGGGTGCTCAGGGCGAGGGTGCTCAAGCGGGGCAACAGTCACGGCAGTGAGCAGTGGCGTCACGAGCTACTTTAAAGGCGTCGGGCGGAAGCGTGGACGCGGTTGTCGGGCAGATCCAAAGCTGCAGGGGACGAGCGAAGCAGAGCAACGAAGGCTGCTGGTGCGGGCGTCGGGCACTGGGTCGCCGAAAGGAGGACAGTGGTGAGCGGAGGGTTCGCTGCTCCAACGAACTTGCGAGTGAGGGGGATCTCCAACGATTGGCGGGACGCCAACAGAGCAGTGGTGGCAGAGTGATAGTGGCGGAGGTGGCTGGCGGAGGCGGTGCTGGTGCGGGCATGGCCGGCGCGGATAGGGGGGGCAAAGGAAGAAGACAACGTTGTAGCCCCCTTTTTCCTTTTTTTTTCTCTCTCCTCTCTCCTCTCTCCTCTCTCTCACATCCCTCTCACGTCTCCTCATTGTAGCTGCACGCACATCTCTTCACTTTTCCTTCTTCTTTTTTTTTTTTTTTGACTTTTGATTTTTCCTTTCTCCCCAAAACAAAAGATTTTTTTTTCTTTTGAACTTTTTTTTTTTGGATGACCCGGAAACTGCCGTCGGCCGGCAGCCTAGACGTAAACCCGGGGTGGACTGAGCCACCACCATAGACCCAGCCGCGTTTGAGTTGCACGAACGCGACACCTCTAGGATTCGAACTCCTCCCCTTCGTGAGGGGGAGAGAGCTCGAAGCCAGCTGCGCTACTGTGGGCGGTGGTTTTTTTCTTTCTTTAGAACTTTTGTACTAGAAAAACGAAGGAAAAACCACTTCTCACAGTTTTTTGCTCTCAATTTTTTCAAAAAACCCCCTCTATCACGAAAATTGTGACTCTTTTTATAGTGATTTCCAGACGGCCATTTTTTTATAGCAACTTTCAAATTTCCATCTTCTGTTGCATTAAATCAAGGCTGCAAATCGGAGCGTGATTTTGCAATCAGCTCGATTTTGCTCAAATTTCTTCCATTTTGTAAAAATTCTTGCCTTTTATTCACTTGATTTTTAAATTGTTTATGAATTTAACAAAATCCGAATAATCATTAGAATTTCAAATTTCCATGCATAATCAATCAAATCAATTTTCCCTTCTTTTTTTTTTTTTTTCATTTTTTCATTTGTTTTGATGCATTTTTTTTGTTGTTTTTTTAGGGGTTAAAATTAATCCCTATTTTTTATGCAAAAAAATTAATGACTAGGCCGCCAAAATTTAGGTGTCAACATTTTTATTGTTTGAATAGAAATGCGTTTTTGTACAACCTTTAAATTTTTTATGATTTAAAATTTCCTTTAATTTTTAATAGTTTTATTACATTTTCTTTTCTTTTCTTTTTCCTTATTTTCTTTTTCTTTTGGCCAGTCACCAACCACGATGATGGGCAACGACCGGAAGATCTCAATTGTCCTGAACTAGACAAATACATAAAGATCTTCGTGGGACCGGGGGGGTGGGAGTCTCATTCAATCTTTTCTAGGATTCCTTATCATGCCACGCACGGAGATCTTTCCATTGATAGAGTTGAGGGCTCCCCATTGAACAAAGTCTTAAAGGTTAGGTTACTACTTGCCTCTACGGAAGAGGTGTACTTTGTACCGCTGGGAGGTCATATAGATCGGAATCCGGAGCGATAAGAACACAATGGCGAGGTCACTAGACCTCGTCTAGCTGGTCACTAGCCATCGTCGTGGCTAGCGACTAGCTAAGGGTTGAAGAAAGAGGAAGAGAAAGTAAGAAAATAAAAAGAAAATGGTTTGGGCTTGATTATGGAGTTATTCCCGAGAACAATGAAACAACTTTTTTTTTTTTTTTTACTTCTTCATTCTGTTACAAATCTATTCCAGAGAATAAATTTATTCCCCGGAACAAAAACGTTACTAAATGGATTTTCAATCTTTTTCTATATTAGGGAACAAAAGAATTGAATCAAATACTTTTGGCATGTTACCAAGCAGGCTGTTAATCAATTTTCTTAAATTGATTCCCTCCGTACTAGCAAAAGAAATAGGAAATGATTGTATCTTTGTAGGATATATTCTAGTTCCTTAACCTAGTTTTACTTGAATAATGGCATGAAATCGAACTATTTTATGGATAAACTATCCCTTGGGAACCACATATGATTCAACCAAGTGCATAAGTACCTATAACTTAATTGATTTTGAAAAGTGTAACAAATGAAATACAAGGTCTTACAATGATTTCATATCCAATGATTGGGTTTTCTTTGCAATCCAATTGCAGCGCTTCAATGTCTTCTAAGATCACTTTGGAATGTTGCCAAAACAGTAGGTATGCTTCCATTTTATCAAGATACCATCTCTATCTTTGTCCCTTTGTCTCCTATTAAAAGTTTATGGCTTGTTTGTTTTTTACTTTTTTTATAAGTAGAGGAAAGCTCCTACTTAGTTCTTTGCCATAATTTAGAAAAGAATTTGTGTTAGGCCCATCACATGCATAAAAGAATTGTTACGTACTTCTCATCGATGAGTGACATGTATGCCGAAAGCTAGTTTTATGATTTAATTTTTCCTTGTCAACCAACAATGGATATGTAACTTATTGTTCACATCGTGAAAAAAACTAATAAAAATCCCTCACAAAAGTATTCAAACTCAAACAAAGTTATATATGATTTTCCATGTTAATATTTTTAAGTTTTGAAAGATTTCTGATATTCACCAAATTCTAATTACAAGAATCGTGAGATAGTAAATTGAGATGAGATTTGATGATAACCTAGGAATTTATTTCATATGGCTAAATGATATAAGCATAAGATATGGTATAAGGTTTACGTAAACACAGGACCCTCCTTCAATCTTGATTGGTGAAATCATGTTCACTTCATTATCTCTATCAAGCATGAAAATCTTTCTGGAAAAATAAGAACAATGAACCCATATGCATTCGTTTCCTCCATTACAGGCGAAGTGCCTAAAGCCTAATTATTATTTTCTTTGACTGCTACTTCATCTCAATACAAAACGAAAGAAAACATTAAGTGGGTGCAGGAATTGGGCATTGGATTGTGGGCAAGCCCCTCACGTGAATAAGGTTACAATAGATGAAGGCAACTTTTGGCGTGAAGAATAGGAGGAGGAGCCGGTAGTAAAAATCAAAATAATTTGTTTGGAAGGGTTTGTAATAGAAGACTATTTCAGTGGGAGCGAATTCCATGGGTCCCAAAAATTTGTGCATTCCAAAATTCCACCCCGTGTGATATATCTTATACCAACAAGCTGTTTGTTAGATAATAAAGGAGTTTTCTCCTCTTCTTATAATCCTATATTTTAGATTTGTTGGAAACACTCCAGAAAATAAGATCCCGAATACATAGGCCAATATGGAAGAATTCACTCTTAAGATTACCTGAAAAGGTGGACTGCTTGAAGTGTGCAAAAATTAGCCCAAATACCACCTGATCGCTACAAAAAGATCCTATAGTTCCCAAAACTTATTCACAACTTTTGCCCATAGTTACACTTGCATCTTCACGCAACTTTTGTATGCCCCTGAAATACCCTTTAGCCTTGTCCCTATTTCTTCTATTTGTGTCAAAGAACAAAAGGGGAAACAGAATAGTGTTGTTGTGTATTTTTATCAAATTAAAAGTTATTAGAGAATAGGGTCAAGTTTACTATGACATCCTAAAATTTACCGGCCCTATTAGTGTAATCGGAGTGTTAAGGGCTTGGATTATTTTTAAATCAGGCCAGAAGACAAGCCCGATGGGCCATGAGGAATGTGTGGGCTTAAGTAGTTAACGGGCCACACGAGTTATCGAGATGGGCTTGATCAGCCGAAGGATAGGTTATGGACTTGGGCTTGGCTTGGAGCGGGCCGAGAGTCAGATTCATTAGAATGGTGAATCAAGTCGAGTGGGCTGAGAATGTTGTAGGATGAACCCAGTAGGCTAGAGACGGGAATTTAGGCTCGAGTGTTTTCATTTTCAATTAAGTTTATAGATTGTTGTTATTAGGATTTAATTAGAAATTTTATTAAAGACTTATAAGTGATTGTAATGCTAGTGTCGACTACTAACTTTAGTATTTCTTGCAATAAATTCTTCGTTGATTAGTGCTGAGATGTTAACTCGCCATTTCATTTATATAGTTATGAGGGAATCGAAATTTAGTGGATTCGGAATGAAACTAAGTGAAAGACATTAGAAACTAATAAACCGACCAATGACATGGATTAGAAGCTAATTGTTATCGAATGCCAAACGTCAGAAATGATTGTGCATGAAGGCCATGACACCCCCCTTCTATCTCTCTCTCTCTTCTCCTTCGGTTTCTTTTCCCCAAAACCGCAGCTGTAGAAGGGAAACATAATCATTAAGCCTGTTAATGATTAAGCTACTCTCCTAGGGATTAGACTTATAGCCCTATTTCCCTCATAAGTCACATCATTTCCTCTCTCTCTCAAAAGACAAACCGAAACTCTCTTCTTCTTCCCCTCTCTCTCTCTCTCTCTCTCTCTCTCTCTCTCTCTCGGTTCGAACATAAGCGAACCAGTTGGGTAATTGATAGTGGTGCATCCGTTCATGCTACGTCCCGTAGGGATTTCTTTACATCATACAGGTCAGGTGACTTTGAATCTGTGAAGATGGGAAACAATGGGCTAGCTCAAGCTGTAGGCATCGGTGATGTTTGCCTAGAAACCAGCAATGGCACAAGGTTAGTATTAAATAATGTTAAACATATACCTAATATTTGTTTAAATTTGATTTATACATGCAAATTTGATGATAAGGGGTATTGCAGCACCTTCAGTAATGGTCAATGGAAGCCACCAAAAGTTCTCTTATTGTGGCTAGAGGTGAAAAATATTTTTCGTTGTACATTATGCAGGTAAAGTTATCCACAGACAAAATTAATGCAGTAGACAACGAAGATGCAGCTGAATTATGGCATAAGAGGCTCAGTCATGAGATAGCTAGTATAAGCACCTAGAGGAGGGTGAATAGGTGCACAAATAATTTCTTGAGATACAGAAGCGATTCTAGGCAGACGATAGAAAGGGAGTTCTCTTTTGATTAACAAAATGAAGTACGATCAAAGTAAAGTAAAGAGTAGGGAAAAGAAAATTGAACACAAGGTTTATAGTGGTTCGGCTTATTCCAAGCCTACGTCCACTCTTTCGCACTGACAGCCCACCGGCTGGATTTCACTATGAACAAAAGAGATGTTACAGCACAGCTTTTCCTTGATTCCACAGTGTAGATGTTCTACCACACTTCCTCAAGGTTTCTCACAAATATAGACTCTCTTTTGCGTACAAGATTTCGCTCAAAGGAATTGACTAAACAACAAAGAGCTTCAGACGTTGGAATTCTCCTATCGCGCACTACTCGAACAACTTAGAACATCTTCCTTATATACTTCTTTATGTCATCATACCCGTTGGCACTTACCAAAAGAATTCCTCCAATCTACCCGTTGGACAGAATCAATTAGGAAGATCATTCGAGCTATTAAAGGAACATGTTGATAGCCCATCAATCATGTTCGCCCATACAATCAGAATCTTGGTTTCCATAAGTAGAACCTTCCAAGAAAATTTCGCCAATCATCGGATCCTTAATCTTCGAATCAATCATGATCAAATAAAGGATTCTATTGTGTCATATCTAGCCAAGAGATCTTCTCCAGTCGATAAGGTCGTATCCTTAATGAAACATCCAATTCTGGATAGCCTTTCTTCAACGGATTAGAAATTGTCAATGAAGATAGACTTTGAGTCTTGAGTCTAGCTGTCCGAAGGTCTTCAGACTTTAAATAACACAGTCTGCAAACCTTCAGACTAGACTGATGAAAACGTTTTGTTAGCATCAAAACACTTCACGAAGATTTATCCAACAAGTCACATCAGTGAGAAGGGTTTATCAATATTGGCAAAGAAGAAGCTCCTTTTAGGATTGAAAAGTTTGGCGCTAAAGAAGTGTGCTCACTGTTTAGTAGGAAAACAGAACAGAGTTGCATTCAAAAGCTCCCCTCCTTCAAGAAAGTCAGGTATATTAGATTTAGTGTATTCTAATGTTTGCGGTCCTATGAAAACAAAATCACTTGGTGGCTCTTTTGATTTTATTACCTTCATAGATGATTTTTCAAGAAAAATTTGGATTCATACCTTGAACCAAACGCTCAATTAGATGTTCCACTGGGTATTCAAGTCCGGAGATCCGTTAGAGACCGACAACCTTCCACCAGGTATTCTAAAGATGAGTATGTATTATTGACTGATGTAGGTGAACCAGAGTGCTATGCAAAAGTAATAGAAGATGAGTACAAAAGCAATTGGTTTGATGTTATACGAGATGAGATGCAGTCACTTTACGATAATCATACTTTTGAGTTGGTGAAGTTACCTAAAGGTAAAAGAGCTTTGAAGAACAAGTGGGTATATAGGTTGAAGCAAGATGAACATACTTCACAACCACGGTACAAAGCTAGATTGATTGTTAAGGGATTCGGTCAAAGAAAGGGTATTGATTTTGATGATATATTTTTTCCGGTAGTAAAAATGTCTTCTATTTGTGTGGTACTAGGCTTGGCAGCTACCTTAGATTTGGAAATTGAGCAAATGGATGTTAAAACAGCATTCCTACATTGTGACTTGGAGGAAGAGATATACATGGAACAACCTAAGGGTTTTAAAGTGAAAGGGAAAGATGATTATGTGTGCAAATTGAAGAAAAGTCTCTATGACCTAAAACAAGCACCGAGGCAGTGGTATAAAAAGTTTGCGTCAGTTATGATAGAACATGGCTATAAGAAGACTTCCTCGGATAACTATGTGTTTGTCCAAAAATTTTCTTATGATGACTTTATTATTCTCTTGCTTTATGTTGATGATATGTTGATTGTTCGCAGGAATGCTTCAAGAATTGAGTTATTGAAGAAACAATTGAGTAAGTCTTTTACTATGAAAGACTTAGGCTTGGCGAAGCAAATTCTTGGCATTAGAATTACCCGAGACAGAGATGCTAAAAAGTTATTTTTGTCGCAAGAGAAATATATCGAGAAGATACTTCAGAAATCAAATAACTCTTGCTGCCCACTTTAAGTTAAATATGAAGCAAAGTCCTACGACTGATAAAGAGAAGAAAGATATGGAAAGTGTTCCATATGCCTCAGTTGTAGGAAGCTTAATGTATGCAATGGTATGTACACTCCTAGATTAGGCGCACGTAGTTGGCGTTGTTAGTCACTATTTATCAAATCTAGGCAGAGAGCACTGGAATGCAGTGAAGTGGATTATAAGGTATCTTCAAGGAACTTCAAATTTGAAACTCAGTTTCGGGACCAGGAAACTTGAGTTAGTTGGATACACAGATTCTGACTTGGCAAGAAATATTGATACTCGTAAATCTACTTCTAGTTATTTGATTTCTTTTATCGGTGGAGTTGTGTCGTGGAAGTCAAGATTGCAGAAGTGTGTTTCACTTTCTACAACCGAAGCTGAATTTATTGCAGCGACTAAAGCTAGTAAAGAGATGCTATGGATGAAGAAGTTCTTAGAAGAATTTAGGTTCAAGCAAAAGAGGTATGTGCTATTTTATGATAATCAAAGTACAATTCATCTTGTTAAGAGTTCATATTTTCATTCTAAATCGAAACATATTGATATTAGATATCATTGGATAAGAGATGTTCTAGATGAAAAGTTGTTGGAACTTGAGAAAATTCATACAGATCATAATGGCTCTGATATGATGATGAAGACTCTACCAAGAGAGAAGCTTGAACATTGCAAATTGATAGCAAGGATGGTGAATCCATCCACATTGTCATGAGGGGGAGATTTGTTAACTGGATTTACTCCTATGTGAAGGAAGCCCAATGAATTACAAGCCCAAAAAGGGCTTGAGCCCATATAATAAGTTATATGAAGAAATAGGACTTCTCACTATCTATATAAAGTGATAGCCATAAAAGGAAATAGTAATAAGAGAAAAAGAGAAAGCAGAAAATTTGGGGGTTGGGGCAATATCTGATTTACATCAAGCTGGCATAGGAGGTCAATTCGTGGTCAAATTGAGCTAAAATTTTGTTAGCATGTTCGTGACGCAATTTTCTCAAATATGAACGATTTGATTTTCGTTTGAAGCTCCATACCTCAGGTTTTTTTTGGATTGATCAAAACCTGCATTTTTGGTCAAATTTATACTTGATCTCTTGTGAAATTCATGTATATTGCCAAGAATTATGTTCTTGAGGTGTTTACTGCTATGTATCTCTAGTATTTGCTAGAGAAGAATATTGTTCATCCAATTTTGTTGATAGTAAAGAATTTCGGGTGAACTTCAGTCCCGTGGTTTTTGATCTCCTCACATTGATGAGGTTTTCCACATAAAAAAATCGTCTTGTGTTTGCGTGCTTGGTATTTATTTTACTCTACTATATCGATTCCAATTAGGTTTACACAATATGGGAGATTATTTTATTCCACTATGTTGATTCGATATTATTCGAATTGTTATTGTTCTCCCATCACATGCCTCTTCCATCATTTGAAGTGTGGTTATTGTATACTCACCAATTACGACATATGTGTGCAATGAGTGTGACATGAGTGAAGTGTTGTGTGAGCATGAGTCTTGCTTGAGGAAATTGTGTACTCTTGAGGTCTTGTGCATGCTGTGATGTGATATTGATCAAAGGTGCGATGTGTGGAATGTGTGCATTAAATGAGTAAGAGATTTCCATTGGTATTGAGATGCCAGTGATGCCCTGGGGAGTGGGATGCCCATACTGTGTGTTCTTGGATGCCTCGGTTGAATGAGACACCGGGATGCCTCGGAGTGAGATGCCCTTGTAGGTGATCAAGGATGCCTCGGTTGTGGGATACTAGGATGCCTCGAAGTGAGATGCCCCATGTTGTGTGTTCTTGGGATGCCTCGGTTGTGATACTGAGATGCCTCGGAGTGAGATGCCCATGATAGCAATATTGTGGAAGTTCGGATGTGGGATTCCGAAAGTGACTTGATCGGGTCGACGGTGTTTCGGTGTGTAAACTGATCAAGGATGGATTTGATATACACATTATAATGTAATTCCACTTGGTGTGTGAGTTCGCCTGCTGTTGTTGCATTTCATCTTGATATAGATTTAGAGCATGAGGTGTACATGTACATTGAGCATGTTTGGTATAGAGTGATCATTCATATAATTTTCGAGTATTCATTTAGTTATACCTGTGACAATCTTGTCTTAGTATCTTAAGCTATTTGGTTACGTTCACTTGTCTTCTTTGGCAATTGTGCATTATCTACACTAGGGTCTTATTATTTCTTTACTGAGCATTGCTCATTCCTTTTCTTCTTTTTTTTCAAATCGTTAGTATGGGCGTGCCACCGATTGCTTGTTACGGGTGATTACATGTATCGATGTTTCTTTCCATGATGTGTACGATCCTGATATCGAGCTGACCTATACAAAGTACGAGGCTACACTGTGGATGGACGACGGTAGGGTAGATATGATTCCGATGAGGTTTGTTATGTGGTTTATAAACCACGAAGGAGAGTTGTTTTGCCCCCTTCATTTTGGTGCTGGAGCCGGTACGGGAGGTGCTTAGGTGCCCAGATCGTGTAGAAGCTGGAGGAGACGTCTTTTGTTTTTTTTTGGTGAACGTGGGCTAGTTTGGGATAGTGGAGTTAGGAACCCCCTCACCCTTTTCCCCGGCTATTTGCTTACACCTTTTGTTCTGAATATGTAAGTATGTTGTATATAGGTGAAGAACTTGTTAGTAATTCGGGTTGATTTTTGTAAGCCCAAATGATCTTAACAGGAAAGAAAGGAAGCTTCTCATGATCTTTATCTATGATCTTAATTGGATTGTTTAATATTAGTTGACAGGACTATTGCAGAGTAACCTTGTGATATAAAGCTTTAGGTCTTGAAATATCGAGGTTATACATGCTAACCTTTCAAGGTGGACACTGTGGTCCGACATTTGAAATAAATAAGTCCTGTAAAATGATAATTCATGTAATTTCCGCTTGCGCTTAGTATGTGACACTACTGGGACATCACATTTACTCACTATCATTTAGGTGTAACGAGTAAAGTCAAATGTCACCTACCATTGTGTGATAGAAGTTTTGATTTTGCTGGAGACATAAAAATTTTGCTCTTATGCTGAGCATATATAACAACACAATAGTTAGTACGATTAATATTAGGGGTGTGCATGGTCCAGGTTGGGTCGGTCCACCCCCTAACCTTAGAACCAACCCGCACAGTGTTGGTCCTTAATTTTTGGAAACGATAATTGATCCTATTGAGCTTGGGACCAAGGACCGAACCGACCCAATGGGTTCGGTCCGGTTCCAAGGTCAACCTGGGATTAATTGATAATTTTTCATTTCATTTTTTGTACTCCTTTAAAAAAACGATTGAGGATTGAACCGACCTAATGGGTTTGGTCCAGTTTCAAGGTCAACCTAAGACCAACCAATAATTTTTTATTTCATTTTTTGTACTCCTTAAAAAAACGATTGAGGACCGAACTAACCCAATGGGTTCGGTCCGATTTCAGGGTCAACCCAAGACCAACCAATAATTTTTTATTTTATTTTTTGTACTCCTCAAAAGGGCAACTGAGGACTATACCAACCCAATGGGTTCGATGATGAGCAAGGTCAGCTACGAAAGGCAAGCGGTGAGGGTCAAGTAGGGTGAGCATCAAACAGAATGAGCATCGAATGTCGAGCGAGAAGCAACAAGCCAAGCGAGCATCGAGTGGCGAGCGGCACGAGTCACCCAAAGAGAGCGAGGCGAGTGTCAAGTGGTGAGCAGAGAAGTTGTTTGTTTCAATTTTGGCAAATTGAAGACTAAGAGGACAAATAAGATAGAAAATAATGAATACTAGAGGATGATGTCATAATGAGCTGTTTATGCCTTTTTGGACGCCATGAGGACTCCTCACAAAAACATTTTCTTCTTCATAAATTATGACTATTGATGCCGTAAAAGACATTAAAAATCTAAATTATTAAAGAATAATATAAAATTACTTGAACTCCTCACTAAAAAGTTGTTTAATATTGTTATAAGTAATATATTAGATATATATAGTCAAGATTGGTCCAGGTTGGACCGACCCGGAACTCTCAGGATCGAGGACCAACCTGCACAGTAGTGGTCCAGAAATTCTAGGACCAAGGACCGACCTAATCTCCTTGGGAACCGGATCAGGACCGGCAGGATTGGGCCGGTCTGGGGTCGGTCCGAGGTCAATTTTGAACTGATGCTCACCCCTAATTAATATGATTTTTTTTTTTTTATAATTACTAGCTGCTATGGATATTTCAATAATATTGTCTAAAATAATCTTATATGCGCAAAGACTATTGTGAATTACTTTAGTTAGACAATGTAATTAGCATGGTTGTTTTTAGAGTTGTTTTATTAGGTTAACTCTTGTAATTATGTTCTCTTAATTATAAGTAACATCATAAAACCTCGTTTGAACTTCAAGGAAGATACCGACCAAAAAAAAAAAAAAAAAAAAAGAAGTTCAAGGAAGATCACTTTCTTCATTACCCACCAATCGCTTCTGCTTTCTTCGCATCCAACTCTATTTTCATCCAGACATCATACAAACTCACTGTTTGCATTTGAGGACTGAATTCCAAAGGAGAAAAAAAAATTCAAAATAGCTTTCCTAAAAGATTTTAAAAAAGAAAAGAATGAGATGGTTTTCCCAATCACCCGCCAACCCAAGCTCTAAACGTGGGAAATTATGACAATTAGTAAACTGTTGTTAAATGCAATTTGTTGTCTAAAAAAAAAAATTGGGACCCAGAGCTGGGGAACTTTTTTCTCAGTCAAATTGCCGGCCCTTCGTTTTTCATTTTCTCTTTCCTCTTATTTTTGACTTTTTGTAGTTCCTATAATCAAGAGAGTTCATGAGGAGAAGCTGAGACACGTGGCGGCAGTCGAGTTGGCAAAACTAGTTTGCATAGCGATCTCTTATATGAGTACTACCGAGATCATCGAACTTTTCGGAGAGGGGGACTTGCTGTTTCAAGCTACAATCAAGGGAATCAATGAAATCGTGAAGCTCTGTATTCAGTTTTTCCCGGATCTTATTCTCGTTAGGCCTTATGGTAAGAGTTTGCCGACACATGCAGTGGAGTTTCTCCAAGAAAGGACTCTCAAATTCTTTTTGAAGTTAAGCTCAACCGCTGAATGTTCATTAGTCGTAAGGCCTACATTGAAAGAGTCAATTCACATGATGCGTGCAGTTGCATCGTACTCCCCTAGTTTAGATGCTGTAACTGATGTGGCCGGAGCAGCTTTTAAAATGCAAAGAAAACTGCAGTGGTATAAGGTAAGTATCTTTCTTTTTATCTCTTTAATAACCATGCTTAATGATAATTATCATAGGGACATGCTATTTCCACTCCTATCTTAGCTAAGGCACTTTAAAAAAAAAAAAAAAAAAAAGGTAGCTGACTTCAATATTCCTCTCTTGAATATAATATTTCTCTCTCTTCAATCTAGTTACACCATCTTCATTTTCAGACTCATATTAATATATTTTAGAGGAAAATTTTTAAGTATGGTCTAAAATTTTTATACTCTTGCTATGAGATCTAATCTATTATCGATATTTATTACTTTCTTCATGGTAGAAGTAGTACAATAAAAAGTTCATTTTCTTTACTTTTTGTGCTTGTCCTTCGTTTCAACATGATCTAGATATAAACATGCGACTTGACCTTTAAGCAATTTTGTATCAAGTGTTAGATAAGTCTTAATCTCCTTGATATGTTCCCCCGTTTGTCTTTTTGAAAATTTTCAATACTTTATCCACTTATCGAAACTCCTCTTTGTGAGTTTTATGCATAGGCTGTGGAAAGCTAGGTTATCCCTTTAGGGAGAGCTGACTACTTCAGGAGAAACCCATAGGAAATGGGGTTCACATATTGGAAAATATTCATGGAAAACCACCAAGAGTTGCTTAAGGAAGGAGAGAAGTGGGTGAAGGACACGGCAAATTCATGTATACTTGTCTCAACTCTAATTGCCATAGTATTATTTGCTGCTACATTCACTGTGCCTAGAGGCAGTAACAACAATACTGGAGTACCCTTGTTGTTAAGATAGGACACTCTCCTGGTTTTTGCAATTTTGGATGCGTTAGGTTTGTTCTCCTCTGTGACAGCCATCTTGCTATTCCTAGCCATCTTAACTTCACGGTATGAGATGCAAGATTTTCTTGAATCCTTGCCTAATAAGATCATAGTGGGCCTTTGTTTTCTCTTCCTCTCCTTGGCTTTCATGCTGGTGGCCTTTGATGCAACTCTCACAATAGTGCTGGATAAGAGATTGGAATGGGTTCTCATGCCCATTACATTACTGGCCTCTCTCCCCATGGCTTTATTCATATGACTACAGCTTCCCTTGTTACATCAAAGGGTTAAATCCACTTATGGACCCAGCATCTCTCATCCCAGGGGTATTTGGAATGGAGTCAAATAAACTGAACAAGACCAACAATTGACGAATTTAATTTGAGGGTGTATGTCTTCATTGTATGTCTTCATTATAGTTGTTTGTAGCAGGGCCAAGGCAATACTGAATGTATTTCCTCAAAATATTTGAACAATTACTATATATCATGTTTCCCTACCTTGTTACCAAAGATCTATTTATAGAATGATTTGATCAATATAAAATTTGAGCCTATAGATACCTCAAAAATGAATCTACACATGCATGAACAAATTTTTTAACATCCAGTACTAAAATATGCTCAATCTTGGAATATAACTTTTTGAAAATTAGTTTTGTTAAGCTTTATGTTCTATAATTTAGATGCAGAATTTTTTTCCGTGAGCTTAAATATTCAGCCTTTAGGCATTTCAAAAATAATCTGTATAACTAATTATCTTGAATGTTTATTACCAACATACACCTAATAATGTAATACAACTTTCATCATGGAATTAGAGATGAACAATTATTCATAGAAGAAATCTATTTATACAAAATTTCGTTGATAAGAATTATACCAAATGTAGGCTTCATTCTTTTGAACTATAAAGCAATTAAAATCATACCACTTATAAGACTTTGTTTGTATTAATTGCGAAATAGATGGAATTAAACCTATGATAAATCTCTGATCATTCATTAGTTACATTTAGATCTTTCATAATAGAATCTAGGTATACACAAGCAATTAAATTTAAACATTTAAACAAAATACGTGCAATAATGAAATATAATTTTCATCGCTGAATAACTTTTTGAGCATTTGATTTTTCTTTGTAGATGCTCTATAGATGAACAGTTTGATAATCAAAGTAATCTATATATAAAGAATATCGATGATAGACATGATACCAGATGTATGACTTTATTCTTAGGAAATATAAAATTGGAAATATATCAAATACATGACTTTGTCCACATAAATTGTGAGGCTCATGGAATTATAACATATATAAAATATGTGGAATTATAACCTATCATATATCTTTGATCACTCCTCTTATTATATATAGATAAATAATTTAATAGAATATATATTCACAAAAATAATGTCTTTAAATATTTATTTTTTGTAAATCGATAGAAAATTATTATCAAAGTATGCATAAGAATTAGATCTGCAGAATTAGATATTTGCTATGATTAGATATTAGCTAGCATTAGAGGTTTGCTAAACTGGCTATCAAAAACAAATCACTGGATAAAACTGTTACATGATTGTATCACGTGAATCAAACTCACGCAGTATATACACACACCAAACTCACGTTGGAATGTCTATGCGAGTATAATTTCTTTGAATTAGCTCGTCTCGCCCCAAAACTACCAGAGTATCTAGGTTTTTTGTAAGCTTTTCAATAAGACATCATTCACCCGACATCCATGCTCGTCTCCAATGAACATAGCTACCTTTTTGAGGAAAACACAAGATTAAATCGAAACCCAAAAATCTAAATTGAACAAAACTTATACCTAACTACTATGAATCCAGGGCTTTCCAGAGGCATGAGAATTGCAGAAATCCAAGAATGGATAAAACAGGTACTTCCATTTAAAATTTTATGAACCTCAACACATTTAATGCACATTGAGTGATGTGGAAGAAAAAATGTTAGATGCACCCAATGAAAGTGAGCCATCTCCCATGCACGGTTAGATGAAATGAGCCTCACATGGAATCCACCTGATCTAATAGCGGACACGAGCTAGGTACATATAATCTGAATACGGCCAATACTTGCTCATTGTATAAATGATTGCCGACAAAATGCTAATGTGCTTAGAAAAAGAAATAAGGCTAAAGCCCGGGCTCCAGTTTAGAATTTGCGCATAATTCACGTGACAAACCCCCTTCATTTTGTTATGCACAGAAAAGTTTGTCTCAATGAATTGGTCCATTGGAGATACAAGCAAACCAAATACAACCTTACAAGAAAAATCCATGGAAAGCCATTGACAACGAGCATATAAGCCAAATTATATGAAAAAAAATGAGCATCTGAATTTTTGTCATAAAATTTACACCCAAATTTTCATCCAATTGATAAAAACACAAATGAAAATCCTTATTTTGTTGACACTTGAATTTTTGCTGGCAAATCGAACATGCATTTTTGTTAAAAATAAGAAGTGTATGAGAAAAATAAAAAAATACTAAAATTTTTCGGCCCATCTCACTTCAGCCTCACGTCCACATTTACGGATCTTAAACATACATGCATTCGGCGGGGTGGAATAGAACATTGATAACGCAGATATACGGAGCTCAGCAAATTCTCTCTCGCATCATCAATTTCCAGGAGCTTCTAGGTACTTGGCCACCTCCATACACCAGTAGCTGCTGCTCGTCTCCGATCGCCGGCCACCATAGGCTCTTCGCATTTGAACGTAAGAGAATAGAGCACAGCGCAGAGGGAAGGAACTCTCACGTTTAGTTGTGATTTTCTCTTGATTTCCTTTATGAATCCTTACTCCTCTCTCTGTCAATGATTTCCGTCGCAGGCCACTTCAACAACACCACTGGTTTCGCGGCCACAGGAAATGCTCTGTTCGCCCCTGTTTTTGGCCAACATCATCGAAGTGCTGGGTTCTCCTTCTCCGTCCTTTATTCGGTTCCAGTCTTTGGCGCTACAACTCCTGAAACTTCGCTTCCTGATTTAATCACCAATTGTGGTCAGCTATTACTCTTCATCAATGTATATTTGCATGCTTTGTTTCTGCTGAAGGTAGGGACTGAGCGCTCAATACCACCAGGGTGAAATCCAGCCACGTTAAGTCTGTATACGACCTCTCTCTTATTTCTTCATCTAGATCCTTTGGCCGAAATATCTACCACCTGTTTGATAAAATTTATGAACTAGATCAGTGTGTGTTTTGTTTCAGATTCTGATTGAGAGCTTTCCTTTGCTTGATCGATACGTTATTTTCAGTGCATAGGCTTTACATGTATTTCGTTTCTTTTCATTTCAGAATTTAGTGGCTATTCATTTTAGGATTTGTTATTGAAATTCTCAGATTAGATGCGAATCAAGTGTGTACATGAGATGAAACTTATAACTGAGTATTCCAAGACTTAGACTGGCATCTTGAACGAAAATGAATTGATCCATCCACATTTACTTCTTATGCTTCACTATATGTCGGTCCCTATTTGTTGTTTGAATTGCAAACGTATCATGAGAATGTTGCTGGTTAGTTCTCTGTACGTGTTGAAATCGCAAGCGTATTGAGCGAATGCTAATATTCCGAATACCGAGTTGCTGATGTGCTCACTGTGTTGTGCTCGTACCGATGTGTTGTGTTACGGATTATGTCTATTCTATGGGCGATTGCTGTTTGTATGTCCCGGTATGTGTAATTGTGTCATTGATGTGCTATTCGTTGATGCCAAGTACTTACTGTCCACATTTCCTCAATTCAGTTTTTGCTCTTCTAGTTTGGTGAGCCTCTAGTTTTCTCGTACAAATTAAGTTATTAGCTACATTTTATATGTGAATTATCAATTTAAGGAAGTCATATCATTGTCCAAAAAGTTTTCACTAAATAATAGGGGTGAGCATCGATCCAGGGTCAACCATAGACCGACCCTGGATTGGCACAATCCTGCTGGTCCTGGTTCGGTTCCCAAGAAGATTGGGTTGGTCCTTAGTTCTAGAATTCCTAGACTAGCACCAAGTCGGAGTCGGTCTTCGATCTTAAAGCGTTTGGGTTGGTCCAACCCGAACCAACTTTGATTATATATATAATTTTTTTTTATATAGAGAAAACCTTAAAATAAATGGCATTAACAAAATTAAACAGCTCTTTAATGAAGAGTTCAAGTAATTTTACATTGTTTTTTAATAACTTAGGTTTTTAATATCTTTTACGGCGTTAATAGTCATAATTTACAAAGAAGGAAAATGTTTTCGTGAGGACTCCTTATCGTGTCCAAAAATGCACCTTATGGCATCCTCCTTTAGTATTCGTTCCATTCTGTCTTATTTGTCCTCTTAGTCTTCAATTTGCTAAGATCGAGAAAAATAATTTCTCTGCTCGCCACTCGACACTCACCTCGCTCGCTTTGGGCCACTCATGTTGCTTGCTGCTCGATGTTCGCTTGACTTGTTGCTCCTTGCTCAACATTCGATGCTCATTCCATTCGACACTCACCCCACTTGACCCTCTTTGCTTACCTTTCTTAGTTGGCCTTGCTTATCATTGAATCAATTGGGTCGGTATGGTCTTCAGTTGTCTTTTTAAGGAATTCAAAAAATGAAATAAAAAATTATTGATTAATCTTGGGTTGATCTTGAAACCAGACTGAACTTGTTGGGTTAGTCTGGTCCTCAATCCTTTTTTTAAGGAGTACAAAAAATGAAATAAAAAAATATCAGTTGGTCCCGGGTTGACCATTGAGCCAGACTGAACCCATTAGGTCGGTCCGGTCCTCGATCCCAAGCTCAATAAGGTCGGTCCTCGATCCCAAAATTGAGAACCAGCACTGTGCGAGTTGATCCTAAGGTTAGGGGTGGACCGATCCAACCCAAACCATGCTCACCCCTACTAAATAAATGTCGTGTATAGCATTTTTTTGTTTTTTGTTTTTTTGTTTTAAGAATCGAGAAAGGAAAATATAATATCATTTATTCGTGTCCACTCATCTACCAATAAAGAAACGTCTTGTAGAGCAAAGTGATACGGTGGCTAGTCAAGGCCAATTCAACAATTACGGGAGGTGCTGCTCATGTGTGGGTATCATTAGGGATAAAGGTGCGATAGTGAAGCACCTTCGTGAAGTGAGTTGCCGGCGGAAGACTCCAATCAATCTGTCTTTTCTGATGGCAGTGTATAATAGATTATATTGTCAATATCATATTAAGCTGTTTTGTAACATATAAAAAAAAGTAGTAGCTGTAATTAGACTATAGAATCTCCAAATATTCAAGAGTAGTATCTTTATTATAAAATATAAAGAACACGAGGGTGTCTATGAAACCATAAACTCAATTTAAGGATTTCTTCCACGTGGGAAACACAAATTATTAGAATATTTAAATATTAAATGACACATTAATGTGACAGCATATGTTTTTAGAATAATTTACAATGCTCTTGCAAAATTTAATATGGTATCAAAACATGAAGTTTTGAATTCAAATTTTTTGAAATCCCTTATTTGCCTCCTCTAGTATATATTTTCACTCTTTAGTATTAGGGCAAAGTCTAACTTTAGTGTGAGGATAAGTATTAAAATATTAAAGGAATGCATGCATCTCTTAGTTTAAGTTTTTTGATTAAAATAGTTAGTAGTAGTTTTACAAAATTTTATAAATGTATAAAAGAATTGTTGCAAATATTGACAAATAACAACATACTTGTACATGTAGATAAATAAATCACTTCATTAAAAAAATGCATATTAAGCTCGAAATATTGATTAAGTACCATAAATAGAACTAACGCCTCATTTTAGCTTTGGGATGGTAATTTTACCCCACGTACCGAATATTCGCTATGTCAACTAAAATGGGGTGGATAAGACCAGCAAACATGGAGATTTCTAGTATTGACCTTCTTCCTTCATATAAGTTGTATTACTTTGGTAATATAAAGTTTCTTAGTTTCAACATAGATTTCAATTTAACATGAATATTTCCAATACTACATTCCCTTTTCTCATCAATTTATTACGGAAAATTTTACAACTAAATTATATTCTAAAGGATCCAAGAATCACAAATTCGTTTTTTTCACATAATTTTTTTTTTCAACTTGTAAAATTTTTCGAGAGACTTGTTGAAGAAATAGTTTTTAATCTTGAAGTTTTTATCAAGTGGGGCAAGTGTAACGGTGAACTCCGCATTCTTGCTCGGGGTTGGGGATGGAGTATGTCCCCGTGCGGGACATGGACCGATAAAGGGGCATCTGCAATGATAGTGAAGCCACAATGCAATCCCCTGCATCCGCTTTGCAATCGTGCACCTGCCAAATCCCAATTTCGCTCCTAATTCACATGCAGTAATATTTTTTTGTTCCAGCTAATAAATTATAAATAGAAATGTTAACACAGTAATTACAGCATTCACCCGTAAAGAAAAAGAAAAATTTTCCACATACAGCTTTCTATACTGTTGATTTTGATGGTTATTGAAGATAGTAAGCCGTTAAAAATCTTAAATCAACAGTGGATGAGATCGTTTGTGAAAAAAAACAAAAATGACACTCACACTGTATGCGTCAATATTTCATATTAATGACGTAACTACCTATCAAGAAAAGAGCGAAAAGACGAAATAGCACCTCATTCGCAAGTATTATTAGCGTAAGCAACTTAGGCGATAAAATGGGAAAATGGCGACCCTGCGGTGATTAAAATAATATAATATATAAATGCTTTCTGAGCAGATCCTGCGCACCCAAGTCGGTATGGAGTTCAACTCCAGGAGCACCTTCAGATAGAAAAAGAGCAGGCGGACGTCTATGATCTTATGAGTCGTCCGTATCAAATGCATTCGAGTAGAAAATCGGTCGAAGTGCTGAAATTTGCATAGCAATCTCTCCTGGAGGTCGAGCCTAGTTCCGCTGAGAAGGTGAAACGGCATAACAGACAATGCTCTCGAGAAAGACGGGGGAAGTGAACGGATCATCCCCTCCGTCTTTTTCTTCTCTATCGGATATGCTTTCAGCCAAGGTCTCTTGGTTCTGTGTTGTGTTCTCTACAGCTGAGTCAAATCGTCCCCAAGTGCTCTCTGCCCCTGATTCAATCCCATAACAGGAACTTATACCCACTATTTTATCGAGTAAAACTCACTGGTTTTTTCAATGCACCTCTACGTGCAATTGAAAAAGATCATGATAAAAACTACCAGCGATTCATGAAGTGATAGTAAGGTGAAATCACACATTCTCTAGGTTTCGATGAGACCAGAACAAGGAGGGGTTGGAGAACTTAGTATTTCGGGATTTTGACATGCACGGAAACCGAGCCTGTGATTTCGCCGGTAGCGGCAGTGAAGTGTCGGTCATTACATCATCTGTGACGTCTGGCGTTCTCTTCAACTTTGGCTAACCAGAACAGGGAAAGCATAGTGAGATGAAAATCCAGACAGGCGATCGACTTTGAAAATCCATCGGAATGAAACGGCCCGATCGCATTGAAGTGAGTTAATGTCGGCCACGTGCCATGGAGGCTCCAAATAACAAGATGCGATTTGGCTTGACTGAATAGCGCAATTCTGTGGGCCTGGTAATCCACAGTGGCAACGAACAAACAGCGAATTTATCAATGGCCGAAGAGTGCTCAAGGCAGAATACTTTGATTGGCACTCCCAGAGCCATGAACGCACATCTCAGGCTCAGACTATATGGAGACTCCAGCTGGGGGATTCGTAAACGCCAAGCAATGACGAATTTTCGTGGCTCCCACTCTCCCTGTTTTCTTTGTGTGTTATACTTTCCTCGTATCTTCTGTTTCTCCCTGGATCTGGTTTGGCTGTTGCTTTCCATTCGAGCGAATGTTCATTTTTGAGCAATCAGCGATGGTGGCAGGCTGGGCATTCATATACTCTCAACAATAGGGCGAATCGCAGCAGCAGCGACACAGAAACAGAGCAGAACAGAGCAGAGCAAAACCGTGGCTATTTAAGGCCAATTCGAGGATTAAGGGAGGTGCTGCTGTATGTGTGAGTATTATTGGGGATAAAGGTGCAAGGATGAAGCGCCGCCGTGAAGTGAGTTGCCAGCCGAAGACTGCAATCAAGGAAAAACTCCAAGACAGGGGGCTGTCAAGTCCGTCTATGCAAGGGAAGTTTTAGGCGAAACCAGCGCTTTCATGGTAGTCACTGAGGTGTGGGATGAGTGTCTGGAACTTCAGGAATGGATGAATAAAGGTTTGAACGAGAAGAGCAAGCTCTTGAACGGCGAACATAGAGGATCCGAAAACAGAGCCTCTAGGCCAAACTCGTTGGAGCCGACACCAGCGATCGCCTGAGGTCGAGTAGGAGTCAGAAACTGTGGCGACGTTGTTCTGGAAGCTCAGCTAGTGTTACAGTGAAAGAGCTCGGTGGAATGTTGAGGTGAGGGAGAAGAATCTTGAGAGCTCCCTAATAACAGAGAGTGGCCCTTCGGTCCTGCGGGCGTGTGCAGAGGAATCCAGGCGAAGGTGGAGCTCACCAGTATAGGACTAATCTATATTCCCATGGATAAACTATGACACTCAAGTGGAAAAAAAAAGATATGCTTGCTTCTTGTAATTGTAGGGGCTCACCTTTACTTTAACGGAGGTATTCTCTGCTTACTTTGTCTCTGAAAGACTCTAACCAGAAGAGCAACCCAATGGCAATGTTACCAAGTGAAAAACAAGGTAATTTGAATCCTGCAAGTACATGTCCATGTTCCATCCGAGAAAAAAATTAAGATCGAAGCGATGCGGCCTTAAAATATGCTGGGACTTGTATTTGCTCATGGTTCTTTCCTTTGCTTTGTCATTGAACAAACATAGCTCTGAACTTGTGCTCATTCTTTCTCCTACATTTATTGAAAATGTTCGTGTAAGCGTTGGACCAACTCCTTCTCAATCCAGAGGTGCTCCAGGTGTGTTACCCAAAATAGTTATTTCATTGTGAAATAAATATCTATGGCGGATTGTGATGAAATTGTTCCTTTCTGGGACACTTCTCAATGTCCGCAAGGAAAACGTATTAACAAAATGGCCTGAAAAGTTTGCATCTATTGCAAAAATATCGGAAGAGGAAGCAAAAAGTCACTATTACCGACCATTGTTGCAAGTAGCATTCAAGGGTGAATGGGTATCTGCTAAAAGATTTTTCCAACGAGATTCTGCTTCAAAGACAGCCAAAATAACAAGCAGATCAGAAACAACGCTTCACATGGCCGCTTTGAGTGCACAAGACCAATTTGTTGAGAATCCGGTTGAGCTCGTCTCCATATCCGGAAGCGCTTGAAATGGTTGATTGTGATGACCACACAGCCCTACACAATGCTGTCCTGTGAGGAGGGATAAATATGGTCAAGGAGTTAGTTAGAAGTAATCCTAAGTTGACGCACCTTGAAGATAACGAGGGACGTAGGGTGCGTTTGGGAAGATTTTTGGAAAAAGTCTTTAGAAAAATGCAAAAACCTTTGAGTTTGAGTTAAACGTATTTTCCAAAATGCAAACTGTATTTGGTAAATTGTAGTTTGAAAACCCTTCGTGAAGTACTTTTGAGCAAAATGGTGTTTGAAGGAAATACATTTACAAAGGACTTTTGTGATAAAAAAATTTGTCACCAGCAGCCGACATCTGACTCACGCAGCCTCGGAGATGACTGGGGAGGGTTGCCTGGGGTCGAGCAACCCCCGAAGACCACCGGCAAAGGTCGGTCGAGGTCACACGACATCGCCGCGACCTTCGGCGACCCCAGATCTGGGGCGGCGAGGTTGCGCGACGCCGCCTTGACCTCCGGCGATCCCACCGCGACCTAGATCCAGGGCATTGAGGTCGCGGGAGGACCTCACCGGCGACCGCTCACGGGCAGTGGTGCCAAGGCGCGGTGGTGTTGGGCTCCGGCGAAGGGGGAAAACCAACGTCACAGCGGGGCGTGGGGGTCGGCGACCGAGAAAAGGATGGTGGATAGAGGCGCGACAGAGACGAGCTGTTGAGGTGGAGGTCCTACAAACAGCGAGTGGAAGCATTGGCCGGCACGGCGGAGTAAAGCGCTTGGTCACGGGTTATTGGGCGACGACGGCATCGGGCGAAGGCGAGCTTAGATCTGCAGTTGTTAGGGCACTCAAGCAGCGAGATCGAGATAGTAGTAGTCGAGTGGTGAGGGCCTCAAGCACTAGTTCGCGAGCTGCTGAGTGACGACGGTGTCGAGCAGAGGCGAGCAGCAGTCGGCGGTGATGCGGTCGTTAAGCGAGATCGGCACGGCAAGCTTCGCGATCTGCTGTAGGGGCTTCGGTTCGAAAGGGGTCCACTCGGGTTCAGATCTGGTGGAGGCGCAGCGACGATGGCTAGCGGGGCCAGCAGAACGGCGGTGGAGCATAGAGGGCTCGTAGGTCGCCGGCGCGGGTGGGGCTGGCATGGTCAAGGGTTGGCGTCACGGTGGTTGGCGGCTCGGGTGCCAGTGCGAGTGGTGTTGGCACGATCGAGGGTTGCCGACACAGTGGCCAGTGCAGGCACGATGCCGGCACGAGCAAGGCTGTCTCCGCGAAGAAGATGAACAGTACCCCCTCATGGAAGAAGAAGAAGATGATCATGAGAGGGCAAAACCGGAAAAATGAAAAATCAACGAAGATAATTTGGGAAGAAATTTTTTTTTTAACCCCTTAGCTCAGCATTCCCGGCATGCTGAAAGCCCAAGGCAGTCCCCAACCTGCCTTAGGCTTTCAGCCTTGTGAAGGCCGACATTTTGCAAAGGGGCGTTGAAAATTTTTTGCTAAACACCCCATCCTTGACCCAAAGATCTTTGGGGCTTCAAAGTAGCCGTGAGAAACTACTCCCAAATGCACCTGTAGTCCTTTGTGAATATCTGCTTGGGAAGCTTCTATGCATGATTGCCTGGTTCCTGGCAAAAAGTACGATAGAGGATGGGCCAAGTCATCCCTTCAGAAGTTCCTTTGCAATTGAAACCATCATAGGTCTCACCCTCACTGGTCACCTTGGTAAGATCACCATCACTCTTTATCTCAATTCCATCTGTTTTTCCCTTCGTTCTAGACTTGGCTTATTTTCCTCATCAACTTCGGTGGTGAATTCGTACAGATATCACCCTTTATCTAGTTGGGCCGTTCCCTCACTTAATTACCATCAAATGGAGAGATATGTCCATACTGGACATATTGGCGGTGATGCCGTCTCCCTATCTCAATGGAACCAAGCTCGGTGTTTTGGAAGCATTAATATACAAATGTCCGTATTTTCTGCATTTGCATCCCTTCATTATTAATTCCCTTCAAGATGTCATACCTGGCTCATCACCTGCCCTTTTGTTTCTAAACTGAAGGTATTCTGGTGGATTTGAACTACCAACCAACAGATAAAAATTCGGATTCGGGTGGGTATGCATTTTTGTAGTTGGGCATTATCTAAGGACCTTTTATGATTTGGAATTTTAAGTCAATTTTCCTAGATTGATTCCTTCCGCACTAGCAAAGGAAACCGGAAATGATTGTTTCTTTGTAGGATGTATTATGGTTCCTTAAAATAGTTTTACTTGACTAGTGGCTTGAAATCAAACTATTTTATGAATCAGCTATTCCCTAAGAACCATGACAAACAAATTATGAGTTCTTACAGTGATTTCATATCCAGTGATTGAATTTTCTTTGCAATCTGATTGTAGCGCTTCAATGTCTTATGAGGTCACTTTGGAATGCCGCCAAAATTATGGGTACACTTCCATTTTATCAAGATACCGTCTCTATCTCTGCCCCCGTCTCTCTAACTAAAAGCCTATGGCTTGTTAGTTTTGACTTCTTAAATAAGAAGAAAAAAGTTCCTACATAATTTTTCGCCATAATTTACATAAGAATTTGTGTTAGGCCCATTTGCTGTGTGAAAAATCGGTTACACATTCACTATTAAATGAGTGATATGTGTGTTTGAATTTAGTTTTTTTATTAAAATTTTTAACATAACAACAATCCAACAATGAATGTGTAACTATTTTTTTTACAGCATCGATGAATCTAATAAAAATCCTTCAAATTTTTTTTTTTTTTCAAACTCAGAAAAAGTTATATATGATTTTTGTGTTAATATTTTTATATGTTGAAACATTTTACCTAGTTGCCAAATTCTAATTGTAAGAGTCGCGGAATTGTTACAAAAAAAAAAAAAGTAGAAAAAGAGTACTTGAAACTGCAAATTGAGGCAAGATTCGATGATAATCTAGGAATTCCTTGCTTATGGCCAAATGATCTAAGTAGAAGATATGGGATAAGAGTTAGGCAAACCTAGGACTTCTCCTTCAATCTTGATTGGTGAAATCATGTTCACTTCATCATTTCTATCAAGCGTGTAAATCTTTCTGGAAATATAACAATAATGAACCCATTATGTATTTATTTCCTCCATTACGAGTGAAGTGCTTAAAGCCTAATTCTTTTTTTTTTTTTTTTTTTGACTGCTATCTTATCTCAATATAACACGAATGAATACGTGAGAGGGTGAAAGAATTGGGCATGGGACCAGGGCAAGCCCTCATGATATTTACTATGAAATAAGGTTGCAATAAATGATGGCATGGGTTTATCATTTAATCACATTTAGCATAGTAAATTTACACTTCCATTTGGCAACTTTAAAAAGGCGTGAAGAATAGGAATATGAGCAGGTAGGAAAAATCAAAAAGATTTGTTTGGGAGGGCTTGAAATAGAAGAATATTTCGATGGGGGCGAATTTCATGAGTCCAAACAAAATCGTGCATCCCAGAATTCCACCCCAAGTTATAAATCCTATACCAACAAGCTGTCAGATAACAAAGGAGTTTTCTCCTCTTCTTAAAATTCTATATTTTAAATTTGTTGGAAGCCTTGTCAAAAAAAAAAAAAAAAAAATTGTTGGAAGCACTTTAGAAAATGAAATCCCGCATACATCAGACCGCTGGGAAAATGCACTCTTAAGATTATCCGAAAAGGTGATCCACTCAAAGTGTGGGAAAATTAATTAAACAACACCTGATGGCTAAAAGTGATCCTATAATTCCCCAAACTTATTCATAACTTTTGCCCGTAGTTGCACTTGTCATCTTCACCCAACTTTTATATGCCCTCAAAATACCCTTTAGCCATGTACCAAGTCCTTCTATTTTTGTAAAATAACAAAAAAGGAAACATAATTAGTGTTGCTGCACATTTTTATCAAATTAAAAGTTAAGCAATGCTTAGAGGATGGTACCGTCACTTTCCACATAGTGATGGTACCATCTTCACCATACATCTCCAAATTGATTGTTAACAAAATCTATTAATAAACAATACACTTGGGGATGTCTGGTTAATGAGGGTACTATCACTTTGTGGAAAGTGACGGTATCGTCTTCTAAGCATTTTTCTTAAAAGTTTTTTTAGAATAGAGAGTCAAGTTAACTCTACTCAGTGTCATTTAGGTGTAACAAGTAAACTCGAATGTCACATACCATTAACCTCATGTGGAAGTTTGATTTTGTTATAGACAGGTAGAATAGAGAATGAGAAATTTTTTGCTGCATAAAATAACAATACAATGGATTTTACGATTAATATGATATTTTTATTACTAGTTGCTATGCATATTTGACTGAAATTATCTAAAATAATCTTATATGTGCAACTATAACTGTGATTTACTCTGGCTAGACTGATGTCATTAGTTGTTATTTTCAGAGTTGTTCTATCAGAGTAAGTCATAATATTCTCTTAATTATGATTAACATTGTAAGGCCCCGTTTGAACTTCAAGGAATATCACTTTCTTCAGTTACCCTCTAATTACTTCTACTTTCTTCACATCCAATTATTATTATTTGTTTTTCATTCAGACATGATATAAACCTTTTCTTCAAAAATGCCAAAAAGATTTTATATATTTTTAGTAATTTGCTTCAGCAATTGTTAGAATTCATTGATTGCATTTGAGGACTGAATCCCGAAGGTTTTAGAAAAATCCAGGTAGTTTTTCTAAAAGATTAAAAGAAGAAGAAGAATGGGATCGTTTTCCCAATCACGCGCTAACCCAAGCTCTGAGTGTGGGAAATTATGGCAATTAGTAAACTGTTTGTTAGATGTAACTTGGCGTCTAAAAAACAAAATTGGGACCCAGAGCAGGAGAAACTTTTTCTTAATCCAATTGCCGCCCCTTCATTTTTCATTTTTATTTTTATTTTCTTTTTAGACATTTTGTAGTTCCTGTAATCAAGAGAGTTCACGAGGTGAAGTTAAGACACGTGGCGGCAGTTGAGTTGGCAAAACAAGTGTGCACTACGATGTCTTCTATGAATAGTACTGAGATCACCCAGTTTATTTGTCACGCCCCGATCTTCGGACACGCACATATCCTTCTACTTGGTCGATTTTATAATGCGATATTCCAGGACTATGTATCGCCAACCCTTTTATTTATTAAGTATATGCGGAAGCAGTTATAAATCTCCAGACAATAAAATAATGGGATAGAAAAGCAGGCCATATTTTTTATATTGAAATCCACAACCATACTTTTATACAGAGCATAACTCGAAGAGCTTCACAAAACTATTCACAACTTTTTAGTCTCAGTCTATCCACATATATATAGGATCAAAAAGGAGGATGGGATTTCCATCCTCATCTAGATCGTAGTCAAGATCAAACTGATCCTCCTTCGATTCTTCTCCCACTAAACTCGTTTCTTTTAACTCTTGATCATCTTCTTTAAGCTCATCCTCGGCTCTGGATGCCGGCTCATCCTCACGTGATCTAGGGGCCTGAAATATTATCCTACAACTGGGATGAGACTATGTCTCAGGAAGTTCTACCCCCTAAGACCCGATTAGTAAACTAATACGCTATCCGGGCTGCCTATGCATACACGGGTCAGAGGACTTACCTTGGCCTCAAATTCCATCTGCATATTAGTACAGTTCAATAGGCACCCAAGCAATCACATCACGGATCAATATCTCAATCAATCAACCTAGTCGATTTCATACCAATAAGACCACTTCTGGTCATTTCAATTATTCCAACTCAATTCCCAATTATAAATCACGATCCTTATAACACAACTTATCTATAGGTGGTAATCACGGCCCCACCAAGCAACTTTATTAGATTTAGTGGCTTTACGATCCCACCCGACCCTTCCAAGATTCAATGACTTTACGGTCCCACCCAACCCTTTCAAGATTAAATGGCTTTATGGTTCCACCCGACCCTTTCAAGATCCAATTTAGGAATGAATCTTAAAATCGCTCATAAATTACTTTAGCATCAAATAAAGCTCAAATAAATAAACGAACTGCACCACGACAGTCATCAAGAAAATCCGGTCACCCTCCATCTCGGTTGAATTTTCAGAAAAATAAATGATTAGATAATTAATTTCGAAAATTAAATAAATAAATATTAAAAATCCAGTTTAGGCTCGAGATGCCTAATTGGAACCCGAAACGGGTCGGGAAACCCGAGATGCATTCAATAAATATTAGGAGTTCTCTACTTACTAATGACTAAGTCTAACCACCTAACATGCATCATTAAGTCGCTAATTTAATTATTCCAAACTAATCTAACCACCTAATTGCATTTAATTAAATCTAATCAACCCTTAGGCATAATTAGCAAACTAAGAAAGTATTAGTGAGTAAAACTCACTTGATTAAAAGCGGGAACCGAATCATCGCGATGACGGCCGAATTCCAAAATTTCAGCGGCGTTGATAAACACTCGGGCCGGGCCAAGAAACTTTGCAAGCCCACAGAAATTCTGGGCTTGGGCTTGCTGAAAATCTTGGGCTGAGCTTGATCTGGGCTTACTTTGGACTGGGCTGATTTTAATCAACTTGGGCTGGCTTCTTGGGCTTGAGATGGGTTGGACTGCTCTTGAGGGCTTCATTTCAATTGAACATGAGCTGTTATTGCTGAAGATGGGCTTCAAATGGATCAATCCTGCAAGCTCGTTGGGCTGCAGCTTTAGGCCGTGCGAGAAGCAGCAAGAATTGCCGACTGAAGAGCTGCTGGATTGGTCCGGCTTACTGCTGCTGGGCTGATCACCGCTTGCAGATCTCGCTGGCTTCAAACGGTGGCAGAAAACTGGGCTGGGCCGAAGTCACATGCTGCTGGATTCGCTGACTGAGGAGACCGAAAACGCTGGCAGTGTGAGATGACAGGAGAGGACACGAAGATGGAGCAGACGATCGTGGCAGCTGCTTCAGTGTTGGACAACGCACAAACCGAAAGAAGAATGAAAGGCAGCTGGCAGGTCAACACGGGGACTCCAACGCAAGAAGATTGACTCGGTTTGTGGGGGCTTCACTGGCGTCCGAACGCTGGAGAGAAGATGGATGTGGCGGCGAGCGAGGAATCAACGAAGTCAGCGATGGGGAAAAAAAGAAATTGCTGGGTTGACTCGGTGGCCGACAGAGGAAAGTTCAGAGAGGGTGTGGGCGTGCATGAGTGGGGGAAGGATTTCGGTGGATGGTGATGGTGGAAGAAGACACGGCAACGGCAGCTCCGGTTTCTTTCTTCAGCTGGCAGTGGTGGTCGAAATGGAGAGATAGAGGAGAAAGAGTATGACCGGTTGGTGGGGTGAGAGAGAGATGGATAAGAGTGAGAGATGAGGGGCCCTTTGCTTTTAATTCTCACACAAATATCTCCCAATAACCATTCTTAGTCATGTATTAATCCTTGGCTCACAATGGACCACCCCAACACCCCAAATGACTTTTCAATTGGTCCAATCTTGCTAGGCTTATGGGGGTTACGAATTTTTGTAAGAAATGGCTTCAATTGGCCACTTGATCCACATCAAATCCATCTCAATTGGCCTCCATAAAATCAACCAATGCCTCAATGTCTCAATTGCTATTTTTCCTCATCCAATAACCCATATTGCATCTCAATTTTGCAATCGAAACCATCTTAAGCCTTTTCTGCACACAAAATGGCCGTGACGACTTTTTCCCAAAAAAGTGTTAGTTGTTAGAAAATTTTTAAAGACCGAGTCTATCTTTCTTAGAATTTATTGTGACATGACATAAACTTCAATTTCTGAAATCAAACTTGAATTCGCGGTTAATTTTCATTTGGTGCGTTTTTAGCGTGACCTAAACTACTATGTAGTTTTCAGAACTTTTTAAGGCAAATAACCCGTGATCGATTTTCTTCGAGCTACTATGAACCCACTCGATTCATTGACGACTCTCGATTGTCGTGAAAATCTCGAGGATTCAATTATGGACACAGGGTACCAAAACGACATTAAAATCATTTTAGTATACATTGATAAGAATTTTCCAATTTAGTGGAGTCACCCACGACCGGCCTCTCAGTCGAACAAACCTATTTCTGATTTCAAATCGATTTTTAACTGTGCTGTAATGCCTTCTATAGATGGACACAGTCGAGAAGCCAATTCCTGGTCGAGTTCTCAAGTCTATTGCCTTAAAATTTCTTAATAATTTCCCTAGATAGTCTAGTTATCTCGAGAATGATCAGTTCTGATAATATCTCTATAAACGCGTCAATGAAATGTCCGATTAATTTAGTAGAAAACAGGTTGAAAAATCTAGATGTCACATTATTCAAGAGAAGCTGTCGGATAAAAGGAGAATTGTCCAAAAAGTCCTACATCTATTGCAGTTTTGCCAATTGAGTCCTAAACCTTTTAATTTTGCCAATTGAGTCCTAAACATTTTCACTTCTTGCCGATTCAGTCCATCCGGTCAACTTTGGCCGGAAAATACTGACGTGGATGCTGCTGGTGCCACGTAGGGACCTTTGTCGGTCTTGCCGACGTGGACAATTTTAAATAATATTTTAAGACTTTTTAATTTTTAATTTTCTGGTTTTTTTCCTTTTCTTTTTTAATTTTTTTTCTTCTTTATGGCTTTTTCCGGTGGCCAACCACCGGCTGACTGGCCTCGCCTGCCACAGGCGAGGCCCGGCCGGGCGAGGGCAACCCCCGGTGAGGGTGCCTTGGCCCCAGCGAGAGCCAACCTCGCCAGATTTGGCGAGGGGAGCCCTCACCGAGGGTCACCCTCGCCCAGGCGAGCGTCGGCCTCGCGGTGGCCAGCCGACGCCCGACCGGCCAGGGGCGACGCTTGCCTGGGCGAGGGCGACCCTCGGTAAGGGCTCCCCTCGCCAGATCTGGCGGTGAGCGTCGCCCCTGGCCAGCCGGGTGTCGGATGGCCACTACGAGGCCAACGCTCGCCTGAGCAGGGGCGACCCCCGATGAGGGCTCCCCTAGCCAGATCTCGCTAGATCTGGCTAGGGGAACCCTCGCCGGGGGTCGCCCTCGCCCAAGCAAGTGTCACCTCTGGCTGGCCGGGCATCGGCTGGCCACCACGAGGCCGACGCTCGCCTAGGCGAGGGGGGACCCTCGGCGAGGGCTCCCCTCGCTAGATCTGGCGAGGTCGGCTCTCGCCAAGGCCAGGGCACCCTCATCGGGGGTCACCGTCACTTGGCCGCTGGCCGGTCATCGCCTGTGGCCGGTGGCCGGCCACCAGAAAAAGCCAAAAAGAAGAAAAAAAAAAGAGAGAGGAAAAAACAGAAAATAAAAAATTCAAAAATTCAGAAAAAGTATTAAAATATTATTTAAAATTATCCACGTCAAGATCGGATCCCACGTGGCACCGGCGGCGTCCACGTCAGCATTTTCCAGTCAAAATTGGCCGAATGGATTAAATCAGTAAGAAGTGAAAAATGTTTATGATTCAATTGGCAAAGTTCAAAGGTTTAAGACTCAATTGGCAAACTATAATAAGTTTAGGACTTTTGGCTAATTCTCTTGTCGGATAAAGCTACAGGCAAGGGAATCGGTGAAATCATGAAGCTATGTATTTAGTTTTTTTTTTTTTTCGGAGCTTATTTGGATTTCGCCTCTTGGTCGTGCTGTGAAGTGTCGCCAAGAAAGGACCGTCGGACTCTTTCGAATGGAAGCTCAACCAATGACTTGTCATTAGTTTTAGGGAAAAAGCCATGAAAACCCCGAACTTTGCCCAAAGTGACACATTTATCCCAAACTTTTTTTTTTTTTTTTTGTGACTTGAAAAACCCTAAACTTTGCCAACCGTGATACATTTATCACAATTTTTTGTAACACAAAAAACCCTGAACTTTATTATGTGACACATTTACCCCAAAATTATAGGGCATTTTGGTCTTTTCATTTTTAAAATTTTTTTTTTTTTTTTCTCTCTTCCCTCCACCGGCTGGCCAGCGAATGGAAGCCGGCGCCCTTGCCGACGTCAGGTGAGGGCGGCCCTCACCGGTGTCGAGCTATGGCGGCCCTCGCCTGCGTTGGGCGAGGGTGTCCCTGCCCTCGCCAGAGTCAGGCGGCCCTCGCCAAATCTGGTGAGGAAGGCCCTCACCCGACGTTGGCGAGGGCCGCCCTTGCCTGATGCTGGTGAGGGCGACCCTCGCCAAATGCCAGCTTCCCTCCGTCGGCTCGAAGAAGAAAAAAAGAAAAAAAAAAAGAGAAAGGAAAAAACAGAATAAAAAGATAAAAATGCTCTTGATGGGATAAATGTGTCATGGTTTGAAAAGTTTGGGGTTTTTCACGTCATAAAAAAAAGTATTGGGTAAATATGTCGCTTTGGGCAAAATTCAAGATTTTTCGTTGCTTTTTCCCTTAGTTTTAATGCCAACAGCAGAAGAATCGTTTGAAAAAAAAAAACAGCAGAAGAATCGTTCGAAATGATGATCGCAGCAGCAGAGTACCACCCTAACTTTAATTCGGTAATACTGTCGTCGGAGCAGCCTTTCAAATACAAAGAGAACTCCAATGGCTCAAGGAATGTATCTTTTTGTTCATATATTTAATAACCTTGCTTATTGATAAATATTCCGGACAAGTTTCTTTTATTTAGATAGTCTTGCGAATATGTATAGAACATTGTTTCATAGTGGATGGGTGACATTTGGTCAAGCTTTTGCGCAGCACAAGGTCTACCTTCCTAAGTGATTTTTTAAAGGTGGACTGTCCTGTATCGGTCTAGTGTATTCAGGACTTCACTCCTAAAATGCTTCCAATATGACTTGAATCTAAGACCATAATGACAAGAGGAAACTCTTTTGTTGGTACATAGAACTTTTAAATTCCACATGCTAAACATATATTAATACGGTAAGTTGAGAAACAACACTACGTCCTTGAAACAATGTTCAAAAAAATAAGGGAGACTGATTAGAGAAAGTGGGGCATTGAAAACTGATTGAGACTACTCGTAATTAAATTGCAAATCAATTTTACTAATATAACTATGATCCATTACTTTATCCAATCCAAGTGACTCTTTCTTAAATTCGACTGACTCTTTGAATCGGTGTCATTAGGGATTATTATGCAAATCATTTCATGTATAGCCCACATATATTAACGTGGAGCCCAGAAAAAAAAAAGCATTTAAATCAGTTTTACTTATGCTTTCACGATAGCTTCGCTCGTTCCTTGGTATCATATTTTGTTTTTAAGATTATAGCGTAGTCTTATATAGTTAAATGTATGTAGATGGACAATGATTTAATTAAAGTAATATGAATCGAATCTTATCTTTTCTTATCAAAAGTTTAGCTAAGTTCATTTATGGTCACTATTTTCATTTGAATAGCTGTTAATTGAAGAAAACTTCTCATTAGTTAAATTAGCTATTAACTAAAGTTTTACTCGTGCCAGCCATCGTAAGAAATAAATGATATCTTGAAGCTTTTACTATATATTTACCTTTATTTCATTTCAACTCTCTATTCTCCGGCATGAAAAAAAAAAAACTTGGGACAATTCTCTATAATAAGAGTCCTAAAATTTGCGTCACTCCCGCACTTAAGTCCTAAAACTATTAATCCATATTTAATAAGTTCTAAAGCTTGTCTTTGTCCTTCACGTTAGTCCTTGTCACGACCTAAATTTCGGGTGTACTATCTAGGTTTAGACTAATGGACTGTTAAGTTTTAAACTTAGTTCGGGCTCGCTTAAGCTCATACCAATTCGCGACTTATGTTCAAATTTTTAACATGCAAATGGATTTTATATAGGAGTCACCACTAATCAGTTTTTGGTTAGTCGATTAAGCACCTAAGTAAAATAATGAGAGAATTATTTTACTCCTACAAACCAGAGACTTTGAGTACGAGAACTTGGTTATACTAAACTTCTCTAATGCCCTTTCGGTACCATTTCTTTTTATTTTTCAAAAACGTTTTTTGTAGACAGTTTGGATTCATTATAAACTAAATCACTATCATGCAAATATAGTGATCACACATATGCTTGACAATCAAATAAATTGCACTAAAAAGTTAAACACACAAGGCAGACAATTTTTTTTTTTTTTTTTTGGGTTTTCTTTTATCTTGAAATCGAACGTGCATTTTAACTACATGACCTAATTTTCCTAACAAGCTATTTCTAATTAAATGAACCTAACATGTAAACTAATTGACATGCACCTAATATTTTTGTATTTTTTTTTTATTGAAATTCGGAATTAATAAAAACCCTAATTAAATTATCCAAAATGAATAATTTTCAAATTTATTTTAGGGATTAATTTGACTTAAACCCTATCCTATCTTAGAAAACTATATTTTTTTAAAGATGAGATTATTAAAATGTGCAAACATTATTTAAGAGTCTATCTATAAAAAAATCAATCATAATATATTCCAAAAATTATCTAAAAGTGCAATCCTAAAAAATGCAATTCTAATTTACTAAACCAATTTGATTTTTGATTGTTTTTATTTTTTAGTGTTTTTCAAAACAAGCAATTATCAGATAAATATTATATCTAAACTAATCAAGATATTCATCAAATGGGGAATAAAATAACCGAAAAAATAATCCATGGTCTCACGAATTAAATTAACGATTATTTTAACCCTAAACATCGCAACATATGAGAAAGATCAAAATAATTAAAAATTTGATTTGAAGTCTTATGGGTCAAATTAATAATTATAATGATTCGATAACTAAAACACTATCAAAATATCCAAAAAAAATTAATATAATTAAAAAAATGATTCAACATCTTACGGATCAAATTAATAATTACAATAATTTTGGGCAAAACCCTGTGGATAATGCTTACAATATTCATAAAATGATTGACATCTAATGTTTCGATTTAAATAACTAAACTTATAAAATAAATAAAATAAAATAAACCAAAATAAATGAAAATGAAAATAAAAATAAACTACCTAGGGAACTTGAGAAGGGCAGCAACGAAGGGCGAAGCGCAGCTGAGGCGGGGGCGCTGGTGCTCGGGCAGAGGCGTTGGTGCAGGTTGCTGCGGCGTCGGCAACGTCGGGCTCCGGCAGCGAGCGGGCAGGGCTGATGAGCCGCGGAGGCGAGCTACTCGGGCAGTTGGCAGCGGCATAGCAGGTGGAAGGGATAGGCGGAGGCGCGGCATGGGCTGTTGAGGCGTTGCAATGGCAAACGGGCGCGCAGCTGCGGTCGTCTGGCGAAGCGTCGGCTGAGGCAGGGGCTGTTGGGCGCGGGTTGCAGAGGGCGGCGGCGTCGGGCTCCGGCGAGGGAGACAGCCGGGGCTGGGCTGCAGATCACGGGCGGAGCGGCAGTGGAGTTGCAGACGTATGGGCTGAGGCGCGGTGCTGGGTGCTCGCGGCGTCAGGCCGGTGCTAGGTGCTCGTGGTGTCAGGCGGAGGCGCAGGCAAGCAGCGGGTCGCGGGTCACGGGCTGCAAAAGCGGCGGTGGCGGAGGCGGCAGTTGCTGTTATGCCGGCAACAGAGGAGGGAGGCGCCAGTGGTAGCGATCGGGTGAGCAGAGGCAGCGCGGCGAGCGTCGCGGGCGAGATCGGTAGAGCGGCGTCGGGTGGAGGCGCGGTGGCGGCTGGCGAAGGCGGTGCCGGCGCGGTGGTCGGTGCGGGCACGGGGCCTGCGCAAATGAGGGGGCCGGCGAGGACAGGGTCGGCTTCGCGAAGGAGACGACCCTGTATCTACCCCTTTTTTTTTCTCTCTCTCTCCTGTCTATTCGCACGTCCTCTCTCTGCCGCTGCACTCTCTGCTTCCCCCTTCAGCCGTAAGCAAGACTTCTTTTTGACTTTTAGAAGACCAAAGGAAATAAGAAAAAAAAAAAAACGAAAATTCTCTCTCTTTCGCACGAATTTTCTCTCTCTCTCTCTCTTTCGCACGAATTTTCTCTCTCTCTCTCTCTCTTTTGGGTCTTTCCCCCTCACGAAATTTTTTCTCTCGATTTTTCTGAATTCCGCCCCGCCCCCATCGTACGAGAAAAGCCCCCCTTTTTATATGGAATGAAACTGAGAACTTCCTTCTTCTTTTTGATTGCATCTCGCGCAGGCATAATTATTACAGTTTTATTTCATTTTCTTTTCTTTGTTCACGCCCATCAACAATTGAAAGATCTTATGTTTCTTTTATAATGTCAAAAATGCGTATTACACGAAAATTAACGCCAAATATATATCCATTTGAAATATTCTATCAAAACCTTCCAATTTTCAACAAAATATACCTCTTCATATATATTGTTTGAATATATAAAATATTTACTGAATATATCAAATGAACTTAAAATTATATGCTATGCAATTTTATTTTATTTTTTAGGGTAAAAGTTAACTATTTTTTATGCAAAATTTAGGTATCAACAGCCATTTCATTAGTTTCATCAATTTTTGATTAACGGAAAATTTATTGGCATGTTTATTAATTTTCTTTTATTTTTGAACAAGTGGCTTTGATATGGCACAAATAGATGCCACATCACAAAAACTAAAAATATAAAGGACTAGAGTTTAAAAAAGTCAAAAATAGAGAGAGAGAGAGAGAGTGATCATCAAAGAGGAACAAGAAGGGGCCGCCCCCTTCGTCACCAGCAATTTTTGGGGACCCTCACGAGGTCACTTCGAGTGCAACAACCCTCGCAGGACCAACGACGAGGCTTGGCCACCCTTGCTCAATGGTGGCAATGATGTAGCTCACCGCAACCGGAGGACGCTCAATTGGCCCTCGCATGGACATCGTGGTTGCCACCACTGCAGACCCATGGAACACTCTCGTAACCCCTAGAACTGTCTAAATTCAAACCTTGGTACATGTAGCTGACTCTTGCTCAAAGCAGTTTATATATAATTGATTGGATTTGAAACACTAAATTTCAGTTTCTAAGTTGAAAATCCCCTGCTTTCTACCAATTGCGCCAATCTTGGGAGGTTGAGTTGCGTCTTCTCCTGTTACGTAACTATCCTTTCATTTAGAATGTTATTTAATTTACTTTTGAACAATCAATTATGTAATATGAAGACATAACTCCCACTAGCAATGCACTCATTACTATTCGTTGTATGCTTGAAAATGAAATTTTCTTCTTGTAGTTTTTTTTACTTACCATAAAACAATTTATATATTAATTTCTTTATAAAAACAAAGCGAATATGTGCGCTACAAATTAATGAGAAAATGATAAAAGATGAACAAAAAGATTAATAGGGTTAGTTCTAGCATATGAAACAGGATGACAAAGACCAGACAACTCCCAAATCAATCACATTTGAGGGTTTTCATGGTAAAAAAAAAATAGTTTTTGATAAATTTGTCACATGTATACCCGTTTGGGTTTTCAGGGTATTAAACCTTGATTTTTCAATATCATTTGTATGAAGAGGTGCATGAGAAATAGTACCAATTCTTAATGGAAAAATATGCTAAAAAATTATGCATTCTCTCAACATTGTTTTGCTATCAAGCACGTCACTTTTTATAGTAAAAGAAATCTACATGTAGCACTCTTATGTTCAACATAACTAACAAACATGCAATTAGATGTCTTAAAGCCTATTTTCCTTTTGTTAGTATCAAGAAGCATAACCTTAGTAAGCCACCCCACACTTTCAAATATTTTAATAGAAGAAGTGCACTAGAAATCCTAAAACTAATCACAAAAGTGCAATTGAGTTCTAAAATTTTCAATAAGTCCAATCCAGTCCTAAAACTAACCAAATTGGTGCAATCAAGTCTTTCCATTAACTTTGTCCAATTTAGCTAATAGAAAATATTGGCATGGCTAAAATATGAAGGATAAAGCTAAAATGATGTTGTTTGGATTCAAATCGAATTTTTAAATCTAAATATTATTTAAATTAAATTAAAAATAAGTTAAACTTATATAAGAAAGGGAGAAGGATGACAAAATCAATCAAGGGCCTATAGGGCCTTCGCCATCTATGCCCCACCACCGATGGAAGAGGTTGGCAATGGTAGGGTGAGGGTTGGTCGGGTCATCGTGCCTTGGCTAGAGGCTAGCAACCCTAGTCAGCCATAAGGTCGACCACTTCTGATGCATTACATTCAATTGAGTTAGATCAGCACATATCTTTCCTTTATTGTCAAAACCTTATGAAATATGTGGGAGATTGTTGGATATTTTAATGGTTTTCAAATATTTAAAGCCATTGTTTTGTAACAACTCTAATAAAAGCTATGGCCACCATTAATTTGTCACAGTATTGACCACCATCAATATGTAAGGGATTTTTAATCGGACAAGTACAATAAGAGTGTTATAACTTTTGTATAGTGCTCACTTAAATGCCTTTACTTTTTTTTTTCTCACTAAAGCACCACAAATTTGAAAAATTGATATTCAAGTGCCACAAATGTGAAAAATCAATTAGTTAAGTGCCATCGACAATTTGTCTTGTCAGAAAATCCACCACTAGCCTCACCCAAATTTGACAAGGGCCTTCAAGCCTTCACCCATGGCCCTTAAGGTTGCCATGGCCTTAAGCAAGGCTATCCCAGTCTCATCAGTTGCAAAAGAGGCGACCTCGCCTAGGGCCTTCACGGCCTGCTGGCCAAGGGTGAGGTCTTTGTCGCACGGAAAAAAAAAAAAAAAGAAAGAAGGAAAATAAAACAGAAAATATAAAAAAATTCAAAAATTAATTAAAAATTCATTTTTTTTTTAAATGCAAAAAATCCATGTAGGACGATTTGCTAGAGATGGCACTCAAATGATCGGTTTTACTCGATGTGGCACTTAAGTAAGCGAAAAAAATGTTATGATATTCAAGTGAGTATTGTAAAAAAGTTATGACACTCTTGTTACACTTGTCCCAATTTGTAATAGTTTTCAATTTAATGCAAGAATTGGTGATGGAAAAATGGCTTTCTCTTTCATTTATTGTTACTCCAAACATAATTCAAAAAAGACATACAAAAGCAAGAACATCTTTACTCTTCTTCTTATTTTTCATTTATTTTTTGGGTTTAACATATAAATTTGTTGTTCAAGTTCCCTCTATTATTCACTGAAGAGTAAAGAGGAATGTCTATTCTATCTCTAGAGGATAGTTGCTAGAGTCAGTTGCATCGAGTTTTACACTCCAAAATTTGGAATTATCCTGAAAGATGATGCTTACACATCTCATATAGTAGATCTCATTTTCATATTCTCCAACAATTTTTTACAACAATAATAACTTGCCAACACTATTAAGAATTTGCTAACTTCCAAATAAATTGTTGTATCATCAAATCTTTTGAAAAATTTTGCAAGCAAGCATCAAAAGTAGATAATCATCACGATAGTATATAAGTCAACATTTTAGTAATCTTTTAATTTATCAACTTCTTTGAAGTGCTACCTTCACATCCGTAAAAGCTTGAGAATGTTCAATGATAGTAGCGTTCCCACTACGAATGGACGAAAAAATTCATCAGTAGCATGACCATGAGGCATGCGAGCCCTCCTTTGATACTAGGTAAAAATTGAAACAGGGGTATAAACAAAGGAAATGGTGTAAATCAAATTTTTCAATGCATATCCAATGTAATTTTTGACAAAACAAAAAATCTTCTTGAGAGGATGCCAAGGCCACATACACAGTATCTCAATTTTGAATGGCTCACATTCACATGATCCAAGTAGCCACCCTCCCTCACCGAAAAACAACCTTTGAAGTTCATAAACGATATCTCCCATGCAGATGCCTTGTCTTTATCTCTTCCATCTTTTCATGATGAGACACCTAGCAAGCGTCATAATCCATGCTTGGATGCGACCCGGACTTCCCTGTTGAGGATGTAAGTAATGATGTCATACGAACTTCGAAGATTTAATCAATATGAAAAACAAACCAAGGTTCAAGACATGATTCTGGAAATGGTCAACCCCTGAGCTTAGTTATAAGAGGCCCCTGTAAGAGTTTTTCTAATGTGGACTAAATTAATTGATATTGTAATTTACTGTTTTTACGATTACCGTAAAACAGGGTTGGTCTAAGGTGAGATAGAAGGTTTCTTAATTAGTCTAATATGGGCTAGCTAGTGTGGGCCGAGTTGAGCCTGGCCCGTAATGAGGGGGACTGGCTGGAAACTCTATAAATAGTGCTCAAGTCTCTCCTCTAACCCTAATTCTCACATGTATCCTCACCTAAGGGGCGTTTACCTAACGCTAAACGTGAGGGGGGCCGCCTCATTGAGCCAATGATACGGAGAGCAATAGAGGAGAATGACTTGATGCGTGGATCCCCTTGATATATGTGGGTAATCCTTTTTTATGCTTTCGCTTTATGTTCGATGGATCCTAAAACAGGTGCGTTAATCTTTCTACTCAATTATGCATGTTCTTGTTCTGGTTATGGAGATCTTGGGGTTGCGCAATTTGTGTCTAACATGTGGTATCAGAGCAACCATAACCCTAGAACTCGAACGCAATTGGTTTTGCCATAATTTATACGGATTTACCATAATTTGTACGGATCGACCCTAATTTGTATGGATTAGCCCTAATTAGTACTGATCTTACCCTAATTTGTAATTTTCAAGACTTTTTGTTCAATAAAAATTAAATTAAATCACAAATTTGGATTGGGGGAGATGAGACAAGCAAGAGGGTCGGCGGCGTGTCGCCGGGGGATGCCGCACGCGCCCCCACGCGCGGCCACGCGCCGCCTGGGCGTCGAACACGCGCTGCGCGTGAGCCCCACGCGCCGCGCACTCAGGCGGCGCGTGCGGGCGCGTGGGGGATTATTTTGGCGTGTGGTTGGCGGCATTGGACTCGTATGGTGATTTCCTATCTTGTGGTATATTTATTTTATATGTTTGATGGTTTTATTGATGTGAAATTGCATATGGAATTCTAAATACGTGTATTTTTAGTGTATTTTTGCATATTTTTCTTGTATTTTCTGTGATTTTGGAAATACAGGTGATGGGTTACTAGTATGTTATCATATAATAAAAGGTGTGATTCATCAATAAAAATCAAATTTTATTGTGAATTTTAGCTGGCTTAATGAGATACAATTCGTATGAGATTGTATTTGAGCTATGTATTGAGCTGATGAGAAACAATAAAGATTATGAAACTTTTATTACTCAAGTATACTCCTTTACACACTGGTAATCTTTGAATGATAGACGATTTAAGGACTCGTGACCAAACTGATGTACTGATTAACATATCTGTTGAATGTGGGTAATGCATGTCAATTAAGTTACTGCATATTGTACATGAACTCATCTGGTCACTTGTTAATGTCTATCAAGTTTAATATCTTTTATGGTTAAGGAGTATGACAACATTTATGCAGAGCAATAGTATCTACTGTTAAATTTTAGATATTTGATTCTCTGGTTTAACTCAATTAATAGGCCACTTGTTGAAGTAATGATATTTGTTACCTAAAATTGATTAATAAATCAGTTGTTGGCCTTGGAGTCATTTTTGCCTTATGAACTCATGAGTGATAATGGATCAGCTGTCAAGCTTGTCGATTTGGTGTACCCTGTATTACTATTGATGTTAATTTGTGAGAGATATTATAGATCAGCATTCTTTTTATGTTGTTCTGGTAATATGTAATTGGGGTGCATAAGAGATGTTTTATTCTCTGTTATGAGAAGTTTCTTGTGTTATTGTGATCAATGATTTCATCTGTCTTTCAGGTTCGCTATATATATATGAATAAAGCAATATAATTAGCATGATATGTGATTTTGGTGATATGATGCCCCTATCACTAAAGTTAAAATCACATATATATGGTGTATGTGAGGAGTAAAGCTTATATCCCTTGTATGAGAGAATTTCAATGATTCAGTTGAGTAGTGACCGCCAAAGTGGCACGTTGATTGGGTTTGAGAAATTTTGGTCTCGTATGATGATTGTGATGTCTCCTGATCTAATACGTAATCATACTCCCAAAGGAGGTGATTGTATATTAGTTCATGGAGGGATACATGATAGTGTGGTGGAGGAGTGACTAATTCTAGTGATTCATATGCCCAAAGGTGATGAATTCATAAAGAATTGGAACATATTATCATAACCCTTATCATGTGGGGAGTGTACAATTGCATGTCATGTATTCTGCCCAAAGGTGATTATGTGATTTTGCATGTAACTCTATGGATGTGTACTTGTATGTCAAGTTACACAATGCTCACATGATGCTAATTATATACTACTTGTTTTTCAATTACCTTTTCTGTAAATGGTAATTCCGTCATCATTGAGGTTTTTTACTGCTTCAAATTTTAAGTTGTGGACATATGATTTGTTGCTTGAGAAAAGAACAATTGAATTTGCTTATTGTCCATGAAGCATCCCATTTTGGAACACTTGAAAAGAGGTTTGCCTGCGGACTGCATTGCTATAAGATGATGGAAGCCTTAGTTGCTTGAAATTATGTCTTGTCTGATATTGAAATTAGGACACATCCGCAAAAAATAAAAAAAATTGTGTTTAAGTCCTAATGACATATACATCTCGTATATGATTAAAAGGTTGTCAGGTTTAACAGTGGCAATGAGTATTTTGGCAAGTATGACAATGCGAAATAGCTTAAAGGGTCATTTGTCAAATACTTGATAGATTCTGGGGTGGTAATTTAATTACTATACCTGAAAATTCTGACAAAAAGATTTGGGCGAAAGGCATAAATGCACCATATTGAACATGGTGATGAGTATGATTAGTAAGACTAATTTATCTGGTCTTTTGTGAGCTGATATTATGAAAGCAATTTTTTCATATACAAAATGGGTATTGATTTTATGACCCTAAAGAAGGTACAATGGAATCACATACTCTAAAGTTTCTAAATATTGACGTAATTGTAGAGGATAGCTGCTCTCAGATTATTAAAGATAATAGTATGATGGAGGTTACTATGTTTTTGTCTTTACCTATACAGATAATTATGGAATCTCATGTACCATAGACTAAACTTGTTGATGTTCAAGGTACTATTCTTGATATAGTTTATAATAAAATTTCTTAAACCTCTCAAGTGCAGAATGAAGTGGTTGCAGCTTTATTAAGGAGATTTGTTAAGGAAAGACGATCAGTTATACCATCAGACTATATAGTATATTTGTGAGAGCATGATTACAATATCCACTATATGGTTGATGTAATGACATATTTATAAATGTCGTTTCTTATTCTCAATCAAGTATGTGATTAGATGCCATAAAAGGCGATATACAATCTATGAAACATCATAGTGTTTGGAAACTAACTTACTTGCCTAAAGATTACAAGTTCATTAGTTGCAAATTGGCGTACAAAATTAAAAGAATTTCAAAGAAAGATTATGGAATTTAAAGCCAAATTGGTAACTAAAGTTTTCACTCGAAAGAGGGGTGGATTGTTTATATTGAAGAAATAACTATTTCTTTAAAAGATTCTGTCACGCCCCAATTCTCGGGCACGCACACAACCTTCTCACTTGGTCGATTTTATAATGCGATATCCCATGACAAAGTATCGCCGACCCTTTCATTTATTAAGCACATGCGGAAGCAGTTAAAATCCCCAGACAATAAAACGATGGGATAAAAAAGCAGAGCGATATTTTTCATATTGAAATTTATAACCAAACTTTTATTCAAAACACAAACCAATTCATAATTATTCACTTCAAAAGAAATTCTCAAAAGAAGATAGACTCTCGGCCCATCCAGGCCATACTTAAGGCCCCTCTCGGGATTTTCTTCTTCTTCCAAAAATCATTCTCTTTAAGTTTCACCTCCGAGTTCTCCTTCTTAGACTCCTCCTCAGCTCCTCATCGGGGTCCTGAAATGTTTTTCCCCAAACTGGAATGAGACTATGTGTCAGCGAGTTCTACCCCACTAAGCCCAATTAGTAAACCATTATACTATAGGCTGCCTATACACGCACAGGGCAGAAGACGTACCTTGGCCTCAGATCCCACTTGCAAGTCAGTACAATTCACAATAGGCACCCAAGTAATCATATCACAGATCGAAGCATCGATCAAATCGACCTAGTCGATTAAATGCCAACAATACCACTCACGGTCATTTCTAATTGGTCAATCAATCCACGACATCAAATCAAAGCAATGATCAATCGATCTAGTCGATTTCATGATAACCTGACCATTTCCCGGTCATTCAAGCTATTGCTATTCAGAGTCCCACTCGACAACATTCAATATTCAATGGCTTTACGGTCCCACTTGACCAATTTCGATATTCAATGGCTTTACGGTCCCACTCGACCACTTTCGAAATTCAATGGCTTTACGGTCCCACTCGACCACCTGCTCTTTAAAATGTCATTTTGAATTAGCGAGCCCATGTACATTCTCCGAGGCGATGCATCAAGTCACCGAGCCCACATGTCTCTTCAAGATGCCAAATGTACTCATTGGGATCACGTGCATTCTCCGAGGTAATGCATCAAATTACCGAGCCCACGTGTCCTTTTAGATGCTAAACTTAATCACCGAGCCACATGCATTCTCCAAGGCGACATACTTCGTCATCGAGCCATGTGCATTCTCCGAGGTGATATATCTAATCATCAAGCCCCGTGCATTTCATGATGATTCATCCCATTTCTAAAGTAATTATCCACAATTAAATCAATTCAGTACAATTTGAAGCTTAATTAAATAAACGGACTGTGCCATGACGATTAGCACGAGATTTCGGTCGTCGGCCATCTCAAACTTAATTTCCGAAAAATAATTAATTAATTAATTAATTTCGAAAATTAATTATTAAATATTAAAAATTCCGTTTAGTTCAAAATAAGGTCCAATTAAATAAATGGATTTCACCACGGTCATCAACATAATTTTCCGGTCAAGGGCCATCCCAGTTGAATTTTCTGGAAATAAATAAATAATTAATTAATTTCGAAAATTAATTAATTAATATTAAAAATCAATTTAGCTCAAAATAAAGCCCGATTAAATAAACAGACTTCACCACAGTCATCCGCATAATATTTCGGTTCCGGACCATCTCCCTTGAATTTTCGAAAAATAAATAATTATTTAATTTAATTCCGAAAATTAATATTTAAATGCCCAAAATCTCACTTAGGCCCGAATCGCCAAATTGAAGTCCAATTAGGGGTCGGAAAATTCCCGAGACACTCCCAATAAATAGTAGACCACGTCTACTTGTTAATTGCGCAATCAATTTATCTAAATCGCATCACAATTGACTAATAATTGCTAATAAATTCTAATCTAACAACCTAAACATAATTAATTAAAACTAAACCAACCTAAAGCATAATTAGACAACTAATCTGGGATTAGTGAGACTACTCACCAAATCGCGCGCAAATCAGATCAATCCGACGGGGGCGACGCGAGGAACAACAAACTCCAAAGCGGGCCTCGGGTTCGGGGCCCGGAAACGACCCAAAACGGGCCAAAACCTCACTGCAAACCCATTTTCTGCACTCTCTGTGTGCGGCTGGATAAGGGCAGAGGAGGGCGGATCCGGAGCTGGGTTGGGTCGGAAATGGACGGAGGGGCCGAACCGAACCTAGGCGAGGCTTCACGGTGGCCGGAGGTGGGGTGGACGGCTCCGGCGGAACTCCACCAGATCTGAAACGTCACTGGAACAGGGGGCTGAGCGAGGGGGAGGCCAAGGCAGGCGGAGCACGGGACGGCGAACGGCGAGGCGACGCGGGCCGGGAACGACGTGTGGCGTGCGACGGCGACGGGAGAGCTGCTGCTTCGAACCCAGGCGAGGTGCTTCCGTCTTCATCTCTCTGGTTCGCAAGGTGAGAGGGAAGAGGGTGAGGCGGAGCTGCGCGAGGCAGCAGGACGGCAAACGGCGGCGACCCTAGCTCCGGTTGCTTGCTGTGACAATGCTGAGAGGAATCGCTGCTTCGGTCTGCTGGTTCGCTGGTCTTCAGCTTCCATGGCGTCGCTCAACCGAAGAAGAAGATGGGGGAAGAGAGAGATAGCGACGGGAGAGAGAAGGGAAGAAGAGAAAACCGGTTTCTCTTTTTTCTCTCTCACTCTCTCTCTCTTAGGTCATCTACATGTAAGCCACCACCAGCTGCCCTCCACTCACAATTCCAAGACAAATTTGCCCCATTTAGAAGCATTTAGGTAGGCTAAAATATGGGGTAGAGGTGGCATACGAATTTTGGCCAAGATTTCTTCCCAATTGGACCTTAATTCCTCTTGAATTAAATCAAATTGACTCCCATAATTTCATTCAACACCTCGTCATTCCAATTGGTATTTTTCCTTACCAATATGGCCCACTTGCATCCTAATTTCACAATCCATGGCTTCAATTGAACGAAAACGGCCCTATTTATCCAGTCGAAATTAGAACCCGAAAAATCTGGATGTCACATTCTTTCGAGTGAATGTAGCATTAATAATTTATTTTGATATAAAGTTACGCCAAATAGATACAAAATCTATATTGTGCAACTGGATGATTTTGCAGCAGATTCAAGTAAACTTGTGTGTAGACTGAAAAGTTCTAATTCATGGTCTTAAGCAAGTTTCCAAACAATATTATTAAAGTTTCATAGTGTTGTTATTTTGTTCAATTGGGAACAAAGTAATTCAATATACTGCAAGGTCAGTGGGAGGAAATTTATTTTTTCTCATACTTTATGTACATGATATTTTGCTTACAAGTTGTGACCTTGAGACAATACTGAGATCTGTAAGGATTGTTTTTGCGATATTATATTAGATTTTCTTGGAAGACATTTGCTGATTGTATATTGGAAATATTCAATATACATCATTGCAAGCCAGGAATTGCTCATGTTGTTAAGGGTGATGGACTAAATCTATCACATTGTCCTTATTTATATATTGAGAAAATCTAATTAAATGGTGTACCTTGTGTCAGTGCATTTAAAAGTATAATGTATGCTCAAATTTGCACTAGACTAAATGTTGTTTTTGTGACGGGACTTCTAGGCAGATATCGGTCAAATTCAGAACATGATCACTGGGTTGCTATCAAGAAAGTTTTAAGGTACTTAAAGAAGATAAGAGATTATATGTTAATTTATAGTTATGTTCAATTCTTGCAGTTAGTAGGGTATTTAGATGTAAACTTTGTTGACTGTTTTAATGACATGCAATCAATAACAGAATACATATTTATGTTAACAGTAAGTGCAGTAAATAAAGTTTTATGTCATCTTCTACTATGTAAGCAGTGTTAGTAACATTCTTTTACGCTGTTACTTGGGCTTTTAGGCTCCAAAACCTCATGACGGAATTGATCGTTTTAACTTTATGGATAGACCCATACGATTGTATTGAGATAACAAATTTGTAGTATTATTTATTTACTACAGGGGTCTCAAGGGGTCTAAATATATGGTGGTCAAAATTTTTGACCAAAAGCAAACGGTACAGAAAGGTGACGTTTTAATATAATATATTTTCACAGATGATGTGATTGCAAATCCACTAACTAAAGGCCTACGCCCATGTGTATTTGAGTGACATGTCATTAGCATGGGCTTAGGAGTATCTTCGGATACTGTTGTTTAGTGGGAGCTATTTTGGCTTTACTCTGATAAAGTTCACATCTGTAGTTCGTTACACTTAGTAATGGTTTGATATGTATCAACTTTTGCATTCAATAAAATATTTTGAATGTGTTGTTATTATGTTGAATACATATTGATAAAGTCTCAAGGGATTGTATAGACCTTGAGTGAAGGCTAGGGGCATCCGGGCATCCAGTTATTAGCCTTGTGCATATGTCTTGTGATACATAAAGAAATGTTAACCATAAGGACAAGACATATGTGGGTTTATTGGAACCATAAAGCATTCTCTTGTGGCACAAGTTTTTGTGACACCTAAGGTAAGAGAATGGTGACTGACAAATGGAATCTCTCTATGAGAGACGTTATCCATTTGACACACTACCATATTGAATCCATATCAATAAAGTTGAGAACATTCGTGACCATGGAAGGCTCTGTGTGTATACATACAGTTACCGCCATGATTCGGTGTTTAAGACTTTATGGGATATGATTGACTATTAAGAATTATCTCTGGACCAAATGTGCGCACATACAGTACGATTTCAATTAATATAGTCCAAGTAGGAGAATGTAAGAGTTTTTCTAATATGAACTAAATTAATTGATATTGTAATTTACTGTTTTTACGATTACCGTAAAACTAGGTTGGTCTAAGGTGAGATAGAAGGTTTCTTAATTAGTCTAATATGGGCTGGCTAATGTGGGCCGAGTTGAGCCTAGCCCGTAATGAGGGGGATTGGCTGGAAACTCTATAAATAGTGCTCAAGTCTCTCCTCTAACCCTAATTCTCACATGTATCCTCACCTAAGGGGCGTTTACCTAACGCTAAACGTGAGGGGGGCCGCCTCATTGAGCCAATGATACGGAGAGCAATAGAGGAGAAGGACTTGATGCGTGGATCCCCTTGATATATGTGGGTAATCCTTTTTTATGCTTTCGCTTAATGTTCGATGGATCCCAAAACAGGTGCGTTAATCTTTCTACTCAATTATGCATGTTCTTGTTCTGGTTATGGAGATCTTGGGGTTGCGCAATTTGCGTCTAACAGCCCCGGCATTCAAGCCAATCGACATTAGCTTTCTAGGGAAGTAGAAAGTCTCCTTTGCACTCACCGTTTACTTTGTTGTTCAAAGACTGTAACCAGGAGAGCAACCCAATGGCGACGCAGCCAAGCGAACAACATGGGAACGCGAGTCATGCAAAACCACCAGCAGGTACATATTTAGGTTCCAACCAAGAAAAGATATGGTAGAAGCGATGTGGTCTTAAAATATGCTGGAACTTGTTTTCTCACAGTTCTTTTTCTTTGCTTTATAGTCGAACAAACATAACCCTAATCTTGGCTAGGAAAAAGAGAAGAAAAAAATAATTAAGGATTTTGTGCTCACTCTTTCTTCTACATAAATTGAAGATTTTCGTGTAAGCGTCGGATCAGCTCCTTGTCAATCCAAAGGTGCTTCAGGTGCGTTATCCCTCGAAAGAGTTTTTTCATCGAGAAATTAGTATTTAGGGCGGATCTTCATGATATTTCTTTTCTGGGACGCTACTCATTGTCTACAAGTAAAAAGTATTAACTGAATGGCCTGAATAATTCGCATCCGTTGCAGAATCATCGGAAGACGTAGTGGGTCGAGACTTGTTGCGAGCTGCATTCAAGGGTGATTGGGAATTTGCTAAAACAATTTTGGAACATGATCCTGCTTCAAAGACGGCCAAAATAACAAGCAGATCAGAAACGGTGCTTCACACAGCCGCTTTGAGTGCACAAGACCAATTTGTTAAGAACCTGGTTGTGCTCTTGGCTCCAGAAACAAAAGCCCTTGAAATGGTTGATTGTGATGGGCGCACAGCCCTCCACAATGCTGTCTTGTGTAGAAGTTTAATGATGGTCAAGTTATTAGTTGAAAATAATCCTAGGTTGACGCAACTTGCAGATAATAAAGGGCATGTTCCGTTGGCATTATCTGCTCTCGAAGCTTCTGAGCATAAGGAGATTGTTTGGTTCCTGGCGAAAAGTACGACAGACGAAGGGCCAAGTCATCCCTTCATTAGTCCCCCTGCGATTGATTTCATTTTGAGTCTCACCTACGCTGGTTACCATGGTATGATCGAAAGAAAATAGAGAATGGAGTCAACGAAGCGTTACTTTCAATAGATATATTACCATCTATAATTATGATAAAAGTTAAAGATAAAATAATATTTTTTTTGGTAAAAAGATAAAATAATAATTTTTTTGGTAAAAAGATAAAATAATAATTTTATCTACATAGAAATTGAATAAAAGACAAATAAGGAAAGATCTGCAAATAATCAATTCTTTGATACTTTGCTTGATGTGTTAGCTTCATGTTGATTTGCAAAAGACTTTGCACCTCAACCATTTTAAATTTTTCCCATTTGATTTGTCACTTCAATAAGATCTTCATCACTCTATCTCAATCCCATATGGTTTTTTTCCCCTTCATTCTAGACTTAGATTATTTTCCTGATCAACATTGCCGGTGAATTTGGATAGATATCGCCCTTCATCTAGTTGAAAAAAACAAGCACTTGCTTACCGAGAGAACCAAAAATTACGACAAGCGATCTATACTAGACGTGTTGGCAAGGATGGAGTCTCATTTTCCCAGTGGAACCAAGCTCAGTGTTTTTGAAGCATTTATATACAAATGTCAGTACTTCTGCACTCGCATCCCTTCATTACCGGTTCCATTCAAGATGATCATACCTGGCTCATCATCTACTCTTTTGTTTTTGAGCTGAAGGTATTCCGGTGGACTTGAACTACAATCCAACAGATAAAAATTTGGATAGGGGTAATATGCATTTTTGTTGTTGGGCATTATCCTAGGACCTTTCATGATTTTGAACTTTCAGTCAACTTTTTAGGTTGATTCCCTCCATGCTAGCAAAAGAAACCTGAAATGATTGCTTCTTTGTAGGATATATTATGATTCCTTGACCTAGTTTTACTTGAATAATGGCATGAAATCAAATGTGATGGATTTATGAGGTGGGCTTAAGGCCCATCCGCTCAAGTTGGGCCCAAAAAGGCCCGGCCCACGGGAATAGGGCCCGTGGATGGGGGAAGGTATAAAAGGGAGGAGAGAGAGAGAGAAGATACCTTTTGGCATAAACGCACGTATGTTTCCTCTCCCTCTCTCCCTCCAAAAAGTAAGACAAATGCTTAAGGCGTCCCGTCTTCCCTTCAAGGCGAATTGACATCATCGGATCAAAATTTCTTTCTCAATCTTCGGCATTGGTGTTTAATCTGTGGCTAACAAGGTACGCTCGAATCCGTGGTGTGCTTTACGATCGGTGATACGTGTTTTCCCGAGCTTCGTCTTCCGCATTAATTTAGGGGTTCGATTTAGTGTCGAATCCGGTTTTCGGGGATCCGTTATTCCCAACATCGGTATCAGAGCCCTAGTTCACGTTTTTCCCGATCAATTCTGATGTTTTTGACTGATTTTTCGCGAAAGAACTTCGGCCGTACGGATCGGGGCAAAAATCCCGACACCCGAGCGCTTTTCGGCCATTTTTCTGGGTTTTCGTAAGTCGAAATAAAATTCTGAACGCACTGGGTGAAAGGCGACGTCGAGACGAGTCCGGGGATAGGTCGAACGCCACCGGGAGACGTCGCACGCGCCCACACGCGCGGCCAGAAGGCGCTGCGCGTGGGCGCGATGCGCCCGGAGGCGTTGGATCGCCAAGCGCGTGCGGCACACGCGCTGGTCGGTGAACCAGCTCGGTAACCGCTCGGATGACGTCACCGATGACGTCATCGCCGACGATTTTCGCCGGGCGGTCACCGGCCGGCGACCCGACCCGAATCGCGGACGCAGGCACGTGCCGGATGACGTCCGCGTGACGTCATCCCCCGCACGCGCGAGGCACGTGCGGTCGGTCCGCACGAGCGGCCCGACCGGCCCGTCCGGTCCGACCGGTTCGACCGTCGCGTCCGGTCCGACCGGTTCGACCGTCGCGATAGGTTCGACCCGCGCGCCCGTTGACTCGACCCGTTGACCGACGACCGTTGACCGTTGACCGATCATTGACCGTTGAGCCAAAAAAAAAAATTGTTTTCTTTTTCAGTCATGCCTATGTGGATTATAAGTAATCCATTTTTAATTATGCATTTGTTGCATGAATTTTGGAAAATTATGTATTTTCTCTTATATTAATTATGGATTATAAGTGATCCATTTTTAATTCTCGCATTTGTTGCGGGAACTATGATGCGTTATGCAAGGATACCCGCAATCCCGAGAACGGACGAGGGAAATGCAAGACTTAAAAGACTGATGTCGAATTAGCTAATTATCGGTGGCATGATGGTGATTTAGTATCACATGTGGTCAAGGTCAATAAGATGATACAGGAAATCATCCTGGAATGGTTATCTTATGCCGATTTTGAGAAGGTACCGGCTTTGATGAACACTCTTCCACCCGAATGGCAAGGCAGTGTTGGATCGGCTATGGGAGGTCAACGTGGTCCCGGGTTATAGGAGGCTGGTGGAAGCTTTTGTGAGAGAGCACTATAGGATTGAGTTGGCCAAAACTTCAACCCTTAGATTGAGCGCCACATGGCGCCGAGTAAATGCGCCTTGAAGGTGACATGAAAGCTCTCCAAAAGTTTTTCCATGGTTGGCAAATGTGCCTTCAAATTTCTCAGATATTATGGCTGATAGATTAGAAGGGACATTCCCTATTTATTTCTTTGATTAATTATGTAATGTTTACTACCTGATTGTTGTTGATGTAGCAACCGATATATTAGTTGTATCATGTGAAAGCATTATTATTTTATTGGATGTTAAGATTTTATTTGCTTTCTATTATTGCTGGTTACTGTAGGTAATTAGCTATGGGTAGTAATAGAAGTTTAATATAACTTCATAGAATTAATTTTGCATAAGACAATTATATTAATAATAATTTTGAGTTAGGTTTAGAGGATGATTGGAAACATAGTGACCTTTTGATTCTGAAGCCTTACTTGAAATTATTCATTAATATGATGGGTCTATGCAAATAGGGATGCATAAATGATAGGCATTAATTATTCGTGCATGTATGTCTGATGTGTTCAGATCGATGTTTTCAGCAACTAAGAACGCAATTGCTGATATGAACGACAACAATTGTGAAATATTGAATATGAAGATTCAATATGTGCTGAAAAAGCAAGAAGCACTAGAAGCTCTTGACCATGTTATGGAAGATTTTAAGGAAGCCATGCGCCACCTTAAGCTGGTAGAGGACCGCTTGACGGCATTTGAGCCGAAAATAGATATTTTCAATGCTGGTCCTAGCTCATAAAGGGCTTTGAGCTCTAAGCGCAAACGTATTGATTCGTTCAATATGTGGGAATGCAAAGGATCAAGTCCTTATTGCAAGAAATCAAGAGTTAACCAACACAAGAGAGGAAAACGTCATTTGTGGACTGTAGATTCAGAAGCGACAGACTATAGAGGGAAGGATAGAGAATCCTTCGTGGAATTTCGACGAGTACCAACTGGAACTGAGTGGATCCATATGGGAAACAACTCTAGAGCTGATGTAAAGGAATTGGCACCGACCAATTGAACATGAGTGGTGGACGCACCTTGATGTTCTATATGCTCCAGAGATTCGTCGAAATTTTGTGTCTATTTTTTGATGTTGGTTAAGCTTGGTTTTGGTATGAACTTCCATAATAAAGGTGTAGATTTGTGTTTAGATACAAACTACTATGGTTATGGTCACTTACTGAATGGTTTTATTGTACTAAATGTTGACTGTGATGATGTCAATATGTTATTCCCTTGTTTCACGTCTTCTACCTTATATGATAATGATGTGAATATGGTGGCATGCTAGACTTGGTCATATGGGCCAACAACATATGAATAGACTAGCCAAAGAGGGCTTATTGGGCAATATTGAAAAAGTCGATTTGTCCATATGTGAGCATTGCCTAGTAGGGAAAATGACAAGGAAACCATTTGGAAAAGGTAAAAGAGCTGAATTTCCTCTGCATTTAATCCATTTGGACATCTGTGGTTCATTGAATGTGAGAGGAAGGCAATGGGCTGTTTATTTCATCACTTTTTATAGATGATTATACTGAAATCGGATATGTCTATTTGATTTCTCATGAATCTGAAGCATAAGTTGTTTCCAGAAGGTTTATGAACCTCGGCAAAAATCAATTAGACAAGAAAATAAAGGTATTTAGATCCGATCGAGGTTGAGAATATTTATCGATAAGTTCAGAAAATTGTGTGATGAAAAGGGAATAGAAAGATAGTTGTCTATTCCATATACTCCTCAACAAAATGGTATTGCAGAGAGAATAAACAGAACCCTACTGGAATGGTTAGGTCCAAGATGGCGCATGCTAACTTACCTATCACTTTTTGGAGTGATGCGTTGTTAACTGCTGCCAATATACTTAACCGGATGCCTTCCAAATCAGTTATTTCCACTCCATATGAGCTATGGATAGGTAGAACACCGGACTTAAGTTTTCTTAAGCCACGGGGTTATGCTGCCTATACTCATGAGTCCTCTCACAAGTTTGGGAAAATGGGTCCCAAGGGAAATAAGAGTATTTTCATGAGATACTGCGAACACTCGAAAAGGTATGTGTTCATAGGTGAGCAGGAAAGTGGGAGTATAACTGAATTTGAATCACGGGATGTCACATCCTTAGTGGATGAATTTTCTAAGAGGGGCGAAATAAGGGAAAATAACTCCCTATTTGAAACCTTGGATCAAGATAATGATGTTAGTGGAGTTCGTCCAAGTAGGAGTAATATGAGATGTAATGAATTGAATTCAACTCATTCTCAATTGCAACCACCTGAATGTGACGACATCATCATTACCTAATCCAAGTGGGAGCATGATGGGGAATGATGTGCTAAGTGTACAATCTCCCATACGGTGAACAAGTCGCCAAAGTATTCCCCGTCGACGTTTTGACATTGAAGGGGAAACTTTTATGGTTGCTCCACAAGATGAGGATGAGCCAAGAAATATTAATGAGGCTCTGAAATGCCCTAGTAAGGAAAAATGGATTTATGCAATGAAAGAGGAGATAGAGTCAATAAAGTCAAACCAAGTCTGAGAACTGGTTGATCTTCCAAAAGGGACGCAGAGCTATTAGGGACAAGTGGGTTCTCAAAATAAAGCGAAAGGCTGATGGCTCAATAGAAAGGCATAAGGCTCACCTTGTGGCGAAGGGGTATAATCAACATGAAGGAATTGATGATGAAAATACATTTTCTCCTGTAGTGAGATTTACCTTGATTCGCATTATTCTGGCAATAGTGACTAGTATGGATCTTGAGTTACATCAAATGGATGTAAAGACTGCTTTCCTCAATGGAGAATTAGAGGAAGGAACATATATGAAGCAACCTGCTGGTTTCATAATGAAAGGCCAAGAAGAAAATGTATGTCGACTTTGGGGGTCGATATATGGCCTTAAGCAGTCATCGAGACAAAGGTATATACATTTTCATAATGCCATAGTGGCATATGATTTTACAATGATTGACGAGGATCATTGTGTATATATCAATAGATCCAATGATCAATTTGTGATCATATCATTATATGTTGATGATATACTAATTGCCGGAAGCAAGATGGAGTTGGTTAATACTGTCAAGAGATAGTTGTCTTCTAACTTTGAGATGAAGGATATGGGTGAGGCTGCATACATTCTTGGAGTTAAGACTTCAAGAGATCGTTTTGAAGAGATCGTTGTCTCTTTCGCAAGAAACCTATATAAATAAGGTTCTTGAATGATTTCGTATGCAAGACTGTAAACCCATAGACACTCCTATTGCAAAAAGGTGAAGGATTGAGCCATAGTCTGTGTCTAAGGACTCCACAAGAGAAGGAACAAATGAAACATGTTCCTTATGCTAGTGCTGTTGGGAGCTTGATGTATGCTATGATGTGTACAACACCCGACATATGCTTTGCAGTCGGAATGGTGAGCAGATACCAATCTAATCTAGGTCAAGCACATTGGAAAGCCGTTAAGAGAATACTGAGGTATCTAAAGGGGACTGTTGATTATACGCTGAGTTATTAAGAAAAAGGATCTGCAACTTAAAGGCTATTCTAATGCTGATTGGAGAGGAGATTTAAATGAAAGAAAATCTACCTCTGGGTTTGTTTTCTTACCGAATAATGGCACCATGTGTTGGAGCAGTAAGAAACAAAAGTGTATAGCCTTGTCCACGATAGAAGTTGAGTTCTTGGCATTATCAGCAGCAGTGTAAGAAAGTGTTTGGCTTAAGAGATTTTTTGGATCATTTAGGTGTTATTAGAAGTGCTGCAGATTAATTGTTGGTTAATTGTGATAGCCAAGCAGCAAAAGCGTTTACCAAAAATCCAAAATATCATGGCAAGACCGAACATATAGATACCAAGTATAATCTTGTCAAGAATATGGTTGCACGAAAAGATGTGAACTTAGAGTACATACTACGCATGGAATGGTAGCAGATCCTATGACAAAGCCAATACCTAGAGATGTGTTTTGTGGCCATATGAAATCTCTAAGATTGCGTAGAGACTGATGTACTGAATATTGTAATTTCCCTAAATGTTCACAATTTGATGAATTAGTGTTTTCATCATTAATGCCTATGAATCTTTATTTGATCTTTATGCATCTTAATGCTCAGTGCATTACTTTAAGTTGAGAAGTATGTCGGACAGATATAAGATTAGCCCACTCACACGGGTAATCGCCTCTATTTATTGTGTGATAAATAGAGATGAGACTGTTTTAAAACTTATTATCTAGGTGATAATCGAGAGCTCAAGCTTAAAACACGTATGTCGCCTTAACTAGGTGTTAAGATGAGGATATAATACTTACTATGTCCGAAAGTAAAATACCCCATATGTTTTACTTTATCTGTCTAAGATGTCAGATGTGAGTTCTGATGAATTTTGTGAATGAGTAGATACGTGAACTCAAGTTAGACATTGGGTATGTCTGAACTATCATCTGTACGGTATAAAAGGTGTAGACATACGCTCCATGGGAAATGAGTTAATACCGTAATACGTATTTCATACTACGTATGCATGAGACGACTAATAAGAGTGACAAAAGTTTGATCTCAACTTTTATGTCATGTGAGACTCTTGAGGAAGAGAGTTCCTCAATTTTTTTGTTCCCTCATGACTCTTACTTATTCTCGAGATTTCTATTTAGTGTTTGCTATCTTAAGATGTTGCCAATGGTCATGAGTGATTCGATCTAATGGGGCATTTCTAGAAAAGCAAGCTGAACTGAAAATTGAGAGTTTGAAGGAAAGAGGAAGATCGATTTTGGTGAATCACATTGTAGTTTTGTATTCATCGGTTAACCAATTATGACTGTCTTTGGGATAATCATAGTTATGAATACAATATATATATCATTGTTTAAAAGAGATCAAGAGAGATATAAATGTGATCGATCGATCTAGGGTACTGCTTACTAAATCTACTCGGAGTGTGATGCCCATTATGAGCTGCTATATATTCCTAACAGATGTATGGCAACGAGCTCTCAAAGTATGCTGGTCGCACGGATTATTCACCGGTATGAATGTTGAAGAGAGGAGAAAGAGGATTCTGTTCGGCCCACCATGTTAAGTGAGAGTCTATGATGGATTTTTCTCTGATGGGGATGAGTAGGGCCTGTCCACCCATGTTGGTTTTGGACCACCATGTGCGAGTGGGAGATGATGGATTTATGAGGTGGGCTTAAGGCCCATCCGCTCAAGTTGGGCCCAAAAAGGCCCGGCCCACGGGAATAGGGCCCGTGGATGGGGGAAGGTATAAAAGGGAGGAGAGAGAGAGAGAAGATACCTTTTGGCATAAATGCACGTACGTTTCCTCTCCCTCTCTCCCTCCAAAAAGTAAGACAAATGCTTAAGGCGTCCCGTCTTCCCTTCAAGGCGAATTGACATCATCGGATCAGAATTTCTTTCTCAATCTTCGGCATTGGTGTTTAATCTGTGGCTAACAAGGTACGCTCGAATCCGTGGTGTGCTTTACGATCGGTGATACGTGTTTTCCCGGGCTTCGTCTTCCGCATTAATTTAGGGGTTCGATTTAGTGTCGAATCCGGTTTTCGGGGATCCGTTATTCCCAACAAAATGTTATGTATCAGCTGTACCCCTGGGATAGCGAACAAATAATGAGGTCTTACAATGATTTCATATCCAGTGACTGAATTTTCTTTGCAACTTGATTGTAGCACTTCAATGTCTTACAAGTCACTTTGGGATGCCGCCAAAATTTACACTTCCATTTTATCAAGACCATTTTTATCTCTGTCCATCCCTCTCCAACTAAATGCCTATGGCTTGTTTGTTTTTGACTTCTTTTATAAGCAGAAAAAAGCATCTACTTAATTCTTTGCCTTAATGTGCAAAAGAACTTGTGTTAGGCCCGATATGGGAGAATGGGCTTCTAAGATTACCCAAGAAGGTGGACCACTCGAAGTGCGCGGAAATTAGCCCAACACCACTTGACCATTTAAAAAAGTCCTAACATTCCCAAAAGTTGCACATGACTTTTGCCTATAGTTGCATTTGTTATCTTCATCTAACTTTTGTATTCACCCAAATAACCCTTTAGCCTTGCCCCTAATTCTTCTATTTTTTCCGGATTAAAAGTTATTTTAAAATAGAGTCAACTCTACACACTGTATCATTAACGTGTAATAAGTAAACTTGAACCTCACATACCAATATGTGACCTCATGTGGAAGTTTTGATTTTGTTATAGATAGATAGAATTGAGAAAGAAAACTTTTTTTGCTTTTGTGCTGAGCATAAATAACAATACGATAGTTTGTACGATTAATATGATTTGTTGATTACTAGCTGCTCTGCATATTTGAATAATATTGTCTAAAGTAATCTGTAATCTTATATATGCAAAGACTACTGTGATTTACTCTAGCTAGACAGATGTCACTAGCGTGGTTATATTCATAGTTGTTCCATCAGTTTAAGTCTTATAATTATGTTCTCTTACTTATGATTAACATTATACAGCCTCGTTTGAACTTCAAGGAAGATACCGACCAAAAAATTAAAAAAGATCTTCAAGGAAGATCACTTTCTTCAGTTACCCTGTAATTTCTCCTATTTTCTTCACATCCAACTATTTATATCATCCAGACGTGATATAAACTCACCCTTTGCATTGACTGAATCCCAAAGGAGAAAAAAAATTGCTTTCCTAAAATATTAAAAAGAAGAAGAAAAGAATGAGATCGTTTTCCCAATCACCCGCCAACCTAAGCTCTAAATGTGGAAAATTATGACAATTAGTAAACTGTTGTCAGATGCAATTTGCTGTCTAAAAAAATAAATTGAGACTCAGAGCTGGAGAAATTTTTTCTTAATCCAATTGCCACCCCTTCGTTTTTAATTTTTTAATTTTTTGACATTCTGTAGCTCCTGTAATCAAGAGAGTTCACGAGGTGAAGCTAAGACACGTGACAGCAGTCAAGTTGGCAGAAGAAGTTTGCACTGCGATCTCTATCTCTTCTATGAATACTACCGACATCACCAAGTTTTTCGAAAACACGAACTTGCTGTGTCAAGCTACAATCAGGGGAATAAGTGAAAACGTGAAGATCTGTATTAACTTTTTCCCGGAGCTTATTCGGATTTCGCCTTATGGTGAAAAGTTGACGACACATGCAGTGGAGTTTCGCCAAGAAAGGACTCTTAGACTCTTTCTGAAGGTAAGCTCAACCAATGAGCTGTCATTAGTTCCAGCGCCTACACTAGAAGAATCGAACAGTATCATGAAGGCAGCAGCAACGTACAAACCGAAGTCCGAAGCTGTAACTAAAATCTCCGGAGCAGCTTTTCAAATGCAGAGGGAACTCCAATGGTATAAGGTATGTATCTTTCTTTTCATATGTTTAATGACTGTGCTTAATGATAAATATTACATCTTCTTGGCAAGTTTCTTAAAATATGATAGCTAGAACTATATTTAGATACATCGAGCACCGGTGGGTCGTGTGACCCCGAATAGCGTAAGCAAAAGGGGCTTCGACGGTTCCTCGGTTACCAAAAAAAACTTTATTTAGATAGTCTTGAGAATATACAAAGTACATTTTTTTTTAATAGCGGCTGGGAGATATCCGGTCAAGCTTTTGTGCTGCACAAAGCCTACGTTCCTAGGTGATTGTAAGGGCAAACTGCTCAATATTGGTCTGGTGCACTGGGGACTTTGCTCCTGAAATGCTTCCAATATGACTTGAATCTAAGATCACAATGAACAGTCCTCTTTTGCCATCATAGAACTTTTAAATTCTACACTGGTCAGTTTGAGAAACAACACTACATCCTTAAAACAATTTACGGAAAAATAAGGGGGCCTGATTAGAGAAATTGGGGCATTGAAAACTGATTGAGACTAAATTATAATTAGGTTGCATTTCAATATTACTAATATAATTGTGATCCACCACTTAATCTAATCCAAGTGACTCTTTCTTAAATTCAGCCGACTCTTTACAAAGGTGTCTGCCACCACGCAATTAGGGAATTATTATGCAAATCATTTCATGCATAACCCATATATATTAGCTTGGAGCCCAAAAACATTTAAATCAGTTTTGCTTATACTTTCACAATAGCTTTGCTCGTTCCATTGTATCATGTTTTGTATTAAAGATTATAGTGTAGTTCGGATAAAATTAAATGTGTGTAGATGGATAATGATTTAATTAAAGTAATATGAGTTGAATCTTCTCTTTCTCAATCTAAAGGTTAGCTAAGTTCATTTATGGCCCATTATTTTCATCTGAACAGCTATTATGTAAAGAGGACTTCTCATTAATTAATGTACCCATCAACTAATTTACTAATGCAAGCCCATGTCTACAGAAAAAAATGATATCATGAAGCTTTTACTATATAACTAGCTATATTTCATTACGACTGTCTATTCCTCTTTGTCATTAAAAAAGAGCTTTGGACAATTACGTTTAGTCCTCAAGCTTTGATTTCATGCTTAATAAGTCCGAAAGCTTGACACTATCTTTTACGTTAGTCTTTTAGTTAGCTATATGAACGGAACATCTATGTGGCAATTTTTATTAATTTTCTTTTATGTTTTGCACTACTGATATGGCAAAAAATGGCACCAAATCTCGAAAACTAAAAATAAAAAGACTATTGTTTACAAGAAAAAAGTCAAAGAATAGAGAGAAAGAGAGTGCGTCGAAGAGGAACAAGAAGGGGCCACCCCTTTGTCACTGGCAAGGTTGGGGGACCCTTGTCGGGTCGCTTCGAGTGCAACGACACTCGTTGGACTGCCGAGGAGGGTCGGCTGCCCTCGCTCAAAAAACTCTAGAGACAAAATACAACGCACGGAACTCAACAAACACATAGAAGTACTAAAAGACTCATTCTTGGATTTCTTGACTAGCTCTTAATATTTTTTTCTTTCCATAAATTCCTCTAGAAGATTCCAAATTGGATGAAACTTTATTCCGTTGAAAGTAGAAACATAGCGCTTTCATACACATATTGTTTGGCTGTATTGAAGCACGAAATCATCATCGAAGCTTACAAGGTGACACCTAAGAATTTTTCCAGCAAAGATGGATTCAGCCTGCAAGCAATTTCGCATTATGTGTTGAATAAGTCTTGATTTCCTTGAGATGTTCCTTTGTAATTTTTTTTTTTTCAGAAAATTTTCAATAATTCGTCCACTTATTGTAACTCTTGTTCGTGACTCTTGTGTGTAGGCTGTGGAAATGTGGGTTATCCCTTCTGTAAGAACCTACCAATATAATAATAGCTCCGACCAAAATAAAAAAATAATAATAATAGCACAACGCATTGGGATAAATTCGTGGCAACACACGGGATTGCTTGAGAAAGGAGAGAAGTGGATGAAGAACATAGCAAATTCATGTATGCTTGTCTCAACTCTAATTGCCACGGTATTATTCACCGTTGCTTTCACTGTGCTTGGAGGCAATGTTGGCAATACTGGAGTTCCCTTGTTGTTGGGACAGGACTCTTTTCTGATTTTTGCAATTTCGGATGCGCCGAGTTTATTCTTCTTTGTAACAACCATCTTGTTATTTCTAGCCATCTTAACTTTGCGGTATGAGCTGCAAGATTTTCTGAAATCCTTGCCTCAGAAGATCATAATGGGGCTTTGTTCTCTCTTTATTTCCTTGGCTTCCATGCTAGTGGCCTTTGCTGCAACTCTCACCATTGTACTGGACAAGAGACTAGAGGGGGTTAGCAAACCCATTACTTTTACTTTGCTGGCCTCTATTTGTAACATCCTGATTTTCCAATTATGTTTTTAATAAAATGAGACGGGCATTTCATCTTCACGCATATAGTTCTTTTCCTTGAGTTAGCCGCTCATATGAAAACTAGTATATCGGGTAAAGCCAATAAGAGATTCTAATGCATCAGACTCGAGAATTTGACCAAGAAACGACCTTTCAACCAAGCTAATCTGCAAGGGTCATTATGGCACAATTAAAAATCGATTAGAGACCGGAGATAGGTCGACTTGATAGAGGCATGTGATCAAGTGTGGGTGATTCTACCAGATTGCACAATTCTTATCGATCGACACTGGACCGGCTTTTCTATCGAATAGGTACCCTGTGTCCATATTTGAAACCTTGAGATTACCTCGACAACCGAGAGTCGCCAATGTGTCAAAGATGTACATTGTGGCTTGAACTGATCAACTACAGGTCAAATGTATGAAAATTTCTAAAAGCTACCTGGTAAGTTAGGACGCATTAATATCGTGCCAGAGTGAAGTTAACCATGAATTGAGATTGAATTCAGAAATTGGAAGTCCAGTTGTGTCACAAATCATTTTAGGAGCATTGACTCATATTTGAAAGATTTTTCGTGTAAGCCAAGTTTTTCAGCAAAATAATCAAAGTATCGTTAATTTGGTTCGGAAAATTGGTAGGCCCGCTTTTGGTCGTACTTTTGAGATCTAAGATGGTTATATAATCAAGTGATTATGTGAATTGAAGTGTGGTGGCATTGGATTAATTTTATGGACTTCAATTTGGTTCAATTAGAAGAGAATTGAAGAATTTAATATACAAGATTTTATGCCACAGCGGAAAAAGAAATTTGCACCCATTGGAAGATGTTGTGGAGGATTTGAGTTAGTGGAGTGTGACATCATATGATGTCATGGTGGTTGGGGCCAAGTGAATAGGATTGTGACAAGTGGAGGGTGAGGATTTACTCTAAAAAAAGCTGGGCTATCAACATCATCTTCTTCCTTGAATTGTGGATTTGTCTTAGAACTTGGAAAAGGAGGAGAGAGAGTGTGCCGTGCGACCAAGCTGCCCGACCACCCCCTTCGTTTGCCCACTCGGCCACTCGTTGCCGCATGTCATTGTTGCTGGGTGTTCGTGCGCCGCTCCGCCGACCAGCTCGTCGTACCGCGTCTGCCGCCTTCAGCCGTCCCCTCTCCCTCGTCTGCTGCTGCTCTTGGACACCAACCATCGCCGAAGTCTCCATCGTCGTCTGGCATTGCCCCAAGCCACAGCTGCTGCCCGCTGATCTTCCTTTGTCCAACTTACCGTCGGCGCACCTCCGTTCGGCCAAGGATAGCCACCATTGTTCTAGCAAGATTTAGATCTTCAAGGGCCGTTTTAGGGCTCTTCTTGTCCTCCTTTGGTACCGCCCCGAGGAGATTTGTTGACTGCCTCGCCGTCCTCTTCGTCGGGGACTCGTCGAAAAGCGATTTTGGTGAGTTTAACTCACTAAACCTCGATTAGAGGGTTAATGATGCCTTAAGTGTGCTTAGTCTAAGTTAAGAAAGCTTAGCTAGTTAGTTTTGTTTATTTAAGTGTGGATTAAATTAAAGGGTGTGATTAGTTTATGGTGTGTTTAATTAAGGTTAAATGGATGGTTATGTTAGTTTAATGATGATTTGACTTAAATATATAATTTTGAATTATATATGTATTTCAAAATTATTTAATTATTTAATAATATATTATATTACGAAAATTATTAAAATATTATTATTTAATTAATTTTCGGAATAAAATTAATTATTTAATAAATCTCGAAAATTATTTCGGGACCTTATTTTCTCAGAATTTCGCGCTGATCGTTGCTGTGTATTCAGATTTTGAATTTGATGAATGGATATTATAAATTGAGTGTTGATTGTGAAAAGTATGGATTTTATTCAGAAAATCCCAAGTGTCAGGTTTTGATACCAAAATTGGATTTTAATGATTATATTAAATAGTGGGGTTTAAAAAAGGTGAGATATTGGCTTTCTAGTTCGAAATTAACGTGCCCCCACATGTGTGAATAATTTCTGGAATATTTTTAATATGAAGAAAAGAGGCTAGGATCATTATTTTAAATGGAAACATTGAGTGAAATGCAAAGTGTCCTGGGGCCAAGTATGATTTTGCTGTGTGATAATTAAGAGGAAATGGTCCTAGGCTGTTGAGCCGGACTTGCCACTATATGGGTTGCCCCTTACAATGGGCTTGGGTTGCAGTTGATTTTAGGCCTATACTCCTTCAGGAACGCCGTCGATTTAGTGACGAAGCCGTGCTCCAAGGTGGGGAGGCGATGCTTGGCATTAATGTCAGTAGATAGTCGAACTGCGAGTAAGCTATGCCCTTGTGTGGCAGTGAATAACAATTGGAATGCATGCTGAGTGTTATTAATGCATCGGATTATGGGACGAAATTGTGTGGCACGGTGTGAGATGTGTCATAACGATTTGGTCTTATAATCAAGACCCCTGTGGTTATTGGTTGTCTGAAAGAGATTGCTTTTCAGTGGTTTAAGTTCTTATTACTACCTGTGATTGAGTAATTTGAATTGTGCTAACCTGCAGAAAGGAACTGAGGTGAGGTAAGTGTTAGGGAAATCCCTTATGATGTTTTGAAGATGACAAAATAAATCAAAGGCTACTAACATGTTTGATGGTTAAGTAATAGACCATGCAGATGATAGAACATGTAAAGGATATTGTCAAAGTGCGAAGACGGCCAGAAGACTGAACGTAACATATGTCCAAAGTATATTTTGAAGATTTCCAAACTCAAGACTCAAAGTCTGAAGACTGCCAGACTCAAGACTTAAAGTCTGAAGACTGCCAAACTTTAGTGTCAAAGTCTGTTCTACATCAGAAGTCTGCTCACTTTGACAAATTCCAGACTGAACGTGAATGATAAACCGAAGACGACTCTCTATGTCAAGCTGAACCGAAGACGACTCTATGCTCAAGCCGAACCGGGTATAGACCTTAAAGCTAAATCTGTTCAGAAGCAGATATGTTCAAACCCAGATTGTAAAGTCTATAGACTCATATTGTAAAGTCTACAGACTCAGACTTTACATCCAAATTCGATGAATCGTAACTCAAGCCCAATCATACAACGGCTAGTGATCTGGTTTGGATTCCACATCAAGATTGATTTGATTGATTCAATCTAATTGATTGACGATTGGATCTTGAAGACAAGAACTTTCTATACGAAGAAGCTTTACTTATGGAAACCAAGATTTCGTTTGTATGGGCGATCGGAATCAATTTGGGATTTTACCTTTGTCACTCAACGGCTACCAAATCTTCTAGATACAAAGCTGTCCAATGGGTATATTGGAAGACGATTCTCCAGGATACTGTCCAACGGGTAGTTTGGAAGTGGATGAGTATTTAAGGAGATTATGGACCGATGAGCAAGTAAGAGACAGATCGTAGAATTTATAATTCCAAAGTCTGAGCGACTTTCGATCATATATTTGTCTTTGGAGAGCTTAAACGTTTGTAATCGTGAGAGAAATACCAAAAGAGTGACTTAGTGAGATAGTGTGATCTACTACTAAGTGTTTGCACTCGAAGTTGTAATCTCTTGTTGATTGCATAGTGGAATCCAGCCAAGAAGGCTGTTATCGTGGGAGAGTGGACGTAGGCTTGGATTAAGCCGAACCACTATAAATATTGTGTTCTTATTCTCTTCCCTAACTCCTTTATTTTGTTCATACTAGCACTCTCAGTAAGTCCTCTATGTGGTGTGGCTAGGCCACCATTGGGTGTATTTTCTTTCTAATAGGGGTTTAAGGGGGTTGAACTTGCTGAGACAATGTCTCACCCCGTTGTGGGCCAAGATCGTAGATGGCGGAAAGCCTGGAGGCTAATCAGTCAGAAGTGGGATCGAAGAACGAGTCCAACTAGTGGTGATAGGACTGATCCCTTTTTGTAGATTGCCCCTTTTTGGTATATGTGTAAACCCTAGTGTGATTACCTTTGAAAGCATGTTTGTTTATAATGAGTTGGTTTCCTGCTTTCCTATCCCGTGAGTTTTTATTAGGGGTTTTATAATACGTTTCGCTTGGGCAATAATAAATGAATGGGGTCGGTGACACTACCTAGGAATGTTACATTTGCATGACCATGGTGGGTTGTTCGCATGCTCAGGGTTTCGGGGCGTGACAACCCCGTTTAAGTGGTATCAGAGCATGGTCTATGTATGGAGTGATAAGGTGCGATGAGTCACGGGATAGTTAGTAGGAAATGCTTTTAATATGCTGATGCATGTGGTTGATAGCTTTTTGGTAGCTTGTTTGGTGGTCACTGAAATTCTAATATGGTATTGGAATTGGAAAACAGGTGTCTATAAAGAGCATGTAGGATGAGTGACCGGGAGTGGAGAATTCCCTGGAGGAGGTCAGTAGGACCTGTATCTCGGGGTAGAACGCTGACAAGAGTCGGTACCCGAGGTAGAGCGCAGGCTTAGACTAGTGCAAGTGTGAGAGTATTGCCGCAAGTCGGTACTGAGAGTGTAGTAGCACTGAACGATCCTAGGTTCGATGGGATTGTTCAGGTGTTAGAGTCTTTGGGAAGCATTTTGGGTCAGTAAGCACAAGATCAAGTCATCGCTGTTGCCGCTGTCACTGCCGTCGCCAATGCCGTAATCGTCGTTGTTGTTGCACCTGTTGAGACCCAACTTGGAATTGTGATCGAGGAGCGAGTTGCCCCATCTAGGTCGTAGTTCAATTTAGACAGAGTTGGAAGTTGGTTTGGGAAGAGACTAATGATAGGAGGAAAGCGCTTTAAACGTCCCACTTGAAGGAGTATTATGGGAAAGCCAGCATCCAATATGAAGAGAGTGTGTTGTGCTTGTGGGAAAAGGCATGGACTAACCTCGTGTCATTTTAGGACAGGTGCCTGTTTTATGTGTGGCCATCAGGGTCACATGGCCAGGAATTATCTGTGTAGGCAGATGGGACAACAGTTGCTACCACCATCGCCACCGATGGATCAGAATAGAGGGAATGCGCCATAAGACGCACTGTGGGGTACTTGGATAAGGCCCCCGATGCAAGAAAGGGTGCATGCTATCATCCGATAGGAGGTAGAGGACTCACCAGACAGGTCCCGAGTTTGTAGAAGGAAGCATGGACTGACTCAGTGTCTAGGTATAACGGGAGCATGCTATGGATGTGGCCAGCATGGCCACCAAGTGAGGAACTGTCCTCGTAGGTTCAGGAGAGCACCAGCATTGCTACCGCAGGTAGGGTGTCACTAGGATGGCGAAAGGAACAAGAATGAATTGAACCATGCACCGATTAAAGGAAGAATGTTTTAGGGTGAATTTATCAAGGTAGCGCAACGGAATTTTGGTTAAGTGTGAGGAACTTCAGTTTGTTGTAATAAAGTTGTAGAAATGAGAATCGTTGACTAGAGTTGTACTTGACTAGTTTGTTTGTATAACTTTGATGTTATTTATGAGAAGGTTTGGCTTGAGGAGCTTTTTATTGTAATGACTTATTGTCGTAATATAGTACAGTTCGACCTGTTGATGGATAAAAGTTTTGAGTTTACTAGGAGTTGATGAAGACCCTCGATCCCTTTTTATCTCGTTGCTTGAGGCAACTTGTTTGTTAGACGGGGGTTGTTAAGGTTACTTGGTGATTGTCGTGGATACGATAGTAGAGGAGTTGAAGTTAGAAGATATCTTTGTAATTCAAAAGTTTCTAGGCATTTTTCCAAAGGAATTGCGAAGTTTGCCGCCAAAGTGAGAGATCAAGTTTGTGATTGAGTTAGCCCCTGGGACAGAGCCAATCTTTAAAGCTCCTTACTGGATAGCCTTATCAGAACTTAAGGAACTGAATATGCAAATGCAGGAGTTGTTGGATAAGGGATTCATCCATTCTAGCGCATCACCATGGGGAGCACTAGTTCTGTTCGTGAAGAAGAAGGATGGTTCATTGCACTTGTGCATCGATTATCGACAACTCAATCAAGTGACGATCAAGAACAAGTATCCGTTGCCGAGGATCGATGACTTGTTTGATCAACTTCAAGGAGCGTCGATATTTTCTAAGATTGACTTGAGGACAGGGTATTATCGGCTAAGGTCAGGAAGGAAGATATACTGAAGTCGGCATTTCGCACTCGATACGGTCATTATGAGTTCACTGTAGTGCCATTTGGGTTGACGAACGCCCCAGCTGCTTTCATGGATCTGATGAACCGTGTGTTCAAGGAGTACTCAAAGAGTACTAAGGATCATGAAAGGCACTTAAGGGTAGTGCTTTAGACTTTGAGGGATCATGAGCTGCATGCCAAATTCAGTAAGTGCGGGTTTTGGCTAACTCGTGTGGCTTTATTAGGTCATGTCATCTCCAAAGAAGGAATCTCAGTGGACCCAGCCAAGATCGAAGTCGTAATCAACTGGCCAAGACCGACTATAGTGATAGAGATTAGAAGTTTGGGTTTAATAGGGTATTACAAACGGTTTGTAGAAGGGTATTCAGTGTTGGCATCGCCGATGACAAGACTACTGAAGAAGGAAGAAAAGTTTGTATGGTCAGATAAGTGCGAGAGTAATTTCCAAGAGCTTAAGCAGAAGTTAACTACTGCACCTATGCTTACTATTCCATCTGGTCCAGGAGGATTTGAGATTTACAATGATGCGTCGTTTAAAGGACTAGGTTGCGTATTAATTTAATATGGTAGGGTCGTTGCATATGCGTCCCGTCAATTGAGAACTCATGAGTTGAATTATCTGACGCATGACTTAGAACTCACAGCGATCATCTTTGCCCTGAATATTTGGAGACATTACCTGTGTGGAGAAAGATTCCAAATCTTCACTAACCATCAGAGTCTTAAGTACTTATTCTCTCAGAAAGAGTTGAATATAAGATAACGTCGATGGATGGAACTCCTGAAGGACTATGACTGTGAGATTTGGTATCACCCCAGAAAGGCGAACTAGGTCGCCGATGCACTGAGTAGGAATTCTTCAGTTGCGTAGTGGGTACTCAAGGAGTGGAGTCTACTTGAGAGAGCATGAGATTCGGGTTTCAAATTTGAGGTAGGCCACATTTCGAATCTTATGGCCACCCTTAGAATTGAGTCGGAAGTGCAGGTTAGAATCAAAACGCTTTAGCCGATAGATCAGAATCAAAACGCTTTAGCCGATAGATTCGAATGTTCAGAAAATCCTGCAAGAGGATGCAAAGAGGAGGAAAGCTGACTTTCAGATTTTTTAAGATGGAACATTGAGGTTCCGAGGACGATTGATTGTACTTGACGATGTGGGGCTTAGAGAGGAGATTTTATCAGAAGCACATCGTAATAGTTACAACATTCATCTTGGTAGTACAAAAATGTATCAGAATCTACGTCAACACAATTGGTGATCTAATATGAAGGCGGACATCACCAAGCATGTCGCCAAGTATTTGAAGTGTCAGCAGGTCAAGGCTCAGCATTGTAAGTCAGGAGGACTTCTGCAACCTCTCGAGACCCCAGAGTGGAAATGGGAACATATCACAATGAACTTCGTGATTGAGTTACCAAGGAGTCAAAGAGGAAATGATTCGATTTGGGCAATGGTCGATAGATTGGCGAAGTTGGCTCACTTCATTGCAGTATGAAAGAACCTGAGTTTGGATAGACATGCATATATGTACGTGCGCCAGCTAGTTCGTATGCATGGAGTGCCGGTTATGATTACTTCGGACAGAGACCCGAGGTTCACCGCCACCTTTTGGAAGAGCTTGCAGAGTGCCTTAGGTACCAAGTTGCAGTACAGTATAGATTATCATCCTCAGACGGATGACTAGTCTTAAAGGACAATTAAGACCTTTGAGGACAGGTTGAGAACATGTGGGTTGGTTTTCAAAGGAAGTTGAAAGGAACAACTTCTGCTCGTTGCGTTCACTTATAGCAACAGTTGCCAGCAGAGTTTTCAGATGGTTCCCAGTTTCAAAAGAACGATCAGATGGTCCTTTCGAAACAGAGCAGAGTGTACAGAACTTCAATTAGTCGAGGTGAGATTAGAGAACAGAAAATCGTAGGTCCAGAGTTGGTTCAGAAATCAGTGATTCAGTTGCAGTTATCAAAGATAGACTTAAGACCGCTCAGAATCGCCAGTTTAGCTTCGCATATTTTGTGTCGAAGACCTTTGGAATTTCAAGTAGGGAAATATATTTTTCCTTAAATGTCGCCTCTGATAGGGACATCGCGTTTTGTTAAGGAAGGGAAGATGAAACAACATTTAAATCGGAATCCTTTGAAATTTGGGTTCAAAGGAGGATTTTGGCTTTAATTGGATAAAGAAAGAAATTCGAGACACTGTCGGCACCTTTAGCTGAGTGGTACCCGAGAATGAAGAAAAAGGTTTGAAGTCGGGAGTTCGAATCCCCGACACGGCAATTAGCCGTTTAGTGGAAAAAGGGAAAAATAAAAAGAAAAAGAACTAATTTTGCAGCTTTTATTTTTACAAAAGTGGGCAAGTGTTCTGCATTTTGAATCCGTAATGGTTTGGACAAGTTCGGAAGTGATTTGGCATTACCGTAGTATAGAAAGAGTAACTAGGGAAAGAGAAGATTCGATGAGATGACTGTACCCCCGCCTTTTTATTTAAGAATTGGTAAGGGTTTAAATTTTGAGGACGAAATTTTTATAAGAGGGGAAGAGTTGTGACATCCTGATTTTCCAATTCTGTTTTTAATAAAATGAAACGGGCATTTCATCTTCACGCATATAGTTCTTTTCCTTGAGTTGGCCATTCATGTGAAAACTAATCTATTGGGTGAAGCCGTTGAGAGATTCTAATATATCAAACTCAAGAATTTGACCAGGAAGCGACCTTTCGACCGAGCTAATCTGCAAGGGTCATTATAGCACAGTTAAAAATCGATTAGAGATAGGAGATAGGTCGACTCGACAGAGGCATGTGATCAAATGTGGGTGATTCCACCAGATTGCACAATTCTTATCGATCAACACTGGACCAGTTTTTCTGTCGATTGGGTACCCTGTGTTCGTATTTGAAATCTTGAGATTACCCCAACAGCCGAGAGTTGCTAATATATCAAAGATATACATTGTGGCTTGAACTAACTAACCACTAGTCAAATGCATGAAAATTTCTAAAAGTTACCCGGTAGATCAGGACGTGCTAATATCGTGCCAGAGTGAAATTAACCGTGAATTGAGATCGAATTCAGAAATTGGAAGTCCAAGTGTGTCACAATACATTTTAGGAACATTGACTCATCTTCGAAAGATTTTTCGTGCAAGCTAAGTTTTTTAGCAAAATAATCAAAGTATGGTTAATTTGGTTCGGAAAATTGGTAGGCCCGCTTTTGGTTGTACTTTTGAGATCTAAGATGGTTCTATAATCAAGTGATTATGTGAATTGAAGTGTGGTGACATTGGATTAATTTTATGGACTTCAATTTGGTTCAATTAAAAGAGAATTGAAGAATTTAATGTACAAGATTTCATGCCACGGCGGAAAAAAGAAATTTGCACCCATTGAAAGATGTTGTGGAGGATTTGAGTTAGTGGAATGTGACATCATGTGATGTCATGGTGGTTGGGGCCAAGTGAACAGGATTGTGACAAGTGGAGGGTGAGGATTTACTCTAAGAAAAGGTGGGCTATTAACATCATCTTCTTCCTTGAATTGTGGCTTTATCTTGGAACTTGGAAGAGGAGGAGAGAGAGTGTGTCGTGCGACCAAGCTGCCCGACCACCCCCTTCGTCCACCCGCTCTGCCACTCGCCGTCGCTGCCGTCACGCATTCGCGCCCTGCTTCGCTGACTAGCTCGTTGCATCACGTCCGCCGCCTTTAGCCGTCGCCTCTCCCTCATCTATTGCTGCTCTTGGACACTAGCCACCACCGAAGTCTCCGTCGTTGTCGCCATCCGGCACCGCCCCGAGCCGCAGCTGCTACTCGTCGGTCTTCCTCCGTCCAACCGACCGCCGGCGCACCTCCATTCGGCCAAGGACAGCCATTGGAGTTCCAGCTAGATCTAGATCTTCAAGGGCCGTTTTAGGGCTCTTCCAGTCCTCCTTTGGTACCGCCCCGAGGAGATTTGTCGACGGCCTCGCCGTCCTCTTTGCCGGGGACTCGTTAGAAAGTGATTCCGGTAAGTTTAGCTCACTAAATCTCGATTAGAGGGTTAACGATGCCTTAAGTGCACTTAGTTTAAGTTAAGAAAGCTTAGGTGGTTAGTTTAATTTATTTAAGTGTGGATTAGATTAAGGGGTGTAATTAGTTTAGGGTATGTTTAATTAAAGTTAAATGGATTGTTATGTTAGTTTAATGATGATTTGACTTAATTATATAATTTTGAATTATATATGTATTTCGAAATTATTTAATTATTTAATAATATATTATATTACGAAAATTATTAAAATATTATTATTTAATAAATTCCGAAAATTGTTTCGAGATCTTATTTTCTCAGAATTTCGCACTAATCGTTGTTGTGTATTCATATTTTTAATTTGATGATTGGATATTGCAAATTGAGTGTTGATTGTGAAAAATATGGATTTTATTCAAAAAAATCCCAGGTGTCGGGTTTTGATACAAAAATTGGATTTTAATGATTATATTAAATAGTGGGGTTTGAAAAAGTGAGAGGTTGGCTTTCGGGTTCGAAATTAACGTGCCCCCACACTCGTGAATAATTTATGGAATATTTTTAATATGAAGAAAAGAAGCTTGTACCACTATTTTAAATGAAAACATTGATTGAAATGCAAAGTGTCATGGGGCCGAATATGATTTTGCTGTGTGATAATTAAGAGGAAATTGTTCTGGGCTGTTGTGCTAGACTTGCCCCTATATGGGTTGCCCCTTAAAACGGGCTCGGGTTGCAGTTGATTCTGGGCCTATACTTATTCGGGAACGCCGTTGACACAGTGACGAAGCCGCGCTCCATGTGGGGAGGCGATACCTAGCATTAATGTCAGTATATAGCCGAACTGCGAGTGTGCTATGCCCTTGTGTGGTAGTGAATAACAATTGAAATGCATGTTGAGTGTTATTGATGCGTCGGATTATGGGACGAAATTGTGTGGCATGATATAAGATGTGTCATAACGATTTTGTCTTATAATTAAGACCCCTGTGATTATTGGTTATCTGAAAAAAGATTGCTTTTCAGTGGTTTAAGTTCTTATTATAACCTGTGATTGAGTAATTTGAATTGTGCTAATCTGTAGGAAGGAATTGAGGCGAGGTAAGTCCTCTATGTGGTGTGGCTAGGCCACCTTTGGGTGTATTTTTTTTTCTAATAGGGGTTTAGGGGGTTGAACTTGTTGAAACAATGTCTCACCCCATTGTGGGCTAAAATTTCAAGACCGTGGATGGCGGAACCCCCGGAGGCTGATTAGTTAGAAGTGGGATCGAAGAATGAGTTCGACTAGTGGTGATAGGACTGATCCCTTTTTGTAGATTGCCCATTTTGGTATATGTGTAAACCCTAGTGTGATTACCTTTGAAAGTATGTTTATTTATGAATGAGTTGGTTTCCTACTTTCCTATCCCGTGAGTTTTTGTCAGAGGTTTTATAATACGTTCCGCTTGCACAATAATAAATGAATGGAGTCGGCGACACTACTTGGGAATGTCGCATTTGCATGACCATGACGGGTTGTTCGCGTGCTCGAGGTTTCGGGGTGTGACACTATCCCCGTGGTTTTATCCCTAGTATTATAGCTTCCCTTGCTATGCCAAATGGTTAAATCCACGTATTGGACGAGCATCTTTCGTAACGAGGACATTTGGGATGGAGTCAAATATATGAACAAGATTAGGGATTGACGAATTTGATTTGAGGGTGTATGTCTTCATTATAGTTTGTTGTTTGTAGGGGGCCAATGCACTACTGAATGTATTTCCTTGAAGTATTTGAACAATTACTATGCATTATGTTTCCCTACCTTCTTACCAAAGATCTATTTATAGAATGACTTGATCAATTCAAAATTTCTGCCTATAGATACTTCAAAATTGAATCTGCACATGCATAAACAATTTTTGTTTAGCATCCAATACCAAAATATGCTCATGTGTGGAATATAACTTTTTGAAAATGAGTTTTTAGCCTTAAACGTTCAGCCTCTGGGTATTTCAAATTATAATCTATATAATCAATTATCTCGAACGTTTATTACCAGCATACGTGCAATCATATAATACAACTTTCATCATGGAATTAAAGATGAACAATTATTCATAGAAAAATCTATATATACAAAATTCCATTAATGAGAGTTATACCAAATGTAGACTTCATTCTTTTGAACTATAAAGTAATTGGAATCATACCACTTATAAGACTTTGTTTATATTAATTGTGAAATAGATGGAATTAAACCTACCATAAATTTCTGATCATTCATTAGTTACATTTAAATCTTTCATAATAGAATCTAGGTATACACAAGCAATTACTTTTAAACATTTATTTCTATAAAAAAATACATGCAATCATGTAATATAATTTTCATCATGGAAAAACTTTTTGAGCATTTGATTTTTCTTTATAGATGCTCTTCAGATGAACGGTTTGATAATCAAAGTAATCTATATATAAAGAACACCGATGGTAGACATGATACCATATTTATGACTTTATTCTTAGGAACTATAAAATTGAAAATATACCAGATACATGACTTTGCTCACATAAATTGTGAGGCACGTGGAATTATAACCTATCATATATCTTCAATTTTTATCTAATTATATATAGATAAATAATTAAATAGAATATATATACATAAATAATTTACATAAATAATCTTTACCGAAAAAAATAATTTCCATAAACATTTATTTTTTGCAAATCGATAGAAAATTATTATCAAAGTATGCATAAGAATTAGATATGCAGAATTAGATATTTGCTACGGTTAGAGGTTTGCTAAACTAGCTATCAAAAACAAATCACTGGATAAAACTGGCGCGTGAGTGTGCCATGCGAATATATATACACACTAAACTCACTTTGAAATTTCTATGCAAGTATAATTTCTCTGAATTAGCTCGTCTCACCCCAAAACTTTCAGAGTATCTAGATTTATTGTAAGCTTTCAAATAAGATATCATTCACTCGACATCTCTGCTCGTCTCCACGGAGCTCAGCAAGTTCTCTCTCGCATCGTCAATTTCCAGGAGCTTCTAGCTATTGGCCATCTCCATACACCACTAGCTGCTGCTTGTCTCCAATCACCGACCACCATAGGCTCTTCTCATTTGAACGTAAGAGAATAGAGCACAGGGCAGAGGAAAGGAACTCTCACGTTTAGTTGTGATTTTCTCTTGATTTCCTCTATGAATCCTTACTCCTCTCTCTGTCACTGATTTCCGTCGCAGGCCACTTCCCCAACACCACCAGCTTCGCGGCCACAGGAAATGCTCTGTTCGCCCCTGTTTTCGGCCAACATCATCGAAGTGCTGGGTTCTCCTTCTCCGTCCTTTATTCGGTTCCAGTCTTTGGCACTACAACTCCTGAAACTTCGCTCCCTGATTTGATCACCAATCGCGGTCAGCTATTACTCTTCATCAATGTATATTTGCATGCTTTGTTTCTGCTGAAGGTAGGGACCGAGTGCTCAATACCACCAGGGTGAAATCCAGCCACGTTAAGTCTGGATACAACCTCTCTCTTATTTCTTCATCTAGATCCTTTGGCTGAAATATCTACCACCTGTTTGATAAAATTCCTGAACTAGATCAGTGTGTGTTTTGTTTCAGATTCTGATTGAGAGCTTTCCTTTGCTTGATCGATACATTATTTTCATTGCATAGGCTTTACATGTATTTCGTTTCCTTTCATTTCAGAATTTAGTAGCTATTCATTTTAGGATTTGTTATTGAAATTCTTGGATTAGATGCGAATCGAGTGTGTACATGAGATGAAACTTATAACTGAGTATTCCAGAACTTAGACCAGCATCTTGAACGAAAATGAATTGATCCGTCCACATTTACTTCTTATGCTTCACTATATGTCGGTCCCTGTTTGTTGTTCGAATTGCAAACATATTATGAGAATGTTGCTCGTTAGTTCTGTACGTGTTGAAATCACAAGCGTATTGAACGAATGCTAATATCTCAAGTACCAAGTTGCTGATGTACTCACTATGTTGTGTTTGTACCGATGTGTTGTGTTATGGATTATGTCTATTCTGTGGGCGCTTGCTGTTCGTATGTCCTGGTATGTGTAATTGTGTCATTGATGTGCTGTTCGTTGATGCCAAGTACTTATTGTCCATATTTCCTCAATTCATTTTTTTCTCTTCTAGTTTGGTGAGCCTCTAGTTTTCTTGTACAAATTAAGTTATTAGCTACATTTTATATGTGAACTGTCAATTTAAGGAAGCTATATCATTGTCCGAAAAGTTTTCACTAAATAAATGTCTTGTATAGCAAATTTTTTTTTTTTTTTTTTTTTTTTTTTTGGTAAAGGCAAATTTTTTTTGTTCAAAGAATCGAAAAAGGAAAATATTATATCATTTATTCGTGTCCACTCATCTACCAATAAAGAAACGTCTTGTAGAGCAGAGTGATACGGTGGCTAGTCAAGGCCGTTCAACGATTACGAGAGGTGCCGTTGCATGCGTGGGTATCATCGGGGAAAAAAGTGCGATAACGAAGCACCTCCGTGAAGTGAGTTGCCGGCGGAAGACTTGAATCAATCTGTTTTTTCTTATGGGAGTGTATAATAGATTATATTGTCAATATAATATTAAGCTGTTTTGTAATATATAAAAAAAATTAGTAGCTGTAATTAGACTATAGAATCTTCAAATATTTAAGAGTAGTATCTTTATTATATTATATAAAGAACATGCGGATGTATATGAAACCATAAACTCCAATTTAAGGATTTCTTCCATGTGGAAAACACAAGTTATTAGAATATTTAAATATTAAATGACACATTAATGTGACGGCATATGTTTTTAGAATAATTTACAATGCTCCTGCAAATTTAATAAGGTATCAAAACAAGAACTTTTGAATTCAAATTTTTTGAAATCCCTTATTTGCCTTCTCTAGTATATATTTTCACTCTTTAGTATTAGGGCAAAGTCTAACTTAAGTGTGAGGATAAGTATTAAAATATTAAAGGAATGCATTCATCTATAAGTTTAAGTTTTTTGATTAAAATAGTTAGTAGTAGTTCTACAAAATTTTATATATGTATAAAATAATTTGTTCCAAATATTGACAAATAACAACATACTTGTACATGTAGATAAATAAATCACTTCATTAAAAAAGTGCATATTAAGCTCGAAATACTGATTAAGTACCATAAATATAACTAACGCCTTATTTTAGCTTTGGAATGGCAATTTTATCCCACGTACCGAATACTCGCACTATGTCAACTAAAATGGGGTGGATGAGACCAGCAAACATGGAGATTTCTAGTATTAACCTTCTTCCTTTATATAAGTCGTATTACTTTGGTAATATAAAGTTTCTTATTTTCAACATAGATTTCAATTTAATATGAATATTTCCAATACTTCATTCTCTTTTCTCATCAATTTATCATGGAAAAATTTCCAACTAAATTATATTCTAAAGGATCTAAAAATCACAAATACGTTTTTTCCGCATAAATGAATTTTTTCTTTTCAACTTGCAAAATTTTTTGAGAGGCTTTTTTTTTTTTTTTTTTTTTTTAGGCTTGTTGAAGAAATAATTTTTACACTTGAAGTTATTATCAAGAAGGGCAAGTGTAACGGAGAAATCTGCATTCTTGCTCGGGGTTGGGGATGGAGTATGTCCCCGTGCGGGACATGGGTTGATGATAGGGCATCTCTAATAATAGTGGAGCCACGACGCAGTCCCCTGCATCTGCTTTGCGATTGTGCACCTGCCCAATCCTATTGCCACTCCTAATTCAAATGCAGTAATATTTTCTGTTCCAACTAATAAATTAAAAATAGAAATGTTAATACAATAATTACAGCAGACACCGGTAGAGAAAAAGAAATTTTTTTTGCATACGGCTTCATACACAGTTGATTTTAATGGTTAGTGAAGATGGTAAGCGGTTAAAATTCTTAAATTAACAGTGGATAAGACTGTTTGTGAAAATGAAAATTTGCACTCACGTTGTATGCACCAATATTTCATATTAATGATATGCCCACTTATCAAGAGAAGAGTGAAAAGACCAAAGAGCACCTCATTCGCAAGTATTATTAGCGTGAGCGACTCAGGCGACAAACTGGGAAAAGAGTGAACCTAAGGTGATCAAAATTAGACGATATAATAATGCTCTTTGGCAAGATCCTACGCACCCAAGTCGGTATGGAGTTCAACTCCACCGGAGCACCTTTCAGATAGAAAAAGAGCAGGCGAACGTCTATGATCTTTTGAGTCGTCCGTGTCAAATGCATTCGAGTAGAAAAATCGGTAGTGAGTGCTGAAATTTGCATGGCAATCTCTCCCAGAGGTCGAGCCCAGCTCCGCTGAGAAAGTGAAACGGCATAACAGACAATACTATTAATAGAGATCCCTTAGCGTTGGAAAACTCACTGGTTTTTTCAGGTGAAATCACGCATTCTATAGGTTTCGATAGGACCTGAAGAAGGAAGGGTCGGCGAGCTTAGTGTTCCGGGATTTCAACATGCATGGAAACCGAGCCTGTGATTTTGCCGGCAGCGGCATTGAAATATCGGTCATTACATCATCTGTGATGTCTGGCGTTCTCTTCAACATCGGCTACCAGCATAGGGAAAGCATAGTGAGATGAAAATCCGGACATGTGATAGACTTTGAAACTCAATCGGAACAAAAACGGCCTGATGGTATTGAAGCGAGTTAATGTCGGCCACACGCCATGGAGGCCAGTGCGTGATTTTACAGGCTGCAAAAATGACAAGACGCGATTTGGCTTGACTGAATAGCGCAACTCTGTTGGCCTGGTGATCCACATGGCAACGCACAAACAGCGAATTTATCAACGGCCGAAGAATGTTCAAGGTAGAATACTTTGACAGGCACTCCTACAGCCACGACCACCCATCTCAGGCTCAGACAATACGGATACTCTAGCGGGGTTTCGTAAATGCCAAGCGATGACGAATTTTCGTGGCTGCCACTCTCCCTGTTTTCTTTGTGTTATCTTCTACTCGTATCTACTCTCTCCAGATTTGGCTTGGCTGTTGTTTTCCATCCCAGCGAATGTTCAGTTTTGAGCAGTCAGCGATGCTGGCAAGTTGGGCATTTTATGCTCGCCACAACAGGGTGAACCACAGCAGCGATGCAGAAACAGAGTAGAACAGAGGAGAGCAATACCACGCCACCATGAAGTGAGTCGCCTGCAGAAGACTCAAATCAAGGAAAAACACCAAACAGGGAGCTGTCAATCCATCTCTGCAAGGGAAGTTATAGGCGAAACCAGTGCTTCCATGGCAGTCTCTAAGGCGTGGGATGAGCTTTTGGAACTTCAGGAATGGATGAATATGTTGGGAAAAATATTTGTGGAGAACGCCTAGAAATTTTTTCCCGCTACTATTTTTGTAAAAATTAAATAGGATAAAATACTAACTGAAAGCAGTAAAGATGAATAATACATAACACCAGAATTTTAATGTGGAAAACCCTCCAAGGCGAAGGGAAAAACCACGGGACCGTAGTCCACTTCAAACTTTCACTATGATAAATAATGGGATACAACTTTACCTAAAGGTGGATCTCTCGCTGTCTTCAATTTGTGGATCTAAACCTCTCACAAATTGGATAATTCACTCAAAGATAAGTCTCTTTCTTGGAAGAAGAAAACTGTTTTTTCCGCTACATTGCTCTAATATTCTTTCTTTTGTGTATTTTTCTCTGTTGAGGAGGACTATACTCCTCTTGGTTGTGGCCCACTTCTTGTAGAAACTTCTTCATCCACAAGAGTTCTTTACATGCTTCCGTTATCGCAATATACTCTGCTTCAGCACTAGATAGGGCAACACATTTTTGTAGTCGAGATTGCCATGAAACCGCCCCCTGCAAAAGTCATTAGGTATCCTGATGTAGACTTTCTTGAGTCCACGTCCCTTGCCATGTCTGAATCTGAAAAACCTTCTAACACAGTTTTACCATCACCAAAACATATGCAGTTATTAGATGTACCATGAAGATACTTGAATATCCATTTGACTACTGCCCAATGTTCCTTACTAGGATTGGATAGAAATCTACTTACCACGCCAACTGCATACGCGATATCAGGCCTCGTACATACCATCGCGTACATTAGACTGCCAACCGCCGATGCATAAGGGACCTTTTCCATTTCATTCTTTTCTGTCTCACTTTTTGGGCATTGATCTAAGCTGAGTTTGAAATGATTTACAAGTGGAGAACAAACTGCTTTGGATTTATTCATATTAAATCTTTCAAGAACTTTATTAACATACCATTCTTGAGATAACTAGAGTTTATGATTCTGTCTATCTTGTAAGATTTCCATCCCAAGAATTTGTTTTGCGGGTCCCAAATCCTTCATTGCAAAGCACTTGCTTAATTCCTTCTTTAAATTGTTGATCTTGCTTTTATCTTGGCCAACAATTAGCATGTCATCAACGTAAAGCAAAAGAATGAGGAAATTACCATCAGTAAATTTCTTGACGAAAATGCAGTGATCAGTGATGGTTTTGTTAAACCCATTTTCTTCCATGAAGGAATCGAATTTTCTGTATCACTGTCTTTTATTTTTTTTGATGACCCGGGAACCCCCGTACAGCCGGCAGCTGGCGAGGTAAACTTGGGGTAACGCTAGTGGAGGACCCACCACCCCGATGTCACACTTAAGATCCCGTGCGGCCAGTGGGATTCGAACTCCTCTCCTCCTCGCAAAGGATCATGGGAGTCTTATCCAACTGGGCCACCACATGCGGTGGTTCTGTACCACTGTCTTGGTGCCTACTTGAGCCCGTAAAGACTCTTCCTCAATCTACACACAAGGTTTTCTTTGCCTTTGATTTTGAAACCTTTTGGCTGATCCATGTAGATCTCCTCATTTAGATCTCCATGTAAAAATGCGGTCTTCACGTCAAGTTGCTCGACCTCCAAGTTCAAGCTTGTTGCCAAGCCAAGTACAACTCGGATAGAGGACATTTTAACTATAGGAGAAAATACCTCATCGAAGTCGATATTTTTCTTCTGAGCGAATCCCTTCACAACCAACCTTGCTTTATATCGTGGCTATGAGTTACCTTCTTCAGTCTTTAATCTGAACACCCACTTGTTTTTGAGAGCTTTTCTTCCCTGTGGCAACCTGACTAAATCATAAGTATGATTTTCGTCTAAGGATTTCATCTCCTCTTACATAGCTTTTAGCCACCCCTCTTTATGCCAGTGGTATACAGCTTCTTGGTAGTTCTCTAGTTTTCTGCCGTTAGTGAGCATCACGTACTCATTGGGAGAATATCTACGACTAGATTGTCGTTCACGAGTTAATCTCCTCAATTGGGGTTTTGATGGGACATGTTCAACAATTGGTTCAAGTTCAGTTGAAGTAGTCATACCTTCAATCCTAGATTCAGCTTACTTGTTGATAAGAGGAGTGATTGGGCCAAGATCAACTGAGTATTTGTCTGTTGATGGAGATTTCTCGTGCTTCTCGAAGTCCTCAATTGTTTGATCTTCAAGAAATACCACGTCCCTGCTTCTAACTATTTTCCAATTAACGAGATCCCATAGTCTGTAACCGAATTCTTCATGTGCGTACCCCAAAAAAATACATTGCTTTGATTTCCCATCAAGCTTTGATCTCTCATCCCCTGGAATGTGAACGAATGCTCTATAGCCGAACACCTTCAAGTGGCCAAGAGAAGCATCTTTACCAGTCCAGATACTTTGTGGTACATCATCATTATGTGGAGCTGAAGGTGATAGGTTGATTAAATCAACTGCCGTTCTCATTGCCTCACCCCAAAAGTGGTTTGGCAGCTTTGCGTTAGAGAGCATACATTTGATTCTTTCACATATGGTTCTATTTATCCGCTCTGCGACACTGTTGTGTAGAGGTGTTTTTGGTACGGATCTTTCTAGTTTGATCCCGAGGTTTTTGCAATAATCTTCAAAAGGTCCTCAGTAGTCGCCACCATTGTCAGAGCATACACACTTCAATCACTTGCCTGTTTCTCTTTCAACCTTCATATGAAATTGCTTGAAGATTTTCTGCACTTGATCTTTAGTTTTCAAGGCAAATGCCAACACCTTTCTAAATTGGTCATCAATAAATGTTACAAAATAAAGCGCACCTCCAAGTGTCCTTGTTTGCATTGTGCATACATCAGTATGTATCAGATCTAAAATTTCAGCTTTTCTAGATGGTGGGGAACTGTGAAATGCTACTCTATGTTGTTTTCCTATAATACAGTCGACACAAATATTCAACGGCGTACCTTTTATTCTGGGCAGAAGTTGCTTTCTAGTGAGAATCTTAAGTCCTTTCTCACTCATGTGTTCGAGTCGCTTATGCCATAACTCGATGGTGACTCCTTTTCCGGTTACATTCACCTCTCCTCTACATGGCTTGAATTGTGTGATATCGAGAGAGTTAGTCTTTTCTCCTTTGGCTATCACCAAATTACCTTTGGTGAGCTTCCATTTTCCATCACTAAATAAATTGATGTAGCCTTCGTCATCAAGCTTGTCGGCAGATATAAGATTGTGGCGTATGTCCAGAACATGTCTCACATCTTCGAGTAGTAGCCTACATCCAACATTAGTCTTCAAATAAACATTACCCATACCAATAATTTTGGACGTACCTTCGTTTCCCATCTTTACAGGTCCAAAATTGCCAGTGGTGTAAGATGTGAAAAGATTTTGACGAGCCGTGACATGGTAGGATGCGCCAGAATCAACTACCCATGTCAAATCTGAGAATGCAAGATTAATGGAATCATCACTTTGAATAATGATCACCTCATCTGTAATATTTGCAGTGTCATTCGTCTGGTTCTCGTTAGCTTTGTTGACGTTATGACTTTTTGATTTTTCCGCCTTTAGCTTTATGCATTCTCGGATGAAGTGTCCCAATTTACCACAATGATGGCACTTCTTGTCTCGTCTGAAGTTGGATTGGGACCTTCCTCATTCCTGATTCCAAAAGTTTCGACTTTTGCTTCTCCCTCTCCATTCTTGATTTTCTTGTCGATTAATGACAAGAGCCTCGGACTCAGGGTTGACTCCACTCTCTTTTCACCGGGATTCTTCATTCAACATTCTACCTTTTACCACGTCCATGGTAAGCTTGCCGTTAGGAGCCGAGTTGCTGACCGACACAACAAGTGTGTCCCAGCTATTTGACAAAGAGCTAAGCAGCAGTAATGCCTGCAATTCATCATCTAATGTCATTTTCATAGAATTGAGTTGGTCTACTATATCTTGGAATTCGCTCATGTGTTTTGAGACATTACTGTCGTCTTTGTATTTCACGAGCTGCCACATGTGACTTGCTTTATTTTGCGCCGTTGTTCTTGCATACATTTTCTCTAATTTTTGCCAAAGAATACCAGCATCATGTTCATTAGCAAAATTTTGAAAAATGCTCTTATCAATCCATTGTTGGATTTGAGCGGCACACTTCCGATTGAGCACCATCCATTTGCTTTCGGACATTGTTGTTGGTTTCCCACCAGAAGATGATGCCAATTTGGCTTCCGCTACAGGATCAGACTCGTCGGACGTTGGTACTGGTACCTCCTCGGTATCACAATTGGCCTCCAAAGATCTTTAATGTATAGCAGATCCTCCATCTTTGGTTTCCAAATTGCATAATTGAATGCAGTCAATTTTATCATGTTGCCAAAATTTTCCTTCATTTAATTCTGCATAGAAAAATAATAAATAGAGCAACCTTGCTCTGATACCACTTGTTGGGAAAAATATTTCTGGAGAATGCCCAGAAAATTTTTCCTGCTACTATTTCTGTGAAAATTAAATAGGATAAAATACTAACTGAAAGCAGTAAAGATGAATAATAAATAGCACCAGAATTTTAACGGGGAAAACCCTCCAAGGCGAAGGGAAAAACCACAGGACCGTAGTCCACTTCAAACTTCTACTATGATAAATAATGTGATACAATTTCACCCAAAGGTGGATCTCTCGCTATCTTCAATTTGTGGATCTGAACCTCTCACAAACTGAATAACTCACTCAAAGATAACTCTCTTTTTTGGAAGAAGAAAACTGTTTCTTCCGCTACGCTGCTCTAATATTCTTTCTTTTGTGTATTATTCTCTGTTGAGGAGGACTCTTACTCATAGGAGCAAATGCAATCCCAAATTGGAATTGTACGATACAAAATCATGTAGATTTATCTACTAATCTCTTGTGATTTTGTATATATGAGAATATCACTTTGATTTCTTTCCCAATCTCTCTTGATTTTCTGGATGTGGAATATCACGTTGATTTATCTCCCGATGTCTTTCGATATTTTCTTTTTTTTTTCTTTTTCTCCTTTTTTTTTGTTTGTACTTTTACCCACTCACTACCATACTATTACAAATATACATAATTGCGTTGGCCTCTCCAATTGGGAGTGACCTACTCAACAGAATAAAGGTTTGAACGAGAAGAGCAAGCTCTTGAACGACGAAAATAGAGGATCCAAAAACAGAGCCTCTTGGCCAAAACACCGGCGATCGCCGCCCCAAATCACCTTCATCCGACAAATGAGCTCTGAACAAAATCGAGCTTCAGCAACGCATCGAGCTTCCTGGAGAGACAGAATCGATCAGCATTAACCCTAAAGCCCAGATCGATTCCTGTGGAGGAACCGAGAGAGACACAAAGCAAATGGCGTCATTCTTGTAACTTCGGCCGCGTCCGATAATTTGGCAACCGAAACGGCATCTTTTTGCCCAAAACCGCGTCATTTCGCTTTCAGTTTAGCCCACGTCACAATCCGTTGCCTCCTGTTCTCCACGTAAGCAGCCACATTAGAATTTGTGAGGGTGTTCATTAACGGAACCATAAAGATAGAAGAAAGGAAAAAGGTTAATAAAGGAAGAAGAAGAGCTGTGGGGCTTACTAAACAAATCAATATTTTAATTGTCCGAAGATGGCAAAGCTTTAATTTAAGTTTTAATCTACGGTAGAGATTTTTGCGATAACATAATTTTTACGTGGACCTTTGTCAATTACCATTTTAGCCATTGTTTAAAGTACAAGGTTATTGTTCATTAATTATCAGTTATTGTTATTTTTGGAAATTTGGGGCAAAAATTGAGAATGGCATCGGATTTACTTTATAATGTAGAGGGTGCATTACCAAAATAGTGAGATATTGATGTTCCCCAACAAGGAGAATTTTTGTGGGAATGTTAGAGAAGGCCTTGCGCGTCTCAGCTAGTTATCTTTAATAGCTAAAAGTCAACTTCGATCAACGTCTACCACCTGGAAATTCAAACTTAACTAATTTTTGAACCCATATTTTGCAAATTGATTTTGAGTGGGAGATGTTATCCTAATCGGCATACAACAAACAAACAAAAAAAAAAAAAAGAAAAAGAAAAAAGAGAGAACCGAAACTAGCATAGGCCCTCTCTCTTTCTTCCTTGATCTCTCTATTATGGTCCCATCCATCGCGGGCAAATCGTCGCCCACAGCCTCTGGATTTTTTTTTAATTAATGATCACTTTATATTGTCTTTAAACTCTCATTATCGAATGGATTTTAAAATTATATGATTTTCATATTCATGTTGGCTTTTATATTAAAAGAATGATAGTCAAATTATCACCATATGTCACGTTGCCGCTTTGTGCCATTGCTGCGGGTGGCTGGACCCTTGTCTGGCTCACAACATCGCGCACTCAATAGCGTGGTTGCACAGAGAGTGAGGAATGTGTACTGTCAAAGGAAGGCGCCCTGCAAGCGGCCACGATAGATGCGAGTTAGATACTTGCCTCTCTCTATTGTGCCTCGGCTTGATGAGGGACGCCGGGCCATTTTCAGATGGTTGGGCAATGGCACCATCATCATGTCACCTCGCTGGCCCTCGTTTGCCAATCTCACCCTTGCGCACGCACTCATTGATACAAAGTTGTAGGAGGTTGGTTGTCGCAACCTAAATTTCGGGTGCACCACCTAAGTTTAGGCTAATGGACTACTAAGTTTTTAAACTTAGCTCGGGCTCTCCCAAGCCCATACCAATTCCCGATTTAAGGTTCAAATATTTAACATGCAAATGATTATTATCTAGGAGTCGCCACTAATTGGTTTACGGTCGATTAGACACCTAAATAAAATAATAGGAGAATTACTTTACTCCTACGAACCAGAAACTAAGGGTACGAGGACTTGGTTATACTATATTTCTTTAATGTCCTTTCGGTACCATTTCTTTTTAATTTTTAAAAATATTTTTAAAGGCAGCTTGGATTTATTTTAACCTAAATTACTATCATGCAATGGGGTGATCACACAGATGCTCAATCATTATTAAATATTAAATAAAATAAATTGCACAAAATGAATTCAATACACTAAAGCAGATAATTTTTTTTTTTATTTGGGTTTGCTTTTATCTCAAAATTAAAACATGCATTCTAACTACATGACTTAATTTTACTAACAAACAAATTCTAATTAAATGAACTTAACATGCAAACTAATTGACATGCACCTAATATTTTGTGTTTTTCCTATTAAGATTCGAAATTAATAAAAACCCTAATTAAACTATCTAAAATGAATAATTTTCTAATTTATTTTAGGAGTTAATTTGACTTAAACCCTATCCTATCTTAAAAGATAAATAAAAATAAAAACTACCAAAGGGAGAACTTGAGAAAGGCAGCAACGAAGGGTGAAGCACGGCTGAGGCGAGGGCATCGGTTCTCGGGTAGAGGCGGTGGTACGGATTGCTGCGGTGTCAGTGACGTTGGAGACGTTGGTGTAGGTTGCAGGTTGTCAGGTGGAGGCCGGTGATGTGTCTTCTGGCGTCTGGCACCGCAGGTCACAACGAGCGCTAGGTAGAGGTTGGTGCTCGGTTGCAGCGACATCGTGGACGTCGGGCGCTAGTGGAGCAAGGGCTAGCTGCAGGAGCGGAGTAGCGATGCGGCGTCTGGATGGGCGGCGAAGCGGCAACACGAGCTCTTGTGGCGTCGACAATCGTGTCAGGGAAACTCAGCAACAGAGGGTACACCGGGCAGGAGAGACAATAGAATAGGGGAGTCGCTTGGGGGAGACTCTAATAAGCACAGCGGCAGCTTCGTCGGGCGGAGCAGAGTTGTGGCATCCGGCGAGTAGGGGAATCGAGTTGCGGCAAGGGAGCAGCTACGCATATTGATGGCAGGGCCGGATGTCACGGCGAGATGCCCGACGGGATGCGGCAGTGGCTAGCGCGGCACAAACAGAGGACACGCAAGCCGGTGTGGGAGTTCACGCGGTGCGGGGATCAGCGACAGGCTCAGATCTGTTTGCGGGCTAGCGTTGGCATGGTGGTGGAGCGGCAGCGACGATTGGTGCAGCGGAGGCTGGTAGTGCAGGCGAGGCGTTGCGAGGAGGCTACTGTGAGTTGCTGAAAATCGGTGTAGGCGGCAAGTGCAGGGGGAGGAAGACGATGTCCCCACTTTTTGCTTTGTTGACCTGTCACTCTCACCTCTCCCATTGTTGTTTCCTCTCTCTCTCCTTTACTTTCCGCAGGACTTTTCTTCCCTTTTTTTCACTTTTTGACCTTTTCTCTTCTTTTTCTTTCGACGAGGAGAAACCCTAGAAAAAGCCCCCCATTCTTCACCATAGACGGCCCCTTTTATAGGCAAAAAACGTGATCTTCGTCTCGAAGATTGCATATAACCTCCAGATCACAAAAATCTTCTTTTATAATAATTTCTTCATCTCCCGAATATTCTCTACTGATTTTATCACCTAAAGATAAGATTGCAACCCAATTTTCTTAAATTCTAAATATCATTTTAAATCCCTATTTAGGTAATTTTTGTCATTAAAAGAAAACGTGCTCAGGCCAATTTACTTGTTTCATGGGCTTAGTCCGGCCTGCCAAGTTAAAGCTCATAACCATTAATTTGAATCTATCCACCACCGATCCAATAAAATGCAAGAAATGTAAGTTAAAAATAAATGCACCTAAATCTATATGCAATTAATTTTTTTTAGGGATAAAATTGACCCATAATTTTCTATGCAATAAATAAATGATCGGATCGCTAAAATTTATCAACATTGGTATTATTGTCCCAGTTTAATTTTAATTATCAAGCATTATAAACACTTGCCATGTAAAACGTTCTCTTCTTGACCATAAATCTTGGAGGATTTTGCTTCCAACTATACTGAGCATCTCAATGCTTGTATTTCGATGATTTGAACTTCCAAAAACTTTAATTATCACAATGGGCCTGTAGAAAGGAGAAATGCTATTTGTAGATAGTCAGATTATGGTGGGATTAATTCCAAAGTAAATATCTACAAATCATCTTGCCTATGCAATTTACGATGTAGCATTTTGCTGTCATATTCATACTTCACCCAAAAATAAAATAAAATAAAGTTAAAAAAATAAAATGAAGAGGCTTGAAAAGCTGGTGATTGTTAATGGATGGATTCTTGACGAAAATGAAATTAGCCACTTAGCCGGTGCCGCCAAGGACCCCCTTTAGCTTCTTAACCTGGGATCATCAAGGAAAGTGGTGGCCTCCACCAACTCAAAAGGAAAATTATTAGCAAACAGAGCAAAGCCCAGGGCTCGGACTGCTGAAGCTTAGTATGGCAAGTGCTGGACCTTTACCAGCATTCAATTGGAAGTGCAATAGCCCTAAGAGGGAAAATCATGCTTTTCCCTTTTTTGAGGTTCTTCAAGGAGATGGTGTTTGCCGGTGACAAGATGAACCCGGCACAGATCGACCCTCGGAGGATGATGAGGACCTCCAAGCCGCTTGGGTGCATGCATTGGGATGACCCCACTGGGTCCATATTGAAATTAATGGTTGCAACCAATCTGTATCCGTAGAGGATAGAGGCCAAATAGCTGTTGACCATATTCACGACTTATCTTAAAAGTTGCAAAGAAGGTTCAATCCATATGGGAATGTTTATAAGTTCTATCTTGCAAGTTTACTTAACTACAATGGAGCACTACACCACCAATAAACCGATAAGTACATAAAATTATTTGTCACAAACGATACTTCTCTAATTCTAATTGAATGAATCTCTTCTCCTATCAATACAAAAGTAGTTTTCTCATAAATTTTCCTTATGAGAAAAACACAAATAGAAGTCCTTTTGATGATGCCAGAATTTTCGTCGGCAAATCGAACATTCATTCATTTTTATTTTTTTATGTAAAAACAAGAAGTACATGAAACTAATAAAAATTGTTAAGTAAACATTGGGCCCATCTCACTACAGCCTCGCTTCCACATATTCGTATCTTATATGTATGCATTCGGCGGGGTAGAATAGAACAGAGAGGACGCACATACACAGAGCTCAGCGAATTCTCTCTCGCATCATCATTTTCCAGGAGCTTCTAGGTCGCCATTCCCTCTTCATACTCGGCCACCTCCACTCCACCGGTAGCCTCTGCTCGTCTCTGATCGCCGACCACCATAGTCTCTTTGCATTTGAACCTCAGAGAATAAAGTAGAGAGTATAGGGAAGGAATTCTCATGTTCAGTTGTGATTCTATCTTGATTTCCTCTATGCATGCTTACCCTTCTCTCTGTCACCGATTGTCATTGCAGGCCACTTCCTCAACACCACCAGCTTCGCAGCCACAGGAAGTGCTCTCTTCGCTTGTGTTTTCGAGCTAACTTCATCAAAGTGCTTGATTCTCCATCTCCCTCCTTTAGTCCGTTCTAGTATTTGGTGCTACAACTCCTGAAGATTCACTCCTCTAATTTGATCTCCAATCGCGGTCAGATGTTACTCTTCGTCAAGGTAAATCAACATACTCTGTTTCTGCTGAAGATAAAGACCAAGTACTCAATTCCACCAGTGTGAAATCTGGTCGCGTTTGAGGCTTTCCTGATGACCTTGAGCATGCTGAGTTGCCTCTTTGTGATAAGATCTCTTCCTTATTTCTGCATCTAGATCTTTTGACAGAAATATCTATGACCTGTTTGATCAAATTCCTGAACTAGATCAGTGTGTGTTTCCATTCATATTCTGATTGAGAGCTTCCCTTTGCTTGATCGATACATTAGTTTTGTTGTATAGACTTTAGTTGCATTTCATTTCCTTTCATTTAACAAGTTAGTAGCTATTCGTTTTAGGATTTGTTATTGAAATTCTCGGATTAGATGCATATCCAGTGTGTACCTAAGATAAATCTGATATCGAAGTATTCCAGAATTTAGACCAAGGGCATCTTGAACGAAAATGAATCGATCCATTCACATTTACTTCTTATGCTTCACAATATGTTGATCTATGTTTATGTGCCCAACTACAAACATATTATGAAAAAATATTGCTGGGTTTGTTCTCTGTACATGGTGAGATCGCAAGCGTATTGAACGAATGCTAATATCTTGAATCTTGGCTGCATGCTGCAAGAGCATTGAGCTGCTGCTCTAGTCATCACATACACATTCATTTTGGGTGGACAATGTTACTAATTGGTTCATCTTCATATCCGTTGAGTTGTTGATGTGGTCACCTTGTTGTGTTCGTACCAATGTGTTATGCTACAGATTATGTCTATTCTGTGCATGCTTGCTGTTCATATGTCCTGGTATGTGGAATTGTTTAATTGTGTCATTGATGTGCTGTTCGTTCATGCCAAGCAGTTGCTGTCCAAATTTCGTCTTTCATTTTTTTCTGTTCCATTTTGGCGAGCCTCTATGTTGAGGCTGAAGAATTCAGAGTTGTAACGGCCCAGTATGAGGAGACCATTGTTCAAATGCCTTTAGATTTTGTTTATTTCATAAAAACTGAATAATTTGAAGATCATTTTCCTAAAAATGTTGGTATCTTTCAAGACATTTATGTAATTTCAAACTAATCATAGGAGAAGGAATAATAAATAATAAAAAAATCTTGTAGAAAGTAAGTTATTAGCAACATTTTATAAGTGAACCGTTAATTTCACGAAGCTATATCATTGTTTGAAAAGTTTTCGCTAAATAAATTTCTTGCGTAGCAGAATTTGTTTCTTTAAACGATCGGAAAAGAAAATTATAATATGATTTATTCGTGTCCACTCATCTACTAATAAAGAAATGTCCCGTGGAGCAGAGTAATACCGTGGTTATTTGAGGCCATCGCTGTATGAGTATCATCAGGGATAAAGCCTCGATAACGAAGCACTGCCGTGAAGGTGCTCGCAGAAGACTCGAAACAAGAAAAAACGCTAAAACAGGGAATTATCAAGTCCGTCTCTGCAAGGGCAGTTTTAGGCGAAACCCGCATTTCCGTGGCAGCCACTGAGGTGCGGGACGAAAGTCAAGAATTTCAGGAATGGATGAATAAAGGTTTGAACAAAAACAGCAAGCTCTTGAACAACCAAAATAGAGGAGCTAACAACAGAGCCTCTCGGTCAAACTTGTCAAAGCCGATGCTAGCGATCGCATGAGGTTGAGTTGGAGTCGGCAATGGTGGCATTGCTCTGGAAACTCAGCTGGCGTTACAGTGAGGGAGAAGAATTATGTCACACCCCAAACCCCGAGCGCGTGCCCATCCCTACCTGGTTGATAATAATTTGCGACTTCCTAGGACGAGTCGTCGATCCTTTCCATTTTATTGCACATGTGGAAGCAAAAAGAAATCCCCTGACCGTAATTATCTCGAAATAGAAAAGCAGGATACGAATTCACAGAACAAACATGCTTTTATATTCACATAATGTCAAGTACAAGGTCTATGACTAAAAGGCCACAAAAACCAACTTTCCAAAAAGAGATGGTCCTAGCTGACCTACACTTCACATCTCCTCCTCTCGGCTCCAGGTCCTCCACTCGACAACTCTGAAAATGTTGTCCCACAACGGGGCGAGATATCATCTCAGCGAGTCTAAGCTCTAAACCCCAATTAGGAGGGAAATACGCCTAGAAGTGTCCTAATCACACAATCACACAATCAATGAGACTTACCTTGTCATAGATCCATCTTGCAGGTCAGTACAATTTATATTCTAGACAACATGAGAGCATGAGCAACAAATAAGCTCCAATAACTGAAACGCCACACTCAATTAATCATGCGTTCCTAGTTTTGATCTCGGCATATAGCATGGCCTGCTCTCTGTTCGGCGGTCTTCTGGCATTGCCAGGCATCGTCTCATCCCATTGAGCACAACAAGTCTCTTTATTAGACAGCTTTCCCAAAGGAGCATCGTCTCCCCCCTTGGAGCACAACTTCGTCACTACGTCGACGGCATTCCCGAAGGAGCATCGGTCCAATCGGCCCAATCTCTACTGCGACCGACATCCATTGCACAAGCATCCCATATAGGGGCACGTCCAGCTCAACAGCCCGGGATGGTTTCCTCTTAACCAACACACGACAATTCAATATTGGCCCGGACACTTTGCATTTCACTCAAATGCCCCGATTAAAATAGTAATCCTGGCCTATTTCCTTCGTATTAGAAATTCACATGAAATTACTCGTGTGTGGGTACACGGTCAACTTGACCTAGAAAAATTGATATTATTCCTTTTTGAAATCCCACTATTTCATATAGTACTAAAAACCATTTTCGGTGTCAAAACCCGACACCCGGGATTTTTTGAATAAACATTGAAAATTCACAATCTTTGGAATTAAATACCAAAATCCAATCAGCATTCAATTTACATAACTTAACACTCAATTACAGAAATTAATCACACCATTGCAATCGGCACGAAATTCCGGTCATTGGCTATCCCGGCCTAATTTCCGGAAAATATTTAATAATTAAATAATTTCGAAAATTAATAGAATAAATCAATTCAATTTCTAAAAATACTAACCTAGGCCAAAGTTATTGAATTAATAACCAATACGGACTCGGAAAACTCCCGAACCCTTATAGATAAACTGTACAATTTATTTAGGCCTTAGCTAAACCATGCTAACCACCTAACATGCTCAATTAAATAATTACATTTCTAATTTAATCTAACTAACCACCTAATTCCTAATAAAATAAATCTAAACACTCCTTAAACGTCATTAAACTACTAAGCAGAGTTTATAGTATAAACTCACCAGTTAATTGCGGAAACCGGTTCACTGCGACGACGGCGCGACGGCGGTCGAAATCTAAATTTTCGGCGGCGTTAGTGGACTTGGGCTGGGCCTAAAACGGGCCCAACAAATCTTAGCCTAAGCTGAGATTAGTTGCTGAATTGGGTTGGGCTTGTAGCGGGCTGACTTCGTGGGCTTCAAATGGCGCGAGCTTGGGATTTGCTTAATTGGGTTGGCTGAGGTTGGGCTGGGCTTGACTGAAAATAGAACTTGTTGGGCTTCTGGACTTCAAGTGGGCCAAAGGAAGCTCAGGCCAGTTGAAATCGGCCACAAGCTCGTTGCTGGGCTTGCAATTTTCAGACGTGAAGTTGGACCGATTCGTTGAGGCCTCGGTGGAAGGGAACGGCAAGATGAAAGCTGGGCCGCGGGCATGAAGGCGCTGAACTGATTCGGTCTTCGGTTCGGTAGGAAGCTGCTCGGTCCTCAATCAAAGCAAGTTTGGAGAAGCTTTGACCGAAGAAGATGAAAAAACGAGCAGGTGGCAGCAACTAAACACGAGCTGATTCGGCGGTCTTCGATGGAGCTCCACGGCAAGGGTTTTGACCGAGAGAAGACGTGGCCAAAGAAGCTGGACTTCGGTGAGCTTGCAAGCGCTGGACTCTTCGATTATGGAGAAGCAGCTGACGTCCAGTTGGTAAGGTTCTTTGGGGGGTCAACCGAGTGATATTTGTTGACTGAAGATGGGCGCACGCTGGACGTGTGGCAGCTACTGGCTGAGACTTGAATTTGAATGGAGATGCATGAAGCTAAGGGAAACGTGGGGATGGGTTGCTTCGGTGATGGGAAGGAAAAAGACAGAAGATGGTGCTTCGGTTTTTCTCGAGGGAAAGGGGAACAAATGAAAGTAAAAACAGAATAGAAAAGATAAGAGAGAGAAGCCGAAGGAAATGAAAGAGAAGCCACCCGAAAAAGATCGGCCAGCAGAGGCGTGCCTGAGCAGCTTAGAAGGAAAAGGCCAAAAGTCAAAGAAATATCTCAATCCATTAAAGCTTTGTCCCCCCTTTGGTCTTCATGCATATCTCCTTGTACCTTAATTCTTTCTAGCCTAAAATTCCATAAATAATCCAATTTAAATGTCAAAAATGCAGCCCCAAGCTTAAATCCGAATTTCACATTTTTGGCACTCAATTTCAGCTTCTCTTCAATTCCTCAAATTTGAAATCCAATTAAAGACCAAAATGAGACAGTCCTTCAATCTCACAAATTTCCCTAGATTCCGAATTCTAATTCATTTTTCTCGGTATCCGATTTTCTGAACAAACAAATCCGGCTGAGATCCAATTCGAATTCAGAAAAAAAAAAAAAAAAAGCCCAAACAACTTCTATTAACTGATTCTCTTACACCAGATGTCAAAAGTCTCTTCAAATTTGCCAATCCAAGTTTCCGCTCATTCTCCGCATCGTCTGCAACGATTTTCCGTAAAAATCCCAAACTCGCCGGAAATTCCTCGAAAGATGTGTCGACGTTCCTAGAATGACTCATGACGCGATAGGACTTTCAATTTCTGAAATCGAATTCAAACTCATGGTTATTTTCACTTCGACACATTTTTAGCGTGACCTAGACTACCAGGTAGTTTTTAGAACTTTTTAATGCAAATAACCTGTGGTCGATTTTCTTCGAGCCAAAATGAACCTATTCGACACAATGACAACTCTTGATTGTCATGAAAACTCGAGCATCCAAATACGGACACAGGGTATCAAAACGATAGTAAAATCAAATTAGTGCCGGTCGACGAGAATTTTCCAATTTAGTGGAGTCACCCACGATCGGCCACATATCTCAGTCGAACCAACCTATCTTTGATCTCAATTCAGTTTTATACTGTGCCGTAATGGCCTCTAAAGATAAGCACGGTCGAGAAGTCGATTCTTGATCGAATTCTCAAGTCTATTTGCCTTAAAATCTCTTATTGGCTTCCCCAGATAGTCTAGTTATCTTGTGAGTGGCCAACTCCGAGAAAAACACTATAATCGCGTCGATGAAAAGCCCAATTTATCTTATCGAAATCAGGACCTGAAAATCAGGATGTCACAAATCATCAGAGCTCCCTGATGCTGGTAGGAGAGCTCGTGAGATAAAAAGCCACCGAGAGGGCCCATTGGTCCTGTTGGCGTTTGTAGATGAATCCAGGTGCGACGAAGGTGGAGGTCAGGGTAGGAAGAGAATGGTCTCCACGAGTGATTCCAAATCCGAGAGAATAAATGGAGAGGGAGTTCCTCTCTCTCTCTCTCTCTCTCTCTCTCTCTGTGTGCTGGTGTGTGCCTCATTTCTTGCAGGTGCTTATGAGTGGCAGTCGGGAGAGGGAGGTTCAGAGAGAAGATCTGGTCATGGTAGAATCTGGAGGGGGTAGGCGAGATTGAATGCAGCCGCAAAGGAGATCCAGAGGAGGAACTCGCTCCTGAGTGCGCGTCTTCTCCCGCAAAATTGCAGAGAATCCCTTCAACCATCGGAGCGTGGATTCCCCTCCCCTTAGCAATGTGTATGACGTTGGCTTTTTAAAGTAAGTTCTTTAGGTTGTCGATCATATTCAGCAGATCGTCGTAGAGGAACGAATAGTTCGTTGGTTATACCGAAAAACTTTAAACAATGTTTTTTTAGGAAAGATAGTTGAGTATGACGCATGATTTCAAGTATCCTGGACTCCAGTTAAGAGAAATACTATAATTGCAGGAGTGCCAACTTAGTCTAATCAACATTTCCGCCTCTTGAGTAAACTTATATATCATGATACCAGTTTTCTGAAAACCAAATCACCATCAAATCTTTGAAGGTATTTGGAAAATAACCCAGTCAGTCCTAAATTTTATTTTACATATGCCAATTCAATCATAGACTTTTCAATAAAAATTGGTCGAAATCATTGATATGGCGATCCAGTAATCATGGGCGTCCCACGTGGTACTCTGTCACATCAATGACTTTCAGTGAAAGTTGGCCGAAATGACTACATTAAAATTTCGAGTAACTATTTAGAATTAAATTGGTAAAATTGAAAATTTAGAATTGAATTAGCATCAATAAAATAAGTCTAAAACTAATTGGACAAAAATGTTCTAATGACTACATTAGGTATTTAGCGTGCATTTGGTTCACAAAAATGTTCTAATGAAAACCGTCTTTTGTTTTCATCTTCCACTTTCTTGATAATATGGTTGGTGAGTGAAAAAAAGAAGGAGTTTTCAAAGGGAATAAAAATTATAAAAGCATTTTTGGTGTCATTTATAAAATAAGTTCAATTTTGGTTATTTTTAATTTTAATGTTCAGAGTTTAGAAAAGACAACAACCAAAATTCCCACCAAACGTTTTTCATTGAGAACTTTGGAGATGAAAACAAGAAATTGGAGAATTTCCATTGTATAACTATATTTTGGATAAAAGCTATCTCTTTATAAGGACTATATCTAGAATCAAATGAAGCTCTTTACTTTTACTTTTTGGCTTGACAAAAGTAGAATGCTAATTTTGCTAATGAATTATACGACAAAGAATCGCAAATTAAGTGGCCTGAATAGCTTTCCCAAGCCCAAGAAGCAATTTAACTTGCTAAAAACTCAACTTGATCATGGTGTCAATTACCAAGGGATGAAATGAACTTTATAGTAAGAAAGAGGGACAGAGCCATCAAATTCAAGTTCTTTGCTTTTGTTTTTTAGCTTCACAAAAGTGAGGTGCTCATTTTGCTGATGAATTATGTGACTAAAGACTTGCAAATTAAGTTGCCCAAATAGCATTTTAGAGCCCAAGAAGCAACTTAACTTGGTATAGACTCAACTTAATTATGATGTCAACTATCAAGGGATGGAATGAACTCTATAATAAGAAAGAATGATGGAGTCATCAAATTGAAGTTCGTTGCGTTTGTTTTTGGGCTTGATAAAAGTAAGGTGCTCATTTTGCAAATGTATTATACAACTAAAGGCTTGCAAATTAAGTTGCTCAAATAGCATTTTTAAGCCCAAGAAGCAACTTAACTTGGTATAGACTCAACTTGATCATGGTGCCAATTGTCAAGGGATGGAATGAACTCTATAGTAAGAAAGAAGGATAGACTCATCAAATTGAAGTCCTTTACTTTTACTTTTGGGCTTGACAACAGTTAGGTGCCAATTTTGTTGATGAATTATACGACTAAAGACTTGCAAATTAAGTTGCATGAACAGTTTTTTCAAGCCAAGAAGCAACTTAACTTGGTATAAACTCAACTTGATCATGATGTCAATCGTCAAGGGATGTAACGAACCCCGTAGTAAGAAAGAATGATGGAGTCATCAAATTAACGTTATTCACTCTTTTTTTTTTTCTGTGCTTGATAAAGTGACGTGCTCATTTTGTTGATGAATTATAAAACTAAAGGCCTGCAAATTAAGTTGCTCGAATAGCATTTTCAAGTCCAAGAAGCAACTTAACTTATAGGCTCAACTTGATCATGGTGTCAACTGTCAAGGGTGGAATGAACTATATAGTAAGAAAGAAGGACTGAATCATCAAATTCAAGTTCATTACTTTTGTTTTTGGGCTTGACAAAAGTGAGGTGCTCATTTTGCTGATGAATTATGTGACTAAAGGCTTGCGAACTAAGTCACTTGAATGTGTTTTCAAGCCCAAGAAGCAACTTAACTTGGTATAGACTCAACTTGATCATGGTGTCAACTGTCAAGGGATAGAATGAACTCTATAGTGAGAAAGAGAGACAAGTCATCAAATTGAAGTTTTTTACTTTTGCTTTTGGGCTTGACAAAAGTGAGGTGCTCATTTTGCTAATGAATTATATGAATAAAGACTTACAAATTAAGTTGCCCGGATAGCTTTTCCAAGCCCAAGAAGCAACTTAACTCGGTAAAGACTCAACTTGATCATGATGTCAACTATCAAGGGATGAAATGAACTTTATAGTAAGAAAGAGGGACAGAGTCATCAAATTGAAGTTCTTTACTTTTTTTTTTGGGCTTGACAAAAGTGAAGTGTTCATTTTGTTGATTAATTATGTGTTAATGAAGATAGATACCAATGTAGTTTTTTTGTTTCGAGTCTATTTTATCAATTTTAGGCATAAGTTACTAATGTGGATGCGATCACTCTACGTGGTATAAATGGCTAAAGTGTGCAATTTTCAATAACTTTTATAATATTTTTTCAAATTTTAATTATTTTTTACTTTTTTTACTTTTTTGTTTCCCACTATGGTTGGTGAGGGTCGCTAGAGCTAATGAGCCCCTGAGCGAGGACCACAAAGCCCCCGCCAACCACCAGTGAGGGTTTCAGCCCTCACCTGGCCTCATCCAAATTTGGATGATGCCATCATGACTGCAAGCAAGGCTGCCTTGCCCAAATCTAGGCAAGTCTAGCCTTGCTGGCAACAGGCAAAGGCCTACTCACCTGCAGCTAGTGAGGCCTTGGCTGCCTTCACCTAAGGCTAGCAAGGCAACCTAGCTTGGGTGAGCCTGCCCCATAGATCGCCGGTGAAGGCGGCCATGGCCTCGCTAGCCATGGGCAAGGCCATGCAAGGGCTTTCATGTCTCTCGCCCAGTGGCTAGTGAGCTCTGGCGACCCTCGCCGGCCACAGTGGGAAACAAAAGGAATAAAAGAAAGCAAAACAATAAAGAAAAGGAAGAGAAAAGAAAAGAACAATAAAAACTAATAAAACTTTGAAGAAATATTAAAAATTATCTACGTTAACATCGATTGTGCTATATAAGATTGATGACATCCACGTCAGCAATTTCTAGCTAAAAATTGATCGGATGAATTTAATTGGCAAAACATTTTAAGGTTTAGTATTCAATTGATAAAATTAAATTGTTTAAAACTAAATTGGTTAAAATGTGATTGGTTTAAGAATTTTCTGACAATTTTCTCGCTAGAATAGGCAAAAGAGAATGTATGTGGAGCCTATGAAACTTGAGAACGTATCTCCCACGAACAAGGAAGGATCTGCACCCTTTGAAGTTTAGGAGGGTTTTCGGCATGGGAGTTTTTTATGACAAAAATGTTAGACGTAAAAATTCATATGTGGAAGCTAGGATCAATTGAAGACAAACCTCTAGCCATTGTTCTTGTTCGCGTTCGTTAGAAAAACTTGAAATCAAAGAAAATTGGGGACACTCTACTACCCCAATTCACTCTCGTACTGATGGTGTATTCTGAATGAGAGAGTTGAGTTAGACCTTGTCATCACCCGTTAGAAATAAACGTACGTTCCTTTTTATATTCCGTCTCCCATCAAAACGGTTACCAAATGGGTGGTTGTCACGAAAGGGTACGAAGCATGGAAAAACTTTATGTCGAACAGTCGCAACTTTAAGAGAAAATGTGGGTCTAAAATGTGGGATCACAAAAAATAAATAACATTCTCCCACTTGATCCCATCATTTTCATCATACGGATTATCCAACTAATTTCACAAAAACTTTATGCTTAAAGAAAAGAAACAAAACACATGGATTATGGCGACATGTCCTCTAAGAGTGAGTAATATCTTCTATGTATCACAATGCACCTTACTTCTTTAATGTCAGCCTATATGTGACAACAAATCTTAATGAATAAACCCATGTTTATTCCAGAACCAAGGATAAATGTTATTCTCATAAACAACAAAATGTGTACACAAAAATTGAGAATCAACATTACAACTGAATAAGAGTTTCATACAACAAAAAAATGTTCATATGACGACAAATTACATGATGGGACCTATTCCCATACTAGTTACATGATCCTTATACTTTATTGGTGGCATGCCTTTAGTTAAAGGATCGGCTATCATCAATTCAGTGCTAACGTGTTCAATGACCACTTTATTCTCCTTAACATGTTCCCTTATGGCTATATACTTAATGTCGATATGCTTACTTCGACTGCCACTTTTGGCATTTTTAGCCATAAAAACTGCAGCTGAATTGTCACAATATATTCTTAATTGCCTAGAAATAGAATCAACAATTCTAAGTCCAGCAATGAAACTCTTCAACCATACACCATGCTAGGTAGCCTCAAAACAAGAAACGAACTCAGCCTCCATAGTGGAAGTAGCAGTCAAAGTCTACTTGGCACTTCTCCATGACACGGCTTCGCCAGCTAGCATGAAAATGTATCCAGATGTTGATTTTCGTGAATCAACGCAACCCGCGAAGTCCGCATTCGAATAACCGACCACTTTCAGGTTGTTAGTCCGTCTATACATAAGCATATAATCTTTGGTACCTTGAAGGTATTTCAACACTTTCTTTGCAGCTCTCCAGTGGTCTAAACTTGGATTACTCTGATATCTTCCCAACATTCTCACAGCAAAAGCGATGTCAGGTCGAGTGCAAACCTGAGCATACATCAAGCTTCCAACAGCAAAAGCATATGGAATGTTGTACATTTGTTCCCTTTCTAGATCATTCTTCGGGCATTGGTTCAAATTGAACCTGTCACCCTTCACAATGGGTGCTATACTTGGTGAACAATCTTTCATCCGAAATCTCTCTAGGACCTTATTGATATAGGTTTCTTGAGAGTCCTAAAATTCCTCGAGGTCTATCTCTATGGATCTTAATGCCTATGACATAAGATGTCTCACCCATATCCTTCTTGTCAAAACTCTTAAAGAGGAATTGTTTCACCTCATGTAGTAACCCCTTATCATTGGTTGCAAGTAGTATATCATCCACATACTGCACAAGGAAACAAATTTTGCTCCCACTGACCTTCTGGTATATACATTGATCCATGACATTCTCTATAAAACCAAATGAATAGATGACATCATGAAACCTTAAGTACCATTGGCGGAATGCTTGTTTCAAGCCATATATAGATTTCTTAAGTTTGCACACCAAATGCTCACATTTACTAGAGGAGAATCCTTCAGGTTGTTTCATGTAAACCTTCTCCTCTAGTTCTCCATTGAGGAACGCCATTTTCACATCCATCTGATGTAATTCCATATCAAAATAGGCAACCAAAGCCAAAACAATCGATTCCTTCCTTTTGAGTGAATCCTTTGGCAACAAGTCTAGCTTTATATCTTTCAATATTATCCAATGAATCCTTCTTAGTTTTGAAGACCCATTTACAACCAATGGCTTTCGCACCATTAGGTAACTGAACCAAATCCCAGACTTTGTTAGATGCCATAGAACTCATCTCTTCCTTCATGGCATTGTACCACAAATTGGATTTATCACTATCTATGGCTTGTGAAAACGTTTCGGGATCATTCTCAGCTCCAATATTGTAGTCAGACTTTTGTAAATACACAATATAATCACTAGGAATAGCCAATTTCCTTATTCTAGCAGATCTTCTCAATATTGGATCAACATTCTCTTGAGAAGCATGTTGCTCAACTGGTTGTTCAACAGTTTCTGGTAATTGCTGAACAATTGGATCCACTAGATCAATATCAACAGGTTGTGGAACTTCAACGATTGTTTGTTCAATAGCCGGCTGAACTTAAGGGGCATTATGAGCAACAACCAACTTTAAACTTGAGGTGGAAGGTTGAGTGTCTGAATGATCTTCCTTAGGAACAAGATCCCTCGGTCGATCGCTCCCACTGATCAAGTCATTTTCAAGAAATTTAGCATTTCTTGATTCCACAATCCTAGTGGTATGAAATGGACAATAAAACCTGTATCCCTTAGACCTTTCGGCATATCCAATGAAATACCCACTTATGGTCCTTGGGTCCAACTTCTTTTCTTGTGGATTATAAATTCTCACTTCAGACGGGCATTCCTAAACGTGCACATGATGTAAACTCGGTTTCCAACCCTTAAATAACTCAAAAGGTGTCTTTGGGACAGCCTTGGTCGGAACTTGGTTTAATATGTACACTGCCGTCTTAAGTGCTTCTGTGCATAAGAATTTAGGAAGTTTGGAGCTGCTAAGCATACTACACACCATGTCTAATAAGGTCCGATTTCTTCTTTCCGCTACGCCATTTTGGTCTAGAGAACCAAGCATAGTATATTGGGCAACTATCCCATGCTCTTGAAGAAATCTTGCAAATGGACCAGGTGCTTGTCCATCTTCAGTGTATCTACCATAGAATTCTCCACCTCTATTTGATCTCACGATCTTAATTTGCTTATTGCATTGTTTCTCTACTTCCGCTTTAAATACCTTAAAGGCATCTAATGCTTCATATTTATTATGAATCAAGTAGAGATACATATAACGTGAATAATCATCTATAAAGGAGATGAAGTATTTCTGACCACATGAAACCATATCCGGACTACAAATATCCGTGTGTATGATTTCTAATATTTTTGTACTTCTCTTGGCACCTTTCTTTGTTTTGTTAATCTGCTTTCCCTTTATGCAGTCCACACAAGTATCACAATCAGTAAAATCTAAAGTACTGAGTACTCCATCATTTACTAATCGCTTAATTCTATGGAGATATGTCCCAATCTCCGGTGCCACAACATAGAGGAATGTTCTTTCACAACACATCGTTTCATACCAGCTTTATCATGAACATGCATCGCATCATAATAGGCATTGTCTTGTAAATTAATTCGAAAAAGACCATCAGACAAAGTACCACTCCCGACAATTTCAAATTTAAATGATAAACATAAGTTTGAATCTGAAAAGTTAAAAGAGTATCCCAAAGGTACAAGTCTTGAAACTGAAATTAAGTTTATAGAAAAACTAGGAACATAAAAGGTCTTTTCCAAATCTAAAACAAAACCACTATTGAGAACTAGTCTATATGTCCCAATAGCTTCCACATGCGAATGCATCTTGTTTCCTGAATAGATGCTTTGTTCACTTCCCATTGGCTTCCTGTGGTTTTGAAAACCCTGCAAGGAATTTGAAATATGGATTGTAGATCCAGAATCAAACCACCAAGTGTTGTGACTTACATCAGTCATATTAGATTCATAACAAACACAAGAGATTGGATTACCTTTCTTCTCGAGCTAGGCCTTAAATTTGACACAATCCTTCCTTATATGCCCATTCTGTTTACAGAAGAAACACTTGGATTCTTTCTTAATGTCAGCTTGGGGAGGTATTTTACCTTTTCCCTTATACTTGCCATAGCCCTTATTCTTTCCTTGTGTTGCCAAATGAGCACTTTCTCCCAATTCCATAATCATTCTTTCTTCCTCTTGAACACACATGGTCATGAGTTCATTAATTGACCATTTATTCTTATGTGTGTTATAAGAAATCTTGAAAGGTGCATACTGTTGTGGGAGAGTGTTCAAAATATAATACACAAAGAAAGATTCAGATATCTCAACCTCAAGGTTCTTAAGCTGAGATGCAATGTTCCTCATTTGCATGATGTGCTCACGCACACCTCTAACACTATTGAGCATCAATGATGAAAACTTCATAATCAGGGTCATGGCATGCACCTTCTCAGAACTTTCAAACTGCGCATCTATGGCCTCCAATAAAGCCTTAGCATTGCTATGCTGAGCATCTATGGCCTCCAATACTAGGAGATATCTTAGCTATAATAAACATGGCACAAACGCGGTTGGACCGCTCCCATTGGTTATAAAGAGCTATCTCAGCTGGAGTGCTTGAATCAGTAGGAGCAGGTGGTTCGTCTTTCCTTATAGCATAGTCAATGTCTATCCACCCCAATTGAAGAAGAACTGACTCCTTCCAAACTTAATAGTTCTCACCTTTCAGTATGGAAACATCAAACTTAAATTCAGAGAAATTCATAGGTTGCGAAACTGCATATCAAATAATCATGCTTATGTCACAAAATTTGGGGCAAATATAAACAAATCATGTTTTACCAATGTAAATATGTCACAATATGAATCACATAACATAAAAACTACATGTGGGCTAAGTTTTTAATTTAAATAGATTCATAATTACTTTATGAAGAAACTACCATATTATATGCCTTTTCCTAATCCCTGTGGGTAAATTAAGAAAAATAATATGATATTTCATCCTAATTAATCATATTAATATAACGAAAATTCATGTGGGATAAAATTCATCATATTAATATAATTAATTACAATCAATGTCCATTTCTAAATATGATCTGGAGGCTTTTAATATACAATTTAATTAATTAAGATGCTGTGGCCACTCCCTAATTAATTAAATATATGGACCATTGGGCATTTAATTTCATGCACAAAATATTCATAAAATACATGAAATGACAAAATAGTAAATAAAAACATCAAAGGGCAGAACAGTAAATAAATTGGTTAAGGGCATGATTGCAAAAATTTAAAATGAATGGGGCAAAAAGGTAAAAGCAGCCGTGGGTGGGAGACGACGGGCGTGTGCCGAGCACGCACGCGTCCAGCGCTCAAGTGCGTGCCGAGCACGCACCAGAATCTGCGCCGGCGCGTGTCCCACACGCCTGCGGTTTAGCGCGCAACGCACGCGCCTGGCAACTGCCGCGCGCGTGGATCCCACGTGTGAAATGGTTGCCGCGCGCATGAGAGCGCGTGGCTCGTGGATTCCACGCGCCTGCAATCGCAGCGCGCGCATGAGCTCCACGCGCCTTCTTCCTCACGAACAGAAGCCTTTCTGTTGGTTTTTTCACAGTTTTCCGTCGCGATTTCAACCCCGTTTCTTCTCTGGCAGCCCATCTCAGACACAAATTAATAGTGGGTTTTGAAGAGCATGCCGACACGACCACATGGGTCCAAGTTTTGGCGAAAATGACTAAAAATTGGCCCCAAATCAGACGAAAATTTTCCCAAAACACAATTCCCCAACCACCGCGACTTCCGCCGCCCGATTAGCCTCCGGCGAACACCGATATGCCGAAATAACTCATGGCTAATATTCCTCATGGCGGTGCGACCGTATGGGTCCGAATTTGAGGGGTGGGTTGCGTGTATTTGCCGGGAATCGGCGAATCTCTCTTGGCCTCAAAACTTCAAGTTATTGTTCATCCTTAAAAAAAAAAAAAAAGGCCGAAAATACACTGAAAACACACAAAAATACAACAAAACAGGCAGAGGCTCTTAACGCGCTCTGATACCAAATGTTAGACGTAAAAATTCATATGCGGAAGCTAGGATCAATTGAAGACAAACCTCCAGCCATTGTTCTTGTTTGCATTCGTCAGAAAAAACCTGAAATCAAAGAAAATTGGGGACACTCTACTACCCCAATTCACTCTCGTACTGATGGTGTATTCTGAATGAGAGAGTTGAGTTAGACCTTGTCACCACCCGTCAGAAATGAACGTATGTTCCTTTTTGTATCCCATCTCCCATCAAAACGGTTACCAAATGGGCGGTTGTCAAGAAAGGGTACGAAGCGTGGAAAAACTTTATGTCAAATAGTCGCAACTTTAAGAGAAAATGTGGGTCTAAAATGTGGGATCACAAAAAATAAATAACAAAAAAATCAATATTTGTGGGTCCACGCTCCTGAAGCATTTCGGGAGTGACGAGGAATGGGCACTATCTAATTACTTCCCTTATGTCAATTTCAGATGACCCCTTACGGTAATCATTCTTGTTCCAATCCTCAAGGATATGTGAATTGAATTGTGACTGTTATATGGAAATTTGGTTCATCTGTAATTTTTTTCTCTCCAAATTCAAATGCTCTGTAGTTTTGTGTTTTCAAGATCTTAACCTTTGCTAGCATTCAAGCTACTTGCTTTTCAGGTAGTTTCATGAGCGAGTCCGTTTCTTGATAATGCCATTTGCCACATGGTGGATAGATCGTCAAGTGACCCTTGATCATGTTGTTTCATGCTTTCAACGGGAGTGAAAATTATAAAAACAACCTTACAAAAAATAAATAAATTATAAAAACAATTTCCACGTCCTCTACAAAATAAGTTCAATTTTGGTCGTTTTCAGTTTTAACGTTCAAAATTTGGAGAACACAACAACCAAAATTTCTACCAAACATATTTCATGGACAATTTTGGAGATGAAAACAAGAAATTGGAGAATTTCTTTTATATAACTATATTTTGCATGAAAGCTGTCTCTTTAGAAAGATTCTACCTTTAATCAATTGAAGTTGTTTGTTTTTGCTTTCGGCCTTCGACAGAATTGAGGTGTTGATTTTGCTGCTACCTTACAGCTAAAGGCTTGCCAATTAGGCTGTCTGAGTAGCTCTCCCAAGCCAAAGAACCAACTTAACTTGATAAAGACTCAACTTGATCATGCTGCAAAGGGATGTAATGAACTCTATAGTAAAAACATGGACAAAGTCATTTTAAAGTAATGGTTCCATCATTAAGAAATGAACCCAATGATCTGTAGCACTAGATATATCAGTTTGGGATTTTTTTTTATGATAAAAAATAAATTTTTGGTAAATTTATCACATATATATCAGTTTAGAGATTTTCGTGGTATAAACTCCTTTTTTTTTTCCGTGTTGAGACACTTTGCATGTGTCATAATACTGTTGAAAAGTTCTTGTCTCATGGTTGTTTTAGTTTAGATCCTCGGGTTTTGATTTTACCATTGTTTTCCTAAAAAGGTGGCTATGTTCATTTGAGATGAAAACAGGTGCTGGGTGAGTGATGTCTTATTGGATAGCTTACACTAAACCTCAATGCTCAAGAAGTTTCAGGGTGAGATGAGCTAATTCAAAGAAATTATACTAGCAAAGAACTTTCAACATGGGTTTAAACTAACACAACTATGAGACAAGAGCTTTTCAACAGAATTATGACACTTGCAAGGTGCCTCAACAGGTAAAAAAGGGGGTTAACATCACGAAAATCTTAAAATAGTATACATGTGATAAATTTATCGTCTGTTAGTTCCCATTAAATTTGGCATTAATTGTTGAGTCAGATGACACGTAACAATTGATAGACATACTAGTTTCAAGTTTTACCATCTCTTTGTCACAGGTATATCAGTTTATGATTTTTCATGATATTTATCCTATTTAAATAATACTAATAGAGAGTAAATTGATCACAAATGAAAAAATTTAGGATTTTGGTTATTAAAAATTAGATTGGAGTAAATTTGTCTCAAATGTACTTGTTGAGGGTTTTTGGTTGTCAAAAAATTATTTTGTATAAATTTATGACAAGTACACCGGTTTAAAGTTTTTCGTGACATTAACTTAATATATATATATATATATATGACAATCTTTAGATCATAAATCTAAGTCCAACCGAATTGTTAAAATTTACACAGGTAAAACATTTGAACTGAACATACACTTTCACCTGGTATCCCTCAACCTCTCACCTTCAGAGAGTTCTGGATACCTTCTGTGGTAGCTTCTACCTCAACATCCAAACCCAAAACCGTAAATGTTTACTCAAAAACCTAAATCTCTACTAGTTCTTCCCTTATCTAAACGACAATGTCAGTTTCTGCTCTACCTAGCCCCCAAATTCTTTTCCCCCCAAAACCCTAAATCAGACCAGTCGCCCCAACCCATTCTCCTTCCAAAACCCACACTATCTTCCCCCTATACAAACTCGCCAGCCCAAAACCCTCAACACCATCCATTCTCCTTCCTTCCAGTCAACTGGAATGCGTCTTCTTTCTGAGAATGGCGGACTTGGAGGAGTCGAAAGTTTGCCTAGCAACGCTCTGCAAAAGGTTGGGAAGAATGTGGTCAAGCAAAGCAATTACGACAGTGGATGATGTTACATATGCAGAAAAGATAAAGGAAGGCCAACTAACTCTAATTGGCCAACTATACCAAAATCCAAAGGTAAATTTCCAAGCATTCAGAACACAATAAGGAGAGTGTGGAAAGTGGAGAATGTTGATATCAATTTGTTAATCCTTGGAATCTATGCATTTCGATTTGCATCAGAAATGGACAAAGAATAATATCTATGGGGCCTTGGTCCTTTGCTAATCGCCTCATGTTATTGAAATCTTGGGAACATAATACAACCCCTGGTTGCTATAATTTTACTTTCTGCACTTTCTGGGTTCATATACATGGTTTACCAGTAGAATGGGTTTCTGAAGAGGTTGTAGTGAGAGTGGCAAAATACATTGGCAAAGGTTTAGAGGTCAAAATAGAGGCTAAAGGACATATGCCATAAAAATAAAATAAAAAATAAAAAAGGAAAGGCAAGAGTTACAGTCGATTTACCCTGTGACATCCCAAATTTTCAACCCTGTCTTCTACTGAATAAATCGGGCATTTCATTGACGCGTCTATAGGGTTATTCTCAGAGCCGATCACTCTCGAGATAACTAGACTATCTGGGGAAACTATTAAGGAATTTTGAGGCAATAGACTTGAGAACTTGATTAGAAATCGGCTTCTCGACCATGTCCATCTTTAGAGGCCATTACGGCACAGTTAAAAATCAATTTGAAATCAGAGATAGACTAGTTCAATAGAGATGTGTGGCTAATTGTGGGTGACCCTACTCAATTAGAAAATTCTCGTCGACCGGCCCTAGATTGATTTTCTTATTGTTTTGGTACCCTGTGTCTGTAGTTGGATCCTCAAGATTTTCACGACAATCGGAAGTCGCCAATGAGTCGAGTGGGTCATAATGGTTCAAAGAAAATCGATCATGGGTCATTTGCACTTAAAATTATATGAAAGTTACCCAGTAGTCTAGGTCATGCTAAAAGCGCGCTGGAGTGAAATTAACCGTCAATTCGAGTCCGATTTCAGAAATTGAAGTTTTGGCCATGTCACAATAAATTCTAGGAGTGTCGACTCAGTCTCAAAAGATTTTTCTGACAACTGGCACTTTTTGGGGAAAAGTCGTCGCCGGGTTGTTTTAGTGCAAAAATTCCGGAGATGGTTTTCAGTCGCAAAATTGAGATGCATGTTGGATGCATGGGTGAAGAAAAATAAAGATTGAGACATTGAGGCATTGATTGATTTTTATGAGAGTCGATTGAGGATGAATTGAGAGAGATTTGATGTGTAATTGATGCCTTGTTACAAAAAAATTCGTGTGCCGCATGAGTAGTGACTTATGGACCAATTCAACTCTCTAGAAGGGGCAATTTGGGATGAAAATGGACTGGTGGATGACAGCTATGTGAAGAGATAAGAGCAAGAGATATTTGTGTTTGAAAAGATCAAGCTTAAGGGGCCCTCACCTTCCACTCTTATCCATCTCTCTCTCACCCCTCTAACCGGTTATGCTCACTCCTCCATCTCTCCATTTTCCTCGCTCGAAGCCAAGAGTAGAGAAGCCACGCCAACACACCACCATTCCACTTCCACGACCAGCTACACTGAAGACCGAAGCCGTGTCCTCCACTAGGCTTTGTCGGCAACAAATCAATTTCCATCTTCACCGGTCAATCTTCAGCGAAAAAGACCACCTTGCTGCATCTGAGTCTGCGCTGCATCAATCCTGGTCGGCCACTCACACCAGCCTCCACCAAAAATCAGACCAGCAGTCTTCACCGTGTGCCAAGTCCACTGAATTCTGCCGTCCGTCGAAGCTACCTGCCGCAGCTGCTTCGCCGTCCACGCGTCCAAGTTGCTTCTACATGGGCTCTCTTCATCATTCGGTTAGCAATCTCCACAGAATTGTAGCCCACGAAGATTGTTTGCCAGTCTTGCTCCCCTTCGGTCTTCACGCCACACCATCACGTGGCCAGCTCCACCGAGGTCTTGCGGTTGACCTCTGTAATTTCCACCAACCTTCGTGTCTTCACCCAGCATCAGCCGCGTCCGCTCCTTCCAATTTGTTGAGTCAACCGAACAAATCCCCTGCAGCTCATCTCAACCGCCGAAGAAATTGATTGGCTGAAGTCGCAGTACCCCCCCAACGAAACAGCTTCGCTTCTTCCTGCCGGCTCCGTTCCAGCATCCCAGCCCGCGGCCTTCATCTGGCCGTGCGAAGTCCACGAAGCCCAACGTTGTGGACCCATTTTCAATAGCAATTCAGGCCCAAATTTCAGACAAAGAACCAGCCCAACATCAATTGGATTGGAAGCCCAGCAATTTCAGTCTTTTGGGTCCAGCAAAGACAGGCCCAATTCAGTTTTATTTCAAGCCCATTTTCAGCAATTGTAGTCTTCAAGCCCAGTTTTTGAAGCTCAATCACAACTAGGCCCAAGTCCAAGAGCAAGCCCATTCCAGTGCAAGAACAAATTTCATTTCAATTGAGATTTGTTGGGCCAAGTCCAAGGCCCAGTCCAAGCCCGCCGGTGTTGTCGAAAGCCCGATTTCGGCCGCCGTTGCGTCGCCGTCATGGTGATTCAATCTCCGCTTTTACCAAGTGAGTTTTACTCACTAATGCTTTATTAGTTTGCTAATTATACTTAAGGTTAGTTAGATTTAATTAAATGCAATTAGGTGGTTAGATTTGTTTAGATCAATTAAATTAGAGACTTAATGATGCATGTTAGGTGGTTAGAAATAGACATTAGCAAGTAGACATGCCATGTTATTTATGGAACGAGTCTCGGTAATTTTCTGGGCTCGTCTCGGCGTCCAATTCGGCATTACGAGCCTAAATTGGATTTTTTATAATTATTTATTTAATTTTCGAAATTAATTATTTAACTATTTATTTTTCCGGAAATTCAACCTAGGATGGCCGGTGACTGGAATTTCATACGATTGTCATGGTGCAGTCCATTTATTTATTTGAGCTTTATTTGGTGCTAAAGTAATTTAGAAGTGAATTTAAGATTTATTCCTAAATCGAATCTGGAGAGGGTCGAGTGGGACCGTAAAGCCACTAGATCTTGAAAGGGTCAGGTGGGACCGTAAAGCCACTAGATCTTGACAGGGTCGGGTGGGACCGTAAAGCTACTAGATCTTGAGAGGGTCGGGTGGGACCGTAAAGCCACTAAATCTAAGGAATTGCTTGGTGTGGGATGAATGACCTAGAAATGGTCCGATTGACATGAAATCGGCTAGGTCGATTTGATCGATGCTTAGATCGGTGATGTGATTGTTTGAGTATCTATTGAATTATACTAATATGCAGATGGAATCTGAGGCCAAGGTAAGTCCTCTAACTCGTGCTGTGTTTAAGCAACTGATTAGTGTATTGGCTTACTAATCGAGTCTTAGGGGGTAGGACTCGCTGGGACGTGGTCTCATTGGTTATTGAATAACCATTTCAGGACCCTGAGGAGAAGCTGAGGAGGAGGAAACTGAAAGGAGGAAAGACTTTTGAAGAAGAAGAGGATCCAGAGAGGGATCTTGAGTATAACCTGGATGTAGACTGAGATCCCATCCCTTTTGTAAACTCTGTTTTAGTGTAGATAGGTGTGAGACAAGTATGCGGTGAATAGTATTGTAAATATACTATGAGTTGTGCTGTTAATGAAAGTGTGGTTGTGAATTTCAATATGAAAAATATGGCATGCTTTTCTATCCCATTGTTTTATTGTCTGGGGATTTATAACTACTTCTGCATGCGTAATAAAATGTAAGGGTCGGCGATACTTAGTCCTGGGATATCGCACTTTAAAATCGACCAATAAGAAGGATGGGCGCGTCTCCGAGGATCGGGGCGTGACATCCCCTTTTTGTGGTATCAAAGCTTAGTTCAGGATTGGAGTGATAAGGAGCGTTAACCATGGGATAGTTAATAGGAAAGGCCTTTAAATTCATGCTGGTGCATGTCTGTGTTAGCTGAGTGCTAAAATTGTTTGTTGTCTGAATCGCTCTGTTTCTAATTCGCTGTTGAATTGGAAGCAGGTGTCAGTTGTTTAAAGTGACACTATGAGCGATTAGGAGCCGAGGACTCCTGTAAAGAGGGCCAGTAGGGCCGTGACTCGGGGAAGAGCGCCGACTAGAGTCGGTACCCGAGGAGGCCGTGGTCGAGCGCCAGCACAGGCTAGCGCGAGTGGAATGATTCCACCTATTGTAGATACTAGAGTAGCACCACCTCTTGTTGGTGTTGGGGTAGCAGCCCCGGGTGAGTAAGGAACTGTCGGGATCAACCAAGCTCTAGATGCTATGCGGCAGATGATGGGGCAACAGGCTCGGGATCAAACTGCCGCTTTTATTGCCGCTGTTGAAGCCACCGCCACTGTCGCTGCCAATGCTACCATTGCTGCCGCAGCTGCCGTCGTACCTGCTGCTGCACCCGCAGTTGCACCTGCCGTCGCCCCTGCTGAAATACTACCAAGAGTTGTGGCCGCTGGGAGGCCAGTTCACTAGTTAGTGGATCAGTTGTTAAAGATGAATCCGCCAAAATTCATGGGTACCAGAGACCCTGAGGCCGCCTCTCTGTGGGTACAGGATTTGGAAAAGGCATTTGCACTTCTGATGTGCAATGAGGAAGAAAACGTGTTACTAGCTGTGTACCAACTTCAAGGTAACGCCAATATATGGTGGAGATCTGCCAAGGATATAGTATTCCCGGAAGGTGTGGTCCAAGTGTGGGACACCTTCCTTAGAGCCTTTAATGATCAGTACTTTTCGAGTACTGCTCGGGAACAAAAGATAGAGGAGTTCTACTGTCTCCGCCAAGGGAGCATGACAGTTGACCAAAATGGGGTCAAGTTTGCAGAACTGTCACAGTATGCTCCTAAATTGATAGAAGACCCTGAAGAGAAAGCTCGGAAGTTCAAAAGTGGTCTTCGTACTGAATTGAAACAACCTTTGCTACCATGGGACTTGAAAGAATACAGAGAGGTTTATCGTTGAGCCTCGATGATAGAGTGAGGATTGAATGATCAAGCTGCCTCGTCGGGGTCGAGATTTGGTGTTAACCAGGAAGCGATCAAGCAAGGGAAAAGGCCGATGTCAGGGAACAGATTCCAAGGTCCGCCTAGCAAGAAGGGTGGTTTTGGTAGGTCAATGACTGATAGAATGGGACCGTGTCGCCTTTGGGGAGACGACATGGGTCGGCACCGTGTCCAGCTAGGATGGGTGCGTGTTATGAATGTGGCCAACAGGGCCACATAGCTAGACATTGTCCCAAGAGGCCAAGGGGACAACCGCAACTACCACCGCCATCGCCACGAGGACAGATCGGAGGGTATGCCCCTTAGAACGTGCCGCAAAGAGGACACCAGAGACCTCCAGCTCAAGGCACGATTTATGCAATCACACAAGGTCAGGCGGAAGCTGCACCTAACGTGATAACAGGTATGGTTTCGCTCAACGACCAACCTGCTTATGCTTTGTTTGATCCAGGAGCAACCCACTCATTTATTGTCGAGCAGTTATATTAAGTTGATATGAGTCAGTCCTATATTATTGGAGTTGGCAATGTGCATATCTACACCCTTGAAAGATAAAGTTATTACTGCTTTGGGTTGTTAGGGGTGCAAGTTAGTGATTGGTGAGCGAGAGGGGAAAATAGATCTTTTAGTCCTAACCATGTATGACTTTGATTTAATAATTGGCATGGACTGACTCACCAATCAACGAGCTAAAATGGACTGCTATCGTAAGACGATTCAGTTTGACGTGATAGAGGGTGAGAGCTTCGAGTTTGTAGGAAGTCGAGGAGGACCCTCGATTGTCTTGATCTCGTCGCAAGAGACAACTTGTCTATTAGACCAGGGTTGTCGAGGGTACCTGGCAACTATCGTGGATACGACAATTGAAGAAATGAAAATGGAAGATATTTCAGTGGTACAGGAGTTTCCAGATGTCTTTCCAAATGAATTGCCAAGGTTACCACCAAAAAGAGAGATTGAGTTTGTAATTGAGTTAGCACCAGGGACAGAACCAATCTCAAAGGCACATTATAGAATGGCATTATTAGAATTGAAAGAACTGAAGGTGCAAATGCAAGAATTATTGGACAAGGGATTTATTCGTCCTAATGCATCGCCTTGGGGAGCACCAGTCCTATTTGTAAAGAAGAAAGATGGTTCATTGCGTTTGTGCATCGATTATAGACAACTCAACCAAGTGACCATTAAGAATAAGTATCCACTCCCAAGGATTGATGATCTGATCGATCAGTTACATGGAGCATCAATGTTATCGAAGATTGATTTAAGGACGGGATATCATCAGTTGAGAATTAAGAAAGAGGATATTCCTAAGTCAGCATTTCGTACTCGGTATGGTCACTTTGAGTTTACAGTGATGCCATTGAGGTTGACGAATGCTCCAGCTGCCTTCATGGATATGATGAACCGAATATTCAAGGAATATCTAGATCAGTTTGTGATCGTGTTCACTGATGATATCTTGGTCTATTCGAGAAGTGACGAAGAGCATGAGAATCATCTGAGATTAGTGCTTCAGACTTCAAGGACCCATCAGTTGTATGCTAAGTTTAGCAAATGCGAGTTTTGGTTGACTCGTGTCACGTTCTTAGGTCATGTGATTTTCGGAGAAGGAATCTCCGTCGACCCGAGCAAGATAAAAGCCGTGATCAATTGGTAGAGACCGACATCAATGACAGAAATCAGAAGTTTTCTGGGATTAGCAGGTTATTACAGACGGTTTGTAGAAGGTTTCTCAGCATTAGCATCGCCTCTAACTAAGCTCACGAAGAAAGACGAGAAGTTCATATGGACAGACAAGTGCGAGCATAGTTTTCAAGAGCTGAAGGAAAAGCTGACTACCGCACCCGTGTTGACGATTCCATCTGGTCCTGGAGGATTCGAGATCTATAGTGATGCGTCATTTAAAGGGTTGAGTTGCGTGCTGATGCAACATGATAGGGTTGTTGCATACGCTTCCCGCCAGTTGAGACCTCATGAATAGAACTATCCAACGCATGACTTAGAACTCGCAGCCATTATCTTTGCCTTGAAGATTTGGAGACACTACTTGTGCGGGGAAAAGTTTCAAATCTTCACGGACCATCAAAGTCTCAAGTATTTATTCTCTCAAAAGGAGTTGAACATGAGACAGCGCAGATGGATGGAATTGCTGAAAGACTACGACTGTGATATTTTATATCACCCAGGGAAGGCAAACAAGGTCGCCGATGCTTTAAGTCAAAAGTCTTCAGTGGCTCAAATATTGATTAAGGAGTGGAACTTAATCGAGAGAGCTCGAGATTCGATATTCAAATTTGAGGTAGGCCACCTTTTGAGTTTTATGGCCACCCTCAGAATTGGACCGGATGTCCAGGTTAGAATCAAACAACTCCAATCGACAGACCCAGATGTACAGAGAATTCTTCAAGAAGACGCAGAGAAAAGAAAAGCTGATTTTCAGATTTCTGATGACAGGACACTAAGATTCCAAGGATGATTGGTTGTACCTGACGATGTAGAGCTTAGAGAAGAGATTTTATCTGAAGCACATCGTAGCAGTTACAGCATTCATCCTAGAAGCACTAAGATGTATTAGAATCTGCGTCAACACTATTGGTGGTCAGGTATGAAGGCGGATATCACCAAACATGTGGCCAAATGTTTGACATGTCAACAAGTAAAAGCTCAACATTGCAAGCCGGGAGGACTTCTGCAACCTCTCGCGATTCCAGAATGGAAATGGGAGCATATCATGATGGATTTCGTGACTGGACTACCAAGGAGTCAAAGAGGGAATGATTCGATCTGGGTGGTAGTCGACAAACTGATAAAGTCGGCTCACTTCATTGCAGTTCGAAAGGACATCAGTTTGGATAGGCATGCAGACCTATATGTGCGTCAGGTAGTTCGAATGCATGGAGTGCCGGTTACGATAACATCTGATAGAGACCCAAGATTTACTGCTGCTTTTTGAAAGAGCTTGCAGAGTGCTCTTGGTACAAAGCTTCAATACAGTACGACTTATCATCCGCAAACGGATGGCTAGTCCGAGAGGACAATTCAGACTCTCGAGGACATGCTGAGAGCTTGTGTAATAGACTTCAAGGGAAGTTGGGAAGATCAACTTCATCTAGTAGAATTTGCCTACAACAACAGTTATCAGCAAAGTATTCAGATGGCTCCATTCGAAGCGTTGTATGGCGGAGCATGCAGAACACCAGTGTGTTGGGATGAGGTCGGGGAAAGAAAAATCACAGGCCCAGAGTTAGTTCAACAGTCAGTAGATGCCGTGACAATGATCAGAGACAGATTAAAGACAGCGTAGAGCAGACAAAAAAGTTATGCAGATAAGCGCCGGACGTCTTTGGAATTCCAAGTTGGTGATCATGTTTTCCTGAAGGTGTCACCAATGAGAGGAACTTCGCGCTTTGGTAAGAAAGGCAAACTGAGTCTGAGGTACGTAGGTCCATTTGAGGTTCTTGAGAGAATCGGGACCTTAGCGTATCGTCTTGCGTTGCCGCCAAGATTGGTGCAAGCGCAAGACGTCTTTCATGTGTCGATGTTAAGGAAGTATGAGCCTGACCGGACCCACGTGCTCAATTTCGAGGAATTGGACATGGATGACCGTGTGTCATATGTCGAAAGACCAGTTCAGATTGTCGATCGCAAATAGCAAGTTCTGCGTACAAAGACCATCCCGTTGGTCAAAGTGGTCTGGCAACACCACGGTACAGAAGGAGCGACATGGGAGACTGAGGAGTCAATGAGAGAATTGTACCCCCACCTTTTTGATCAAGTCTTGTAAGGTTTAAATTTCGAGGACGAAATTTTTATAAGAGGAGAAGAGTTGTGACATCCCAAATTTTCAACCCTGTCTTCTACTGAATAAATCGGGCATTGCATTGACGCGTTTATAGGGTTATTCTCAGAGCTGATCACTCTCGAGATAACTAGACTATATGGGGAAACTACTAAGGAATTTTGAGGCAATAGACTTGAGACCTCGATCAAAAATCGGCTTCTCGACCATGTCCATCTTTAGAGGCCATTACAGCACAGTTAAAATTCAATTTGAAATCAGAGATAGACTGGTTCAACAGAAATGTGTGGCTAATCGTGGGTGACCCCACTAAATTAGAAAATTCTCGTCGACCGGCCCTAGATTGATTTTCTTATTGTTTTCGGTACCCTATGTCCGTAGTTGGATCTTCGAGATTTTCACGACAATCGGAAGTCGCCAATAAGTCGAGTAGGTCATAGTGATTCGAAGAAAATCGATCACGGGTCATTTGCACATAAAAATATCTGAAAGTTACTGAGTAGTCTAGGTCATGCTAAAAGCGCGCCGGAGTGAAATTAACCGTCAATTCGAGTCCGATTTTAGAAATTGAAGTTTTGGCCATGTCAAAATAAATTCTAGGAATGTCGACTCAGTCTTGAAAGATTTTTCTGACAACTGACACTTTTTGGGGAAAAGTCGTCACCGGGTTGTTTTAGTGCAGAAAATGCCGGAGATGGTTTTCAGTCGCAAAATTGAGATGCATGTTGGATGCATGGGTGAAGAAAAATAACGATTGAGACATTGAGGCGTTGATTGATTTTTATGAGAGTCGATTGAGGATGAATTGAGAGAGATTTGATGTGTAATTGATGCCTTGTTACAAAAAAATTCGTGTGCCCCATGAGTAGTGACTTATGGACCAATTCAACTCTCTAGATGGGGCAATTTGGGATGAAAATGGACTCGTGGATGATAGCCATGTGAAGAGATAAGAGCAAGAGATATTTGTGTTTGAAAAGATCAAGCATAAGGGGCCCTCACCATCCACTCTTATCCATCTCTCTCTCACCCCTCTAACCGGTTACGCTCACTCCTCCATCTCTCCATTTTCCTCGCACGAAACCAAGAGTAGAGAAGCCGCGCCAGCACACCCATCTCCGCGCGTCCCTCAGCCCCACGCCAACACACCACCGTTCCGCTTCCACGACCAGCTGCACTGAAGACCGAAGCCGCGTCCTCCACTAGGCTTTGTCGGCAACAAATCAATTTCCATCTTCACCGGTCAATCTTCAGCGAAGAAGACCACCTTGCTGCATCTGAGTCGACGCTGCATCAATCCTGGTCGGCCACTCACACCAGCCTCCACCAAAAATCAGAACAGCAGTCTTCACCGTGTGCCAAGTCCACCGAATTCTGCCGTCCACCGAAGCTACCTGCCGCAGCTGCTTCGCCGTCCACGCGTCCAAGTTGCTTCTGCATGGGCTCTCTTCATCATTCGGTTAGCAATCTCCACAGAATTGTAGCCCACGAAGATCGTTTGCCAGTCTTGCTCCCCTTCGGTCTTCATGCCACACCATCACGTGGCCAGCTCCACCGAGGTCTTGCGGTTGACCTCTGTAATTTCCACCAACCTTCGTGTCTTCACCCAGCATCAGCCGCGTCCGCTCCTTCCAATTTGTTGAGTCAACCGAACAAATCCCGTGCAGCTCATCTCAACCGCCGAAGAAATTGATTGGCTGAAGTCGCAGTACCCTCCAACGAAACTGCTTCGCTTCTTCCTGCCGACTCCGTTCCAGCAGCCCAGCCCGCGGCCTTCATCTGGCCGTGCGAAGTCCACGACGCCCAGCGTCGTGGACCCATTTTCAATAGCAATTCAGGCCCAAATTTCAGACCAAGAACCAGCCCAACATCAATTGGATTGGAAGCCCAGCAAAGACAGGCCCAATTTAGTTTTATTTCAAGCCCATTTTCAGTAATTGTAGTCTTCAAGCCCAGTTTTTGAAGCTCAATCACAGCTAGGCCCAAGTCCAAGAGCAAGCCCATTCCAGTGCAAGAACAAATCTCATTTCAATTGAGATTTGTTGGGCCAAGTCCAAGGCCCAGTCCAAGCCCGCCGGTGTTGTCGAAAGCCCGATTTCGGCCGCTGTCGCGTCGCCGTCATGGTGATTCAATATCCGCTTTTACCAAGTGAGTTTTACTCACGAATGCTTTATTAGTTTGCTAATTATACTTAAGGTTGGTTAGATTTAATTAAATGCGTCGCCGTATTGGCTTACTAATCGAGTCTTAGGGGGTAGGACTCGCTGAGACGTGGTCTCATTGGTTATTGAATAACCATTTAAGGACCCTGAGGAGAAGCTGAGGAGGAGGAACCTGAAGGGAGGAAAGACTTTTGAAGAAGAAGAGGATCCGGAGAGGGATCTTGAGTATAACCCGGATGTGGACTGAGATCCCATCTCTTTTGTAAACCCTGTCTTAGTGTAGATAGGTGTGAGACAAGTATGCGGTGAATAGTATTGTAAATATACTATGAGTTGTGTTGTTAATGAAAGTGTGGTTGTGAATTATAGTATGAAAAATATGGCCTGCTTTTCTATCCCATTGTTTTATTGTCTGGGGATTTATAACTGCTTCCGCATACGTAATAAAATGAAAGGGTCAGCGATACTTAGTCCTGGGATATCGCACTTTAAAATCGACCAATCAGAAGGATGGGCGCGTCTCCGAGGATCGGGGCGTGACATACCCCTTTAAAATCTGGATCCATTTTTAGCAACAACAGCAAGAAAATCTAGCTTGATTTAAGATGTGAAGGATTACCACATGACTGCGATTTTTGTGGAAAATTGTGGCTTTATGCCCAACACTGCGGGGGGAAATATCTTACAACAAGGAAAAATTCATAAACAGAAAAGAAATGATGTTCGGCTCTTGGCTAAAGGCAGGGGCAAATGAATATAGCGTTTTTTAGGACTTGTTTTATGGGAAAATAATGGAAGAATTGTTGGAAGAGGATTACATTCCAAAAACACCCTGTAACCCTGGGGATATTGTTGTTTATGAAGGAAATGCAAGGGAAAGAACTCCACAGAATTTAAACAAAGAGCCTGGGAAAAGGTAAGAGGTGCTTACTAAAGAAATGCACTGGAACGCCACTGGAAAAGCCCTCCTCATACCTGAAATTGAGCCAAATCCGGATAAAAGCACATCTCCAGCTTGCACCTTTAGTGGAAAGGTTGTAGAAGGAAAGGGGAAAAGAGCCAAAGTCAGTAGAGAAATTAAGGGCGCGCATGATAAAATTTCTACTTCTCTATTTCTCTATTTCTCTGTTCCTCGGAATATGTTTAGAACAGAAATCCGTTTGGTAACGCAATTTGATTTTTCTATTTTTGAAACAAATTTCTATTCCGAAAATAGATTTGAAGAAGAAATCAGAAGCTAAAGTTTTAACTTCTCAATTTCTGTTCCAGAAACTTTGTCATGCGCATCCTAAGAGATACTCCCCTTATGAAAACTTGGGGGTAGAATAGACAACTGTTTGATGAATCTAAGCTATTGGATACATCGATCCCCCCGAAGGAAGAAACACAAGATGGTTAGCCCTAATAAGCCACCGGGTTACAAATGAAGATAATGTGTTGGAATTGTCAGGGGTTGGGCACCCCCCTGACAATTCAGGCCATTAGAGCCCTTGTGGCTCAAGAAAGGCCCACTGTTCTATTCTTTATAGAGACAAAAAACAATACAAAGGAGTTTTGCAAAACAGAGTAGCGAAGATTAAAATTCCAAATAAGTTTTATCGTCAAACCAAGAGGTATAACAGGGGTTTAGCAATTTTCTGGAATGACCCGGTATCTCTATCTATCCTTTCAAGTTCCATGCACTCCATTGATCTGAGCTTGTTTATGAGGAAACCAAATAACAAATAAGAGTACCATGCACCAAATGATTTTCAAGGGAAACTGAGGCTATGGGACAAAGTTAGTTCTAAACAAGGGCTGCAATGTGAGCCTTGGGAATGTATGGGGGATTTTAATGAGGTTGTCTATACATGGGAGAAAGTGGGAAAGGATTGGCTGAAAATATAGAATTAAAGCATTCCAAGATTTTTTGGATGCATGTGGCCTCATGGACTTAGAAAGCAAAGGATGTGCATACACCTGGGCAAAAAACAAGGAAGCAAAAGATTTTGCAAAAAAGAGATTAGATAAAGCAGTATGTAATGTTGAATGGAGAGTTAACTTCCCTAGTGCGGAAATTTATGCTTTACTTGTTGTTGGGTCGGACCATAGTCCAATCTTGGTGGAATTGTTCCCTCGACTTGAAAGAAGGAAAAATGAGTTTAAATTTGAAACATTCTAATTAAAGAATGAAGAATATGAACAAGTGATGCTAGAGTCATAGAATTTAGATAAAGGAAGCAATAATGGCCTCATCAATAAGCTAGAAAATGTATCCCAAAAATTTACCATATGGAGCAAAAAGAGATTTTCTAATGCACAAAGGCAAATTAAAGCTTTGAAAGGAGAGATACAGTCATTGACAAACTGTCCAAATCAAAATTTTGATAGAAAAAGAGTAAAATGGCTGAACTATGAAATAGAAAGATTGTGAAGATGAGAGGAGATCTATTGGGAGATGAGATCTAGAATCAAATGGTTTAGATAGAGAGACAAAAATACTAAATTCTTTTATGCCACTATGGTGCAAAGAAGATAGAGAAATAAACTTTTAATGCTGAAAACACCAAATGATGAGTGGATTAGAGACCCTTCCCAGATAAAGCAAATGACAATTGACTTCTTTAGAACTCTATACACTACATAAGGGGAGAGCAACTTTTAGCCAGTGCTAGATCAACTACCGTCAATTGTTGGGGAGGATATGAACCATGTGCTTATTGGAGAAGTCACCTTAGAAGAGGTGAAAGATGCCACTTTCTAGTTAGGATCTATAAAGGTACTCAGGCCCGATGGTCTGAGTGGACAATTTTACCAGCATCATTAGAAAGAGATCCATAGAGATATCTACAAAGAGGTACATCGATTCTTTATTTCAGGCCGACTCAATCCCAAGCTAAATGAAACTCTCATCACATTTATCCCAAAAATGCCAAACCCAGAAAGGCTAGATTAGTTTCGGCCCATCAGTCTTTGTAACTTTGCTTATAAAATCATTTTAAAGGTATTGGCAAATAGACTTAAACCCTGGTTGCTCTAGTTGATCACCACAAATCAAAATGCTTTTGTGAAGAGACGACAAATACAAGATAATATACTGATTGTTCAAGAGGTAATCCATCGGCTGCGAATCAGAATGAGGAAAAGAAGGTTTTAGGCTATACTAAAGCTTGATATGAGAAAGGCGTATGATATGATCGAATGGGATTTTTTGGAAGCCAACATGCTTAAAATGGATTTCAGTGCTACCTCGGTTTCTTGGATTATGCAGTGTGTTTCAACAGTTTCCTTTAGTGTGAAGGTGAATGGCAAACCCCTATCATACTTTGAACCATCAAAAGGAATAAGGCAAGGCAACCCATTATCCTCATATCTTTTTCATCATTATAGCGAATGTTTTATCCCAATTGCTACTTATGGAAGCATAAAAAGGATTAAGTTGAGCAGGGCATGCCCAACCCTTTCACATTTGCTGTTCGCAGTTGATTTAATTCTATTTTTGAATGCAAAAATGTAAAAATGCCAAAATGTGGCTGCTGTTCTAAATCAGTATTGTTTTGCCTCCGAACAAGCAATAAACCTCAACAAATTGGGTATGTTCTTTAGCAAAAATTACCCTTATAACCTAAGATAGAATTTGACTAATGAAATGAGAGTCCCAAAGATAGAAAAGACTGGGAAATACTTAGGAATTCCATTTGATTTGTGCTGTTCAAAAAAGGAAAAGTTCACTTTGATCCTTGCAAGAGTTAACTCCAAACTAGAGGGCTGAAAAGAAAATCTGAAAAGAAAATCTGATATTGAAGGCCGGGAATGAAATATTGTTAAAAGCAGTGGTGCAAGCAATTCCACAATACGCGATGTCTATTTTTTAAATTCCCCTATCCATTTGTCGTGCCATTGAACAAAAGATTGTGGCATTCTGGTGAAAAAATAGTGAAAAACAAAGGAGAGTGCATTGGAGAAAATGAGAGACTGTAAAAGAATGGAAAGATGAAGGAGGTTTGGGGTTTAGAGACTTAATTAAATTTAATGAAGCATTGTTGGGGAAGCAAGCATGGAGAGTAATTCAAAATCCAAAATCCCTATGGAGCCAAGTTTTTTAAGGATTGTACCATCCACATTGTGATTTTCTTCATACAAGGAATGGTATTAGACTTTCGTGGGGATGGCAAAGCCTCACTATAGGCAAAAATATTATCCGACCATCACTAAGATGGGTTGTCGACAGCAGCAAAAAATATAGATTCGAGAACATAATTGGCTACCTCGAGGAGTGATTGGAGGCCTAGCTAACAGAGGGTGATCCTATTGTGGTGTCAGATTTATTGAACTCAGAGGATATGGAACGGAACAAATAGAGTCCGGGAGGTTTTCGACCGACAAATAGCAGAGGAGATCCTAACCATACCCTTAAGCCCCATGATGTAGGAGAACAATTAATCTGGACACCAACCAAAGCCGGCACATTTACAGTGAAAAGTGCATTTAACGGCTTACGGGGAGCCCAGAGTAGCACAAAACAGAACCAAGCTTCATCATCTTTCCAAACCCCTAAAGCACTGTGGAATCGCATATGACAGGCACAAATCAACCCAAATTTAATTATTTCCTTTGGCGGGCTTGTAACAACGCACTAGCAACCATGAAAAAACTTAAAAGAAGAAGAATATTACTGGATGATATATGTCCTCTCTATCAATGACATCTCAAAACTATAGATAACCTCTTCCTCCTTTGCCCCTAAACGAAATAGGTTTGGGAACATACATCAGTGAAAACCAAGATCGACACAAACGACGTGACTAGAATGGAAGCTTGGGTTGCGTACTTTAACCATACCTCAATATCCTTTGAGTTCTTGACCCCACTGCTGTGGCAAATTTGGAAAGCCCGAAAATATTTTGTGTTCAGAACTCTACCACTGAAGCCCCAACTCCTCATAGACGCGGCCTTGGCAAAAAATCAAAGCATCAGCAGATGGGTAACTGGAGAGCAAGCAGATATAAACCATCGGACAGGCATACCTTCAGCTTGGAAGCCCCTTGCTCGCGGCGTGCTCAAATTAAACGCAGATGGATCGTTCGTTGAAGAGACGGGAGATGGCGCAATCGCCTGCGTATGCTGAGACAACACCGAAAAGCTTATCGCTGGGTTCGCCTCCTCGGTGCGCGAGGCTTCGACTCTCCAAGTGTAGGCCATGGCTATCATGCGAAACCTATGGAGATTGTAGAAACAGAACGCAACAGAGTTTGAGTTAAAAACAGATAACTTTGAACTGTGGAAGGAGCTAAGTACACTTGCAGATCAACCAGTTTGGGAAGTCAGAGCACTCATCTTCGAGGCCTAGGTCCGTTTGAAAAATTTCAATCCCTAAAGCTAGCCCATTGCAAAAGGGAATCTAATAGGGTGGGAGATTGGGTCATCAAAGGCCACCGCAATAATACCCTTCCGTTGAATTGGGTCTCCTACCCTGTCACGCCACGAACCCCAAGCGAGCGCACATCCCTTGGTGATTGATTAAAAATGTGACATCCCAGGTCGTGTTGCCAATCCATTCTTTTTATCCTTCAATTAAGCACATGTGGAAGCGAATTAAATAAACCCCAGTCAACAAACAAACAATAAAGATAGTGAAAACACACAACAAAAGTTGACAAAAACGTCTAAGTTGCCAAAAACAACTTATTTATATAACCAATGTTGTCCCTAGGAAGTTTAATGATTTACAAGTCCTTACACTGGAAACTTTCGACCAACCCTCTTAAAAACCTTCAAGGACTAGGGCAACCTAAATTCACTAGCGACAGGGCCAGCCAAAAGGTGTCGCATCTCGCGCCCACCAAATCTGCACTCAACAGATCTCCATGTTACGGTCCTAAAAAAGGTTAACCACGATGAGGTAAAATAAATCTCGGTAAGTCAAAACCTTAAACCCTGATTAGGACGCAAATTTACCTCGAATGTGGTTTTAAAAATGCACCATATAAAACTCATCTCTCCTCGGCGTGTCTCTGCATGTTAGCTCATCACATATGCTATTATCAATGCATCAAGCGTAATTTAATAACCAGAACACGTTTCACTCTTCAAACATTCACATGGGTCCCGATTATAATGTAAAACCGTTATGACACGTCACATACTGTGCCACACAATTTTGCCCCATAGTTAGGCATAACTATTAGAACCATTTAGGCGTATTCCAATTAATATGACTCATGGCCACGGCTAACTCACCAGTCGGCGGTCATCTGGCGTAACCGGGCATCATTCTGCCCCCATTAGGCACGGCAACGTCTAGAACCCCGCCTAGACGGTATTCCATAAAGGAGCATCAGTCCGGCCTCAACCGCAACTCGGCTTTCGGACCCCCGCCGGACATCCGATAAAATCGGGCATCGTCCCCAAACTCCCGTTGGGTGACGGGTTCCACTTAGTGACCATGCAAGCACGTCATCAATCAAACCCATTTCTTATCTTCCATCAATTAGCCCAAAATACCAAAATTCATTTTGAAAAATCAACTTGGCAATTTCCTTTTTTTTTTTTTTTTTGTTCAAAGCTTTCCGAAATAAATTCGTAGGTGCACACGTACTCAAAATTATTCCATCAAACTTTGCATACACCTAGTTTAAAACATCATTGTTTTATTGAGCAAATAGTTTTTAGTGTCCAAACCCGACACATCATTGTTTTTCTAATTAATTGCCCATAAGGCCATCTTTTGCAATAATAACACACAATCATCATAGAACAACCATTCACATAATATCATGCAAAAGTTATAAGCATGCCAAAAGTCAACCAAATCACAAAATATACATTTTTCCAGCAAGCAAGACACTAAGAACAACCACAAGACGATAACCAGCCCTAACCGACATAAACCGAGTCTACTCATGGGTCTCTAGGATTAATTCTAGAAACCTAACCAAACGAGTTTAGCAAATTCTCAAATTTGAATATGTTATAAATGACACATAAAAGAACACTTTTTATGGGACACCTTGACCCAAATCTTTTTAGAAAAAATGCAGTAAATTGCCCAAATCGTTACCAAAACTATGTTTGTGTCCAGAAATTACATTTTCCAAAATCAGTTTGATTCAAGATCCAAAACTTGTCCATTTGCTCTAAAATTTGACTATATTAAACTAGAAGATCTGGTGAAAAACTTTTGTGAATGAACTCTTTTGAAAATTGAACCTAAGAGTTGATAGAAATCTTTTAAACACCAAAAGGTCACGGGTTCCAGCACAAACTAAGATTCCAATTTGCATGTAACGAAGCTAAAATCTTGTTTCTTTAAATCCATAAAATCTTGAGTAAAATATATGACATAGTTGAATATGTTTACAATATTTTTCAAGAAGGAAGCAACCTCAAAATCGTAGCACATTTTAACCCACGAAAATAGCAAACGGCAAGTGTCCAGTAAACCGATATGAAGTTAAGCCAATGTAACTTAATTAATCTAACCATGATTAACTACCTAACCATGGTTAACTAACCTAACTATGATTTAATAACCTAACAATGTTTGATTAACACTAATCCATCTTATCACTAATCTAACCATAATTAGCACTAAACTAAACATCTCCTAAGCGCAATCAACATCCTAATCAAGGATTAGGGAGTTATTTCACCAGATTAAGATGGTGGCAAGCTTACGGTGACAGCAATGTGACGTCGACGAAAAATTGAGACTATCGCCTCTCAATTGGAGGCTTGACGGAGGCGGTGCAGCCCTACAAGCTCAAGGCCAAGGATGGGGACTTGGCTGCTGGGGTTGCTAGTCAGTCTCGATGGAGCTGGCTGTTGGCACGGCTGTGGTGGCTGCTCGGTGAAGGAGCTGGGTACGGGGTTGAGGCAGTGGACAGTGAGTTGGTCGAGAGGCAATGCTGGGTTGATGCGCTTGGATGGTGGACTAGGCAGCTGTGGCCAGTGGCGCTGGGTGGTGCCACTGGAGGTTGGACGATTGGTCATGGGGCTGGCGGTGGCGTGACGTGAAGATGGGATGAAGTGGTGGCTGTGTGGTGCGGCGGCAGCAAATAAAAAGGAAAGGAAGAAAAGGCTGCGGATGGTTTGGCGGTGAAGGCTTGAAGAAGAAGAACATGGGGGAGAAATGAAGAAAAAAAGAGCAGAAGGGAAAGAAAGAAGCTGGTCAGCTGCTACAGAGGGGTTCACGCATGCCTAAAGAAGGGAAATGGGAGAGGAGGGAAAACCAAGAAGTCAAAGCATCAACCAATCAAAAACCTTGCAAAATATCAAGCCCATCAATGCAAATGCCCCAAAGTCTTCAGCCCTAAAATCTTGTGGCCACCTAATTAGAATTTAGTTCTAATTTCCCCCAAAATCAACCAAAATAAGGTAGAAAAGAACCACTTATTCAGCCCATCCGAATTTACCTTTTCTTGTTTGTTCGAAAATTGATTTTTTGCAAAATTTTCGAACTTGACGAAATTTCGCCGAAAGATGAGACAATGTCCGATAAATGAATTGTGACACGCTCGAACGTTTGATTCTCGAAACCAAATTCAATTTCGTGGTTAAAATTGACCAAATGTGATTTTAGTACGACCTAACCTATTGGGTAGCTTTTAGGGATTTTCGCGCATTTGACTTGTGATTGATAATTTTCGATTCACATTTGTGTATCTCCAAATTGTAGACGACTCTCGATTGTGATAAAATTGCGAGGGCTCAATTACGTATCTCGAGTATATTATCAATAGAAATTCGGGTTATTGCCGTTCGATCCGAATATCGCAATCGTGCAAATCCACCTGCAATTCAACTACGTGATTCCATCGAATCAACCTATATCTATTCACTAATCGATTTATAACGATGTCGTATTGACCCTAGCCGATTATCATGGTCGAGTTGTCGATTTCCGATCGAATTCTCTAGTCTATCACATTTATATCCCTTAACGGCCTCACCTAATAGATTAGTTAGCTCGTGAGTGATTAGTTCCGAGTAAATTAATTGCGTTGACGAAGCAACCATTTCATATATCCAAATCAATGGCCAAATTTCAGGATGTCACATACCCCAACCCCCCAACCCAATCCTTTTGGAGTTGTTATGTTCTGAAGTAACTGCTTTGTATTCGTAGTTGTAGCAACCTACCCTTGGGGGGAGGAAATAGGTTTAGGGGTACTATCTAAAGGACGGGCCTAAGGCTCATGATTAGGCGCAGGTTCTCCCAAGTCCATACCTCGCATGACATTGGGGTATTTTGAGAATTTTGCAATAAGGAGTTGCCACTAGCCTATTGGGGTCGGCTAAAAACCAAGTGAGGCACGAGAGAATACCACACTTCCTACGCAACCAGAGAATCTAAGGTCGGGAACTTGATTATACTAATTGACCAATTAGTACCCTTTCGGTACCTAATCTTGTTCATTTTAGAAAAAAAATGATTTTTGTCAGGCAGTTTGGATTGATTTTATACTTATCCACTAACATATGATGTGATCCTACGAACGTGGAATCATTATAATAACAATCATAGCTACCAAGATACTAATTGCAATAAAATTGAGCATGTGCAACTAAACATCCACAAATGTAATTAAATATGCAACTTAAGCATGCTATATAATCAATATGCAAGAAAATAAAAGCCTAATTACGCTAAAAAGGCAAGACATGGCAATTCTTAACCAAACCCCACATTTTTTAATTTTCTAAATTTTTAATTATTTTTTAAAATTTTTTTAAAATATTTTAAAATTAATTTTCTATTTTTTTTTATTTTTTAATTTTTTTTAAAGGAAAATTGGGTCGGGTCCGATTTGACCCAACCTAGGTTCGACCCACTCGGCCCATAAGGGCCAGGGCCAGGCCCGACCAAAGATGGTCGAGCCTTTGCCTGGTTCAGGGTTGGGCCCGTCGGTCGAGCCCAACCCCCCTAACAAAAGCTCGCAAGCCTAGTCGACAAGCCTTAGCCGGGATAAGTATACTAATGGTGCCATAAGTTGTGTACGGCGCTCACTTTGGTGCCAAAAGTTTCCGTCGGATCACTTCAGTGCCAAACCGGAGGAAAAATGATCACTTTGGTGCCACTGGCGAAAGATTCCGGTCACCGGCAAAAGATTTCGGCCAAAATTGATACGTGGCTTTTTTAAATGACGTTGTTTTCGGTCCTCCTTGAGAAAACAACGTCGTTTTGCCGTCCTACATGGATGGCTTCATGGAAACGACGCTGTTTAGCTCACATGGGGATTGAAATTAGGGTTTCCGCCGCTCGGCCACCGTCATTCCCCGCCGTCGCTCGGTCATCGTCGCTGCTTGGCCACCGTCGCTCAACCACCATTGTAGTTGCTCGACCAAGTGAGCAAGGAGAGACTGAGATTGTTGCAGGAAAAATTGAAGGCGAGGGCAGAGGAGGAGGATGAAGAAGATGGGTCGAAGGTGCTGCTGGTGCGCTGCTGCTGCTGGTGCGTTGTTGGTGTCGTTGCTGGTGTGCTGCCGGTGTTGTTGCTGGTGCCATGCTGGTGTCGTTGTTGATGTGGGTCTTCGAGGAAGAAGAAGACACGAAGACAAGCCTCCTCGCTCTCTCAATTTTCGTGTTTAGATGCTGACTCCACTCTCCGACGAGCCACGTCGGCTTCAAAAATTAATAAAAAAAGGCCACGTCGGATTTTCGGCCAATTTCATTGGCGTTGGCACCAAAGTGAGCATTTTTCAAATTTTTTGGCACTTAAGTGATCCGACGGAAACTTTTGGCACCAAAGTGAGCGCCGTACACAACTTATGGTACCATTAGTGTACTTATTCCAGCCCTAGCCCTCTTAAATTAAACAGGGCCCAAGGAAGAAATATAAATTAATCCTAAAGCCCAAACCCTAATTCGTCCTAGAGATAAATCGGCCCAAGCATGCAGGCCCAGCTCAGACGGATCAGAACCCTACCCAGTTCAGTGACCGCGACCCGACTCGTACCTCATCTCCCTAGGGTTTCTTGGTGGTGTTGACAGCGGCGGCAATGCGGTGGGTAGTGGCAGCACGGGTGGCAACGATGCGGTGCTGGTGCTGCGACGGGGTCGGACTAGTGCTACGATGGCAGCAGAAAGGTCAAGCTGCTAGCGCGACGGTGTTGCGGGTTCGGCGTCAGGAGCAATGATGGTAGGTATTGTAGGTCGGCGCTTGGAAGGCAACGACAGTGTTGGAGCTTCAGGCTACAAGCGTCGCAGGGGCAGCGGTGGCATGGCGAGGACTGTAATGGCAACGACATACGGAGCTAGAGGGCGACAGCTCGAACGGCGTGGGGTTGAGGCGACGAGCTCGAGACAACGGAGCTTACGGCTGCTGGCTGCAAGAGCGGCGTTGCTTGGGCAAGCTGCTATGACAGTTCTAGCAACGTTGGCAACGAAAGATGGAGGCGCCTGCAGGTCATGGGCGAAGCCGAAGTAACGGCGGTAGGCCGAGGCGCCGGTGGTGAAAACTCTAGCAGCGATGGCGACCAGGGCAGCAATGGGGGCGATGAACCCTGTCACTCTCTCGCTCGAGCTCTCTCCTTCTCTCTCGAGCTCTCCCTCTGTCCTTCTCTATTTCTTCTCCCCCTCCCTCTCTCTTTGGTTTTCCCCGTTTTTCTTTTCTCCTCTTCCTTAGGTCATCATGTGAGACAGGTTGGAGGAGGACGAAGGCTAGCATGGGCCAGGCCAAAAGGGAAACAGGCTTGGGCAACGTAGGGGAAAGAGAGGTGGCCGGTGGGCCGAGCCAATGCTAGATTCGGCCCAACCCAACCTCTAGGTGCTTTTTCTTTTTTTTTCTTTGTTGCTTTTTTGTTTCTTTTTGTTTCTTTTTTTGTTGTTTTGTTGTTTGTTTTTTTTTTCTCTTTTTCTCTTCCTTTTTTTAGCGACTAATTCTTAATTTTGTATGCAATTGAGTCATAAATAAAATAGTAAAATTTAGGTGTCAATAGATGCCCCTTTTAAATGTAGTGTCGAAGATGTTGCATTCAAAGATAGAAGAGACCTAAATCATTTCTGGTAGTAAAGAGACCCTGGGTGCATAGGCACGTATCAAGTCGACAGAAAGGACTCATAACTATGGAAGTGCGTCTTGTCAACAAAAGGAAGAAAAGGATTCCAGGCTACAGAAGCACTCCGTGTCATAGGAAGAAAGGGAGACTCTGTGCTACAAAAGCTTGCCATGTCATAGGAAGAAAGAAAGACTCTGGGCTACAAAAGCTTGCCGTGTCATGGGAATAAAGAAAAACCGCGGGCTACAAAAGCTCACCGTGTCATAGGAGGAAAGAGAGACTTTGGGCTACAAAAGTCCGTCGTGTCATGAGAAGAAGAAAAGACTCCAAGCTACAGAAGCTCGTTGTGTCATAGGAAGAGGGAAAGACTTCGGGTTACAGACATTCGCCGTGTCATAGAAAGAAAGAGAGACCCCGGGCTACAGAAGCTCACTGTGTCATGAGAAGAAGAAAAGAATCTGAGTTACATAAGCTCGCTGTGTCATAGGAAGAGGGAAGACTCCGGGCTACAAAAGCTCACCATGTCATAGGAAGAAAGAGAGACTTTGGGCTACAAAAGCTCGCTGTGTCATAGGAAGAAAGAGAGATTCCAAGCTACAGAAGCTCGCCGTGTCATAGAAAGAATGAGAGACTCCAGGCTACAGAAGCTCATCTTGTCATAAGAAGAAAGAGAGACTCCGAGCTACAGAAGCTCACCGTGTCATAAGAAGAATGAGAGACTCCGGGCTACAGAAGCTCGCCGTGTCATAGGAAGAATGAGAGACTCCGAGCTATAGAAGCTCGCTGTGTCATAGGAAGAATGAGAGACTCCGAGCTACAGAAGCTCATCGTGTCATAGGAAGAATGAGAGACTCCGGGCTACAGAAGCTCGCAGTGTCATAAGAAGAAGGAAAGATTTCGAGCTATACAAGCTCGCCGTGTCATAAGAAGAAAGAGAGATGAAGTCTCACTGTATAATAACGGGCTTCGACTGGATGGAAAATGCATGCTTTGAGGAAAACCAATGAACCTTTATAGATGACATGGTTTAAGGGACCATGAACCTTTTGAAAATCATAGTTTAAAGATAGACTCATAAACATTTTTAAAATGTGGTTTAAGGATGACCCACGAACCGTATGGTTTAAGGATAGACTCACAAACCTTGTGGTTTAAGGCTAGACCCACGAACCATGTGGTTTAAGGATAGACCCATGTACCCTGTGGTTTAAGGCTAGACCTACGAACCGTGTGGTTTAAGGATAGACCCACGAACCTTATGGTTTAATGATAGACTCACGAACCTTGTGGTTTAAGGATAGACTAATGTGTGGTTTAAGGAAAGATCCACGAAACTTGTGGCTTAAGGATAGACCCACGAACTGTGTGGTTTAAGAATAGACCCACGAACCTTATGGCTTAATAATAGACCCATGAACCATGTGGTTTAAGGATAGACCCACGAACCTTGTGGTTTAAGGATAGACCCACGAACCTTGTGGTTGAAGAATGGACTCACGAGCCGTGTGGTTTAAGGATAGACCCATGAACCGTGTGGTTTAAGGATAGACCCACAAATCTTGTGGTTTAAGGATAGACCCACGAACCTTGCAAGATGACATAGTTTAAGGTTGACCATGAACCTTGGATTTTCGGGGAAGTACTTGCTAACCCCTTGAAACCTACATGATTTCATTGAGGAATCCTGTCAAACTCAACTTGAGCAAATGTCATCAAGAGATGTATTGTCAATATCGTAGCATTAATTAAACAAACTAATCAAGCTAGGTCCGATTGCTTTAGAAAAACATTCGATGTCAATTAGCATCATATGGCGCAAAACTGTCATCTTGCTCGAGAATATATCATTAATCATTAAAATTCTCTAGGAGTCAAGTTCTTGTTAAAACAACTACGATTCGTGAAAAATGCTCATTAAGCATGCCAAACTAGAGCTTCTTAGTCAGAAAGGGTTTCTTACACACTCTCAATAAAATGGCTGCTTGATCTTATCTATTTGCGTGGGAAATAATTGATTGCTGAGGGTATCTCACATAACCAATGTCAAAGGCTTTCAAAAACATTCGCGATGAGCACAATCTGATCGATAAAAAAGGTCTTTTGAAAGGACCACAATATAGGCTCAGTTAGGGCTTACACAAAGGAATTATTGCTTTGAGGCCAATAAATGAATATTGGTCGCTATCTTCATGAGGTTTACAAATCAAGAACTTGGAAGATAAGACAAGAAAAAATTACCTCCACTTTTTCAAGCAATAACTTCTTTGTGGTATTCTTGTTTTCACTCCAACCATCCCAATAAGAAGAAACTTCGGAAGACAGTTGTAATGTTGGCTTGGGAGAGGCTCGAAAGGCTTAAAATTTTCAAGGGGGTTTTTGAGAGTCGGTGATCATCAAGGCATTGTGACTAGATCACTCAATCCTTCGAAATCATTTGGCTTTTGAAATACAACACATCTCGAAAGTCCCTTAACTAATCATTTATGCATGAGAGCTTTGCTTCTTTCTTTAATTTCTTTTGCACCTGCGATGATTTTTTTTTCGCAAGCACTTGGACTTTGGTCATTTTTTCTTTCATGTAAGATGCAGCATATTAGCTTTTTTTTTATGGGCATTGGCCTTGCTTTTACTAGGCACACTGCTTTTTCACGCCCCCTAATTTGTCAAACTTTTTGCTTTGTGAACTTTTGGAGCTCTTATGACTTTCGAGATGTTTTTCATGTTTTCTCGTAAATGTCAATTGTTTGTGATCAATCCTTATGCCTTGCCCCAGTGAAGGGAGATTATCACTGCTCAGGGTTTAGAAATGAACAATCACGCCCAAATTGGTTAAAGCAATAGGTATCAGTGTTTGGGTAGAGAAGGAAATGCTCTTCTTCACCTTGGGATGAGTCAAGCTTTGATGAGAATTCCTCTGAAGCTATCACCAGAAGATTGATGCAAGTGAAAGTAATAGAATCTTTCTCAATCCTTCGCTCCACAACATGATCGTAAGCCCCTATGTTGCCTCAATGTTGTGGCATCCTAGAATTTCTTGTCAATCCTTAGAGGTGCTCTAATTCATGTCTTGCATTGAGATTTTGGCCAAGCTTTTGGTGGGTAATTATTTAATAGGAAAATTCTATTTTTGGCCATGTGAATTATGGATTGGAATTTATTAAATTAGGTCACAAAGTTTTGTGAATTATAAATTTCAATTAGGTGTTTATATAATTAAGGATTAGGTGGATTATTAGGATGAGGGTGGGCTGGAAATTTAAAGACCAAACCAGCCCATAACCTCACCCCTTTTTGCTCGACTGGCCCACGAAGCCCAAGGAGAGGGAGAAGTTGCCTGGCCCATGGCTGGCCCAAGCCCATGAGGGGCTGTCGACGTGCAAAGGAGGGTGGGGATCTGGTTGCATGCCTCCCCCATTGTCCCAAGGTGAGGGCCAAGTGTCCTCCATGCATGATCTAATGATGGCTAATGATGGAGGGGAAGAAAATTAGAGGAAGATGATGGCCAGTTTAAGTGAGAGAGAGGGAGAGAGAGAGGGAGTTCGTTCGAGAAAGAGAGAGAGGAGAGAAAGACAAGGAAGAAAGGAAGAGAGGAAGGAGGAGGACCGCTTGTCGATCGTCCGCCATGCGTCCGCCGTCCGTCGCCGCCATGTCCCGTCGCCGTTGTGCTCGCTGTTTGCTCGATCTAGAGGCAAGTGGGATCCTTGATCTACTCTTGCATGTTGTGCCTAGTGTGTGTGATTGAAAGGTGACAAATTTTGGATGTCTAGGATGTGAAAAACTGAAGTTTTAAGAGTGGTGTTCTCGGCTAGTAAACTGTTCTTGAGAAAACAGCTTGACCTTGGATGTTCTAGTGACTTGCATGTGATGTTCGAGTTGGATTTCGGCTTTTATTTCTAAATGAAAGTTGTTAAGGACTTCTTGGAGTATAACATACTCAAATTTGGGATTAAAAAAACAAGTATAAGTGGGTGAAATCGTTATTCCTTGGAAAGACTGAATCTGGAGATTTTGGTACCCACCTTTGATGAATGCATGGACTGTAAGGCAATCTTTTGTTGAAATTTTACTTCGATTTCTTAACAAAAGATGTAAAGGACATCCTGAGGTTTAACATATCAAAAATTTAGAGAAAACAAACAAGAATAGGTAGGTGAAATCGTGGTTTTTTTGAAGGTACTTAGATCTGGAAATTTTGGTACTAGGAACAGAAGTTTTGACCGCCTATATTTAACTACCTAGGACGAATCTGACTTTGATGCCTTCATGAAATATCTACACTAGGGTCTTGGCTATCTCATAGTCTAATTTCATAATTTTTGGAGGTCGATTGGATATTTAATTGGAAATTTTTCTAAAACCCTACAATCTGACGTGTCTGGACTTGGTGAGTTGCAATGTGTGGACTATATCATTTTGTATGAGGTTCTTTTGGAAATGTGTTCTGCATGAAATATCTCTCTTCATGTATTCCCTACAACATATTCAAATTTTATAATTTTTTGAAGTCCATTTGCCTATTTAACCAAAAATGTTTCAAAAATTGTGCAAGTTGAATTGTTAGAATAGTAGTGCTATGATGCATGGTCTATACCGAATTGTATGAGGGTCTTTTGGTGTAGTGTTCTTCATGGAATATCTGTCCTTATGTCTTGACCATCACATGTTCGAATTTCATAATTTTTTGAAGGTCATTTGGGTATTTAATTAAAATGTTTTCAAAAACTGTGCAAGCTGGATTGTGCGAATTTCAAAAGTTGTAATGCATGGACTATTCTGTTTTGTATGAGCCCCATGAATTATATTGTTTAAGTGATTGAATCTTGCTGCACATGTGATGATATTTGGCATTACATATAAGATCAAAAGTTGAATTGACTTTGTTGCCATCACATCATGTGCCATGTTGATATTGAGACACAATTGTGAATATGAATTATGATAAATGAGGATACCGTCGGAGGTGTGAGCTGACAATGCCCAAGGAGTGTCAGGATGCTCGGAATGTGGGGGTGCCGGATGTTCTCGGGAGTTTCGAGATGCCTGGGATGTGGCGATGCCGGAAGCCTCGGAGGTGTGTGCCGAGGGGATACCTTGTGATGCTAGTTGGGATATGAGATTCCCGGAATGTGAGGGTGCCGGATGCCCGGAGGTGTGTGCCGGAGGTTCCTCGCGATGCCAGGTTGGGTGTGAGCGATAAAATGTGGGATGCAATTGCTGGTCTCGGGAAAGAAAAATGTGATGATCTAATTGAAAGGGAAAAAGTTGAAATTGAATCATGCATGGTAGGGTGACATGTATGTATGGCTGTATGATATGATATGTATGATGGCATGATGGTATATGCATGAATGATTGATGACGAGTGCATGATGGTGTATGCACATATGGTATGATAACATATGCATGGCTGCAAGGTAAGTTATGCTTGGATGCATGAGTGATATGTACCCTACTATGATATCATGATCGTTCTGTTTGATGCATGGAGTAGTTTAATGGATCTTTTACCTACTAAGTGGATGTACTCACCTCTTTGGGGACTAACATTTCAGATTAGAAAGATGCCTCTCCCTCCGGTCATGCGGTGTACCTTTTACTGCCTTCCATCTAACATGGAGGTCGAGTGTACGGAGCTTGATTGTGTTACCATTCCTGGTCTGACGTTTATAAGGGTTTGTGTGCTAGTGATGTATGATGTTAGCCTAGCTGGGGGCCCGGTCATCTAGGAGTTCTTGTCGGTCCACGTCCGCCGTGGCGGAGTGATACGGGGGATGTTGCCGCCGCCACTGCCCGATGCACTAAGATGGGTGTGATGGCCCGCGTGAAGAGTGGGAGCTGACTTTTTTTGGGATAGCCGACACTTGTAGATGGAGGGTTACACGTGATCAATATAGGGGGTCGAGATCTCTCTTTTTGAGTTGTGGCCAAGTTTAGCTAAAAGTCTTGGCTTTTCTTTTTGGTTGTACCGACGCGAGAAATCCATCATGAAAATATAAATAAAAGTGGTTCGGCTTCATCTTTTCTTATGGTGCGTAGTTGGTGTGCATTGTATTATGGTCATTGGAGGGAAAAATGGTGAGACTTGTTTAGGCTTCCGCTAATAAGCTGTGCTGGGAACGTTTTCAAAAAAAAAAAAAATGCCCATGAACTACATTTCTTCTTTAATCCTGAAAATAAGAGATGTAACCGGTATTCATTAGGTGGAGCGATAGGTATCAGTGGCGACCGTAGTTGTTTGGGGGTGCCACAAATGTAGGGTCATTCTTGACAGTGATACTTTGAAAGATCATCTTTATTCGACTCAAAGGGGTAGCAAGAGATTAGTACAATGCTTGGCATTGATGAAGGAAACACCTTTACCATTTCGATCTTTGTGCTCAATGTGAATGAATCATTCGTCCTAAGAGAATGTAACTTTTCACTCAACTCTCAAAAGTGTTTGAAGGATGTGTTTGGAAATACCTTACCTTTCTTCATCTTAAGCACTTCTTGTTTGGCATGGTTAACGTTTCACCTTTCCCTCTACTAAAATCATCTGAGTAGATCAATCTCCATAGGGAAATTTGATTCAACATGAATAACCCCCAAAACGAGAAAACAATTTTGAGATAGAAAGGATGTTCAAAAAGTTTATAGAGAGTTTTTTTTTCTCAATTATTCATTTTTGTGCTTGTCTTTAAGAAAGCGCCAAAGGTTTTTTTTTTTTTTTTTTGTAATGGAAATTCTCCATTTTTTCTTCTTCTTTTTTGTTTAAAAAAAAAAAAAGAAAATTTTGAGAAGAATGGTACTTACCTGCGGCATGGTGACTCGGTAACCCTGTAAAGAATGTGAAAGGATATGTTAGTGCAAAAAATCTTTAGGAATTGAAATGTTTGAAACGATATATTATTACCCTTCATTCACTTTCATCCTTTAGGTGCTAACATCTCTTGGATTCACCTTCATGGTTATTTGGTAACTCAACAATACCCTTCCCTTGCATTTGCCTTTAAGTGTTTGATGTCTTCCTATTAGTGGAAAATAGAATGACGGCAGAGACGCTATCAAAATGAACAATTGGAATCGACACAATTTACCCTTCACGTGTTTTCGAATTCGCCTTTTTGGATGTTTGGCAACTCCTTTCATTTGTCTCATCATGCAAAGTGAACGAGATCGATGGGCTATTTTGGCACCTAAGGCATTTGTGTCATTTCCTTACAATAAAGCATATAACAAAGTAGCATTTTGCGACGCGAATCTCTAATGTTGATTGCAGAAAGTTCTTGCAGCCAAATGTTCAAATGTTTTAATTGCCAAAATAAGCAAGAGCCCTAGTGCTAGCCTTTTAGTAACATATGATGCAGCTCTTGATAAAACTCGTAAAAAAAAAAACAATCTGGTGATGGCGATGCCCAATCTCCAAATAAAGAAACTTCCTAGAACGGAATTCAGCTTCATTACGCCTCTATTAGAAGATTGGTGCCGACGATGCCTCGACGCATGCTTACTTGTTGAGTTCCATGAGCCTACACTTTTATCTTTTAGAAGGGGCAAATGAAGATTTCAAATAAACTCCTCATCCTACTTGAGAAAGCGACCACATGAAGAGAGGGCCTCAAGCAAAGCTTTCTTGAAATTCATTTTCAAAACATTTTGAAAGTAGAGGTAAATGTTCACTTGAAACACTTCTGAGTTTGTTTGTTTGTTTTTTTTTTTTTTAAATGATGATTTTCATGAAATTGAATTCCATCATTAAAAAAAATGTGAGTCGCATGATTTACGAAAGCATAAATTGGATTCACAATCACAACCCAAAATGGAAAACATAATTCTTAACAAGAATAAAAATAATGATAAAATACAAGAAACTCTTGTATAGATAAGTGTAAATCAACTTGTCTTAGCTCTAGAATTCACTTCTCCATGTGGTCGAACACGAGAATATCAAGGAGCATCACGCATAACCTGCAAAAAGGCCACAATGTCAGTATTTGAATGAGAAAATGATCTCTCAATGAGGTTGCTTCTTACAATAAAATCAAGGTGACAGTACATGCCCCATAGTCTTTATTACGGGGTTTTAGTATTTCACCAGGATTAGTCATAAGAGAAGGGGCATCATTAAAAGATCGATTGATGGTTATCAATCGAATGTCCATTTTATTCCAAAAGTTTCATATGCCAAAGTGGCATTGATTTTTGAATGAAGTGACTTCTATTTTGAGGAATTTGTACACCAAACGTGATTTGCATTTCAGTCCCAAAATGTGAGAATAAGAGAAATTGATTAAAAATACAATTTCAATTCTTGTGCCCCAATATATAATCACAAATTGAAAGCTTTTTTTTTTTTTTTTAAATGTGATTTTGAGCCCATAACTAGAAATTTAAACAAAACCATATGTTCAACAAGGCCAAATCAAAGTGTTTAAAACTTGCATTCAATGTTCACTTATCAAGAGTGATTGCTAATTTTTTTAATTATAAGCCTATATAACTGAGGACATTCAATTGGTCTCCACGAATTTTTAAATGAAATTCAATTGAAAAAATGTGAATAAAAAGAAGAATGATAGTTATAGCGGGGGACAACTTTCCTCTCTTTTTTATTTTTTTTTAATTGCATAGACATACACATGGGATGTGGTTCAATTTCTAATCTATACGGCTCAAAATGGATCATAGGATCATCAGACAAAACTAGCAAGATCACGGCTAGGTTGTGTTACCCATGACTCTGGCTTCATCAAAGAACCGACCCGTGTCGCGCGGTTGTAGACCAGGGTGGGGACCTTTGACATCAAGAAAGAAATTTTGGGGTTGAGATGGACGACTCGTACTACATGGTTGTAGTCAGAGTGGTATCCGCCTCAACACCATCCTAGGTGATCCTATGTGGCCCAGGTCCGGTAGCAAGTAGTATGTGCCATGGTGTGTAGGAAACGCATGGATGACAATTTATAGGCAAGCAACACTTCATTTCATAAATTCAAAACATGAACATTCATTCACAACTCCACACTTGCAAGACAATGGGTTAACAATTACCTCTCCCCTTATAATTCCCAGCTGCAAAAACATTTAACACCCATGTTTGGCCTAAGTCCTATAAGATAAATAAAACTTATTTTTGAACAAGATAAATTTAGGCCTAAGTCCTATAAGGTCTAAAACCAAGTCCCTAGTGGAGTCACCAAGCTATCGCAACCTACTCTCGGGGGGAGGGAACAGGTTTAAGGGTACTACCTAAAGGACGGGCCTAAGGCCCATGATTATGCGCAGGCTCTCCGAAGCCCATACCTCGCGTGACATTGGGATATTTTTTAGAATTTTGCAATAAGGAGTCACCACTAACCTATTGGGGTCAGCTAGAAACCAAATGAGGTTGAGTATGCCACACTTCCTACGCAACTAGAGAATATAAGGTTGGCGACTTGATTACACTAATTGATCAATTAGTACCATTTCAGTACCTAATCTTGTTCATTTTAGAAAAAAATGATTTTTGTTAAGCAGTTTGGATTGATTTTATACCTATCCACTAACATGTGAGGTGATCTTGTGGACGCGCAATCATTATAATAACAATCATAGCTACTAAGATCCTAATTGTACTAAAATTGAGCACGTGAAATTAAACATCCACAAACATAATTAAATATGCAAATTAAGCATGCTATACAATCAATGTGAAAAAAATAAAGGCCTAATTACACTAAAAGGCAAGACATGACAATTCCTAACCAAACACCACATTTTTTAAGTTTCAAAATTTTTAATTAATTTTTTTAAAATATACATTTTTAAAAATTAATTTTTTATTTTTTATTTTTGTCTATTTTTTTAATTTTAAAAAAAAAGGCGAACTAAGTCGAGTTTGGTTTGACCTGACCTGAGTTCGACCCACTCGGCCCGTAAGGGCCAAGCCCGACCAAAGATGGTCGAGCCTTTACCTGGTTCAAGGTTAGGCCCAATCGACGGGCCCAACCCCCCTAACAAAAGCTTGCAGGCCTAGTCGACAAGCCCTAGCCCTCTAAAATTAAACAAAGCCCAAGGAAGAAGAAATCTAAACTAATCCTAAAGCACAAACCCCAATTCGGCCTAGAGATAAATTGGCCCGAGCACGCAGGCCTAGCCCAAATGGATCAAAACCCTACCCGGTTCGGTGGCCGTGACCCAACTCGTACCTCCTCTCCCTAAGGTTTCTTGGCGGCGTTGATGGCGGCGACGACGCGGCGAGTGGCAACGGCATGGGCGACAATGGTGTGGTGCTAGTGCTACGACGGGGCCGGACTGGTGCTACAACGGTGGCAGAGAGGTCGGGGTGCTAGTGCGACGGTGTTTAAGGCACGACAAGTCTTGTAGAAGAAAGAATCTTAGATGCACCCAGTGCATGCCAGCCCATCTCACATATACCACTGGATGAAGTGGGCCCCCCAGCCCACCTGTGGAACCCACTGATCCAAGGGTAGCGTGGGCTAGGTTCACATGATCCAAACACATCCATTACTGCCTCGCATCCACGGATACGTACTTTATACATTCATGAATTTGGCGGGGTAGAATAGAATGGTGAGAGCGCAGGCACACGGAGCTCAGCAAACTCTCTCTCGCATCATCAATTTCCAGGAGCTTCTAGGTCGCCATTCCCTATTCATACTCGGCCACCTCCAGTCCACCGGTAGACGCCACCCATCTCTGATTGCCGACCACCATAGGCTCTTTGCATTCAAACCTCAGAGAACAGAGCACAGAGTACATGGAAGGACCTCTCATGTTCAGTTGTGATTCTCTGTCGATTTCCTCTATGCATCCTTACCCCTCTCTCTGTCACTGATTGTCGTCGTAGGCCACTTCCCTAACACAACCAGCTTCGCAGCCACAGGAAGTGCTCTGTTCGCCCCTATTTCCGGCCAACTTCATTGAAGAGCTGGATTATTGTCCCTTCTTTAGCCGGTTCCAGTCTTTGAATGGTGCAACTCCTGAAACTTCACCCTCTGATTTGATTACCAACTATGGTCAGCAATTACTCTTCGTCAAGATAAATCCGCATGCTGTGTTTCTGCTGAGGGTAAGACCGAGTGCTCAATTCCGTCTGCGGGAAATTTGATCACTTTCGAGGTTGTCCAGATGACCTTAAGCATGTTGCCTTGCCTCTTTGTAATAGACCCTCTCTCTTATTTCTGCATCTAGATCATTTGGCCTAAAAATCTACCACCCGCTTGATAAAATTCCTGAACTAGATTATTGTGTGTTTCGAATTCGGATTCTGACTGAGAGCTTTCCTTTGTTTGATCAATTCATTAGTTTCGTTGTATAAACTTTACTTGTATTTTGTTTCCTTTCATTTCAGAATTTAGTAGCTAATCGTTGTAGGATTTGTTATTGAAATTCTTGGATTAGATGTTAATTCAGTGTGTACATTAGATGAATCTGATAACTGAGTATTCCAGAACTTAGACCGAGGGCATCTTGAACAAAAATGAATTGACCCGTGCACGTTTACTTCTCGTGCTTCACTATATGTCGATCCATGTCTGTTGTGCTGAATTGCAAACATATTATGAGAATGTTGGTGGTTAGTTCTTTGTACGTGTTGAAATTGCAAGCGTATTGAACGAATGCCAATATCTTGAATACTGAGTGCATGCTGGAAGAGCATTGAGCTGCTGGTCTAGTCATGGTGCGCATTCATTTTGGGTGTGCAGTGCTACTGATTGTTTCATCTTCATATGCGTCGAGTTGCTGATGTGCTCACTGTGTTGTGTTCGTACCAACGTCTTGTATTACGGATTATGTCTATTGTGTGGGCGCTTGCTGTTCGTATGTCCTGGTATGGATAATTGTGTCATTGACGTCCTGCTCACTGATGCCAAGTACTTACTGTCCAGATTTCCTCAATTCATTTTTTTCTGTTCTAGTTTGGTGAGCCTCTAGTGTCGTGATCAAAGAATTCAGAATTGTAATGGCTCAGTATGAGGTGACCATTGTTTCGATTCTTTTAGGTTTTGTTTATTTTGTGAAAATTGAATTATTTGAAAATCAATTTCCTAAAAATGTTGGTCTCTTTCAAGACATTTATGTAATTTCAGACTAATAATAAGAGAAGGAATAAAAAATCTTCTCATACAGAGTAAGTTATTAGCTACATTTTATATGTGAATTGTTAAATTAAGGAACCGATATGATTGTCAGAAAAGTTTTCACTAAATAAATATCTTGTTTAGCAATTTTTTTTGTTTAAATGATCGAAAAGGAAAAAAAGAATATGATTTATTCATGTCCACTCATCTACCAATAAAGAAATTTCTTGTAGACCAGAGTAAAATGGTGGCTATTGGAGGCCAATTCGACGAGCATAGGTGTGACATCCTGATTTTTCTGACTTTGTTTTCGATTGAATGAGTTGGGCTTTTCTTCGACACGTCTATAGTCTTTTTCTCTGAGTTGATCATTCACGAGATAACTAATCTATCAGGTGAAGCCGTTAAGAAATCTAAACACAATAGACTTGAGACTTCAACAAAAAATCGACTGCTCGACCGTGTTAATCTATAAGGGTCAATACGGCACAGTCAAAATCAAATAGAGAATAGAGATAGGTCATTTCGACTAAGACACGTGATTAAAGTGTGAGTGATTCAACCTGATTACAAAATTCTCGTCAAATGGCATTAAACCAATTTTTCGACTAAGACACGTGATCAAATGCCCATATTTGAAACATCGAGATTTTCACGATAACCGAGAGTCACCAATGTGTTGAAGATGTACAATGTGACTCGAAAATGATTGATCACGGGTTAAATGCACTAAAAATTCCTAAAAGCTACTTGGTAGGTTAGGTCACGCTAAAATCGCACCCGGTTGAAATTAATCGTGAGATTAAACCCAAAAGTTATGTCATGTCACGATTTATTTAGGAACGTCAACTCATCCTTTGAAGATTTTTTTGCAAACCTAAGTTTTTGATGAAAATTCAAAGTTGGGCTATTTTGGACTGGGAAAATTAGAGGGTCTTTTTTTGTTGTACTTTTGGCCGTCAAGTTAGATCTTTGGGCAAGGAAAAATGTGGAATTTGATGTGGGCATCCTTCTTGGCATTTTGGCCTTTGAATTAAGTCCAATTGGAGAGGATTTGAGTTGGAATTGGAGGGGAAGTGTTCAAAATTCGTAGGTCCATGGGGCTGCAACATTTTTGGACCATTTGGATGGCTTGTTGGAGAAGGTTTGGTGTAGAAATGGTTGAGGATTGAGGCAGCAACAAGTGGGGCCTTGAACTTGAGTGATTTGGATATTTTAGAAGACTTTGTGGCATTTTGGTGGTACCCTTCAAGTTGAGCTCTTCTTCTTCTTCCTTGGCCTTACTTTCCTCATTGTTGATGTTATTGGAGCTTAAGAAAACTAGAGGAAGCCAGCAGCCTTCGATTGTTGCCCGAAGCCACCCAAGCGCCGTCACGATTGCCCCCGCTTGCACACCCATCTGCGCACTCATCCCGCACCTGCTCGCGTCCCCGCGAGCCTAGCTTATTGTCCCGAGCTGTCGAGCTCCCCCGAAAGCCGCGCCACCGTCACCGTCCAGCCGTCAGGGCCACCGCTAAGAACCTCTACAGCCGCTGCCGTCCCGCCTAACCGTTTCCCCGCTGTCCCATTAAACCAGTGACTTTACTCACTAAACCTTGCTTAGAAGGTTAATGATGCTTAAATGGTGATTAGATTAAGTTAAGTGTGATTAGTATAATTGTTAGCTTGTTTAGTTAAATTAGGTTAGTTAAATTAGTTAATTAGGTGGTTAGTGATTGTAATTAGTTAGTTTAATATGTGGCCTCGTAGTTAGATGGTTAGAATAATTTAATTAGTCCAATAGGTGGTTAGATTAGCATTATTAGGCCTAAGTATGTATTCATTGATTTAATTTGCAATTATTTAATTAATTTTGCAATTTATTTAATTATTTAATTTTTCTAAAATTATACAGGGATAGCCGGTAGCCGGAATTTCGTGCTGATTATAGTGGTGTGCATAGTCTATGCAATTGATTATTAGATTGTGCAATTGAGTGATGATTGTGATTTTTGAGTATTTATTTCAAAATTTTAAAATTTTAGTGTTTAATTAGAAAATATCGGGTGTTGGGTTTTGACACCGAAAATGCTTTTAAATACTATATCAAATAATATGATTTTAAAAGGAAGGATATCAAATTTTAAAGTTCAATCTGACCGTATACCCACACACGATTATTTTCACCGTGTTTTTTTAATATGAAGAAAACAAACCAAGCACATTATCTTAATTGAGGCATGTGAGTGCAAAACACAATGTCCTTGACTGGAATTGAATGATCGTGTGATGGTTATAAGAACCCGTCCCCGATGTGCGTCAGGTGGATGATGCCCCTATATGGGATGCCCTATCAATGGATGTCGGATCGCGGTAGAGGCCAGACCGAAGCTCCTTTGGGAATGCCGTCCCCAATGGGCGTTGGGTGAACGTTGCCGTGCTCAAGGAATGTGTTGGGTAGAACTGCCTGTGCGAGTAGTAATCAATTGGAACGCATGATTAATCGAGATAGACGCGCTGGATTATGGGAAAAAATTGTGTGGCACGGAATGGGACGTGTCATAATGATTTGGCTCTATAATTGGGACCCCTGTGATTGATTGAGATTGAGTGAGACGTTCCAATTGATGTGTGAATCTATTATATGCATCTGTGATATGAATTGTACTGACGTGCAGGAATGAACTGAGGCGAGGTGAGTCTTCTGTGATGTGTGATTAGACTGCATATTTCCCTCCTAATCGAGGTTTAGGGCGTGAACTCGCCGAGACATTGTCTCATCTCGTCATGGGTTTTAACTTTTTCAGGTCCTTAGATAGAGGTGAGGCTGGTTTGTTTTGGATAGCCGCGGGGGTCGGAGACACAGTGTACCATCTTCCTAGTCCACGGGAACCCTAACTAGACCCGTCAGCTCATGGTGACCACTATCTGGGTTGATGAGGGCCTACCACAGTGGGTACCTCATCGATTTAAGGCGTGGTTTCGTCGCGGGCCCAACAGCATCCGGGAGGGGCCCTTGGATGGCTTTGACGGACCTGTTGACAAGTACTTTTAGCTCGACCCCGTGCATGACGCCGATATCAGAGCCGATATTGAGGCAGATCATGGACCCAAGGTTGAGGAGCCTGCAGTAGAAGAGATAGTTGACCCACTAGGCCTCAACATTCCTGACAATGCCGTGGTAGACCCGAATCCAAAGTAGATAGGGTCCGAGGTAGAGTCAGCTAGAGATTTCTTTTTGAGACCTCAACTTTTGTGTATATAACTTTGTAGGCAGACCTTAGTTTGTTTATGAAAAGGTGTTTTGTGAAAATTGTATCCTGCTTGTCTATCCCAAGTGATTATTTATTCGTTTCTGCATGTTCAATAAAATGAATGGGTTGGCGAGGCGTCCTGGGACGTCGCAATTTTATCGACCACCGAGAGATGTGCACGCGCTCCAGGTTTTGGGCGTGACAACGGGAGGTGCCGCTGTATATATGGGTATCATCGGGGATAAATGTGCGATAATGAAGCACCTCCATGAAGTAAGTTGCCAGCGGAAGACTTGAATCAATCTATTTTCTCTGAAGGGAGTGTATAATAGATTATATACCTCGTCAAAATTTTGCTAAGCTGTTTTGTAATATATAAAAAAAGGTAGTAGTTGTAATTAGACTGTAAAATGTCCAAATATTCAAGAGTAGTATCTTTATTACAAAATATAAAGAATACAAGGATGTGTTACTAAAATTTATGGTAGAAAAATTTAAGGAAACACAAATTATTAAAATATTTAAATAATAAAATACACATTAATGTGACAGCATATGTTTTTAGAATAATTTACAATGCTCTTGCAAAATTTAATACAGTATCAAAACAGAAAGTTTTGAATTCAAATTTTCGAAATCCCCTATTTGCCTCTTCTAGCATATATTTCCACTCTTTAGTTTTAGGCCAATGTCTAACTTATGTGTGAGGAGGAATATTAAAATATTAAAAGAATACATTCATTTATCAGTTTAAGTTTTCAGGTTAGAATAGTTGGTAGTGTTTCCACAAAATTTTACAAAGGTATAAAAGAATTTGTTGCAAATACTGACAAATAACAACATACTCGTGCATGTAGATATATAAATCACTTCATTAAAAAATGAATATTAAGCTTGAGATACTGATTAAGTACCATATGATGGTGAGAATTTTCCTGCCTTGCATTCGGGGCTAGGTGGGGATAGATATGATTGGCCCCCTCCCCCTGAACCAGTCTAGACCCGCGACCCCATGTCTAAACGGTGGAGATTTCTAGTATTAACCTTGCTCCTTTGTATAAGTTGTATTACTTTGGTAATATAAAGTTTCTTATATTCAACATAGATTTTAATATAACGTGAATGCTTCCAATACTTCATTCCCTTTTCTCATCAATTTATCACGGTAAGTTTTCAAACTAAATTATACCCTAAAGGATCTAAGAATCACAAATTCGTTTTTTTTTTTTTTCGCATAAATGATTGTTTCAACTCGTAAAATTTTTTGAGAGGCATGTAGAAGAAATAATTTTAAATCTTGAAGTTATTATCAAGTTGGGCATGTGTAACGGGGAAATCTGCATTCTTGCTTGGGATTGCGGATGGAGCTCATAAATGTCCCCACGCAGGACATGGGCCGATGATAGGGCATCTCTAAGAATAGTGGAGCCAGGATGCAATCCCCCGTATCCACTTAGGTCCACAATTGTGCACCTACCAGTCCCATTGCCACCCCTAATTCACATTCAATAATATTTTCCGTTCCAGCTAATAAACTATAAATAGAAATATCAACACGGTAATTATAGCAGAGACCAATTGAGAGAAAGGAAAATTTTCCACATATGGCTTTATACACTGTTGATTTTGATGGTTAATGAAGATAATAAGCAGTTAAAACTCTTGAATCAATGATGGATAAGACTTTTTGTGAAAAAGAAAATTTGCAACTCACCTTGCATGCGCTAATTTCCATATTAATGATATAACTACTTATCAAGAGAAGAGAGAAAAGACCAAATAGCACCTCATTCGCAAGTCTTATTAGCGTAAGCAACTTAGGCGATAAAATGGGACAATAGTGACCCTAAGGTACAGGTGTTAAACGGGTGGGTCGGGCCGGGTTTGGGTTGGGTCATTAATGGTCCGACCTAAATTGACCCATTAACCCATTTATGGCCCATTTATGCCTAATGTAAATTTTTCGACCCATACCGATCCATTTAACTAAACTTAAAAAAAGCTTATTTCTTATATATATATATATTTTAAAAAAATGATATTGCTAAAATAGTTTTATACAACAAAATCCAAAAAAAAAGAAAGTTTTATACAACACAATTTAATGGAAAATTTTTATAATTTTTAACATAATTATTTTAAAAATCAAAATTTAGTTATTTTTTAAATTTTAAATTAAAATTTTAATTATTTTTAATTATTTTTAAATATACTTTTTAATTTTTAATTTTTAATTTTCTTTTCTGTTTTGTTGTTCTTCTTATTTGCCTACCGCTGGCCACAATGATGGCCGGTGGCCGGCCACAATGACAGCCGGCGGCCGGCCACAGGCGAGCCTTGAGCTCGCTAGATCGGCGAGGCTCGAGCCTCATAGGCCGTCGGGGAGGCCTCCGCCTTGCCAGATCGGCTAGCTCCAGCCTCTCCGGCATCGGGTGAGCTCGAGCTCGCCCCTTGCCAGATCTAGCGAGCTCAAGCTCGCCCCTTGCCGGCATCGGGCGAGCTCCAAGCTTGCCGTGTTAACGACCGGAGGAAGAAGAAAGAAAAAAAAAGGAATGATAAAAGAAAAAAGAAAAGAAAATTAAAATAAAAAAATAATTATAATTTAAGTTTTTATAAAAAAAAAAATGTTTGTAAAGTTAAATAAAGAAGAGAGTCTCCATGTAAATGGGTTCATTTTTAATGAGTTGATAAATGTGTCTTAAATGGGTTTGAGAGTAGACCTATTTAAGACCCATATGTCTCAGTCTCTTTATTTTTAAAACTCATTATGGATGCTTTGAGAAATAAGGCTTGACCCATTAACAATCCATTTAACTGGAAATGGGTCCATACTGACAAAAAAAAGAAAAAAAACTTTAAATGGGTCCATAAATTGGTCAATGACCCATTTTGACACCTCTACCATAAGGTGATCAAAATTATATAATATATAAATGCTATCTGGCCAGATCCTACGCACCCAAGTCGGTATGGAGTTAAACTCCACTGGAGCACCTTCAGATAGAAAAAGAGTAGGCGGACGTCTATGATCTTATGAGTCGTTCGTGTCAAATGCATTCAAGTAGAAAATCCGTGGAGGTGCTGAAATTTGCATAGCAATCTCTCCCAAAGGTTGAGCCTAGCTCCACTGAGAAAGTGAAACGGCATAACAGACAATGCTCTCGAGAGACACGGGGGAAGTGAACGGATCATCCCCTCCATCTTTTTCTTCTCCATCGGATATGCTTTCAACCAAGGTCTCTTGATTCTGTGTAGTATTCTCTACAGCTGAATCAAATCGTCCTAAAGTGCTCTTTGCCCATGATTCTATCCCTTAACAGGAACTTATACCCACTAATTTATCGAGTAAAACTCACTGGTTTTTCCAATGTACCTTTACGTGCAATTGAAAAAGATCAAGATAAAAACTACCAGCGATTCATGATAGTAAGGCGAAATCACACATTCTATAGGTTTTAATAGGACCTGAAGAATGAAGGGTCGGTGAGCTTAGTTTTCCAGGATTTCAACATGCGTGGAAACTGACCCTGTGATTTTGCGGTAGCGGAAGTGAAATGTCGGTCATTACATCATCCGTGATGTCTGGCGTTCTCTTCAACTTCGGCAAACCAGAACCGGAAAAGCATAGTGAGATGAAAATCCAGACATGTGATCGACTTTAAAACTCAATCGGAATAGAAATGGCCTGGTGGTAATGAAGCGAATCAATGTCTGCCACACGCCTTAGAGGCCAGTGCGTGACTTTAGAGGCTCCAAAATAACAAGACGCGATTTGGCTTGACTGAATAGCACAACTCTGTTGGCCTAGTAATCCACAGCGGCAACGAACAAACAGCGAATTTATCAATGGTCGAAGAATGTTCAAGGTAGAATACTTCGATTGGCACTCCTACAGCCACGACAACCCATCTCAGTCTCAGACAATACGAAGACCCCAGTGGGGTTTTGTACCCGCCAAGCGATGACGAATTTTCGTGCCCGCCACTCTCCCCGTTTTCTTTGTGTGTTATCTTTTATTTGTATCTACCGTTTCTCTCCAGATTTGGCTTGGCTGTTGCTTTCCATCCCAGTGAATGTTCAGTTTTGAACAATCAGCGATTCTGGCAAGTTGGGCATTTTCTACTCGCAACAACAGGGCAAACTACAGCAGCAACGCAGAAACAGAGCAGAGAAATACCACGCCGCCATGAAGTGAGTCGCCCGCGGAAGACTCAAATCAAGGAAAAACGCCAAACAAGGAGCTGTCAATCCGTCTCTGCAAGGGAAGTTATATAGGCGAAACCAGTGCTTCCATGGTAGTCTCTGAGGCGTGGGATGAGCTTCTGGAACTTCAGGAATGGATGAATAAAGGTTTAAACAAGAAGAGCAAGCTCTTGAACGGCGAAAATAGAGGATCCAAAAACAGAGCCTCTTGGCCAAAACACCAGCGATCACCGCCCCAAATCGCCTTCATCCGGCAAATGAGCTTTGAACAAATCGAGCTTCAGCAACGCATTGAGCTTCCTAGAGAGAGAGAATCGATTGGTGTAAACACTAATGTCATGCCCCGATCCTCGAGCATGCACCCATCCCTCACCCGGTCAATTAATAGCGATGTCTCAAGATGCATCGCCAACCCATTTCATTTTAATACGCATGCGAAAGCACATTATTTAATCCTCAGACAACAAAACAATGGGATATGAAAGTAGGACCAATTTTTTACAAAATACCTTTTTTATAAACACACAAGTTTACAAAAGCAATCGGCTCTCTACAAAAGAGAATTGTCCTACATTAGCTAGTCGAACATGGTCATCGATTCTTCGAGCTTCACCTCATGAACTCCGGGGCTCCTGGTCCTTTACCAACACCATCTACGGACCTGAAAATGGTTATACAATAACCAGTGAGATAATGTCTCAGCGAGTTCTACCCCTAAGACTCGATTAAGAAACAAATACGCCCTAAGAACTGCCTATGCACAACCACGAGTCATAGAACTTACCTTGGCCTCAGTTCCTTCCTGCAAGTTGATATAAGTCAACTTTTGCATCAAGTCATATCATCCAATCGATTCATAACATCAGATCAAATCATTGATCAATCGACTCAATTGATTACATGTCATCACGACCTTTTCTTGGTCGGCTCATCTCGTACTATCTATAAGTCCATTCATATTAGGACTACTCACTGCTAAGCTGATAAATAGATAGTATAGCTCTCTTATGAGATGATCGAGTATACTGCTTTTTAGCTAAGCTGCCATATCGCCCGTAGGCTAATATAGTATACCGGCATTGCTCAATCTAAGCTGATAATAATATAGCTTGCAAACTAAGCTGATAATAATATAGCTTACAAACTAAGCTAACACATCAGAGCCTTTAGGATGATATAGTATACTGGTATACTGCTCGCAATCTAAGCTGACATATCACTCGTAGGCTGATATAGTATACCATCACAACCATACAATCAATTCATCATTTTTATCCTACCCAATAAAAATACACGTGTGTGGATACACGGTAGCCAAAATATAAGGTTTTCACTTTTGAACCTCCCACTATTTTCAGCAATCCCAAATAGATTTTTTGCGCTATAGACCGACGCCCAGTAATTTTGCACTCAATTACCAAAATTATTCAATTTTTGGAATAAATACCCACAACCACTAATTTCACTCAATTTGCACAATCAGGTTTCAATTAAATAAACATAGAGCACCACTACAATCAGCACAAGATTCCGGTCGCTGGCCATCCCGGTTGAATTTTCGGAAAATAAATAAATAAATAATTAATTACTGAAAATATTAAATAAATGCAATAAATTCAACTTAGGCCCGTCATAGCCTAATTGGACATCGAAACGGATCCGGAGAAATTCCAAGGTTCATTAGATAAATACTAGAGTCTACTTACTCACTAACTACATTAACTAACCACCTAACATGCATCGGTAACTAATTTAATTTCACTAATTGCATCTAACTAACCACCTAAACATGCTTAACCTAAACTAATTATCCACTAAGCATCATTAACCTACTAAGCGAGATTTAGAGAGTTAAACTCACCCGTTTAACGAACCACTCGGTTCAATTCGACGGGGACGCAACAAAAGCCAACTTTCTCCAAAGCGGGCCTAGGTTTCGAGGCTTGGAACTACCCCAAAACAGGCCAAAATAGTGCTGGAAACCCTTTGGTTTTGCCCTCTGTTCTAAGTTGCAAAATAGGAAAAACAAAGAGGTTTGGGGGCGGCAAGGCTCGGGGAAGGCTGCACGGGTACACGACTACTGAACGATGACTTCAGTGGGCTTCCACGACCACTCATGGCAACTGGACAGCTTCCTGGATGCACGGGCAAAGGCTGAGACGCAGCTAGAGTGGTAAGGCAATGACGCGGACAACGTCAACACTAGGGAAAAAGCATTGTTGGGTTGACTGATTGGGGCTGGATGCGGACGAAGCAGAAAGGAGCAACTTCAATTCGGTGGTGATGAGGGAGGAGATGGGCAGAGAGCTCGACAGAAAGCGGGAAGGCGTTGGGCTGCTTTGCGGCTTCGCTGGCATGGGGAAAGAAAACGTGGGGGAGGGGGAGATAAGCTTGACTCAAAAGTCAAAAGTGAGGGGGGAGGAAGGTTGGACACGGCAGAGAGGAAAGAGAAAAGGAAAAGGGAAAGGGGACGTTGGGGTGGGGAGGGGTTTGTGAGAGAGAGAGAGAGAGAGAGAGAGAGAGAGAGAGAGAGAGAGGGGGACGTGTGCATGAGGGAGGAGAAAAAATAGGAAAAAGAAAAAGAAAATTAAAGGAAAATCCTATAACTCAAAAATCTTGGTCCCACTTGCTCTTGTTTAGTCCAATTTGATCTCCAAAAATTCCAATGCTAAAGCACTTGATCCTCACTTGTTTTATTGTATCAAATTTCCCCTAAACAACAAATCTCGGACAACAAAACGACACTTTCCTTCAACTTCGAATTCTAATTCATTTTTCTCGGAATCCTATTTTCTGAACAAACTTATCCGATTGAGGTCCAATTTGAATGCAGGAAAAGCCCAAATAACTTCCATTCACCAATTCATTCACACCAAATGCTAAAAGTCCCTTCAAATTGGCAAATCCGAATTTCAATTCGTTTTCCGAATTGTTTGAAACGAATTTCTGTAAAAATCCTGAACTCACCGAAAAGTCCTCGAAAGATGAGTCGATGTTCCTAAAATGATATGTGACATGATAGAACTTTCAATTTCTAAAATCGGGTTCAAATTCGCGGTTAATTACAATCAAACACAATTTTAGCGTAACCTAACCGACCGAGTAGCTTTTAGGAATTTTTGGTGCAACTAACCCATCGTTGATTTTCTTTAAGCTACACATACTTCTTCAACACATTGGCGGCTCTCGATTGTCGTGAAAATCTTAAGGTTTCAAATACAGACATAAGACGCCAAAATGATAGAAAAATCATTTTAGTGCCGATCAACGAGAATTTTGCAAATTAGTGGAATCACCCACGTTTAGCCACATATCTCAGTTGAACCGACCTATCTTTGATCTCTGGTCAATTTTTAACTATGTTGTACTGACCCTTGCAGACTAGCATGGTCGAGCAGTCGATTCCTAGTCGAATTCTTAAGTCCATTGCATTTAAAATCCCTTAACGGCCTCACTTGATAGGCTTGTTATCTCGTGAGTGGCCATCTAAGAGAAAACACCATGGTCGCGTCAATGAAAAGCCCGACTTATCCAATTGAAATTAGAACTAAATTTTTGGGATGTCACAACTCTTCCCCTCTTATAAAAATTTTGTCATCAAAATTTAAGCCTTTACCAATTCTTAAACAAAAAGGTGGGGGTATTGTCGTCTCATCGAGTATTACTTTTCCCGGTTGCTTCTTCAATCTCGTGATGTTGTTAGACCACTTTGACCAAGAGGACCATCTTGATATACAAAAATTCTGTTTTTTCTGATCCACAATCTCGTGATGTCATCCACGTCTACTTTTCAAGATTTAGCACGTGGGTCAAGTCAGGCTCATACGTCCTTAACCTCGACACGTAAAAGACGTCATGCACTTGCGCCTACTTTGACAGCAATGCAAGACAATACGCTAGGATCTCAATCCTCTTTCTAGAATCTCACAGGAACCTACATACCTCAGTTTCAGTTTTCCCTCCTTACTAAAGGGCAAGGTATACCTCATTGGTGACATCTTCAGAAAGATGTAATTACTAATTCAGAACTCTAAGGGCCTTCGATGCTCAACGATACAACATTTCCGATGACTTTTAGCGGTCTTGAATATGTTTTTTATCACAGCAACTACAATCACTGACTGCTAAACTGACTCTGGGCTACGATCTTCATTCTCTGACCTCATCTCAACAAGCTAAAGTTCTATACACTCTGTTCTGCCTTGCTTCAAAAGGAACCATTTGACTGTTCTGCTGAAACTAGGAATCCTCGGGTCTTGATTTGATATAAATTCGTCACCGAAACTCCATGCAGACAAATTATCTGACGCACATACGTTTTTGTATGTTTATTCAAATCAAGAATTTTTTTTGTACTGCACTGAAGTGAGTCAGCTTCATTCATCTGTTGACCACTATCCCAAAATGGAATCATTGCCCCTCTGATTCCTTGACAAGCTCGTCACAAGGTCCATCGATATACTTTCATTCTCACTTGGGACTCTCGAGTGATTGTAAAAGTCTTCTCGGCTTGCATTACCAAACTTCCACTTATTAACACATTTGGCACTTGCAACCAGTCCGGCGATATCTATCTTTATATCGGTCTACCAATCGAGCTGACGCCAATCTTGACCTACTTTGTATTGTCTGATCGAATACTGTAATTGCTACAGTGAATTCCTGACAAAGTCTCTTACCTAAATGCTACATCGTCAGGTACACCCAATCACTCTCGGAACTTGAGTGTTCCATTTTTTAAAATCTAAAAGTCAACTTCTCTTTTATCAGTATCCTCTTGCATTATCTTTTGAACATCAAGGTCTATCAATTGAAGTGCCTTGATTCTAATTTGAGCATCTGGCTCAATTCTGAGGGTGGCTATAAGATTTGGAAGGTAGTCTATCTCAAATTTGAAAATCGAATCTTGAACTTTCTCAAGTAAAGTTCATACTTTAACCAGCATATGCACATTTAAAGACTATCGACTCATCGCATCAGTGACTTCTTTCGTTCTTCTAGGGTGATACTAGATATCGCCGTCCTAGTCCTTCAAAAGTTCTAATTCATAGCGCTATCTCATTTTCAATTTCTTCAGAGAGACTAAATACTTGAGACTTTGATGATCGGTGAAGGTCTGGAATCTTTCTCCATACAAATAACATCTCTAAATCTTTAAAGTGAAAATTATTGCTGCAAGTTCCAAGTCATGCGTCGGGTAATTCCGTTCATAAGGTATTAACTGATGGGACGCGTATGCAACAACTCTACCATGTTGTATCAGCACGCAACCCAGTCCTCCTAAACGACGCATCACTATAGATTTCCTATCTTCCAGGACCAAATGGAATGGTCAGTACAGGTGCGGTAGTTAGCTTTTGCTTAAGCTCTTGGAGACTACACTTGCACTTGTTTATCCCCACAAACTTTTCTTCTGTCTTCAGTAGTTGAGTCAACGGCGACACTGATGCTAAAAATCCTTCCACGAACCTTTTGTAGTAATTTGTCCAATCCATATGGCTTCTGATTTCTGACACTGTTATCGTCTTGGCCCACTGATAACTACTTCAATCTTGGTCGAGTCCGCGGAGATTTCTTCGCCTGAAATCACGTGACCTAGGAATGCAACACGAGTCATTCAAAACTCGTACTTGCTAAACTTAGCATTCAATCCGTGAGTCTTAGGGTCTGAAGTACCATCCTCAGATGACTTCCATGCTCCTCAGCACTCCTCGAATACATTAGAATATCATTGATGAACGTGATCATGAACTGATCTAGGTATTCCTCAAATACTTGGTTCATCAAATCAATGACAGCAGTTGGAGCGTTCTGATTCTCTCATAAAGGTCATATCAAGTATGAAATGACGTCTTCTGTAGAACCTCATTTCTGATTCTCAACTGATAGTACCCTGTCCTCAAGTCGATCTTTGGAAATATTGACACTCTTTGTAATTGGTCATACAATTCATCGATCTTTGGCAATGAACACTTGTTCTCGCTCATCACTTGATCGGGTGACGATAGCCAATGAACAAATACAATGAACCATCTTCATTTTTCACAATATAACCAGTGCTCTCCAAAATGATGCACTGATACGAGTAAATTCCTTATCTAGTACTTCTCGCATTTGCACCATTAGTTCTTTGAACTCAGACAACAACGTCTGGTAAGAAGCCTTAGAGAGTGGCTCTATCCCAGGTGTTAATTCATTCGTGAATTTTATCTCTCTGGTGACAGACCTGGTAATTCTCTTGGAACCATCTCAGAAAATTCTTGTACCACGGCTACGTTCTCCACATTTGGTTCTTTAACTATCACATCCACTACCAGTTGTCAAATAAATCTTGGCAGCCTACATTCACTACCTGGTTGTCTTAAGTGATGAAATAAAAAGGGATCGAGGATCCTCCTCGACTTTTGATAATTTCAAAACCTTTACTTGCTAACAAATCAGATGGTAATATGATACTACCATAATTCATTACAACAAAAGCTTCTCGAGCCATCCTTTTATACATAACATTAAGGTCATACATGAGCAACTAGTCAAGTACAACTATAGTCAGAGGCTATTCTTTTTACAGCTTTATTACAATGACAGGAATTCTACAACCTTCATTCACCATCTTGCTGCGCTACTCAAATAAAAACACCTCAAAAACACTCTTCCCCTGTTCGATGCAAGGTCGGTCCATTCATGTTCCTTTAGACATCCTAGTGGTGTCCTACCTACAGCAACAATGTTTACACTCTTCTGGACCTACGCAGGCAGTTCCTCGCTCGATGGCCGTGCTGGCCACATTCGTAGCACGCTCTCATTTTACTCGGACACTGGGCTGACTCATGCTTTCTTCCACTGACTTGGCACACATTTGACGAGTCCTCTGACTCTTGTCAGTTGACAGCTTGCACCCCTCCTTGCACTGGAGGTCTGATCCAAGTATCCTATTGAATGTCCTGCAGCACGTTCCCTATGTTCTGTTCTATCGGTGGTGGTGGCAGCAGCTGATGCGGTTCCATCTGCTTGCGTGAACAATCTTTAAACTAGTGACCTTACTGGTCACATTTAAAACAGGCACCAGTCATGAAGCGACATGGGGTTGGTCCATGCCGTCTTCTGCAGAAGTGACATACGACATTCTAACTCCATGCTGACTTCCTAATTCTCTTCTTTTGAATGGGACGAATGGAACACCCTTCTTTCCACATTAGTCTCTTCCCCAGTTGGTCGTCATCTCTACTGGAATTGAATCCTGACCCGAATGCAGCGGCTTGTTCCCTAATCACAATTCCAGGTTGGACCTCAGCAGGTGTGGCAACAACAATGGTTACGACACTGGTGGCGGTATGAACGAAAACAACAGCGGTAGCTCGGTCTTGAGCTTGCTAATCTAACAAATTTCCAAGGTTCCATAATGCCTGAACAATCCCATCGAGCCTAGGATTGCTCGATGCTGCTACACTAGTACCGGCTTACCTGTACTCCACTCGAGCTGGCCTGAGCTGGTGCTCTACCACCATCACGACCTCCTCGGGCATTGATCCATGTTGACGTTCCACCCTAAGCAATAGGTCTAATGGTACGCCTCTTAGGAGTCCTTTGCTCCTGATCACTCATGTTACAAGTTCTTTATAGAAACCTGTTTCTAATTCCAATATCATATTAGAATTTGAGTAACCCATAACAAACAAGCTACCAATTAGCTATCAATCACATGCAACGGCATGAAGTAAAGGTCATTTCTACTAATTATCCCATAAACTTATTGCACCTTATTACTCTAACTAATGACCATGCTCCGATACCATTAAGCGGGGATGTCACGCCCCGATCCTCGGGCATGCACCCATCCTTTACCTAGTCGATTAATAGCAACGTCCCAGGACGCATCGCCAACCCGTTTCATTTTAATATGCATGCGGAAGCATATAATTTAATCCCTAGACAACAAAATAATGGGATAGGAAAGTAGGACTAATTTTAAACAAAATACCTTTTTATAAACACACTCGTTTACAAAAGCAATCGGTTCTCTACAAAAAAAAAAAATTGTCCTACGACTAGCTAGTCAGACATGGTCATTGATTATTTGGGCTTCACCTCATGAACAGGCTCCTGGTCCTTTACCAACACCATCTACGGACCTGAAAATGGTTATACAATAACCAGTGAGACAATGTCTCAGTGAGTTCTACCCCTTAAAACTCGATTAGGAAGCAAATACACTTTAAGAGCTGCCTATGCACACCCACGAGTCATAGAACTTACCTTAGCCTCGGTTCCTTCCTACAGGTTGATAGAAATCAACTATTGCATCAAGTCATATCATTCAATCGATTCATAACATCAGATCAAATCATTGATCAATCAACTCGGTCGATTACATGTAATCATGACCCTTTCTTGGTCGGCTTATCTCATACTATCTATAAGAGCGTTCATATCAGGACCGCTCACTACTAAGCTGATAAAAAAATAGTATAGCTCGCTTCTGAGATGATCGGGTATAATGCTCTCTATCTAAGTTGTCATATCGCCCGTAAGTTGATATAGTATACCGACATTGCTCAATTTAAGCTAATAATAATATAGCTCGCAAACTAAGCTGATAAGGTATACTACTCAATCTAAGCTGACATATCAGAGCCCTTAGGATGATAGTATACCGGTATACTGCTCGCAATCTAAGCTAACATATGGCTCGTAGGCTGATATAATATACCATCCCAACTATACAATCAATTCACCATTTTTATCCTACAAGATATAAGGTTTTCACTTTTGAACCTCCCATTATTTTCAGCAATCCCAAAATAGATTTTTTACGTTATAGATCAATGCTCGGTAATTTTCCACTCAATTACCAAGATTATTCCATTTTTTGAATAAATACCCACAACCACTAATTTCACTCAATTTGCACATTCAGGTTTTAATTAAATAAACAGAGAGCACTACTGCAATCAGCACAAGATTCTGGTCACTGACCATCCTGGGTGAATTTTTAGAAAATAAATAAATAATTAAATAATTACAGAAAATATTAAATAAATGCAAATAAATGCAATAAATCCAACTTAGGCCCGTTATAGCCGAATTGGACGTCGAGACGGACCCGGAAAATTTTTAAGGTTCGTTAGATAAATACTAGAGTCTACTTACTAGCTAACTATATTGACTAACCACCTAACGTGCATCAGTAACTAATTTAATTTCACTAATTACATCTAACTAACCACCTAAACATGATTAACCTAAATTAATTATCCACTAAGTGTCATTAACCTACTAAGTGAGGTTTAGTGAGTTGAACTCACCCGTTTAACAAACCGCTCGGTTCAATTCGACGGGGACGCAACGGGGGCCGACTTTCTCTAAGGCGTGCCTAGGTTTCGAGGCTCGAAACTACCCCAAAACGGGCAAACAGTGTTGGAAACCCATTGGTTTGGCCCTCTATTCTAAGATGCAAAACAGGAAAAACAAAGCGGTTTGGGGGCAACAAGGCTCGGAGAAGGCTACACGGGTACACGGCAGCTGAACAACGACTTACGCGGTCTTCCACGGCCACTCATGGTTGTTGGATAGCTTCCTAGATGCATGGGCAAAGGCTGCGACACAGCTGGAGCGGCAAAGCAGCGGCCCGGACGACGTCAACACTAGTGAAAAAGCATTGCTGGGTTGATCGATTGGGGCTGGATGCGAATGAAGCATAAAGGAGCAACTTCGATTTGGTGGTGATGAGGGAGAAGATGGGCAGAGAGCTGGATGGCAAGAGGCAAGAAGTTGGGCTGCTTCACGGCTTCGCTGGCATGGGGAAAGAAAATGTGGGGGAGGGGGAGATAGGCTTGACTCAAAAATCAAAAGTGAGGGGGGAGGAAGGTTGGACACGGCAGAGAGGAAAGGGAAAAGGAAAAAGGGAAAGAGGACGTCGACGTGGGGAGGGGTTCGTGAGAGAGAGAGAGAGAGAGAGAGAGAAGACAAAGGAGAGGGAGCGTGTGCATGAGGGAGGAGAAAAAATAGGAAAAAGATCTGATTAAAGGAAAATCTTGTAACTCAAAAATCTTGGTCCCACTTGGTCTTGTTTAGTCCAATTTGATCCCAAAAAATCCCCATGCTAAAGCACTTGATTCTCACTTGCTTTCTTGCATCAAATTTCCCCTAAACAACAAATCTTGTGTGACAATCTGTTTTCCTACTTCTGTTTTCAATTGAATAAATCGTGCTTTTCATCGACGTGTCTATAGTGCTATTCACTGAGTCGATCACTCATGAGATAACTAGACTAGTTGGGGAAGCCATTAAGAGATTTTAATGCAACATGCTTGAGAATTCGACTAGGAATCGACTGCTTGACCGTGTTAGTCTACAAGGGTCATTGCGACACAGTCGAAAATCTATCAGAGACCGGAAATAGGTTGATGTGACTGAGGTCTGTAATTAGGCATGGGTGGTTCCATTTAATTACAAAATCCTCTTTTATCGGCACTAAACCTATTTTTCTGTCATTTTGGTACCATGTGCTCATATATGAAACCTTGAGATTTTCACGATAACCGATGATCGCCAATGAGTCGAAGAGGTACATTGTGGCTTGAAAAAAATGGACCACGGGTCAATTGCACTAAAAATTCCCAAAAACTACCCCATAGTTTAGGTTGCGCTAAAATCACGTCTAACTGAATTTAACTGTGAAATTTATTCCGATTTCAGAAATTGAGGACTCTAATGTGTCACAATTAAACCTAGGGATATTGTTACATTCTCTCAAGATTCATTGATGATGGGAATTGTTAATAAAAAATGCAAATGCAGCAAACTAAAGGAATGGGAGAGAGGCCACATTTTAAAGGGATTTTTGGATTTTTATTATGGAACCTTGGGAGGGAGAAATTATAGAGATTTAAATGAGGATTTATCCTTATTACCTAAAATTGTGAAATGGTAAAATGGTAAAAAGGGAGAGCTTCTAGAAAAAAGGCAAATTCGTATGAATGCCCAACACCATGGATTTCTTCAACATTTGAGTTTCATTTGGGGTTGGATAGGTATGTTTAAGGGTGGTGGGCCTCATGAGAGTGATAGGGACCATTTTCCATGGAAAAAGGACCATGTGACTTGGAATTTGTGGTGAGGGGCTCCATGGATTTCTTTTCTTTTCCTCCTCTCGCCCCATCCATGCGATCTTCCCCATTGCAGCCATGCAACACTTCCCTCTCTCTTTCCTTTCTTTTACTTTTCCTTTTCTTTCTCTTCCCTTAGCCAAAAAACCCTTGTCTCCTTCCACATTAAGCTGCAGTCCTCTATTTTGGCTTCCTCCTAGCTAACCAACTCAAAACAACAGCAAGAAAATAGAGGAGTCCCCTCTTTTGGTGCTGGCAAAGCTAGAGTAGCAACCATCCTTGACCCAAACTGCCCTTCATGTTCCACTTCTCTCTATCTTGGGATTCATTTGAGGACCAAAACCCCTCGCCAGTAAGCCAACAGCTCGCCCGAATAGGCACCACTCCAGTTTCTCTATATCGAAAATTTTGCAGCTCCGTTTGTTGGTGTAGCAGTTGCACCTCAGCACACCCCTCCTCTGTTGCAACTCGACTTCACCATCGAAGGACCCAAAACCTTCCCTTGTGTTGCTGTCCAGCCGCCAGCAAGCGAGCTAGCATCGCCATGTCGCAACCACGCCCTTGCGATTGCAAGTCCTTCACCGCTCGGCTTCCACCGGCCGACAGCCAGCCTTCTCCGCCGTGAGCCGAGGGCTTCCCAGCCCTATTCCAGGCTGATCGGAGCTACTCCGGTGTCCCTGGAGGTTAGCTTGGCTGCTACCACTCAATCCACTATTGCAACCTTGGGTTTTCTTAGTTAGGTGAGTTGTTTTTCTCAGACTTGATTAAGGGCTGCGTACCTCTATTTAGGAATTTAAATAAGTTAAGAAAGGTTTAGATGATGTTAAATATAGTTTAGTGTTAGTTTAGAAAGGTTAGATTAGCCATGGAAGAGCTTAGTTTTAGTTCAAATAGCAAATTAGTGCTTTAAATGACATTTTAGCCAAAGATAGGGGCTGTTCTCTAGAACTGGTTTTTTGACACTTACAGTTTGCGAATTTTGTAGATTGAGATATGTTGCGATTTTGAAGTGATTTCCTTTTGAAAAATGTTTTAGACATCTTCAATCATAATATGTATTTTTCTCAAGATTTTTAGGAATTTAAAAGAAAAATATTTTAGCTTCGTTATCTTTAAACGAAAGTCGACTATACTAGAAGTCTTGAATTGTTGGGATTCTAAGGGCTTTTACTGACCCTTCGGGTTTGAATTTCTAAATGGTTTCTTCACAAAAGTTTTTTTTTTTTTTAATATCTTCTAGTTTAACATACCCAAGTTTTAGATCAAACGGACCTATTTCGGACCCCGAACTAAGCTGATTTCGGAAAACAGACCATCTGTAAATGGACCCAGTTTTGGTGCTGGATTGAGTGAATTATTGGGCCGAATTCATAAGGATCTGGGTTTCGATGTCTCATGAAAGATGTTTGTTTATGTGTCCTTTGTACATTTCCAAGTTTAAGAATTTTTCGAACTCATCTGAGTTGATTTCTGGTGTTAAACTCAGAAGTGCACAAATGGACAGTTTGTGTCGTTAAAGCAAGTAGTAATGTGTGATTGTTTTTAATGACCTGCTGATTGGAAATTTGCTTATTTAGTGATGTGGCTGAGATGCACAATTAATTGTTGAATTGTGAAATTGGATAAATGCATATGCTACATGAGAATCCGTCACGAGCCTTTAGGGCCGGATGATGCTCCTTCGGGAATGCCCCAAGTCAACGGATGCTGGTTGTAGTGGATGCTTCTAGATGTACACATTGCCATGCTCAATGGTGTGGGACAATGCCTGGCCATGCCGAATGACCGTTATCTGTTGGGTTGACCATATCCAGTGAATTGAAATTTGTCGAGACGCATGAATGAATGAACTTGAGGGACCAAATTAGGAGACGCAATTCTGTGGTGCGGTATGGGACGTACCATGACAATTTAGTCTGGTAATTGAGGGCCCATACTATTGTGTTAATATTTACATTCCTGCATATACATTTGTGGAAATATTAATATGTTATATGATCTTGATACTGTTATAGATGATTTGATTGATACTAATGTGCAGGGAAATGCTAGGGTTAAAAGAGTTGTAAGAAACGTGACTAGGTTGCATGTAGAGTGTACTCTTCTCCTAGTCGAGATTTAAGGGATGAACTCGCTAAGATGTGACCTCACCCCGTAGTGGGCTAAATTTTTCGAGTCCTTAGATGGAGGATTTTCAAGAGAAGTGCAGGGGTTTGCAGGAAGCGAAAGCTAGGTCTTTGTTTAGTCTATGTTAGAAGTTGATAGGTCTTCCATCTAGTTTGGACACTGGGTGACAGTTCACCCTTTGGTTATCAAGAAGCCTGACGGGATCACTAGGGACCCTGTTCCCATGGATGAGGAGCTCGAAGTGTAGATAGCCTAGAAGCTCTCCTTTTTGAAACAGATCCATGTCATGTTAGACTTTCACATATATAAACACTCTTGCAAAAATATGTGTGTTTAGTGTGAATATAATCCTATGTTTGCTATCCATCTTTGTGTTATCTGGAGGTTATTATTACATTTCCGCTTGTGTAATAAAATGAATGGGTCGGCAACAATTCCTAGGAGGTTGCAAATTTGTATCGACTATTGTAGGATGTGCATGCGCTCGAGGTTCAAGTCGTGACATCCCCATTAAGTGGTATTGGAGCAAGTTAGAGTTTGGAGTGATAAGGTGAGATGAGTCATGAAATAGTTAGTAGGAAATGTTTTTAATATGCTAATGCATGTGAGTGATAGCTGATTGATAGGTTGTTTGTGAAATCACTCAATACCTGATGTTGGAATTGGAAATAGGGGTTTATAAAGATCAGATACCACTTAAGAAAAGGGCGATTGGACTCATTACTTGGGCTAGGACGCCGACGAGAGTCGGTGCTCGAGGTAATAGGGGTAAAGCACCTGCTCAAGCCAGTGCTAGTGGAGCAGCACCGCAACCGGTCCCGCCGGTTGGTGCTGGGTAGCAGCACTTGGTGATCCGGGAATTGTTGTGGTCATGTAGGTGCTAGAAGCAATGAGAGATAAGATGAGACAGCAGGTCCAAAATCAAGCTGCTGCCATTACTGCCGCCGATAAGCTGCTACTACTGCTGCTACCAATACTGCTGTTGCTGTTGCACTTGCTACTACACCTGTTGCCACACCTGATGAGGTTCCACCAGGGAACATGGTTGTGGAGAGACCTATACACAAGCTGGTGGAACAATTTTTGAAGTTGAGTCCGTCAAGATTTATCAGTACTGGAGATGCAGAGACTAATTCTCGCTGGGTTCGGAATTTAGAGAAGGCATTTGCACTTTTGAGGTGTAGTGAAGAAGAGAAAGTAACTTTGGCAATCTATCAATTGCATGATAACACCAATATCTGGTGGATAGCCATCCGAGAGACCGTGTTTTCGGGAGGAGTAGTTCCGTTGTGGGACACCTTCGTCAGGGCATTCAATGAGCAGTATTTCTCGAAGAGTGTTAAAGAGCAGAAAATGGAAGAATTTCAGTGTCTCCCCCAAGGATCAATGACTATTGACCAGTATGAGGTCAAGTTTGCAGAACTTTCTCAATATGCTTCGAGATTGGTAGAGGATCCTGAGGAAAAGGCGCAAAGGTTCAAGAATGGCCTTCAATTAGCTGAAGCAACCACTGGTGCCTTTTGACTTACATGATTATCGGGAAATTTATCAATGAGCTCAACTGATAGAAAGGGATCTGAATGAGCAAGCTGTTGTGTCAGGGTCGAGGTTTAACGCAAATAAAAACAATATCAAGTTTGGGAAGAATCCCATAGCTAGAAGGAGATATCCTGTGCTCGTATATGAAACCTTGAGATTTTCACAATAAACGAGGATTGCCAATGAGTCAAAGATGTACATTGTGACTCGAAAATAATTTACCATAGGTCAATTGCATCGAAAATTCCCAAAAACTATCCCATAGTTTAGGTCGTGCTAAAACCACATATGACTTAATTTTACTGCGATATTTATTCTGAATTCAGAAATTGAGGACTCTAATATGTCACAATTAAACCTAGGGATATTGTTACATCCTCTCAAGATTTATTGACGATGGGAATTGTTAGTGAAAAATGCAAATGCAGCAAACTAAATGAATGGGAGAGAGGCCACATTTTAAAGGGATTTTTGGCCATTTATTATGGAACCTTGGGAGGGAGAAATTATAGAGATTTAAATGAGGATTTATCCTTATTATCTAAAGTTGTGAAATGGTAAAATGGGAAAAAGGGAGAGCTTCTAGAAAGAAGGGAAATTCGTATGAATGCCCAACACTATGGATTTCGTCAACATTTGAGTTTCATTTGGGGTTGGATAGGTATGTTTAAGGGTGGTGGGCCTCATGAGAGTGATAGGGACCATTTTCCATGGAAAAAAGGACCATGTGACTTGGAATTTGTGGTGAGGGGCCCCATGGATTTCCTTTCTTTTCCTCCTCTCTCCCCATCCGTGCGATCTTCCCCCATTGCAGCCATGCAACACTTCCCCCCTCTCTTTCCTTTTCATTTTCTTTCTCTTCCCTTAGCCGAAAGGCCCTTGTCTCCTTCCTCATTAAGCTGCAGTCCTCTGTTTCGGCTTCCTCATGGCCGACTAGCTTAAAAAAGCAGCAAGAAAACAGAGGAGTCTCCTGTTTTGGTGCTACCAAAGCTAGAGCAGCAACCATCCCTGACCCGAACTGCCTTTCATGTTCCACTTCTCTCTGTCATGGGATTCATTTGAGAACCAAACCCCCTCGCCAGGAAGCCAACAGCTCACCCGAACAGGCGCCACTCTAGTTTCTCTATACCGAAAATTCTGCAACTCCGTCAGTTGGTGTCGCAGCTGCACCTCAGCACACCCCTCCTCTGTTGCAGGCCGACTTCACCACCGAAGGACCCAAAACCTTCCCCTCTATTGTTGTCCAGTAGCCAGCAAGCGAGTCAGCGCTGCTGCGTCACAGCCGCGCCCCTGCGGTTGCAAGTCCTTCACAGCTCGGCTTCCACCAGCTGAGAGCCAACCCTCTCTGCTGTGAGCCGAGGGCTTCCCAGCCCTATTCCAGGCTGACTAGAGCTACTCCAGCATCCCTGGAGGTCATAGCTTGGCTGCTGCCACTCAATCAATAAGTGCAACCTTGGGTTTTCTTAGTTTGGTGAGTTGTTTTCCTAAGACTTGATTAGGGGTTGTGTACCTTTGTTTAGGAATTTAAATAAGTTAAGAAAGGTTTAGATGATGTTAAATATAGTTTATTGTTAATTTAGAAAGGTTAGATTAGCCATGGAAGAGTTTAGTTTTAGTTTAAATAGCAAGTTAGTGCTTTTGAGGATAGATTAGCCAAAGACGGGTGCTATTCTCCATAACTAATTTTTTAGATACTTACGGTTTGCTATTTTTGTAGATTGAGATATGTTGCGATTTTGAAATGATTTCCTTCTGAAGAAATATTTTAGACATCTTCAATCATAACATATATTTTTCTCAAGAGTTTTGGAAATTTAAAAGAAAAATATTTTAGCTCTATTATTTTTAAACAGAAAGTGGGACTATACTAGAAGTCCTGACTTGTTGGGATTCTAAGGGCTTTTACTAACTCTTAGGTTCGAATTTCCGAATGGTTTCTTCACAAAAGTTGTTTTTTTTTTTATATCTGCTAGCTTAACATACTCGAATTTCAGATCAAACAGACCTGTTTCGGACCTCGAACTAAGTTGATTTTGAAAAACAGACCATCTGGAAATGGACTCGATTTTGGTGCTGGATAGAGTGAATTACTAGGCCGAATCCAAAAGGATCTGGGTCTCAGTGTCTTCATGAAAAATGTTTGCTTACCTGTCCTTTGTCACATTTCCAAGTTTGAGAATTTTTCGAACTCATCTGAGTTGATTTCTAGTATTAAACTCGGAAGTGCGGAAATGGACAGTTTTTGCCGGTTAGAGCAGGTAGTAATGTGTGATTGTTTTTAATAATTTTCTTATTGGAAATTTGCTTATTTAGTGATGTGGCTGAGATGCACAATTAATTGTTGAATTTTGAAATTGGATAAATGCATATGCTACATGAGAATCCATCACGAGCCTTTAGGGCCGGATGATACTCCTTTGGGAATGTCCCAAGTCAATGAATGCCAGTCGCAGTGAATATTGGACCGATGCTCCTAATCGGAATGCTGTCTAGATGTAGACATTACTATGCTCAATGGTGTGAGACGATGCCCGGCCATGCCGAATGACTGTTATCTGTTGAGTTGACCATATCCAATGAATTGAAATTTGTCGAGACGCATGAGTGATCGAACTTGAGGGACCTAATTAGGAGATGGAATTGTGTGGTGCGGTATGAGACGTACCATAACAATTTAGTTTGGTAATTGGGGGCCCGTACTATTGTGTTAATATTTACATTCCTACATATACATCTATGGAAATATTAATATGATATATGATTTGATTGATACTAATGTGCAGGGAAATGCTAGGGTTAAAAGAGTTGTGAGAAACGTGACTAGGTTGCATGTAGAGTGTATTCTTCTCCTAATCGAGATTTAGGGAATGAACTCGCTGAGATGTGATCTCACCTCATAGCGGGCTAAATTTTTTTAGGTCCCTAGATGGAGTATTTTCAAGAGAAGTGCAGGGGTTTGCAGGAAGTGAGAGCTAGGTCTTTGTTTAGTCTATGTCAAAAGTTGATGCGTCTTCCATTTAGTTTGGACACTGGGTGACAGTTCACCCTTTGGTTATCGAGAAGTCTGACGGGATCACCAGGCCCCCTATTCCCATGTATGAGGAGCTCAGAGCGTAGATAGCCTAGAACCTCTTCTTTTTGAAATAGATCCATGTCATGTTAGACTTTTATGTATATAAACGTTTTTTTAAAAATATGTGTGTTTAGTGTGAATATAATCCTATGTTTGCTATCCCATCTCTGTGTTGTCTAGAGGTTATAATTACGTTTTTGCTTGTGCAATAAAATGAATGGGTCGGCAACAATTTCTGGGAGGTTGCCAATTTGTATCGACCATTGCGGGATGTGCATGCACTCGAGGTTCGGGTCGTGACATCTCGAGCAATAAAAATAGCAATTTCGTTCAATTTCGAATTCGAATTCATTTTTCTCATAATCCAATTTTCTAAACATATTTATCTGGTTGAGGTCCAATTTGAATGCAAAAAAACCCAAACAACTTCCAATTCACTCACACCGGATGCCTAAAATCCCTTCAAATTGGCCAATCCCAATTTTCGTTCGTTTTCCAAATCGTCCAAAACGAATTTTTGTAAAAATCTCGAACTCACCAAAAATTCCTCGAAAGATGAGTCAACATTCCTAAAATGACCTGTGATGTAACAGAACTTTCAATTTCTGAAATTGGGTTCAAATTTACGGTAAATTGCAATCAAACACGATTTTAGCGTGACTTAACCTAACGAGTAACTTTTAGGAATTTTTTGTGCAAATAACCCGTGGTCGTTTTTCTTCAAGCCACACATACCTCTTCGACACATTGGTGGCTCTCGGTTGTTATGAAAATCTTAAGGTTTCAAATACAGACATAGGGCGCCAAAACGACAAAAAAATCAGTTTAGTGCCGATCGACGAGAATTTTGCAAATTAGTGAAATCACCCACACATCTCAGTCAAACCGACATATCTCTAGTCTTTGATCAATTTTTAACTGTGCTGTAATGACCCTTGTAGATTAGCACGGTTAAGTAGTCGATTCCTAGTCGAATTCTCAAGTCTATTGCGTTTAAAATTTCTTAACGGCTTCACCTGATAGGCTAGTTATTTTGTGAGTGACCATCTCAGAGAAAAACACTATCATCACATCAATGAAAGGCCTAACTTATCGAATTGAAATCAAAACTGAATTTTTAGGATGTCACACCTAAAGCCCAGATTGATTCCTATGGAAGAACTGAGAGAGACACAAAGCAAGTGGCATCATTCTTGTTACTTCAGACAGGTCAGATAATTTGGCCACTAAAACGGCATCATTTTGCCCAAAACGGCGTCATTTCGCTTTCACTTTAGCCCATGTCACAATCCGTTGCCTCCTGTTGTCCACGGAAGAAGCCACATAGAATTTCTGAGGGTGTTCATTAACGGAACCATAAAGATAGAAGAAAGGAAAAAGGTTAATAAAGGAAGAAGAAGAGCTATAGGGCTTACTAAACAAATCAATATTTAAATTGTCCGAGGATGGTAAAGCTTGAATTTAAGTTTTAATCTACGGTAGAGATTTTTGTGATAACATAATTTTTACGTAAACCTTTGTCAATTACTATTTTAGCAATTGTTTAAAGTACAAGGTTATTGTTCATTAATTTTCAGTTATGTCTATTTTTGGATATTTCATGCAAAAATTGAGAATGGTATTGGATTTACTTTAAAATGTAGAGATGCTGCATTTCTAAAATAGTGAGATCTTGATGTTCCCCAACAAGGAGAATTTGTATGGGAATGTTAGAGAAGGCCTTGCGTGTCTCAGCTAATTTTCGTTAATAGCGAAAAGTCAACTTGGATCAACGTCTACCACTTAGAAATTCAAACTTAACTAATTTTTGAACCCATATTTTGCATATTGATTTTGAGTGGGAGATGTTATCCTAATCGGCATACAACAAACAAACAAAAAGAAAGAAAAAGAACGAAAATTAAAAAAAAAAAAAAGAGAGAACCGAAACTAGCACAGGCCCTCTCTTTCTTCCTTGATCTCTCTATTATGGGTCCCGTCCATCGTGGGCAAATTGTCACCAACCACGGCCTCTGGATTTTTCTTATTTTTTATTACCGATCACTTGATATTGTCCTTGAACTCTCATTATCGAATGGATTTTTAAATTAGATGTTTTTCATGTTCATGTTGGCTTTTATATTAAAAGAATGATAGTCAATTTATCGCCATATGTCACGTTGCCACCCTATGCCATTTGCTCAGGGTGGCCGGACCCTTGTTTGGCTCACAACATCACACACTTAGTAGCCTGGTTGCACAGAGAGTGAGGAATGTGTACTGCCAAAGGAAGGCACCTTGCAGGTGGCCATGATGGTCGCGAGTTAGATGCTTGTGTCATGGTTCGAAAGAAGACCGATCCAAGAGGTTCCCAAGGGGCAATCGTGACTCATCCGTGGAGGACCTCCTATGCTCGCTTGGCTTCCCGACAAGCCTTCTTCCTGAAGTTTCCAAGGGTGCGTGACATTGTCATTATGCCTAATTCTAGAAGTATTCCATTATTTATGTCGGTAGCTAGTAGTTGGTATTTATGTCGGTAGTTGAGGCAGCGCGATCTCATCGGCCAATTAAATTCTAGATCAATGGTTGTAAGCCGAGGCTCTCAACTATAAAAAAGGGTGTCCTCCCTCATTTGTTAGCATCCACTACTTTCGCAATACAAAGCATATTTCTTTCCAAAGCTCCTCTCTAGAAACTTTCTCTCTCTACGATCCGGGTAAGGTGAGCGAGTGAGCGTTCGATCGAGCAAGGCTTGGCTTAGGTCCTTCAGCGATCTAAATCAATCCTAAAGTGCCCGAGTCACTGCACGGTCACGATCCCAATCGATCGGCCCGTGACAAGTGCTATCAGAGCGAAAGAGAGATCCGTTTTCGGAGATTAAAGAGTGCCAACTGTTCGAAAGAATGTCAAGCCAAGAAGCGGCTATGGAGGGAGAGGCCGTGCAAGTCAAAGAGACCCGTGGTCGATCAAAGAAGAGGGAAGCCTCGATGGATGCTGCAGCTATGCTTGATGAGAAGATCAGGAAGGTCCAAAGTGCCGTGCTTGAACTCATGGAAGGTCTTGATGATGCGCGAGACTGGATCATGGTGGTTGAGGGCTCGCTCCGTGAAGACTTCACAACCGACATCAACCAAGCTATAGCTCCATTGTACGACAAGGATGAAGCTCTCAAAGCATCGATCAATGGTTTGAACGAGCGCGTCCAAGTGATCGAAAAGGTAAGCCCGTGTAGGGACGTGGTCGAAGCCATGAAGGCGGAGATCCAAGAGCTCAAGATTGAGCTCGCCCTATGCAAGCTAAGCATCATAAACAGTGCGACGCCTACTCAAGTGGTGCCCAAAATTGAGGTGCCAAAACCCAGAGAGTTCAAAGGCAACTGATCCGCCCAAGAGGTGGACAACTTCGTGTGGAGCATGGAGTAATACTTCGGTGTCGTCAACATCCACAACAAGTCAATCAAGGTATGAACTACTTCCATGTTCCTTACTGATATAGCAATGCTTTGGTGGCGCAATAGGTGTGATGAGATTATACGTGGTGCCGATCCCGTGGAAACATGGGATGACTTCCTAAGGGAGTTCTATGACTACTTTTTCCCCGAGTTCACTCAACAAGAAGCTCGTAGCATGCTCCATCACCTCGAACAAAGAGGTACGATCTAAGAGTACGTGAAGGAATTCACGGAGCTCAAACTCCAAATTTGCAACCTAAGCAAGGAGGAAGCAACGGGACGTGAGTGTTCATTGATGGACTCAAGCCATGGGCACAACTCGAGCTGAAGCAACGGGACGTGAGTGGTCTTGCGCAAGCGCTTAGCATGGCCAAGTCGCTCGTCGACCTCACCAAAGCCGAACCAAGGAGTCAAGCAAGAGATTTGAGGTCGGTTCGATCCTCCGAGGACGAAACAAGAAGCACTCCCCGAGGCGCACATGATCAAGGTGGTCGAGTTAAAACATGGGGAGAAGGAACTTCCAAGCTGTCCTTCTAAAGGGGTCGATCACCGACAGACTACACGAGTAAGTTCGATCAACCTCTGCCTTCTCCTTGCTTTATTTGTAAAGGTCTGCACTGGACCCAAAAGTGCCCGAAGAAAGGTCGAATCAATGCCCTCCTTGCCATCGAAGAGGTGGAGGAGGAGCCCAAAGAAGAGAGGTGACAAATCCGACTTGGAGACGTAAAGACAATCAACTCCATTCAAGCTCGATCGCCATCCAAAGAAGAAGGAATTACACCGAACACTGACATGTTCTTTATGGAGGTTGAAGTGTGCGGCCGAACGCTTTACACTTTGGTCGACACTGGCGCATTGAATGTGTTCATGTCGACCGAGGTGGCAAAGGCCTTGAAACTTCGCGTGTAGCCGACTGGGAAGACATTCAAACCCATCAACTTGGATGGTCTCCATGGCATAGGATTGACTCCCGACGTGGGCGTCCATATCGGTGGATGGAAGGGCAAGCTATCATTCTAGGTAGTTCCTCTCGACGATTATGATCTATCTTGGGATTACAGCTTTTCCATAGTGTGGGGGCTATGATCGACCTGAGGACCAAGTGCATCTTGATCCTCAACTCAAAATACCCGTCGACGATCCCTATGATCAAAGGGGTGATCGATACCAAGACCATCGCGATGATCCGATGCCTCGACAAGATCTTGAAGGCCGGGAAGCACATGGAGAAGCCGAAGGAAGAGTTGGATCCTACCCCAACTCACGCCATACCGATTCAAGTACTCTTCCCCGAGGTTGAGTATGCACCGCATGCTTCGCCCAAGCCGAAGATGGAGCCGTGTGCCAAGTCCGAGGTGATCATAGAAGGATGCGGTCCTTCATATGTGAGCATCCACACCATACAAAACCAAAAGAAGAGAGCCCATGCTCGTGAGAGGAAGGCTGCCCGTTGAGCTGTGAGCGACGAGGACGTCGCTCGATTGAGTGGGGGAGAATGTCACGGTCCGAAAGAAGACCGATCCAAGAGGTTCCCAAGGGACGACCGTGACTCATCCGTGGAGGACCTCCTGTGCTCGCTTGGCTTCCCGACAAGCCTTCTTCCTGAAGTTTCCAAAGGTGGGCGGCACCGTCATTACGCTTGATTCTAGAAGTCTTTTGTTATTTATGTCGGTAGCTAGTAGTTGGTATGTATATCGATAGTTGAGGCAGTGCGATCTCGTCCGCCAGTTAATTTCTAGATCAATGGTTGTTGTTGGAGAAAATTCCCTTGTGTGTTTTGAAGCTGACAAAATGTTTCCATCAGTCTAGTCTAAAGACTTGCAGACTCTTTCATCAAAGTCTAAAGACCGTCGGACTGCCAGACTCAAGATTCAAAGTCTATCCTCATTGACATTTTCTAGACCGTTGAAGAAGACTTATCCAGAATTGTGTATTTCTTTAAGGATTTGATTCTATCGACTAAAGAAGATCTCTCGGTTGGATATAGTATCTCGGAATCTTTTATTCATCTTGAGATTGATTCAATCTTTTGGATCCATTGATTGGTGAAGCATACTTGGAAGGTTCTACTTATGGAAACCTAGATCCCGATTGTATGGGTGAGCAGGATTGGTGGGCTATCGTCATATTCCTTAAATAACTCAAAATATCCCTAATTGATTTTGTCCAACGGGTAGATTGGAAGAGCTCATTTGGTAAGTGCTAACGGTTATGATGGCATGGAGGAGTATATAAGGAAGACGTTCTAGTTATTCGAGTGTCTGCGCGATAGAGAAATTCCAAAGTCTGAAGCTCATTGTTATTTGTCAATTCAATTGTTGAGCATGAACTTGTACTCAAAAGAGAGTTTATAATTCTGTTAGACCTTGAGGAAGTGTAGCAAAGTCTCTACACTGTGGAATCAAGGAAGAGCTATGCTATGACAACTCTTTTGACTCTTAGTGAAATCCAGCCGGTGGGTTGTCAGTGCGGGAGAGTGGATGTAGGCTTAGATTAAGCCGAACCACTATAAACCTTGTGTTCTTATTCTCTTCCCTAAGCTCTTTTACTTTGATCGTAACTATATCTGATTATTAGAGTCTAATTTTCTTTTCATAGTCTATTGCTAAGCAGAGTTGGTTTAAAAGCAAAATTTTATACTTTACTCTGCAAAATTTCTTTTCGCACCTAGTCACCCCTCTCTAGGTGCTTGTATTAGCTCTCACAATTGGTATCAGAGCTTGTGTACTCATTTAAGTTGAAGTGTTTTTACTTCAGAGTTAACGATCCATAGCTAGTATATTGGCTTCAAGTCTGGTTGAAGGGCAAAGCAACACCATACCGCCTTATTTTGATGGAAAAGAATACAACATATGCGAAAACAAGATGAAGACATTCCTAAGATCAAAAGATCCTCTGGAATGGGACATGATAGACAAAAGAATTATTCCTAAAGCTGCAATAGTCTTAGGAAGAGGAAAAGAAGCTGTTAAGTCTAGTGAAATGACTTAAGAAGAGATAACAAAGAGACAAGCTCTTAATGCAAAAGCAATTTATTCCTTATATTATGCATTATTTCATACTGAATATAACATAATATCTTCTTGTGAAATAGTTAAAGAAGTCTGGGATAGATTGCACATCATCTATGAAGAAACCGATCGAGTGAAAGAAACCATAATCAATATTCTGCTCGGTCAATATTAAGCATTCAAGATGAAATCAGGAGAATCTATCACTAACATGTTTAGTTGTTTTACTGAAATCGTGAATGGTCTTGAGTATCAAGGTCAACCATTCTCTGGACCCATGAAGGTTAACAAGTTATTGCATGGACTTTCCAAAGATTGGAATCACATAAGGACTTCAATAAGAGAGATACAAATAATCATGCCACTCTCTGTTGATGAATTGGTCGGCACCCTTCAAACTTATTAAGTGGACCAAATCAATGAAGATGAAGATCCCAAAGGTAAAAAAATCCATTGCATTAAAATCTAATAATGATTTTGATGTCACCGATTTTGAAGACGATATGGACAACGAAGAGCTTGCTCTTATGATAAGAAAGTTCAGAAAACTGAATAGAAAGGGAAGAAGATTCAATCCGAAGAAACAAAGTTCTCAAAGCTACAAAATAAATCAGCTAAGGATGATGAATCCAACAAGGATTTAATCTGCTTCGAATGCAAGAAAAAGGAACACATCAAACCCAACTGTCCCCTACTGAAGAGAAAGAAAGGAAAAGCTAAGAAATATCCAAAAGCTCTTAAAGCAAAAACTTGGAGTGATACTGAATATGAGGAAAGTGATGATGATTATGCTAATATTTGTCTTATGGCACAATCGAATCGAGATTCAAACTCGAGATAGACTCGGACTCGGACGGTGAAATCAAGGTAAGTAATTTAAAATTCCTACTAAAGTCTCTAAATATATTGATGAGTTGTGTCCTAGTCTCAAAACCTCTCTCAAGAGGATTTTCGAACTAAAAGAGAAAATTTTGCATTGAAGCAACGGGAGATAGTTTGGACAGAAAAGGTCAAAAATTTAGATAAAAGTGTTATTACTTTGAAAGAAAATATAGACTATCTTTCAAAAGAACATGCATTTTTGAAAAATGATATCTCAAGTATTTCCAAAAGGTTTTCTTTAGGATCTGAGAAATTATAAAAGATTCTTTTAGCGCAAAGACCTTACTTCAACAAATCATGTTTGGGAATGACTGCTAAAACCATTCATTTAATTGATTTCCCTAAGGTAAAAGAAAGAAGTAAACAAAGACCTACAAAAGATTCTTACAAAAATAATTTCCAAAAAGTTTTTGTAAAACCTATAGGTTGTAGTGCTCTTAAATGTTCTAAGTATAACAGCTCAGAACATTTTGAGAAAGAATGTCCTATGGTTTGGAACTCCATTGGACCCATGAAAGTATGGGTACCAAAGAAAGCTTGAGTTTTTTTTTTAAATGCATGTCACTATCAAGAAAATGTTAAATGGTACTTGGATAGTGGATTCTCAAGACATATGACATGAGACTCAAGTTGCTTCATAAAACTTATGCAAGTTAATGGTGGAAAAGTTTCTTTTAGAGGAAATAGCAAATGCAGATTTGTGGGATACAGAACCGTAAAGATTGGAAGTCTCATGATCAGTAACGTTTCCTTAGTGGAAGGACTCAACTACAATTTGCTGAGCATCAACTAGCTGTGCGACACAGGTTTCAAAATCAACTTTCAAGAAGGAATATATTCAGGAACCAGTAAAGACTCATTTTAGACTTTCACGGGGCGAAGACATGGGAATATCTATCTCTTGGATATCAAACTAGAAAAATCCCAATGTCTAATCTCAATTTAAGAGGAAGCAAATCTATGGCACAGAAAACTTGGGCACATCAACATGAAGCAAATAGCCAAGATCTCAGCAAAGAAACTTGTTTGTGGACTACCCAAAATGACATACCAAAAATCTTATCTATACACACCATGCGTGTTGGGAAAATAGGTAAGAAATTCCTTCAAACCAATAAATCAAGTGTCCACTAATCATGTACTACAACTCTTGCATATGGATCTCTTTAGACCAACCAGAACTTAGAGTATTGGAGGTAAGAAATATTGCCTAGTAATAGTGGATGATTATTCACGATTCACTTGGGTATATTTCCTGGCAAGTAAGTCTGAAACATTTTCATATTTTATAAAATTTGCTAAGAAAGTTCAAAATGAGAAAGGGTATGTTATTTCAAGTATACGGACAGACTATAGAGGTGAGTTTGAAAATCAAGGCTTTACTAAATTCTGTGATGAATCTGGCTTTCGGCATGTGTTCTCCTCACCATACACTCCCGAACAGAATGGAGTTGTGGATAGAAAGAATAGATCGCTGCAAGAAATGGCTAGAACTCTTTTGATTGAAAGTAACATTTCTTCTGGTTTTTTTTTGCTAAAGTAGTTTCTACAGCGTGCTATATTATTAATAGAATCTTTTTAAGGCCTATTCTGGATAAAACTCCTTATGAGTTGTTGAAAGGAAAGAAGCCAATTGTTTCCTATTTTCATGTGCTTGGATGCAAATGTTTTATATTGAAAAATGCAAATGATCGAGTTGGTAAGTTTAAAGAAAAATCAGACGAATGCATCTTCCTTGGATATTCAATCACTAGCTAATCTGTGGAGGAATCGATGAACGTTAAATTTCAAGACTTTATACAAAATCAATCGATTCAAATCCAACTAGAAGAATCTGAATGTGCTCCAGACTCTACAAGGTTTAAACCTCAAGAAGCAGCTTAGACTTTAGAAGACCAGCAACGAATAATCATTGAAGAATCAAATGAAGAAAAAGATCAACAGTCTGACAAGCCAATTAGCAACTGGAAGCACAAATCTAGTCATCCCAAAGAACTCATAATTGGTGATCTTGATGAAGGAATTCGTATAAGATCCAAAAGGCGTGAAGAGTCTAGTGCAGTGGCTCTTATTTCTGAAATAGAACCCAAGAGCATAGAAAAAGTTTTAACTGATGAAAGCTGGATTGAAACTATGTAAGAAGAACTAAGGCAATTCAGTATCAATGATGTTTGGGAATTGACTCTTAAACCAAAAGGTAAATCTATTATTGGAGCTAAATGGGTTTTCAGGAACAAGATGAACAAAGCAAGACTCGTAGCCAAATGATATACACAAGAAGAAGGGATAGACTATGATGAGACTTACGCACCAGTAGCAAGGTTAGAAGCAATTAGATTATTACTTGCTTTTGCTTGTTAAAAGAATGTCAGGCTATTCCAAATGGACGTCAAAAGTGCTTTCCTAAATGAATTTATCCAAGAGGAATTCTATGTGGAACAACCTCCCAGTTTTGAAGACCCAAGGAAACCAGACTCTGTATTCAGACTAAAAAATGCGCTATATGGTTTAAAGCAAGTACCTTGAGCTTGGTACGACAAGTTAAGTAAATTCTTAATTCAAAATGGCTTTGTTAAAGGTAAAGTAGACACTACCATATTTATCAAAAGAGAAAGCAAAAACTTCTTATTTGTTCAAATTTAGGTTGATGATATTATTTTTGGATCTCGTAATGAAAATCTGTGCAAGAAATTCTCTAAGTCTATGCAGGATAAATTTGAAATGAGCATGATGGGTGAACTAACCTTCTTTCTCGAGCTTCAAGTGAAACAACTGAACGAGTGAACTTTCATTCACCAAGAAAAATGTGCTAAAGAACTTGTCAAAAAGTTTGGACTAGAGAATTGCAAAAAGACTGATATACCAATGTCAAGTTCCCTGAAGCTGGACAAAGATGAAGGATGAAAGAAAGTAGACTAGAAGCTATACAGAAGTATCATTGGTTTACTTCTTTATCTTACTGCTTCTAGACCTGACATTCTGTTTAGCCAGATTTCAATCAGACCCTAAGTAATCTCATTTGAGTGCTGCTAAACGTATCATCAAATACGTTGCTTCAACCTCTAATTTAGGTCTCTGGTATCCTAAAGAATGAGACTTTATTTTCCTTAGATATTCAGATGCAGGCCTAGTAGGATGCAGAGTTGATAGAAAGAGCACCTCAGGCACTTGTCAATTGCTTGGTAACATGACTGTATCTTGGTTTTCGAGGAAGCAAAGTACCATAGCTCTTTCTACAGCAGAAGCAGAATATGTGGCTCTTGGAAGTTGTTGTTCACAAATTCTGTGGATAAAACAACAGCTAAGAGACTTTGGAATTGAAGATTCATGCACTGAGATCAAATGCGACAACACAAGCGCAATCAATCTCACCAAGAATCCAATTTTTAACTCAACAACAAAGCATATAAAAATTCAACATCATTTCATTAGAGATCATGTTCAAAGTGGAGAAGTCTCGATACAGTTCATTGACTCAAAGAATCAACTAGCGGACACTTTTACAAAGCCTTTGGAGAAAAGTCAATTCGAGTTTATTTGTTCCAGACTCAACATTTTAAAGTCTGAAGAAGTTTAGACTCAGGGCTAAAAAGTCTAAAGATATTCAGACTTAGAAGATCAAGAACCACATTTCGTAAGTTATTTCTATTTTAGAAATTTATCTCACAGATAAAATCTCGAAAAGGTATGTTCATCTATTAATCTGTAATTAATTGATGTTATCTTCCTCGGTTTTCGTGATTATTGCAATCATTCCTTTTCGAAAAGAAGTTATCTTTTAAAATGATGGTTATCTATTTTTTTCAAAAAGGAAATTATTTTTTAAAAGGTATTTTTTATTTTTCCTTTTACGTTGTTCCATATTCCTCGTTTCGACTACTTTATATAATGTTGGTTCTTCTTCGCTTTACTCAAAACCTAAAGAAAGCACAGATCTTCAACTTCTATTTTCTTCTCTTGTTTAATCATCGAAAAGTTTTCACATTTCTTGCGAAACAAGCTTGGAATCTCTCAAAGACTGTGAAGAATGTCGTTCCAAAGGAAATCTTCAAGGATCGCGAACAGGGGACCACAACATATGCGTGAAGGTCCTACGCATTTTGACCTCACCAAGGAAGAAGAATCTTCAAGACAGCAGCAGAGCCCACAACATTCTCAACAGTGTCCATCTCCTTCATCTAGACCTCAGGATATTGATCCTCGAGTAGAGGAAAAAATCATTGAAGATGCAGAACCTGTAAGAACTCAAAAGCCCGCTTTTATTTTTAAGCTTTACTATGCCTTGAAGAAGGGTGGTACTCCCATTGAACTATACTGATGAATTCTTGAAAGAGAAAAGGTATCGAAATGAAACCCACTTTTTACGCACAATGGAATGATTGGGAATTGCTCCTACGGGGTCAGTAGAAGAAGCATTTGCAAATATCCCAAGCGATCCACGTGTTGGAGGGCTGAGTCAACCTGATGGGAATGATGATGATAAGATGTACACTCATTTTAAGCCTAGAATGGGTGTTGCGGCGAATATTCGAAGCAAAAGAATAGATTTGTTTCACTCAGAGGAACACAAGTGACTATACTCTAAGTTGCTAAAGCGTGGGGTGATCAATCCTAGAAGTGTGGATTTTGATTTTTTTGATTCTCTGAATGTTAAGCTACATGAGAAATTCAATCTTCTTCAACTAGAATGGTTTTGTTCTGAGACGACAGACGCTCATGCTGAACTCACAACATACTTCTATTCTAATCTAAGTTTCTTGGATGCGAATAGATTCTCATTCAGTGTTCGAGATTAGGAATATGTAGTTGACATGGACACATTGGCTGATGTGATTATGGTAGAAAGAGGGAAATTCCAACCAATTAGTGTGTCTAATAGACGTGCGACGGTAGAGTTTGTTCGGGATGGAATGGCGGAAGGGCAAATTTCATATTTGAGGATGAATGCTTCAAATATTTTGCTTCACAAGATAGTGATCAATTTTCTCAGATCCAAATCGACTTCGAAGACTGATGTTTCAAACTCGGAGGCAAAGCTGATGTATGCCATTAATGCTGGCAACAAGTTCTCTCTTCCACACACTATCATGTTTCATATGTACAAAACGATGGTGAAAGACAAAGGCCAACTTCCTTACTCCGCACTTGTCACTAAGTTATTTAGACATTTGAATATTTAGCCTCCTAGGATTCTATGTGTTCGAACCTACGATCAAATAGTGGTGGGACTGAAAATGGTTTCCAAAATGCGTCTGAAGGAACTTAACAAGGCTTTGGAGTGATTCAAGGAGAAAACCCTTGTCAAGACTCACCCAGTCTCTTTGGCTACAAAATGGAAAGGGAAGGAGCCCATGGTTGCTACATCCAGGAAAATAAGAGCACTCATCTTGGAGGGTGAAGAGGATGAGGATGATATCACAATTTCCGCTCTTGCACTGAAAAACTTACGTCATTCTGTTCTAGAGACAGAGGAGAGACAAGATTAAGATAGAGAAGAGTCATAGCAAAGAAGTGGAGAAAGAGAATCATTGAGAAAAGAAGTAGGGAAAGAAAAGACTGCAGAAGAAGAAGAGGGCAGAGGTGAACAAGAGGAAACAGAGCATGAAGAGTACTTCTCACCGCATAAAGGCAATGAAACAAGGGGAGTTGCTGAGAAAATAGGTACATCTTCAATTGCTTTTACCAATGAGGATGTTAGTCGATTACCTGTAGATCCAGAAAACATCTATACTTCCCTGAGGAAGGTCATGAGGTTTCATCTCCAAGTCTGGGTGCTCATACAGAAATGCCATCATCTGTCAATACACCTCAGACTGATTATGCAGAGGCCAGTACTCAAACTGATAATTCAGCAGACTTTCGAAGACTGCTTGATGTTCTCTTGGAGATGCGTGGCCAAATTTATGCCCTGGGATGTGAAGTTCAGAACTTGCAGAATGCAGGTCAAACCTCTTCAATTTCCTTGCATGATCAAATTCATGCCCTTGCTCTTCAAGTTCAAGCAAATGCCAAGGGTGAAGAAGTGGCTCAATTGAAGGAGGATTTGAAAAAGCTGGAAGGGATTGTCCAGTTAATAGGAGATTTCCAGCTTGTTTGCGTTCCAAAGCAATCTTAATTCCATTCTGTTTTCGTCTCTACCTTTTTTATGTTGACAAAAAGGGGGAGAGATGTTGCAGATTTGAGATTTAACTCTTGTTTTTTTTATTGACCTTTTTTGATTGACTTTACTTTTGTTTGGTTGTTTGGTTGTGACTGGATTTGGATTTGGATGGTTTGATCGTTTAAATGTTTGCTGCAGTATCTTAAGCACTGTTGGTATTTCATGGCAAAGATAGTTGTTTATTTACAGGACTAACTTTTTCCTGTGGATGTAGATTTAATGCTATCTTTAGCAAGCCAATTATTTTCTGGGAGATATCCATGTTTGCTTGAGTATTGTTTTGCAGGTCAAAGATATCCAAATCTGCAGGAAAGTTTTATCACCATAAAAAGGGGGAGATTGTTGGAGAAAACTTCCTTGCGTATTTTGAAGTTGACGAAACGTTTTCATCAGTCTAGTATGAAGACTTGCAAACTCTTTCGTCAAAGTCTAAAGACCGCCAGACCACCAGACTCAAGATTCAAAGTCTATCCTCATCGACAGTTTCTAGACCGTCGAAGAAGACTTATCCAAAATTGTGTATTTCTTTAAGGATTTGATTCTATCGACTAAAGAAAATCTCTCGGTTGGATATAGCATCTCGGAATCCTTTATTCATTTTGAGATTGATTCATGAATTTTGGATCCGTTGATTGGCGAAGCATACTTAGAAGGTTCTACTTATGGAAACCTAAATCCTGATTGTATGAGTAGGAATGGTGGGCTATCGTCATATTCCTTAAATAACTCGAAATCTCCTTAATTGATTCTGTCCAACAGGTAGATTGGAAGAGCTCATTTGGTAAGTGCCGACGGTTATTATGGCATGGAGGAGTATATAAGGAACACGTTCTAGTTATTTGAGTGTGTGCGCGATAGAGAAATTCCAAAGTCTGAAACTCCTTGTTCTTTGTCAATTCAATTGTTGAGCATGAACTTGTACTCAAAAGAGAGTTTATACTTCTATGAGACCTTCAGGAAGTGTAGCAGAATCTGTACACTGTGAAATCAAGGAAGAGCTATACTGTAACAACTCTTTTGACTCTTAGTGAAATCCTGCCGATGGGCTGTGTTGGAGAAAACTTCCTTGAGTGTTTTGAAGTTGACAAAACGTTTCCATCAATCTAGTCTGAAGACTTGTAGACTCTACTATCAAAGTCTGAAGACCTCCGGACTACCAGACTCAAGACTCAAAGTCTATCCTCATTGACAGCTTCCAATGACATCAAATAAGGCTTATCCGAAATGAAGTATTTCGTTAAGGATTTGATTTTGTCGACTGAAGAAAATCTCTTGGCTGGATATAGCATGTTAGAATCCATTATTCAAATCAAGATAGATTCAGGGATTTTGGATTCGTTGATTGGCAAAATATACTTGGAAGGTTCTACTTATGGAAACCTAGATCCTGATTGTATGGGCGAGCAGGATTGATGGGCTATCATCATGTTCCTTAAATAGCTCAAAGATCTTCCTAATCAATTCTGTCCAACGGGTAGATTGGAAGAATTCTTTTGGTAAGTGCCAACGGGTGTGATGGCATAAACGAGTATATAAGGAAGACGTTCCATTTGTTCGAGTGTATGTGCGATAGAAGAATTCTAAAGTCTGAAGCTCCCTGTTCTTTGTCAATTAAACTGTTGAGCGAAATCTTGTACGTAAAAGAGAGTTTATATCTTTGAGAGACCTTGAGGAAGTGTAGCAGAATCTCTACACTGTGGAATCAAGGAAGAGATTTTCTATAACAACTCTTTTGTTTATAGTGGAATCTAGCCGGTGGGCTGTCAGTGCGGAATAGTGGACATAAGCCTGGATTGAGCCAAACCACTATAATCTCTGTGTTCATATTCTCTTCTCTACGCTCTTTTACTTTGATCATAACTCGTTTTGTTTACAAGAGATGAATTTCCTTTTCATATTCTATTGTTGATTAGTGCTACACACTTATCTCATAAAATTATTTTTACATCTATTCACCCCCTCTAGGTGCTCATACTAGCTTTCACAATTGATATCAGAACTTGTGTACTCACTTAAGTTGAAGTGTTTTACTTCAGAGTTAAAGATCCATGGCTAGTATGTTGGCTCCAAGATTGGTTGAAGGGAAAAGCACTACCAAACCGCCTTATTTTGATGGAAAGGAATACAACATATGGAAAAACAAGATGAAGGCATTTCTAAGATCAAAAGATCCTCTAGAATGAGATGCGGTAGACAAGGGAATCATTCCTAAAGTTGCATCTGTCTTAGAGAGAGGAAAAGAAGCCGTTGAGTCTAGCGAAATGACTCAAGAAGAGATAACCAAGAGACAAGCTCTTGATGTAAAAGCAATTTATTCTTTATATTGTGCATTATTACCTACTGAATATAATAGAATATCTTCTTGTGTTACAGCTAAAGAACCCTGTGATAGAATACACATCACCTATGAAGGAACTAATCGAGTGAAAGAAATTGTAATCAACGTTCTGCTCGGTCAATACGAAGCATTCAAAATGAAATCAGGATAATCTATCACTGACATGTTTAGTCGTTTTACAGAAATCGTGAATGGTCTTGAAAATCAAGGTCAACCAATTTTTAATTCCATGAAAGTAAACAAGCTACTGTGTGGACTCTTCAAGGATTGGAATCACATAAAGACCTCAATAAGGGAGACATAAAGAATTATGCCACTTTCTGTCGATGAATTAGTTGGAACTCTTCAATCTTATGAAGTGGAGCGAATCAATGAAGATGAAGGTCCTAAAGATAAGAAATCCATTGCATTAAAATCTAATGATGATTCTGATGTTACAGATTCTGAAGACAATATGGATGATGAGAAGCTTGCTCTCATGATAAGAAGATTCAGAAAGCTAAATAGACAGAGGAGAAGATTCAATCCAAAGAAACAAAGTTTTCAAAAGCAACAGACTAAGTCTGTTGAGGATGATGAATCCAATAGAGATGTAGTTTGTTTTAAATGTAAGAAAAAAGAGACACATCAAACCCAACTGTCCCATTCTGAGGAAAAAGAAAGGAAAAGCTAAAAACTATTGAAAGGCACTCAAAGCAAAGACTTGGAGTGATACATAATGTAAATAAAGTGATGATGATTATGCCAATATATGTCTCATGGCACAATCAGACTCAGATTCAAACTCCGAGACAGACTCAGATTTAGACAGTAAATTTGAGGTAAGTAATTTGAATATTCCTTCTAGAGTCTCTAGATACATTGATGAATTGTGTCTTAGTCTCAAAACTTCTCTCAAAAGGATTTCTGAACTCAAAAGAGAAAATTCTGCACTAAAGTAACAGGAAAATGTTTGGAAAGAAAATGTCAAAAGTCTAGACAAAAGTGTTACTATTTTGAAAGAAAATGCAAACAATCTTTCAAAAGAAAATGCATTCTTGAAAAATGACATATCAAATATTTCTAAAAGATTTTCTATAGGATCTGAGAAACTTAAAAAAATTCTTTCAATACAAAGACCTTACTTCAACAAATCAGATTTAGGAATGACTGTTGAAACCATTCCTCTAATTGATTTTCCAAAAGTAAAGGAAAGAATTAAGCAAAGACCCACAAGAGATGCTTACAAAAATCATTTCTAAAAAGTTTTTGTAAAACCAATAGGTCGCAGTGCTCTTAATTGTTCTAAGTGCAATAGCTCAAATCATTTTTAGAAAGAATGTCTTATGGTTTGGAAACCTATTAAGAAGGTTCGGGCAAAGACCGTTTATAACACTAACACCAATGGACTCAAGAAAATATGAGTGCCGAAGAAAGCTTGAGTCTCTTTTCTAAATGCCATTCACTATCAAGAAAAAGATTAAATGGCACCCGAATAGTGGATGCTCAAGGCATATGACAGGAGATTCAAATTGTTTCATAAAACTTGTTCAAGTTAATGGTGGAAATGTTTCCTTTGGAGGAAACAGCAAAGGAAGAATTGTGGGATACGGAGCTGTAAAGATTGGAAGCCTCACAATCAGTAATGTTTCCTTAGTGAAAGGACTCAACTACAATTTGCTAAGTATCAATCAGCTATGCGACACCCATTTCAAAATCAACTTTCAAAAAGGAATATGTTCAGGAACTAGTAAAGACTCCTCTCAGTCTTTCATGGGTTGAAGACATGAAAACATCTACTTCTTGGATGTCAAACCAGATGAAACTAAATGTCTAATCTCAATTCAAGAATAAGTAAACTTATGGCACAGAAAACTTGGGCACATCTACATGAAGCAAATAGCCAAAATTTCAGCAAATAAGCTTATTCGTGGACAACCCAATCTGTCATATCAAAAGTCTGATCTATGCACACCATATATGTTGGGAGAACAAGTAAGAAACTCTTTCAAACTAATAAATCAAGTTTCCACTAATCGTGTACTGCAGCTCTTACATATGGATCTCTTTGGACCAACCAAAACTCAAAGCATTAGAGATAAGAAATACTGTTTAGTGATTGTGGATGATTATTGACGATTCACTTGAGTATATTTCCTGGCTAGTAAATCTGAAACATTTTCTTATTTTACTAAGTTTGCTAAAAGGTCCAAAATGAGAAAGGATATGTTATTTCAAGTATACAGACAAATCATGGAGGTAAATTTGAAAATCAAGACTTTACAAAATTCTGTGATGAATCTGGTTTTCAGCATGTGTTCTCTTCTCCATATACTCCAGAGTAAAATGGAGTCGTGGAAAGAAAGAATAGGTCGCTTCAAGAAATGACTAGAACTCTTTTAATTGAAAGTAACATCTCTTCACGTTTTTGGGCTGAAGCGGTTTCTACAGCATGTTATATTATTAATAGTCTTTCTAAGGCCTATTTTGGAGAAAACTCCCTACCAGTTATTCAAAGGAAAGAAGCCTATTGTTTCATATTTTCATGTATTTGGATGTAAATGATTTATATTGAAAAATGCAAATGATCAAGTTGGTAAGTTTGAAGAAAAATCATATGAAGGTATTTTCCTTGGATATTCTATCACAATCAAAGCTTACAGAGTTTACAACAAGAAGATTCAATCTGTGGAGGAATCAATGAATGTCAAATTCCAAGACTTTATGCAAAATCAATCGATTCACACTCATCTTGAAGAATCCGAATTTGCTCTAAACTCTACAAAGTCTAAATCTCTAGAAGCAGATCAACCTTCAAAAAACAAGCAATAAATGATCAACGAAGATTCAAATGAGGAAAAAGATCAACAATCTGTCAAATCAATTAGCAACTTGAAGCATAAGTCCAGTCATCCCAAAGATCTCATTATTGGTGATATTAATGAAGGAATTCGCACAAGATCCAAAAGGCGCGAAGAGTCTAGTGCTGTGGCTCTTATTTCTGAAATAGAACCCAGGAGCATAAAAGAAGCTTTAACTGATGAAAGCTGGATTGAAGTTATGCAAGAAGAACTCAGGCAATTCAGCATCAATGATGTATAGGAATTAACTCATAAACCGAAAGGTAAAACTATTATTGGAGCTAAATGGGTTTTCAGGAATAAGATGAACGAGAAAGGAAATGTCGTAAGAAACAAAGCAAGACTCGTGGCCAAGGGATATATGCAAGAAGAAGGGATAGACTATGATGAGACTTATGCACCAGTAGTAAGGTTAAAAGCAATTAGATTATTACTTGCTTTTACGTGTTATAAGAATTTCAGGTTATTCCAAATGGACGTCAAAAGTGCCTTCCTAAATGAATTTATCCAAGAGGAAGTCTACATGGAACAACCACTCAGTTTTGAAGACCCAAGGAAACCAAACTCTGTATTCAAACTGAAAAAAAGCTTTATATGGTTTAAAGCAAGCACCTCAAGCTTGGTACGACAGACTAAGTACGTTTTTAATTCAAAATGGTTTTGTCAAAGGTAAAGTAGATACTACATTATTTATCGAAAGAGAAAGCAAAAGTCTTCTACTTGTTCAAATTTATGTTGATGATATTATTTTTGATATTCTAATGAAAATCTATGCAAGAAATTTTCTAAGTCTATGTAGGATGAGTTTGAAATGAGCATGATAGGTGAGCTAACATTCTTTCTCTGGCTTCAAGTGAAACAGCTGAAGGAAGTAATCTTTATTCATCAAGAAAAATATGCTAAAGAACTGGTCAAAAGTTTGGACTAGAGAATTGCAAAAAGATTGATATACCAATGTCAAGTTCATTGAAGCTGGACAAGGATGAAGAAGGAAAGAAAGTAAACCAGAAGTTGTACATGAGTATCATTACTTCACTTTTTTATCTAACTGCTTCTAGACCTGACATTTTGTTTAGTGTTTGTATTTGTGCCAGATTTCAATTAGATTCTAAAGAATCTCTTTTAAGTGCTGCAAAGTGTATTATCAAATACATTGCCTCAACTTCAAACCTGTGTCTCTTGTATCCTAAAGAATGAGACTTCACTCTTCTTGGATACTAAGACGCAGACCTAGCCGGTTGCGAAGTTGATAGAAAGAGCACCTCGGGCACTTGTCAACTACTTGGAAGCAGGACAATATCTTGGTTTTCAAGGAAGCAAAGTACAGTAGCTCTTTTTACGGCAGAAGTAGAGTCTGTAGCTCTTGGAAGTTGTTGTTCACAAATTCTGTGGATAAAACAACAGTTGAGAGACTTTGGAATTGAAGATTCATTACTGAGATTAAATGTGACAGCACCAGCATAATCAATCTCACCAAGAATCCGATTCTTCATTCAAGAGCAAAACATATAGAGATTCGACATCATTTCATTAGAGATCATGTTCAAAATGGAGAAGTTTCGAAACAGTTTATTGATTCAAAGAATCAACTGGCAGATATATTAACAAAACCTTTGGAGAAAAATCAATTTAAACTTATGCGTTCCAGACTCAATATCTTAAAGTCTGAGGAAGTTCAGACTCAGCACTGAAAGTCTAAAGGCTCTCAGTCTCGAACAATCAAGATCTACGACTGTAAGTTATTTCTATTTTAGAAATTCATTTCTCAGATCAAATCTTGAAAAGGTACGATCATCCGAAATTGATTGGAGTTATTTCCCAGTTTTCGTGATTATTGCAAACCTACCTATTCAGAAAAGAATTTATTTTTGAAATGATAGTTATCTAAAAGGCAGTTATTTTTTTAAAAGGCATTTTTATATTTCCTTTTTATGTCGTTCCGTATGCCTCGCTTTGACTGCCTTATATACTGTCTGTTCTTCTTCGTTTTACTCACAAAAACCCTAAGAGAACACCGATCTTCCACTTCTTTCTTCTTCTCTTGTTTAATCCTCAAAAAAGTTTCCATCTTTCTTGGGAAACAAGCTTGAAATCTCTCAAAGACTGTAAAAGATGTCGTCTCAATGGAAGTCTTCGAGGATCGCGAACAGGGGACCACAACAAATGCGTGAGGGGCCTACACACTTTGATCTCACTTAAGAAGAAGAATCTCCCAGACAGCAATAGAGCCCACAACATTCTCAGCAGCGTCTATCTCCTCCATCTAAACCTCAGGATGTTGTACATTGAGAAGAGGGAGAAATCATCGAAAACGCAGAGCCCATAAGTACTCATAAGCCCTCTTTTACCTATAAGCTATATCGTGCTTTAAAGAGGAGTGGTACTCCGTTGAACTACATTGATGAATTTCTTAAGGACAAAGGGTATAGAAATGAAACTTTCTTCTTACGTACCATGGAACGTTTGGGAATTGCCCCTACGGGGTCAACGGAAGAAGCTTTGGCGAATATCCCAAGTGATCCACGAGTTGGAGGGTTGAATCAACTAGATGGGAACGATGATGATAAGTTGTATAGTCAGTTTAAACTTAGAATGGGTGTTGCAGCGAAAGTCCGAAGCAAAAGGACAGATTTATTTCGATCAGAGGAACACAAGCAACTGTACTCTAAGTTGTTGAAGCATGGGGTAATAAACCCTAGAAGTGTGGACTTTGACTTTCTTGACTCTGTGAATGTCAATCTGAGGGAAAAATTCAGTCTTCTTCAACTCGAACAGTTTTGTTCTGAATCTATAGAAGCTTATGCTGAATTTGCTGCTTATTTTTATTCGAATCTCAGTTTCTTATATGCGAATAGATTCTCTTTTAGTGTTCGAGATCAGGACTATGTGGTTGACATGAATATGTTGGCTGATGTGATTGGGGTTGAAAGAGGGAGATATCAACCTATCAGTGTGTCTATTACTCATGCAACGTTGGAGCTTGTTTAGGATAGAAGAACAGAATGAAAGATTTCTTATGTGAGAATGAATGCGTCCAACATTTTTCTTCATAAGATAGTGATTAACTGTCTTAGACCAAAATCAACCTCAAAGACCAACGTTTCAAACTCGGAAGCAAAGTTGATGTACGCCATTAATGCTGGTAAGAAATTCTCTCTTCCACACACTATTATGTTCCACATGTACAGGGCAGTGGTGAAGGACAAGGGTCAACTTCCCTATCCAGCTCTTGTAACCAAGTTATTCAGACATTTGAACGTTCAACCTCCCTGGATTCTTTGTGTTCGAACGTGCGATCAAATGGTGGTGGTACTAAGAATGGTCTCAAAAATGCGTCTGAAGGAACTTACCAAGGCTCTGGAACAGTTCAAGGAGAAAACCCCTCTCTTCCGTGGCAAAGCGAAAAGGGAAGGAGCCTGTGGTTGCTCCATCCAAGAAAAGAAGAGCACTCATCATTGAAGATGAAGAGGATGAGGATGATGTCACCATTTCTGCAATGGCATTGAAGAACTTAAATCATTCTATTCCAGAATCAACGGAGAGACAAGGAAAAGACAAGGATGAGACAAAATAGAGGACTGGAGAGAGAGAAGATTTGGAGAAAGAAGCAGAGGAGAGAGATACAGAGGATGAAAGAATTGAAGAAGAAGAAGCAGAGCATGCGGAACACTTTTCTCCACCTGAAGGCATGGAAATAGGGGGAGATCCTGAGAAAAGAGGAACGTCCTCATTCCCTGCAACTAGTGAAGGAGTAAGTCGTTCTCCAGCAGATCCAGAGGACATCTATGCCACTCAATTTCCTGAGGAGGGACATGAGGTTTCATCGCCCAATTTGCGTGATCGTGCTGAAATGCCATCATTTGTCAATACTCCGTCTGATTGTGCAGAGGCAAGTACTCAGACAAACAATTCGGCAGACTTTCGTAGAATTCTTGATGTTCTTTTGGAGATGCATGGCCAGATTTATGCTCTGGGATGCGAAGTACAGAACTTGCAAAATGCAGATCAAATCTCTTCAGTTTCTTTGCATGATCAGATCAATGCCCTTGCTATTCAAGTTCAAGCAAATGCTAAGGGTGAAGATGTGGTGCAACTAAAGGAGGATTTGAAAAAGCTGGAAGGAATTGTCCAGTTAATGGGAGATTTCCAACTTGTTCGTGTTCCCAAGCAATCTTAAAGCCATTCTCTTTTCATCTTTATCTTTTTAATGATGACAAAAGGGGGAGATATGTGGTGTAGATTTGATTTTAAAATTTGAACTCACTTTTTTGAACTTTTGGGTCAATTATGTTTGATTGACTTGACTTTTGTATTTGGTTGTTTGGATTTGGACTGGATTTGGATTTGCCTGTTTGAACGTTTGTTTATCTTAAGCACTATTGATATCTCATGGCATTGCTCATTTACAAAACTAACATATTTTCTGTGGATGCAGATTCGAATAATATCTTTATTAAGCCATTTATCTTTTGTGAGATATCCTTGTTTGCTTGAGTAATGTTTTGCAGGTCAAAGTTATCCAAATCTGCAAGAAAGTTTTGTCACCATCAAAAATGAGGAGATTGTTGGAGAAAACTTCCTTGAGTGTTTTGAAGTTCACAAAACGTTTCCATCAGTCTAGTCTGAAGACTTGCAGACTCTACTATCAAAGTTTGAAGACCTCTGAACTGCCAGACTCAAGACTCAAAGTCTATCCTCATTGATAGCTTCTAAGGACATCAAAGAAGGCTTATCCGAAACGAAGTATTTCGTTAAGGATTTGATTTTGTCGACTGAAGAAGATCTCTTGGCTGGATATAGCATGTTAGAATCTATTATTCAAATCAAGATAGATTCAGGGATTTTGGATCCGTTGATTGGCGAAATATACTTGGAAGGTTCTACTTATGGAAACCTAGATCCTGATTGTATGGGTGAGCATGATTGATGCGCTATCGTCATGTTCCTTAAATAGCTCAAAGATCTTCCTAATTGATTCTGTCCAACAGGTAAATTGGAAGAATTCCTTTGGTAAGTGCCAACGGGTGTGATGGCATAAAGGAGTATATAAGGATAACGTTTCAGTTGTTCGAGTGTATGCGCGATAGAAGAATTCCAAAGTCTAAAGCTCCTTGTTCTTTGTCAATTAAACTGTTGAGCGAAATCTTGCACACAAAAGAGAGTTTATATCTTTGAGAGACCTTGAGGAAGTGTAGCAGAGTCTCTACACTGTGGAATCAAGGAAGAGCTTTCACAGGCTGTTAGTGCGGGAGAGTGGACATAAACTTGGATTAAGCCAAACTACTATAAATCTTGTGTTCTTATTCTCTTCCCTAAGCTCTTTTACTTTGATCGTAACTATATCTGATTATTAGAGTCTAATTTCCTTCATAGTCTATTGCTAAACAGAGTTGGTTTAAAAGCAAAATTTTATACTTTACTCTGCAAAATTTGTTTTCGCACCCATTCACCCCCCTCTAGGTGCTCGTACTAGCTTTCACAGTTGTAAGCCAAGGCCCTCGACTATAAGAAGGGGTGTCCTCCCTCATTTGTTATCATCCACTACTTCCACAATACAAAGCATATTTCTTTCCAGAGCTCCTCTCTCTAGAAACTTTCTCTCTCTACGATTTGGGTAAGGTGAGTGAGTGAATATTCGATCGAGCAAGGCTTGGGTTAGGTGCTTCGACGATCCAAATTGATCCTAAAGTGCCCAATTTGCCGCGCGGTCACGATCCCAATTGATCGGCCCGTGACACTTGCCTCTCTCTATTGTGCCTCACTTGATGGAGGGATGCTGGGCCATTATCCGATGTTTGGGCGATGGCACCATCATCACGTCACCTTGCTAACCCTGGTTTGCCAATCTCACCCTTACGCATGCGCTCATTGATACAAAGTTGTAGGAGGTTGGTATTATTGTCCCAGTTTATTTTTAATTATCAAGCATTATAAACACTTGCCATGTAAAACCTTAACTTCTTGGCCTTAAATCTTGGAGGATTTTGCTTCCAACTATACTGAGCATCTCAATGCTTGTATTTCGATGATTTGAAATTCCAAAAATTTTAATTATCCCAATGAGCCTGCGAAAGGAGAAATGCCATTTGTAGATAGTCGGACTTTAGAGGATTAATTCCAAAGTAAATATCTATAAATCATCTTGCCTATGCAATTTACGATGTAGCATTTCGCTGTCATATTCATACTTCACCCAAATATAAAATAAAATAAAGTTAAAAAAATGAAGAGGCTCGAAAAGGTGGTGATTGTTAACGGATGGATTCTTGACAAAAATGAAATTAGCCACTTAGCCGGTGCCGCCAAGAACCCCCTTTAGCTTTTTAATATGGGCATCATCAAGGAAAGTGGCGGCCTCCACCAACTCAGAAGGAAAATTATTAGCAAACAGAGCAAAGCCCAGGGCTCGGACTGCTGAAGCTTAGTATGGCAAGTGCTGGACCTTTACCAGCATTCAATTGAAAGTGCAATAGCACCGAGGGAAAATCATGCTTTCCCCTTTGTTGAGGTTGTTCAAGTAGATGGTGTTTGCCGATGACAAGATGAACCCGGCACAGATTGACCATTGGAGGACGATGAGGACCTCCGAGCCACTTGGGTGCGTGTGCATTGGGATGACCCCGATGAGGGCCATATTGAAATTAATGGTTGCAGCCAATTTGTATCTGTAGATGATAGAGACTATATAGCTATTGAGCATATTCACAACTTATCTTGAAAGTGGCAAAGAAGGTTCGATCCATATGGGAATGTTTATAAGTTCTATCTTGCAAGTTTACTTAACTTCAATGAAGCACTACACCACCAATAAAAATACGTACATAATATTACTTGTCACTCACGATACTTCTCTATCTCTAATTGAATGAATCTCTTCTCCTGTCAATACAAAAATAGTTTTCTCATAAATTTTCCTTTTGAGAGAAACACAAATAGAAGTCCTTTTGTTGATGCTTGAATTTTGTCGGCAAATTAAACATGCATTTTTTTAATGTAAAAACAAGAAGTATATGAAAATAATAAAAAATACTAAATAAACGTTGGGCCCATCTCACTATAGCCTTGCTTCCACGTATTCGTATCTTATACGTATTCATTCGTTGGGGTAGAATAGAACAGAGAGGACGCACATACACAGAGCTCAGCGAATTCTCTCTCGCGTCATCATTTTCCAGCACCTCCTAGGTTGCCATTCCCTCTTCATACTCGGCCACCTCCACTCCACCAGTAGCCACCGCTCGTCTCTGATCACCCACCACCATAGTCCCTTCGCATTTGAACCTCAGGGATTAAAGCAGAGAGTATAAGGAAGGAATTCTCATGTTCAGTTGTGATTCTCTCTCGATTTACTCAATGTGTCCATACCCCTTTCTCTATCACCGATTTTCATTGCAAGCCACTTCCCCAACACCACCAGCTTTGTAGCCACAGGAAGTGCTCTCCTCGCTTGCGTTTTTGGGCTAACTTCATTGAAGTGCTTGATTCTCCATCTCCCTCCTTTAGTCCGTTCCAGTATTTGGTGCTACAACTCCTGAAGATTCACTCCTCTGATTTGATCTCCAATCGCGGTCAGATGTTACTCTTCGTCAAGATAAATCCACATACTCTGTTTTTGCTGAAGGTAAAGACCGAGTACTCAATTCCACCAGCGTGAAATCTGGTCACGTTTTAGGCTTTCCTAATGACCTTGAGTATGCTGCATTGCCTCTTTGTGATAAGATCTCTTCCATATTTCTACATCTAGATCCTTCAACAGAAATATCTACCACCTGTTTGATAAAATTCCTTAACTAGATCAGTGTGTGTTTCGATTCAGATTCTGATTGAGAGCTTCCCTTTGCTTGATTGATACATTAGTTTTGTTGTACAGACTTTACTTGTATTTCACTTCCCTTCATTTCAGAAGTTAGTAGCTATTCGTTATAGGAATTGTTATTGAAATTCTCGGATTAGAAGCATATCTAGTGTGTACATGAGATAAATCTGATATCTAAGTATTCCAGAAGTTAGACCGAGGGCATCTTGAACGAAAATGAATTGAACCATGCACATTTACTTCTTATGCTTCACAATATGTTGATCTATGTTTGTAGTGCCCAATTGCAAACATATTATGAAAAAATATTGCTGGTTTGTTGTGGCACCCCTTTGATGGCCCTCGATCCATTAGGTCGCCACAGTTCGCTTACCTCTCTTTCGGTTGACCTAAAGGTTTATTCATCCAAGGGGTTTATAATTTTTAAACAGTCCCTGCGCAGTGTATGAAAGTATAGCGGAAGCAATATCACATCTCCCTATCCCAAAATTTTTGAAATGATGCACACCCACTAGACAGTTTTATAAGTTAAGCCGGACACCTATATTTACATAGGTCTGATAGATAACATCAGTCAGTACATCAAAATTTGCCCTGATTTTCTATACCTAGCTTCATAACAAAAGATAACCCGACCTCCCCCTGGCTTTCCTTTCCATTCAACCCTATACAGAAGTCTATCAAACAGTGCCGGCAGTCCAAAAAGCTTCATTTGCTACTCGTCACACACGATCACACCCAACCCGGTCCATCGGCTAGCGATGGCGGCAACATCCCTAGCATGATCCCATCACAACGAACGTGCACCGACAGAAACTCCTAAACCATGGGACTGTTAGGTAAACCGACGTCATACATGACTAGAACCCTCACTCGGATGAAAACTAATCCTTGAATCTCGACATGAGTGTGCTCTGAACACATGCACTCAACGTCGACTGGGACACCGTATAAAGTACTTTGAGTGACAGGCAGCAGAGGCATCTTTTAATCCGAAATGTTGGTCCCCATGCGGGATGAGTACAGCCATTCAACAGTAAAAGATTCATCAAACTATATCAAGCATTACTGTCCAAATCTAAATTCATGCGAGATAGACAAAAACAGGTAATCACAAGAATAAATATGCATCAAATTCGTGAAATTCTTTAATGCAATAGCAAATATATAATTTCAAAAGAATCAAGATGCACCATGTCCAGTTACCCAAGTCCCGATCATAGGGCCAAACTATAATGGCATGTCCCATTCCAAGCCATACAACTTAGTCCTATAACCAGACCACACACACACTTAGTAGAATCATCCATTTTATCATTCAAAATGTTTCATCCCCCGGAGGATCAATGTTTGCGTCCCTCCGGGCATTCACATCCACCCTGGCATCGCGAAAGCCTCTGCCATTCAGCCACTAGGGCCACCGGACATCTGGAGCATATCATACCTCCAGGCATCTCGTACCCCACCTGGCATCACGAGGAAACCCTCCAAGGCTCACAATGAGAATGGTTACCCCGGCCCTTTGGATTTACGTACCAACTAGCGACAACCAGGCATCCCGAAGCTCCCGAGGAAAAAACTCTGGCATTCAACCACTAAGGCCACCGGGCATCCACAAGGCATCGACTCATTCGATCCTTTGGGCATCCCGACTCCCGGGGCATTGTTGACCCGAGGGTTCAACGGTATCAATTAACATCTTAATTTTTCAAAAATACTTTCATATACAATGACAAGATGTCTCATGAATCCTTTATCTAATCTCGATATTGCACAACATATCAATGCCAGTATCATCATATCACATAACATTTCAAAATATATTCACCCTTGGGAATAATTTGTACAAATTCAATGTAAAACAGCTCAACTATTAAAGTGCACAGTTCTGGTAATGATTTCGGAATAATTCCCAAATAAACTCAGAAAATTATGAAATTTTGACATGATATCAATGAGACCTAAAGGAAAAATTTTCATGACTTACACCAAGTCAAATTCCTTACGTATCAAGAGTAATAATTTATGTATTCTTTGCTAACATTCTGTAATAACTTCCAGCTTTAGCATTCTCATAGAAAAATCGTTTTGTCAGTCAGACCTTGTTCATTTATTCTAAATTTTTGATATGTTGTTCCTGAAGATGTTCCCTACAACTTTCATTCAGGATTTGAATTCAAATTATGGCTAGATAATTACAGAAAAATCATGAAATCACTGAAGGTCATACTGTCTTCTGCAAAAACCGTCTACTATCCTAAAGAGAACTACTCCTACTCTTTGAATCTCAGCATCCAACGTCCACAGCCAAGTGTTTACAAGTGTATTACACCACAATACAGCCTCTTCACTTCCAAAAATCCACCATAGCTAGATCCTTGAGTTCTTATTTCAATTCAAACACCGAAATCCACCAAAACATGCTCTGTTTCTACCTAGTTTCTTGATCTAGTTCCATTTATTTGTCCAAAATCAACATGCAGCTTTCAATTCCTCATTTTCTCACATCTACCAACTCCTCACTAGATAATAACAGCAAGCAAAACATAGATCAATGAACTTCTACTTGCCTCAAGTCTTCCTACTCGGTTGCTAGCCAAAAACAGGGGTTCGGGGATCTCGGCTTGACTCAATCGGCGACGGGGATCGGCGGCGTCGACGACGGCAGCTCGGACACGGCACGGGCAGAGGGTGGCCTTCCTTCTCTGCCCTCACATGCTCGGACCGCTCACTGCACACCCTCTCTCTCTCTCTCTCGCTCGAACTCTCTCTCTCTCTCTCTCTCTCTCTCTCTCACTTGCTCGCCCGCTCACTCTCTCGGCCTCACTCTCCCTTGCTCAAACTGAAAGCTTTTGCTTTATTTGTTTAATTATTTTGCTAATTTTTGCATGTAGATGACAGATGGCTTCAAGGAAGGGGACAAGTGGAAGAAGGTTGAGGCAACCATGGACAAGTGGTAAGTGTCCCCCTCCCCTCTCTTGTCCGGTTCTCTCCTTCGCCCCCTTTTCGCCGACAGCTTTGGAGGCTCCTTGGGCTAGGCCCGAAAATTTGAGGGCAAAAGTCCAAACTCAAAGGCCCATGGTCTTTAAAATATAAGCCCATAATTATGAAGCACTTTGTTTTCTAAATGAATAAATTTATATTCCCATAATCCAATTGCTTCATGAACAAATGTATAACCAAAATTCTTGCGTGCAGTCCAACTCCTCAAAATTTTACTCTTAAATTTCAGCATGCATGTTCCTCATGCATGACCAAATTCCATCCTTTTGGTTCTAAAAAAAATAAAAATATTATTCAATCATAGTCCAAAGATTTTCTCGTGTTGCACAGTTGATCGGTCTATTGCTAAACATACCATATTAATCCAACAAATAAACAAATATGGATTAATGCCCATAATTGATACCAATGCCATAGTCCAATGATACTTCGTTGAAATTCTTGGATGCCACATTTGTTCTCCGTTCATGTTGAAATCGTAAGCATATTTAACGAATGCCAATATCTTGAACCTTGGGTGCATGCTGCAAGAGCATTGAGCTACTGCTCTAGCCATCGAGTATGCATTCATTTTGGGTGGGCAGTGTTACTGATTTGTTCATATTCATATGCTTTGAGTTGTTGATGTGGTCACCTTGTTGTGTTCGTACCGATACGTTGTGTTACAGATTATGTCTACTCTATGCATGCTTGTTGTTCATATGTCTTGGTTTGTGGGATTGTTTAATTGTGTCATTGATGTGCCGTTCGTTCCTGCCAAGCAGTTGCTGTCCAGATTTCCTCTTTCATTTCTGTTCTATTTTGGTAAGCCTCTAGTGTCACGACTGAAAAATTTAGAGTTGTAACGGCATATACACATTCATTTTGGGTGGGCAGTGTTACTGATTGGTTCATCTCCGTATGCGTTGAGAGTTGATGTGGTCACGTTGTTGTGTTCGCACCGATGTGTGATGTGCTGTGTTACGGATTATGTCTATTCTGTGTGTGCTTGCTGTTCATATGTCTTGGTGTGTGGAATTGTTTGATTGTGTCATTGATCTGCTGTTCGTTCATGCCAAGCAGTTGCTGTCCAAATTTCCTCTTTCATTTTTTTCTGTTCCATTTTGGTGAGCCTCTAGTGTCGAGGCCGAAGAATTCAGAGTTGTAACAGCCCAGTATGAGGAGATCATTGTTCAAATGTTTTTAGGTTTTGTTTGTTTCATGAAAACCAAATGATTTGAAAATCATTTTCCTAAAAATGTTGGTGTCTTTTAACACATTTATGTAATTTCAAACTAATCATAGGAGAAGGAATAAAAAAAATTTCTTTAGAAAGTAAGTTATTAGCTACATTTTATATGTGAACCGTTAATTTCACGAAGCTATATCATTGTTTGAAAATTTTTCGCTAAATAAATTTCTTGCGTAGCAGAATTTATTTGTTTAAATGATCGGAAAAGAAAAATATAATATGATTTATTCATGTCCACTCATCTACCAATAAAGAAATGTCCTGTGGAGCAGAGTAATACCGTGGTTATTTGAGGCCACCGCTGTATGTGTGAGTATTATCAGGGATAAAGCCTCGATAACGAAGCACTGTCGTGAAGGTGTTTGCAGAAGACTCGAAACAAGAAAAAACGCCAAAACAGGGACATAATCAAGGCCGTCTCTGCAGGGGCAGTTTTAGGCAAAACCCGCATTTCTGTGGCAGCCACTGAGATGCGGGACGAAAGTCAAGAATTTCAGAATTGGATGTGATGGTTTTATGTGATGGGCTTAAGGCCCGTCCGCCCATGTTGGGCCTCAAAGCCTACCCCACAAAATTAGGGCTCATGGATGGAGGGATACGATGAAGGGGCACCTTTATATTTTTGGAGGGGACATATATAAGGGAGGAGAGAGAGGGAGGACGTACCTTTTGGCGCATTAACGTACGTACATCCTCTCCCTCTCTCTCTCTCTCTCCCAAAAGAAAAACAGTAAGGCACAAGGTGACGTTTTTCTTCCCTTCAAGGCAAATTGGTGTCATCAGATCGAACAGGGCCAAATTCTCTTCCTCTTATCGGCGTTGGTGTTTAATCTGTGGCTAACAAGGTACGCTCGAATCCGTGGTGTGCTTTAGGATCGGTGATACGTGATTTTCCCAGGCTTGTCTTCCACATTCGTTTTAGGGGTTCGATTTAGTGTTGAATCCAGTTATTGGGAACCCGTTAATCCCAACATTGGTATCAGAGCCCTAGTTCATATTTTCCCAATCCTTTTCATGTTTTTTGATTGATTTTTCACGAAAATAATCGGCCGACACGGATCGGGGCGCAAAATCCCGACACCCGAGCACTGTTCGTCCATTTTTCCGAGTTTTTGTAAGTTGAAATCGATTTCCGAAGACATAAGGTGAAAGGGCTCGTCGAGACGAGTCCGTCGGCATGTTGTGCGCCGCCGGGCAACGCCGGACGCGCCCACACGCACGGCCACAAGCTGCTGCGCGTGGGCGTGACGCGCCCACACGCGCGGCCACAAGCCGCTGCGCGTGGGCGCGTCGCGCCCGAAGCGCTGGCTCGGCCAGTGCGTGCGCCACACACGCCGGTCAGCGAATCAGCACATGCGCGCCACCGCCGGCGAACCGGCACGCGCCGATCGGCGAACCGACGCATGCTGACGTCATCGTGACGTCAGGGTAACCGCTGGGATGACGTCATTGGTGACGTCATCGCCGACGACCATTGGCCGGCCGGCGACCCAACCCGACGACGACCCGACCCGACCCGACCCGCATGGAAGCCTAGCGCATGCCGCGCACGTGCCGGCTGACGTTTGCGTGACGTCAGCCTGTGCACGCGCGCGGCACGTGCCGTTCGGTTCGTCCGACCCGGTCCGACCACCGGCGACCTGACTGTTGATCGTTAACCGACGACCGTTGACCGTTGACCGACGACCGTTGACCGTTGACCATTGACCGTTGACCCAAAAAAAAAGGAGGAAAAGAATGTGTTTCTTTTTCAATTAAGTCTATGTGGATTATATGTGATCCCTTATTTGTTCTGCATTTGTTGCAGGAACTATGTCTCCCCTCAAGTTGCACACACCTATTCGTGCAATTACCGATGAACAAAAGGAAAGGCTTTCTAAGTTGATAGCTGAGCTTACTGATCATCGATGGGAGAGTGGTGACTTAATTGATCACGTCCTTGAAGTCAACGGGAAAATCCAAAAGGTCATATGGAATTGTCGTCCTATGCCACAGTCAGAGATAGTGCGATTTTTCATGATCACCCTTCAACCTGAATGGCAAGGAGTGTTGAATCGCATATGGGATGTCAACAGAGCTGTTTCATATAAGAAAATTGTGATGGATTTTATAAATGAATATTACCGGATTGTTACAAGGGAAAAGATCAAGAAATTGAACAAAATAGGATCTTTCCCAATTCGTATGCTGACTTGGTGTTAGATGTATTGACTGATCTTTGTTAAGTGTGCTTTATCGACATCTTATGTAATGTTTACTACCTGATTGTTGTTGATGTAGCATCCGATATGTTAGTTGTATTATGTGAAAGCATTATTGTTTTATTGGATGTTAATTATTATTTGCTTTCTGTTATTGCTGGTTGCTGTGGGTAGTTATAGAAGTTTTTATAGCTTCATAGAATTTATTTTGCATAAGACAATTATATTAATGATAATTTTAAGTTAAGATTTTTGGAGGATGATTGGAAACATAGTGACCTTTTGATTCTGAAGCCTTACTTGAAATTATTCATTAATATGATGGGTCTATGCAAAGGGAATGCATTAGGCATTAATAATTCGTGCATATATGTCTGATGTGTTCAGATCAATGGCTTCAGCCACAAAGAGCATAGTTGCCGAACTGAACAGAGGTGAAAAGCTCAATGGTGACAACTATGAAATATGGCACATGAAAATCCAATATGTGCTGGAAGAGCAAGAGGCACTAGAAGCTTTTAACCTAACCATGGTAGAACCTAAAGAAGGAAACATTGCACAGCACAAGAGAGATAAGGAAGCTTTTGTTGCATGGAAAAGAAAGAACTATCTTGCTCGCATTACGTTGCTAAGCAGCATAGACAATGACGTCACGCGAGAATTTAGGCGTTTTGACAATGCCAAGGAAATGTGGGAAGCATTGGCAGCAAGATTTGGTCATACTTCGGTGACCAGACTAAGACAGCTCACTATTAGGTTTGACTCTTATAAGAAGCCTCATGGTTAGACCATGAAGCAACATCTTAGAAAGATGTCAAACATGATAAATAAGCTTAAAGATGCTGGCCATGTCCTGACAGATGAGCAGCAAGTGCAAGCAGTGATTCGTTCCTTGCCTCAGAGTTGGGAGCATATGAAGGTGCACCTGACCCATAATGATAATATCAAAACCTTTGAGGATGTTATGCATCATCTTGAGCTGGAAGAGGACCGCCTCTTGGCGGCTAAGCCAGAAGCTGAACTCTATCATGCTAGTTCTAGCTCACATGGAGCTTCGAGCTCCAAGCGAAAACGTCCTAACTGGTTTGATAAAGGGAAAGGCAAGGAAGCAAGTCCTTCAGGAAAGAAACCCAAGCTTAACCAACATGGAAGAGGAAAGCGTCCTCGAATGAAGAAGCTTGCAAGGGTGAAGTGTTATAACTGTGACCAGAAGGGTCACTATACTCGCGATTGTCGTGAGCCAAAGAAGGTAAACACCCCTTGTACTTTTCAGAACTTTGCTTTTGTGTCGAATTCTGTATTCTTAACTGAGTCTAATCCTTTGTGGATTGTAGATTCATGAGTGACAGACCATGTAGTGAAGGATAGAGAATCCTTCGTGGAATTCCGACGAGTACCAACTGGAACTAAGTGGATCTATGTGGGAAACAACTCCAGAGCTGAAGTGAAAGGAATTGGCACATGCCAACTGAATATGCATGGTGGACGCACTTTATTCCTACATGATGTATTGTATGCTCCGGAGATTCATCGGAATTTAGTGTCTGTTTTGGTGTTGGTTAAACTAGGTTTTAATATGAACTTCTATAATAGAGGTGTGGATTTGTTTTTGGATACAAATTACTATGGTTGTGGTTATTTTCTAGATGGTTTCATTGTATTAGATATTGACTATGTTAATGCAAATGTTTGTTATTCCCATATCACGTCTCCTAATTCATATGATAATGATGTGAATGTGTGGCATGCTAGACTTGATCACATTGGCCAACAACATATGAATAGATTAGCCAAAGAGGGCTTGTTGGGCAACATTGAAAAAGTTGATTTGCCCATATGTATGCCTAGAAGGGAAAACGACACGAAAACCATTTGGAAAAGGTAAAAGAGCTGAATTTCCTTTGCATTTAATCCATTCTGATGTCTGTGGTCCAATGAATGTGAGAGGAAGGCATTGGGCTATTTATTTCATTACTTTTATAGATGATTATACTCAATTCAGATATGTCTATTTGATTTCTCATAAATCTGAAGCAATAAGTTGTTTCAAAAGGTTTATGAACCTGGTAGAAAATCAATTAGACAAGAAAATAAAAACATTGAGATCCGATTGAGGTCGAGAATATTTATCTGATGAGTTGAGAAAATTATGTGATGAAAAAGGAATAGAAAGACAGTTGTCTATTCCGTATACTCCTCAACAAAATGGTGTTGCGGAGAGAAGAAACAGAACCCTACTGGAAATGGTTAGGTTCATGATGGCGCATGCTAACTTACCTATCACTTTTTGGAGTGATACATTGTTAACTGCTGCCTATATACTCAACACATGAGTCCTCTCACAAGTTTGGGAAATTGGGTCCTAGAGGAAAGAAGAGTATTTTCATAAGATACTCGGAACACTCGAAAGGGTATGTGTTCATAGGTGAGCAGGAAAGTGGGAGTATAACTGAATTTGAATCACGAGATGTCATATTCTTAGAGGATGAATTTCCTAAGAAGGGTGAAATAGGAGAAGATTACTCCATATTTGAAACCTTGGATCAAGATAATGATATTAGTGGAGTTCGTCCAAGTGGGAGTAATATGAGAAGTGATGAATTGAATTCAACTCATTCTCAATTATACCCACATGATGAGACGACATCATCATTATCTAATCCAAGTGGGAGCATAATGGGGAATGATGTGCAAAGTGTACAATCTCCCATACGGCGAATAAGTCGCCAAAGTATTCCCCGTCGACATTTTGACATTGAAGGGGAAACTTTTATGATTGCTCCACAAGATGAGGATGAGCCAAGAAATATACATGAGGCTCTAAGTTGCCCTAGTAAGCAAAAATGGATTCATGCAATGGAAGAGGAAATTGAGTCAATGAAATCAAACCAAGTCTGGGAACTGGTTGATCTTCCAAATGGACGTAGAGCTATTGAGAACAAGTGGGTTCTCAAAATAAAGCGAAAGGCTGATGGCTCGATAGAAAAGCATAAGGCTCGCCTTGTGGCGAAGGGGTATAATCAACAGGAAGGAATTGATTATGAAGATACATTTTCTCCTATAGGGAGATTTACCTCGATTCGCATTATTCTGGCAATAGTGGCTAGTATGAATCTTGAGTTACATTAGATGGATGTAAAGACTGCTTTCCTCAATGGAGAATTAGAGGAAGAAGTATATATGGAACAACCTGCTGGTTTCATAGTGAAAGGCCAAGAAGAAAATGTATGTCGACTTTTGAGATCGATATATGGCCTCAAGCAGTCATCGAGACAATGGTATATAAGTTTTTATAATGCCATAATGGCATATGATTTTACAATGATTGATGAGGATCATTGTGTAGATCATTGTGTATATATCAAAAGATCCAAGGATCAATTTGTGATCATATCATTATATGTTGATGATATACTAATTGCCGGAAGCAATATAGAGTTTGTTAATACTGTCAAGAGATGGTTGTCTTCCAACTTTGAGATGAAGGATATGGGTGAAGCTGCATACATTATTGGAGTTAAGATTTTAAGAGATCGTTCGAAGAGATCGTTGTTTCTTTCGCAAGAAACATATATAAATAAGGTTCTTGAACGATTTCATATGCAAGATTATAAACCCATAGACACTCCTATTGCAAAAGGTGAAGGACTAAGCCATAGACTATGTCCAAGGACTCCACAAGAGAAGGAACAAATGAAACATGTTCCTTATGCTAGTGTTGTTGGGAGCTTGATGTACACTATGATGTGTACAAGACCCGACATATGTTTTGCAGTTGGAATGATGAGTAGATACCAATCCAATCCAGGTCCAGCACATTGGAAAGCTATTAAGAGAATACAGAGGCATCTGAAGGGAACTACTGATTACAAGTTGTACCAAGGAAAGGATCTGCGACTTGAAGGCTATTCAGATACTGATTGGGGAGGAGATTTAGATGAAAGAAAATCTACCTCTGGATTTGCTTTCTTACTGAACAATGGCGCCATATCATGGAGTAGTAAAAAGCAAACTTGTATAGCCTTATCCACAATGGAAGCTGAGTTCGTGGCATTATCAGCAACGGTACAAGAAGGAGTTTGGCTTAAGAGATTTTTGGATCATTTAGGTGTTATTGAGAAAGTTGCAAATCCATTATTGGTTAACTGTGATAGCCAAGCAACTATAACATACACCAAAGATCCAAAATATCATGGCAAGACCAAACATATAGATACCAAGTATAACTTTGTCAAAGGTATGATTGCACGAAAGGATGTGAACTTACAGTACATATCTACGCATAGAATGGTAGCAGATCCTATGACAAAGCCAATAGCTAGAGATGTGTTTTGTGATCATGTAAAATCTCTATAATTGCGTAGAGTCTGATGTACTGGATTGTAATTTCCCTAAGTTATTCACATTTATGAACTAGTGTTGTTTCATTATTAATGCCTATGAATCTTTGTATGATCTTTATGCATCTTAATGCCCAGTGCATTATTTTAAGTTAAGGAAGTATGTCGGACAGATAAAAGATTAGCCTACTCACACGGGTAATCGCCTCTATTTACTATGTGATAAATAGAGATGAGACTGTTTTTAAGCTTATTATCTAGGTGATAATCGAGAGCTCAAGCTTAAAAATATATTTGTCGCTTTAACTGAGTGTTAAGATGAGGACATAATATTTACTATGTCCGAAAGTAAAATAACCCACATATTTTACTTTATCTGTCTATGATGACAGATGTGAGTTCTGATGAATTTTTGTGAATGAGTAGATAAGTGAACTCAAGTTAGATATTGGGTATATCTGAACTATCATCTGTACGGTATTGAAAGGTATAGACATACGCTCCATGGGAAAGGAGTTAATACCGTAATACGTATTTCCTACTACGTATGCATTAGCCGACCAATAAGAGTGGCAAAAGTTTGATCTCAACTTTTATGCCGTGTGAGACTCTTGAGGAAATGAGTTCCTCAATTTTAGTGCCCTCATGACTTTTACTTATTCTCAAGATTTCTATTTAGTGTTTGTTATCTTAGGATGTTGCCAATGGTCATGAGTTGATTCGATCTAATGGGACATTTCTAGAAAAGCAAGCTGAACTGAAATTTAGAGTTTGAAGGAAAGAGGAAGATCGAATTTGGAGAATCACATTGTAGTTTTGTGTTCACTGGTCGACCAATTATGACTGTCTTTGTGATAATTATAATTGTCAATACAATATATGTATCATTGTTTAAAAGAGATCAAGAGAGATATAAATGTGATCGATCGATCTAGGGTACTGTATACTAAATCTACTCAGAGTGTGATGCCCATTATGAGCTACTCTATATTCCTAACAGATGTATACAATGAGCTCTCAAAGTATGCTGGTCGCACGGATTATTCACCGGTATGAATGTTGAAGAGAGGTAAAGAGAATCCTGTTCGGCCCACCATGTGCGAGTGGGAGATTATGGTTTTATGTGATGGGCTTAAGGCCCGTCCGCCTATGTTGGGCCTGAAAGCCCGGCCCACAAAATTAGGGCCCATGGATCGAGGGATACGGTGAAGGGGCACCTTTATATTTTTGGAGGGGACGTATATAAGGGAGGAGAGAGAAGGAGGACGTACCTTTTGGCGCATTAACGTACGTACGTCCTCTCACTCTCTCTCTCTCTCCCAAAAGAAAAACAGTAAGGCAAAAAGCGACATTTTTCTTCCCTTCAAGGAGAATTGGTGTCATCGGATCGAATAGGGCCAAATTCTCTTCCTCTTATCGGCATTGGTGTTTAATTTGTGGCTAACAAGGTACGCTCGAATCCGTGGTGTGCTTTAGGATCGGTGCTACGTGATTTTCCCGGGCTTGTCTTCCGCATTCGTTTTAGGGTTCGATTTAGTATTGAATCCGGTTTTTGGGAACCCGTTAATCCCAACAGGATGAATAAAGGTTTGAACAAGAACAGCAAACTCTTGAACAGTGAAAATAGAGGAGCTAACAACAGAGCCTCTTGGCCAAACTCGTCAAAGCCGATGCCGGCAATCGTGAGAGGTCGAGTTGGAGTCAGCAATGGTGGCGATGCTGTGGAAACTCTGCTGGCATTACAGTGAGGGAGAAGAATCATCAGAGCTCCCTGATGCCGATAGGAGAGCTCGTGAGATAAAAAGCCACAGAGAGGGCCCAATGGTCTTGTTGGCGTGTGTAGACGAATCCAGGTGCGACGAAGGTGGAGGTCAGGAGAGGAAGAGAACGGTCTCCATGAGTGATTCCAAATCCGAGAGAATAAATGGAGTGGGAGTTCCTCTCCCTCTCCCTCCCTCTCCCTCCCTCCCTCCCTCTCTCTCTCTCTCCCTCTCTCTCTCTCTCTCTTTCTCTGTGCAGGTGTGTGCCTCATTTCCTGCAGGTGCTCATGAGTGGCAGTCGGGAGAGGGAGGTTCAGAGAGAAGATCTGGTTATGGTGGAATCTGGAGGGGGTAAGCGAGATTGAATGCAGCTGCCGAGGAGGAGATCCAGAGGAGGAACACCTGAGTGTGCGTCTTCTCCCACAAAATTCCATAGAATCCCTTCAACCACCCGAGCATGGATTACCCTCCCCTCAGCAATGTGTATGACGTTGGTTTTTTGAGGTAAGTTCTTTAAGGTGTCAACCATATTCAACAGATCCTCGTAGAGGAACAAATAATTCGTTAATTATACCGAAAAAATTTAAAGTGTTTTTTTTTTTAGGAAAGATAGTTGAGTATGACACATGATTTCAAGTATCCTGGACTCGGGTTAAGAGAAAAACTGTAATTGCAGGAGTGCCAACTTAGTCGAATCAATATTTTTGCCTCTTGAGTAAAGTCATATATCATGACACCAGTTTTCTGAAAAGCAAATCACCATCAAATCTCTCGAGGTACTTGGAAATTAACCAATCAGTCCTAAATTTATTTTACAAATGACAATTCAATCATAAACTTTTCAATGAAAATTGGTCGAAATCATTAACATGGCAATCCAATAATCACGGGCCCCCCTACGTGGCACTCTGTCACATCAATAATATTCAGTGAAAATCAACCGAAATGACTGTATTAGAATTTCAAGTAGCTTTTTAGAACTAAATTGTAAAATTGTAAAATTTAGAAGTGAATAACATCCATAAATAAAAAATAAAAAAAAAATCTAAAACTGATTGGCCAAAAATGTTCACAAAAATGTTCTAATGACTACATTAGGTATTTAGCGTGCATTTGGTTCCCAAAATGTTCTAATGAAAACTGTCTTTTGTTTTCATCTTCCACTTTCTTGATAATATGGTTGGTGAGTGAAAAAAAAAAAAAAAATAGTAGTTTTCAACGGGAATGAAAATTGCAAAAGCATTTTTGGCATCCTCTATAAAATAAGGTCAATTTCAGTCATTTTTAATTTTAAGCTTCAAAGTTTAGAAAAGACAACGACCAAAATTTCCACCAAACGTATTTCATTGGGGATTTTGGAGATAAAAACAACAAATTGGAGAATTTCCATTATATAACCATATTTTGCATGAAAGCTATCTCTTTGTAAAGATTCTACCTTGAATCAAATTGAAGTTCTTTACTTTTACTTTTCAGCTTGACAAAAGTAAGGTGCTAATTTTGCCGATGAATTGTACGACTAAAGACTTGTAAATTAAGTTGCTGGTATAGCTTTCCCAAGCCAAAGAAGCAACTGACTTAGTAAAGACTCAACTTGATCATGGTGTGAACTATCAAGGGATGAAATAAACTTTATAATATGAAAGAGGGACAGCGTCATCCAATTGAAGTTCTTTACTTTTGTTTTTGAGCTTCACAAAATTGAGGTGTTCATTTTGCTAATGAATTATGTGACTAAAGACTTGCAAATTAAGTTGCCCAAATAGCTTTTAACAAGCCCAAGAAGCAACTTAACTTGGTATAGACTCAACTTGATCATGATGTCCACAGTCAAAGGATGGAATGAACTCTATAATAAGAAAGAAGGCTGGAGTCATCAAATTGAAGTTTGTTACTGTTAAATATGACTCGAGTTTGAGCGTTTGCTAAAACGCAAAATTCGGTAGACTCGCAAAGGAAATATAAAAAAAAAAAAATGAAAACAAAGTTTCCTCTTTGCCGCGCGGAAGCCTGCGGAATCCGAATTGAAGAAAAACAAAGAAGCAGCGTCCCGCTCACTCGGCTTTGTAGAATTAAAAGGGAAAGTCAAATCTTTCTCTTTTGTTGACCAAATCTTGGATTATGCGATTTCTTCACGCATGCAATTCTCTGGCGGTGGAATAAAGAATTCTTTTGTAGGTCTTTTATTATTGAGTAAGTGGCCGCTTGAAATCCTACGTGAAAGAGGAGCCGCCGAAGGATTCACGTGGTGAAGCAGGCCGCCGAGAGGGAGGAAAGCCACGCCGTTTTTACTCTGAGTGCTGTGGGTGTTCTCTTCGTGAGAGATATTCATAGGTGCTGGGTGCTTGGCTTTGGGTCTTCGTGTTTCTCGTGCGACAAAGCTTATTCGTGATTTACATCCAAGATAGATTGGTGTATTGGGTGTAATTGGGGTTTGGGAAACACCCAGAGAGTGTTTGAGTGACTTGAGTGTGTAATCTCCTTGTATCGCTTGATCTATAGTGAAATTCGCTGCTACTCTCCCCGTGGACGTAGGTCTTTACGACTGAACTACGTAAATCCGGTGTCCGATTTATTTTTCTTCTTCCGTCTATATTTTGTTCGATCGCTTGCCCCATCACAACAAGTGGTATCAGAGCTAGGTTTGGCTAAGTTGAAGCGAATCGATGGCGACAAAAGAAGTAAAAGTGAAAATCAATAGATTTGATGGGAAGGATTTTAGTTTCTGGAAGATGCAGATTGAAGATTATCTTTATCAGATAAATCTACACTTGCCTTTATTTGGGGAGAAACCAGAGACGATGAAGCAAGTTGATTGGGATTTGCTGGATAGACGAGCTATGGGTGTTATTCGACTGACGTTGGCTCGTAACGTTGCGTTTAACATCCTGAAGGAGAAGACCACTGCTGATTTGATGTAAGCCCTGTCGGATATGTACGAGAAGCCCTCTGCAATCAACAAGGTCTGTTTGATGCGACATCTATTTAACTTGAAGATGAAAGAAGGTGCATCAGTTGCAGATCATATCAATGAATTCAATGTGATTGTTAGTCAATTGAGTTCAGTTGAGATTGATTTTGAAAATGAGGTACGTGCTTTGATTCTATTATCCTCATTGCCTGATAGTTGGAATACTACCGTTACTGCTGTTAGTAATTCCTCTGGGTCAACAAGTTTGACGTTTGATGGGGTTCGAGATTTGATTCTGAGCGAGGACATTCGTAGAAGAGAATCTGGTGAATCTGTATCTACTGCTCTAGTAGGTGAAAATAGAGGAAGATTTGTAACACGTGTGGGTAATGGTAGTACTAATATGAACAGACGTAGTCAATCTAGGACTGCTAATGTTGTCTGTTGGAGCTACGGCAAGAGGGGGCATCTTAGAAGGGATTGCCTTAAGCTGAAGAATGAGAAGGGTAAGGGAATTATGGTTGATTCTGCAGATAATGTTGCAGCTGTAGCAGATAATGCTGCTTATGTCTTGTCTATCACTAATTATTCATCGTTTGATGGATCGATTATGGATTCTAGTTGTTCTTTTCATGTTACACCAAATAGAAATTGGTTTATCACTTATCAGTGCACGGGTAGTGATAAAGGCCAGTTAGGGAACAACGTTAAGTGCGATGTTGTGGGTGTTGGTGATGTTAAAATCAGAATGCATGATGGTATCATGAGGACATTGACTGGAGTGAGACATGTTCCGGAATTGAAAAAGAACTTAATTTCCTTGGGTGCCCTAGATTCAGCTGGTTGTAGGTATTCTTCAAAAGGTGAAGTTCTGAAGGTTGTTCGAGGTGCCCTGGTGATAATGAAAGGAATCAAGCACGATGACCTGTATAAAATTCAAGGTGAGACAGTAATAAATTCCGCTGCGGAGACGTCGGATGCATCTGTTCGAGAGTCTTTTGACTGCTCGAGGAAGACCTGGGTGTTTGTGCCAAGGCACAAGTTTGATGCTGGTGTCAGGATCTCGCAGTCAAAAGTTTTGATTGAGACAGAGACTAGTAAGTCCATCAAGCATGTGCAGACTGACAATAGCATGGAGTTTTGCTCAGAGCTGGCAAATAAATTCTGCATGAAAGAGAGCATAGTGAAACACCGCACTAGTGCTAGTAAATCACAACAATTTGCAGAATTGGTGAGCAGAACATTACTAGAGACGACCCGAAAAATTATCTCTAGTGCTAGTATGGTTAGGAGATTCCTGGTTGATGTGCTAAGTACGGTAAGCTACCTGGCGAATAGATCCCCATCAACTGCTATTGAATGGCGAACTCCTGATGAAGAAGTGTGGTCAGGTAACGTTGCTGATTATTCTATTCTTAGAATGCCTGGTTGCCCGTGTTATTTTCGAGTGAGTGATGGTAAGCTCGATGGGAGGGCAAGATGCATATTCCATGGCTATGCACAAGGTGAGTGGGGCGATCAGTTGTGGTGCCCATATATAAATTCACCTGTTAACAACAGAGAAGTTACCCTTGATGAGTCTCAATTACTTCTGGCTAGGAGTGATTATAGCAGTGTTAATTTGGATCTGGACGGTGTTCAGCTTGAGGTGGAGTTGCAACCAGAAACTCCTGAGATAGCAAGTACAGGTACTAGCAAAGTAATCGACACAGATGGTGCTCATAGCGAGGTGGAGCCTATAGAGTCAATGGTTGCTATAACTGCTGAAATTAACAAGGTACATTTTCGATCTCCTGATAGATATTGATGCAACAATGGTTTTGCTTTATCTGCGGTTAAGGAGGTTGCGTCAAAAAATCCTTGCGGAGCAGTTAAAAGTGCATGTGGAGTTGGTATTCTGATGAGGTCCTCAGTTATAGCGAAGTTCAAGCGAGGCTTGGACTTGAATAATATCTGTGGTGGTTGAGCCCATCGAGGGCTATGGGAAAGTAGTAGCAGAATTTGAATTTTTGTGAAGCGATTGCGACTTAGCTCAAACGTCGAGCCAAGGTGGAGATTGTTAAATATGACTCGAGTTTGAGCGTTTGCTAAAACGCGAAATTCGGTAGACTCGCAAAGGAAATATTAAAAAAAATATGAAAACAAAGTTTCCTCTTTGCCGCACGGAAGCTTGCGGAATCCGAATTGAAGAAAAACAAAGAAGCAGCGTCCCACTCACTCGGCTTTGTAGAATTAAAAGGGAAAGTCAAATCTTTCTCTTTTGTTGACCAAATCTTGGATTATGCGATTTCTTCACGCATGCAATTCTCTGGCGATGGAATAAAGAATTCTTTTGTAGGTCTTTTATTATTGAGTAAGTGGCCGCTTGAAACCCTACGTGAAAGAGGAGCCGCCGAAGGATTCACGTGGTGAAGCAGGCCGCCGAGAGGGAGGAAAGCCACGCCGTTTTTACTCTGAGTGCTGTGGGTGTTCTCTTCGTGAGAGATATTCATAGGTGCTGGGTGCTTGGCTTTGGGTCTTCATGTTTCTCATGCGACAAAGCTTATTCATGATTTACATCCAAGATAGATTGGTGTATTGGGTGTAATTGGGGTTTGGGAAACATCGAGAGAGTGTTTGAGTGACTTGAGTGTGTAATCTCCTTGTATCGCTTGATCTATAGTGAAATTCGCTGCTGCTCTCCCCGTGGACGTAGGTCTTTACGACTGAACCATGTAAATCCAGTATCCAATTTATTTTTCTTCTTCCGTCTATATTTTGTTCGATCGCTTGCCCCATCGCAACAGTTACTTTTGTTTTTGGGCTTGACAAAAGTGAGGTGCTTGTTTTGCTGATTAATTATATGAATAAAAGCTTGCAAATTAAATTGCCAAATTGAAGTCCTTTACTTTTTCAAGTCCAAGAAGCAACTTAACTTGGTATAGACTCAACTTGATCATGGTGTCGATTGTCAAGGGTGGAATGAACTCCATAATAAGAAAAAAAGGATTGAGTCATCAAATTGAAGTTCTTTACCTTGGTTTTTGGGCTTGACGAAAGTGAGGTGCTCATTTTGCTAATGAATTATACGACTAAAGGCTTGCAAATTAAGTTGCATGAATAGCTTTTTCAAGCCCAAGAAGCAACTTAACTTGGTATAGACTCAACTTGATCATGGTGTCGATTGTCAAGGGTGGAATGAACTCTATAATAAGAAAAAAGGACCGAGTCATCAAATTGAAGTTCTTTGCTTTTGTTTTTGGGCTTGACGAAAGTGAGGTGCTGATTTTGCTAATGAATTATACGACTAAAGGCTTGCTAATTAAGTTGCATGAATAGCTTTTTCAAGCCCAAGAAGCAACTTAATTTGGTATAGACTCAACTTGATCATGGTGTCAACTGTCAAGGGATGGAATGAACTCTATAGTAAGAAAGAGGGATAGAGTCATCATAGAAGTTTTTCACTTTTGCTTTTGGACTTGACAAAAGTGAGGTGATCATTTTGCTAATGAATTATGTGAATATAGACTTTCAAATTAAGTTGCCTAAATAGCTTTTCCAAGCCTAAGAAGCGAGTTAACTTCGTGAAGACTCAACTTGATCATGATGTCAACTGTCAAGGGATGGAATGACCTCTATAGTAAGAAAGAGGGACAAAGTCATCAAATTGAAGTTCTTTACTTTTGTTTTTGGGCTTGACAAAAGTGAGGTGCTCATTTTGCTGATTAATTATATGAATAAAAGCTTGCAAATTTAGTTGCCAAAATAGCTTTTCCAAGCCCAAGAAGCAAATTAACTTGGCAAAGACTCAACTTGATCATGTTGTCAACTGTCAAGGGATGGTATGAACTCTATAGCAAGCAAGAGGGACAGAGTCATCAAATTGAAGTTCTTTACTTTTGGTTTTGGGCTTGACAAAAGTGAGGTGCTCATTTTGCTGGTGAATAATATGACGAGAGGCTTGCGACTTAAGTTGCCCAATTAGCTTTCCCAATCCCAAGAAGCAATTTCTCTTGGTAAAGAGTCAACTTTAGCATGGTGTCAATTGTCAAGTGATGGAATGAACTCTATAGTGAGAGAGAGGGATTGAGTCATCAAATTGAAGTTCTTTACTCTTGCTTTTGGGCTTGACAAAAGTGAGGTGTTCATTTTGTTGATGAATTATACAAATAAAGGCTTGCAAATTAAGTTGCCTAAATAGCTTTTCCAAGGCCAAGAAGAAACTTGACTTTGTAAAGACTCAACTTGAACATGGTGTCAACTATCAAGGGATTCAATGAACTCTATAGTACAAAAGAAGCACAATCATCAAATTGAAATTCATTACTTTTGCTTTGGGCTTGACAAAAGTAAGGTGCTTTTGTTGATGCATTACGACTAAAGGCTTGCAAATTAAGTTGCCCAAATCGCTTTTCCAAGCGCAAGAAACAACTTAACTTGGTAAAGACCCAACTTGATAATGGTACTTGCTGTCAAGGGATGTGGCAGCCCCAAAACGGCCCCCGATCTGCTAGGGTCGCCACAATTCACTTACCTTTCCTTTGCCCTAATAATACGTCACTCGGATACCATAGAATTATAATGGGTCCATAAGATCTGGGGGTTTATATTATTTAAATTGGTCCCAATGCAGTTCATGTAGCGGAAGCATGTCACGCCCCGATCCTTGGGGATGCACACATCCTTCTCTACTTGGTCGATTTTATAATGCGATATCCCAAGACTATGTATCGCCGACCATTTTATTTATTAAGCACATGCGGAAGCAGTTAAAATCCCCAGACAATAAAACAATGGCATAGAAAAGCAGGGCCATATTTTTTCATATTGAAACTTATAACCAAACTTTTATACAAAACACAAACCAGAGTACTTCATAACTATTCACTCTATCTCTATTCACATCAAAATGGAGATCTCTAAAGAAGATAGAATCTCAGTCCATCCGGGCCATACTCAAGGCCCCTCTTGGGATTATCTTCTTTTTCCAAAAATCCTTCTCCTCAGAATTCACCTTCGAGTTCTCCTTCTTAGACTTCTTCTCCTCAGCTCCCCATCGAGGTCCTGAAATGATTTCCCCAAACCGGGATGAGACAATGTCTCAGCGAGTTCTACCCCACTAAGCCTCGATTAGTAAACCATTATACTAAAGGCTGCCTAAACACGCACAGGGCATAGGACTTACCTTGGCCTCAGATCCCACCTGCAAGTCAGTACAATTCACAATAGGCACCCATTTTCTCCAAACAAATCAAACCAGTCGATTACATGTCACACACATCATTCTCCACGGAGGAGTATCTAAAAGTTAGGCCACGTGCATTCTCCAGGACGACATTCCAAGTCTCCGAGCCACGTGCCTCTAACCTTGGGCCCATGTGCATTCTCTAAGGCAACCTTTCGCCAAGGTGGTACATCAAGTTACCGAGCCACGTGCCCTTTTAGATGTCATTTTCAAATATTGGACCCACGTGCATTCTCTAAGGCACTCATTTGCCAAGGTGACGCATCATATCACCGAGCCACGTGTCCTTTTTACGATGCCTGGGCTCACGTGCCTTCTCTTAGGTGCTATCTCACCAAAGTGATGCATCAATTCACCGAGCCACGTGCCTTTTTAGATGCCAAACTCTGTCACCGAGCCACGTGCATTCACCAAGAGGACATACCGAGTCTCCGAGCCACGTGCATTCTCTTAGGCGACCTCTTCACCAAGATGACATAATCAATCACCGAATTCACGTGCATTCTCCAGGTGATATTCCAATTCACCGAGCCCACGTATTTCCTTTCAGGTGATTACCAATCTACTTTCAATACCGACAACCAATGCCCAACGATTTCTCAAACAAATAATTAAATCAACTCAACAAAGCATTATAAATGTTGAATAACATATTTCGCCATTTACCAATCAACAATTCAACCTCAATCAATTCCAATCAATTTGAGGTAAATCCCTAAAATATCACAATTTATTTAATTCCATGCAATGTTGAGCTCAAATAAATAAACGGACTGCGCCACAACAATCAGCACGAGATTTTGGTCGTCACCATCAAAATCTTAATTTCAAAAAATAAATAATTTATTTATTAATTTCGAAAATTAATTAATAAATATTAAAAATTAATTTAGCACTCACAGTCACCAGCATAAAATTTCGGTTTTGGACCATCTCAGTTGAATTTTTGGAAAATAAATAATTATTTAATTTAATTCCGAAAATTAATATTTAAATACTAAAAATTCCACTTAGGCTCGAAAAGCCTAATTGGAGCCCACTAAGGATTGGGAAAAATCCCGAGGCACTTCCAATAATTAGTAGACCATCTCTACTTGCTAATTGCGCAATCAATTTATCTAAATCGCATCACAATTGACTAATAATTGCTAATTTATTCTAATATAACCACCTAAACCTAATTGATTAAAACTAAACCAACGTTAAGCATCATTAGCCAACTAATCCGGGATTAGTGAGATTACTCACCAAATCGCACGCAAATCGGATCAGTCCGACGGGGGCGACGCGATGAACGATTCTTCCCAAAGCACGGCTCAGGTTCGGGGCTCGGAAATGGCCCAAAACAGGCCTTGAACAGGGCTGGAAACCCACTTTTCCAACCACTGTTCTTGGTTGGACGAAGCTCGTACGGTGGCTAGGGCGGCGAGGGGAGGCCGGCGGAGGGCGAGGGGGACATCAGGGACGGCGGGCAGAGCTGGGCGGATGGGGTGGAACGGGGGTTGGGTTGCGTGGCTGGGAGAATGCCAGGGCACGAGGGGCGACGGCTGGCAGAGCTCGCGACGAGCGGTGGACGCACGGCGCGGGCGTGGGCGGGAGGCGGCGAGCGGCGAGCGGCGAGCGGCGACGGAGTAGCGACGACGAGCTATAGCTTCTGATCTTCCTCAACTCCTAGTTCGCACGAAGGAGAAGAAGAAAAAGGGAGAGTTCGGTCGCGTGGGGGAGGAAGAAGAGAGAGGAGAGAGAAGAGAGAGAGAAGATAGGGCTTGACTGGTCAAAAGGGAAGAGAGAGAGAGAGAGAGAGAGAGAAGTCAGTGGGGAAATCGCACGAAGGGGGAGGGAAAGGGGAGAGGAGAGAGAGAAAAAAAAGAAAAAGAAAGAAAGAAAAGAAAAGAGAGGGAGAGAGAGAAAAATAAATAAAACAATAGCCTTACTCTTTTTTTTTCTTTTATCTTTCCCTTTCTATTTCCTTTCGGGCTTCATTTTTTCTTCTGATAATTTCTTTATTGAAATTTCGGACTCATCAACAATTTGACGGATGATGAGACAGGATCCTAAGAATAAGAATTATGACGCGCTTAAAATTCGATTCCCGAAATCGAGTTCAATTTCGTGGTTAAAAATTGATCAGAAGTGATTTTAGTCCAATCCAACAAATTGAGTAGCTTTTAGGGATTTTACTGCATATACATCCCTTAACGGCTTCACCCAATAGGTTAGTTAACTCGTGAGTGATCAGCTCAAAGAAAAAGGACCATAGGCACGTTGACAAAATGCCCATTTCACTTTATCAAAACGGGATCGAATTTCAGGATGTCACAAAGCATATTCAAAACCTCCCTATCCCATACTCAAACAAAATAATGCAATGCACACCAACTACACATTTTATATATAAGTTAGAGCCGAACACTTTTATTTACATAACTCGATGGACATCATGAGTCGGTACATCAAAAGGCCAAGGCTTCTAAGCTCGACTATAACCAAAAGTACCCGACTCCACATTAGTCATGTACATCGGTCGATCATTCAGTGTCAGCAGTCCAAAAAGCTTCATCTTCCATCCATCGCACTCAATCACACCCAGACCGGTCCATCAGCCGGCGGCGGCGGCAGCATCCCCAACATGATCCCATGACGGCAAACATGCACAGCCAAAAACTCCTGAATGACAAGGCCGGCAGGTGATCCAACGTCGTACAAAACCAGAACTAGCACACGAACAAAAACTAACCCCCGTATCTTGGGGTGAGGATGCTCCAAACACTCGCATTTAACATCAGTCAGTATGCTATAGAAAGTACAGGGGGTGACTGGCGACAGAGACATATCTCCTAGTCTGAAATGTTAGTCCCCAAAAGGGGTGAGTACAATCACTCAGCAGTAAAAGATCCATCAAACTACACGATGCAACAAGCAAGACAACCAAGATTCCATGTGAAATACACATATTATCTATGCAATCATGCATATATCTCCATAAGATCCATTCAATGCCTTAATGACCACATTTTCAATGCCAAATAGTACCAACTCAAATTCATAAACAATTCATGTACCATGCCATATGCACACACATGCGCATGATTCAATTCCCATTTTGATATTAAAAAGGATCTCATTTTTTCCAGGGATCAGTATTTGCATCCCTCATGGCTCTCGCACCCAACCTAACATCGCGAGACCTCCGGCGCACACCTCCGGGCATCCGGCACACACCTCCGGGCATCTCGCACCCCAACTGGCATCACGAGGCCTCCAGAACACACCTCCGGGCATCTCGAAACTCTCGAGGACATCCGGCACACACCTCCGGGCATCCCAACACTCTTGGGGCATTGTCATCTCAACTGTCCGCCGGTATCATCAACATCACAATATATACATATATGCCTCACTTTGAAAATAACATTCGATGCAATAGAATCATAAGTTTCCATGAGCTTACGAAGCCTCATCAATTTCATTTTTCTTGAGGTCATATGATATGCTAAATGTCACCACATTCATTGTATAAATGATGACACAAGGCATCACCACTCATAGAGCAATTCAATTGTTCTTGAAATAAAACAGTTTTCGAACCAAAATAGAATGCACTCCACCAATTAAATTTCTGGAAAAATTAGTAAACGATCTTAATTAATTCCAAGAATTCAAAATGTTATAAACAAGGTCAAGGGGAAAAAATTTTATGAAGAACACCAAGTTAAGAAAATTTTGTATAAATCGTAATGGTCCGTGTATCACAGCCACAAAACTTCAAACATCACTATTGCACAATTTTAATAAAAAAATTCGGTATAACCCCTAAACGAACTCAAAAAATTCTAAAATTTTGATATATTGTAGATAAAACCTAGAGGTAAAAGTTTCATGAAGAACTTGAAGTCGGATTCATGATAAATCAAGAGCTATAATGACCATAACTCTCCCTAACCCTCAGTAACAACTTCCAGATTTAGTATTTTAAAAGAAACATTGTTTCACCGACCAATACTTGTCCGTTTCTTCTCAAATTTTAGTATGTTACTCCTCAAGATGTCATCTACCTACATGAGTGATTCCAAATCCCAAAGAATAAATGGAGTGGGAGTTCTTCTCGCTCTCCCTCCCTCTCCCACCCTCCCTCCCTCTCTCTCTCTCTCTCTCTCTCTCTCTCTCTCTCTATGCAGGTGTGTGCCTCATTTCTTGCAGGTGCTCATGAGTGGTAGTCGGGAGACAGAGGTTCAAAGAGAAGATCTGGTTATGGTGGAATCTGGAGGGGGTAAGCGAGATTAAATGTAGCTGCCGAGGAGGAGATCCAGAGGAGGAAGGAACACCTGAGTGCGCGTCTTCTCCCGCAAAATTTCAGAGAATCCCTTCAACCAAACAAGCGTGGATTGCCCTCCCCTCAACAATGTGTATGACGTTGGTTTTTTTAGGTAAGTTCTTTAAGGTGTCAACCATATTCAGCAGATCGTCGTAGAGGAACGAATAATTCGTTAATTACACCGAAAAAATTCAAAGTGTTTTTTTTTTAGGAAAGATAGTTGAGTATGACACATGATTTCAAGTATCCTGGACTCAGGTTAAGAGAAAAACGGTAATTGCAAGAGTGCCAACTTAGTCGAATCAATATTTTTGCCTCTTGAGTAAACTCATATATCATGACACCAGTTTTTTGAAAAGCAAATCAACATCAAATCTCTCGAGGTATTTGGAAATCAACCAATCAGTCCTAAATTTATTTTACAAATGACAATTTAGTTATAAACTTTTCAATGAAAATTGGCCGAAATCATTAACAAGGCAATCTAGTAATCACGGGCCCCCCTACGTGGCACTCTGTCACATCAATAATATTCAGTGAAAATCAACCAAAATGACTATATTAGAATTTCGAGTAGCATTTTAGAACTAAATTGGTAAAATTGAAAAATTTAGAAGTGAATTAACATCCATAAAATAAATCTAAAACCGATTGGCCAAAAATGTTCACAAAAATGTTCTAATGACCTGTGGCAACCCTCGACATGGCCCTTGATCCGTTAGGATCGCCACAATTTGCTTACCTTTCTCTTGCCCTATTGACAAGTCACTCTGATACCATTGAATTGTAATGGGTCCATACAACCTAGGGGTTTACATCTTTTAGATCGGTCCTAGTACAGTTCATATAACGGAAGCATACTGATCATCTCCCTAACCCATACTCCAACCAAATAATATAATGCAATGCACACCAACTACAACCTTTCATATATATACATTTTAGGGCCAAATCACTTTTATTTACATAACTAAGATGGATTTCACAAGTCGGTACAAAAAAAGGCCAAGACTTTAACTAAGCTCGGCTATACTCAAAAGAACCCAACTATACATTAGACATGCACATCTATCCATCAGCTAGTGTCGGCCATCCCAAAAAGTGTCAACCTCCACCAGTCACACGCTCCTATCACACCCATCTCGGTGCATCTGTCGGTGGCGACGGTAGCATCCCCATCATCCTCCCATCTCGATGAACATGGACAGATAGAAACTCCTGTACTACGAGACCATCAGGTAGTCCCACATCATACATGACCAAAACACGGATGCTGATAAACATGGGACCATGAACACCAGCGCAAGGGTGCTCCGAGCACTCAACCTGAACATCAGATGGTAATCCATAAAATGTACCACACGTGACAGGTGATAGAGGCATCTCTCAATCTGAAATGTTAGTTCCCAAACGGGGTGAGTACAACCACTCAGGAGTAAAGATCCATCAAACTACACAATGCAACAAGCAAGACAATCAATATATCACGAGTAAAGCACATATCATCCATGCTATCGAGCATACATCACCATGCAGTCGTGCATATATCGTCATGCAGTCGTGCATATCTCACCATGCCATCATGCATATACCACCATGCAATCATGCTTGTATTTCCATGAGATTCATTCCATGCCATATGCACATACATACGCATGATTCATATCATCCATACAACCATGTATACATCCCCATGAGATCCATTCAAGCCTTCATGATCGCATTCTCAATGTCAAATAGCATCAATTTACTTTCATAAGCAGATCATGCATCATGTCAGATGCACACACCCATGCGCATGATTCATAAAGCAATTCATTGGTTTTTGAAAATAGAACCAATTTTCGGGTGAAACAGAATGCACCTCTTTAGTAAAAATTCTTGGAAAATTAATAAAAAATCTCGATAAATTCTGAAAATTTAACATGATGTAAAAAAAGACCTAGAGAAATATATTCCATGAAGAACACCATGTCGAAAGAGCTTCATACGAGTCGCTACAGTCCATACATCATAGTAAAAGGAATTTCAACGCCACTTTTGCACAGTTTCGGAAATAATTTTGATTAAGCCCTTAAATGAACACAAAAAATTCTTAGATTTTAATATGTTATATATGAGATCTAGAGGTAAAAGTACCATGAATAAATTAAAGTCTAATTCCTTCTGAATTAAAAGATATAATTTTTATAACTCTCCATAACTCTTGGTTCACTGTCCAAATTCATCCTCTTTGAAGAAAGTCATTTTCCCTGATCAATACTTGTCATGTTATTTTCAAATTTTAGTATGTTGCTCCTCAAGATGTCTTATAGAACTCTTATCAAGAACACGAGATCAAATTCGGACTAGACAATTTCACAAAATTCACAGAATCACAATAGACCAACATAACAGTTTCCAGATCTAACTTCTTCAAAGAAAAATGTTTTCACGAACCTATACTTGTTCATTTCCTCTCAAATTTTGATATGTTACTCTCCAAGAAGTCATCTACAACATTCATCAAGAAGTCAAAGTGAGATTCCAACTAAAACTTTGCATGCAGCTCACGAAATCACCAAAAGTCGGACTGTTTTTCCAGAAAATAGAATACTCGACTAAGACACCACTCCTATAACTCCGAAAATTCTCACCTCTACCACATCCAAAATTCACCATTCATCACACACAAAAAAAGCAAGCAAAGTGTAGATCAAAGGACTCTACTTGCCTCAAATCCAAAGAGAATCACAGTAAGCACGCGGCGGGGCAAGGCGGGCTCGACGGCGAGACTAGGCAGACGCATGGCAGCCGGTCTTCTTCCTCCTCTTTCTCTCTTTCTCTCCTTCTCTCGCACCACGTCTCTCTCTCTCTCTCTCTCTCTCGCTCTCTCTCTCGTTCGAAAACCCTCTCTCTCAATCCGCCTCTCTTCTTTTCTTTCACTTCAATGATTTGCAATCATTTGATTTGCATGGCAAATGCCACTTGGCTCTAAGGGAACAACACTTGGCAAGCTCCTCTTGCCACTTCTGGATTTTCATGCAAGTTGATGGGCCATCCTTTGGGCCGACCTCTCCCTCCTTCGGTCGACAGCAGCCCTTTGGGCTTCGTGGGCCAGGCCTTAGTGGCCGAACGATGGGGCTGGTCTTGTGGGCTGGTTTTTGGCCTAAAAATTTCGGCCCACTCATTTTAATAATCTTCTCAAAATCCCCACTTATATAAATACCTAATTGAAATCTATAAGGCCATAAAACTTGCAACATAAATCAATAAATTCCAACTTATAAAACACATGGCCAAGAATAAAATTCTCCTATCAAATAATGGTCCATTGAAATGCTCGGTCTTATTCTTATTGCAAAACATGGGCCTAATGGCTACAATATAATCTGATGGTGCTTCCACCACTTATTCATGGTTCATAGCATATCTAGGTGTTGTCATGAAGTTCTAGGATGCCACATGACTACATTAGGTATTTAGCATGCATTTGGTTCACAAAAATGTTCTAATGAAAACTATCTTTTGTTTTCATCTTCCACTTTCTTGATAATATGGTTGGTGAGAGAAAAAAAAAATTGGAGTTTTCAATGGGAATGAAAATTGCAAAAGCATTTTTGGCATCCTCTATAAAATAAGGTCAATTTCAGTCATTTTTAATTTTAAGCTTCAAAGTTTAGAAAGACAACGACCAAAATTTCCACCAAACGTATTTCATTGGGGATTTTGGAGATAAAAACAAGAAATTGGAGAATTTCCATTATATAACCATATTTTGCATGAAAGCTATCTCTTTGTAAAGATTCTACCTTGAATCAAATTGAAGTTCTTTACTTTTACTTTTCAGCTTGACAAAAGTAAGGTGCTAATTTTGCCGATGAATTGTACGACTAAAGACTTGTAAATTAAGTTGCTGGTATAGCTTTCCCAAGCCAAAGAAGCAAGTGACTTGGTAAAGACTCAACTTGATCATGGTGTGAACTATCAAGGGATGAAATAAACTTTATAATATGAAAGAGGGACAGCGTCATCTAATTGAAGTTCTTTACTTTTATTTTTGAGCTTCACAAAATTGAGGTGTTCATTTTGCTAATGAATTATGTGGCTAAAGACTTGCAAATTAAGTTGCCCAAATAGCTTTTTCCAAGCCCAAGAAGCAACTTAACTTGGTATAGACTCAACTTGATCATGATGTCCACGGTCAAAGGATGGAATGAACTCTATAATAAGAAAGAATGATGGAGTCATCAAATTGAAGTTTGTTACTTTTCTTTTTGGGCTTGATAAAAGAGAGGTGCTCATTTTGCAGATGAATTATACGATCAAAGGCTTGCAAATTAAGTTGCTCGAATAGCATTTTTAAGCCCAAGAAGCAACTTAACTTGGTATAGACTCAACTTGATCATGGTGTGAACTGTCAAGGGATGGAATGAACTATATAGTAAAAAAGGAGGATAGACTCATCAAATTGAAGTCCTTTACTTTTTCAAGTCCAAGAAGCAACTTAACTTGGTATAGACTCAACTTGATCATGGTGTCGATTGTCAAGGGTGGAATGAACTCTATAATAAGAAAGAAGGACTGAGTCATCAAATTGAAGTTCTTTACTTTTGTTTTTGGGCTTGACGAAAGTGAGGTGCTCATTCTGCTAATGAATTATACGACTAAAGGCTTGCAAATTAAGTTGCATGAATAGCTTTTTCAAGCCCAAGAAGCAACTTAACTTGGTATAGACTCAACTTGATCATGGTGTCGATTGTCAAGGGTGGAATGAACTCTATAATAAGAAAGAAGGACTGAGTCATCAAATTAAAGTTCTTTACTTTTGTTTTTGGGCTTGACGAAAGTGAGGTGCTCATTTTGCTAATGAATTATACGACTAAACGCTTGCAAATTAAGTTGCGTGAATAGCTTTTTCAAGCCGAAGAAGCAACTTAACTTGGTATAGACTCAACTTGATCATGGTGTCAACTGTCAAGGGATGGAATGAACTCTATAGTAAGAAAGAGGGATAGAGTCATCATATAGAAGTTTTTTACTTTTGCTTTTGGAATTGACAAAAGTGAGGTGATCATTTTGCTAATGAATTCTGTGAATAAAGACTTGCAAATTAAGTTGCCTAAATAGCTTTTCCAATACTTGTCCGTTTCTTCTCAAATTTTAGTATGTTACTCCTCAAGATGTCATCTACAACTTTTCATCAAGGACATGAAATCAGATTTCAACTAGACAATTGCACAAAATTCACGGGGTCACAAAAGGTCAAGCTGTTTTTCCATGAAACAGTTTGCTAGTCTTAAAGAACTACTTCTATCCTTTCGAATTTCCAACATCCAGCATCTCTAAAATCTATTACACTTCACACACAACCAGAACAAGCATAGTGTAGATCAATGGACTTCACTTGCCTTAAGTCCGATGCAACCACAGCAAGCAAAAGGGGAACTTGAGGACTTTAGGCGCGGCTCAATCGACGGCGAAGCTAGGCGATGTCGATAGCAGCAGCAGGCGCACGCACGGCGGGGCTGGTCTCCTTCTTCCCCTCGCCGATGCACCCTCACAACTCTCTCTTTCTCTCGGACTTTCTCTCTCTTTCTCTCGGTCACTCTCTCCCTCGGTTGCTTCCTCGTTCATTCTGCCCCTTTCTTTTCCTTTTAATTCCTTAATTAGCTAGTAATCATGAGGTTTTGCATGGGAAGGACAAGTGGAAGATGGTTATGGACAAGTGTAAAATAGCATGGCACATCTCCCCCCCCCCCTTGTCCGATTCTCTTCTCCTCCCTCCTCCTTTCTTTCGGTCGACAGCTTTAGGGCCTCCATGGGCTGCTTGGGCCCAAAAGTTTTTGGGCCAAAGGAAAGTCCAAGTAAAAAGGCCCATAAACTTTATAATATAAACCCATAATCTTTGCACTATTATGAAGCATTTTATTATTTTTCTTAAAGAAATAATTTTACATTCTCATAATCCAATTGCTTCAAATACAACTGCATAACCAAAGTTCTTGAATGGAAAAAGAAAATTCAATCAAGCAACAAGATTTCTTTTCCTTACTTGTCGAATCACACAATGAAGAGACGTACATGATTCTCAAGTTCGACCCAACTCCTCAAAATTTTATCCTTAAATTTCAGCATGCAAGTTCCTCTCGCAGAACCGAATTCCATCCCTTCGTAACTTGAAAAATATTATTCAATCATAGTCCAAGGTTTTTCTCTTGTTGCATGGTTGATCGGTCCATTGCTAGACATATCATATCAATCCAATCAACAAATACGAATTTATACCCATAAATGATATCAATGCCACATTTCGACGATACTCCCATCAATTGATCATGACTGTCACCTATCCGAGGTTCGTCTAAATTTTTGGATGCCACAATTCTCCCTTCCTTAGAGGATTTCATCCTCGAAATTAGACATTACTTATGTCTCTTTAAACAAGTGAGGGTACCTTTCCCTCATCTCATTGTCACTTTCCCATGTGGCTTACTCCACATCATGATGTCGCCATAATATCTTAACCAATGGAATTTTCTTTGTCCGAAAAACTTGCTCCTTTCGATTCAGTACTTGCACAGGCTCCTCAATGCATCTCACTTCCTCATCCACTTTGATGGCTTCATGATCGAGTATGTGACCAGGATTGGGCTGATACTTCCTCAGCTTTGATACATGGAATACATCATGTAAATTTCCCAATTTGGGAGGCAGCGCTAAACAATAAGCTACGTCTCCTATTCTTTCAAGTATCTCAAAGGGTCCAACAAATCTGGGATTTAACTTTCCTTTTATTCCAAATCAAGATATTCCTTTCATAGGGGACACTTTAAGGAATACATGATCCCCCACATTCAACTCTAAAGGTCTTCTACGTTTATCTGCGTAGTCTTTCTGCCTGCTCTAGGCTATTTTAAGTCTTTTCCTGATAATTTCAACAGCCTCAGTGGTAACTTGTACCAGTTCAGGTCCTGTCAATCTCCTTTCACCTACTTCATTCCAACAAACAGGGGTCATACACCTTCTTCCATATAATGCTTCATATGGAGCCATTCTGAAAACTATTGTTATAGGCAAACTCTATCAAATGCAATTTTTCATCCCAACTTCCCCTAAAATCAATAATACAAGCCCTCAGTATATCTTCCAGAGTTTGGATCACTCTGTCCATTTGTCCATCTGTTTGAGAATGAAAAGTAGTACTAAATTGAAGCTTTGTCCCTAAGGCATTTTGGAGACTTCGCCAAAAATTTAAAGTAAACCTAGAGTCTCAATCAGATGTGATCGTTACAGGAATATTGTGTAAGCGTATTACCGTATATTACACTAACTCCACTAGACCCAAGAAAGTGTGGATACCAAAGAAAGCTTGAGTTTCTTTTTTAATTGTGGGTCACTATCAAGAAAAAGGTCAAATGGTACTTGGACAGTAGATGTTCAAGACATATGACAGGAGATTCAAGTTGTTTTATAAAGCTCATCCAAACAAATGGAGGAAAAGTCTCTTTTGGTGGAAATAGCAAAGGAAGAATTGTCGGATGCGGAACAATAAAGATTGGAAGCCTCACGATCAACAATGTCTCCTTAGTGGAAGGACTAAATTACAATCTACTCAACATAAGCCAACTGTGCAACACAGGATTCAAAATCAATTTTCAAGAAGGAATATGTTCGGGAACTAGTAAAGATTTCTCTCTATCTTTTACTGGGCGAAGACATGGGAATATTTATCTTTTGGATATCAAACAAGAAAGATCTTAATTCCTAATATCAATTCAAGATAAAGCAAATCTCTGGCATCGAAAGCTTGGCCATATCAATATGAAGCAAATTGCCAAGAAGCTTGTTCGTGGACTACCCAACTTGAAATACCAAAAATCTGACTTATGCACACCATGTGTGTTGGGGAAACAGGTTAGAAGTTCTTTTAAACCAATAAATCAAGTTTCCACTAATCGTGTGCTGCAGCTACTACATATGGATCTCTTTAGACCAACTAGAACTTAAAGCATTGGAGGAAATATATATTGCTTCGTAATAGTGGATGATTATTCACGATTTACTTAAGTCTACTTTCTAGCAACAAAGTTTACAGAGTATACAACAAGGAGACTCAATCTGTGGAAGAGTCGATGAATGTCAAATTTCAAGACTCTTTGCAAAATCAATTGATCCAGACTCAACCTGAAGAATCTAAACCTGCTCTAGACTCTACAAAATCTGCCTCCCCTGAAGCATCTCAGACTTTAGAAGGACAACAACGAACGGATGTTGAAGAATCAACTAAAGAAAAAGTTCAGCAGTCTGTCAGACTAACCAGCAACTGGAAGCACAAATCTAGTCATCCCAAGGAACTCATCATTGGTGACATTGATGAAGGGATTCGTACCAAATCAAAAAGGCATGAAGAGTCTATCGATGTGGCTCTTATTTCTAAAATAGAACCCAAAAGTATAGAAGAAGTTTTAACTAATGAAAGCTGGATTGAAGCTACGCAAGAAGAGCTCAGGCAGTTCAGTGTTAACGATGTTTGGGAGTTAACTCCTAAACCAAAAGGTAAATATGTTATTAGAGCTAAATGGGTTTTTCAGGAACAAGATGGACAAAAAAGGAAAAGTGGTAAGGAACAAAGCAATACTCGTGGCCAAAAGATATACGCAAGAAGAAGAGATAGATTATGATGAGACTTACGCTCCAGTAGCAAGGTTAAAAGCAATTAGATTATTACTTGCTTTTGCTTGTTATAAGAATTTCAGGTTATTCCAAATGGACGTAAAAAGTGCATTTCTGAATGGATTTATCAAAGAATTCTATGTGGAACAACCTCCAGGTTTTGAAGACCCAAAGAAACCAGACTCTATATTCAGATTAAAAAAAGCTTTATATGGTTTAAAACAAGCTCCTCAAGCTTGATATGACAGGTTAAGTAAGTTTTTAATCTAAAATGGCTTTGTCAAAGGTAAAGTGGACACTACTTTGTTTATTAAAAGAGAAGGTAAAGACTTTTTACTTGTTCAAATCTATGTTTATGATATTATATTTGGATCACCTAACGAAAGCCTATGCAAGAAATTCTCTAAGTTTATGCAGGATGAATTCAAGATGAGCATGATAAGTGAACTATCATTCTTTCTCGGACTACAAGTGAAACAATTTAAGGAAGGAATTTTCATTCACCAAGAAAAATATGCAAAAGAACTTGTTAAAGAGTTCGGTTTGGAGAATTGCAAAAAGACCAATATACCAATGTCAAGTTCTTCGAAGCTGGACAAAGATGAAGGAGGAAAGAAAGTTGACCAGAAGCTGTACATGAGTATCATTGGTTCACTTCTTTATCTTGCTGTTTCTAGACCTGACATTTTGTTTAGTGTTTATATTTATACCAAATTTCAATCAAATCCCAAAGAATCTCATCTAAGTGCTGCGAAACGGATCATCAAATACGTTGCAACAACCTCTAAGTTAGGTTTATGGTATCCCAAAGAATGAGACTTTACTCTCCTTAGATATTCAGACGCAGATCTAGCAGGTTGTAGAGTTGATAGAAAGAGCACTTCCGCACTTGTTAATTTATTGGTAACAAGACGGTATCTTGTTTTTCAAGGAAGCAAAATACTGTAGCTCTTTCAACAGCAGAAGCAGAGTATGTGGTTCTTGGAAGTTACTGTTCTTAAATCTTATGGATAAAGCAACAACTAAGAGACTTTGGAATCACTGAGATCAAATGTGACAACACTAGCGCGATTAATCTCACAAAGAATCCAATTCTTCATTTAAGAGCAAAGCACATTGAGATTCGACACCATTTCATTAGAGATCATGTTCAAAATGAAAAAATTATGATCCAATTCATTGACTTAAAGAATCAGCTGGCGGACAAATTTATAAAGCCACTGGAGAAAAGTCTATTTGAGTCTATTCGCTCCAATCTTAACATCTTATCTCTTATAGTCTGAAGAAGCTCAGACTCAGGGACAAAGTCTAAAGATGTTCAAACTCAGAAGATCAAGAATTATGATTGTAAGGTATTTCGGTTCTAAAAATTTAACTTTCAGATAAAAACTCGGAAAGGTGTGATTACTTATTAACCGCCAATTGATTAATGTTATCTTTCCAAGTTTTTGAAGCAGTTATCCATTTTCAAAAAGGCAGTTATTCATTTTTCAAAAGGCATTTTTATTTTTCCTTTTATAACGATCTGTATACCTCGTGTCGATTGCTTTATATATTGTCTTTCTTCTTCGTTTTTACACACAAACCCTAAAGCACAGAATTTCACTTTCTTACTTTTTTTCTCTAGTTTAATCCATAAAGTTTTCATCTTTCTTGTGAATCGAGTTTGAAAAATCTCTCAAAGACTGCGATAATGTCTTCCCAAAGAAAGTCCTCAAGGATTGCAAGCAGGGGACCACAGCATATGTATGAGAATCCTACACACTTTGATCTGGCCGAGGAAGAAGACTCTCCAACGCAGCAACAGAGTCCACAACATTCTCATCCGCGCCATTCTTCTCAAGCTAGACCACAGGAGCCTCAGCAACAACAAGCAGAGGAAGAAATTATTGAAGATGTAGAACTTGTAAGGACTCTTAAGCTTGCATTTACTTTCAAACTCTACTCTACCTTGAAGGAATGAGGTTTTGCAATGACCTTTATTGATGAATTTTTTAGAGAAAAGGGGTACCGAAATGAATCCTATTTTTTAAGAACGATGGAACGTTTGGGAATTGCTCCTGTTGGTTCCACAGAAAGGGCTTTTTCGAATTTCCCAAGTGATCCACGTTTTGGAGGATTTAGTCAACCTGAGGGAAAGGATGACGATGAAAAGATGTTCACTCATTTTAAGTCAAGGATGGGTATTGCTGCGAACATTCGAGGAAGAAGAGCAGATCTGTTTCGTTCTGAGGAACACAAGCGAGCTTATTCTAAGTTGTTGAAGCGAGGGGTGATGAACACAAGGAGTGTGGATTTTGATTTCCTTGATTCGTTGAACGTAAAGTTACGAGAGAAATTTACTTTACTTCAACTTGAACGATTTTGCTCTAAGACAACTGTAGCTCATCCAGAACTTACCGTGTATTTCTATTCCAATCTAAGCTTTTTAGATGCAAATAGATTTTCCTTCAATGTTAGAGACCAGGATTATGTGGTTGATATGGACACTCTGGCTTATATGATTGGAGTGGAGAGGGGGATTTTCCAATCAATTAGCGTGTCTATTGGTCATGCCACTATGAAGCTTGTTCGAGATAGAATTGCAGAAGGCCGGATTTCGTATTTAAGGATGAGTGCCTCTAATATCTTGCTCCATAAGATTGTGATTAATTGTCTCACCCCCAAATCAAAATCAAAGACTGAAGTCTCCAACTCTGAAGCGAAGATGATGTATGCCATCAATGTTGGTCACAAGTTCTCTCTGCCTCACACCATCATATTTCACATGTATAGGTCAATGGTAAAGCACAAGGGACAACTCCCTTATTCTACTCTTGTTACTCAGCTATTAAGACATCTTAACATTCAGCCTCCCAAAATTATGTGTGTTCGAACCATTGATCCAATGGTGGTGGGACTAAAGATGATTTCAAAGATGCGTCTGAAGGAGCGAAACAAGGCTTTAAAGAGATTCAAGGTGAAGACCCCTGTCAAGACTCGTCAAGACCTTGTGGCTGCAAAATGGAAAGGCAAGGAACCCATGAAAACTCCATCTAAGAAGAGGAGAGCACTCATCTTGCAAGATGAAGAAGATGAGGATGATATCACTATTTCCGCTCTTGCTTTAAAGAACTTACAGCATCTTGTTCTAGAGACAGAGGATCGAGAGAACCAAGATAGAGAGGAAATAGAGCAAAGAAGTGAAGAGAGGGAAACGATGAGGAAAGAAGAAGAAGAAGAAGAAGGAAGAACAGCAGAAGAAGAGCGAAGAGGAGAACAAACAGAAGGAGAAAGCCATGGTGATTCTCCAGCAGAGGAAGAAGGAAAAGATAATCGTGATGTTGAAGAAGAGCCAGAGCAAGAAGAGTACTTCTCTCCACCTGAAGGCACTGAAACAGGGGAGCTGCTGATAAAAGAGGTACTCCTTCACTTGCTTTTACCAGTGATGATGTTAGTCATTCTCCTGCTGATCCAAAGGATGTATATGCCTCTCATTTTCCTAAAGATGGTAATGAGGCTTCATCTCCAAGTCTGGATGTTCGTGCTAAAGTTCCATCATCTGCCAACACTCCACAAACTAATCATGCTGAAGCAAGCACTCAAATTGACAACTTAGCAGACCTTAAAAGATTGCTTGAAGTTCTTATGGAGATCAAAGGTCAGATTTATGCCTTGGGATGTGAATTTCAAATCATGCAGAATGTTCATCAAGCCACTTTAGTTTCTTTACACGACTAAGTTCAAGCCCTTAATCTTCAAGTTCAAGCAACTGCAAAGGGTGAGGAGTTAGCGCAATTGAAGAAGGATCTGAGAAAGCTAGAGGAGACTGTCAAGTCTATGGGAGATTTCTAGCTCGTTTGCATTCCCAAACAATCTTAATTTTTCCTAATTCTCTTTATATTCTCTACCTTTCTGCTATTGACAAAAAGGGGGAGAAGTTGGTGCAAATTTATCTTTGATTTTGACTTTTATTTTGATTGGTTGTGACTTGGACTCGTTTGGACTCTAGTTTGGATTGTTGCGATCTTTTTAATGCTTGCAATATCTTAAGCTATGTTGATGATTATGGTAAAGATAGTTGTTTTTACAAGACTAACTCGTTTTCTGTGGATGCAGAATCGATACTATCTTTATCCTAATTCACTTATCTTTTATGAGATATCTTTGTTTGCTTGAGTATTGTCTTGTAAGTCAAAAGTATCCAAATCTACAAAAAAAGTTTTGTCACCATAAAAAAGGGAGAGATTGTTGAATAACTTGAGATCTCCCTAATTGATTATGTCTAACAGGTAGATTGGAAGAACTCATTTGGAAGGTGCCAATGGTTATGAAGGCATGGAGGAGTATATAAGGAAGACGCCCTAGTTATTCGAGCGTGTGCAAGATAGAGAAATTCCAAAGTCTAAAACTCCTTGTTCTTTGTTGTTTCAATTGTTGAGCTTAAACTTGTACTCAAAAGAGAGATTTGATAATTGTGAGACCTTGAGGAAGTGTAGCAGAGTCTCTACACTGTGGAATCAAGGACATGAGACTGTAACATCTCTTTTGTTTCATAGTGAAATCCAGCCGATGGGCTATCAGTGCGGGAGAGTGGACGTAAGCTTGGTCTAAGCCGAACCACTATAAACCTTGTGTTTTGATTCTATATCCCTAATCTCTTTACTTCAATTCAAAGCTCTATATAATTGTCTTTAGTCTTTTACATTTTAAGTCTATCAATCTTAAAAGACAATTTAATTTGTTAAGATTTGTGGAATCGTCTCTGATCACCTATTCACCCCCCTTTAGGTGTTCTTTCTAGCCATTTCAAGTGCTACTTTATCTCAATTCAACACGATATGATACGTTTAGAGAGTGCAGGAATTAGGCCTGGGAACGGGGCCAAACCCCTAGCATCATTGACTACAAAATAAGCTTGCAATAGATGAAGGCATGGGTGTATCCTTTAAATGAATCTAATACAATATATTTACACCTTTATTTGGCAACTTTAGGAAAGGCATGAAGAATAGGAAATGGGGGAAGAAAGCAGGCGGGAAAAAGCATAATGAATAATACTGTTAAAAGTAATTATATATAGAAATATTACCGCAATTTACTCTAGTTAACACGTGTAATTACTAGAACCTACACTATGCGTTTATAGGGTAGAATCCCGCCTCTCCCCCCCTTCTCGGAAGAAAATATTCAGTGGTTAGCAATCACCACACCATCGTCCTACGTGGCACGCGCAAGCCTGAGTGGCTCCACTAACGAGTCAACACGTGTCGTTGGACTTGGACTAGCTAGAAAATAAAGAAATAAAAAGTTGGAGGGTTTCTTTTTCTCTCTCCCCCTAACAGTTGGCTGAAAAGAGAGTCTGCAAAAGCAATAATTAATGCTTTTGTTGCTCAAAACCTCTCTCCTCATTTCACTTTTCAAGCAAGTCTTCTCCTTCGTCGGGTTGAGAGGAAAGAAAGGAAGATATCTTCTCTCCCTTTCTACAGCACGCCCGACCGCTCCATCTCCCCGTCCGCCTCCCCCTACCCCTTCCCTTCCCCAAAGCCTCTGTCGGTCACAAATGCTATTCAGTCTACCCTCTGGCACATCGCTTCCCCAAGACCCCCACTCGATTGCAGCTACTAGGTCCCATGCCCACTCGCCTCCACCATCACCTTCGAAGCCTCATCAGCAGCTATGATTCATTAGCCGACTCCTATCTCCCCCCCCCCCATGCTCCCGCATGGTCTCTTGGGAACCCTGGTGGCGTCCACTGTGGCAAAAAGAGAGAAAACACTAATGAGCCTGCCGCTCCTCTATCCCCCTCCCCCCCTCTCTTTGAACAGCATCTCACCATTTTTGGCGGTTGGAACATCAACAACGTCTTCTTCTTCTTCGATGCACATGTAAATTGACCTACACATCCATGGCCTTCACTTCCTCCATCTCTCTTGCCTATCATATTCATTGTTCAGTAACATCTGTAATTGACACTGCGGGCGAGTGGTTGGAGCCATGCACCGAAGCTTGGGTTCAACTTCGGCGTGGTCGCTATCATTGCCTTTCTAGCACCAGCTCTAGAAACCGTGACTTACTCGGTTGTGATTTTTGGTTGAAGCAAAAGTGGAAGAAGCTTGCGACTGCTGCGTCCCGAGCCCCTCCACCTTTACATGATGCTCACTTCATTTGTCACCTTCCTCACTTTTCCAACGCCGACGATAGAAACCGTGCGAGGCTCGGTTTTGATTTCAGGCTCAGGCGCATCGCCACCAAAGTGGAAGAAGTTTGCAACTGCTAGGTCCCGAGCCCTCTTGGCCTTCACATGCGGCTCGCTTCATTTGTCACTATCATTGCCTTTCTGGCGTTGGTTCTGCACATTTTCTGAATGCTTGGTTAATTAATTATTAGTTCTTGTCTTTGTCAAATTCTGGTGTTGCATAGTTGTTGGCTTTGGAAAGAAGAGAGGCCCACACTTGCATGAGAAATGAGCTTCGTGTGAACCAAAAGAGAGGACCTGTGTACGGGTCTATAAAGATGGGGTTTTTGGTTTTTTGTTTCTTCATTGGGATATTGTGCTTTTAAATTTGGGGTTTGATTGCATACTCTGGTTTTGGTGACTTTAAACATACTAGATCAATGTTGAGGTTTTGCCTACCCACTCAGTTACAGATAATTCCCTTCTGATAATCAAGTTGTTGATTTTGGATGGTTGAGCTTTCTCCATATGCTTTTTTGCTACGGTACTTTCACTTAAATTGCACGCGTTATGTGGTACTTTCCAACTCGTTCGAGTACCTAAACAACCTGATTCATTTTATGCTTTTAATTCTATTTGAACTTTCTCTTTCTTTTTGCTGTTGACAAAACAGGGGAGAATGAGTGCAGATTTTTAGATTTGAACTTTTGTTGCAGATTTTTAGATTTGAACTTTTGTTTGCAGATTTGATTTGTTTGAACTGTTGTGTTAGAACTGAACTTTTACTTTGCAGTATCCTTTTGTGATTGTGATTATGGATTGATTATGGATTTGGGTTGAATCTTGGTTGAATCTTTGACAAGAATAATGTGTTTTCTGTGGTTGCAGAATTAATGTTATTCAAATTTATAACAATCTATTTTTATAAGTTATCATGTATTGCGCGCGTTATGTGGTACTTTCCAACTCGTTCGAGTACATAGACAACCCCGATTCATTTTATGCTTTTAATTCTATTTGAACTTTCTATTTCTTTTTGTTATTGACAAAACGGGGAGAATGAGTGCAAATTTAAAAGTGTTTGCAGATTTGATTTGTTTGAACTGTTGTGTTGGAATTGAACTTTTACTTTGTAGTAACTTTTCGTGATTGTGATTATGGATTGATTATGGATTTGGGTTGAATCTTGGTTGAATCTTTGATGAGATTAATGTGTTTTCTGTGGTTGCAAAATTGATATTATCCAGATTTATAACAATCTGTTTTTATAAGTTATCATGTATTGCTAAAGTGTTATTTTGCAGGATATAAGTTTTTAAATTTGCAAAAAAAGTTTTTTCACCATCATAAAGGGAGAGATTGCTAGAGAAAACTCATTTATGTTTTGAATCTAACAAAACTTATCTAAGTTCTATTCTGAAGAATGCTAGACTTTTGTGTCAAAGTCTATCTTACATCAAAAGTCTGCCCACTCTGACAAATTTCAAACTGAACGCAAATGAAGAATAAAGACTTAACCAGACTTGGAATTATCTTTCTTTCTTCAAAGGTTCGGTTTGTACAGGATATATATGGTCTTTTTGTTAGAAATATCACCTACGAGATTAGTTATCTTTATTGGAATCAATTTAGATACATTAAATCATTTCGGAAGGCAAGTTATTTTGGAAAGAATCTACTTATGGAAACCAATATCCTAATTGTATGGGTGAACATGATTGATGGGCTTTCATCATAATCTTCAAATGGCTCAAGATCTCCTTGATTTATTCTATCCAATGGATTGATTGGAAAAATTCATTTGGAAAGTGCCAACAGTTGAGAAGGAGTATTTAAGGAGGACTCTCCAGTTGTTCGATAGTGTGCGTGAAAGAGAAATTCCAAAGCTTGAAGCTTCCCATTAACTTCTTGTTGCTTACACTGTGCTCAAATTTGTACTCAAAAGAGAGAGACTTATACTGTGAGAGCAGTGGATACTCTTCACTAAGAAGTTGAGATAACAAGATTGTAAATTCTCTTTTGATTCATAGTGGAAATCAGCCAGAAGGCTGTCGACGTGGAGAGTGGACGTATGCTTAATCTAAGCCGAACCACTATAAATCTTGTGTTTATTTTTCTCTTCCCTAAACTCCTTTACTTTATTTGTTGCGATATACTTCTGTGTTTTGAAAGAGTTGTTAAAGTCTGAATTCTTCCGCAAAGTCTATAGTCAACCAAACTCAAGATAAAAGTAAAGTTTTTCACTGCATTTCACATAAATTCTGTTTTTACACCTATTCACCCCCTCTAAGTGTTCTTACTAGCCCTTTCGATTGGTATTAGAGCTCGTGTGCTTACTTATTGAAGTGTTTAAATTCTAAGCTAAAGATCCTTTATGGCTAGTATTTTGGCTCCAGGTTTGGTTGAAGGTCAAAGCAACATCAAACCCCCTTACTTCGATGGAAAAGAGTACAATGTGTAAAAGAACAAGATAAAGGCATTTCTCAAATCCAGAGATTCTCTAGAATGGGATGTTGTTATAAAATGGATCCACCCCAAAGCAACATCAGCTTCTGACAAAGGGAAAGAAGTTATTGATGCTGACAAAACAACACAAGCCAAAATTACCAAGAAATAAGGTCTTAACGCAAAAGCAATATATTCTTTATACAGTGCATTATCTCCCATTGAGTATAATCGAATTTCTTCTTGTGAAACAGCAAAATAAGTTTGGGATAGATTACATGTTACCTATGAAGGGACTAATCGTGTGAAGGAAACTAAAATAAACATTCTGCTTGCACAGTATGAAGCCTTCAGAGTAAAGCTTGGAGAATCTATTACTGATATGTTTAGTCGCTTTACAAATATTGTAAATGGCCTGGCTTATCAAGGTCAGCCAATTTCTGGACCAATGAAAGTCAACAAACTACTGCGTGGACTTTCGAAAGACTGGAATCATGTGAAGACTTCAATTAGAGAAACTCAGAGGATCATACCACTATTAGTTGACGAACTGATAGGCACGCTTCAGTCATACGAAGTGGAGCAGATAAATGATGAAGAAGATCCTAAAGGTAAGAAATCAATTGCTTTAAAGTCTAACTTTGATTATGATGATACAGATTCAAATGATGATATAGACGATGAAGAGTCGGCACTCATGATTAAGAAATTCAGATTGCTGAATAGAAAAGGAATAGGATTCAACTAGAAGAAGCAGAGCACGCAAAATTTTTAGAAGAAACCAACGGAGGACAATGAAACTAGCAATGATGTTATATGCTTCGAGTGTAAGAAAAATGGGCATATTGGACCAAACTGTCCTCTGTTGAAGAAGAAAAAAGGAAAATCTAAGAAGTACAAAGAGGCTCAAAGTTGAAACTTGGAGTGACACCGAGTGTGAGGAAAGTGAAGAAGAATATGCCAACATGTATCTGATGGCTCACTCAGAATCAAAAATAGACACTGCTTTAGACTCTAACAAAGAAATTGAGGTTAGTAACTCAAAAATTCCTGTTAAAGTCTTTAAGTATATAAATGAACTTCGCCTCAATTTTAAATCCTCTCTTAGAAGGATTTCCGAACTAAAAAGGGAGAATTCTAAGCTCGGTAACGGGGAGTTTCTTGGAAAGAAAAGTTTGAAAATCTAAATACAAATTTTGATAATTTGAAAGAAAATTCTGACTCTGTTTTAAAGGAAAATGCTATTTTGAAAAGAGATATTTCAAATATCACAAAAAGATTTTCAAAAGGATCTGAAAAATTGGAAAAAATCATTTAAGCCCAAATACTCTATTTTAACAAATCTAGTTTGGGTATGACTTTAAACTATTCCATTAATTGATTTTCCCAAGGTAAAAGAAAGAATAAAATAACGACTTGCAAAGGGATTTTACAAAAATCATTTTCAAAAGTCTTTTATAAAACCTGTTGGCCGAAGTGCACTCAGATGTTTGAAGTGTAACAACTCAGAACATTTCGAGAAAGAATGTCTAAAGGTTTGGAGACCAGTTAAGAAGGATTGGGCAAAGACCGTCTTTAATACTAACTCTCCTAGACCCAAGAAAACCTAGGTACCAAAGAAAGTTTGAGTTTTTCTTTTAATCACATATCACTATTAAAAAAAAAAGAAGATCAAATGGTATTTGGATAGTGGCTGTTCGAGGCATATGATAGGTGACTCAAGCTGCTTCATAAAGCTTGTTAGACTGAATGAAGGAAAAGTTTCTTTTGGAGGAAACAGAAAAGAAAAAATTGTAGGATGTGAAACTGTGAAGATTGGAAGCCTGACTATCAACAATGTTTCCTTGGTGGAAGGATTGTAACTACAATCTATTAAGTATAAGTCAGCTTTGCGATACTGATTTCATAATAAACTTCCAAGAAGGCATTTGTTATGGAACAAGTCAAGACTTCTCTCAATCTTTTACTGGGCGAAGGCATGGCAACATATACCTTATGGTTGTAAACACATAAAGTTCTCAATGCCTTATTTCTATTCAAGATGAAGCAAGTCTCTGGCATCAGAAGCTTAACCATGTTCATATGAAGCAAATTGCTAAAGTTTCTTCTAAGAAGCTGGTTCGAGGCCTTTTGAATTTAGCTTATCAGAAGTCTGAATTATGCACTCCTTGCGTCTTAGGAAAACAGGTCAGAAGTTCCTTTAAACCTGTAAATCAAGTCTCTACTAGTCGAGTTTTGCAGCTACTCCATGTGAACCTTTTTGGACTAACCATAACTCAAAGTATTTGTGGAAAGAAATGTTACCTAGTAATCGCGGATGATTACTCTCGTTTTACTTGGGTATACTTTCTGGCAAGTAAGTCTAAAACCTTCTCCTATTTCTCGAAGTTTGCCAAGAAGGTTCAGAATGAAAAAGGTTATGCCATTTCTAGCATACGAACTAACCATGGAGATGAGTTTGAAAATTAAAACTTGGTGAAGTTTTGTGATGAATTTGGTTTTCAACTTGTTTTCTCTTCTCCATACACTCCAAAGCAAAATGGGGTTATGGAAAGAAAAAATAGATTTTTGCAAGAGATGGCCAAAACTCTCTTAATAGAAAGCAAAATTTCCTCTCGATTTTGGGTAGAAGCAGTTTCTACTGCTTGCTATATTATCAACAGAGTATTCTTGAGACCTATCCTAGAGAAAACTCCTTATGAAGTGCATAAAGGAAAGAAGCCGAATGTTTCCTACTTTCATGTCTTTGGCTGTGAATGTTTTATTCTAAAAAATATGAATGAACGATCTGGAAAGTTCGAGGAAAAATCAAACGAATCTTCCTTGGCTACTCAACTTCAAGCAAAGCTTATGGGCTATTTAACAAGAAGACTTAATCTGTAGAAGAATCTATGAACGACAAGTTTCACGATTATGTGCAGATTCAACTGAAACAGTTCAACTTGAAGAGTCTAAACCATTTCCAAACTTAACAAAGTTTGTCCCCCCCAGCAAAGCTCAAACTTTTGGAGTACAACATCAAGCAGAATAAGAAGATTTAAACGGAACAGAGGATCAACAGACTCTCAGGCCAAATAGCAACTGGAAGCACAAGTCAAGTCATCCCACAGAACTCATCAGTGGCAACATTGATGAAGGAGTTCGCACCAGATCCAAAGCAAGAGAAGAATCTAGTGCTTTAACACTTGTTTCTGAAATAGAACCAAAATGTGTAGAAGAAGTATTGTTTGATGAAAGTTGGATAGAAGCTATGCAGGAGGAACTCAGACAATTCAGCATCAATAATGTGTAGGAACTGATTCCAAAACCCAAAGGCAAATTTGTTATTGGAACGAAGTAGGTTTTCAGAAACAAGATGGATGAGAAAGGAAAAGTGGTCAGAAATAAAGTAAGACTTGTGGCGAAAGGATACACACAGGAAGAATGGATAGACTATGATGAGGCCTATGCACCAGTAGCAAGGTTAGAAGCAATTAGATTATTGCTTGCTTTTGCTTGTTTCAAAAATTTCGGGTTATTCCAGATGGATGTCAAAAGTGTCTTCCTGAATGGATTCATTCAAAAATAAGTCTATGTGAAACAACCACAAGGATTTGAAGATTTAAAAAAAAAACCAGACTTAGTCTATAGACTGAAAAATGCCTTATATGAACTGAAGCAGGCACCTCGAGCTTGGTATGAAAGGTTGAGTAACTTTCTAACTCATACTGGTTTTGAAAAGGGAAAGGTTGATACTACTTTGTTTATAAAGAGATAAGGTAAAGATTTTCTGCTAGTACAAATTTATGTAGATGATATTATCTTTGGTTCTCCTAACGAAAATCTCTACAAGAAATTTTCAAGATCTATGCAGGATGAAGAGGATGAAGATGATCTGACCATTTCTGCCATTGCCCTAAGGAATCTTCAAGGTGGTTTGAGAAATCAAAGGAATGAGGAGGAAGGGACAGAGAAGAAGAAGAAGAAGAAGAAGAAGAGGATGAAGCAGGAGCTGAGGATGAAGAAGAAGAAGAAGGTGAAGGGAAGGGTGATTCTAATGAAAAAAACTGTTACAACAACATTATCAGAGGATTCCGAAGCAACCAGGGATGACCCTAAATGAGCACAAACTGAGACAGAACATCACTCCAGTTTTGAGAAAGAAAAAAGGAACAAGAAGAAGAAATCTATTCTCCACCTGTAGGCATAGAAACAGGGGGAGCTCATGAGAAAATAGGGACTTCTTCTCTGCATATAGCGAGTGATGGCATAAGCAGATCCCCTACAGATCCCGAGGATGTTTTTGCATCACAGTTTCCTGAAGCTGAGGTTTAAGTATCTACCAAGTTAGGGTGTAAGACAAACTGCTCTCGATCAAGTTGATGTTCCCTCATCTCTTAATTATGCACGAATTCAATTCGTTGAGGCTAGTGCTCAGACTGAACCTAATGCAAACTATCCAAGGATACTAGAGATCCATAAGCTTCACACTGCCTTGAGATCTACTTCAAATTTTCTCACTAGCCAAGTACAGTCTCTTGACACTCAAGTTCAGACTTTGAACCAACAAGTTTCACAGACTATTGCCAAGGTCAAAGATGTTTATCAATAGTGCCAGAAGCTTGAGGAGACAGTGCAGTCCATGGTGGATTTCCAACTTGTTCAAGTACATAGACAACCTTGATTCATTTTATGCTTTTAATTCTTTTTTAACTTTCCCTTTCTTTTTGCTATTGACAAAAAGGGGGAGAATGAGTGCAGATTTGAAAGTGTTTGTAGATTTTTAGATTTGAACTTTTGTTTGCAGAATTGATTTGTTTGAACTGTTGTGTTGGAACTGAACTTTTACTCTGTAACCTTTTGTGGTTGTGATTATAGATTTGAGTTGAATCTTGGTTGAATCTTTGACGAGATTAATGTATTTTTTGTGATTGTAGAATCGATGTTATCCAGATTTATAACAATTTGTTTTTATAAGTTATCATGTATTGCTAAGGTGTTGTTTTACGGGATATAAGTTTTTAAATATGCAAGAAAGTTTTGTCACTATCAAAAAGGGGAAAATTGTTAGAAAAAACTCCTTTATGTTTTGAAGCTGACTAAACTTATCTAAGTTCTATTCTAAATAATGCCAGACTTCTGTGTCAAAGTCTATCTTACATCAAAAGTCTGCTAACTCTGACAAATTTCAGACTGAATGCGAGTGAAGAATAAAGACTTAACCAGACTTGGAATTATCTTTCTTTCTTCAAAGGTTCAGTTTGTACAGGATATTTATGGTTTTCTGGTTGGAAATATCACCTATGAGATTGGTAATCTTTATTTGAATCAATTTAGATACATCAAATCATTTTGAAAAGCAAGTTATTTTGGAAATAATCTACTTATGGAAACCAAGATCCTGATTGTATGGGTGAACATGATTGACAGGCTTTCATCACAATCTTCAAATGGCTCGAGATCTCCTTGATTGATTATGTCCAACAGGTTGATTGGACGAATTCCTTTGGAAAGTGCCAACGGTCGAGAAGGCATGAAGGAATATTTAAGGAGGACTCTCCAGTTGTTTTTTTTTTTTTTTTTTTTGGTAAAAAGGAGGACTCTCCAATTGTTCGATAGTGTGCGTGAAAGAAAAATTCCAAAGTCTGAAGCTTCCCATTTACTTGTTGTTCCTTACACTATGCTCAAATTTTTACTCAAAAGAGAGAGACTTATACCGTGAGAGCAGTAAATACTCTTCACTGAGAAGTCGAGATCACAAGATTGTAAATTTCTTTTGATTCATAGTGGAAACCAACCAAAAGGCTGTCAGCGTGGAGAGTGGACGTAGGCTTGATCTAAGCCGAACCACTATAAACCTTGTATTTCTTTTTCTCTTCCCTAAAATCTTTTACTTTATTTGCTGTGATATACTTTTGTGTTTTGAAATAGTCGTTAAAGTCTAAATTATTTCGCAAAGTCTGTAGCCAACTAGACTTAGGATAAAAGTAAAAAATTTCATTGCATTTCGCATAAATTTTCTATTTTTACACCTATTCACCCCCCTCTAGGTATTCTTACTAGCCCTTTCAGCCCGTAATGTCAACTGAAGATGCCATTGAACAATGAATACGATAGGCGAGAGAGATGGAGGAAGTATAGGCCATGGATGTGTAGGTCGATTTACACGTGCATCGAAGAAGAAGAAGACGTTGTTGATGTTCCGACTGCTAGAAATGGCGAGATGCTGCGCAAAGAGAGGGGAGAGGGGGATAAAGGAGCGGCAGACCTGGTAGTGTTTTCTCTCTTTTTGCCACAGTGGACACCACCAAGGTTCCCAAGAGACCGCACGCGAACGTGGAGGGGGGAGAGAGGAGTCAACTGATGAATCATAGCCGTCGATGAGGCTTCAAAGGTGATGGCAGAGGCGAACAGGCTCGAGACCCAGCAGCTACAACCAAGTGAAGGTCTTGGGGGAAGCAACGTGCCAAAGGGTAGACTGAATAGCATTTGCGGCCAACAAAGGCTTTGGGGAAGGGGAAGGGGCAGGGGAGGTGGATGGGGAGATGGAGCAGTTGGGCGTGCCGGAGAAAGAGAGAGAAGATATCTTCGTTTCTTTCCTCCCAACCCGACGAAGGAGAAGACTTGCTTGAAAATTGAAATGAGGAGAGAGGTTTTGAGCGGCAAAAGCATTATTGTTTCTGCGGACTCTCTTTTCAACTGATTGTCAAGGGGAGAGAGAAAAAGAAACCATCCAACTTTTTATTTCTCTATTTTCTAGCTAGTCCAAGTCCAACGACATGTGTCAACTCATTAGTGGAGCTACTCAGGCTTGCGCGTGCCACGTAGGACGATGACGTGGTGATTGCTAACCACTGAATATTTTCTCCCTTCCCGGAGCCTTCTTCCCCCTAAAAAAAAAAAAAAATCACAATATCTTTCTTGAAAGATTAAAAAATATGGTGAATGCGCAGCTGGAGAGCTTTTTCTTTCTTTTTTTTCTTTAAAAAAAAAAGTAAAATCCAATTTCCGCCTCTTCTCTATGCAGCTTGTTTTTACTTTTATTTAACTTTTTGTAGTTCCTATAACCAAGAGGATTCACGAGGTGAAGCTGAGACATATGGCGGCCATTGTGTTAGCAGATCAAGTTTGCACTGCGATCTCTTATATGCCAACTACCGAGATGACTGAGTATTTCCAAGAGAAGGATCAGCTTGTTCGAACTATATCCGAGGGAATTCCTGAACTCGTGAAGCTATTAATTCGGTTTTTCTCGGACCGTATTTGGCTTTCGACTGAGGGTAAAACATGGAGGACAACTTCTGTGGAGAATCAAGAAGAAAGCATCCTTAGACTCTTTCTGAAGGGAAGCTCAAGCAATGGGTCGTTATTCATTCCAGCACCTACATGGAAAGAATCGTTGAGGATGATGACGGCAATAGCAAGGTATAAACCTAATTTGAATGATGTAACCAAAGTCTCCGGAGCTGCTTTTGAATTGCAAAGAGAACTTTAATGGTTTAAGGTAAGTATCTTTCTTTTCATATACTCAACAACCGCTCTTAATGATAATTATAATATCTTCTTGGAAATTTTTTAAAATATGATGGTTAAATCTTTATTTGGATAGTTTTGAGAGCATATGTAGGGTGTATTTGTATTGTGGAAAACATTTTTCGGGAAAATATTTTTCTTATATTTAGATATTTGGTCACTTAGGAAAATGAGTTAACAGAAAATATTTTTCTAGTTAACGGAAAAAAAAATTTCTACTAGACCTTAAATTCCCAAAAATAATTTTCCTTTGAAAGAAGTGGAAAATGTTTTCCAAAAGGTTTCCCTTAGGGTCCTTGGTTAATCAAACATTTTTTCTTATAAAATTAATTTTAAAAAATCAATCTTTTTTTATTTTTGAAAAAAAAAAAATTCGATTTTTAGTTATTTTTAAAAATTTTCAGTTTATTTATTTATTTATTTTCTTTTCTCTTTTCTTTCTTTTCCTTTCTCCTTCTTCCTCCTCCTTGCTCTACTGGCTACATGCCTCGATGATGCCTGCTAGTTCGGCAACCGACCATGACTCGGGCCAATGAGCTCTAGGCTTGGCCAATCCAAGCAAGCTCGAGCTTCACCGAGGCCGGTAAGCTACAAGCTTGCTAGCTTGAACTTCGTTGAGGCCCCTGAGCACATGACTTGGCCAATCTTGGTGGGCCCGCGGTTCACTAGATCCGAGTGAGCTTGTGCTAGACTAAGGCTAGTGGGCTCGCAACTCGGCCAATGGTGAGCTCTAGCTTGCCCAAGGCCAGCAAGCTCGTTGTTTGCCAAATCCAAGCGAGCTTAGGCTCACTTGTGGCCATTGTCAGCTGGTCACAATGGAGGAAGGAGGAAAAAGAAAAGGAAAGAAAAGAAAAAAAAAGAGAGAAAATAAAAAAAACAAAAAAAATATGAATTTTATAAAAGAAGAAAAGAAAAATTTAGAAGAGAAAATTTAAAATTTTGATTTTTTTTTTTTTTTTTGCTTGAGATAAAGTGATGAGGTTGAAATAATTTTCCAATAAGATATAAACATCAGAAAATATCAAATAATGAAAAACTAACCATATTACTCGAAAATACTTTTCAGGGAAAGCATTTTCCTTTATTATTGAGTTTTCCATAAATAAAAAAAAAACACATCCTAATAACTTTTTTTTTTTTTCCTTTTTATATGGCGAGCAAACGATACTTGTAAGTTTTTGCACAACTTGATTTGTACTCTTTCCTGATGGATTTTAAGTACACACCATCTTACATCAATACGAGGCACTTAGGATTTTAGTCCTGACATATTCTTAACAAGACATGATTCCAAGACCACTAGGAGAAGGATAAATTCTCTTACCCTTTAAGCCAACAACTTATTGGTACATAAACCTTTAAAGGACACATGCTAAACATAAATCATTTAAGTAAAGTTGAGAAACAAGGCTATGTCCATAGAACAATTTACAGCTAATAAGGGAGAGTGATTAGAGAAATTGGGGCACTAAAATTGATTGAAAGTGTCACGCCCCGATCCTCCGAGCATATGCTCATCCCTCTACAGTCGATTAAATAGCCACATCCCAAGACGCATCGCCAACCCATTCATTTTAATGCACACACGGATTCAAATAAATAATCCCCAGACAACAATACAATGGGATAAAAAAGTAGGGCCATAATTTTTAAAGACACATGTATTATAAACACACCAGTTTATACACATAAGCCTACAGAAAGGATCGGCTCTAAAAAAAAAGAGAACTGTTCTATGACCCACTAGTCAAACGCGTTCACTAATTCCAATTTCTCCACCTTTCCAAACTCCGAGGCTTTAGGTCCTTTGCGAGCGTCACCTAAGGACCTAAAAATGTTATCCCACAACGGGGTGAGACGTCAACTCAGTGAGTTCACCCCCTAAAACCCGACTAAGAAGAAAATATGCCCCAAGGGCTGCGTAAGCAAAAACAAGAGTCAGAGGATTGACCTTTGCCTCAATTCCTTCCTGCAAATCGATATAATTCAAACACTCACCGAATCGCATCAACGAATCAAATCATCTAAACAGATCGAGCCATTGATCAATCGACCCAATTGATTCCATGTCAACAAGACCATCTCAAGGTCATATCATTCAATACTATCTATCAAGCTCGACCACTCGTTCCCATTTATAAATCATAGCCCCACAGGCACAGCCTACTAGATATCCAGCGATAAATCACGGCCCGATGGGCACAGCCTATTCCAAGTTAGGCGGTAAGTCATGGCCCACTGGGCACAACCATACTTTGGCGATTAATCACGGCCCTATAGGCATAGCCTACTTCGGCAATTAATCACGGCCCTATAGGGGCAGCCATACTTCGGCGGTTAATCACGGCCCTATATGCCATATTTCGGCGGTTTTCTTAACCCATCCCGTATTGTCAAGCACAAGATACATCACCTCATCCTTCAATAGTCATCTTACCACGACTATAAACCACCACACAATTATTCGCCCACGGCCAAGGACATTGAGCTTCCTACTTGAATTCCTCAATTAAAATAATGTCCTAGCCTATTTTCTTCGTATTAAAAATACCTGATAAAAATTATCGTGTGTGGGTACACGATCAGTCTGAACCAAAAATATAATATCTTTATTTTATAAAATCCTACTAATCATATGGTTGATAAAAAGATTTTTGGCGTTGTTAACCGACGCCTTTGATATTCTAATTAATTACTAAAATTAATTAACTTTGGGAAAATACCCAAAATTGCAAATCACACTCAATTTGTACAAAATAACAGTCAATTAAATAAACAAATCACACAATTGCAATCAGCATAAATTCCGGTCACCGACTATCCCGATCTAATTTTTGGAAATTAATTAATTACGAAAAATAATTATTAAATGCAAATAATGCACACTAAGGCCTATAATGCCTAATTAAATACCGAGATGGGCCTGGAAAATTTCTGAACCTATTTAAACAAATACTAGAGTTTATCTAGTTGCTAATTGCACTAAACTAACCACCTAACATGCAATATCGAATGATTAAATTACTAGTCTAATCTAATTATCCACCTAATCCATACTTAGTCTAAACTAATCAACCCTTAAGTGTCATTAACTTACTAAATAAGGATTAGTGAGTTCAACTCACTTGATTAACGATCCACTCGAATCAAAACAACGGGGACGCGATGAGGGTCAAGAAACTCCAAAGTGATATTGCTAGTATGAGTACCTAGAGGGGGGTGAATAGGTATACAAAGATTTTTCTTGATAATTTCTGTATACTTGCGCAATACTTAGACGGTTGAAGGATTTGCGTTAAGTAATAATCAACGTAAGACTGAGTAAGGAAAGAGAGAATTAAACACGCGGTTTATAGTGGTTCGGCTTGATCCAAGCCTACGTCCACTCTTTCGCACTGATGACCAATTTGGTGGATTCCACTATGAACAAAGAGATTTTACAATGTTGATCTTCCTTGATTTCTCGGTGTAGATGATCTACCACACTCGCTCAAGGTATCACCAAGTACAAACACTCTCTGTGTATACAATTTCGCTTAGACTGTATCGACTAATAATCAAGGTGTTTTAGACTCTGGAATTTTTCTATCGATCACGCACTCAGACAACTAGAACGTCTTCCTTTTTATACTCCTTTATGCCATCATACCGTTGGCACTTACCAAAGGAATTCCTCCAATCTACCCGTTGGACGGAATCAATCAAGAAGATCATTCGAGCTATAAAAGGAACTCCGACGATAGCCCATCAACTCGTTCGCCCATACAATCGGGATCTTGGTTTCAAGAATAGAACTTTCCAAGAATACTTCGTCGACCAACGGATCTTCAATTGATCTAGATACAAACAAAAGAATCCGTTATATTTATCCAACCAAAAAGGATCTTCTCCAGACGATAGGATAAAATCCTCAACCATATACTTCGGCTCTAGATTTCCTTCGTCACTGGATCAGAAAGACTGTCAATGAGAATAGTCTTGAGTCTTGAGTCTTAAGTCTTGAATCTTGAGTCTAGTGATCAGAAAGTCTTCAGACTTTAAACTAGACGATCTGCAGATATCCAGACTAGACTGAAAGAAACGTTTTGTCAGCTTCAAAATATTCTGGAAAGATTTCTCCAACACAAAGCGGCACCACCAAGCGGAGTCGAGAAGGCCACCAAAATGGGCCAAACAGTGGCTTGAAACCCACTGCTATTTGTTGTTGGTCTGGGCCGAGAGAGGGGCAACCGGTGGCTGTCGGTTAGCTGACATAGTTGGGGAAGGGACCAGTGGGGCTGTTACGGCCTAAGCAGAGTTGGGCAGCAACATGTGGCGACGATGGAGTCTCCGACTGACCTCGACGGTGCTGGACGAGGACGGACAGGGCTTGAGATGACCCAAGGACTCGCGGGCTTGGGTGCACGAACAGGATGGGCGAGTGGGCAACCAACAGCTCGCGGAGGGCTTCGACGGGCGAATAACAGCCGAACGAGAGGCAGGAGGCTTCAGTTGGCTAGCTAGTTCGGTTTCTGGGTTGTTGGAGTTTCTTTGGCTTGCTAATGGAGGGGCGAGTTGACCGTAAGGAGGAAGAATGGAGAGAGAGGGGACCGGTTGGGCTGGAGGGGACCACCTTTGTCTCTTCTATCCTTTTTGGTCCCCCCCTCACTTGGTCCCCACCACCAGCTGGCTTCCTTTGCCCATTTCCATCCACCAATTTCCCTTCTAGAAGCCTTGAGTTGGTCCAAATGTCATGGACCAAGGGGGCACACGAATTTCACTTAATTTCCCTCAATTTAGACTTCAATCTCTCCTTGAATCTACTCAAATCGGCTCATAGAAATCCCACCTTCGAGTCCACGATCCAATTGGCATTTTTCCTCATCAATAGATCCCACTTGCATCCCAATTTCATGATCAAAAATGGTCATTTGATTTTCCCGATTGAAAACAGCCCTATCTCGACTTTTTCTGCCAAAACCTCGGTTTGCAGAAAAATATTCGGAGACTAAGTCGATGTTTCTAAAATGATTTATGACATAACGTAACTTTCAATTTCTGAAATCGGATTCAAATTCGTGGTTAATTTCAATCGGCGCGATTTTAGCGTGATCTAGGCCATTGGGTAGTTTTTAGAAATTGTTAGTGCAAATGACCCTTGGTCAATTTTCTTCGAGCCACAATAAACCTCTTCAACACATTGGCGACTCTCGGTTGTCGTTAAAATCTCGAGAATTCAAATACGGACACAGGGTACCAAAACGACAAATCAGTCTAGTGCCAGGTGACGATAATTTTCAATTTGGTGGAATCACCCACGTTTAACCACACATCTCAGTTGAACCGACATATCTCTGATTTCTAATCGATCTTACTGTGTCGTAATGATCTCTGCTGATGAGCACAGTCGAGTAGTCGATTCTTGGTCAAATTCTCAAGTCTAATGCATTAAAATTTCTTAATGACTTCTCCAGCTAGTCTAGTTATCTCAGGAGTGATCAGCTCTGAGAATAGCACTATAAGTGTGTCAATGAAAGGCCTTAAAAGCATAAGTGAAAATTTTAAGATGTCACAACTCTTCCCCTCGTATAAAAGTTTCATTCTCGAAATTTAAACCATTGCAATACTTAAGCAAAAAGATTGAGGTACAATTGTCTCATCAACTCTTCGCTCTCCCAGGTTGCTCCTTCGGTGCCATGGTGTTGCCAGACTACTTTGACCAATGGAATAGTCTTTGTACGCAAAATTTGCTCTTTCCTATCCACGATCTGAACCGGGCTTTCAACGTACGACACTCTATCATCCACATCCAATTCTTCAAAATTAAATACGTGGGTCGGGTTAGGCTCATACTTCCTTAACATCGACACATGAAAGACATCGTGCACTTGCGCCAATCTCGGCAGCAATGCAAGATGATACGCTAGGGTCTCGATTCTCTCTAGAATCTCAAATGCGCCTACGTACTTCGGACTCAACTTTCCTTTCTTACTAAAGCGCGAAATACCCCTCATTCCAATGGTCTCTGGCGCTTATCTGCGTAACTGTTCTGACGACTCTGAACGGTCTTTAATCTGCCTTTGATCACTACAACTGCATCCACTGACTACTGAATCAACTATGGGCCTGTGATCTTTCTTTCTCCAACTTCATCTCAACACACTGGCGTTCTACATGCTCTGCAATGCTGTCACGACCCGAACCTTGAGCGCATGCCCATCTCTCAATGGTCAATTAAAAATTTGCAACATCCTAGGAATTGTTGCCGATCCATTCATTTTATTGCACAAGCGGAAACGTAATAATAACCTCTAGAGAACACAAAAATAGGATAGTAAACATAGGATTATATTTTCACCAAACACACATATTTTTACAGTAGTGTTTATATACATAAAAGTCTAACATAACATGGGTCTATATAAAAAAGAAGAGCTTCTAGGCTATCTACACTCTGAGCTCCTCATCCATAGGATCAAGTCCCTCCCTACAACCCTACTAGACTTTTCGATAGTCCTGGGTGAGCTATCACCCATTATCCAGATTAGACGGAAGACCTGTCAACATCTGGAAAAGGCTACAAAAAAACTCATACCCCATCTTCTGCAACCCTCTACATCTGCCTTGACAGTCTTCCATCTAGGGACCTGAAAAATTTAGTCCACAACAGGGTGAGACAATGTCTCAGCGAGTCCATCCCCTAAATCTCGATTAGGAGAAAAGTACACCCACATGCATCCTAATCATATTTCTCATAATTCCAGTAACACTAGCACTTTCCTGCATGTCAGTATCAATTAAAACGTACATAACTGTATCAAGATCACATATCATAGGAACATTTCAATATGTATATATATGCATGGGTGTACATATCATCATAATCAGACGGGCCCCCAATTACCAGACTAAATTTGTTATGATACATATCATACCGCACCACACAATTCCGTCTCCTAATTAAGTCCCTCAATTTCCATCGTTTATAAGCCTCAACAGACTCTGACCCACTGGTCACGGCCAACTCAACAGTTAGTGATCTTTCGGCCTGACCGGGCATCGTCTTGCACCATCGAGCACGGCAACGTCTACATCTAGATGGCATTCCGATTAGGAGCATCTGCCTAGCATCTACTATGACCGGCATCCGTTGACTTGGGACATTCCCGAAGGAGCATTGTCCAACCTCAAAGGCTCGTGATGGAATCTCACATCATTTTATGCATTCATCCAATTTCATAATTCATCAATCAATTGCATAATTCAATCAGATCATCAAATATGCCATTTCTAGCAAGCAAAGCATTAAGAACAATCACAAACTATTACCGGCCTTAACCGGTAGAAATTGTTCACTTGCACGTCTTCGGTTTTAACTCCAAAAATCTAATCAATTGATTTCAGAAAATTCTAAAATTTGAATATGTTGTAAAAAACACGTAAAAAAAAATTTTCATGCAGACATATAAATCCAGATCCTTCTATATTCGGTCTAGTAAATCGCTCAATCCAGCGCCAAAACTAGGTTCGTTCCCAGAAAGTCTGTTTTCCGAAATCAGTCTGGTTTGAGGTCTTAAACATGTTCGTTTGACTTGAAATTTGAGTATGTAAAAATAGAAGAGGTGAAAAACAACTTTTGTGAAGAAAAAAAAAATTTCAAATTCGAACCCAAAAAGTTGATAACAACCCCTAGAATCCTAAAAGTTCACCAGTTCTAGTGAAAACTGAAGTTCTGTTTGAAAATGACAAAGCCGATATCTCATTCTTTTGAATCCCCAAAAATATTGAGAAAATATATGTTGTATTTGAGGATGTGTAAAAAATTTCTTCAGGAGACCTCAACCTTAAATTCGTAACCAATTTCAGTATACAAAAATGGCAAACAGCAGACATCCAGAAACTGATTCTAAAGAACAGGCTTTGTTTTCACCCAAATCATTCCCAACGATGCAAATCTCCCTAATTTGACTAATATTAACCCATTCTAATACTAATCTAACTATTATAGACTATCACTAATCTCTATTTAAACTAACCTAAACCATCCTTAAGTCTAGTTAATTTCCTAAGCAAGAGTAATCAACCCCTAATCAAGAATTACGGAAAACTAGCTCACTTAATTTGTGGATTGAAGAACTCCCGGTGACGGTGGCGCGACGGCAATGAAATCACGAGGCTTGCAACTCGAACGGCAACGGTTCGTTGAAGTCGAGCTCACAGCCAAGGAGGCTCAGCTTGGGTGGACGGTGTGCAACAGTGAGGATGATGGTGGCGTGGCAGTGGTGGAAACGGAGGATGGTGGTGAGCCAAGTGGATGATGAAGTTATAGAAAATAAAAACAAATAAATGGAGGTGAAAAAAAAGATGGGGGTGCTACTGTAGAAGGGAGAATGCGTGAGGGGGAGAAGAGAGAGAAGGGAGAGAAAAAGAAAAGAAGAAGGGAGGGGATGCTGTCAAGAGGAGAAAGGGGGGAAGAGGAGAGAGAAACAATAAAGTAATGGAGGGGAAGTGGGGGGAAATTGCAGCAGAAGGGTTGGCGTAAGTGAGGGAGTGGAAAAGTGGGAGAGAGAGGGAGAAAAAGAAGAAAGAGAGAAGAAAAGAGAGGGGGAGAAAATTGCGTGCGAAGGAGAGGGAAAGAAAACGTGAGGGAGAGAGAGAGAAGAAAGAGAAAAGAAAGGGGAGGAAAGAAATTTCAGCCGGAGGACGAGGAAGGGTGAAGGAGAGGTGAAAGAGGAGAGAGGAAAAATAATAATAATAATATTGTTATCATTTTTCTTTTTCGTCCAATCTCCAATTTTTCATCCGATAATTTCTTTTTCCGAAATTTCGGGCTCGCCGCTAATTCGACGGACAATAAGACGACATCCAATAATTAAATATGGAAACCCTCGAAAATTCAATACCCGAAATGGAATTAAATTTCATGGTTAAAATTGATCGAACGCAACTTTAGTACAACCTAATATATCGGGTGGCTTTTAGGGGTTCTCACGCGGTTGACCCGTGGTCGATAATTTTCGATCCATGTTTATGCATCTTCGAAACGTGAACGACCCTCGGTTGTCATGTAATCGTGAGAGTTCAATTACACACCCTGAATATAGCATCAATAGAAAATCGGTTTATTATCGTTCGACGCGAATATCGTAATTGTGCAGAATCACCCACGAACCAATTATATACTTTAGTCGAATCAATTTATATCCATTCACTAATTGATTTATACAACGTAGTATTGACCCTTGTCGATCCTTATAGTTGAGCGGTCAATTTCCGATCAAATTCTCTAATCTTTCGCGTTTTAACCCTTTACGGCATCACCCAATGGATTAATTAACTCGTGAGTGATCAGTTCAAAGTAAAATAACCATAAGTGCGTCGATGAAATAACCATTTCATATATTTCGAAATATGGCCAAATTTCGAGATGTCACACATACAATGCTTCGAAAGGAGCCATCTAAATGCTGATAACTGTTGTTATAGGCAAACTCAACCAGATGAAGTTGTTCTTCCCAGCTTCCCTTGAAATCTAGCACGCAAGCTCATAGCATATCCTCGAGAGTTTGGATCGTCCTCTCAGATTGGCCATCCATCTGAGGATGATATGCTGTATTGTACTGCAACTTGGTACCTAAAGCACTATGCAAGCTTTTCCAAAATGCAGTTGTGAATCTTGGGCCTCAGTTTAAAGTAATCGTTACCAGCACTCCATGCAGATGAACTATTTAACGCACGTATAACTCTGCATGCCTGTCCAAACTGAGGTCCTTTCATACTGCGATGACATAGGCTGACTTTGTCAATCTATCGACCACTACCCAAATGGAATTATTTTCTCTTTGACTCCTTGGTAAACCAATCATGAAATCCATCATGATGTGCTCCCACTTCCACTCTGCGATCTCGAGAGATTGCAGAGTCCTCCCGGCTTACAATGTTAAGCCTTCACTAGCTGACACGTCAAACACTTGGCGACGTGCTTGGCGATGTCCACCTTCATACCAAACCACTAATAGTATTGACGCAGATTCTAATACATCTTAGTACTGCCGGGATGAACGTTGTAACTGCTACGATGAGCTTCTAATAAAATCTCCTCTCTAAGCTCTACATTGTCAAGTACAACCAATTGTCCTTAGAACCTTAGTGTTTCATCCTCAGAAATTTGAAAGTCAACCTTTCTTTTCCTAGTGTCTTCTTGTAGGATTTTCTAGACATCTGGGTATGTTGATTAAAGTAGTTTAATCCTGATCTGAAACTCTGGTTCAATTCTGAGGGTGACCATAAGATTCGATAAGTGGCATACCTCAAACTTGAAAACCAAATCTCGAGCTCTCAATATTAAATTCCACTCCTTAACCAACAAATGAGCGACTAAAGACTTCCAACTCAAGGCGTCAGTGACCTTATTCGCCTTTCCTGGGTGATATAGGATATCACAATCGTAGTCCTTTAGCAGTTCCATCCAACGACGCTGTCTCATGTTCAACTCCTTCTGAGAGAATAGATATTTAAGACTTTGATGATCAGTGAAGATCTGGAATCTTTCTCCACACAAATAATGTCTCCAAATCTTCAGAGCGAAAATAATCGCCACAAGTTCTAAGTCATGCGTCAGGTAGTTCTGTCCATGAGGTCTCAACTGACGGGAGGTGTATGTAACAACCCTACCATGTTGCATCAATACGCAACTCAATCCTCTAAACGACGCATCACTATAGATCTCATATCCTCCAAGACCAGATGAGATGGTAAGCACAAGAGCAGTAGTCAGCTTCTGCTTAAGCTCTTGAAAACTACGCTCGCACCTGTCTGTCCACATGAACTTATCTTCTTTCTTCAGGAGTCGAGTCAACAGTGACGCCAAAGTCGAAAATCCTTCCACGAACCTTCTATAGTAACTTGCCATACCCAGAAAACTTCTGATCTCTGTCACTGTAGTCGATTTTGGCCAATTGATCACTGCTTCAATCTTAGATGGGTCCATGGAGATTCCTTCGCCTAAAATCACATAACCTAAGAAAGCAACACGAGTTAACCAAAACTCGCACTTGCTGAACTTGGCATATAGCTCGTGAATCCTCATAGTCTATAATACCATTCTCAGATGACTCTCATGCTCATCATCACTCCTCAAATATACCATAATATCATCGATGAACACGATCACGAATTGATCCAAATATTCTTTGAACACTCGGTTCATCAAGTCCATAAAAGTAGCCGAAGCATTCGTCAACCCGAACGGCATTACAGTAAACTCATAATGACCAAATCGAGTAAGAAATGTTGACTTTAGGATGTTGTCCTTCCTGATCCTCCACTAACGATATCCTGTCCTCAAGTCAATCTTTGAAAATATCAACGCTCAGTGTAACTGATCAAACAAGTTGTCGATCATCGGGAGTGGATACTTATTCTTGATCGTCACCTGATTGAGTTGACGATAGTCGATGCATAGACGCAACGAACCATCTTTCTTTTTCACAAACAGAATTGGTGCTCCCCAAGGTTATGCACTGGGACGTATGAATCCCTTATCTAACAATTCCTGCATTTGCACCTTTAGTTCTTTCAACTCAAACAATGCCATCCGGTAAGGAGCCTTAGAGATTGACTTTGTCCCGAGTGCTAACTCGATCACGAACTCGATCTCTCTCTCTCTCTCTCTCTCTCTCTCTCTCTCTCTCTCTCTGTGGCAGTAGTCCTAGCAATTCCTTCGAGAAAATATCTGGAAATTCTTGCACCACCACAATGTCTTCGATCTTCAGCTCCTCGACTGTTGTATCCACGACAGTTGCCAGGTAACCTTGACAACTCTCGTCTAACAAACAGGTTGCCTCAAGCAACGAGATCAAGGTAATCGAGGGTCCTCCTCGACTTCCCACAAACTCAAAACTCTCACCCCCTAACGGGTCAAACTGAATCGCTTTACGATAACAGTCCATCTTAGCTTATTTCTTGGTGAGCCAGTCCATGCCAATTATCAAATCAAAGTCATACATGTCTAACTAATAAATCTATCTTCCCCTCTCGCTCACCAATCGCTAACTTGCAACCAGAACAATCCAATGCAGAGAACACCTTATCCTTTAACGTTGTAGATATACTAACCACTGATTCCAACAACTCAGGACTTAATCCTATTAGCCTAACATATTGCTCAGCAATAAAAGAATGAGTCACTCCATGGTTGAATAAAGCATAAGCAGTATGGTTGTTTAGCGAAACCATACCTATGATCACATCGGGCGTGTCCTCAACCTAACCTCTAGTGATGGCATAAACTGTCCCTTGAGCTGGGGGGGTCTGTTCTGTCCACCCTGTTGTGCGCTCTGCGATGTGAAACCCCTGATCTAACCCAACAGTGGTGGCGGTGGTAACTACAGTGGTCTCCTCTATCTTCTAGGACAGTTCCTGGCTATATGACCCGGTTAGCCATACTCAAAACAAGTACCCGGCCTAGATTGGCATGGGGCTAATCCATGTCGCCCTCCGCACAAGTGACACATGCCATTCTGATTTGGCCCTGGCTTATCAACTCCACCCTTCCCATTGAGCGGAACATGGAATCTTCCTCCAGTCATGGGCTTCTTCCCACACCGATTCCCATCTCAATTTGAACCAAACTGTGATCTAGATGTGGCGGCTCTTTCATTCTGATCTCTCTCTATCATCTAGACCCACTCATATAGATCGTTGTAATTTCTCAAGTGAAGCAAAATTAGCGAATTCCTCAATTCTGGCCTGAGTTCGTCTTTGAATCTCCTAACTTAATTCGCTGGATTCTCAACCAATTCAGGAGCGTACTATGATAGTTCAGCAAACTTCACCTCATATTGATCCACGGTCATTGAGCCTTGGCGAAAGCACTGGAACTCTACCATCTTCAGTTCTCTAGCAATCTCAGAGAAGTATTTATTGTTGAAAATCTCAACAAAGGCATTCCACTCCGGGGCTACACCTTCAGGGAATATCGTTCCTTGGGTGGTTCTCCACCAAATACTTGCAATACCCTGCAGTTGGTAAGTTGCAAGGACTACCTTATCTGTCTTTGTGCACATCAGAAGTGCAAAGGCCTTTTCCAAGCCTTGAATCCATAAGGCTACGGCTTCGGGGTCTCCTACCCCAAAAAACTTAGTGGGTTCAATCTCAGGAATTGTTCCACCAACTTGTGTATTAGTCTCCCAGCGACCATGTTCCCTGGTGGAACCTCAGCAGATGCGGTAGAAGCAACAGCAGCAGCATCTACAGCGGCATTAGCGGCACCTGTGGTAGCGGTAGTTGAAGCGGCGACACTGCCAGCTTGGATCTGTGCTTGCTGATCCATCCTGTTACCCATCATCTCGAGTGCTTGCATAATTCCAACAAATCTTGGATCCTCAGGGGCTACCACCCCAGCACCAACGGGAAGCAGTGCTACTCTACTCACGCTAGCCTGTGCTAGCGCTTTACCTCGGCCTCCTCGGGTACCGACCCTTGTCGGCGTCCTATCCCGAGTAATAGGCCCTATAGTCCTCTTCCTAAGAGTCCTCTGTTCCTGATCACTCATATCTCAGTTTTCTACTGAAACCTGCCTTCCAATTCCACACAGAATAAGAAGTCAAGCGATCCACACAACAAACAATTCTATCAACCAACTATCACAGACATGCACTAGCATGAAATAAAAGCCATTCATACTGACTATCTCATAAACCATTGTACCTTATCACTCCAATTCTAATCCATGCTCTGAACCACTTAAACGGGGATTTCACGCCCCGATCCTCCAAGCGCATGCCCATCCCTCTGTGGTCGATTAAATAGAGATGTCCCAGTGCATCGCCAACCCATTCATTTTAATGCACACGCAAAAGCAAATAAATAATCCCTAGACAACAATACAATGGAATAGAAAAGTAGGGTCATAACTTTTCAAGACACCTTTATTATAAACACACCAGTTTATACACAGAAGCCTACGAAAAGGATCGGCTCTCAACAAAAAGGGAACTATTCTATGACCCACTAGTCAGACACGTTCGCTGATCCTGATTTCTCCACCTTCCCAAACTTTGGGGCTTCGGGTCCTTCACAACCGTCACCTAAGAACCTGAAAATGTTATCCCACAATGGGGTAAGACGACGTCTTAGCGAGTTCACCCCCTAAAACCCGACTAAGAAGAAAATACGCACCAAGCGCTGCCTAAGTACAAACACAAGTCAGAGGACTTACCTTTGCCTCAGTTCCTTCTTGCAAATCGATATAATTCAAACATTCACCGAATCACATCAACAAATCAAATCATCCAAATAGATCAAACCATTGATCAATCGACCCAGTCGATTCCATGTCAACAAAACCATCTTAGGGTCATATCATTTAATACTATCTATCAAGTTTGATCACTCGTTCCATTTATAAATCACGGCCCCATGAGCACGGCCTACTAGATATCGAGTGGTAAATCACGACCCGATGGGCACAGCCTATTCCAAGTTAGGCAGTAAGTCACGGCCCACTGGGCATAGCTATACTTTGGCGGTTAATCACGGCCTTATAGGCATAACCTGCTTCAGCAGTTAATCACGGGCTTATAGGCACAGCCATACTTCGGCGGTTAATCACGACCCTATAGGCACAGCCATACTTTGGCGGTTTTCTTGACCCATCCCATATCATCACGCACAACATACTTCACCTCATCCTTCAATAGTCATCTTACCACAACTATAAACCACCACACAATTATTCACCCACGGCCAAGGACATTGAGCTTCCCATTTGAATTCCTCAATTAAAATAATGTCCAGGCCTATTTTCTTCGTGTTAAAAATACTCGATAAAAATTATTGTGTGTGGGTACATGGTCGGTCCGAATCAAAAATATAATATCTTTATTTTATAGAATCCCACTAATCATATGGTCGATAGAAACATTTTTGGCGTTGTCAACTAATGCTCCGTGATTTTCTAATTAATTACTAAAATTAATTAATTTTGGGATAAATATCCAAAATTGCAAATCACACTCAATTTGCCCAAAATAACAATCAATTAAATAAATGAATCATTATTGCAATCGTATAAAATTCCAGTCACCGGCAATTTTGGTCTAATTTCCGAAAAATAAATAAATAATTAAATATTATAGCTTATCTAGTTGCTAATTGTAGTAAACTAACCACCTAACATGCAATATCGAACGATTAAATTACTAATCTAATCTAACTATCCACATAATCCATACTTAGTATAAACTAATCAACTCTTAAGCATCATTAACTTCCTAAGCAGTGATTAGTGAGTTAAACTCACTTGATTAATGATCAGTTTGAATCAAAACAACGGGGACACGGCGAGGGTTGAGAAACTCTAAAGCGGCACCACCAAGTGGGGTCGAGAAGGCCACCAAACGGGCCAAACAGTGGCTTGAAACCCACTACTATTTGATGCTGGTCGGGGCCAAGAGAGGGGCAACCGGTGGCTGCCGGTTGGCTGAGATGGCGGGGGAAGGGACTGGTGGGACTGCTATGACCTAGGCGAAGCTGGGCGGTGACGTGCGGCGGCGATGGAGTCTCCAATTGACCTCGACGGTGCTAGACGGAGATGAATAGGACTTGAGACAACCCAAGGACTCACGGGCTTGGGCACGCGAACAGGCTGGGCAAGCGGGCAACCAGTGGCTCGTGGAGGGCTCCAACAAGCGAACGGTAGTCGAATGGGAGGCAAGAGGCTTCGGTTGGTTGGCTGGTTCGATTTCTGGGTTGCTAGAGTTTCCTTGGCCTGCCAATGGAGAGGGGAGTCGACCGTGAGGAGGAAGAAAGGAGGGAGAGGGGACCGGTTAGGCTGGAGGGGACCACCTTGGTCTCTTTTATCCTCTTTGGCCCCCCTCACTTGGTCCCCACCACCAGCTAGCTTCCTTTGCCCATTTCCAACCACCAATTTCCCTTCTAGAAGCCTTGAGTTGGTCCAAATGTCATGGACCAAGGGGGCACACGAATTTTGCTTGATTTCCCTCAATCTAGACTTCAATCTCTCCTTGAATCTACTCAAATCGGCTCCTAAAAATCCCATCTTTGAGTCCACGATCCAATTGGCATTTTTCCTCATCAATAAATCCCACTTGCATCCCAATTTTGCGATAAAAAATGGTCCTCTGATTTCCCCGATAGAAAACGACCCTATCTTGACTTTTTCCGATAAAATCTCGGTTTGCAGAAAAATCTTCGAAGACTAAGTCGACGTTCCTAAAATGATTTGTGATATGACAGAACTTTCAATTTCTAAAATCGGATTCAAATTCGTGATTAATTTCAATTTGACGCGATTTTAGCGTGACCTAAGCCACCGGGTAGCTTTTAGAAATTTTTAGTGCAAATGACTCATGGTCGATTTTCTTTCAGCCACAATGAACCTCTTCCACACATTGGCAACTCTTGGTTGTCGTGAAAACTTAATGATTCAAATACGGACATAGGGTACCAAAACAACAAAAAAATCAATCAAGTACTGAGCAATGAGAATTTTTCAATTTGGTGGAATCATTCACATTTAACCACACATCTCAGTTGAATCGACCTATCTCTATTTCTAATCAATCTTACTGTGTCATAATGATCTCTGTAGATGAGCACGGTCGAGTAGTTGATTCTTGGTCGAATTCTCAAGTCTAATGCATTAAAATTCCTTCACGACTTCCCCAGCTAGTCTAGTTATCTCAGAAGTGATCAGCTCGAGAATAGTACTATAGGCGCGTCGATGAAAGGCCCGATTAATTTAATTGAATGCAGAACTGAAAATTTTAGGATATCACAAAAAGTCAATGATTAGATTGTAACTATGATCTACCACTTAATCTACTCCAAACAACTCTTTTCACAAATCCGACCGACTCTTTCTATAGGTTTTTCTCATGACACAATTTAAGGATTATTGTCCGAATCATTTCACGTATAATTTATATATACATATATATGTATATAAATTTGTAGAAAAAGAAGCATTTAAATCAGTTTTGCTTTTGTTTCCAAGATAGTTGTGCTAGTTCCATTGTATAATAATATGTGTTCAAGGTTTTATTTATTTTGCGGAAAATGTAACATTTATGAAAAATATTTTCTAGAAAGTCTATCTAGGAAAATGACAATATTTTTTTTGTGTTTGGTTAAAGCCTAAAAATAAACTAGAAAACATTTTTTGTTGTTTGGTTTGGAAAATTCAATTTGATTTTCCTAATTAGACAAACCTTATTTGGATGCTAGTGACTTACATATGAGTAGTAGGGAAATCAACTAGGGGCACTAGGACCCTAGGTTCAGCCTTCATGGACCCCAACTCGAGCATGGGTACTTGGATCCCAAACACGAGCACGAGCATCAATCTCAAGTTCGATCTTGCTAGACCCAAGTGCGGGATCTAAGGTCTCGTACCCGACCTTGATGGACCTGGGCCCCAAAGCAATGGATAGGGGCACGGCACCAAGTTCACAAGCCTAGCCTTGATGGATCAGAGCGTGGGTGCTCGGTCTAAGACTCGACCTCAATGGGCCCAAGCACAGGCATCGAGGTCCTAAGTGTCGCGACCTTCCCGATGGTAAATTACTTAAAGAATGCTAATGGATTACTAAGTCCGAAAACTTGGCACGGACCCTCCCAAGTCTTACCAATCGCGACTTGATGTTAAGAAATTAATCTATTTAAATATGCAATTATACTCAATTTGGAGCCGCCACTAATCAATTAGGGTTGATTAGAAACCCAAATAAAGTATTGGAGAATACTTTATTTTTGCGAACCAGAGATTCAATAAGTCTGGGGACATGGTTAAGCTAGATTAGTCTAACGTCCTTTCGGTACCTTTTATTTTAATTTCAAAATATTTTGCAGGCAATGTTGATTAATTTTAACCTAAGCTACTAACATGCAAATGGTGGTCATGTGGGTGCACAATCAATAAAATAACATTCAATGAAAATGTAATTAAAATGCATGCCCTAAACATGATTTCTAAATGACAGGACACCTAATTTTTCTTTTTTTTTAAAAAATGTTAATTATATGCAATCTTGATCTAAATTTAATATGCATGGATTTTACTTTAATGATATGTGAAATGCGATTCATATGGCATAACTAGAACTATCACTAAATGTATGCAATCTTATTTACATAATCCTAAATATGGATGACGTGGTAATTCTATATGCATGTTCTATTTAAAATTATACTTTATACATATGGACCCTATATTAAACAATTATGATATGAAATGAGATTAATTATGAACTAACCTATTAATTAACCGAGTAAATGACTTTTGTGTTTTCCTTTTTTATTTTTTTGAAATGACCTAATAATTTTTATTAAAAAGAAAGTAACGTAATGATGCAATGCTAATTTTTGGCTTTTTTATTTTTTTATATTTTAAAAAATTCTACATGATGAGAATGTTAAAACATTAACCTATAACCCACTCATTAAAACGCAACATGTAATGTGCACATTATGAAATCTATATAACCTAAATAACATTTTTTTGTTTTGGTTTTATTAAAGGAAAATCATCCTAATTCTACATGAATCTTAAAAAAAAAAAAACTAAAATGCGTTGCTTCAAATGTGAAATGTGTATAGACCTATATACCTAATATGATGCATGATATGTGATGAGCAAATAACACGCCAAAATAAAAATCCATGTAAATCAATGGCATATTAGTTTAATATGAATCAAAGCGATTCATGAATTTTACCATAAAAAGTCGAAATAATCAAAAATCTAACCCAACATCTCGCGGCTCAATATTTTTGGTTATTATGACTTAATATGACAAATTTCCTGATGGGGTAATGATAAAAATAAATAAGAACAAATCAAGTCGAATTCATAGATTATGAAAACGAATATTTGATCTAGATTAAGTCTATAGGAATTACCTAGTCAAGGGTACGGCTTCTTGTCACTAATAACAGCACCTGCACAAAGAGAAATTAGAGAACACCCCCGAGGAAAAATCAAATCTCGATGTGGGGGTGTAATTTGGCCGAGTATGAATGATGGGAGAGAACCAGTATTGGAACAGCCACGTCAAACTGACAGCAACACTTGTTCGTCCAGTAACAAAAGTAATAAAAACCAGTCAACAAAACCACCGAGTTGACATAACGTTGGACGGTAACTCAAAGGCAACAGGAACCAGCAAGTGATCTCAGGAAAACAGTGATGGCAAGCAGCGGAGGTGCAGGCACAGCGGAGGGCAGGTGTCGCAGTCGTCGGAGCTCTGGTGAGAGGTAACAACCCTAAACTAGCAACGGCAAAGCAGCAACCATCGCTGGTGCAAGAGCAGCAGAGGGCGGGTGACTCGGTGAGTGGCTGCTACGGGCGTTGCAGGTGAAGCGGGGCGTGGCAGAGGAAAACTCAGCAGCAAGGGGCGTCGCTCGGACGTGCAGCAACTCAGCTTCCGGTGGTGTCATAGGTCAGTCGAAGTGGGGCGTCAGAGCTTTTGGTGCTGCAAATCAGCGACGACAGAGGCGGAATAGGGGCGTCAGGGCTTCTAGCTCCGGGCGATGGTCGAATTAGTGGGTTGCAGGGAGCGTCGGCTCGACGTCCGGTGGCTCAAGTCAGTAGTAGAGACAGAGATGGTGTCAGAATCGTCGCGCGGTGAGCACAGAGGCAGCGATGGAGCTGGGTTGTTCGCAACAACAGAGAAGCACGTTGGCATCTGGCGAAAGGGGAAACACAGCGTTGCAGCGAAGCGGTGGCTGAGCGACAGTAGCAGCGCGGCGATCAGGGGGTTCGGGGACTGGCGGTGCTCGGGGAGATGCAGGGACGTTGGCTCCTCGGGGTTGCAGCAGAGGTGCTGGATCAATGGCGTTGAGGCAAGCTCGCGGGTGCAGAGGTGTGGCGGGGCACGATGCGGTGGCCGAGCAGTAGGCGGTGCCGCGCGACGGTCGGCGTAATGGGGAAGATGAATAGTTCTCTGCTCTACTTTTCCTTTTTGCTTTTTGTTTCTTCTTTTCCACTGCCGCACGTCCTCTTTCTCTCACGTCATTTTCATGTCTCCTCCTTCTGTCTCTCTCTGCATTTTCTGCAGCTTCTTTTTCTTTTGACTTTTCTTCTTCTTCCTCTCCCACAAATCGAAGCCCTCTTCTCTCTTTTTCCTCCTTCCACTTTTCACTTTTTTTTGACGAAGAGAAACCGCCCCCCCACCCTCTTTTCACGTCTCGCACCCTCTATTTATAAAGTGAAAACTCGAATTTGTTTCCGCAGGTGGAGATTTCCGCTCAACTTCTCAACAACAAAGTGGCTCCAAAATCACACGGTTGAGCTTTTGAATTCAAATTTTTTTTTAATTTTTTTTTTTGCCTCTAATCAAATATTATCTTCTATTTCTAAAAGATGAGTTTAAATTAGGTGTCAACACTAAGCCTTGTCTCAAAAGACACGGGCTCAGCCTCAATGGACCCAAGCATTGGCATTGGGTCTTGGACTAGGCCTTAATGTACTTGGTTTTTAGCATGAGGACATGGTCACTAATGCTAGGGACCCGAGCCTGAGCACCAAGGTCCCAAGCCTTGCCTTGATGGACATGAGAGTGGCCTCATGGACATGGGTCTAGGCATCGGGGACCCTTGATGGACCCGGTTGCAAGAGTAGGGTCTTGAGCCCAGGTGCTAGGGACTTGAGCCCGACCTCAATGGACCTATGCCCGAGCACTAGGGACCCAAACACGATCATTGGAGTTTTGGACCTAGTCTTTGTGGACCCAAGCCGTGGCATCTGAGAGCCAGGCAATGACATTGAAGTCCTAAGCCAAGCCACTAGCGTTGGTGGCTCGAGCTCTAACTCTATGGACCAGGGGTCGGGCACCAAGGTTCCAAAACCAGCCTCTTTGCACCTAGGATTGGCCTCAATGGATCCAGTCAAGACCTCTAGACCTAGGTCTACTACCACGAGCTTAGGAACAAGCATGGATATTCTTGTACCCAAAGGTAGAGTTTTTGGTCCAAGAGCCAATATCTAATTATATTTTAGAAAATGATTTTAGATTTTTTAAAGAGGAAATTATTTTTCTAAATTTAAGTATAAATTTCTGCTAACTCATCCTAAATGATCCAATTGTCGGAAAACGGGAAAAAAAAAATTTCCCAGAAAATGTTTTCCATGAAACAAACAAAGTCTAAGACAATAGTGTAGTTCAAATATAATTAAATGTATGTAGATGGATAATGATTTAATTGAATTAATATGACATTAATCATTCTTTAAATGTTGGATAAGTCTTAATCTCTTTGAGACGTTCCTTCAACGGTTTAAAAAAAAAATTCAATAATTTATCCACTTATTATAACTTATATTTTCTACTTTTATTCATAGGCTATAGAAATGTGTGTCACGCCTGATGTAAGAACCGCCAAAAATAAATGCAAAACTTATCGGGAAATTTCCATCGAGGATCACGATAAGTTGCGTGGGGATGGAGAGAAGTGGGTGAAGGACACAGCAAATTCATGTATGCTTGTCCCACTCTAATTGCCACAACGTTGTTCGCTACTGCTTTGACTGTACCTAGAGGCAATGACAACAATTATGGGGTCCCATTATTGTTAGGAAGGGACTCTCTTCTGGTTTTTGCAATTTCAGATGCTTTGGGTTTGTTCTCCTCTGTGATGATTATCATGTCATTCCTAGCTATCTTTAACTTTGCGATACGAGTGGGAAGATTTTCTTGAATCGTTGCCTAAGAAGATCATAATGGGGCTTTCTTTGTAAGAGTTTTCCTAATGTGAGTTACATTAATTGATATTATAATTTCTCGTTTTATGGAGTTGGTCTAAAGTGAGATAAAATGTTTCTTAATTAGTCTAATATGGGGCTAGCTAGTGTTGGCCGAGTTGAGCCTGACTCGTAATGAGAGGGCTTGGTTGGAAACTTTATAAATAGTGCTCAAGTCTCTCATCTAACCCTAATTCTCATAAGTATCTTCACAAAAGGAGCATTTACCTAGTGCTAAAGGGTAAGGGAGTCGTCTCATTAAGTTAGTGATACATAAGGTAATAGAGGAGAAGGACTTGTGCGTAGATCATCGCTTTTCCATTTCCGCATCAAAAATGATAAATTCAAAAACATGTGTATTAATCTTTCTACTCGATTATCTATATTCTTGTTCTGGTTATGGAGATCTTGGGATTGCATGTTTTGCATCCAACATGTGGTATCAGAGCACTTAATATTGGATTATATAACCTCACTTCTGCATAACACCTTTAAATTTTAATATGATTCAAGTAAAATTTACAACCAGTTCATAACTCAAAAGAAGTGTATGTGAAAATGTTGATTTCAAAGTATCAGCCCACAGAAGACCAGATAAATTAGTCTTACTATCATACTCATCACCATGTTCATTATGGTGCAATTATGCATCTCACCTAAATCATTTTGTCAGGATTTATGCAAGTTATCACCTCAGAATTTACCAAGTATTTGACAAATGACCCTTTAAGCTATTCAACATAGTCATATTTGTCAAAATACTCACGGCCACCGTTAGGCTTGACAACCTTTAAGACGAATTCTAACTATTTTATTCTTTATCTCGGCTATTTTACTTACACAATATTCTATAGAAGTCTTTAGATAATCGTTAATAGTAGACAGAATATCAACATTATCACATTTTCTACTATTTATTTAGACATGTGTAAGATTATTCCTTAGGCATAAAACTTTTGGAAATAACCTTTTCAACTATACACGAGACGCATACATCATTAGAAGTTAAACACAATATGTACAATTCAACTCAACCTTATTTAAATTAAAGAGCACAAATTTTATTTATTTATTATTTATTCATAAATATAAAAAAAGTCGAATTAAGATGAATTATAACTCACCATGGAATAGTCACTAATCCTTTTTAACAATTCTATCGTACAACCCAAACTACTAAAAAATATCTGGTGGCTTCATGAGTTCTTTTATAAGTATGATTTTTGAACTTCAAATCTACTATCCTTAGAACGTAATCCTTAACCTTATCAAAATAATCATATCTTGTGTTAAAAACTCCTTGCAGATGTATCCTAATTTCGGTATTAGACAATACATAATTTCAAACCACTAAGGCTTCCATCATCTTTTTTTTTTCTTTGTTTTTGGTAAAGTGCTTCCATCATCTTTTAACAGTGCAGTTAGTTGATAAATCACTTTTCAAATGTTCATATATGGAATGCTTCATAGATAGTAAGTAAATTCTATTGTTATTTTTCCAAATAAAATATCCTATTTTCATTACTTAATAATTAAATCAGTAAAAACCTCAATAATAGTGGAGTTACTAATTACAGAAAATGTGATTGAAATACATTATGTGAGCACTGTGTAACTTAACGTACAAGTACACATCTAGAGAGCTACACGCAAAATCATATAATCACATTTGGGCATAATACATGACATGCAATTGTACACTCCTACATGATAGTGGCTATGAGAATATACTCTAACCTTCATGAATTCATCACATTTGGGCATATGAACTACTATGATTAGTCACTCTTCTACCACACCATCATGTATTCCTCCATGAACTAATACATAATCACCTCATTTGGGAGTATGACCAAGCATTAGACCAGGAGACATCCCAATCATTATACGATACTGATATTTCTCAAACCTAATCAAGTATGCCACCTTGGCAGTTACAACTCAATTGAATCATTAAAACTCTCTCATACCCGAGATATAAAATTTACTCTTCACATACACCATATACATGTGATTTTAACTTTAGTGATAGGGGCAATATATCACTGAAATCACATATCATGCTAATTACACTGCTTTATTCATTAATAAAAGTTCAACTTTATTGTATATTATCAATGAATCACACTTTATAATATTTATGTGATAACATATCTATAAACCAACATTTGTATTTCCAAAATCACAGAAAAATACAAGAAAAATACATGAAAATATACGTAAAATACACATATTTAGAGTTTTGTATGTATTTTCACATCCATAAAATCATCAAACATATAAAATAAATACACCACAAGATAGAGAATGGTCATACGAACCTAAAGCCGCAAACCACGCACCGATCAGAGGCTCCACATGCCCGCACGCGCCGCCTAAGTGCGTGGCACGTGGAGCTCACGCGCTGGCATAATACCCCTCAAATCCAGTCCGACTGGTAGCGGACCGGACTTCCTGGCTTGACCATCCGGTCCGACCAACTGGTCCGAGCGGTTGACCAGTCCGATCCACGGTTGACCAGGTCAGGTTGGGTCAATGGGTCACGGGTTGGGCATGACGTTAGCCTTTGCGTGTTTGTAGCACGCACAAGCGGCGCCCCGTGCGTGGGAGCATGTGAGGGCACGTGGCCGCACATGGGGCGCATGCTCGATGCCCTGGCGGCGCGTGGGGCCTCCCCCGGCAATGCGCCAACCATGGTCTTGCTCGTCTCGACGAGCCCAGTCCGAATTTATAACTTAATTTGATTTTTATTAAACAAAAAATCACAAAAATAGGACGATAATTCTATGCCTTGAGTTATAGGTTATGGTTACTCTGATACCACATGTAGGGCGCGAAAATTCTATTCTCTTTTATCTCCTTGACTTTCATGTCGATGGCCTTTGCTGCAACTCTCACAATTATGCTGGACAAGAGACTGGAGTTGAATTTCATTCCCATCACTTTGCTGTTCTCTGTGACATTGTTTATATTCTTAAGACTACAGCTTCCCTTGCTATTCCAAATGGTTAAATCCACCTATGGGACTAGCATTTTTCGTCGGTGAGCATTCACAAAAATGAGGCATAATTATTGGACGACATCATGCGATTGATGGACTTGATTTGAGAATATGGGTCTTCCTTACAGTTGGTTGTACCGGGGCCAATGGGATACTTAATGTAATTGATGAAAGCATATGAACCATTACTATGCACAATTATGTTACTAAACATCTATTTATCGAGTGATCCGATCAGTTACATGTGTCAGCGATAAATATTTAAAAATAAAATCTATAAATGCATGAAATATTGCTTTAAACATTTACTACCATGTATTCTTAGTCATGGACTATAACTTTTCTACGAGTTCAGTTTCTTTTTTTCCTTGTTATTTAGAGGCAGGAATTTTTTCCGTCAACTTAAATATTCAACCTCCAGGTATTTCAAAACATAATCTCTATGGTATAGAAACAAATGTTTGCAACATTATTACCAAATATGCACAAGTCGCAGTATATAACTTTTTAAAAATTTATTTTTCCTTTTATAGCATAAAGGCATGAATTTGTTCCATCAACATAAAAGTTCAACCTTAATTTTTTTTATAAGAAATACCCTTATTCTTTCGTAGATATTTCACAATAAACCTCTATATACATAAACAATTATTCTAAACAATTTATTGCCATAATACACGCAATCACGGATTATAAATTTCCTCATGTAATATTTTTTTTAAAACATTTAGTTTTTCTAATAGATGCTCTTGAGATAAACAATTTGATAAAAGAGACTAAGGGCGAGTATTAGTCTAAGGTAGACCCTAGAACCATATTGAACCAAACCTATCTAGTTGATTCTAGTCATGTTCTGGTGTCTATAGGATAGGTTCCAAGTTCAAAAAACTGAGAATCGATCTCGGTAAGATAGGTTCCAAGTTCCAAGTCTGGAACCTATCCATTCTGGAATTGTTTTTTTGGTAAAGTATCCATTCTAGAATTGTTAGCTCCTAATTTGTGCGACTTTCATAATTATCTAAGGGAAGTTCTTGCACATTCGGGATAATGCTTATTTGTCCTATAATACTGAAAGTGACAATCGCTTGCCCTGCTGAAGGTGTGCTCCGCAGCTTCTGGCGGCATTCAATTTGTCTCAAAATTAGTGAATGCATACACACAGACAAACTTTTCAGGAACATGCATTGTTTGATCTCCACTTTCTTCAAATATTTCAATTCTTTCGAGCCGTCAATAATTCTCAACGCTCCACAATAATGTAGCTAAAGATGTTAGATTTTTTTCCCATCTTTTTGGATTGTTGCTTTTCATATATGGTAATTTTTGTTGTTACTTTAACTTTCATTTTGCTTGATTAAAGGATGTGTTTGACACTTCCCACCTGGTTTATAAATATATCTGCTTGGTACTATATTTCTCGTCATTTTGTGGCCGTACTACTTTGCTGTAATTTACATTTGTCTCAATTGTAAATTAGGGGATATTTTCCTGAAGCTTGTCTTTTTAAGGAATAAAGAGGAATTGGTCGGTTCCTAGGTAGACCACAAAGCTGGGCTAGACCGATAGGGTCGATTCCATGGTCTATAAGGTAGGTTTTAGGTTTAAAAAACTGGGAACCGGTCCCAATTGAATAGGTTTTAGGTTCTAAGTTCCCAATTTGGAATCTTCCCACCTTGGAACTCCATTGATAAAAATTATACAAGATGTAGGTCTTTGTGTTAGCTGGGTTCACTCCTATGTGGAGGAAGCCCAATGAGTTGCAAGCCCAAAAAGGGCTTGAGCCCATATAATAAGTTATATGAGGAAATAGGTTTCTCACTATTTATATAAAGAGGTAGCGAGCGAAAAAGGAAATAAGAATGAGAAAAAGATAAAGCGAGAAAATGGGGTTTGGGGCAATATCTAATTTACATCAAGCTGGCGTCGGAGGTCGATTCGTGGTCCGATTGAGCTGAAATTTTGTCAGCATGTTCGTGGCACAATTTTAACGAATCTGAACGGCTTGATTTTCGTTTGAAGCTCCATACATCAGGTTTTTCGTGGATTGATCAAAACATGCGTTTTTGGTCAGATTTATCATTGATCTCTTGTGAAGTTCATGTGTATTGCCAAGAATTATGTTCTTGAGGTGTTTGCTGCTATGTACCTCTAGTATTTGCTAGAGAAGAACAATTTTATTGATAGTGAAGATTTTCAGGTGGACTCTGGTCCCGTGGTTTTTTATCTCCTCACATCGAAGAGGTTTTCCACGTAAAAAAATTGTCTTGTGTTCGCGTGCTTAGTATTTATTTTACTCTACTATATCGATTCCTATTAGGTTTACACAAGAGGGGAGATTATTTTATTTCGCTGCGTTGATTCGATATTGTTCGAATTATTACCGTTCTCCCATCAAAGTGGTATCAGAGCCAGGTTATTGCTTGATTTTTCTGCATTGTGTTAAACAATGGAAACAAATATGAGTAGAATGGTTACACTGAATGGTTCGAATTATCATATTTGGAAAGGGAAGATGGAAGATCTTTTATATGTGAAAGATTTTTATTTGCCTGTATTTGCTTAAGAGAAACCAGAGAATAAAACTGATGTTGAATGGTCTATATTTCATCGTCAAGTGTATGGTTATATCAAGCAGTGGGTAGATGATAATGTTTTGAACCATATTATTGAGGAAACACATACACGCAGTTTATGGGATAAGCTCGAACAGTTATATGCTCGAAAGACTGGGAATAATAAGTTATTTTTGATAAAACAGATGATGGCTCTAAGATATCATGATGGTACTCGTTTGACTGATCATTTAAATTCTTTTCAAGGAATTATAAATCAGTTGGCTGCGATGGGAATCAAGTTTGATGATGAGATACAAGCACTATGGTTGCTTGGTACTTTGCCAGACTCATGGGAGACGTTCCGAACATCTTTGTCTAATTCTGCCCCGGATGGTACAATTACCATGGATTTGGCCAAGAGTAGTATTTTCAATGAAGATATGAGAAGGAAGACACAGGGATCGTCCTCTTTACATTCTGATGCCTTGGTTGTTGAGAAAAAGGGGGAGAAGTGAGTCTCGAGGTCTGAGAAATAGAGATAAAAGTCGAGACAAAAGCAGAGGTAAGTATAATAAATTTGTTAATGTTGAGTGCCATTATTGTCATCAGAAGGGACATATTCAGAGGTTTTGTCGCCAATTAAAAAGGGAGAAACAAAAGGAGAAAGGTAAAGAGAAGAAAAGTGATGATGACAGTGATGACAATCGTGTCGCTGCACTTAAAGAAGACTTTCTCACTATTTTTTATGGTGATGTGGTGAATTTTGTTTCTCATGAGACCAGTTGGGTAATTGATAGTGGTGCATCCGTTCATGCTACATCTCGTAGGGGATTTCTTTACATCATACAGTCGGGTGACTTCGGATCTGTGAAGATGGGAAACAATGGACTAGCTCAAGCTGTAGGCATCGGTGATGTGTGCCTAGAAACCAGCAATGGCACAAGGTTAGTATTGAATAATGTTAAACATATACTTGATATCCGCTTGAATTTGATTTCTACAGGCAAGTTTGATGATGAGGGGTATTGCAGCACCTTCAGTAATGGTCAATGGAAACTTACCAAAGGTTCTCTTGTTGTGGCTAGAGGTGAAAAATATTCTTCGTTATACATTATGCAGGCAAAGTTGTCCACAGACAAAATTAATGCAGTAGATAGCGAAGATGCAGCTGAGTTATGGCATAAGAGGCTCAGTCACATCAGTGAGAAGGGTTTGTCAATATTGACCAAGAAGAAGCTCATTTCAGGATTGAAAAGTTCAGCGCTAAAGAAGTGTGCTCACTGTTTAGCAAGAAAACAGAACAGAGTTGCATTTAAAAACTCCCTTCCTTCAAGAAAGTCAGGTATATTGGATTTAGTGCATTCTGATGTTTGCAGTCCTATGAAAACAAAATCACTTTGTGGCTCTCTTTATTTTGTTACTTTTATAGATGATTTTTCAAGGAAAATTTGGATTTATACCTTGAAAACTAAAAATCAAGTGTTAGATGCTTTTAAGCAATTTCAGGCTTCAGTTGAGAGACAGACTGGAAAGAAATTGAAATGCATCAGAACTGATAACGGGAGAGAGTATATTGGACCTTTTGATGAATACCGCACAAGAAGGTATTCGACATCAAAAGACACCTCCCAAGACGCCTCGCTTAAATAGCTTAGCCGAGAGAATGAACAGAACATTGGTTGAAAGGGTAAGATGCTTACTTTCACAGTCAAAACTACCTGATCCTTTTGGGGTGAGGCTTTAAGTACAGCTTGTGCATATATTAAATCTTACTCCATGCGTTCCTTTAGAGTTTGATGTTCTGATAGAGTTTGGACAAGCAAATAAGTTTCTTATGATTATTTGCGTGTATTTGGGTGCAAAGCATTTGTGCATATTCCCAAAGATGAGAGGTCTAAACTTGATGTGAAAACACGACAGTGCATATTTATTGGTTATGGACAGGATATGCTTGGCTACAAATTTTATGATCCACTTGAAAAGAAAATTGTAAGAAGTAGAGACATTGTGTTTATGGAAGATCAAACAATAGAGGATATTGAGAAAGTAGAGATGATTTTAGCACCATAGGTCAGTGATAATCTGGTTGATTTAGATCCAGTTCCTCTTACAAATATCCCTACACAGGTTGATGAAGAGCAGCAGGAAGTCAATGTTCCAAATAACGAACATGTTCCTGAACATGTTGAAATAGATAATACTATTCCTGAACCAGAGGCTCAATTAGATGTTCCACTGGATGTTCCAGTCCGGAGATCCATTAGAGACCGACAACCTTCCACCAGGTATTCTGAAGATGAGTATGTATTATTGACTGATGCAGGTGAACCAGAGTGTTATGCAGAAGCAATAGAAGATGAGTACAAAAGCAATTGGTTCGATGCTATGCGAGATGAGATGCAGTCACTTTATGATAATCATACTTTTGACTTGGTGAAGTTACCTAAAGGTAAAAGAGCTTTGAAGAACAAGTGGGTATATAGGTTGAAGCAAGATGAACATACTTTACAACCACGGTACAAAGCTAGATTGGTTGTTAAGAGATTCGGTCAGAGAAAGGGTATTGATTTTGATGATATATTTTCTCCGGTAGTAAAAATGTCTTCTATCCGTGTGGTACTAGGCTTGGCAGCTAGCCTAGATTTAGAAATTGAGCAAATAGATGTTAAAACAGCCTTCCTACATGGTGACTTGGAGGAAGAGATATACATGGAACAACCTAAGGGTTTCAAAGTGAAAGGGAAAGAGGATTATGTGTGCAAATTGAAGAAAAGTCTCTATGGCCTAAAACAAGCACCAAGACAGTAGTATAAGAAACTTGCATCAGTTATGACAGAACAGGGCTATAAGAAGACTTCCTCGGATAACTGTGTGTTTGTCCAAAAATTTTCTGATGATGACTTTATTATTCTTTTGCTTTATGTTGATGATATGCTGATTGTTGGCAGGAATGCTTCAAGAATTGATTTATTGAAGAAATAGTTGAGTAAGTCTTTTGCCATGAAAGACTTGGGCTCGGCAAAGCAAATTCTTGGCATTAGAATTACCCGAGACAGAGATGCTAAGAAGTTGTTTTGTCGCAAGAGAAATATATCAAAAAGATCCTTCGGAAATTTTACATGGACAAGGCTAAAGTGGTTAGTACTCCTCTTGCTGCCCACTTTAAGTTAAATATGATGCAAAGTCCTACGACTAATAAAGAGAAGAAAGATATGGAAAGTATTCCATATGATTTAGCTGTAGGAAGCTTAATGTATGCGATGGTATGTACACGCCCAGACTTGGCGCATGCAGTTGGCGTTGTTAGTCGCTATTTGTCAAATCCAGGTAGAGAGCACCGGAATGCAAGAAGTGGATTATGAGGTATCTTCGGGGAACTTCAAATTTGAAACTCGCTTTCGGGACCGGGAAACTTGAGTTAGTTGGATACACAGATTCGACTTGGCAGGAGATATTGATACTCGTAAATCTACTTCGGTTATTTGATTTCTTTTGCGGGTGGAGCTGTGTCATAGAAGTCAAGATTGCAGAAGTGTGTTGCACTTTCTACAACCGAAGCTGAATTTATTGCAGGTGGACTGAAGCTAGTAAAGAGATGCTATGGATGAAGAAGTTCTTAGAAGAACTTGGGTTCAAGCAAAAGAGGTATGTGCTATTTTGTGATAATCAAAGCGCAATTCATCTTGGTAAGAATTCATCTTTTCATTTTAGATCAAAACATATTTATGTTAGATATCATTGGATAAGGGATGTTCTAGATGAAAAAGTTGTTGGAACTTGAGAAAATTCATACGGATCATAATGGCTCTGATATGATGACAAAGACTCTACCAAGAGAGAAGCTTGAACATTGCCGTTTGATAGTAGGGATGGTGAATCCCTCCACATTGTCGTGAGGGGGAGATTTGTTAGCTGAGTTCACTCCTATGTGGAGGAAGCCCAATGAGTTGCAAGCCCAAAAAGGGCTTGAGCCCATATAATAAGTTATATGAGGAAATAGGTTTCTCACTATTTATATACAGAGGTAGCAGCAGAAAAGGAAATAGTAACAAGAGAAAAAGATAAAGCAGAAAATCTGGGGTTTGGGGCAATATCTGATTTACATCAAGCTGGCGTCGGAGGTCGATTCGTGGTCCGATTGAGCTGAAATTTTGTCAGCATGTTCGTGGCACAATTTTAACGAATCTGAACGGCTTGATTTTCGTTTGAAGCTCCATACATCAGGTTTTTCGTGGATTGATCAAAACATGCGTTTTTGGTCAGATTTATCATTGATCTCTTGTGAAGTTCATGTGTATTGCCAAGAATTATGTTCTTGAGGTGTTTGCTGCTATGTACCTCTAGTATTTGCTAGAGAAGAACAATTTTATTGATAGTGAAGATTTTCAGGTGGACTCCGGTCCCGTGGTTTTTTATCTCCTCACATCGAGGAGGTTTTCCACGTAAAAAAATTGTCTTGTGTTCGCGTGCTTGGTATTTATTTTACTATACTATATCGATTCCTATTAGGTTTACACAAGAGGGGAGATTATTTTATTCCGCTGCGTTGATTCAATATTGTTCGAATTATTACCGTTCTCCCATCACTTTGAACTATAAAGCAATTAAAATTTTACCAGATATGAGACTTTGTTTGCATTAACTGTATAATAGATGGAATTCTACCTACTATAAATCTTTGACCATTAGTTTAATTTTGATCTTTCATAATATAATCTATATATCATGAGGACTTTTAACCATTTATTGGCAAAATATGCACATATGACTTTTCTTTTATAACCTGGATGCGGAATCTGTTCCACCAGCTTAAAAATGCAACTTTATTTTATATAGATAACTCAAAATAGATTATATGTATACGTATAAACAATTACTTAAAACACTTATTACCAAAATGTGGGCAATCATGGGATATAATATTTTTAAATTTTAATTTTTCTTTATCGTTGCTCTTGAGATGAATAGTCTGATAATTAAAATAATCTATATGTAAAGAATATCGATGATGGAGATGATACCAGATGTATGACTTTATTCTTAAGAACCACAAAATTGAAAATAAAATTAGCTATAGGATTTCGTTCACATAAATTGTGGAGCACATGAAATTATACCTATCATAGATGTTTGATATCTAATTAAATATATAGATATTTCAAAATTGGGTCCAGAAATACATAAACAATTAAGTAGAATTTATTTATACATAAATAATTTCTTTAAACATTTATTACTTGTAAATCGATAGAAATTTATTGTCAAAGTATCCGTAAGAATTAGATATTTGCTTAGAGTAGACATCCGCTAGCTTTGAGGTTTTGCTAAACTGCCATAAAAAGCAAATCATTACATAAAGCTCACACATGAGCATGCCACATGAGTCAATATCATAGGAGTTTACCTACGTTTATATGTATTGACTGACAGATAGATACTAAACTCACGTTTAAAGTTCTATGTTAGCATGGTTTATTTGAATTAGCTCATCCCAACATTAAAACTCTGTGAGCACGTATGTATATGGTACCTTCCTAATAAGACATCATTTGCCCGACACCCCAATACATCTCGAACGAACATAGCCACCTTTGCGAGGAAAACACATGATGAAATCAAAACCAAAGGATCTAAACTAAATAATGCTTTTACTTAATAACTAGAAATAAGTATATTTGAAATTATAAAACTTATCTTGAAAATACAATTGAGTTCTAAAACTATTTAAAAGTGCAATCAAGTCATAAAATTGTCAAATTAATATAATTAAGTAATTCCGTTAACTTCGTCCAATTAGGCTAAGGAAAATGCTGCTGATGTGACCTTTTTTATTATTATTTCACTCCTACATGACACTGACTTACTAAAACATGAATAATAAGACTAAAATGACTTTGTTTTGGTCAAAATCCTATTTTTAAAAACTAAATTCTTAATTAGATTAGATCAAAAAATAAAGAAGGCTAATTTGGAAAAATATCACAAAAAAGCAAAAACGCCAAGGGCAACAAGCCACCGCTGCCGCCCACCTAGGACGTATTTTTGGTGTCAATGCATCTTCGTTAGAAGGCTAGGGAAAAGTCATATCAATCGATCTTTTCTAAAGGACAGAACTAAGAAATGATCAAATAAATCTACGTCCCAACTACTTTGCTGAGCAAAAGTTATGATCGTCCTAGGTGAACGGTTGAAGTGGATTTATATCTAAAGTACCTTGGCAGCTACCTTTCTATCGCTTAATTAATACATTAATTTGTACGTCGAAATGGTCGAAACCACACACTGGCCATGGGGGATATTTGTGATGTGGATCGTCAACCACGTGCTATTAGGACAATTTATGACAATTGAAGTGTAGCTACCCCGCTGTACTTTTGTTTTTGGGGTATCACATGCTGTAAATGTACCTTCTATCCAACTTAAATTATTGGCGATTCGGTGGTTGCAAGTGTGCCACGTTTCATTGTGTTATTTGACGTTTATTTTTGCTGTCGTATTTCAATGTATCTGATCTGCTTTTGCTATAAATATTGCAGGTGAGATAATTACGGATGTGGCCCATGAACCGGTCAGCCCCCTCGTGTTTCATGCTAGCAAGGACAAGTTCAAGGGAAAATTTGGAAAATTTTCGAAGTTGGATGATTTCTATAACTGTTGGCAAATTTCAAATGGCCTTCGTGGAAAAGGTATGGTCAGTAACTTAATTATCCAGTATTTCGCAAATAACTTTATTTCGTGAATAACTTACCAATAAATACTATTTAGAATGTACTCACTTCCAAATAACTTCTTGGGACATAACTTCCTTTGTATTCCTGTCAGTCAACCTGGCACACATTCACAGGAGCGCTCTGTGTTTGTTCTTTTCTCGCGTATTCACATAGCACAACGAACTCAACTTCCTTAGTGTCTTTATGTTATTTGTTGGCATGCGTCTGCTCCTTTATACTTCATCTGCCCATGCTTTCCAGGAAGGGGAAGATAACTCCTCTTTTCATTGAGGCAGGGGGCCGGATGGAGGAAACCTGAATAAGGGTGGATTAAGCTTAAATCAGACAAAGCAATTAATGTCCGTAGAGAACGGAGAAGCAAGGTCTCTCAAGAGACCACCCGTGAAACTGGATAGCTGGTTTCCTGTCGAAACACAGGTAGAACGAATGCTTTCGTAGCTGAGATTTGGACATTAGGAGATGGAATTCGACTTATTGTTGCAAATTGGGATATTTATTTGCATTGTTAGAGATAATTAGAGATTTATTTAAGACAATTTCTTATTTTAGAAATATTTTGGTAATTCTATTCATTTTCCGCATCTCTCAAAATTGCAAGTATATCTCGCTTTAATTATACATATTTTGATTGATATATTATTTTAGATAATCATTTAATAAAGCCTATAAATAAGGTCAAATATCATATTTCAAGATACATTTTTTTTTTGTCAAACTTCAAGATCCATTGAAATATGCTGAAAATTCCACAAATCTTTCTTTCACTTTATTATTCCAACTATTGAATTAGATGCTTTAGCAGTATTCATGCTCTTAAGAATGAACAATCTCACTATCTTCTCATAAAGCCTCTTCTTCTCAGAGTGTATGAACTTGCAGGAAGAAATGCAGGCGTAAATATTGATTGATCAAATTTCAAAAGAGAATATAATATGTGAATGAAGGTGAAAATGAAAGGAGTTCTTGAAATGTGGCGGAACGGTCACTGACCATGTGACCATTCGACCACTTAATTTCTCTTTGAAAAGATCATTGACCAAACGGTCACGAGGAGGCCCCTCGATTAAGAAATATAACTCTTCACAAATGAAAGCAAAATTAGTCATTTAAAAGCTGGCGGAAAATTTTGACACGTAAAAACATTAAGAAAACAATAGAGACAAGAGAAATGAAGATTAAGCAAACAATAGTATATGGTATTGTTTCACCATTACAAAGAAATCAAACACTTCCTAAGTGACTCCTGCAATTTAGAAATCTATAGTTACAAATGGTTGTTTAGTAACAAACAACTTCACTACTCGAGCTTTGTTTCTTTACCCTTTCATGATTACCATCATCAATTATTTTCCCATAGAGGAAAATTCATTATTAATTAAAGCTTGATCAAAATTTTCACCATTTTCTTTGGTCCTTGCTTTAAATGGTATGGGGATTCAAGGAGCTAACAAACTTTCTTTTCTTAGCTAGGAAGACTAAAGCCTTTAGGTTGCACCATGTAAATTTCTTCTCCTAAATTATCAATTAGAAGAGCTTCTTTAACATCCATTTGATGAACAACAAGTTTGAATATAGAAGCTAAGGTAATTAAAACAAGAATAAATGAAGTGTTAGTCATTGGATCAAATGTGCCAAAATAATCAACATTTTATTTTTGAGTTATTTCCTTTCTAAGGAAGATACTAATCTTAGGGAACATGGAATTTTCACAGTGACTGCAAATCCCTCAACCTTTTCCAATTAATCTTTCTTTACATTTAACAATGGAATTGTTAGGATTATTTTTATTTTTTTTATTTTTAAATCCATTTACAACCAATTGATTTTGCACCTAATGGTAAGTCAACAATTCCTAAGTTTAAATTTGTAAAATAGAATTGATCTCAATTTTTATGCCTTTTTTTAAATGACTTTTTTAGTGAAAATTGCTTTAGAGTAAGTTAAAAATTATTATCACCAAGATAATTATTAAAATCATTTTCAAAAGAAGTTTCTATCCTTGGTCTTTTATCCATTCTCAATTCGCCAATTGATTTTTCAATATCAATTGTATGAAAAGGTGCATGATAATAGTTCAGTTCTTAATGGAATAATATGCCAAAAAATTATGCATTCTTTGTCTCAACATTGTATTGCTATCAAGCACATCACCTTCTAGTACAAGAAATGCACTATTATGTTTGTTAATTTATGACTCGAGTTTGAAATTCATTGGACTTTCGATGGATTTATAAAAGAAGAAATATAAAAATAAAATAGATACGACGAATCCCTCTTCGGAAATTATGCGGAATCCGAAACTCATGAAGCTCCTAATCTTTCTTTGGCGTGAAGTTCCCCTGCGTGAAGATTAAAAGGTGGTGGGCCCAAGGTCAAAGGTTGACCTTGGGCACACACGCGTATATATATAACAGGATTCACTTTCTTCGTTGGTGGGGGCGTGCGTGGGACGGCTGAAACCAAAACCCTACGTAGAAGCCGCATGAAGCCACACATGATCGTTGTTGATACGAGCATTGAAGCGCCGTTATTCTAGCGAGTGCTTGGCGGGTTTTCGTTTGTGAATTACATCCAAGAAGTTTAGTGTTTGCAATCGATTAAATCTTGAGGTAAGATTTGCGTGTAATTCCTTCGTGAGATTGAGAGATTATTTTCGAGGAATTTCGGGGCTAAACACTGCGTGCGTTATTGAGTGTAATTGGGCATGGGAAACAACTGAGAGAGTGTTTGAGTGACTCGAGTGTGTAATCTCCTTGTATCGCTTGATCTATAGTGAAATTCGCTACTGCTCTCCCCGTGGACGTAGGTCTTTACGACTGAACCACGTAAATCCGGTGTCTGATTTATTTTCTTTTTTTGTCTATATTTTGTTCGATCGCTCGCCCCATCGCAACAAGTGGTATCAAAGCCAGGCTTGGCTAAGTTGAAGCGAATCGATGGCGACAGAAGAAGTAAAAGTGAAAATTAACAGATTTGATGGGAAGGATTTTAGTTTTTGGAAGATGCAGATTGAAGATTATCTTTACCAGATGAATCTACACTTGCCTTTATTTGGGGAGAAACCAGAGACGATGAAGCAAGCTGATTGGGATTTGCTGGATAGACGAGCTATGGGTGTTATTCGGCTGACGTTGGCTCGTAACGTCGCGTTTAACATCCTGAAGGAGAATACCACTACTAATTTGATGCAAGCCCTGTCGGATATGTACGACAAGCCCTCTGCGATCAACAAGGTCTATTTGATGCGACGTCTGTTTAACTTGAAGATGAAAGAAGGTGCGTCAGTTGTAGATCATATCAATGAATTCAATGTGATTGTTAGTCAATTGAGTTCAGTTGAAATTGATTTTGAAGATGAGGTACGTGCTTTGATTCTATTATCCTCATTGCCTGATAGTTGGAATACTACCGTTACGCTGTTAGTAATTCCTCCGGGTCAACAAGTTTGACGTTTGATGGGGTTCGAGATTTGATTTTAAGTGAGGACATTCGTAGAAGAGAATCTGCGAATCTGTATCTACCGCTCTAGTAGGTGAAAATAGAGGAAGATCCGTAACACGTATGGGTAATGGTAGTACTAATATGAACAGACGTGGTCAATCTAGGACTGCTAATGTTGTCTGTTGGAGTTGTGGCAAGAGGGGGCATCTTAGAAGAGATTGCCTTAAGCTGAAGAATGAAAAGGGTAAGGAAATTATGGTTAATTCTGCAGATAATGTTGCAGCTGTAGCAAATAATGCTGATTATGTCTTGTCTATCGCTGATTATTCATCGTTTGATGGATGGACTATGGATTCTGGCTGTTCTTTTCATGTCACACCAAATAGAAACTAGTTTATCACTTATCAGTGCACGGGTAGTGATAAAGTCCAGTTAGGGAACAACGCTGAGTGCAATGTTGTGGGTGTTGGTGATGTTAAAATCAGAATGCATGATGGTATCGTGAGGACATTGACTGGAGTGAGGCATGTTCCGAATGAAAAAGAACTTAATTTCCTTGGGTGCCCTAGATTCAGCCAAGTTGCGGGTATTCTTCAAAAGGTGGAGTTCTGAAGGTTGTTCGAGGTGCCCTGGTGATAATGAAAGGAATCAAGCACGATGGCCTATATAAACTTCAAGGTGAGACAGTGATAAATTTCACTGCAGAGACGTCGGATGCATCTGTTCAAGAGTCTATTGGCTGCTCGAGGAAGACCTTGGTGTTTATGCCAAGACACAAGTTTAATGCTGATATCAGGATCTTGCAGTCAAAAGCTTTGATCGAGACGGAGACTAGTAAGTCGATCAAGCATGTGCAGACTGACAATAGTATAGAGTTTTGCTCAGAGCTGGTAAATAAATTATGCATGAAAGAGAGCATAGTGAAACACCGCACTAGTGCCAATAAATCACAACAATTTGCAGAATTGGTGAGCAGAACATTACTAGAGATGACCCGAAAAATTATCTCTAGTGCTGGTATGGCTAGGAGATTCCTGGTTGATGTGCTAAGTATGGTAAGCTACCTGGTGAATAGATCCCCATCAACTACTATTGAATGGCGAACTCCTGATGAAGAGGTGTTGTCAGGTAACGTTGCTGATTATTCTGTTCTTAGAATGTTTGGTTGCCCGTGTTATTTTCGAGTGAGTGATGGTAAGCTCGATGGGAGGGCAAGATGCATATTCCATGGCTATGCACAAGGTGAGCGGGGTGATCAGTTGTGGTGCCCAGATATAAATTCACCTGTTAACAGCAGAGAAGTTACCCTTGATGAGTCTCCAATACTTCTGGCTAGGAGTGTTTGTGGCAGTGTTAATACGGATCTGAACGGTGTTCAGCTTGAGGTGGAGTTGCGACCAGAAACTCCTGAGGCAGCGAGTATGAGTACTAGCAAAGTAATCGACACATATGGTGCTCATAGCGAGGTGGAGCCTGTAGAGCCAATGGTTGCTGTAACTGCTGAAATTAACAAGGTACGTATTCGATCTCCTGATAGATATTGATGCAACAATGGTTTTGCTTTATCTGCAGTTAAGAAGGTTGTGTCAGAAAATCCTTGTGAAACAGTTAAAAGTGCATGTGGAGTTGGTATTCTAATGAGGTCCTTAATTATGGCGAAATTCAAGCAATGCTTGAATTTGGATAATATCTGTGGCGGTTGAGCCCATCGAGGGCTATGGGAAAGTAGCAGCAGAGTTTGAATTTTTGTGAAGCGATTGCGACTTGGCTCAAACGCCGAGTCAAGGTGGAGATTGTTAATTTATGACTCGAGTTCGAGATTCATTGGACTTTCGATGGATTTATAAAAGAAGAAATATAAAAATAAAATAGATACGAATCCCTCTTCGGAAATTATGCGGAATCCGAAACTCATGAAGCTCCTAATCTTTCTTTGGCGTGAAGTTCCCCTGCGTGAAGATTAAAAGGTGGTGGGCCCAAGGTCAAAGGTTGACCTTGGGCACACACGCGTATATATATAACAGGATTCACTTTCTTCGTTGGTGGGGGCGTGCGTGGGACGGCTGAAACCAAAACCCTACGTAGAAGCCTCACGAAGCCACACATGATCGTTGTTGATACGAGCATTGAAGCGCCGTTATTCTAGCGAGTGCTTGGCGGGTTTTCGTTTGTGAATTACATCCAAGAAGTGTAGTGTTTGTAGTCGATTAAATCTTGAGGTAAGATTTGCGTGTAATTCCTTCGTGAGATTGAGAAATTATTTTCGAGGAACTTCGGGGCTAAACACTGCGTGCGTTATTGAGTGTAATTGGGCTTGGGAAACAACTGAGAGAGTGTTTAAGTGACTCGAGTGTGTAATCTCCTTGTATCGCTTGATCTATAGTGAAATTCGCTGCTACTCTCCCCGTGGACGTAGGTCTTTACAACTGAACCACGTAAATCTGGTGTCTGATTTATTTTCTTTTTCTGTCTATATTTTGTTCGATCGCTCGCCCCATCGGAACAATGTTCAACATTACCAACAAACAAGCAATTAGATGTCTTAAAGCCTATTTTCCTTTTCTTAGTACCAAGAAGCATAACCCTTGCAAGGCACCCCACATTTTCCAATATTTTAATAGGAAAAATACACTAGAAGTTTTAAAACTCATCACAAAAGTACAATTGAGTTCCAGAATTTTCAATAAATATAATCAAGTCCTAAAATTTACTAAATTTGTGCAATGAAGTTTTTCCGTTAACTCCGTCCAACTTGGTTAACGAAAACTATTGGCATGGTAAAAACATGAAGGATAAGGCTAAAATGTTGAAATATATAGAAAATTCCATAATTCTCTCTTAAGAACAAACAGTCTCACGATCTTTGCAAAGAACCTCTCCTTGTCAATGTGCAAGAAACAGGAAGGAACGTCGGTGTAACAAATTGAACATATATACTGAGAAGCAAACGGATGTGCTGACGCTGTCGATAGATTTGGAAAAAGAGAAGCATGTGCAGTTTACCATGTTCATTAGCTCTCCAGATGTTACTGAAGATATCTTGTATAAGATGCACTTGACAGAACTTTAACTACGAAAATAAAATAACTCCTCTTAACACCCCTTGGGATTTTCTGAAAATGATGGAACGCCCAACTCAGAAGTCCAACAAGTTGTATAAACAACGGAACCTGAACAGCGAATAGGTTTCCGAAGATGTTGGTAATTTAAAATACTGCTGGTAAGAAAAGTTAATTCAGGATTTTAGCAACGTCCAAAAGAATTGGTAAATGACCAACTCCTCTAGAATTGTACGAGGACGGTTAGCGATTTAGCAACACTATAATAAGTTTATCATCAATCTATTTAATTAACAACTTGCCAACTTCTTTGAAACTTTACTAACGCGGTCAGTAAAATGCCAGTATTTTACCAACATCGTAATAAATTAATAATAAGTCACTGACTTCTTTTAAATTATATAAGCCTGAATTTACTATCTTCCTAATAAATAAGTAAATTACCAACTTCGTTAAAATTTTACAAGTACAGTTAGTAGATTGCCAATGTAATAATGAATTTATGTGATTTTACTTTTTACTTCCTTACAATTAATTTTTTTTAGAACCACTCCTTCGCAAGCCTGTGGCGAATGTGACATTTGAAGCCCGATAACCTAGATTGACCCAAACTTGTTCTTCTTTTTTTTTTGGGTCAGTCATACTCTACTCCTATTCTAACTCTCATTTTCAAACTTTTGTCCCCGCCTCATCATTGCATTTTAGCCGAAACCCACTCTTGAAACTAATTCGTCCCCACCCCAACCCTCCTGAGAAAGTGGGGATTCGAACCCCTCGCCTCTCCCTTCCAAGTTGGAAGGGTGACCACTGGAGTAAACCCCAGTGGTTACCTAAACTTGTTCTTCAAAAAGTGTAAAAAAGAACCTCGTGATTGTCCACCAAAAGTTAAATATTTTCCAACTTTTAAAAGGTAATGAAAATTTTAATATGAATCTAACCGTCGACATCTATATATTGACTATATTCCAGGCGTTACAAGCTAAAAAAGCCAAAGTACGTCGCCACAAGATTTAAATTGAGCAAGAGGAAAAACGTAAGAGTCTATCTAGACATGCCCCTAGAGAATTATGAGAAGTGAAGGCTAGAGAAACAACAATATATGGTCTTGTTTCAGGCGTTACAAAGAAATCAAACACATCCTAAGTAACTCCTGCAATTTAGCGATTTCTATTACCATATGATTGTTAAGCAATAAAAGATGGCATCACTCGACGATTGTTTCTCCACTCTTTCATGATTACTATTGTCAGTTGCTTCCTAAATTCATGGTTCCAATTTCTAATCATTATGTCATTTTAATCCCTTTTTGGATTTTTGGCTCTACTTATTGGCGGTGGTGTCAATTTCATCCTTCATTGTTGTCTCTCTAACGATTGTATCCAAAATCGTCGGCTCCAACACTCCCTTGAAGATTATTTTGATCGTAACCTTTTGTCGACCTGATCAATCCTAGTCATCTACTCCTTTGCTTTGAGACTCACTTATTTCCGCTCATATTTCTCAACTAGTTTTCGCGTCAATCATAACCTTCAACACTTAACAGATTTTGCCTCTTTAGCGTCTTGCTTTGTCTCATCAAATCTGAGTTCATGATCAAAAGACTTGGACGTCTTTTTGGTGTCAATGGATTTTTGGCAAAAGGCTAGAGAAAAGTCATATCAATCGATCTTTTCTAAAGGACAAAATTAAGAAATGATCAAATAAATCTACGTCCCAAGTACTTTGCTGAGCAAAAGTTATGATCATCCTAGGTGAACAGTTGAAGTGGATTTTTAACTGAAGTACCTTGGCAGCTACCTTTCTATCGCTTAATTAATACATTAATTTGTACGTCGAAATGGTCGAAACCAACCACTGGCCATGGGGGATATTTGTTGGATCCTCAACCACGTGCTGTTAGGACAATTTATGACAAGGTGTAGCTACCCCGCTGTACTTTTGTTTTGGGGTATCACATGCTGTAAATGTACCTTCTATCCAACTTAAGTTATTGCCGATTCGGTGGTTGCAAGTATGCCACGTTTCATTGTGTTATTTGACGTTTATTTTTGATGTCGTATTTCAATGTGTCTGATCTGCTTTTGCTATAAATATTGTAGGGTGAGATAATTACGGATGTGGCCCATGAACTGGTCAGCCCCCTCGTGTTTCATGCTAGCAAGGACAAGTTCAAGGGAAAATTTGGAAAATTTTCGAAGTTGGATAATTTCTATAACTGTTGGCAAATTTCAAATGTTCTTGGTGGAAAAAGTACGGTCAGTAACTTAATTATCCGGTATTTCGCAAATAACTTTATTTCGTGAATAACTTACCAATAAATACTATTTAGAATGTACTCACTACCAAATAACTTCTTGGGACATAACTTCCTTTGCACTCCTCTCGGTCAACCTCGCACACATTCACACGAGCGCTCTGTGTTTGTTCTTTTCTTGCGTACACATAGCACGACAAACAACCTCGTTAGTGTCTTTATGTTATTTGTTGGCATGTGTCTGCTCCTTTATACTGCATCTGCCTATGCTTTTAGGAAGGGGAAAATAACTCCTCTTTTCATTGAGGCAGGGGGCTGGATGGAGGAAACTTGAATAAGGGTCAATTAAGCTTAAATCAGACAAAGCAATTAATGTCCGTAGAGAACGGAGAAACAGGAACCAGAGGCCTCTTGAGAGACCACTAGCGAAACTGGATAGGTGGTTTCCTGTCGAAACATAAGTAGAACGAATGCTTTCCTAGCTGAGATTTGGACCTTAGGAGACGGAATTCAACTTATTATTGCGAATAGGGATATTCATTTGCATTGTTAGAGATAATTAGAGATTTCTTTAAGGCTACATTTGATCGTCTGAATTTCTAATCGGAATAGGACTGGATAGAATAGGATATGAAATCCTTGGATTTTTTTTATATCATGTCCATTATTTAAATAGATCGCAAGATTAAAGTCGAGATAGATTCACATCATATCATATATTTTTTTTTTATATAAACGGATATCATTGTAAATGAACTTAAATGTTCATAAACAGCAATGTTGAAAATCTTTCATAACACTATTCCTTAATTTATTTTTATTTTATTTTTCCTCTTTTTATATTATTTTCTTTATTATTTCTTTAATCCCCTTTCATCATTCTTTAATAAAACTTTATCAAATAGTAAATTGTACTAACATACCTAAAATAAAAAAATACCTTAAATATATAATAAATATAAATATATAATTTATAGATTGAATGTTTATTATAAGATAGAATTAAAGTTGAATATATAAATTAAAATAAGATTAATTAAAAATATTTTTTTACTTTTTATTTCTTATTTCTTAAATTAGAATTCAAATATTATTTATATTGAAATATAATTTCAATTTTGTTAATTTAATAAGTTTGTTATTCGAGAAAAATAACTTTCATATTATGAACATTAGAAATCTTATCCACCTTTATCCCACTTCCCCCATAAGATAATTTTGTGCAGTCTATATCCCCTTTATATCCGACTCTATCCTATCCTTAGTGAGTACCAAACATAAGATATGATAAATTATATCTTATCCCGAATTTTATCCCAACTGCCAAATGCAGCCTAAGATAATTTCTTAGCCTGGCCCCTTTTTCTTTTCTTCTATCCTCTTTCCACCGGTGCAGGCCGGCCCATCTTGTCATTCTTCCCCACCCCCCAGCTTGGCCCGTTCTCCCCTTCTCTCCTGTGCCTGGTTTTGGACAATGCCTCGACGGCGAACGACGTGCGATAAATGTCGCGCGGTACAACTGGCCTAGGCAAAGCTAGCAGCAACTGGCGACACTGCTTAAAAGGGAGGAGAGGTTGGACCAAAAGGGGGTGTCCTTCAGGTGAAAAATCCAGAGAGAGAGAGGGAGTGATCCGACGAGAGAGCCACAAGCAAGAGCGAGTGAAGAGAGTCAGAGGGAGAGACCGTCGGCCATCGCCGCCAACTACCCGCCACCATGCCTCCTTTCCCACACCGAAGCTCTTGTAAGCCTCGACCCCATTTTGGCCACGTTCTCAAGCGTGTCGGGGCGGATTTCGCGGTCGTTTGGCTCACGCGAGCTCCGGCCCCAACCATCCTTTCTCCAGCTACTATGTGTGTCATTGTTTGTTTGTCGAGAGTTCCGTTGAGAATCCCAGTTGAAGTTGAGCCATAAACCTCATGATTCGTGAGCCCCCTTCACCCATTCGACGAAATGCTTAGCGAGATCTAGTTATCATGCTCCCGTTTTTGGCCGAAATCGAGTCGTCCATGCACGCCGTGATCTATGGGAATATTCCAATGGTGTTGGGCAACCTTGGGCGTTGGCCGTGTAGTCGTTCGCCACTTTTCCATCGTCGCTGTAGTTTGTTCGGTATTTGGCCGTGGTGTGTCTCTCGGCGGCAGGCGGGAGGTCAGCTGACGAGTGGCGTTCGGAGTGGACGACGCTGGGTGGTAGTTCGGCGGTGTCCTGAGCGCTGGCGAGGGCTTGTCTAAGTGGCGTCAAACATCTTTGATAGTATTTAATCACATTTTTATTTAATGTTATGATCCTTGTCTAAGTGACCCAAAGAAAACTCCCTCGGATTATCTGAATATGATCCAGACCATCATGAAGTGGCCGAACTCATAAGTCCAACAATTTGGATAGTGGGCCTAAAATTTGACACATTTCTGAGTTAGGTTTACGAAGATGTTGGTAATTTTAAATATATACATATCCAACACATTTTTTGAGCACCATGGTGAAAATCATTTTTTTAACCTCTTTTCACTTTTCATTTCACCGACAACTCAAAAAACCTTGCAAAAGTGTGGATTGCGCTAATGTGACCTTCACGTAAAAGAGATAGATGAACATCTTTATCTCATAAGTTGAGAACATTGTCATCCTCAATTATTAAAAATTTTAGGGTTAATACCCTGAAAAACCCCAAATTGGTATATCTCGTGACAAATTTACCCCAAACTATTTTTTTTGACCATGAAAAATCCCAAACTGGTACACGCGCGACAAATTTACCCCAACCGACCATAAAAAACCCTAAACTTGTACATTTATGACAAATTTACCCTCAAACTAATTTATTCAACCACAAAAAACCATAACCTGGTAAATTTGTAACAATTATACCCTTCATTAAATTGGATTAATACCACAAAAAAATCACAAAAAGTGTAAATTGTAACAAACGAAGTGTAAAATCTTAAATTAATATACCAATTAACTGTCACGTGTCATTTAACTTAATTAAAATTTAACGAAAACTAACAAAGGGTAAATTTGTCATTAGTATATCAGTTTGAGGTAAATTTGTCAAAGATATACCAGTTGGGGGTTTTTGGTGGTCAAAAAAATAATTTGGGGTAAATTGGTCACAAGTGTACCAGTTTAGGTTTTTTTTTATATTAATCCAAAATTTTATATGCATTTAGCTTGATATGAGTATTTTCAAAAGCTCAATATCAGAATTTGTTTCTTTAAAAAAAATAATTAAGTGAATAGGGAATTTATTTAGTCTTTGAGAAAGTGAGAAAAATGGGGAGGTTAAAGATTTAGATGGAAAGTCAATCACTGAAATTAACTCATATTTGGGGAAAAAATAGATAATGAGGGAACGTTTTTCGTGTGCACCGCGGGAGGAGGGCACGTATGAAAGTGTGAAACCATGAATGTATGAAATTATTGAGGGCTCTTCCCAAGTTGTACACATGTCACGAAAAAGGAAGGAGAGAGGATACTTCAGGAGAGGTGTGGACACGGCCGTGGACTCTTGGTCAACTCTTATTCCACTGATCCTCTAAGATATCATATTTCTAGATTCCTGTACAAATCAATCGTTTCCACCTTTATGTACCGAGAAAAAAAAAGAAAAAAAAAACTTTATGCATTTTTTCACACTTTAATCTATGTCCCAAAGCCCCACTCGTCATCCCAAGTCACTTTTCAACCCATGTGCATATGGGAGATAGTGAGCATCTAGGTACACTGTAACTACCGAAAAGTAATGACTGACAAAAGTAGAACTGGACAATAATACCAAGCAAATGGCCGACAAAAGATGTCATTGCATTCAAGAGTGCCGCCAAAGTTCGGGTTATATGGTCATTTGGGATGCGTTTGTAACGTTTCTATCTCGCCAATAATTTCTTATGAAAAATACTTTCTGAACAAAAAATACATTTGATAATTGTTCAAAATTTATATTCTCAAAACACAAATGCATTTGCTAGAATTCCTAATTTTTTTATTTCTTTTAAATTTTTAAATACTTTTATTATATTTTTCTTGTTTTTCTCTTTTTTTCTTTCTTTTACTTTTATAGCCGGTCATTGGCCACGACGGTGACCGGCAGCCGCTGGGCAAGATCCCACATCCTTGTCAAACCTGGCCTAGCCAAGGCAAGCCTTGGCCTCACTAGACCTGGCAAGGCTTGCTTGGCCAAGCCTCGCCAGGCCACCAGCAGGGCTAGACCTCACCCAAGTAGCGTGAGGTTGGTCTCATCCTGGCCTGGCAAGGCCGAGCCTCATCATGGCTATTCAAGGCTCGGCCTCCCCTTGGTTAGGCGAGGTCGACCTCGCTTAGATCTGGCGAGGCTGAGCTCACCCAACCACTAGCGAGGCTTGGCATCATTGGGGCCAATGACGCTCCAGCAAGATCGCTGTCCATGGCCTAGGCCAACAACTGACCAAAAGGAAGAAGAAGAAAAGGGAAGAAGAGGAAAAATGAGAAAATGAGAAAAGAAATTGGAACTAATTCTAGTAATTATTCTCGATAGCAAGAAGTAATTTTTTTTCTATTTCTTAATTTTGTTCCAAATCTATTCCGGGAACAAAAAAATAGATTTTTGTTCCAGGAAATAAAAATTTTACCATATAAATTTTTGTTATTTTTCGTTCCGGAAAACAAAAGAATAGAAATAGCTATAGCTCTTCCAGGTTGATTACCGAATAAGGTCTTTATTGCCTCTTCTCTAAAGTTTGTATGACATCATTAGCTTACATCCTCAAGAGAAAATCCTGTACATGGATTATGAGACTTGATAGAGTGTCTCACCACGAAAAGACACGGAAGAAATAGAGAGAGGGCTTTAATATCTGAGCTTTGCCCCATGGTTCGATAAAAAGAGCTTCAAAGCATTTCCACTCCCTCACAATGGCACCCTAGTTATTTCGGTTTTTGATGCTGATCGGAAGATTTGCGAAAAATGAGTAATAATAATTGCTAATATCATTTATAAAAATAAATTGAATGCAAAATGTTTTTGTCGTCCGCAAAAATGATTAAGCATAAATTATTATTGATGATGAAAATATTTTCTGTCTATTAATTTTTCTAAATGACATAAATAACCATTTTTCCAAAAATGTTATCTAAATCACTCATTTTCTGCAAAATGAACACACCCAAAGAGTTGCATCATTTTCAATCTGTCTAATTCGGGTTAGGTGTTTTTTTTTTTCTTCTATGTCTAGTGTTTTATGATTAATAGTTTTATGTCAACGTGAGCCTTCCAAATTTGAGATAATGCCTATGTGGCATTGGGCATCATCTCAAGAAGATGATATTGGATATTTACTGAAGGTTTTGGTTTCCACCTTAAATTAAGACAACCCTTCCCTTTGACGAAATAAGGTCTGAGTTTTGAGTACCCGGTTTTATGGCATCTTTTCAAAAATGACCTTCCTTAGCAAAAATTGCTTCAGAGCAAGTTAAAAAATCATTATCAACAAGATAAATATTAAAATCATTCCTAAAAATTTTTTTGTCCTTGGTCTTTTATTCCTTCTCAATTCGTCATTTGATTTTTCAATATCATTTGTCTGAAGAGGTGCATGAGAATTAATATCAGTTCTTAACGGAAAAATATGCTAAAAAATTATCCATTCTTTGTCTCAACGTTGTATTGTTATCAAGCACATCACTTTTTAGTAGGGAAAATGAACTATTATATTCAACATAACCAACAAACATGCAATCGATGTCTTAAAGCCTTTTTTTCTTTTATTAGTACCAAGAAGCATAACCTTAGCAAGGTCACGCCATCCCCACTTTCAAATATTTTAATAGGAAAAGTGCACTTGAAGTCTTAAAACTCGTCACAAAAGTGCAATTAAATTTTAAAAACATCAATAAGTATAATTAAATCCTAAAACTTATCAAATCGTTACAATCAAGTCTTTCCGTTAACTCCATCCAATTTGGCAAATAGAAAATATTGGCGTAACTAAAATAGGAAGGATAAGGCTAAAATGATGTTATTTGGGTTCAAATCTAATTTTTTTAATCTAAATATTATTTAAATAAAATTTAAAAATAATATAAATTTATATAAAAAGAGGGGAAGGACAACAAAATCAATCAAGGGCCTATAGGGCCCTCATCGTCAATGCCCCACCATCGCTAGAATGGGCTAGCGATGGTGGGGCAAAGGTTGGCCATGATCGCCGACTCGTCTTGCCCTAGCTAGTGGCTAGCAACCCTAGCTATCAACCACTTATGATACATTTCATTCAATTGAGTTAAACTAGCATATATATTTCCTTTGTTTTCAAAACCTTTTGAAATGTAGGGGATTGTTAAATATTTCAATAGTTTTGGAATATTTAAAGCCATTGTTTTGTAACAGCTTTAATATAAGTTATGACCATCATCAATTTGTCATAGTTTTGCCCGCCATCAATTTGTGAAGGATTTGTAATATGACAAGTACAGTAGGAGTGCCATAACTTTCGTACAACACTCACTTGAGTGCCATAACTTTTTTTTTTTTTTTTGGTTCACTTAAGTGACACAAATTTTAAAAAATTAATTGCTTAAGTGTCATTGACAATTTGTCTCATTGGAAAATTCACCACTGGCCTCACCTAGATTTCATGAGGACCTTTGCACCCTTGCCCACGGCAAGCGAGGCTGCCATGGCCTTGGGGGAGGTTATTGTGGCCTCATCGGCTGCAAGAGAGGTGGTCTCGTCACGAAGGTCCTCGCCTGCATCTATCAATGGCCTCACCTAAGTTCTTCATGGCCCCATTGGACAAGGGCGAGACCTTTGCGGTTGGCACACAAGAAAAAAAAAAAAAAGGAAAACAAAATAAGGAAACTAAAAAAATTCATAATTAAAATATATTTTTTTAAATTAATAAAAATTCATGTGGGATAATTTGCCAAAGGTGGCACTTAAATAATTGATTTTACTTTGATGTGGCACTAAGCAAAAACAAAAATTATGACATTAAAGTGAGCAATATATAAAAGTTATAACACTCCTACTACACTTGTCCCCATTTGTAATAGTTTTCAATTTAACGCAAGAAATGATGATGGAAAAACAGCTTTCTCTTTCATTTATTGTTTTTTTTTTTTTTTTTTTGGTAAGAAGTAAGAATATTATAACTTTAGAACCAAAGAGTTACCCAAAGGCACAATAAACAACCGACTCCAAACATGCACTCAAATTGACACAGGCATCAGACTGAGTGGACGGGAGGCGGAGGGGTTGCATAGGAAAAAAGAAACAAATGCAGCAAAAGGCCAAACACGACGGCCAAAAGAAAAGAACAGGCAAAAGCCAAAAGCCCGGGAACCACAGCCTTCCAAAATGAGGAGAAGGGGGAGGGGAATAACCCGGCAGCAACCGAAAGAAAAACAAAACAGAGCAGCCTTGCGAAGGGAGAGCAGGACGCATTTTCAACAACAGCAGCATCTCGCAGCGCAAGGGAGACAGGCCAGGATGGGGACCCTGTGTAGAGACATCAGGAAAAAGGGGTGTACCCAAAAGCATAAATGAAAGAGATTAGATCTCCGCCGTTCCGTCTGTTGATCTAATCTCTTTCATTTATTGTTGCTCCAAACATAATTCAAAAAACACATACAAAAGCAAGACATCTTTACTCTTCTTCTTATTTTTCATTTCTTTGTTGGGATTAACATACAAATTTGTTGTTCATGTTCCCTCTATTATTTAGTGCAGAGTAAAGAGCAATGTTTGTTCTATTTCGAGATGATAGTCATTAGAGTTGGTTGTACTGAGTTTTATACTCTGAAATGCAAAATTATCCCGCAGGATGCTGCTTCCACATCTCAAACGGTATATCTCATTTTATATTCTCCAACTTTTTTTTACAACAATAAGAACTTACCGACACTATTAAGAATTCACTAACTTCCAAATAAGTTGTTGGATTATCACATCTTTCGAAAAAAATTGCAAGCATCGTAAGTAGATAATCATCACTATAATATATATGTCAACATTTTAGTAATCTATTAATTTATCAACTTCTTTGAAGTGCTACTCTCATGTTGCCGCAAACTTTATGATGTTCAATGATAGTAGCATTCCCACTTCGAATGGACCAAAAAAATCATCATTAACATGACCCCAAGGCATTTGAGCCTTCCTTTGATACCAAGTAAAAATTGAAGCAAGGGTATAGACAAAGGAAAGGGTGGAAACCAAAATTTTCAATGCACATTCAGTTTAATTTTTGATAAAACAAAAAAATTTCTCAAAGGGGTTACCAAGGCCACATACACCATATCTCACTTTTGATGTCCGAATATGGTGGACTGCAAATGAGCCGACTCTCTCTCTCACATACAGAAAAACAACCCTCGAGGTCGGGGTGCCATTGTTGGGCTAGTTGAATTACCGGGATGCCATTGTTGGTCCGTGCAGATGCCTTGTCCCTATCTCTTCCATCTTTTCATGCGAGACGACTGGCAAGTGTCAGAATCCATGTCAAGACGCGACCCGGACTTTCCTCTTGAGGATGTAAGCAATGACGTCATACAAACTTTGGAGAAGACGCAAGAATGTCACATCACTATGGGGGAGGAACTTTGGCAACATCCCTTCACTTCCATGACATCTTTAAGTCGCCCAATGCGACTTGATTAGGAGTTGTAATAGGTGCCATAACTTTCGTATAACACTCACTTGAGTGTCATGACTTCCTTTTTTGTCACAGTTTTGCCCGCCATCAATTTGTGAGGGATTTGTAATAGGACACGTACATTAGGAGTGTCATAACTTTCATACAACACTCACTTGAGTGTCACAACTTTTTTTTTTTTTTTTTGTTCACTTAAGTGACACAAATTTTACAAAATCGATTACTTAAGTGTCATTGATAATTTGCCTCATTGGAAAATCCACCATTGGCCTCACCTAGATTTGATGAGGATCTTTGCACCCTTGCCCAGGGCAAGCGAGGCCGCCATGGCCTTGGGGGAGGTTATTGTGGCCTCACCGGCCGCAAGAGAGGTGGCCTCATCACGAAGGTCCTCGCTTGCATCTATTAATGGCCTCGCCTAAGTCCTTCATGGCCCCATTGGACAAGGGCGAGGCCTTTGTGGTAGGCATGCATAAAAAAAAAACTAAAAAAATTCAAAATTAAAAAATATATTTTAAAATTAATAAAAATCCACGTGGGACGATTTGCCAAATGTGACACTTAAATAATTGATTTGACTTTGATGTGGTACTAAGAAAAAAAAATTATAACATTCAAGTGAGTGTTGTACTCCTACTATGCTTGTCCCGATTTGTAATAGTTTTCAAATTAACGCAAGAATTGATGATGGAAAAGCGGCTTTCTCTTTCATTTATTGTTGGTCCAAACATAATTCAAAAAAGACATACGAAAGCAAGAACATCTTTACTCCTCCTTATTTTTCATTTCTTTATTGGGCTTAACATACAAATTTGTTGTTTATGTTCCCTCTATTATTCAGTGCCATGGCCTGAGAGGATGGTCACTAGATACGGTTGAACCGAATTTTATATTGCGAGATGCAAAATTATCCTAAAGGAGGATATTTCCACGGCGTGAACAGTATATCTTACTTTCATATTCTTCAACTTTTTTTTTACAACAATAACAACTTACCAACACTATTAAGAATTTACTAACTTCCAAATAAATTGATGTATTATCAAATCTTCTGAAATTCTTTTTTTGCAAGCATCGTAAGTAGAAAATCATTACTATAGTAAAAATGTCAACATTTTAGTAATTTATTAATTTATCGATTTCTTTGAAGTGCTATTGTCACATTATCACAAGCTTTAGAATGTTCGATCATATCACTGTTCCCAATTTGAATGGACTAAAAAAATTCATCATTAGCATGATCATGAGGCATGTGAGTCTAGCTTTGATACCATATAAAAATTGAAGCAGGGTATAAATAAAGGAAATGGCATAAACTAATTTTTTTAAATTTTTGACACAATAAAAAAATCTTCTTGAGATAATGCTGAGGCCACATGCACAATAATGTCCGAATTCGGTGGACCGAAAATGAACTGACTCTCTCTCACCGAGAAACCACCCTCGAAGTTAAACAGTACAGGGGTGCCATTGTTAGGCTAGTTGATAGGTTTTCGGTCACTCTCTCATATCTTCCGTGTAGTTGCCTTGTCTCTAGACTCTATCCCTTCCATCTTTTCATGCTTAGACCACCTAGCAAGTGTAATAATTCATGTCAGGACGGGACCCGGACTTTCCTCTTGAGGATGTAGGGGCTGTTTGGTTCAACTTTGGGGAAATGGTTTTGCATTTCCCCAAGTATCTTCATAAGAATGGGCATTTGGTGAATGCTGAAGTGTTTGGAAACTTTTATTTTGATGTAGCATTTTGTAAAATAGCTTTGAGGTGAAAAGAAAAAGGAAAAAAAGAAAAGGAAAAAGGAGGAGGAGATGTTGACGCAGAGGAGGAGCGCGAGTGGGAGGGAATCGGAGAGTGGGGGAGGCGGCCGGTGGCTGTGGTGGGGGAGGCGGCTGGTGGCTGTGGTGGTGGGGAGGCGGCGGGTCGCGCCACCCACGCACCGCCGTCCTGTGGGTCGCGCGGCCTCAGGGTAACCGGATCTAGCCGGCTGAGCACCGCTCAACCTGTCGCGTGGGTCGTGCGACGCCGCCTGAGGCCGCGATCCACGCGACGGCGGTGCGTGGCCACCGGATTTGGGCGGCTGAGCGGCATGGGTCGCGCAACGCCGCCTGAGGCCGCGACCCACGCAACGGCGATGCGTGGCGACCGGATCTGGTCGGCGAGCACCGCTCAGCTCGTCGCGTGGGTCGCGCGACCCAGGCGATGCCGCTGAGGTCGCGACCCACGCGGCGGTGGTGCGTGGCCACGGCGGCGTGTGGCGACGGCCGTGCGTGGCCACAGCGGCGTGTGGCGACGGCCGTGCGTGGGCGACCAGCTCCGGCCGGTTGAGCTCCGCCGGCTTTGGTCTTGAAGAAATAAGGAAGACGAGGAAGATGATGAACAGTTAATTTTTTAGGGTAAAACAAGAAAACTAAATTATTAGTGAGGGCAATATTGGAAGAAAAAAAAATTCATTAAACCCCCCCTCAGCCTTCCGAAAATGCTGAATGCCCAAAGTCTCCACCGCTTTGGGCCAAAGATTCTGAGAAAGATTCCAAATGCCAACATTCCCCCAAATATGGCTCCAAATGCTGAACCAAACAGTTGAAATTTTTCCCAAGGGGCTTTCGGGGCTAAAAGCCCCTTGGGAATGCTGAACCAAACAGCCCCGTAAGCAATGACGCCATAGGAACTTTGGAAGGCAGAAGAATGTCACATCATTTCGGGGGAGGAACTTTGGCAGCATCCTTTGACTTCAATGACATCTTTGAGTCGCTAAATGTTGGGTCAAAAAGTTATTGTCCAAAAACGTCCTTTGCGTCACATGTGTACGTTAGGAGAAGACGCTAGAAGAAGACGCAAGAATGTCACATCATGTCGGGGGAGGAGCTTTCGCAGCATCCTTGACTTCAATGACATCTTTAAGTCGCCCAAAGTTAGGTGAACAGGTTGTTCCAAAAAAAAAAAATGTTAGGTGAACAGGGTGTTGTCCAAGAGACGTCCCTTGCGTCACATGTGCACGGTTAGGAAGAAATGGTACTCAATGATTTCATACATCATTGCACTTTTACAGACATGTCTCTGCACCACCATGCATGTGAAAAACGTTCCATCTTTTTTATTTTTAATTATGAGCTAATTTCACAATTTTTTTGGTCGAGGCTAATTTCACAATTAACTTTCTGTCTAAATTTGTATCATTTCCATTTTCCTTTTTTTTTTTCAGAGATAACATACATTCCATATTCAGGAATTATTTTTTCTTAGAAAAAATTTGTGATATTAAGCTTTTAAGAATACCTAGGTCAAGCTAAATGTGTAAATTATTTATTGACTAAGTATCACAATGTTATAATTTTATGAGGTAAAATTAAAGATGTCAATGTATCTTTTTTAACGAGAAGGGAATATATTTTGAATTGGAGATGAGAAGCAAAGAAAAAAAGAGCAGAAGAGAAAAATTGTCCCGAATTATTTTTCTTAGAAAAATTTGTGATATTAAGCTTTTGAGAATACCTAGGTCAAGCTAAATGTGTAAATTGTTTATTGACTAAGTATCACGATGTTATAATTTTATGAGGTAAAATTAAAGATGTCAATGTATCTTTTTTAACGAGAAGGGAATATATTTTGAATTGGAGATGAGAAGCAAAGAAAAAAGAGCAGAAGAGAAAATTGTCCCATATTGCTTAGAAAGTACGGATCTAACGACAGTGAATGAAAATATTACAGATATATATATATATATATATATATATATATATATATATATATATATGTATGTATATTACATACATCGACATCATAAAAGATTTCTTATACATATAATTTCATAATGTAAATATGAACCTATATATAAATTACATGCAAAAATAAAATTTGATTATGATCATTATCTAAAATTTGTTTGTGCAAAAAAAAAAAAATTGCATCACCATTGTACAATATGAAAGCACTTTGAAGAGGATACATAATAAGGAAAATTTCAAGTAAGGGCGTGAAGTACGCTCATTTTCTCAAATAAGAGTTTGGAGTAGCCATGTCAATCTCAAAGAAAGACTTAAAGTAATTATATTTATTTCAAATAAGAGCCTAACCTCACCGGCTTACCAATCGACAAAAAATTATGACTGACTAAAGGTATTTTCATCAAAACACAATTTAAATTTATATCAAATTAGAATTTTTCCTAATAATTAAAAAATTTAAACTTAAAAAAAAAAAAGCAGGAGGGAGCCCTCCCTCCTGTCTTTGTTCTTTTTTTAATAAAAATTAGCTTGTTTTTTTATGGAAAAAAAAAGATAAAATTGCCCTTATCAAATAGTGAGTCGAAGATCCTTATCTAAAACAAAATTCATTTCAAATTTTTATTTGAGAAAAAAAAAAGACTTCTTTATCCGAGAAAATGAGCGACTTTAGGTATTTATTTGGAATTTTCCCTATATAATAGATACACGGTCATTGTAAGTCTTTTTTACACAAATAATCTTAGGATGAAAACATAAACTATTTATGAAATATATCTACATGAATATGTGTGATTCTATCAAAACCAGCTTATGTAAAGAAACTATGACAATGTTAATGCGGTGATTAAAAAATTTATTAACATATGTTGTTTGGAAAGAAGGGGATTGTGGAAGAATAATTGAAGGAGGGGATAAAAAGGAAGGGCAATGCTGTGATTTTGGCACTTTTGAGTGGCCAATTCCACAAGTTTTCTGCCAACAGGAGTGATCCAGAAGCGTGGACAGCACGCAATAATCGAACAGCTGATACTAAACCACTTGAATCCAATGACTGAGGAGAAACATGAGAAAGTAGTCAAGCGCAAAAGCCCGTGATTGCAGAAATGGCCCTCGCTCCACTTTTTTCTTGGCTTCCAAACAATTATCTCATCAATGAATCATCATCGAGCATAAAATTTTGGACGTGGAAAACTGAATATTAGAAAATGCAAATATCTCTATTTTATAAGTCATTGTGTGTGTTATAATTGTATGCAGGTTACAAGACCCTATTTCTCGCTCACAATTTAAAGAAAACTTTTGTAAGTTAAAAAGAGAAATGACCGACTTCATCAATTATTTTTGGTATGTCCATTAAATAACTATTAAGATCGACTCTCAAAAATATATATAAATATATGTATGTTATTTCCATATATCTTTATTCGTTAATGGCCACAAGAGAGGTGGCCTCACTATGAAGGCCCTAGCCTGCAGCTATCAATGGCCTCACCTAGGGCCTTCGCGGCCCCATTGGCCAAGGCTGAGGCCTTTGCACCCAGTGCACCAAAAAAAAAAAATAATAATAAAAAGGAAAATAAAAATATAAACTAAAAAATTCAAAAATTTAGTAAAATTCAATTTTTTCAAAAATGCAAAAAAAAAAAAAAAAAGAAATGCATAAATGACGATTTACTTCCACTCAAATGATTGATTTTATTCCGATGTAGCACTTAAGTAAGCAAAAAAAAAGTTATAACATTCAAGTGATTGTTATACGAAAGTTATAGAAGTTTCGTTGAACTTGTCTTGATTTGTAACAGTTTTCAATTTAATGCAATAATTGATGATAGAAAAATGGCTTTCTCACCCACCCCATGGTGGACAAGATGGTTTGCGCCTCGCCCCTCAACCAGCAGGAAAGAGGTTCGAAACTTCTCGCCCCCATTGCACAACTCACCTACGGCCTGTGGGAGGTGGGTCCCTGTGGGTTGCCCTGGGTTTACGCCACCAGCTACCGGCTGTACGGCGATTCCCAGGTCACCAAAAAAAAAGAAAAAAAAAAGAAAAATGGCTTTCTCTTTCATTTATTGTTACTCCAAACATAATTCAAAAAACACATATAAAAGCAAGAACATCTTTACTCTTCTTCTTATTTTTCATTTCTTTGTTGGGTTTAACATACAAATTTGTTGTTCATGTTCCCTCTATTATTTAGTGCAGAGTAAAGAGCAATGTTTGTTCTATCCTGAGAGGAAAAGTCGTTAAGAATTGGTTGTACTGAGTTTTATACTTGGAGATGCAAAATTATCCTAAAGGACGATGCTTCCATGTCTCAAACGATATATCTCATTTTATATTCTCCAACTTTTTTTTTTTTTACAACAATAATAACTTACCAACACTATTAAGAATTTACTAACTTCCAAATAAGTTGCTTGGTTATCAAATCTTTAGAAAATTTTTGCAAGCATTGTAAGTAGATAATCATCACTATAGTATATATGTCAACATTTTAGTAATCTATTAATTTATCAACTTCTTTGAAGTGCTACCCTCACATCGCTACAAGCTTTAGAATGTTCAGTGATAGTAGCGTTCCCACTTTGAATGGACCAAAAAATTCATCATTAGCATGACCATGAGGCATTTGAGCCTTCCTTTGATACCAGGTAAAAATTGAAGCAAGGGTATAAACAAAGGAAATGGTGTAAACCAAATTTTCAATGCACATCCAATTTAATTTTTGACAAAACAAAGAACTTTCTCGAGGGGTTACCGAGGCCACATACACCATATCTCACTTTTGATGTCCGAATTTGATGGACTGAAAATTAGCCAACTGTCTCTCTCACACACAAAAAAACAACCCTCGAGGTCCATAAACAATCACTGGGGTGCCATTGTTGGGCTAGTCGAAAGGTTTAATACAATTACTGGGGTGCCATTGCTGGTCGTTGCAGGTGCCTTGTCCCTATCTCTTCCATCTTTTCATGCGAGATGATTAGCAAGCGTCAGAAGGCATGTCAAGACGCGACCCAGACTTTCCTCTCGAGGATGTAAGCAATGACGTCATACAAACTTTGGAGAAGACGCAAGAATGTCACATCACTCCGGGGGTGGGGAGGAACTTTGGCAGCATCCCTTGATTTGAATGACATCTTCTTTAAGTCGCCCCATGCGAGGCCAAAACGGCGTTGTACAAAGGACGTCGTTTACTCAATAATTTCATACATAGTTGCACATTTTCGGACATGTCCGCAAGTGTACGTTCCATATTTGTTTTCTTTAAATATGAGCCGATTTCATTCATAAACTTTCAATCTAAATTTTTATCCTCCCCATTTTCCTAGCCTTTTCAGAGATAACATCAATTTCATATTCGGCCACTTATCTTTTCTTGGAAAAAATGTTTGATGTTAAGCTTTTACCCACGTCAAGCTAAATGTAAATAAAAATTTTATTGATTGTGGATGCCGATGTTCTAATCTAATTAGGTAAAATTAAAAATTTCAATGTATCTTTTTTAACGAGAAGGTCACACCAATGCAATTTAGATTCAAATTGTGTCAAGAAGACGTATTGAATTGATGATGATAATTGAAGAAGAGAGAGGTGAAGAGAAAGATTTTCCTTTACTGCTTAGAAAGTACTAATCTAAGGCAATGAATAAAAATATTACAGATATATACATACATACATACATATATATATATATATATATATATATATGTATATATATTACATACGTTGTCGTCATAAAAATCAAATTATACAAATGATTTCATGATGCATACAAACCTATTTATAAAATATAGTTACATGCAAAAAAAAAAAAAAAGTTAATTATGTATCATTATGTAAAACCTAGTTGTGTGAAGAAATTTTTATTTTCCCATTGTACAAAATAAAAGCATTTTGAAAAAGATATATATTACATACATAGTCAGTGTAAGTCTTTTTTGCATAAGCAATCTTAGAATGAGAGCATAACCTATTCATGAGATACATCTACATGCTAAAAATAAAAATTAAATGTGGAATCTATACAACCCAGATTATGCGAAGAAATTGTGACAATGTTAGCGCACTGATTAAATTTTTTATTAAAATATGTTGTTTGGAAAGAAGGGGATGATGGAAGGAAAATTGAAGCAGGGCAATGCTGTGATTTTGGCACTTTTGAGTGCCCGATTCCACAAGTTTTCCACCAACGGGAGAATCCAGAAACGCTGACAACACTCGTTAATCGAACGGCTGATATTAAACCACTTGAATCCAACGGATGAGGAGAAACATGACAAAGTTGTCCTGCGCAAAAGCACGGGATTGCAGAAAAGGCCCTGGCTCCACTTTTTTTTTTTCCTCCACATATCAAATAAAATTAGTAAATCACCAACTTCTTCGAAATTTTACGAGCACAGCTAGTAAATTAGCACTGTTACAATGAATATATTTGATTTTCTATTTAAGTCTAACCATTTTTTTTATCACGCTTCTGTAAGCCTCTGTCGAATGTAACGTTTGGAGCCCTATAACCCAAATTGACCCAAAATTTTTCAAGGGCTGTTCCGTTCATGTTTTTCCAAAAAGTCAAAAAGGAATATATACTTTTCCACCAAAATTTAAATATTATCCAACTCATAAAAGGTCATGAAAATTTTTACATATAATCTAAGTGCCGACGTCTATATATTGTCAAAATATTAGGTGTTACAAGCTGGCAAAGGCCTAAATGCATCATCACAATATATAAATTTAGTAAAAAGAGAAAAGTAAAATTTTACACAGACATGCCTGAAGAGAATTGAGATGGGCTCAAGGCAATCCAAACCTAAAATTAAGGTTTGAAGTGGCCAGGCTATTTGGATTTTCTGCCTCGAAAAAAAATTGATCAGCCAATATGTAAGATTATTTGCATTTTGTTAAATTTATAAAAAATAATTGCATGAGTAAATTCGGACTAAGTAATTTTTAAAATCGCTCATTTTCCGCAAAATGAATTTACCTAAAGAGTCCAATCATTTTCGGTCCACCGAATTTGGACCAAGTAGTTTTTTTCTAGGTGTTTTGTGGTTTATAGGTTTATGTCAATGTGAGCCTTCAAATTTGAGATAATGTCTATGTGGCATTGGACACCATCTCAAGAAAATGTAAATATATGTTGACACATAAATTTTGCCTATTTATTTAAGACTTAAAATTAGGGATTAATTTCTAATCCCTAAATAAAAAATAATTTTCATTGAATTGCATCACATATAACATTAGGAACATTTGCATTACTAGTGTTAATTGTTAGAATTTTTTAATTAATTCAAAAAAAAAAAAAAAGAACGGGGCAGGGCTGGGCCAGGGCCAGACTTAGTCCGGCCCCCTTTGTTTTCTTCTCTCCCCTTTCCCCCTGCGCGTCCTATTCTCCCCTTCTCCTTCTCTCCTCCGCCTGGTTTTGGACGATGCCTCGATACGATGAATGTCGCGCGGTACGACCGGCCTGAACCAGCTGGCAGCAGCTGGCAACGCTGCTTAAAAGGGAGGAGAGGGTGGACCGAGAGGCGGGGTTCTTCGACTGAAAAATCCAGAGAGAGAGAGGGAGAGATCCGACGAGAGAGCCGCGACTGAGATCGAGGGAAGAGAGTCGGAGGAAGAGACCGCCGGCCACCGCGCCTGAATTGCGGCCGACTACCCGCCGCCGTGCCTCCTTTCCGGCGCCGAAGCTCCGGTAAGCCTCGACCCTATTTTGGCCCTGTTTTCGGGCGTGCCGGGCCGGAGCTCGCGGTCGTCCGGCTTACACGAGCTCCGGCTCCGACCATCCTTTCCCCAGCTACTGTGTGTGTCCCTGTTTGTTTGTCGAGAGTCCCGTCGAGAATCCCGGTTGAAGTTGAGCCGGAAACCTCATGATTCACGAGCGCCCTTCACCCGTTCGACGAAATGCTTAAGCGAAATCTAGTTTTCACCCTCCCGTTTTTGGCCAAAATCGAGTCGTCCGTGCACGCTGTGATCTGTGGGAATATTCCAGTGGTGTTGGGCGACCTTGGGCCACGTTTCCATCGTCGCCATGGTTTGTTCAGCGTTTGGCCGTGGTGTGGCTCTCGGCCGGCGGGCGGGAGGTCGGCCGACGAGTGGCGTTCGGAAGGGACGACGCTGGGTGTTAGCTCGGTGGTGTCCTGAGCGCCGGCGAGGGCTTGTCTAAGTGGCATCGGTTCGGGTGAGGAGCTTCGGTGAAGAAGAGCGCAAGGTGGAGGCGTGCTTCGGGAAGGAGAGAACAGGGAGGAGGAGAGAAAATAAAAAACATAAAATAATATAAAATAATTAAAATAATGAATTAAAAAAGAGTTAAAAAATTAGTTTTAAATTTGAAGCGGGTCATATCCTGATAGGTGAATCGGGCTATCGGGCCGGACCTGGTTTAGCCGGTCCGGATCCCTTTTCCTGAATATAATAATAATTTTTTTTTAATTAAAAGGTTAGTTTAAAATATATATTTGCTATTCATTTTTATGTGGGTCCCATCCATTGTGAGAGAATCGTTGCTAACTGTGGTCAACTCTTGTCAGCAGTGGAAATAGAGGGAGGAGAGAGAGGCAAGCTTGAAAGAACTCAGACAATTTCTCTATTTCTTTTAAATTTTTAATACTATAAAAAATCTAGAATTTATAAATTTGTGCCATATTTTACTTAAATTAATTTTCAAGTAACAAGAGTTATATTTTCCCATCACTGACAGACTTTTTATCAACCGGAACCACATGATATAACAGGCCCCTGCAACTTTGGCCGATTGACATCAGAGCTTCAACTTTCTAGGAAAGTCGAAAGCTTCTCTTGCATTCTCCGTTTACTTTGTTGTTGAAAGACTGTAACTAGGATAGCAACCCAATGGCGACGCAACCAAGTGAAGAACAAGGAAATTCGATTCAGGCAGAACTAGTAGCAGGTACATGTTCAAGTTCCAACCGAGAAAAAATATGGTATAATCGATGGAGTCCCAAAAATGGTGGAACTTGTATTTTCTCATGGTTTTTTTTTTTTTAAATCTTCTTTATCATCAAACATACATAATGCTGGCCTTGGCTAGGAAAAAGAGAGAAGAAAGATTTATCAGTTTGTGAAGGACTTTGTGCTCACTCTTTTTTCTACATATATTGAAGATGTTCATGTAAGCATCGGATCAGATCCTTCTCAATCCGGAGGTGCTCCAGGTGCGTTATCCCTTGAAAGAGTTATTCCATTATGAAATTAATATTTGGAGCAGATCTTCATGAAATTGTTCTTTTCCAGGACACTTCTCAATCTTTGCAAGGAAAAAAAGTATTAATTTAAATGGCCTGAAAAGTTTACATCCATTGCAGAAATATCGGAAAACATAGTGGATGAACCCTATTACCGACCATTGTTGCGAGCTGCATTCAGGGGCGATTGGGAATTTGCTAAAAGATTTTTCGAACAAGATGATACTTCAAGGACGGCCAAAATAACAAGCAGATCAGAAACATTGCTTCACATAGCCGCTTTGAGTGGACAGGACAAATTTTTGGTGAACCTGGTTGAGCTCTTGTCTCCATATCTGGAAGTGCTTGAAATGGTTGATTGTGATGGCCGCACAGCCTTGCACAATGCTGTCCTAGGTGGAAGGATGAGGATGGTCAAGGCATTAGTTAGAAGTAATCCTAGGTTGACGCAACTTCAAGATAAGGAAGGACGTACTCCTTTTGGAATATCTGCTAATGAAGCCTCTATGCATAAGGAGATTGCTTGGTTCCTGGCGAAAAGTATGACAGACAATGAGCGAAGTCATCCCTCAAGCGATCCCTTTACGATGGAGGACATCATGGATCTCACCTACGTTGGTCATCATGGTTCGATCACCATCACTCTTCATCTCAATTCTATCTGTTCTTTCCTTCATTCTAGACATAGCTTATTTTCCTGATCAACATTGCTGGTCAATTCGGATAGATATCACCCTTTATCTAGTTGAGCGGTACCCTCAGTTACTTACTATGAAGAGCACAGAGCATTCCGAACGATCTATATTGTTCGCATTGGCGACGCAGCAATCTCACTTTCACAGTGGAAGTAGGCTCAGTGTTTTGGAAGCATTGATATACAAATGTCAGTACAATCTGCACTCGCATCTCTTTATTTTACTGATTCCCTTCAAGATGATCATGCCTAGCTCATCGCCTTCTCTTTTGTTTCTGAACTGAAGGTATACCGGTGAACTTGAGCTACAAACCAACAGACCAAAATTCGGAGCCGGGTGGGTATGCATTTTTGCTGTTTGAGCATTATCTTCGGATCTGCCATGGTTTCGAACTTTTGCTCAATTTTCTTAAATGATTCCTCCGTACTGGTAAAAGAAATAGGAAATGATTATTTCTTTATAGGATATATTCTAGTTCCTCGACCTAGTTTTACTTCAATAATGGCTTGAAATTGAACTACTTTATGGATGAGCTATACCTTTGGAACCACATATGATTCAACCAAGTGCATAAGTACCGTGTAACTTAATTGATTTTGGACAATGTAACGAATGAATTACAAGTTCTCACAATGATTTCGTATCCAGTGACCGGATTTTCTTTGCAATTTGATTGTAGCACTTCAATGTTTTTCAAGGACACTTTGGAGTGCCGCCAAAATTGTAGGTACGCTTCCATTTTATGAAGATATCATCTCTATCTTTGTCCCTCTCTCTCCTATTAAAAGTCTATGGCTTGTTTGTTTTTGACTTTTTTATAAGTAGAAAAATGTTCCTACTTAGTTCTTTGCCATAATTTGGAAAAGAATTTGTGTTAGGGCCATAGCATGCATTAAAAGAATCATTACACATTTACCATCAGATGAGTGACATATATGTTGAAGTTAGTTTTGTAATTCAATTTTTCCTTGTCAACCAACATTGAGTATGTAACTTATTTTTTACATAGTCGATGAACCTAATAAAAATCCTTCACGAAAGTATTCAAACTCAAACAAAGTTATATATGATTTTCTACATTAATATTTTTAAATTTTGAAAGATTTCCGATATTCACCAAATTCTAATTACAAGAATAGTGAAATCGTAAATTGAGGTAAGATTTGATGATAACCTAGGAATTTCTTTCATATGGCTAAATGATCTGAGCGTATAATATGGTATAAGGTTTACGTAAACATAGGACTTCTCCTTCAATCTTGATTGGTGAAATCATGTTCACTTCATAATCTCTATCAAGCATGTAAATCTTTCTGGAAAAATAAGAACAATGAACCCATATGCATTTGTTTCCTCCATTATGGGTGAAGTGCTTGAAGCCTAAGTATTATTTTCTTTGATTGCTACTTCATCTCAATACACCACGAAAGAAAACGTTGAGAGGGTGCAGGAATTGGGCATGGGACTGGGGGCAAGCCCCTCGTGTGAATAAGGTTACAATAGATGAAGGCATGGGCTTATCATTTAATCTTATTTAACATAGTAAATTTACACTTTCGTATGCCAACTTTTGGCGTGAAGAATAGGAATAGGAACAGGTAGTAAAAATCAAAACAACTTGTTTGGGAGGGCTCATAATAGAAGAACATTTCAGTGGAGCGAATTTCATGGGTCCCAACAAACCCCAGGTGATATATCCTATACCAACAAGCTATTTATTATATAATAAAGGAGTTTTCTCCTCTTCTTATAATCGTATATTTTAGATTTGTTGGAAGCACTCCAAAAAATAAGACTCCGAATATATAAGGCCAGGAAGAATGCACTCTTATGATTACCAGAAAAAGGTGGACCGCTCGAAGTATGCAAAAATTAGCCCAAACACCACTTGACCGCTACAGAAAGATTCTGTAGTTCCCAAAACTTATTCACAATTTTTGCCCGTAGTTACACATATTTGTCATCTTCGCCCAACTTTTGTATGCCCCCGAAATACCCTTTGGCCTTGTCCCTAATTCTTCTATTTGTGTCAAAGAACAAAAAAGGAAACAGAACAGTGTTGTTGTGTATTTTTATCAAATTGAAAGTTATTAGAGGATAGAGTCAACTCCACTCACTGCCATTTAGGTGTAACAAGCAAAGTCAAATATCACGCACCATTGTTGATGGAAGTTTTGATTTTGTTAGAGACAGAAAAAATTTGCTCTTGTGCTGAGCATATATAACAACACAACAGTTTGTTCGATTAATCTAATTTTTTTAATTACTAGCTGCTATGCATATTTGAATAATATTGTCTAGCTAGACAATGTAATTAGCGTGGTTATTTTCAGAGTTGTTCTATCAAGTTAATGCTTATAATTATGTTCTATTAATTATGATTAACATCATAAAACCTCGTTTGAACTTCAAGGAAGATACCGACAAAAAAAAAAAAAGAACTTCAAGGAAGATCACTCTCTCCAGTTACCCTCTAATCGCTTCTACTTTCTTCACATCCAACTCTGTTTTCATCCAGACATGATACAAACTCACTGTTTGCATTTGAGGACTGAATTCCAAAAGAGAAAAAAAAAAATCAAAATAGCTTTCCTAAAAGATCGTTTTCCCAATCACCCGCCATCCCAAGCTCTAAACATGGGAAATTATGACAATTAGTAAACTGTCGTTAGATGTAATTTGTTGTCTAAAAAGAATTTGGGACCCAGAGTGGGGGAACTTTTTTCTTGGTCCAATTGCTGGCCCTTCGTTTTTCATTTTCTTTTTCCTTTTATTTTTGACATTTTGTAGTTCCTATAATCAAGAGAGTTCATGAGGTGAAGCTAAGAAACATGGCGGCAGTCGAGTTGGCAAAACAAGTTTGCATGGTGCTCTCTAACATGGATAATACCGAGATCACCAATTTTTTCGGAGACTGGGACTTGCTGTTTCAAGCTACAATCAAGGGAATCAGTGAAATCGTGAAGCTCTGTATTCAGTTTTTCCCAGAGCTTATTCGAATTAAGCCTGGTGGTTACAGTTTGCCGGCACATGCGGTGTCGTATCGCCAAGCAAGGACTCTCGCACTCTTTTTGCAGTTAAACTCGACCACTGAGTTGTCATTACTCCTAGGGACTACAAAAGAAGATTCTCCCGATTTTATGCAGGCAACAGCAATGTACTTCCCTACTGATTATGTAACTAAAGTGGCCGGAGCAACTTTTCAAATGCAAAGAGAACTCCAATGGTATAAGGTATCATTCTTTTCATCTATTTGATAACCACACTTAACCATAATGATCATATGCTATTCCCACTGTTATTTTGGTTACGACATTCCTTTTTTTTTAAAAAAAAAATAAATGACCAAAATATCCTTCTCTTCAATGGAATGTTTTTCTCTCTTCAATTTAGTAACACCATCTTCACTTCTAGACTCACATTAAAGTATATCAAAGGAAAATTTTAAGTATGGTCTAAAATTTCGATCATCTTGTTATGAGATTGAATTTATTATCAATATTAATTACCTTCTTCATGGTACAAGTAGTACAGTAAGAGTCCTTTTTTCTTCTCTCTTTGTGCTTATCTTTTCTTTCAACATGATCTAGATATAAACATGTGACTTGACCTTTAAGCAATTTCGCATCAAATGTTGGATAAGTCTTGATCTCCTTGATATGTTCCCTCATTTGTTTTCTGAAATTTTTCAATACTTTATCCACTTATTGAAACTCCTATTTGCGAGTTTTATGCATAGGCTGTGGAAAGCTGGGTTGACCCTGCTTGTAAAAATAACTACATGAAAAACGCCGAGGATGTGAATAGAACATATTGGAATGTTTTCGTGAGGAATGGCCAAGAGTTGCTCGAGAAAGAGGAGAAGTGGCTGAATAGAACATATTGGGATGTTTTCGTGAAGAACCGAAAAGAGTTGCTCGAGAAAGGGGAGAAGTGGGTGAAGGACACAGCAAATTCATGTATGCTCGTCTCAACTCTAATTGCCACAGTATTGTTCGCTGCTGCATTCACTGTAATTGGAGGCAATGACGACAAAACTGGAATCCCACTGTTGCTAGGAGAGGACTCTTTCTTGGTTTTCGCAATTTCGGATGTGTTAGGTTTGTTCTCTTCTGTGACGGCCATCTTGCTATTTCTAGCCATCTTAACTTCACGATATGAGCCGGAAGATTTTCTTGAAGCATTGCCTAAGAAGATCATAAAGGGGCTTTGTTTTCTCTTCCTCTCCCTGGCTTTCATGCTGGTGGCCTTCGCTGCATCTATCACACTTGTGCTAAAAGAAAGAGTAGAGTGGGTTGTCATTCCCATTACTTTGCTAGCCTCTCTTCCCGTGGTTTTATTCGTAGTACTACAGCTTCCACTGCTCTATCAAATGGTTAAATCCACTTATGGCCCAAACATTTTTTGGGCTGATGGCATTTGGGATGGAATCAATTATACTGAACAAGATCAGTGATTGATAAATTTGATTTGAGGGTGTTTGTCTTCATTATAGTTGGTTGTAGCGAGGCCAATGCGATACTGAATGTATTTCCTCAAAGTGTTTGAACAATTACTGTCGTGACCTTTTTAAAGGTCTGGGAGAAAGCTAATGGAGTTCTCTTTGCATTTACTGTTGTGCTCGCATCATGAAAAATTTCATCCAAGTGCAGGCGTCAATGCCTGGGGTGGCAGGGAAAAAATGACTTTGAAGACTTCGTTTTGATACTTCTCTCCTTCTTGATGCGAGCACGCCATTCCTCACAATTTTCTTTTTCGTGTTGGACGACCTTAATCTGGACAAGAAACGAAAATACAATTACAATAGTTTGAATAGCAAAAAAATGGAATCGCACACGATCAAACTAAAGAAAAAGATGCTCGACTTAGCTTAATGATTGTCATCAACATCTTCGAAGCAAGATGAGCGTGGACGTCAAGAGGACGGGTCTCTCTCCAGTTTTCTATCGTCACTATTTTCTCCTCTGTTTTTAAACAATCGCTTCGCTCCCGCAATGTAGACTCATAGAGGAAAGCCACGATGGTGACACAGACACCTCTCTCTATTTTTTTTCCTCCTCTCAATGGCTCGTGAAGTCTCTTCTTATAGCAAAATTTCCATTAATTATTGGAAAGTCACGAACCTTAGCTCCTTTGATAGTGGGGATTGCTGAATTTTAGTCCTGATTGGTGCGTCAAATCCCATCTATCCTAGTACTGATGCCATGGATGCGTCCATATTCATTCACCATTATTTACAATTCCACGGCCAGCTCATTCCATGAGTATAAACTTCTTGATTGTTTCCCTTAATTTCCTCTCTCGATATCTTCAGGATTTCATTCCAGCAGCCCAGACTTTCCACAAACGCTTTGATTTCTTTCCTTTATTTTGTCCGTCTTCGCCGATTTGTCTCTCAATTGCCATGCTTTGCTCTCCTGCTTTTACCTATGCCGCCGTGAATGTGTCCACGTTCATTTGCTATCATTTTCGTCTTCTTCTCTTTCCAAATTCCGCTCGATCTATATCCGATTTTGCCTCCCGCCCACCATTTCTCCGAGCAAAAATATTCCATTTATTTCTCCTTTTGTGGGGCTGATTTGTTTTGGGATCATTTAGCTTCTTCATTCAGAGCAACATATGAATTGCTCATGCGATTTTCCATCATGGGTCGGCCAAAATTTGCTGGAGGAAAGTTTTTTTTTTTTTTGGTCTGTACTGGAGGAAAGTTGACTGGCTGAAATTTGCTAGGGTAGATTTCCTGACTGATTGGTCTTTTTCATTCTTGTGGGATGACCGGTTATTCACTTCTCCCTTACAATCCATTTACCCATTTTCTCAAATCATGGGCACTATTCCTAATCGAGCACATTCTGAGGACATTTGCTAATCTATGTGCCAACTTGGAGCTCATATGAAATTCATTGGATGCGGACATGCTAAACATGCAAAGTCAAAATTATCTATATATATATAGGGGTTAGTTTGGATCCCTATTTTTCTTATCCAATAAATGATTTAAAGCCAAAATTTAGGTGTTAACAATTACTATGTGTTATGTTTCCATACCTTGTTACCAAAGATCTATTTATTAATTGATTCAATCAATTTAAAATTTCAGCCTATAGATCCTTCAAGATTGAATCTGTGCATACATGAACAAATTTTTCTTCTTTTTTTAACATTCAGTACCAAAGTATGCTCAATCTTGGAATATAACTTTTAATTTTTTTTTGTTAAGCTTTTTGTTTATAATTTAGATTCAGGAATAGTTTTCCTTCAGCTTAAATACTCAACGAGCACAATCACCTCATATGTAAAGAGTAAGTTTTTCAAAGTTTTTTTAGCTCTTTTGTTGTTGTGAGGTAAGTATTTCATTTTTCTTCACAATTTGTTTAACGCTTTATTTATGATATGTTAATTAATGATTGCACACCTGCATGATCACCACATATGTTTAGAGTAAATTAAGAAACATATTTGAAATAAAAGATAAAAAAGTATTGAAAGGGCATTAGAGAAACCTAGTATAATTAAGTCTCCGTACCCACAACGACAAGCGAAGATGACATCCAGTCCACTCAAGACCCCTATGCACGCTTTGGAGCATTTGATCTTTAACTTCTGGCGAGAACAAGCTGATTCAAGATGCTTGTCATTTGTGATGTAGGTACGGACCATCTAGCGTTTTAAGCATAATTCTTCAAGGCATAGATGGATTTCCTGCTGTATTTCTCCCAAGGGAATATCTTGTACTCTTCTTTGTTTTCCAAAGAAAGATCTTTCAACCATCTGGGATAGCTCTTTAGGGATGGATGTGAGGAAGACATGCTTCCGATTTGGATCTGCGCCAATTTGGTAAAAGAGCTGAAGCATTAATCGATAATGCTTATTAAGATGCTTTTCCTGAATGGAGCAGCATCTTCTTTCGAAAAATTCTCTTCTTTTTATCTCTATGAGATCTCTAGGCTTTCCCACAAAAACATGATATAAGAGAGTAATGGCATGGCTGAAATTCGGTGACATCAGAAACAAAATCTGATCTTGTTCTGTAAGTGATTGCCACCAGAGTTTAATGCTTCCTGTGAATCTTGTAACAAAATTGTAAAGGACATCATTCATATCATGGTTGGTGATGGACTGTGTATTCAACCAAGTATGAAATTCTTCAAGTCTTTCTGGCCATTTTGGATAAGGAATATCGTCGATGGTGAAGAATTGTTTTGATGCCATGGACACATGCCTAATAGGATTGTTTGTAGTAGGATTGCTTGTCTGACCTATTTCTGGATCAGAATAGTTTGATTCCATCTCATAATCTGGAGGATCAGCCATGAATATTTGTGAGGTTAATGGCGCAATGGGGGGGAATCAACTGTAGGAATTGAGAAGGATGAAGAAGAAGAAAGAGATGCTGAATCCGATGTAGTAGGAGGAGTTTGTTCAGCTGGAAACATAATCTGTTTTTCTGGGATGGCAAGATCAGGCTCAGGTTGCGGGTAACAGGATCAGGTTCCTGATTACCCAAATCCTTTAGAAAAGATTATAATGGATTTGATAACATCATCTGTTCTGGCTTGTCTCTTATAACAATCGAACTTGATTCTGTAGGTGAGCTTTTTTCTTTTCCTTTTTCCTTCTGTAGGGTCTTGAGACGATTTTGTATTTCTACCATATCTGGTTCTCTTCTGTAGGGATCTTCTGGGATGGTGGCAAAAATAGGTGTCTGTGGATGTGGGGGTAAATACCCAGTTCTAACAGGGGGTGCTAATAGATCAAAGGGTCTGAATCTTCCTTCTTCAAGAAGTTGGATTTGCTTCTTGAGCTTTTCTATTTCTGGCTTTGGGTTTTCAAGGTAATGATACCCAAAATGTTGTCCTGATTCCAAGGTGTGAAGCCTTTTCTGGAACTCAGAAAGTATCGTTTTGGTACTTTCATCATACCTTCGAAGATCTTGTTGCACATTTCCAATCTTGGAATCAATAGCCTTGAAGGCATTATTTTGTGCCAACAGGTCTCTGATTGCTAGTTTAGAACAACTTCAACAGCAGGGGTTTTCTTTTATCTCCCATGTTCGTCCACATTAGTAGGGGTAGGAATTTTGGGAACATGGCGGTATCTACCATGTGGATCAATAAACTCTTCTGTGGTAGGGAACGAGAGTTTATAACTTTCCTTGACAAGAGGAGGAAAGTCAGTATCTTGGAACATGGCAATAGAAGATGTGGGTGGTGATTCTGCTGGGACTTCAAGCGGGTAAGAATGTTTCTTAGCCCATTTGAGGATTGGCTTATAAAATGGAGAGAGCTTGCTTTTTCTGAGGAGGAGAAGGTGGAGGTGATTTTGGTGGATCTGGTAAGACTTGGGATGTAGTACTGAACTCTAGTGGTGGAGGTGGTGCATAAGAAACCATAAACTGGTATTTATCACATTCACCAAGGGTATCAACGGAGGAATCTCCGTCTAAATATCTTTGGTACACCTTATCCTTTGGCCTTTTCCGTCGAGGTGGAGGTTTTGCAAGAGGGTCTACCTCGTCAGGGGAGTTTGTACAATAGGAACATTGGCAAAAAGGATCCCAAAAACAATGACCATAGTTGTCTTTATAGTAATGAACAGGATGTCCATCACCATTGAAGTGTCGAACATGTTTTTTTGGGTCTGGTTCAGAAATAGATTCAGGAACACATGGTTCAATCATGAAGAGGGTCTGGAAGATAGAAGGACTTTCTTCCTTTTCTTTGCCAAATTTGATGGAAATAGTTCCATCTTTTTTCCGTACAAACTCTGAGTCCGTAGACTGGAAAGGCTTGTTATGCTGATGTAGCTTTTCGTAATTGGTGATCCAAGTCTCTGGAAGGAGCTTGGCCAACGTATCCTTCAGGATCTATCTGGGAACATGGATGCAGGACGCTTGGTCATTTTGCATGGAGATGAACAACGCATCTTCATTACCATTGTTGAAGTTGAGGTCAAGAGCATGGTTCTGTACTCGATAAACCATCTGGTAATGTAGGGTTGCAGCTACAGAGTCAGCAGTTTGAGGGGCTCCAGTAAGCTGAACTTGAACTTTAAGAAAAGAGAGTAGCTGGGGGTCTGATAAAGCGATATTGAAGTTTGGATACAAAGTCACAAAGACTGTTCCATCATTCAAAGTAGTTTGAACAGTACCGATGCAAGCATGCTGGTATTGTAAAAACTTGGTGTCCAACAACACAATTCTTGCCACAACTAGCAAACCTTTACGACCATGGAAGGTGAGAGCAAGTCGAACAGCTCCATAATGAACATGAGTATATCCCTGTTGAACCCATTGTCTGGGAAATTCTGGAGGGATCTGGAGAGTAACAAAGTACTCCTTTTCGTAGCAAGAATAGGATGCTGGTCGAATTTAGAGGACTGAACGTACTCCTTTACTTGCTTTGGGGTTTGGTGAATAAGCTGGCGGATGGAGCGAATAGGTGAGAATGACGAGTTGGGTTTAGCAAAAGCTGAGTAAGGATTCATGAGAGGAAGTTGGGTTTCAGAAATCTTGGTCTCCTCGCTAAGAGAGACTTCATAAAGATAATCTATCTTAGAAGCATTGGAAACACAAAATTTTGGAGCGGTTGAAGATGAAGAAGAAGGAACAAGAGAAACAGGTGCTTCGAGGATTTCTGGTTGCGTAGACCCTGGTTGTGTGGTCATGATGTGAAAAGATCTTCTCAGCTCTGGATTCACCTCTCAAGCGCAAGGAATGGAGAGTCTATTAGATCCAATCTCCCCAAAAATGCAAAAATCAGAGAATTGGTTCCATAAATGCAAAAATCTTTGGATCAAATCTCCCCAATAAAGATTTGATAATTGGGTGGGACATCATGACTCAAATCTCTCAACTTTGCATTATTCCTGGAAAATGTCTTAGATATAAAGACCAATTCTCTGAGTTTGTCAATATTTAAAGACTCTTTTCCATTCAGATGAGTTTATTAGATCCAATCATGCAAAAATTGTTAGAATCTTGTTCGGAATCCCATTATCCTTTATGGGAAAATCCAGAGTTCTTTGTTCGCCTTCCTTTCAAGAAGAATGAAGATATAAACCCAACAAAGGCGAGTCACATGGGAATGAAGCTAGAACATATGGTTTTAGCTCAAATGGAATGCTCAGAACTATTGCAGCAAGGTCTTATTGAAATCTCTAATTCTCAATGGGCTTGTGAAACCTTTTATGTCAATAAGCGTGTTGAGCAAAATAGAGGAAAAATGAGATTGGTAATCAACTATCAACCTCTCAATCTTTTTCTCCAAGATGATAAGTTCCCTTTACCATCTAGAGATTCTCTCTTTACTGGTTTAACCAAAGCCCACATTTATTGCAAATTCGACCTTAAAGCGGGATTTTGGCAATTGGGCATCCATCCTGAAGACAAATCCAAAATAGGATTCTGTATCCCAAACCAGCACTTCCAGTGGAAAGTCCTTCCTTTTGGCTTAAAAGTAGCACCATCCCTCTTCCAAAAGGCCATGTGTCGTATCTTTCAGCCAATTTTGTCAAGTGCAGCCGTATATATCGACGATATTTTGCTCTACAGTCCTAATGAACAATCACACTGTCAACTTCTTGAGCAATTTGCAGAAATCGTGAAAAAGCATGGCATTATGCTTTCTCAAAGGAAAATGAATATTGCCCAGACAGAGATTGAATTTCTTGGTATGCACCTCAACAAAGGTACATACTATCCAAGGCCACATATCGCTCAAGAACTACTGAAGTTTCTTGAAGATAACTTCACGACAAAACAAGTTCAGCAATTTCTTGGGATAATCAATTATCTTAGGGATTTTGTCCCAAATATTGCAAAGCTCCTGATTCCTTTGCAATCTATGCTGAAGAAGAATCCCCCACCTTGGGGAAAAATTCAGACTAAAGCAGTCGTTGAACTTAAGGAGATTATGCAGAATCTCCCACCATTGCAGATACCATCAACAGGAAAAAGAATTCTTCAGACTGACGCCAGTGATGAATACTGGGCTGCCGTCCTCTTTGAAGAAATTGATGGGAAGAGACACCTCTGTGCTCACAAAAGTGGAAAGTTTTCTCAAGCTGAAATGCATTACCATTCCACTTTTAAAGAAATCTTGGCAGTAAAAAATGGAATAAAGAAGTTTGAGTTTCATCTCATCGGCCATCACTTCCTGGTAGAATTAGACATGGCATATTTCTCTTAGATGACCAAGTTTAAACAAAAGCAGATTCTAAACTCCCAACTGTTTCGATGGGTTGAATGGTTCTCAAAATACTCTTTTGAAACCAAACATATTCCTGGTAAGAAGAATGTGCTTGCTGATTTTTTTATCAAGACCCAAAGTACCAGCTAAAATCAACATGTACATCAAAAGACCCGCTTTCCATATGCTCAATCATGGCGTAAAATACAAGATTGAGAAGATCAAAGACTTGCCAAGCTGGAAATTTCCCCAGGAGATTATTCAGCAAATCCAGAATGACAGTCTTACTGAGAACCTGGAGAACCTCATGTGGCAATGCCACATAAACCTATTCAGATTCAATGGAGGTTCGATTCTTTATCCTTTCGGGTTAAATTTGAATTATCATTTCATTCATCCTCTTATCTGGAAGGAAGATGATTTCCCTGACCAGCTTAAAACGCTGTTATGGTACTTAACCAATAAGTACTTAATAGACATTGAAATTCCCACCAGAAGATTCATTGCCAACCTCACAAGGATATTCATGCTCGGGAGAAACATCGAAAAAGAAAGTGATAAGAATCTCTTAGACTTTCTTAATTGGTTCTATCATCCTACATGTTGGAAACAAGACTTAGAAAAATAATTGAGAACCATGACACCAAATCCTAAAGTTCACACCATCCTTTTTTTCCGACATCCATGGAATTTTTGTAGAAATAATGGTAGTATTCTTGATGCACCACTCAAAATAGGAACCACATCCTATAAACCTCACTTGAACATCTGAGAAGCCCAGATTCACAAATCTTATCCAAGATTTGTTAGATTTTGTGAAAATGAGTACCGAGAACTCCAGAGAATCCTGTGTCAAAAAAACAAAACCATTCCTGAAGATATTTGGAATAATGTACCCACTACGTGGGATCATTATGACCTAGCACCAGAAGCTAAGAAAGCACTCAGGCAATATAGACAAGCTGCATTGTCCCAGGAGCATGAAACAACAAGCGAAGATGACATTGTCCAGTCCACTCAAGACCCCTATGCACGCTTTGGAGGTCCTCTGTCCCAGAATCCCTACGAACAGGGACCTTCATCCTCATTTCAAGACATGGACACATCTTACTATGCACAGCCATCCAACTGGCCTCAGCCGAGCTTTCTTGCCAACACTACAAGCGAAAATACAAACTGGACAGAAGAGGAAGCATCCCATTGGGCTCATGTACAAGCATCCTCATTGAGAAGATTGAATCAAATCCCTTCACCTGAAGACCTTGAAGCTTTTGAACAAAAATACGAAGTACATCTCCTAGAAGATAGCTTAGATGACTCAGTATGTAGCTACAATGCTCGTGACGGATGAGACCGTTGAGTCAGTACAATTTCACTGTAGCAAAGTCACAGTTCACTTTTACTGTAGCACTAGGCTAGGGAATGTACTTTCACAGTACAGTTACTGTTCATAGTGTGCGAATAATTCCCTCCCGGAAATTTCTGGTGCCCCTGTTTGTACCCGGACCCATGAGCCTGGTCCTTGTTTGTTGCTTTGTGACCTCATTTTGCCTATATAAGGCAAGGAGGGTGTAATGTGTTGGGCAGAGTCCCTTGAAGTAAAGTGTGTGCTTTAAGAAAAACCTCTCCATGGCTTTCTAAATTTCTCATATTCTCTAGCCTAGTAAGATCCTTCAAGAAATGCAGCTTGGGTAGATTAGAAACGTTTCCATCCTGGCATCTTTGGGTGTCTCTAGGCTCTGAAGGGCTGAGTAGTTTTCTGCTAAAAGGCTGTCCCTGAAGGGCTTGAACGGGAGTTGTTCACCCACTGTGGGATGCATACCTGCAGGAAATTTACTCTCCTCTAAGTCTAGGTCCATTCATGGTATCAGAAATAAAGTAATCCTTCCATTACTTTACTTGGATTTCTAATTGATTTACCAAAAATAGATTAATGGCGATTCTTAATTAAAAATCATTTGTATGTTGAGAACTTAAATCTTAAGTCGCGAATTGGTATAGGCTTGGAGAGCCTAGCTTAATAATCCATCAACCGAATCCTTAGTGGTTCCATTTGCTTCAAGGAGGTCATGACATAATCTATATAAGAAATTCTCTTCAACGATTATTACCAAAATACACATAATCATGTAATATATCTTTCATCATGGAATGAGAGATGAACAATTATTTATAGAACCACCGCTTGAAGTGGCTCAGTTGGATAAGGCTCTGCTGATTCTTTGCGAGGAGGTGAGGAGTTCGAATCCTGCTGGACGCACGGGGTTTTAAGCACGACGTTAGGGTGGCGGGTCCTCCACTAGTGTCGCTCTAGGGTTTATGTACAGGGTTCCCTGGGTAACAAAAAAAAAAGCAATTATTTATAGAAAAAATCTATATATACAAATTTCGGTGATGAGAATGATACCAAATGTAGGCTCTATTCTTCTGAACTATAAAGTAATTGGAATCATACCAGTTATAATACTTTCTTTGTATTAATTGTGAAATAGATGGAATTAAACCTACCTTAAATCTTTCATCATTCATCAGTTACATATAGATCTTTGATAATAGAATCTAGGTATACATAAACAATTACTTTAAAACATTTATTACGAAGTTCGTGCAATCATGTAATATAACTTTTGTCATGGAATGGCTTTTCCAACATTTGATTTTTCTTTATAAATTCTCTTCAGATGAAAGGTTTGATAATCAAAACAATCTATATAAGAAGAATACCGATGATAGAAATGATACCAAATGTACTACTTTATTCCTAGGAACTATAGAATTGGAAATATACCAATTACAGAACTTTGTCCACATAAAGTGTGAGATAAGAATAAAAATCTATACATATCTAACCTTTACCCAAAAAAAGAAAAAGAAAAAGTGTGAGATAAGAATAAGAAAAATAGAAGACGAGATATGACTCGGTCCACTTCGTTCGGCCTCCATGCGTATGATGGATGACCTCTGTATCTTTGGGAGAGAGTGCTCGAAGTCTATTCCGTTGGATGAAGCTCAGGGGATTATTGATTTTGAAGCTTAAATGGGATGGGCAGAACATATCTTTGTCATAATCCTTAATTTGTGAATTAATTTTTATTTGCGAAATTCTAGTGTCAAGTAACTCAATGGTAAACTTGGAAAGTTTAGGCTTGAATTGGCCTCCACATGATAAAATTAAGATTGACTTAATAACTATCCCTACATAACTTATTTCAAGATTTATTTCTTCTAATTAGTAATAATTTAATATAAAAATTCTCATAGAATTAATTATGCAAAATTTAGATATCTGCTAGATTTAGACAATGCTCACATTATAGGTTTGCTAACCGACATCAAAAGCAAATCAATGCATGGAGCTCGCGCAAGAGCGTGCTGTGTGAGTCATCATCATTCGAGTTTTACACACTTTTATATCCATTGACAGATAGATTGAAATTGAAAAGCTAGTATCATTTCCTTGAATTACCTCATCTCACCCCGAAACTTTGTGAGCACTGTTGAGACCTCTTTTTTTTGGTCGCCCGATTAGGGTCGGGTGCTTGCGGAGGCTAATGGTTCCGTTAGGTCTATTAGGCTTAACCCAGGCTCTCCCAAGCCTACCAATTCACAACTTAATGGTTTGATATTTTAACAGGTAAGTTAATTTTAAAACGAAGTCATCACTAATCGATTTGGGGAAGGTCAATTAGAGATCCAAGTGAAATATTGTGAAAAATATTCACTCCTGCGCAACTAGAGAAATTAGGATCGAGGACTTAATTATACTAGTTAATCACTAATACCCTTTCGGTATCTAATCTTGTTTAAACTCTAAGGCTTTTTGGATTTTAAGGGGTTTTCCATGCATTTGTGGAGGAAAAACATTTTTTGGACATTTTTCTCTTTTTTTTGGACATAAAAAGTATTTTTTTTTGGATTTTTGGTTTTTTTTTTAAATATAAATCATTTTTGGCTTATTCTGATTTTTTGGCTTTTTTGGGAAAATATGGGATATTTTGATTTTCGGCTTGGGCCGACCGTGTACCCACACACGATTGTTTTATTGGGTATTTTTAATGTGGTGAATTATCAGCTTGTGTGAGCCCCTTTGCACGTCAGCTTGTGAGAGCAGTATACAATATTAGCCTATGAGCTCGATATGTTAGCTTGTGTGAGCTAAAATCATTTTATCAGTTTGTGCGAGCACGATATATATATATATATCAACTATGATCGTTTTATCAGCTTGTGTGAGCACGATTTATATACTTATCAGCTTGAGCGAGCTATGACCATATATTGCAGCTTGTGTGAGCAGTGATGGTATCAAGGGGATTGATATATGGTGTTGAATTGATAGATAGTACTGGTGGTATCGATTTGAGTTGACTGCTTGATTGATGATTTGATTTAAGTTTATTGATTGAAATCATGAACTGTACTAACTTACAGGAAAGAACTGAGGTGAGATAAGTCCTCTATCTTGTGTGTGCATGGGTAGCCTGTAGGCGTATTACCTTCCTAGTTGGAGTTTAGGGGGTGAACTTGCTAAGATATTGTCTCACCCCATCATGGGTTAAACTTTTTCAAGTCCTTAAATGGTGAATCCTCCTGAGCATTTTGGCTGTCCCATGAGGGTTACCAAGCGGGTTTCTAGCTATCCTGATCTTGGAAGTCACTATGTCTATGAACTTGTAGTGACTACTGTCTGGGTCAAAGAGAATCCACCTCATAGGATACCTCATCGATTCAAAGAATGGTTCCGCTACAGACCTAATGGTTTCAGGATGGGTCCACTTAGGACTTTTGATGTCCCCGTTGTGGTAGTTGATGCTTCTCTAGATGAAGATCCAACTAACCCTCTCGATGGTGTGGTGGATGACCCGACGCCCCCTGCACCTATGGAGACTAATGAATCGGCGAATGAATTCGGCTAATTGGTCATAGGACAGCTTTGTTTTGAGAATCGATCTTTTGTAGACTTGTGAATATAGACTAGTATTGTAAATGACATAGTCTGCTGTGTATAAAGGTGTGTTGTGGTTTTCAAAATCGTGGCTCTGCTTTTCTATCCCATCTTTATGTTGTCTAGGGATTTATTTATTTGCTTCTGCATACGCATTAAAATAAATGGGTCGGCGACGCGTCCTGGGACGTCGCAATTTAATAAACCACTGAGGGATGAGCATGCACTCAAGGTTTGGGGCGTGACATCCTTGCCTGAAGTGGTATTAGAGCTGGTCGATTGTTGAAGTGATAAAGTGCGATAGGTTTATGGGATAGTTAATAGGATTGGCCTTTATTTCATGCTGGTGCATGTTAGTGATAGTTGTTTGGTAGATTGTGTGTGGGATCGCTCAGTTTCTAATTCTGTGCGGAATTGGAAAGTAGGTTTCTTTAAAGAATCTGCATAATGAGCGATCAGGAGCTGAGGACTCCTAGGAAGAGAACTGTTGGACCTGCTACTCGGGGTGGAATGCCGACAAGGGTCGGTACTCGAGGGGGTTGTGGTAGAGTGCCTGCTTAGGCTGGCACAAGCGGATTAGCACCACCGCAGGTCAGTGCTGGTGTAGCAACACCGAGCGATCCTAGGTTCGATGGGATCATTCAAGTGCTAGTGATCCTTGGGAACTTGTTGGGCCAGCAAGCATAGGACCAAGCTGCCGCTATTGCCGCTATCATTGTCGCCACCAATGTCGTAACCACTGTTGTTGCCGCACCTGTTGAGGTCCAACATGGAGATGTGATCAGGGAGTGAGTCGTTGCGTCTGAGTCGAGGTTAGGATCTAGTAGAGATAGCAATCGGTTGGGAAAGAGGCCGATGTTAGAAGAAAGGTGCCTCATTCCACCTGACAAGAAGAGTGGGATTAGAAAGTCAATGCCCAACTCGAACGACGTGTGTCGTGTCTATAGGAAAAGACATGGATCTACCCCATGTTGTAAAAAGGAAAGGACTTGTTACGGGTGTCGATAGTACAGCCACCTGATCAAAGACTGTCTGCACAGGCAGATGGGACCACTACTGCTACTACCATCGCCGCCAATAGAACAAAATAGAGGAAGTGCGCTGCAGAACACACAATGGAGTATTTGGAACAGGCCTCCGATGCAAGGAATGGTGCATGCTGACACCTGACATGAGGTAGAGGACTCACTAGACAGGTGCCGAGTTTGTAGAAGGAAGCATGGACCAACCCAGTGTCCCGATATAATGGGAGCATGCTATGGATGTGGCTAGCACGGCCATTAGGTGAGGGACTGTCCATGTAGGTCCAGGGGGGCACTAGCACCGCTACCGCAAACAAGACACCGCTAGGATGGCGAAAGGAACATGAATGAACCGGACCATATGCCGATCAGGGGAAGAATGTTTTTGGCGTGATTTTATCAAGGTAACGCAGTGAATTTTGGTTAAGGTTGTAGAATTTCAGTTTGTTGTAATAAAGCTATAGAAAGAAGAATCACTGTCTAGAGTTGTACTTGACTAGTTGCTTATGTAAAACTTTGTCGTTATATATGAAAAGAGTTGGCACATAGAGCATCTTATGGAAATGAATTGTTGTCGTGACGTATTCCAGTTTAATCTGTTAGCATGTGGAAGTTTCGAGTTTCCTGGGAGTTGAGGAGAACCCTTGGTTACCTTAATCTCGTCGCTTGAGGCAACCCGTTTGTTAGACGGGGGTTGCCAAGGTTACCTGGCAACTGCTGCGGATAAGACAATTGAGGAACTAGAAATCGAGGCATTGCAGTAGTGCAAGAATTTCCAAATGTGTCTCCAAAAGAATTGCCAGGTCTACCACTAGAGAGAGAGATAGAAATTGTGATCAAGTTAGCACTTAGGACAGAGCTAACCTTTCAGGCTCCTTACCGGATGTCGTTGTGTGAGTTGAAGGAACTGAAGGTGTAAATGTAGGAGTTGTTAGATAAGTGATCCATATGTCCTAGTGCATCACTTTGGGGAGCACTAGTTCTATTCATAAAAAAGAAAGATGGTTCGTTGCGCTTGTGCGTCGACTATTGTCAACTAAATCAAGTGACGATCAAGAACAAGTATCCACTCCGGAGGATCGACGACTTGTTTGACTAGTTGCAAGGAGCGCCGATATTTTCAAAAATCGACTTGAGGACTGGGTATCATCAGTTGAGGATCAGAAATGAAGATATACCGAAATCAGCATTTCGTACTCGACACGGCTATTATGAGTTCATTGTAATGCTGTTTGGTTTGACAAACACTTTAGCTACTTTCATGGATTGTATGCTAAGTTCAGCAAGTGCGAGTATTGGTTGACTCGTGTTGCTTTCCTAAGTCACATGATTTTAAGCTAAGGAATCTCCGTGGACCCGTCCAATAATGAAGCAATTATCAGCTGGCCAAGACCGACAACAGTGACAGAGATTAGAAGCTTTTTGGGTCTGACAGATTAGTACAGAAGGTTCGTGGAAGGATTTTCAACTTTGGCTTCGCCGTTGACTTGATTACTAAAGAAGGAAGAGAAGTTTGTGTGGACAGAAAAGTGCGAGCATAGTTTCCAAGAGCTTAAGCAGAAGCTGACTACCACACCTGTGGTGACCATTCCATCTGGTCCTGGAGGATACGAGATCTATAGTGATGCGTCATTTAGAGGACTGAGTTGCGGGTTGATGCAACATGGTAGGGTTGTTACATACGTTTCTCGTCAGTTGAGACCTTATGAACTGAACTACCCAACGCATGACTTAGAATTCACAGCAATCATTTTCGCTCTAAAGATTTGGAGACATTATTTGTGTGGAGAAAGATTCAAGATCTTCACTGACCATCAAAGTCTCAAGTATCTATTCTCTCAGAAGAAATTGAATATGAGACAACATTGTGGGATGGAACTTCTGAAGGACTACGATTGCGATATCTTATATCACCCTAGAAAGGCGAATAGGGTTAGCGACACTTTGAGTTGGAAGACTCCAATTTCACATATGATGGTTAAGGAATGGGTTTTTCTCGAGGGAGCTCGAGATTTAGTTTTCAAAATTGAGGTAAGTTACCTTTCGAATCTTAAGGCCACCCTCAGAATTAAGCCGGATGTGCAGATCAGAATCAAGATGCTTCAATTGATAAACTCAAATATTCAGAAAATTATGCAAGAGGATACCAACAAGAGAAAGGTTGATTTTCATACTTCTAACGATGGAACACTGAGTTCCAAGGATGATTGTATGTACCTGACGATGCAGAGCTTAAAGAGGAGATCTTATCGGAGGCTCATCATAACAGTTACAGTATACATCCTAGCAATATGAAGATGTATCAGAATCTGTATCAACACTATTGGTGGTCCGATATGAAAGCGAACATCGCCAAGCATGTCGCCAAGTGTCTAATTTGTCAGCAAGTAAATGCACCACATTGTAAGCCGGGAGGACTTTTGCAACCTTTCGAGATTCTCAAGTGGAAATGAGAACACATCACAATGGACTTTGTGACAGGGTTACCAAGGAGTCCAAGAGGTAACGATTCCATTTGGGTAATGGTCGATAGATTGATGAAGTCAGCTCACTTTATCGCAATATGAAAGGACCTTGATTTGGACAGGCACGCATAGTTGTATGTGCGTCAGCTTGTTCGTTTATGTGGAGTGTCAGTGACGATTACATCAGATCGAGACTCGAGGTTCACAGCTGCCAGTAGAACATTTAGATGGCTCCTTTTGAAGCGTTGTATGGCAAAACGTGCAAAACGCCTGTGTGTTGGATGAGGTCAAAGAGCGAAAGATTACAAGCCCAAAGTTAGTCCAGTAGTCAGTGGATCATTATTAGAGATAGATTAAAGACCGCTCAGAGCCGCAAGAAAAGTTACGCCGATAAGCGTCGAAGACCATTGGAATTCCAAGTTGGTGATCACGCATTTCTGAATGTGTCACCAATGTGGGGTACTTCGCGCTTCAACAGGAAGGAAAAGCTGAGTTTGAGGTATGTAGATCCCTTTGAGATTTTGGAAAGAATCGGGATCCTAGCGTATTGTCTTACATTGCCGCCGAGGTTGGTGTAAGTGCATGACTTCTTTCACGTGTTGATGTTGAGGACGTATGAGCCTGACTCGTCCCACGTGCTAAATCTTGAAGAGTTAGACGTGGATGATAGAGTGTCGTACGTGGAAAGCCTGGTTCAGAAAGTGGATCGGAAAGAACAAATTCTGCACACCAAGATAGTCCCCTTGGTCAAAGTGGTTTGGCAACACCACAGGATAGAAGGAGCAACCTAGGAAAGTGAAGATGCGATGAGACGACTGTACCCTCACCCTTTTGTTTAAAATCTAATTGGTTTAAATGACGAAATTTTTATAAGAGGTGAAGAGTTGTGACATCCTGATTTTCAGGTTCTGTTTTTGATTGGATAAATTGGGCTTTCATTGATGCGCCTATAGTTCTTTTCTCTGAGTTGGCCACTCACGAGATAACTATCCTATCAGGTAAAGCGGTTAAGGGATTTTAATGCAATAAACTTGAAAATTCGATCAGGAATCGACTGCTCGACTATACTAGTCTGCAAGGATCATTACGGCACTGTTGAAATCGATTAAAGACCAGAGATAGATCGATTCGATTGAGGTATGTGATTAGTGGGTAGATAAAATTATCGTCGATTGACACTAGACCGATTTTTCTGTCGTTTTGGTATCTTGTGTTTGTATTTGAAACCTCGAGATTTTCACGACAACCGAAAGTCGCCAATGTGTTGAAGATGTATATTATAGCTTGAAATAAATTGACCACGGGTCAATTGCACCAAAAATTAATAAAAGCTACTCGGTAGGCTAGGTCACGCTAAAATCGCGTTAGATTGAAATTAATCGCGAATTCGAATCCGATTTTAAAAAGTAAAAGTTCTTTTATGTCACGATTCATTTTAGGAATGTCGACTCATCTTCCGAAGATTTTTCTACAAATTGAGATTTTTGGCAAAAATTCAAAATAGAGCGGTTTTTGTCTGGAAAATTCAATGGACCGTTTTTTCTTGCATTTTTGGGATGTAAGTTGGTTCTTTTGGCAAGGAAAATGTCAATTTGGTCGAGAACTCCTTGGTGGAAGTTATAAGGACCCAATTGAACCCAATCGGGGAAGAATTGAATTCAATTTGGGGAATTATGTGCAAATTCGTAGGTCAAGGGTCCATGAGCCTTTTGGACCACTTGGGGTGTGTTCTAGGGAGACTTTGGTGCTCAAAATTGGATGAGGATAGAGCTAAAACTAGTGGGGCCAAGTGCTTGAGTGAATTGGATAGGAATGTGGACTATTAAGGCAAAGTGGCCCCCTCCGAGCTTCCAACTGCCTCCTTCTTCTTCAGCAGGTTGCTTTCCCCATTGGAGACCCTTTGAAGCTTCAAGAATTGTACAGGAGCTGAGCTAACCACCGCCCTGCCTATCGCATGCTTGTCCAACCAAATGGAAAAGAAATGGAAATTCGGATGGCTGAAGAAGAGCATATTTTTCTACACCAAAATGGCTTAATTGGGTGAAATGAGAGCAATTTTCCCAATGGGTGGCCTCTTGACTTCTCGGGATGAAGACTTTAGGGCTAAAGGTGATGAGTGCATGGATATTTTGCAAGGCTTGCCATTGGCTGCAACTTTGACTTGGTTTTCCCCCTCTCTCCCTCCTCTTCTCTCTCTTATCCCATGCGTTCATCCCCTGCCCAGCCGACCTTCCCCTCTTCTTCTTCTTCTTCTTCTTCTTCTTCTTCTTCTTCTTCTTCTTCTTCTTCTTCTTCATTTCTTCCTCCTGCTATTGCACCATCTCCATTTCCACTGCAAGTTCTACCGCACCCTCATAGCTCCAGCCCACCATCTTCATTCCAGCGACCACTGCCTCAGCCTAGTTCACCTCGACCCCAGCCGCGTCCACCTACAGCCCTCACCGTCTTCCCACTAGCTCTGTTCCAGCTCAGCCATGACCGTTGTAGCTCCAGCTGGTCTGCCACAACCAGCAACCCGCGGCCAGCAATCGCCTCAACTTCGTCCATCAACTCCAGCCGCCCGATTTCAACCCGTCCAGCCATCTCAATCGCGCCAACAACCAACTCAACCAAGACCGGCCAGCCTTCTATAGAACCGAACCCTCCTTAGCCATGAGCTTGTAGGGCTTATCACCATCGCTGTTTGAGCTCCATTGGAGATGCGGTAGTCTCGAGTTCTCACCACTGTCGCATTGTCGTCGCCGTGAACCCACCGCCTTCTTAATCCGGTGAGTTAACTCCCTAATTCTTGATTAGGGTGTTAATTACACTTAGGGGCTTAGATTAATGCTAATTATTTTGGTTAGATTAGTGTTAATAGGCTTGGTTAGATTAGTGTTAATTAGCTTGGTTAGATTAGTGTTAAGATGAATTAGCTTAATCTTCATATTAGTTTACTAGACACTCGTCATTTGTCTTTTTTGTGGATTAAAATGTGCTATGGTTTTGAGATTGCTTTCTTCTTGAAAAATGTTCTAAATCTTCAACTCTGACATATATTTTACTCAAGATTTTATTGTTTTAAAAGAGTAAGACTTCAGCTTCGTTAGATGCATAGAATCTCGGTTGGTGTTGGAACCAGTGACATTTTGGTGTTTAAAGGATTTTTATCAACTTTTAGGATTCGATTTTTGACAGAGTTTCTTCACAAAAGTTTTTCATCACATGTTGAAGTTTAACATAGTCAAATTTCAGAACAAACAAACAATTTTTGGACCTCCAACCAAGCTAGTTTTGGAAAACATAATTACTGGACACAAACAAAATTTTGGTAACGACTTGAGCGATTTACTGCTCTTATTCTAGGAAGATCTGAATCACGATGTATTCATGAAAAGTGCTCGGTTAAGTGTCCTCTCTAACATATTCAAATTTGAGAATTTTATGAACTTGTTTGATTATGTTTCTGAAATTAATCTTGGAGACGTGCGAGTGGACTCGGTTTCTGCTGGTAAGGGCCGGTAGTGGTCTTGTGATTGTTCTTGGTGTCTTGCTTTTTGGGAAGTGCATGTTATGTGATTTGGTTGATGTTTGGCATGCTGAGAACTTATGCGTGATATTATGAGATTGGTTGCTCTATGTTGGTTCCGATTTGTGTGTCAAAAGATGGCTTTATAAGCTTTTAAATGGGAAAACAATTAGCTGTCAGGTTTGGACACCACAACTTATTTGCTCAATAAAACAATGAGGTTTTAAATTAGATGCGTGCAATGTTTGATGGATTAATTTTGAGTATGTGAGCACCTACGAATTTCTTTCCAAAGTTTTAAAGAAAAAAATGGGATTACCCAAGTTTAGTTTCAAAAAGGGGTGGTTGGAAAAGAAAATAGAAAATAAATGAGGTGTCAGGTTTGGACGCTAAATTTTATGTGCTCAATAAAACAATGGGGTTTTATAGTAGAAGTGTGCAAAGTTTGACGGGTTGATTTGAAATATGTGACCCCGTACGAATTTATTTCCAAGAGTTTTAAAGAAAAAAAAAAAGGGAGTTGCCAAGTTGATTTTTGAAAAGGGATTTGGTGTTCTTGGCTATATGATGGCATTATGTGTGATTTTGATGGTTTATATGTAATATGATATGCAATTAAGTGCTTGATGGTAGTTATTGATTTTTAGTATAAAACTCAGTTTTATGGGCTTTTAAATGGAAAAATGCTAGGTGTCAATTTTGAATGCCAATCTTTATGTACTATATAAAATAGTGGATTTTTAAAATGGGAGTGTACTTAGTTTGACAGCTCGATTTCTAATGCATGACCACGCACGATTATTTTACCAGGATTTCTAATACGAAGAAAAATTGGCCAAGTTCATATTTGAAAACAAGGCATTTGAATGCAAAGTAAAGTGTTCTTGGCTAAGGATGTGCTCGTGTGGTCACTAAGTGAACCCGTCCTGATGCATATGATTATGCGGGACGAAGCTCCTCAGTGGAATTCCATCTAGGCGGAGGATGCTAGACGTTGCTGTGCTCGACAAAGTGGGACAACGCCCGGTTATGCGAGATGACCATTGACTGTTAAGTTGGCCATGGCCGATGGGTCGTAATAACTGGAACACGCCTGAGTGGAATGCCGTCTAGGCAGAGGATGCTAGACGTTGCCATGCCCGACAGAGCAGGACGATGCCCGGTTATGCGGATGACCGCCGACTATTGAGTTGGCCGTGGCCGATGGGTCGTAATAACTGGAACACGCCTGAGTGGTTGTGATAATTGCGACTAATTATGGGACAAAATTGTGTGACATAGTATGGGACATGTTTGGCCTTATAATCGGGACCCATGTGATTGAAATGATGTGTTCCAGTTGTTAAATTGCGCTTGCTGCATCGATCATAACGTATGTGATGAGCTAACGTGCAGGTACACGCCGAGGCGATGTGAGTTTTGTATGGTGTGTGCTTAGGACTGCCTTCGAGGCTAATTTGCATCATAATTGGGTTTAGAGTTTTGACTCACTGAGATTTATCTCACCCTATTATGGTTAACCTTTTTCAGAGCCGTAGCGTGGACATCTATTGAGTGCGGATGTGGTGTGCGCATGATGCGACACCTTTTGGCTGGCCCTGCCACTAGTGGAGTGTAGGTTGCCTAGGGGTTTCATTTTTTGACAGACTTGTGTATATAAACTCCTAGGGTTTGTTGGAGAAATCTTTCCAGAATATTTTGAAGTTGACAAAACATTTCTATCGGTCTAGTCCGGATATTTGCGACCGTCGGTTTAAAGTCTCAAGACTTTCTAATCACCGGACTCAAGACTCAAGACTTAAGACTTAAGACTCAAGACTTTTCTCATTGACAGTCTTTCTGATCCAGTGACGAAGGAAATCCAGAGCCGAAGTTTATGGTTAAGGATTCTTTTATTTGTATCTAGATCAATTGAAGATCCGGTGGTCGACGAAATATTCTTGGAATGTTCTATTCTTGGAAACCAAGATCCTGATTGTATGGGCGAACGAGATTGATGGGCTATCGTCAGGTTCCTTTAATAGCTCGAATAATCTTCTTTGATTGATTCCGTCCAACGGGTAAATTGGAGGAATTCCTTTGGTAAGTGCCAACGGTATGATGGCATAAAGGAGTATAAAAAGGAAGACGCTCTAGTTGTGTTAGGAACGTGATCGATAGAGAAATTCCAGAGTCTGAAGCACCTTGATTATTAGTCGATACAGTTTGAGCAAAATTGTATACACAGAGAGTGTCTATACTTGGTGATACCTTGAGTGAGTGTGGTAGATCATCTACACCTAGAAATCAAGGAAGATCAACGCTGTAACATCTCTTTGTTCATAAGTGGAATCCAGCCAATTGGGTCGGTGCGAAAAGAGTGGACGTAGGCTTGAATCAAGCCGAACCACTATAAATTGCGTGTTCAATTCTCTCTTTCCTTTACTCAGTCTTACGTCGATTATTATTTGTCGCAAATCCTTCAACTGTCTAAGTATCGTGCAATCATCACGAAAAATCTTTTATATACCTATTCACCCCCCTCTAGGTATTCGTACTAGCTATATTAATTGGTATCAGAGCTCGTGTTCTTACTTTATTTGAAGTGTTTCACTTCAGAGTAAAAGATCAATGTCTAGTATGCTAGCACTAGGACTGGTGGAAGGGCAAAGCAATACCAGACCACCCTACTTTGATGGAAATGATTACAACATCTGGAAGAACAAGATGAAAGCTTTCCTACAATCAAAGGCTCCTCTGGAATGGGACGTTGTGGAAAGAGGAATCACTCCTACTGCTACATCAGTCTCTAAAAGAGGGAAAGAAATTGAAACCAGCGGAATGACTCAGGAAGAAATAAACAAGAGACAAGCACTCGATGCAAAAGCAATTTACTCTTTATATTGTGCTTTGTCACCAACTGAATATAACAGAATATCTTCTTGTGTTACAACAAAAGAAGTATGGGACAGATTACATATCACCTATGAAGGAACAGTCGAGTGAAGGAGACCAGGAATTAACATTATCCTCGGTCAATGTGAAGCCTTCAAAATGAAACCAGAGAATCTATAACTGACATGTTTAGTCGTTTTACGATATTGTCAATGGTCTTGAGAATCAAGGACAAAAATTTCTGATCCCATGAAGGTGAACAAGCTACTTGCGTGGACTCTTCAAGGATTGGAATCATATAAAGACTTCAATAAGAGAGACACAAAGAATTATGCCACTATCTGTCGACGAGCTGATTGGAACTCTTCAGTCTTATGAAGTGGAACGAATTAATGAAGACGGAGATCCAAGAGGTAAGAAATCCATTGCATTAAAATCAAATGATGATTCTGATGATATATATTCAGAAGATGATATGGACGATGAGGAGCTTGCTCTCATGATAAGAAGATTCAGAAAACTGAATAGAAAAGGAAGAAGGTTCAACTCAAAGAAACAAAGTTTCCAAAGACAACAGACCAAGTCTGTTGATGATGAGGAACCAAACAAAGATGAAGTCTGTTTCGAATGTAAGAAAAAGGGACACATCAGACCCAACTGTCCTCTTCTGAAGAAGAAAAGAGGAAAAGCTGAGAAGTTTCGAAAAGCTCTCAAAGCCGAAACCTGGAGTGATACAGAGTGTGAAGAAAGTGATAATGAATATGCCAACATATGTTTGATGGCACATTCAGACTCAGACTCAGATTCTGGATCAGACTCAGATACCGAATTCGAGGTCTCCATCAAGAAAAAGGTAAAGTGGTATCTTGACAGGGGATGTTCAAGACACATGACAGGAGACTCAAATTGTTTCATAAAACTTATACAAGTGAATGGTGGAAAATTTTCATTTGGAGGAAACAGCAAAGGAAATATTGTGGGATTTGGAACTGTGAAAATTGGAAATCTCACAATAAGCAATGTTTCTCTAGTGGAAGGACTCAACTATAACCTTCTCAAAGATTAGCCAATTGTGTGATACTGGTTTCAAGATCTCCTTTCAAGAAGGAATATGCTCTGGAATCAGTAAAGACTCTACTCAGTCTTTCATGGGTCGAAGACATGGAAATATCTACTTCTTAGACATGAATCTAAATGAATCGCAATGCCTAATCTCAATTCAAGATGGAGCAAGCTTATGGCACAGAAAGCTTGGTCATGTCAACATGAAGCAATTAGCTAAAATCTCATCAAAGCAGCTTGTTCGAGATCTACCCAAATTACCATACCAAAAGTCCGATCCATGCACACCATGTATTCTCGGGAAAGCAGGTAAGAAATTCATTTAAGCCAATAAATCATGTCTCTACTAATCATGTACTACGCTTGCTGCATATGGATCTCTTCGGACCAACCAGAACCCAGTAGTATGGAGGTAAGAAATACTGCCTAGTAATTGTGGACAATTACTCCCGTTTTACTTGGGTATATTTCCTTGCAAGTAAGTCAGAAACATTTTCGTATTTTGAAAAATTTGCTAAAAATGTTTAAAATGAAAAAGGATGTGTTATCTCAAGTATAAGAACAGATCATGGAGGTGAATTTGAAAATCAAGATTTTACAAAATTGTGTGATGAATCTGGATTTAAGCATGTGTTCTCCTCTCCATACACTCCTCAGCAAAATGGAGTTGTGAAAAGAAAGAATAGATCTCTTCAAGAAATGGCTAGAACTCTTTTAATTGAAAGTAAAATTTCTTCACGATTTTGGGCTAAAGCTGTTTCAACAGCTTGCTATATTATCAATAGAGTCTTCCTAAGACCTATTCTTGAGAAAACTCCTTATGAATTATTCAAAGGTAAGAAGCCCATTGTTTCATACTTTCATGTGTTCGGTTGCAAATGCTTTATATTGAAAAGTGCAAAAGATCGAGTTGGTAAGTTTTAAGAAAGATCAGATGAAGGCATCTTCCTTGGATATTCTACATCAAGCAGAGCCTACAGAGTCTATAACAAGAAGAGCCAGGTTTGTGGAGGAGTCAATGAATGTCAAATTTCAAGACTCTACACAAGATGAATCCAAATCGACTCAATATGAAGAGTCCAACCACTCCACCTTCCAAAGCTTACAACTCAAGAAGTATCTCAGACTCTGAAAGACCAGCATCAAGATGTTCATGAAGATTCAAATAAAGAAAGAGATCATCATCCAGACAAATTAACCAGTAATTGGAAGCATAAGTCTAGTCATCCCAAAGATCTCATTATCGGCGAAATTAATGAAGGAATTCGCACCAGATCCAAAAGACGTGAAGAGTCTAGTGCTGTGGCTCTCATTTCTGAAATTGAACCAAAAAGCATAGAAGAAGCTTTATCTTATGAAAGTTGGATTGAAGCTATGCAAGAAGAGCTCAGACAATTCAACATTAATGATGTCTGGGAATTGACATCTAAACCGAAAGGTAAAACTGTTATTGGAGCCAAATAGGTGTTCAGAAACAAGATGAATGAAAAAGGAAAAGTCGTACGAAACAAAGCAAAACTTGTGGCCAAAGGATATACGCAAGAAGAAGGAATAGACTATGATGAGACTTACGCTCCTGTAGCAAGGTTAGAAGCTATTCGACTATTACTTGCGTTTGCTTGTTATAAAAATTTCAGGTTATTCCAAATGGACGTCAAAAGTGCTTTCCTAAATGGATTTATCCAAGAGGAAGTATATGTGGAACAACCACTTGGGTTTGAAGACCCAAAGAAGCCCATTTCGGTCTTGGACGAAAAAGGCTTTGTATGGTTTAAAGCAAGCACCTCGAGCTTGGTATGACAGACTAAGTAAGTTCTTATTACAGAATGGTTTTGTCAAAGGTAAAGTAGATACTACTTTATTTATCAAAAAGGAAAACAAAAGTTTTTTACTTGTTCAAATATATGTAGATGATATTATTTTTGGATCCTCTAATGAAAGTCTATGCAAGAAATTTTCTAAGTCTATGCGGGATGAGTTTGAAATGAGTATGATGGGAGAATTAACATTCTTTCTTGGTCTTCAAGTAAAGCAATTGAAGGAAGGAACTTTCATTTTCCAAGAAAAATATACTAATGATCTTGTCAAAAGGTTTGGATTGGAAAATTGCAAGAAGACTGATATACCAATGTCAAGTTCTTTGAAGATAAACAAAGATGAAGAAGGGAAGAAAGTTGATCAAAAGCTGTACAGGAGCATCATCGGTTCACTTCTTTATCTAACTGCTTCTAGACCTAACATTTTGTTGAGTGTTTGCATCTGTGCTAGGTTTCAATCAGATCCTAGAGAATCCCATCTCAGTGCTGCAAAACGTATCATTAAATATGTTGCTTCATCTTCAAGCATTGGTCTTTGGTATCCTAAGAAGGGAGACTTCATTCTTCTGGGATATTCAGACGCAGATCTGGCCGGCTGTAAAGTTGATAGAAAGAGTACTTCAGGAACTTGCCAGTTGCTTGGAAGTAGAACAGTGTCTTGGTTTTCAAGGAAACAAAGCACTGTGGCTCTCTCAACAACAGAAGCAGAGTATGTAGCTCTTGGAAGCTGTTGTTCGCAAATTCTATGGATAAAACCACAGCTACAAGACTTTGGGATTGAAGACTCATGCACAGAAATCAAATGTGACAACACCAGAACAATAATCAACCTCACCAAAAACCTAATCCTTCATTCAAGAGCAAAGCATATAGAAATTCGACATCACTTCATTATAGATCATATTCAAAAGGGAGAAATCTCGATTCAATTTGTTGATTCAAAAAGTCAACTAGCGGATATATTCACAAAGCCTTTGGAGAAAAATCAATTCGATTTTATCCGTTCCAGACTCAACATTGTGAAGCTCGAAGAAGTTAAAGTCTAGAGACTCTTCAACCCTTAGACTCTAATCTCTCAGACTCTAAATCCTCAGACTCAGACATTGATGGCTATAGACTGTAAGTTGCCATTTTATCTAAACGTATTATTCGAAAAGGTACGATCTCTCGTTCAGTTATTTTATAGTCTCCGTGAAAAATGAAATCTTGTCTTTTCAAAAGAATTAATTTTGGCAGTTATTGATTTCGAAAAGAGGTGTTCGTACACTTTCCTTGTGCCGATTGAACTTCGCTTTTCAAAACTGAGTTATATACATAGTTTTCTTTTTCACCCAATCTTCAAAACCCTAAAAGGCATTCTCCTCCCAATTCGGTTTCTACTTCGTGTTCATCTTCGAGAAAGTTGTCATCTTTTCTTGGGAAAGCAAGTAAAGGAATCTTTTAACGACAAGGAAGGATGTCTTCTTCGAGGAAGTCTTCAAGAATCGCGAACAGGGGACCACAGAGGATGAAGGAGGGACCTACCCATTTCGATCTCACCGAAGAGGAAGAATTATCGAGTCAGCAACAGAGCCCGACTCACTCTCCACCACGTCACTCAACGCCATCTACCCCACATGATGCGGGTCAACAACTGGAGGAAGAGATAATCGAGGACGTAGACCCTGTAGGAGTCCAAAAACCCTCGTTTATTTACAAACTCTACTGTGCATTGAAAAGTACTGGGACTCCGTTGAAGTACGTGGATGATTTTCTTAAAGACAAGAATTATGGGAATGAGTATATCTTTCTGAGAAAAATAGAGGATTTGGGAATTGCTCCCAAGGGAAAGGCTGAGGAAGCACTTGCGAACATTCCAAGTGACCCTCATATGTCGGGACCTAATTCTGCTGAAGAAAACGATGATGATAAAATGTTCAGTGATTTTCAACCTAGAATGGGTATTGCTGCGAAGGTGGAGGGAAAGAGGATAGAGTTATTTAAATCAAAGGATCAAGAGAATCTATTCTTCAGACTCCTAAAACGAGGGGTGATAAACCCTAGGAGTGTTGATTTCGATTTCTTGGATGCCGTTAATGTGAACTTAAGGGAGAAGTTCAATCTGCTTCAACTGGAACAATTTTGCACCGATACCACAGACGGATATGCACAATTAACAGATACTTCTATTCGAATCTTAGCTTCTTAGATGCGAATAGAATATCATTCAGTGTTCGAGACTAGGATTATGTGGTAGACGTGGACATGTTGGCGGACATAATTGGAGTTGAACGAGGACGTTATCAACCAATCAAAGTCTCAGTTGCTTGTGCCTCAATGGAACTTGTCAAAGATAGAAATATAGAGGGAAGAATCATCTATTCAAGGATGCGTGCCATCAATATTGTGCTGCACAAAATTGTGATCAATTGCATCAGGCCCAAGTCTACATCGAAGACTAATGTGTCTAATTCCGAGGCAAAATTGATGTATGCAATCAACTCAGGGAAGAAGTTATCTCTCCCTCACACTATTCTCTTTCACATGTACAGAGTAATGTCGAAGGACAAGGGACAATTGCCTTACCCAGGTCTAGTGACCAAGATCTTCAGACACATGAATATTGAACCGCCACATACACTTTGTGTTCGACCGTACGATAAGATGGTGGTAGGTTTGAAGATGTTGACGAAGATGCGTCTGAAAGAACTTTCCAAGGCAATGGAGAAATTCAGAGTGAAGTCTCCAGTACCATCTGCTTCAAAGAGAAAAGGGAAGGAGGCCATTGGTGCCCCATCGAAAAAGAAGAAAACTCTCATCCTGGAGGATGAAGATGAGGACGAAGATCTCACAATCACCGCCTTGATAAGAACCATACGTTCTGTACCTCAATCGATAGAACTTCAGAAGAAACAGAGAGAAGAAGAGGAGCAAGCCAATAACGGAGAAGAAGAAGACCAGAGAGAGAAGGAGAAAGAAGCTGAAGAAGAAGGATAAGAAGAAAAAGAAAAGTCTGCAGCTGAATCTGGAGAGAAGGGGAATCAAGACTCAGAAAAGTATGATCATCACTCTTCCCCTTTTGAGGTCCTAGAGACAGGGGGGTTGGCGAGCAAGAAATGTCCACATCTCTTGCTACCAATAGTGAAGGTCTAAGACAATCTCCAGCAGACCTAGAAGAGTTTCAGGCTTCTCAATTGCCTGAAGAATGACACTATACGTCAACACCAAATCTGCAAGATTATATAGAAGTGCCATCGTCTGCGTTCACTCCATCTGAGAAAGCAAATGCAAGTACACAGACGGACAATTCTGCAGATTTTCGTCGTATTCTTGATGTTCTTCTGGAAATGCGAGGCCAAATCTATGCTCTGGACTATGAAATTCAAGCCATGAAGAATGCTGGACAAGCATCTTCAATTACCCTAGAGGACAAAATGAAAGACCTAGCTCTACAACTTCAAGCCAATGCCAAAGGAGAGGAGGTAGCTCATCTAAGGGAAGACTTGAAGAGGCTAGAAGGCATAGTCCAATCAATGGGAGATTTCCAGATCGTGCGCATTCCCAAGCAGACCTGACGTTTTTCTCACCTTTTTAATGATGACAAAAAGGGGGAGAATTGCAATTTGAACGAACTTTAAACTTGACTTTAAATTTGTTTTTGTGGTTATGTTTGTTTTTGAGTATGACTTGACTTGAGTGAACTGAATTGGCTGTGGATTTTGATGCTTGACTATCTGCATTTATATCAAGTGTTGTCATATGGTATTACTCATGAAAGACTAACCAATTTTCTGTGGATGCAAAGTCTGGTTGTTTTATTAATCTTTATGAGATAACCGTATTGCTTGAGAAATGTTTTTGCATGTCAAAGTTGTTCAAATCTACAGGAAAGTTTTGTCACCATCAAAAAGGGGGAGATTGTTGGAGAAATCTTTCCGTAATATTTTGAAGCTGATAAAACGTTTCTATCGCCTCTAGTCCGGATATTTGCGGACCGTCGCTTAAAGTCTGAAGACTTTCTGATCACCGACTCAGCACTCAAGACTCAAGACTTAAGACTCAAGACTTTTCTCATTGACAGTCTTTCGATCCGGTGACGAAGGAAATCGAGCCAAGTTTATGGTTAAGGATTTAATCCTATCCTCTGGAGAAGATCTCTTGGTTGGATAAATATATCGGATTCTTTTATTTGTATCTAGATCAATTGAAGATCCGGCGGTCGACGAAATATTCTTGGAATGTTCTATTCTTGGAAATTAAGATCCTGATTGTATGGGCGAACAGGATTGATGGGCTATCGTCAGGTTCCTTTAATAGCTCGAATAATCTTCTTTGATTGATTCCGTCCAACGGGTAGATTGGAGGAATTCCTTTGGTAAGTGCCAACGGTATGATGGCATAAAGGAGTATAAAAAGAAAGACGTTCTAGTTGTGTTAGGAATGTGATCGATAGAGAAATTCCAGAGTCTGAAGTACCTTGATTATTATTCGATACAGTTTGAGCGAAATTGTATACACAGAGAGTGTCTATACTTGGTGATACCTTGAGTGAGTGTGGTAGATCATCTACACCTAGAAATCAAGGAAGATCAACGCTGTAACATCTCTTTGGTCATAAGTGGAATCCAGCCAATTGGCTGTCAGTGCAGAAGAGTGGACGTAGGCTTGAATCAAGTCGAACCACTATAAACCGCGTGTTCAATTCTCTCTTTCCTTTACTCAGTTTTACGTCGATTATTATTTGTCGCAAATCCTTCAACTGTCTAAGTATCGTGCAATCATCACGAAAAATCTTTTATATACCTATTCACCCCCCTCTAGGTATTCGTACTAGCTATATCAGGGTTAACCTGGTATGTTTATAAAGCATTGTTGTGAAAAAGGCTTGCGTGTCCTTACTATCCCTATGTTTGATTGTTGGCCAGGTGTTTATTTAATTCGTTTCCACATGTGCTTAATTGAAAGATAAAAAGAAAGGGTCGGCGATGTATCTTGGGCGTTACAATTTTAATCGACCGTTAAGGGATGTGCGTGCGCTCAGGGTTCGGGGCGTGACAAACACTCTCAAATACTCTCAGACACTCTCCGACTCTCCATCAACACGTATTGGAAAATCCGACACCTGGTCAATTTTTTTGACTCCCAAGTTGGAATTTCGACATGCGAGTTTCTGACACGTGATTCCTACATGCGAGGTCAATTTTAAAAATTTTCAATAAATGAGGGGTCAAAATCTATATATGTGAAAAAATAAAAACAATAATAAAAATAATAAATGGGAAAGAAGGAAAATCGGGTTCTCTCTTCTCTTTTGACTCTCACTTCCCGTAATACACAATTCACCTCCCAAGTTCTTTTTTTGCCCTTCTCTTTCGACACGTTGAATGCGTGGTTCAGATTATGACTTGCTTGTTTTTTTTTCCTCCAAGTTTTATGGATTGAGTTAAATTTGTCAAATTGAAACAACGAATGATTAATAAATGGTGGATTAATATTTTTCTTATAAATTCATTCTAGGCTTTTATTATTATTTATTTATTTGTGAATTTGAATCAAATTAATTTGATTGAATTAATCATAAAAATAATAATTTATTATGTATATATAAAAATATACACTTAATACACTTTTTTAGAAATTACGTGTCGGCGTGTCATGTCATGTTGTATTGCGTATCGCATGTCAATGTCGGTGCTACTTAGTGAATAGGTAGGAAAAATCACAATAATCTGTTTGGGAGGGCTTGGAATAGAAGAATATTTCAGTGGGGGCGAATTTCGGGGTCCCGACAAAATCATGCATCCCAGAATTCCACCCCACGTAAATGCATTTGTCATCTTCATCCAATTTTTGTATGCACCCGAAATACCCTTTAGCCTTGTCCCTAATACTTCTCTCTTTGTCAAAGAACCGTAAAGGCCACAGAATAGGTGTAACAAGTAAACTCAAAGGTCACATACCATTATGTGACCTCATGTGGAAGTTTTGATTTTGTTAGAGACAGGTAGAAGGAGACAGAAAAAAAATTTGCTCTTATGGTTTGAATGATTAATATGAATTTTTTGTTACTAGCTACTACGCATATTTGAATAATATTATCTAAAATAATCGTATATATGCTAATGGCGCGTTTTATAACGTTTGTTCAAAAAATTTCAGGGAACAGAAATAGAAAAAACTATTTCTGTTTTGGAGAACAATTTTTGAACAGAAAAACGTGTTTGGTAACTGCACAAAATTTTTGTTCCTGAAATAGAAAAAGAACAGAAACATGTTTGATAAACTTGTATAATTTTTTTGTTTCTTTTAATTTTTTAATATTTTTATTTTCTTTTTTTTTTTTTTTTTCCTTTTGGCTCGCCGTGGTGAGGCTCGGCCTTGCCATGGCTGGGCGAGGCTCAGCCTCACCTTGGTTGGGTGAGCTAGGCCTCACCGGGGGCTGGTGACGCTCCGGCGAGGTTGCCAGCCATGGCCGAGGCCGACAATCGGCCAAAGAAAAAGGAAGAAAAAAGAAGAAGAAAAGAAAGAGAAGGAAAAAATAGGAGAGAGAAAAATTATTTCTTAGAAGTGTTCCAGAAATAAGAAACAAGTTTTTCTTATTTCTTGTTTTTATTCCAAATTTGTTCCCGGGAACAAAAGTGTAAACAAACGCGTTTCTATTCTTTTTTTTGTTCCCTAGAACAAAAGAATAGAAATTGTGTTCCGAGGAACAAAAAAAGAACACAAACAAACAGGCCCTAAGATTACTAAGATTTATTCTAACTAGGCAGACGTCATTAGCGTGGTTATTTTCAGAGTTGTTCTATCACGTTAAGTCTTATAATTATGTTTTTCTGACCAAAAAAAAGTCTTACAATTATGTTCTCTTAATTATGATTAACATTATAAAGCTTCGTTTGAACTTCAAGGATGATCACTTTCTTCAGTTACCCTCTAATTGCTTCTACTTTCTTGTAAAATGCCAAAAATGATTTTATAACTTTTTTTGTACTTTGGATCAGCAATTGCTAAGACTCACTGTTTGCATTTGAGGAGTCCCAAAGGAGGCAAAAAATCATAATAGCTTTCCTAAAGGATTAAAAAAGAAAAAGGATTGAGATCGTTTTCCCAATTACTTGCCTACCCAAGCTCTTTCGTGTGTGCGCGTGTTCTGTGCCTTCCCAAGCTCTAAATGTGGGAAATAATGACAATTAGTAAAACTGTGGTTAGATGCAATTTGGTGTCTTAAAAAAATTTGGGACCTAGCGCTAGAGATTTTTTTCTTAATACAATTGCCGCTCCTTCGTTTTTAATTTTCTTTTTTCTTTTTGTTTTGACATATTGTAGTTCCTATAATCAAGAGAGTTCATGAGGTGAAGCTAAGACACGTGATGGTAGTCGAGTTGGCAAAAAAAATTTGCATTGTGATCTCTTATATGAATATTACCGAGATCACCAATTTTTTCAAAGATGGGAACTTATTATTTCAAGCTACAAGCAAGGGAATCAGTGAACTCGTAAAGCTCTGTCTTCAGATTTTCCCGGACTTTATTTGGATTTTGCCTAATGGCAAGAGTTTAACACCGGCTGCTATTCATTTCCGCCGAGACAGGACTTTCAGATTCCTTTCGAAAGTAAGCTCAACCAATGAGTTGTCATTAGTTACAGCACCTACAAAGCAAGAATCGGATGATATGACGTTTGCGGGAGCACAGTACACCCGTAGGCTCAATCCATCAACTAATGTAGCCGGAGCAGCTTTTAAGATGCAAAGAGAAGAGAAAATATTGGGTACCCTAACAGTGCCACGTAATCGGTGCTATAAACAATTCATTGCATGACACCTGTCCGTGTGTCAGTCCATGTCGTCCACTTCTCCGTTTCAAACCAGCACGTGGGAGGTTCTCTCTCTCCTCTCTCCCTGGCCCACCTCTCTGCACCTTTTGACGCTCTCTCTCCTCTGCTCTCCTCTCTCTCCTCTCTGTCTCTCTCCCATTCTCTGTTCCGTTGCAGGGAGAACAAAATTGCGACGGTTCAGAGGAAAACATAAAGTCCGCTCTGCTCTCTCTCTCCCCCCTTTGACGGCCCTCCATCTCCGCCCTTGCCTCCGCCGGTTGCCTCCGTCACCCCCGACGCCGACTTTAATGCCGACGCAGCCTCCGCCTCCCTCTCGTGACCTCTGGTCCGCTTTATCTCTCTTTCGTCCTCGAAGTCGCGCCTCTCTTCCAGCAAACCGTGACGCCGACGCCCCTCCGCCAGTTGCCTCCGTCACCCCCGACTCCGACACCGACTTCTCTGCCTCCGCCTCTGCCTACATGCCCGACGCCGACGCCGATGCCGACACCGACGCCCCTTCGCCTCCCTCTCGTGACCTGCGCTCCGCTCTCTCTCTCTTTTCTTTGTGGAGCGCCCTTACTGGCCAACCCCGACGCCGACGAACCCCCGCTCTCGCGTTTTGGCCTCCCTTTCTGCGAGCGAAGGTCGCTCTGCTCGCTCTCCGCTCTTTCTCTCTTTCCTCTGCGAAGCGCCCCTTGCTTCTGAACGCGGACACCGTCGACGCCGTCGCCTCCCGCCGTCGCCTTCCCAAGCCCCACCGATAGGCACCCCATTGGTGACTCCCGTATGTCCGAAGGTTCGTTTTCTTTTTTTTTGGATTCTACTTAGTAGAATTCGGTACCATGTTAATGTTGAAGTTTAAAGTTACATCTGCATTAGGCTTGTTGCTGACTTGCTGTGTTATTTAGATAAGTGAAATAGCGGTATCTTTTGAGATTGTTTGCATATAGTCCTCCTAAGGGATTAGAGACTTCTGAGCCTTACTTGGTCACTCCATGCTTTTATTTTCTCCCAAAATCGCGTGTCTGTTGGAGAAGTTGATCCTTGCGTGCTTCTGAATAGTCATTTGCGTTGCAATTCCAAAGTTGTAACTCAGTTGTGAAGGATAAGATCAAAATTTCTCTCTAAGATCTACCTTCTTGGTCCACTGATCTATCAGAAATAGGAAGTTTACTTAGGCAAATTTATTGCAGCTTGGGCTGTTTAAACCAACAAGTAACTCTTATTTTGTTCATGTGCCAACGAGAGATATGGTGGGACATCCTCACAAGCATGGAGCCAGAAGCTTATCTCTCTGTTTGCTTTGCGAGAGAACCACTGAAATTGCAGATTTCTTGTGTTTAGCTGAATTTGACATACAGAGACTGACCAATTTGTGAAGATGACTAATTTCACGTTTCTCCCTGTCTTTTGATGCATCTCTGTTCATAATCAAGTTTGGCAAAGTTGGATTGCTACATGAGGGTATTCTTCTTGGTGTATTGATGGACACGCAACCTCTACCCATTGTGCATCCTTTTGGGGAGGAAAATTTGGTACTTCCCATCAAGAAAATGCAAATTGTGCAATTCTAGATCCATCAACAGGAAAAAAAAAACATTACTCTTATTGGCTATTCCCCATTTCTTTCCAGTTCAGACAGTACATAAATTGCTACTTTAGTGGAGATACTAACAACCCCCAATTAATCAAAAGGAGGCGATGTTAATGGCAAACTTCTGTGCCTTTAAGTTTTGGCAGAGCATTTTCAAGGTATTGTCATACTTAGTTCTTCAAGATCATCCTGTTAGTATAATGCACGCCATTAGCCTCAAGCTTCCGATGGCGGAGCTTCTGCAGCACCCAGATCGGGAAAGGCTGATGGCGTGCATTATACTAACAAGGTATTCGCAGCTTTCTGAGGAGATGAACTATTCAAACCTCTTATCATTGTTTTGATTTTTCTTTTATCTTTTTTACTATTAATCACTATAGTGGTAGGTCCTCTATTTTGGTTGCATGAGACTCTATACTAACTTCATGCATTATTTTGTATTGTGTTTTTGTTCTATAGTTTAGAATCATGGATTGATGAAGTGTCTGGTGGCCCTTGTCTCTGTGTTCGTTTCTATTGGATATCAACAAAGATAATCATCTGTAGCCTATCTTGTTGAATTTTGATTAAGCACAATCAATATTCTTTTATAGTCAAGTGTGCTCATGAAAGTTTAGGGCATGTTTGTTTGGACTTAAGTAAAAGCAAAGGTACTTTTTATTTTCCGCCAAAATTTAAAATATTTGTCAAATTTTAAACTATAATGAAAAATCTTATGTGAGTCTACGTGCCATCATTTAAGGGCTGTGAAAATTTAAGGAGTTTCAGATTGAAAGAATCAAAGTGCGTGAATTTTAGATTAAGCAATAAGTAAATGTCAATCCAGTTGGTCCTTAATATCGACATTGTATATTTTATGCAGTTGCATGCTTTTGTGCAATATGAATCCATCAATGTAGCTGAGAAAACAGTGAGTACTCCCTCTATCAATAAGATGCATCATGATGTATAATGTTCTTATCATAATTAAAATGTACATGTCCTATTATTGCAGGTTGAAGAGCTAAATGATGAGGGGAACTAGAGAAGTGGCCTAAAGGTTCGTTTAATGCATAGACACAGGGTATCTGTTCCTCTTTTTCTTATTTAGTTGCACGAAAGCATTAGTTTCCAAATTTATGTAAATCTATGGTAAAAAAATAGGTAGCCATCATTTTGAAAATCGTAAAAATGACCACATTCAAAAGCTGCCTGTCCCTTTTTTGGCTGAATAAATGGCACTTACACGTTGACAATGTCTATGATGTGAAAAGAAATGAAATCATGCATAGAAAGTCACTGATAAGAACTGACATTTTCCACTTAGGAATATGGGGTCTGCTCATCCTGCTTTTGATGCGACTGAATTAAGGCTACTTGCATGTTCATAGTATGTGGTGCAAAATTTTTTTGAATGAATGTGACTGTTGAAAGATTAACATTTTTCTGTAGAATCAGTGTTACCTCAGTGCAGGTGGGATGGCAGATTGCTTATAGTTAAAAAAAATTTCTAGTTCAAATCCTCGAATGTATGCTCGACTTCACTTCTCATTCTATGCATGGTAATTTCTACTGCGGTCTTGCTGAAAGCTGGGTGACAAAGACCGGGGATCTTCACTTCATACCGTGTTATGTGCATGCATTTGAGATTTTAATAAAAATATTGATTGAAGATTTGTTTGGGTTTAATGCACTCTCGCTAAACCTGGGATAATTCATCTTTGTTGGTTTTTCCCGCTTCTAGGCAAAACCCTCTCAAGCACGGGGAAGAAGGGACATGATGGAGAAGAACCCCGGGAAGAAGAAGATGCTTCTATATCGAGCAACGACCAGACCAACAACTTGAGGAGTCTTTTGAGCAATCTGATGCTCACTTCCAGGGGAATATGGTGAGTGTTGTCTCAATCTTAAAACTAAAATGATGCCAAATTAAATCGCAAATTTGGACCTTTGGTTAGACTTCTGTATGGCAGCGCTATTGGTTGAGCATCGGTTTGAAAACTTGGATTCCATGACAATGCAGGGGAAGGGCAGAGCCGAGGCTGAGGCCGGGGAAGAGGATGTAGAGGAGGCCAATACCATCAGAATAATCGGGGAAATCATTTGGGGGCTCTTCTTTGAATAATCTCACCAGTAATGAGACTGCAATTGTGGCGAAGCAGCCTCCGGGACCTCGCATGCCAGATGGAACAAGAGGATTCGCGATGGGTTGTGGGAAGCAAGTCTCAGTTAGTACCACATGACCACATCATGTGATATCATCATCTCTGTGTGTTTGTCTTCAGCTGATAGAGATCACTCTATTGGAAGTATTTCTTTGGATTAACTGTGCAACTTAGAAATTTACATGCTTTTACTCCTGCGTCTTTGCTGTCATTTAATGAATGCGAGCATTGTGATAGGTTACATAAGCACATAAAAAAACGATGGTCGTGGATGTTTAACATTGAGATGTCCTGATCCATCTTGTGGTGCTGCAGTCGGTCAAGACATGATAAATCTATTAGCGCCTAAAGAAGATAAGAAAACGTATTCTCAATATCTTCTTCGCTCGTACATTGAAGACAATAGAAAGGTATATGCGCAACCGTATTCTTTTTCTTTGTGTGAAGTTTTTTTTTTTTTTTTAAGTGTGATAATGACTTTGCACTATCGGGGCCTGTTAAATGAAATATAATTTCCTTTACCTCATTTTCCTCTTCGCTGGACCAAGTGGTGTCCTACCCCTTGTTGTGAATACGCTGTAGAATATTTTGCTGGCAAGTGAAGGTTACGATGTTTCCGCCAATGCTCTTTCAACTTTTGCTGGAATGTAAGCTTCTTTTTGGAAATTTCTTGTATCAATATGTAGCAAGTAGTGTGTTGACATACTTTTGATTTGATCTGCTGCGGTGTACGAGGGACCGTCCAAAGGGATTGTGGCATTGTGGCACAAAGGGATCATGAGGAACAGTGCTGAATCTGAAAGCATGAACTGGTACAGATAACTTTAAGCATGTAGAATTTGCCATCATTTGGGTTCTATGACAATGGTGTACAACGGATTGTGTGGTCTTTCCTCTTTCAAGAAACAAGAATGTTTTATGTGACTTACTTACTAGGTTGGACATAGATAGTCCTATTTGGGCATGCTTTTATCAGCAGTATGAGATATTTGATGGCCTAAAGGGCTATCATATATGGTGTAACCTTTGGACCATCTAAAATCAACCAATCGACTGCATACAGGAGTTCCACAATTATGTCCTTTCTGTAGTTAAATTTGGAATCCTTAGAATTTCTTAATAGATGGGTATGCTTGTTCTTGCTATCATATGGTTAGTGCATTCACATATTTTCTCTGGAGGAGATCCAATAATGCTAAATTGGATGATTTGTCTAGAGGATAACGATGTCACCCATGTCAGTTTGAAGTTTGAACATACAGCAATTCTAAATGTGTCGTTTCTTTTTTCTTATTTTAGGAAAAATACTAAGTTTAGCCACTGCAATTCTCCTTTTGATTTATTTATGCATGTTTAGTACTCCCATTTGGTCCTATATAGATATAGAACTACCAACAGGCGGGAAGAACCATCTGTATGGATTATATAACAAGTCAATGCTTGCGTGGAAACTGACTAGTGTTATTTTCCCTATATAATTTTCCAGTTGATTTTTCTTTTTCTTTTTTGTTTTGTTGGGGGGGGGGGGCGGTGGGAGATCTCTTGGAGATACCAGGTAGACTTTGTTTTAAGTGTCTATATTTGTGCTTGATCTTAAAATTCTACATTCATCATCCTTCTGACCTCAACAAATGTCAATCAATATGAAAATTTATAGGATAAAGGTCTTTTTTCTGTGGAGGGCAGTGGATGGGACCGATGGAAATGGAGTCCAATCACTCTGCTACATTTCGAAGCTTTGATTGAGCTAGTAATGGTAGGAGGCGCTTCACAGATCTGACTGGGATGGGTTTTCTAGAATACTTTTAATGACTGATACGGTGTTGTCAAAATTAACATTATTGTTTTAATGTCACCTTTTCTATTGGAGTCTTTTTATCCTGTTTCCGGACAGTTTTATCAGGCTTATCTCTGTTATTTTGTCTGCCTTCTAGTCATACCCAGTTTATCAGAGCAGGCCGGGGATTCATGTTGAAAATATATGTTTTGAGAGTTTGTTATTCGTGAACTTGTTAGTGCCATTTTGACAACCTGTGTGAATGGAATTGAAGCTCTTTTATAGAAATAAAATTGACCTTGTGGAGAATGTTGTGATGGGACATGCTAAAGTTTGATCAACCTAGTGCCGGTTGTTTGTATCTTTCATGATTTGTTGTGGCAATATGTTTTGTTAAAGTGGGATGACAGGATAGAGCTGAGGTTTTATAGAAAGGCTTGTATTGGAGAGTAGGATTGTGGATAGACAATGGCCATGCATATCCTTCTTGTTTTCGTATTTACTTACATGAAATGGTTTCTTTGGGCACGCATGACAAAATTTCTATTTCTCGATTTATCTGTTTTCCTGTTCCCTGGAACAGATTTGGAACAGAAATCTATTTTGTAACGCAATTTGATTTCTCTATTTCTGAAACAGATTTCTATTCCAGAAATAGAGAAATCGAAAAAATCTAAAGTTGAAATTTTTAACTTCTTAGTTTCTGAAATAGAAATTAGAAGCTGAAATCAAATCATATAAAAGAACCTTGCGCTTTCTTACTAACTTAATTCACTCATAACCACAACTTCACAAATTATTGCTAATTTTCTTTTTCTTATTTTGCTCGTGTTTTTTTTCTTTTTTTTTTCAATTTTCTTTTTGATAACTTCCTCTTTAGGATGAAAGGCAATCGAATGGATCCCCAATTTTAAAAAACGACCAAAGTTCTTAAATGCTTACTTAAAAACATTGGGGCTCTTTCCTCCTAGAAAGGGCACGCGCATGACTAGTTGAAGAAAAAGTTCTTACGCAATAGATGAATAAAAAACGTGCCTAGAAATTTAACCTTGTTTCTTTACGTATTCAAAATTCTTGCAAAATCAAAATAATTAGATTGTTACACAATCTTGAATTTTAATTCGAAGGCAAGAGATTCAAGAGAATCTCTCTCTTTGCTATTGTTGACACCTAATTTTGGAAAAATAAAATTGCATTTTGAACAAATAAAAAGAAAGATGAAAATGGGGGAAATTGATTTTGATTGAAGTATGCAAGGAAATATGGAATTTCGACGGATGTCTAGGTTTTGTTAAATGCAGCAACAATTTTAAAATCAGGCGAACAAATGACAAGGATTTTGATAAAATGGAAAGAATCAATGCAAAATCGAGCTGATTGCGAAATTATGCTCCGATTTGCATCCATGATTTAATGCAACAGAAGATGGAAGTTTAAATTTTTCCATAGAAAGCGGCCGATTGGAATCACTATAAAAAGGGGTTGACCTGCACAGTATTCGAGGGGTCTTTTTCAAAAAAAAATTCAGAGAAAAAAAAGAGACAGAATTCGTGCGAAAGAAAATTCGTGCAAAAGAAGGCCGTGGAGAGAGTTTTCCTTTTTATTTCTTTTGGTCTTTTCAAAGTCAAAAGAAAAGAAGAAAAAAGCCTTTGCTTTTGGCTGAAGAGTGAAAGAGACGTGAGTGCAGAGGGTGGACGTGCGAATAGACAAGAGGGAGAGAATAAAAAAAAACAGAGAGAAAAAAAAAACGCCACTGTTCATCTTCTTCGTGGCCTCCCCTTGTTGCGTGACCAACCCCTGCACCGTTGGTCTCCGAGTTGCTCGCGTTGCCTCCGCCGCGCCTCCGCCACCGCCACCTCGCCGGACTCGCCCCTGATGCGCAGCAGCATCGCCGCCCCGCCCGACGCTGTTGATGCGCCCGCACCTCCGCCTGAGCCCTGCTCTAAACGCGTATCTGCCAACGCCATCGCCACTCTAGCTTGCAACCCAACGACGCCGCTACCGTGATCTGCAGCAGCCCGCGAACCCCCCGCACCGAGCCTCTGCTGCGTCCCCGACACCGCCGCGCCCCATCTCACCTGCAACACTCCTGATCCGCCCGCGACGCCACCCGTCGATCTCCGAGCTCTGCCGCACCTCCACACCGCCACTTCGCTGATCCGCTTGCCGACGCTAGCGCCGCCCCCACTGGTCGCCGCATCCCTGCACCGCTACTCCGCGCCGCCGTTGCCCCCGCGCCACCGAGCCTCCGCCCGTCGTTCTGCCTGCCGCCGGAACCCTCCTCCGCCAGCGAGCTTGCGTCGCTGCTTCCACCCAGAGGACGCAAAGACGACGCCGCCTCCACTGCTCGCCCGCAACACCGCCAGCAGCCCTGCTCCGCCGTGCCGATCCGCTCGACACCGCAGCAACCTGCGACCTGCAACGCCTGCGAGCCCTCTCGTTGCTCAATCCTTCGCCGGAGCCTGACGACCTGCGACCCGCACCAGCATCTCCGCCTCCATCGCCTCGCTGCAGCCATCAGCAGCCCCATCGCCGCTCACCACCTCTCCGAAGCTCCTCCCTCAGCCGACGCCGCTTCTGCACCATCAACGCTGCAGCAAGCTCTCTTTCCTTAGGTGGTTCAGCTTTTTCTTTTTATTTATTTTGTTTTTATTTTATATCATTCTAATTTATCTATTTAAGTTGTAATGTTGGACGTTAATATTTGTGAATTTAGTATGCATTATCCATAGGGATTTTGTCCGAAATTAATGTAATTATTAATTTGACCCGAGAGACATCGGATCATTTTTGTAATTATTTTTTAATTTCTGGGCTTTTTGATAGAATCTCGATCATAATAATTACTTAATTTGGTCCGTAAGACTTCGTACCAGATTTTTTAATTATTTTAAGTTGTTGTGATGATTAGGGTTAAAATAATTGTTAATTTAACCTGTGAGACGACAGGCTATTTTTTCAATTATTTTGATCCTTTATTTAGTGATTATATTAATTTTTTAGATTTAACCCTTGTTTAACAATTATTCAACTTTAAAAAAAAAAACTAAAAAAAATCAAAAATAAAAAATCAGAATATTCAAAAGATTTGCATGAGCATATAGGACATTAAGGTTTAACATAATAGACACGTAGGTTTAATTAATCAAATTTTTAGGATTATATTTCTAGGATTGCATTTTTTGATAATATTTTTAGGACTGCATTTCTAGATATTTTAAAAGAAATAAGTTAGGATTAGACTTAAATAGCCTTTTTAGAGTTTTAGATATAATTGGCACATTTTCATCCTCTTTTTAAAATAAAAAAAAATTCTTCTAAGACAGAATAGGGTTTAAGTCAAATTAATCCCAAAAATGGATTAGAAGATTATTTTTAGATAGATTAATTAGGGTTTTCATAAATTCTGAATTTCAATAAAAAAAAATGCAAAAATACTAGATGCATGTTAATTAGTTTGCATAATAGCCCCATTTAATTAGAATTTGCATATTAATAGGATTAAGTCATTTAGTTTAAAAATGCATTTTTATAGAAGAATTCTAACTTTTAAGAAAATCCAAAAAATTATGGCTTGCTTTGTATGAATGCAATTTATTTATTTGAATGTTTTAAATAATGGATGAGCACCCGTGTGGTCACTACATTTGCATGATAGTAATTTAGGTTAAAATAAATCAACTGCTTGCAAAAAAATTTAAAAAAAATTAAAAGAAATGGTACCGATAGGGCATTAGAAAATTCTAGTGTAACCAAGTCTCCGTACCCTTAGTCTCTGGTTCGTAGGAGTAAAATAAATCTCCCTTTATTTTACTTAGGTGTCTAATCGACCTACCCTAAACCGATTAGTGGCGACTTCTAGTTAATAATCTATTGCATATTTAAAAATCTAGACTTAAGTCGCGAATTGGTATGGGTTTGGGAGAGCCCGAGCTAAGTATAAAAAATTTAGCAGTCCATTAACCTAGTTTTAGGTGGTGCACTTGAAAAAATAGGTCGCGACAGCTATGCAAGGGCCATTAAAGGTTCATTGAACAACAATAAAGAAATTAGGGATGAGCAACTGGACTGATTCAATTCGAGAATCAAAATAAACCGACATTCCCCCGATTGGTTCCTAACCACTAACATTACTTCAAGATAGAATTCTCATATATTCCTTTACACCATCAATTTTATTTTGTTGATAATATTGTATAATACTATTTTTGATAAGATGACAGGGCTGTATAGGCATCATTGATGGCACCCATATTTCATGCTTTCGCAGTACTTGTCTGAACCTACACAGGATGAGCTTGAAAACGATACATTGATCGAGGAGGGAAACCAAATAAATACGCTTAGGAAAACCATTGCCAATAAAATGGAAAGAGATAATAATATGCCGGAAATTCCATGAATTTGTATTTTCAACTTTGCAATGTATTAGTATTATTTCAATTATTATTTTGTATTTGAGGATTTCCTATGTTGTTTTAGTATTATTTCGACTATTATTTTGTATTTGAGAATTTCTTATGTTGTTATCTAATCAATTTCTATTTCTAGAAATATAAATTTTTGTTACATTATCAAACGGATTTCTATTTCGAAATAGAAATTTTGAGTCGTTATCAAACAAGTTTCTTTGCTCAGAAACTTGTATGGGGAATAGAAATCGAGAAATCAATTTCTAGCCAGAAATCAATTTATAAAATAGAAATTTTGTCATGCGGGCCCTTTACTAAGTGAGGTAGAGTTTGGATTGAAAAGGCTTCATCAGTGTGCAGAGAAGGAACTTCACCAGTTCCTTGGTGATGAGAATCCTTCTTATAACTTTAATGACTTCCGCACCAAGTTAGCAGGACTTACCAGGTATCTTCTTGTTAGATTCAATTTTGATAATTAGTCGAGTAAAATATGTCTGGTACAAATTACAATTGTGTACAGTCAATTTTATATAGACTTGAGTCCCTAGATATCCATTTATGAAATGGGAAATAGTTAGGCTATGATTCAAAAAAAAGTGTCTCGTAAAGGTGATTCGAGCCTTCAAAATTTACTTTATGGAATAATATTGACTCTGCAGTTTGATGTTAACTTAAAAGTTGATTCGAGCCAAAAGCATTCTCACTAATTCTTTTGACTGGATTTTTATGCTAAAAAGATTGTTGATTCGAAAGGCAAACCTAGACAGTGGACTTACCAAGAATATGATATTCTAGTGCATATGGCATTGGTTGGTTGTTATAAGGATGTTGGACTATTATTGTTTATTTATTTAAGATCATAGAGTATTATTGGGAAACAAGAATTCTCGGAGCTGTTTTCCCATCACAAACACGCTCTCCTTTTATTGAAAAATCAGTGGCCCTCTTTACTTCAGCTGCAATGTAGTTTACGTAGACACTTTTCTTAATAGCCTCTTGTGTGACTTCCAGAAGGAGCGCCCATGTGTACACAGAGACATTCGTTTGACATTCTTACATCTGTTTTTGTTGCTACAGTGTGACCAGAAACTACTTTGAGAACCTCATGATAGCATTGGAGAATGGGCTATTTGTGGCACCCCTCGACGCCCCCCGATCCGTTAGGGTCGCCACAATTCGCTTACCTTTCACCTTCCCCATTAACATGTCACTCTGATATCATTTCAATTGCAGCGGGTCCATACAACCATGGGGGTTTACACATTTTATTGTATTTTTGATAGGTCCCTTGCGCAATTCATATACGGAAGCACATCCAACAAACTCCATTTCCCTCTATTTAGAAAACGATGCACACCTCCTATACATTTATAGGTGAAAGCCAAACACTTTTATTAACTTAAACCAGATGGACATCATTCATCGGTACATCAAAATGCCAATGTTTCTATACTCGGCTATACTTCAAAGGATGATCGACATCTTCTCCAACAGTTGAATACTTAAAGTCCATTGATCAATGTCAGCATCCAAAAGTTTCCTTCCTTTGCTATCCTCCTCCTCGCAGTCATATCCAACCTACTTGATCTATCTACCGATAACAGTGGCAGCAGAGGTATCTTATCTAGTTTGAAATGTTATTCCCCAAAAGGGGTGAATACAACCACTCAGCAGGTAAATGAATCCAATAACCACTCAATACATGATACAAGTCATACATGCATTGCAGGCATTACTTACCTTGAAGCCATGCATATACTATCATGCATCATCACCACAATCATAACACATGCATGTGTATCATCATGTCATACTCATATCATCGTCATCATGACATTATTATATCACACGCATGTCATCATCATCATATACATGACACCATCATACCATACACATGTCATCATCATCGTGGCATCATCATATCACACATGTCATCATCATCATATACATGACACCATCATACCATACACATGTCATCATCATCGTGGCATCATCATATCACATATACCATCATCATTTCCATGCATCCATGCATCAATTCATGCATATATCATCATGCATCATGTCATGCATATATCATCATGCATGATTTAATTCCAATTTTCATCTTGGACCGCCACATTTCTCATTCCCGGGACCAATGTTTGCGTCCCACATGTATCCAAGATACAATTCAGATCATCTGGCTCCCCCACTCTCTGGGCATCTCGTACCCCAACTAGCATCACGAGAACCCTCCGGCATCTAGCCATTTAAGGCCACCGGGCAACCGGCCGCACCCTTCAGGCCAGGCATCTCGCACCCAATCCGGCATCGCGAGGTATCCCTCAACATAATTACCATGCCGAGTTTCCGGCTCCCCCACTCTTCGGGCATCTCAATACCACTCGGTCTCCTGAGGACCCTCCAGTATTCGGCCATTCATGACCACCGGGCAATCGGCCGTACCCTTCTAGCCAGGCATCCCGACACTCCCGGGGCATTGTCGGCTCACACCTCCGACGGTCTTCTCAATTTATCTCAATTCTCATCTTCAATTATAGTTCAATTTTAACATGGCATGCGATGTGATGGAAATCAAGATCATATTCATCATTGAATTCATACGTGCATCTCAATTCATGGTCATGCATACATCAAAACCTCATCATACATACTACATGGTACAATTATTTATAAAATAAATAATTTATGGAATTTATGCCAATTAAAAATAATCCATTTATCATGCCATTTTTACATTTATTTAAATTCCAGCTTGTGCCACTTTCAAAATATTAAATTTAAATATCTATATAATTCTCAAAAATCATAAAAATTAAGGCAAGTAATAAACAAGACAATAGGATAATGATTTCATGCAAAATACATGGCCAAATAGAATTTCACACAAATCCATAATTCACACAAAACAGCATATAATTTTCGGATGAAATCAGAATGCACAGTCTCCGAAGAAATTCGATTAAAATATCCATACGACCTCCAAAAATTACGGAATTTTACCAAGTTATAGCCAAGACATTAAAGTACATTTTTCATGAAGACTTCCAAGTCAGATTATTTTTAGATTATTTTCTACAGTCACACGAATCTTCTGGATCCAACACCGAATCGTCCAGTACATGCTTCTCCGAAATACTGAGTTTTCACCTACTTATTCTTCTTCGTTTCCTCTGAAATTTGGATATGTTCTACATCAAGATGTTCTTTACAAGTTTCATGAAGAGATCTAAGTCAAATAACCAGAGTATAGTCGTCATTTAGGTCCATGAATTCTCGGTGTCCTGTAATACATCTCCAGAATTACCGTCTTCAAGATCTAGTCGATTTACTAGGTTATACTTGTTCATTTTGCTTCAAATTTTATTATGTTGTATTTTAAGATGTCCCCTACAACTTTCATGAAGAAATCGAAGAGAGATTCTTAGCACAACTCAACATGCAACCACAAATCCATCAAGAGGTCAGTGAAATCGTTCCAGATCTGAGGTCTCCGTAGGATGAGAGTTTAACCTCTAAAATCTCCATCATTTTCCACCAAATTTTAGCATGTTGTAGTTTAAGATGTTAGTTACAACTTTCATGAAGAGATCAAAGTCAAAATCGAACTCAAAACATACATGCAAGCTCTCAGAATGTTCTGACTCAAACGGACTCATGCGAAAACAGCATGCACTTCAAAAACAAACACAATAGCTTCACTCCCATGCCTCCAAACGTCCTAGAATTCAACCATACATGCAAAACATTGGTGCAAGAGTAGAAAGTGGATTTCCAACTTGCCTCTAGACCGAACGAACGACGGCACACGGCGGCGAACGGGCGGCGACTCCTTCCTCTCGGCTTCCCCTTCTCTCTCGGCCTCACTCTCCCTCTCTCTCGCAACTCACTCTCTCTTTCTCACTTGGACGGTGGCCCTCAACTAGCCACTCTCTCTCTTCCTCTTCCCTTTTATTTCCCCAAATCCTTATCATTTGCAATGATGAGCTTGCCTCTCCAATGGCCAATGCATGCAAGCCTCTTTTTGCCACTTGGCATGAGACATGCATGGGCTTGGGCTTTCTTTTTCTTGGGCCTCTTTTTGGGCCGGCAACAGCCCCATCCGCGGGCCTAATTGGGCCGACCAGCTTGGCCCATCAAAGGCTCAAGCTATTGGGCCTAAGGCCCAACCCAATTAAAATCAATTTTACCCCTTTCTTATTCTTTCTTTTAAGAATTAAATTACTAGGTTCCACATCGCCAAAATCTTGTAATATTCTACATATAGGAATTTAATTTATGAGGTGCATAGCCAAGCATAGATTATTAATTTATCCTATAGTCCTAATTTCGAAATTCATAAACACAATCACAATAACACATAGCATTAAGAAAACTAATGGCTAACACATAGACCATAGGTAATTTCATTACCTAATTATAGGCTTTAACACACCTTATAACTTGACTTTGAATTTTTGGTATGCCACACTATCGGATGTGGATTCCCATGGTGGTTGCAGCAGGGCAGTGAGCTCTAAGAATGGAGGGAGCAGCAAGGCAAGTAGAGGTGGTGGAAGGGGAAAAGGAGCTGCCAGCACTCGAGCTGGTTCCAGCCAAATGATGACCTGTCTCACTGGTCCTACAGTTTGCAACCACTTGCCAGATTTCCCAGCATCGCCGATGAGGGCAATGACAAGAAAATCTACAAAGAAGGATGGTTTTCACCAAAAACACGACTTTCATGGACAAAGAACTAGTTCAAGCGCATGGGCAGTGTCCTATAAGGGGATTATTGGTATGAATCGTTCAAGTTCCCAGTGACAAATCAATTATTAGGAGGCTCAACTATTGGCGTGGTGTGCCGACTGATTAAAGCACGAGTAGCAACAGCTTTTGGCCTGTGTTTATTGTTGTTGAGTGTTGATGGTGGCAGCCTATAATGCCGGCCCAGGTATATAGGCTGTAGGGTTTCATCCTCAGTACCGTACTACTTTGGGAAAGAGAAAGAAATAGTGACTGTCACCAATCATTTAATATTTCATCTATTTGCTGCTGGAAGAGGCAAATGTACTCCATTTGTCTTATATTTCGCATATTACTTTGTCTATTGGAGTTCATCTGACCCTTTTTTTGAAAGGAATTACTTTAGAGTTCATATTCTGTTGGATGCATGGGGGCGCTCTCACTCGAGACGGTTTTTACTCAAGACGGTTCGCAAAACCAAAAGGATGATTCTACTTGTGTATGACGTGCTTCAAACAGATAATTTTTCTGAAGTAGAATTGCAGTTCTCATATGAACTGCACAATCAACGAATGCATGGGTTCAGTCATTCATTACATGAAAAAGCAATGTACTTTTAATGGGAACATGACATGTTTGTGGACAACAACAATAGCTACTTTGAAGCTTGGATGGGTCTCTTATGAGCTTTATTTGAATGTTGCGAGGCATATAGAGCTAGGTATCTTAATTTTAATAGATTCCTGGTATCGATGGATGAGCTCAAGTTGTTTAGTTTATTTGCAATATTCAAGTTACGATTTGAAATTTTGGTCTATATGAGTACATATGTAATGGTTCATTTGGTCAGTATATTTGATATACACGCCTAGATGATATCATCCAACGTATTTTATCTGAACAACAGGCGCTACAATCTATGAAGGGGTGAATTCACTTCATGAAATTGACGGACGTAGCTGAGTTTTACAATATATCATGTGTACTGTATTCAAACTTGCGATGATTTCACTCGATATGAGCTAGAAGATCTAGTATCCTATGATATGAGATTTGCAAGTTAATATGCGACTTTATGATGACATTGCTTTGCATTTGCATTTAACACTGAAAACCATCTGCTCATGGAGATGGTCAAGTTGCCGCAACATAGGGCTTAAGTTGATTAGGATGGGCATTGCAAACTAACTCTGATTAGTAGTTTCAATTGATTTTCCCTTTAATTAGGGAAAATAAAAACATAAAAATTAAATGCCAAGCGGTGTAGGAATCTGACTATTTATACCCCATTTCTTCAAAATTTTCACAGCATTTATGTCCCTGCAGTAGCAAACAGATGCACTGATTTTGTATAATGCCTCCTTCCCAATACCCTTTTGATGAGACTTCGATTTTGTTTCTCCATGGTTCATCTGGATCAGATTAAGAAGCCATGGGTGGAACATCTTTTAGCCTCTGAGAGAAGAAGGTTTGTCTTTGAACATCTTCTGACTAAGCGCGTTCAGCATTGCTCTCGACTACTGGCGTGAAGCCATTTTCCAGTCCATGCCTGTTTTCATCATAGCCTTGAATTCATCATAACTGATTCGACCGTCCTGGAATACATCCATCACAGAATGAGCACTCTATTTCGTATATGAACAAGATATACATAGATTCCAAATTGCAGGTTGTTCTCGTTATGTATTACCTTACCTAGATCAATATCGAAAATGATGTCTTCAATAAATTTTCCGTTGTTCAGACCAAGATTGTCATCTATCAAAGCTTCTTTCAACTCATCGAATTCAATATATCTGCTTCAATTCTTGTCAAAGAATTCAAAAGCTCAAGTAAGGTGGTCACCGTTGCCAATCCTTCTCAAGTGGATTGACATAGTCACAAACTCCTTTAAGTTCAACGTTCCGCTTCCATCTTCATTAGCTTGTTCTCATATAAGATGGAGTTCTATTTTTAGATGCTAATACAAGAAATTGTGACTCATCAAATCAGCAGAAACCCACTTGATTTTGCATGAAGTTCTAGCAATTATGTGAAATGGTGATACAACCTCATGATCAAATCTTTGACTAACTGATGAAAAACATATTTCTGTATTATGTAATCCGTCCTTAACCTTCCAAATGCCTTGCAATTTAAGCAAAATCATGCACTTCACAGCATACAATGCGTCGACATGGAAGAAGAAAACATAAACCATGTCCAAAAAACATGTGCTAAGCTTTTGAATAGGTGATCTTACTGCATCCATCAGCATCTGCACATCAGGATCAGCAACTTGCTGTCCATATTTGTGCAGGCCATGTTTCAACTCTTCAAATGTCAGATCTCTATTTTTATTGGTGTCCATCACGTCGAACATCTCTTTGATATGATCCACTTGCTCATCAGGCAAATTGTCTGCTACTGCCTACATTAACAATGCAGCAAACACGATTCGAGTTTAACTTCGCACTAAGAACAGCAATGAAATCCAACAAGGCAATGTTCAAGGACTCACTCTGAGAACTTTCTTCTTGAACTTATTCATCAAAGAGAATTGTTTTATCCTCGTCCGAACATTTTGTCCTAGTGAAACATTGGGAGCCCCGTCCACATTCTGTATCCACTTATGCTCTACGAATCAATTAAAAATACAAGCTTAAAACCATTTGTCACAAGGACCACCGTAACAGCACCTTATGGCGTGGGTTCAAATATCTTTGCCTAAAGATTTGTAGGCAAATTAGCATATATCGAGCATATAATGAGTTCGGCAATTTTGGAGCCAAAACCCCTTACCTATGCTTCAAAAGCTCTTCCGCTGCTTCAATTTCCTCTTGACCGACACTTGTTGTTTAGTGATGCAAGAGCAAACATCTTAAGTAAAAAACACTAATCCTTTCCAATACATCAAAAGCTTTCTTCCTTAGCACAGCATTCGATGTGCACATGATGACGTTCTCAATCCCCTAGATTTTGCACTTGAATGATAAGAAGAATATAGAAAATGAAATGGCATAAAATCAACATCTTTCACTATAATAGCTGCAAGGCAGCAAAATGGCTAGGAACAAATGATGAGAAATCTAGAGTTCACTCTCACTCTCCTATGCTTCAAAAGCTCTTCATAGCCAGCAAAGCGTGTTCTGTGTCTATACTACTGTGCATCTTATCAGTTACACCTCGTGGGTTACAGCTCTCAAGAAACCTTGATCCTTTCCTGTTTCCAACCAAATGATAAATAAGCATCGGTCAAATTTAGCATCACTTGACAAGGAAGAAGTCAAAAGAGAAGAAGAAATGGCAAAGGATTATGATCCATGTTCGTAGAATTGTTAGCAGGGTCGATGCGACACCTCAAGGAAGAAGCAATAAGCACTTGAACCTTACAATACTAGCGGTCACAGAAATAAATGTAAGTATAGAATTGGATTCCCAAGTTCGCGGTCACTCATTAAGGTCACATATATGTTTAATCTTAAGACTTACTTGCAAATATAGAATCAAGGTTGGTAAAGGAAGAACACATGACAAGATAAGCAAAACAAATTATTCGATTGACATCGCCACAAACGTGCAGCGGTTGGTAGTTCATGTGAGTGGGTCATCTTTCAGTATGCGTTAGTATGCCCAAGGCAGATTACCAAGAAGGACCTGTAAATGTGCTTCAGCTTTGAGGTGCTAAGAAAAAAGTGAACTGCACTCGGGGCACTTTTGGATCAATTAGGCACACAGTAAAACTCAAATTTGTTTCTTTAAAACAGCTTAAAGATGAGCCACTCTAAATAACACGAAGAAGCAACCCGTGGAAAGCATAAAGAAAAAGGAAGATACTACATTTGAGGTCAATAATAAGCATACAAACCTTTCTGGGTGTCATATGAAAAATAAATTATTGCACCAGGAATGAAGCCGACAGAGTAAAAGTCCTGAGACAAGTCTTTTATTTGCTTCTTGGGTGGAGCAATATCTGAAACATGATCAGATATCTGCGTTATGCTTTAGCTTCCAAAAACACATTCTCGAGACGTGAATATCGAAATCATTGAAATATTGCAAATTAGTTACATCACATGAGCAAACGTACATATATAAAATGGCAGTTCAGGTTTAGCTACCACTTTCTCGACGAGAGCAATCAAACTCTCTATTTTCTCTGACGGATGAAATGTAGCCTCTAGCGTATGATTATCAGGAAACCATACCCTTATAACAGTCTCAATCACAAAGCAGAGGAATTTTAGGGGTATGTTGCACAAGAAACCAATATAACACAAGCTATACATCGAGATTACAAGCTACACGTAAAAATTGAGCATCAAAAACAAAATCATAAGGGGCACTGGTAGAGTAGATATTAAATCACCTTTGTTATTCTTGAGCGCCATGCTGCCTCTTATGCTTCTCGGATTTTTTTAGTCTTTAAATATTTTTCTGCCCAAGTCATCCAACCAAAAAAATCAACAATTACAAAATCAATTATTCTTATTAATGTGAACATACTAGAAAATGGAATTAGAAAGGAGCTCTTTCATCAAACTAAAATTTCAAACCACCAATAGCAACAATGTGAGAAAACAGCACTCTGGGAATGCACACATAATCGCAGAGAACATATTTTACACTCCATCCTAATTTGTATGGCAGGCCAGGGATTCAAGGTCCGAGAAGGAAATATATCTGTTAACTCTATACTCCAGTTGATTAGAAATTAGATGTCTTTTTCCCTAGACATCCAAAAGGCACGCTATCCTACAAGTAAAAATTAAAGCCTCTTCCTCCATTTGCACAATTTGCATTTTCTTGATGGGAAGTACCAAATTTTCCTCCCCAAAAGGATGCACAATGGGTAGAGGTTGCGTGTCCATCAATACACCAAGAAGAATACCCTCGTGTAGAAATCCAACTTTGCCAAACTTGATTATGAACAGAGATGCATCAAAAGACAGGGAGAAATGTGAAATTAGTCATCTTCACAAATTGGTCAGTCTCTATATGTCAAATTCAGCTAAACACAAGAAACCTGCAATTTTCAGTGGTTCTCTCACAAAGCAAACAGAGAGATAAGTTTCTGGCTCCATGCTTGTGAGGATGTCCCACCATATCTCTCGTTGGCACATGAACAAAATAAGAGGTATTTGTTGGTTTAAACAGCCCAAGCTGCAATGAATTTGCCTAAGTAAACTACCTATTTCTGATAGATCAGTGAACTAAGAAGGTAGATCTTAGAGAGAAATTTTGATCTTATCCTTCACAACTGAGTTACACCTTTGGAATTGCAAGGCAAATGACTATTCAGAAATGCGAAAGGATCAACTTCTCCAACAGACACGCGATTTTGGGAGAAAATAAAAGCATGGAGTGACCAAGTTAGGCTCAGAAGTCTCTAATCTCTTAGGAGGACTATATGCAAACAATCTCAAAAGCCTAATACAGATGTAACTTTAAACTTCAACATTAACATGGCACCGAATTCTACTAAGTAGAATCCAAAAAAAAAAGAAAAACGAACCTTCGGATGTACGAGAGTCGCCAATGGGGCGCCTATCGGTGGGGCTTGGGAAGGCAACGGCGGCGTCCGCGGTCAGGAGCAGGGGGCGCTTCGTGGAGGAAAGAGAGAAAGAGCGAGCAGAGCGACCTTCGCTCGTGGAGAGGGAGGCCAAAACGCGAGAGTAGGGGTTCGTCAGCGTTGGGGTTGGCCAGTAAGGGTGCTTCGCAGAGAAAAGAGAGAGAGAGCGGAGCGCAGGTCGCGAGAGGGAGGCGAAGGGGCGTCGGTGTCGGTGTTGGCATTGGCGTCAAGCGTGTAGGCGGAGGTGGAGGCAGAGAAGTTGGCGTCGGAGTTGAGGGTGATGGAGGCAACCGGCGGAGGGGCGTTGGCGTCGTGGTTTGCCGGAAGAGAGGCGCGACTTCGAGGATGAAAGAGAGATAAAGCGGACCAGAGGTCATGAGAGGGAGGCGGAGGCTGCGTTGGTGTCGAAGTCGGCGTCGGGGGTGACGGAGGCAACCGGCGGAGGCGGAGGCGGAGGTGGAGGGCCGTCGAAGGGGGGGAGAGAGAGAGTAGAGCGGACTTTATGTTTTCCTCTGAACCGTCACAATTTTGTACTCCCCGCAACAGAACGGAGAACGGGGAGAGAGATAGAGAGGAGAGAGAGCGTCAGAAGGTGCAGAGAGGTGGGCCACGGAGAGAGGAGAGAGAGAACCTCCCGCGCGCTGATTTGAAACGGAGAAGTGGACAACGTGGACTGACACAGGGACAGGTGTCACGCAATGAATTGTTTAGAGCACCGATTACGTGGCACTATTAGGGTACCCAATATTTTCTCGCAAAGAGAACTCTAACGGTACAAAGTAAGTATCTGTCTTTTCATATATTTAGTAACCACGCTTAATGATATATATTGTATCTTCTTGACAAGTTTTTTAAAAATATGATAGCTAGAACTTTATTTAGATAGTTTCACCAAAAAAAAAAATTATTTAGATAGTCTTGAGAATATATATTGAACATTTTTTATAGTGGTTGGGCAATATTCAGCTAAGCTTTTGTGCACCACAAGGTCTACCTTTCTAAGTGATTTTAAGGGTGGACTGCTCCACATTGATCCGGTGCATCCAGGACTTCACTCCCGAAATGCTTTCAATAAGACTGGAATCCAAAACCACAATGAGAAGAAGAAACTCTCTTATCATCTAAGCCAATACTTTGTTATTACATGGAACTTTTAAATTCCCCATTCTAAACATAAATTAATAGGGTAAGTTGAGAAACAACACTAAATCCTTAAAACAAGTTACAGAAAATAAGGGAGACTGATAAAGGGAAACCGAGGCATTGAAAACTAATTGAGACTTATCATAATAAAATTGCATTTCAAGTTCACTAATATAATTGTGATCCACCTCTTAATCCAAGTGACTCTTTGTTGAATTCGACCGGCTCTTTATATAGGTGTCAACCACGTTGCAATTAGGAGATTATTATGCAAATCGTTTCATGTATAACCCATATATATATAATTTATTAACATTGAGCCCAAAAAAAAAAAAACATTTAAATCAGTTTTGCTTATAATTTCACGCGGAGAATTACCAAAAAGTCCTAAACTTATTGCAATTGTGTCAATTCAGTCCTAAACCTTTTATAATTGTGCCAATTTAGTCCATCCGGCCAGCCGACATGGACATCGGCCGTCCAGCGTTGACGTGGACACCGGCCATCCGGCGAACGCTAACATGACATTTTTAAATATTTTTTTTTGTTCGAATTTTTAAATATATATTTTTAAAATTTTTGAATTCTTTTTTTTTTTTTTTTTCCCATCTTCTTCTTCCCCCTAGCTGGGCCGGCGCCCGTCGGAGGTGAGGGCCGCAAGGTTAGCCTTGCCGGCCAATGGTGAGGCTTGCCCCGCTGGCTAGCCTCGCCTTCGGCCGGCGCTGCCAACCAGGGTAAGAAGAAGATGGGAAAAAACAAGAAAAAAATTCAAAAATTCAAAAAAATATTTAAAAATTCAAAAAAAAAATTAGAAAAATGTCACGTTAGCGTTCATTGGACGATCGTCCACATCGGCGTCGGCTGGCCAATTTTGGCTGGATGGACTGAATTGGCACAATTGTAAAAGGTTTAAGACTAAATTGGCCTAAAAAAAGTTTATGATTGAATTGGCACAATTGTAATAGGTTTAGGACTTTTTTGGTAATTCTCCCAATTTCACACTAGCTTTGCTTGTTACGTTGTATCATGTTTTGGATTTAAGATTACAGTGTAGTTCAAATATAACAATAATCCAGGCAAGGTTTGGGACCTTCATTGGGGCCACTCCTCGCTCAACGGTCGTCGCCCTCGCTCGAATGACTCTAGAAATAAAATACAACACCGGACTCAACGAAGCACATGGAAGTACTAAAAAGACTCATTCTCAGATTTCTTGACTAGCTCCTAATATTTTTTCCATAAATTCCTCTAGAAGACTCCAAATTTGATGAAACTTGATTTCAATTGAATTTATCAACATAGTGCTTTCCATACATATATTATCTGACTATATTGAAGCACGAAATCACCATCGAAGCTTAGAATGAGACCCTTGGAATTTTTCCGGCAAAGATGGACTTAACATGGAAGCAATTTTGTAATGAAGTGTTGAATAAGTCTTAATTTCCTTGAGGTGTTCCTTTGTAATTTTTTTCTGAAAATTTTCAATAACCAATCCACTTATTGTAACTCATGTTTGTGACTCTTATGCATAGGCTGTGGAAATGTGCGTTCTCCCAGTTGTAAGAGCCCACAAACTTGAGCGAAAAACGTATTGGGAAATATTCGTGGAGAAGCACGAAGGGTCGCTTGGGAATGGAGAGAAGTGGGTGAAGGACGCATCAAATTCATGTATGCTTGTCTCAACTTTAATTGCCATAGTATTATTCGTTGCTACTTTCACTATGCCTGAAGGCAATAACAACAATACTGGAGTACCAATATTGTTAGGACGAGACTCTTTCCTAGTTTTCACAATTTGGATGTGTTAGGTTTGTTCTCCTCCGTGACAGCCATCTTGTTATTCCTAGCCATCTTAACTTCCCAGTGTGAGGCAGAAGATTTTCTTGAGTTGTTACCTAAGAAGATTATAAAGGGCCTTTGTTTTCTCTTCCTCTCGTGGCTTTCATGTTAGTGGCCTTCACTGCAACTCTAATAATTGTGCTAGATAAGAGAGTGGAGTGGGTTCTCATTCCCATTACTTTGTCGGCCTCTCCCCGTGGTTTTATTCGTACTACTGCAGCTTCCCCTGCTATTCCAAAGGGTTACATCCACTTATGGACCCAGCATTTTTCGTCCCGACGACATTTGGGATGGAGTCAAATATACTGAACAAGATCAGTGATTGATGAATTTGAGTTGAGGGTGCATGTTTTCATTATAGTTGGTTGGTTGTAGCAGGGGGCCAATGCGATGCTAAATGTATTTCCTCAAAGTATTTGAACAATTACTATATATCACGTTTCCCTACCTTGTTACCAAAGATCTATTTATAGAATGATTTGATCAATATAAAATTTCGGCCTATAGATACCTCAAAATTGAGTCTTCACATGCATGAACAATTTTTTTTAGCATCGAGTGCCAAAATATGCTCAATCTTAGAATATAACTTTCGAAAATTATTTTTTTTTAGCCTTATGTTTTGTAATTTAGATGCAGGAATTTTCTCCATCAGCTTAAACATTCAGTCTCCAAGTATTTCAAAATATAATCTATATAAACAATTATCTTGAACGTTTATTACCTACATTCCATGCAATCATATAATACAACTTTCATCATGAAATTAGAGATGAACAATTATTTATAGCAAAAATCTGTATATACAAAATTTCGTTGATAAGAATTATACCAAATGTAGACTCCATTCTTTTGAACTAGAAAGTAATTGGAATGTTACCATTTATAAGACTTTGTTTATATTAAGTGTGAAATAGATGGAATTAAACCTACCATAAATCTTTGATCATTCATGAGTTACATTTAGATCTTTCATAATAGAATTTAGGAAAAATTCCGAATAAAGGCCTAAAGTGCTCTCGTTTTCTCAAATAAGGGCTAGAAATGGATTTTGTTTAAATAAGGGCCTAAAGTGGCCAAATTGTGTCAAATAAGAGCCTAAAGTAAAACTTATTTTAAATGAGAGTTTGAAGTAACCACATCAATTTCAAAAAAGGGCCAAACCTCTCTCGATCGAAGGGTATTTTCATCTTTTAAATTATTTTTCTATTTATTTTTTCTTTCCTTTTCTTTCCTTTTCTTTTTTCTTTTTCTTTCTTTCTTCTTTTTCCCCCTTCCCCCACCGGGCATGGCAAAGGTCGTCAAACTTTGGCAACCGTAGCCCCCACCAGCACGGGCAGCAAGGGCTGGCAAGGGCAGCCCCCGTTGACATCGGGCAAGAGTACTCCTTGCCAGATTGACTAAGGCAACCCTCACCCTCTCCAGTGTCAAGCGAGGGTCACCCTTGTCGATGTTGTGCGAGCGCCACAGGTGAGGGCGAATGTCGCCAGATCTAGCTTGGGCAACCCTTGCCCCACCCAGCCTAGGCGAAGGACCTCACTCAATGCCGGCAAGGGCTACCCTCACCTGAGGTAGGCGACCTCCAGCAGCCATCGACGGCGATGGCCAAGGGAGAGAAGAGGAAAACATTAAAAAATTAAAAAAAAAAAAAAAAGGTAAAATTTTTTTCAAAAATATGGTTACAATTTTTTTAACCAAAATACCCCTTCTCCGACACCCGAAATAGTCACTAGCCGGCCAAAAACCCTTATTTGAGACAATTTAACCACTTCAAGCTATTATTTGAAACAAAGTCCACTTTGGGCCCTTATTTGAAAAAAAAACAAAAGCACTTCAAGCCCTTACTTGGAATTTTCCCTAGAATCTAGGTAGACATAAGCAATTACTTTTAAACATTTAAACAATATGTGCAATCATGTAATATAATTTTTATCATGGATAACTTTTTTAGCATTTGGTTTTACTTTGTAGATGCTCTTTAGATAAACGGTTTGATAATCAAAGTAATCTATATATAAAGAATACCGATGATAGACATGATACCGGATGTATGACTTTATTCTTAGGCACTATAAAATGGGAAATATACCATACACATGACTTTGTCCAAATAAATTGTGAGGCACATGGAATTATAACCTATCATATATCATTGATTATTCATCTAATTATATATATAGATAAATTATTAAATAGAATAAATATATACACATAAATAATTTCTTTAAACACTTATTTTGGGTAAATCGATAGAAAATTATTATCAAAGTATGCATAAGAATTAGATCTGCGGAATTAGATATTTGCTGAGATTAGATAGTAGCTAGCATAAGAGGTTTGCTAAATAACTCATTTTTTTGCAAAATGAACGCATCCAGAGAGTTGCATCATTTTCAATCCATCTAATTCGGGTGAGGTAGTTTTTTCCTTCTATGTCCGGTGTTTTATGATTAATAGTTTTATGTCAACATGAGCCTTCCAAATTCGAGATAGTGCCTATGTGGCATAGGGCATCATCTCAAGAAGATGATACTGGATTTTTACTGAAGATTTTGGTCTCCACCGTAAATTAAGACAACCCTTCCCCTCGACGAAATAAGGTCCGAGTTTTGAGTACCCGGTTTTATGGCATGTTTTCAAAAATGACTTTCTTTAGCAAAAATTTCTTCAGAGCAAGTTAAAAAATCATTATCAACAGGATAAGTATTAAAATCATTCTCAAAAAAAAATTTCTTTCCTTGGTCTTTTACTCCTTCTCAATTCATCATTTGATTTTTCAATATCATTTATATGAAGAGGTGCATGAGAAATAATATCAGTTCTTAACAGAAAAATATGCTAAAAAATTATCCATTGTTTGTCTCAACATTGTATTGTTATCAAGCACATCACTTTTTAGTAGGGAGAAATGCACTACTATGTTCAACATAACCAACAAACGTGCAATCAAATGTCTTAAAGCCTATTTTCCTTTTCTTAGTACCAAGAAGCATAACCTTAACAAGGCGCCCCCCCCCCCCCTCCAAATGTTCAAATATTTTAATAGGAAAAGTGCACTTGAAGTCTTAAAACTCATCACAAAAGTGCAATTAAATTTTAAAACTATCAATGAGTACAATTAAGTCTTAAAACTTATTAAATATATACAATCAAGTCTTTCCGTTAACTCCATCCAACTTTGCTACTAGAAATTATTGATGTAACTAAAATAGGAAGGATAAGGCTAAAATGATGTTGTTTGGGTTCAAATCTAATTTTTTACTCTAAATATTATTTAAATTAAATTTATATAAAAAGAGGGGCATGATGGCAAAATCAATCAAGGGCCTATAGGGCCCTCGTCGTCGATGCCCCACCATCGCTGGAATGGGCTAGCGATGGTGGGGCAAGGGTTGGCCGTGGTTGCCGACTCGTCTTGCCCTAGCTAGTGGCTAGCAACCCTAGCTATCGACCACTTATGATGCATTTCATTCAATTGAGTTAAACTAACATATATAGTTCCTTTGTTTTCAAAACCTTTTGAAATGTGGGGGATTATTAGATATTTCAATAGTTTTGGAATATTTAAAGCCATTGTTTTGTAACGGATTTAATATAAGTTATGACCACCATCAATTTGTGAGAGCTTTGTAATAGGACAAGTATAGCGGGGTGCCATAACTTTTGTACAACACTTACTTGAGTGCCATAACATTTTTTTTTATTCACTTAAATGCCACAAATTAAAAAAATTAATTACTTAAGTGTCATCAACAATTTGTCTCATTGGAAAATCTACCACTAGCCTCGCCCAAATCTGACAAGGGCCTTCGCACCCTTGTGCACGACCAGCGAGGCTGCGATGGCCTTAGGTGAGGCTATCGTGGGCTCACCAATTGTAAGAGAGGCGGCCTCGTCACGAAGTTCCTTGCCCGCATCTATCAATGGCCTCACCTAAGTTCTTCATGGCCTCACTAGACAAGGACGAGGCCTTTGCGGTAGGTGCACATTAAAAAAAGAAAACTAAAAAAATTCAAAATTAAAATACATATTTTTAAATCAATAAAAATCCACGTGAGACGATTTGCTAGAGGTGGCACTTAAATAATTGATTTGACTTTGATGTAGCACTAAGCGAAAAAAAGAAAAAAAATTAGGGTTAATACCCTGAAAAACCCTAAATTGGTACACTTGTGACAAATTTACCCAAAACTATTTTTTTAACCACCAAAAACCCCAAACTGGTATACCTTTGACAAATTTACCCCAAACCGATACACTTGTGACAAATTTACCCTATGTTAGTTTTCGTTAAATTTTATTCTCAAATTATTAAGTTAAATGGCTCGTGACAGTTAACCGGTATACCAATTTAGGATTTTACGCTCGGTTTGTCACAGTTTACAATTTTTGTGATCTTTTTGTGGTATTAATCCAATTTAGCAGATGGTATATTTGTCACAAATTTACCAGTTTAGCGTTTTTTGCAGTCGAATATATTAGTTTGGGGGTAAATTTGTCATAAATGTACTAGTTTAGGGTTTTTTATAGTCAGTCGGGGTAAATTTGTCACAGGTTTACCAGTTTGGGGTTTTTCATGGTTAAAAAAATAGTTTGGGGTAAATTTGTCACAAGTGTACCAGTTTGAGATTTTTCAAGGTATTAACCCAAAAAATTATGACATTCAAGTAAGAATTGTATGAAAGTTATAACACTCCTACTACACTTGTCCCGATTTGTAATAGTTTTCAACTTAATGCAAGAATTGATGATGAAAAAATGGCTTTCTCTTTCATTTATTGTTGCTCCAAACATAATTCAAAAAAGACATACAAAAGCAAGAACATCTTTACTCCTTATTTTTCATTTCTTTGTTGGGTTTAACATACAAATTTGTTGTTTATGTTCCCTCTATTATTCAGTGCCATGGCCTGAGAGGATAGTCACTAGATACGGTTGCATTGAATTTTATATTGCAAGATGCAGAATTATCCTAAAGGAGGATGCTTCAACAGCACAAACAGTATATCTTATTTTCATATTCTTCAACTATTTTTTACAACAATAATAACTTACCAACACTATTAAGAATTTACTAACTTCCATATAAATTGCTATATTATCAAATCTTCTGATTTTTTTTGCAAGCATCATAAGTAGATAATCATCACTATAGTAAATATGTCAACATTAATTTATGGATTTCTTATCACTACAAGCTTTAGAATGTTCGATCATAATACTATTCCCACTTCCAATGGACCAAAAAATTCATCATTAGCATGACCATGAGGTATGTGAGCCTTGCTTTGATACCAGGTCAAAATTGAAGCAAGGTATAAACAAAGGAAAAAGCATAAACTAATTTTTTTTCCAAACATATCCAATTTAATTTTTGACAAAACAAAAAATCTTATTGAGATAATGCCAAAGCCACATACACAATAATGCCCGCATTCGGTGGACCAAAAGTGAACGACTCTCTCACCAAGAAACAACCCTCGAAGTTCAACAGTACAGGGGTGCCATTGTTAGGCTAGTCAAAAGGTTTTCGGTCACTCTCTTATATCTCACGCGCAGATGCCTTGTCTCTATCCCTTCCATCTTTTCATGCTGAGACACATAGCAAGTGTCATAATCCATGTCAGGACGGGACCTAGACTTTCCTCTTTAGGATGTAAGCAATGACATCATTTCGGGGGAGGAACTTTGGCAGCAACTTGAATGACATCTTTGAGTCGCCCAATGTTGGGTCAAAAAGGTGTTGTCCAAAAGACCTCCTTTGCGTCACATGTGCACGTTAGGAGAAGACGCAAGAATGTCACATCATTTTGGGGGAGGAGCTTTGGCAGCATCCTTGACTTGGATGACATCTTTAAGTCGCCCAATGTTGGGTCAAAAAGGTGTTGTCCAAGAGACGTCCTTTGCGTCACATGTGCACAGTTAGGAAGAAATGGTACTCAATAATTTCATACATTATTGTACTTTTACAGACATGTCTCTGTGCCACGGTGCATGCGAAAAACGTTCCATCTTTTTTATTTTTAATTATGAGCTAATTTCATTAATTAACTTTCTGTCTAAATTTGTATCCTCCTCATTTTCCTTTATTTTTTTCAAAGATAACATACATTCCATACTTGAGAATTATTTTTTCTTAGAAAAAATTTGTGATATTAAGCTTTTGAGAATACCCACATCAAGCTAAATGTGTATAAAAAATTTCATTGATTGAGCATCACGATGTTATAATTTTATGAGGTAAAACTAAAGATGTCAATGTATCTTTTTTATTGAGGAATGAATATATTTTGAATTGGAGATGAGAAGCAAAGAAAAAGAGTAGAAGAGAAAAATTGTCCCATATTGCTTAGAAAGTACGGATGTAACAACATCCAATAAAAATATTACAAATATATATGTATATTACATACATCGACATCATAAAAGTTTTCTTATACAAATAATTTCATAATGTAAATATAAACCTATTTATAACATAAAGTTATATGCAAAAAATAAAATTTGATTATTTATCATTATCTAAAATTTGTTTGTGCAAAAAAAATTTGTATCACCATTGTACAATATAAAAGCACTTTGAAGAGGATATATAATAAGGAAAATTCTAAATAAGGACTTGAAGTGCACTCATTTTCTCAAATAATGATATGAAGTTGCCACATCAATCTCAAAAAATGACTTGAAGTAATTATATTTGTTTCAAATAAAGGCCTAACCTCAACGACTCATTAGTCAACAAAAATTCCGACCGACTAGAGGTATTTTCATCAAAACACAATTTAAATTTATATCAAATTAGAATTTTTTCCTTATAATTAAAAAAACTTAAACTTAAAAAAAGAAAAAGAGGCGGGAGGGAGCCCTCCCTCCAGTCTCTGTTCTTTTTTTTTTTAATATTTTGTTTTTTATGGATAAAACAAAAAAAAAAAAAAAAAAAAAAAAAAGATAAAATTTAAAAGATAAAATTACCCTTATCAAATAGTGAGTTGAAGATTCTTATTTGAAACGAAATTCACTTCAAATCTTTATTTGAGAAATGAATGTACTTCAAGTTTTTATTTGAAAAAAATGAAGGCACTTCGGACCCTTATTTGGAATTTTCCCTATATAATAGTTACAAGGTCATTGTAAGTCTTTTTACATAAATAATCTTAGGATGAAAACATAACCTATTGATGAAATATATCTACATGCTGGAAGTAGAAATTGAATATGTGTGATTCTATAAAAACCAGCTTATGTAAAGAAACTGTGACAATGTTAGTGCGCTGATTAAAAATTTTATTAACATATGTTGTTTGAAAAGAAGGGGATGATGGAAGAATAATTGAAGCAGGGGATAAAAGGAAGGGCAATGCTGTGATTTTGGCACTTTTGAGTGGCCAATTCCACAAGTTTTCCACCAACAGGAGTGATCCAGATGGGTTGACAGCACGCAATAATCGAACAGCTGATACTAAACAACTTGAATCCAATGGCTGAGGAGAAACATGAGAAAGCGGTCAAGCGCAAAAGCCCGTGATTGCAGAAATGGCCCTCGCTCCACTTTTTTCTTGGCTTCCAAACAATTATCTCATCAACGAATCATCATCAAACATAAAATTTCGGACGTAGAAAACTGAATATTAGAAAATGCAAATATATCTATTTTATAGGTCATTGTTTTCTCTCACTCACGGTTTAAAGAAAACTTTTGCAAGCAACAAAGAGAAATGGCCGATTTCATATATATATATATATATATTCATCAATTATTTTTGAGTATGTCGATTAAATAACTATTAAGATAGGCTCTCAATACTATATATATGTTATTTCCATATATCTTTATTCATTAATGGCCACAAGAAAGGTGGCCTCACTGCGAAGGCCCTTGCCTGTAGGTTGTTGCTATCAATGGCCTCACCTAGGACCTTCACGGTCCCGCTGGCTAAAGGTGAGGCCTTGGTAGCCGGTGCACAAAAAAAAAAGAAAAAAAAAAGGAAAATAAAAATATAAACTAAAAAAATTCCAAAATTTAGAAAAATTCAATTTTTTTCAAAAATGCAAAAAAATCCATATAGGACGATTTGTCGGAAGTTGCACTTATATGATTGATTTTACTCCGATGAAGCACTTAAGTAAGCAAAAAAAAAAAAAGTTATGGCATTCAAGTGATCATTATACAAAAGTTATGGTACTCATGCTGCACTTGTCTAGATTTGTAACAGTTTTCAATCTAATGCAAGAATTGGTGATAGAAAAATGGTTTTATCTTTCATTTATTGTTACTCCATAATTCAAAAAACACATACAAATGCAAGAACATCTTTACTCTTCTTCTTATTTTTCATTTCTTTGTTGGGTTTAACATACAAATTTGTTGTTCATGTTTCCTCTATTATTTAGTGTAGAGTAAAGAGCAATGTTTGTTCTATCTCGAGAGGATAGTCGTTAGAGTTGGTTGTACTGAGTTTTATACTCCGAAATGCAGAATTATCTTGAAGGACGATGCTTCCACATCGCAAACGGTATATCTCATTTTATATTCTCCAACTGTTTTTTATTACAACAATAATAACTTACCAACACTATTAAGAATTCACTAACTTCCAAATAAGTTGCTGGATTATCAAATCTTTAGAAAAATTGCAAGCATCATAAGTAGATAATCGTCACTATAGTATATATGTCAACATTTTAGTAATCTATTAACTTATCAACTTCTTTGAAGTGCTACCCTCATGTTGCCGCAAGCTTACAATGTTCAGTGATAGTAGCACTCCCACTTCGAGTGGACCAAAAAAATCATCATTAACATGACCTTGAGGCATTTGAGCCTTCCTTTGATACCAGGTAAAAATTGAAGCAAGGCTATAAACAAAGGAAAGGGTGTAAACCAAAATTTTCAATGCACATCCAGTTTAATTTTTGACAAAACATAAAATTTTCTCGAGGGGTTACCAAGGCCACCTACACCATATCTCACTTTTGATGTCCGAATTTGGTGGACCGAAAGTGAGCTGACTCTCTCTCTCTCTCTCACAAAAACAACCCTCAAGGTCCATAAACAATTACTGGGGTGCCATTGTTGGGCTAGTCGAAAGGTTTAAAACAATTACTAGGGTGCCATTATTGGTCCATGCAAATGCCTTGTCCCTATCTCTTCCATCTTTTCATGTGAGACACCTAGCAACTATCAGAACCCATGTCATGACACGACACAGACTTTCCTCTTGATAATGTAAGCAACGACGTCATACGAACCTTGGAGCGTATGCAAAAATGTCATATCATTGTGGGGGAGGAACTTTGGCAGAATCCTTCAACGACATCTTTAAGTCACTCAATGCGAGGCCAAAACGGTGTTGTAGAAAGGACATCCTTTACTCAATAATTTCATATAAAATTGCACATTTTCGGACATGTCCGTGAGTGTACGTTCCATCTCTATTTTTTAAATATGAGCTGATTTCATCCATTAACTTTCAATCTAAATTTTTATCTGCTCCAGTTTCCTAGCCTTTTTAGAGATAACATAAATTCCATATTCAGTCACTTATCTTTTCCTAAAAAAAATGTTTGATGTTAACCTTTTGAGAATACCTTGTCAAGCTACATGTAAATAAAAATCTTATTGATTGAGGCTGCCAATGTTCTAATTTAAGGAGGTAAAATTTAAAAAGTCAATGTATGTTTCTCAACGAGAAGGGCACGCCAATGCAATTTAGATTCAAATTATATCACGAAGACGTATTGAATTGATGATGAGAAGTGAAGAAAGATTTCCCTCTGTTGCTTAGAAAGTATTGATCTAAGGCAGTAAATAAAAATATTACGGATATATATATATATATATATATATATATATATGTATATATATATATATATATGTATGTATGTATATTACATTCATCATCATAAAAAATAAAAAAAATTGTACATAATGATCTCATGATGCATACAAACCTATTTATAAAATATAGTTACATGCAAAAAATAAATGTTAATTATGTATCATTATCTAAAACCTATTTGTGCCAAGGAATTTTTATTTCGCCGATGTACGAAATAAAAGCATTTTGAAGAGGATATATGTTTTTTTTTTTTTTTTTTTGTTAGATACATGGTCGATATAAGTCTTTTTTGCCTCGATGGCAAACTACGTACGATAAGGACGGCGGATGCCGAGGACTGGCAGTGGGGAAATGTCGCGCGGTACGACCGGCCTGGGCAAAGCTGGCAGCAGCTGGCGACGCTGCTTAAAAGGAAGGAGAGGTTGGACCGAGAGGGAGTGTTCTTCGGCTGAAAAATCCAGAGAGAGAGAGGGAGAGTTCCGACGAGAGCTGCAAGTGAGAGAGAGGGAAGAGAGTCGGAGCAGAGACCGCCGGCCACCGCTTCTGAATCGCCACCGACTACCCGCCGCCGTGCCTCCTTTCCTGCGCCAAAGCTCCTGTAAGCCTCGACCCCATTTTGGCCCTGTTTTCGGGCGTGCCGGGCCGGAGCTCGCGGTCGTCCGGCTCACGCGAGCTCCGGCACCGACCATCCTTTCTCCAGCTACTGTGTGTGTCGTTCTTTGTTTGTCGAGAGTCCCGTCGAGAATCCCGGTTGAGGTTGAACCGGAAACCTCATGATTCGCGAGCGCCCTTCACCCGTTCGACGAAATGCTCAAGCGACATCTAGTTTTCATCCTTCCGTTTTTGGCCGAAATGGAGTCGTCCGTGCACGCCGTGATCTATGGGAATGTTCCAGTGGTGTTGGGCGACCTTGGGCGTCGGCCGTATAGTCGTTCGCCACGTTTCCATTGTCGCTGTAGTTTGTTCGGTGTTTGGCCGTGGTGTGGCTCTCGGCCGGCGACGGGGAGGTCGGCCGACGAGTGGCCTTCGGAGTGGACGAAGCTGGGTGGTAGCTGTCCTGAGCGCCGGCGAGGGCTTGTTTAAGTGGCGTCAGTTCACGTGAGGAGCTTCGGTGAAGATGAGCGCCGCACAGGGGAGGCGTGCTTCGGGAAGGAGAGAACAGGGAGAAGAAGAAAAAATAGAAAAATAGAAGAATTAAAAAGAATTAAAATAATGAATTAAAAATATTTTAAAAATTAGTTTTTAATTTGAAGCGCGTCATATCCCGGTAGGCGGATCGGGTTATCGGGTTGGACCGGGTAAATCCTGTCTGAATCCCTTTTCCCGAATATAATAAAAATAATCAAAATTTTAATTAAAAAGTTAGTTTAAAATATATTGTTGCTATTCATTTTTATGTGGATCCCATCCACCGTGAGAGAATGTTGCCAACCATGGTCGACTTCGGTCAGCAGTGGAGACAAAGGGAGGAGAGAGACGCAAGATCGAAAGAACTCAAATAATCTCTCTATTTTTAATTTTTAATACTATACAAAATCTAAAATTTACAAATTTGTGCCATATTTAACCTAAATGAGTGTAACAAGAGTTATATTTTTCCATCGCTTACAGACTTTTCATCAACGGGAACTACATGGTATAATAGGCCTCTGTAACTTAAGCCGATTGACATCAGAGCTTCAACTTTCCAGGCTAGTCGAAAGCCTCTTTTGCATTCTCCGTTTACTTTGTTGTTGAAAGGCTGTAACCAAGGGGGCAACCCAATGGCGATGGAACTAATTGAAGAAGAAGGAAATTTGAATCCTGCAGAACCAGCAGACGGTACATGTTCAAGTTCCAACCAAGAAAGAACGCAGTATAATCGATGGACATCTGAATATACTACTTGTATGCTCCCATGGTTCATTTTATTTTCTTGATCACCAAACAAACATAATGCTAACCTTGGCTAGAAAAAAGCGGAAAAAAAGTATGCGAAGGACTTAGTGCTCACTCTTTGGCCTACAAATAATGAAGAGCTTTTAGCAAGGGCTAGATCAGCTCCTTCCCCACCTGGAGGTGTTTCAGGTACGTTATCCCTCACAAGAGTTAATTTTTAGTGTGAGATTAATATCTGGGGCGGATCTTCATGAAACTGTTCTTTTCTGGTACACTTCTCAATGTCAGCAAGGATAAAAGTATTAACTGAATGATCTGAAAAGTTTGCGTCTAGTGCAGAAAATTTTGAACGCTACCGACCATTGTTGCGAGCTGCAATCAAGGGCGATTGGGAATCTGCTACAAGATTTTTCGATGGACATCCTACTTCATGGATCGCCAAAATAACAAGCAGATCAGAAACAGTGCTTCACATGGCCGCTTTGAGTGCACATGACCAATTTTTGGAGAACCTGGTTGAGCTCTTGTCTCCGGATCCAGAAACGCTTGAAATGGTTGATTGCGATGGCCGCACAGCTCTCCACAATGCTGTCCAATGTGGAAGGATAAGCATGGTGAAGACATTAGTTAGAAGTAATCCCAAGTTGATGCAACTTGCAGATAAGGACGAACGTGTTCCTTTGGGAATAGCTGCTTGTGAAGCTTCTATGCATGAGGAGATTGCCTGGTTCCTGGCTAAAAGTATGACAGACAATGGGCTAAGTCATCCCTTCAATCATCCCTTTGCAATTGATATTATTAAAGATCTCATCGTCAATGGTTCTCATCGTACGATTACTTTTACTCTTATCTCAATTCCATCTGTTTTTTCCTTCATTTTTGACTTATCTTAATTTCCTGATCAACTTTGCTGGTGAATTTGGACAGATATGGCCCTTTATCTAGTGGGGCGGTATCCTCACTTAATTACCACGAGAAGCGGGGAGGGAGAGCCTGCTAATCACTTAGTCATGCTGGACGAGTTGGCGAGGAACGAGTCTCACTTTCTCAGCGGAACCAGGCTGAGTGTTTTGGAAGAATTGATATACAAAAGTCTGTACTTTCTACACTCGCATCTCTTCATTACTGATTCCCTTCAAGATGATCATACCTGGCTCATCACCTGCTCTTTTGCTTCTGAACTGAAGGTATTCCGGTGGGCTTGAACTACGAACCAACAAATAAAAATTCCGATCCGGGTAGGAATGCATTTTTGTTGTTGGGCATTATCTTAGGAACTTTCATGATATTGAACTTTAAGTCATTTTCCTTAGATCCTCTGTACTAGCAAAAGAAACTGGAAATGATTGTTTCTTTGTAGGATATAATTCTGATTTGTCACGACCAAATTTTTCGAGGTGTGAACCACCTAGTGTTTGGCTAATGAATTGTTAAGCCTAAACTTAACTCAGGCTCTCCCAAGCCCATACCAATTCGCGACTTTTGGTTCAAGTTCTTAACATGCAATTTTTTTAATTAGGAGTCGCCACATATCTATTTTTGGTGGGTTGATTAGAAACCCAAGTAAAGTAACGGGAGTTTTACTTTACTCCTACGAACCAGAGATTTATGAGTTCGGGGACTTGGTTACGCTAGATTTCTCTAACACCCTTTCGGTACTATTTCTTTTTAATTTTGAAAAATGTTTTTGTAGGCAGCTTAGATTGATTTTAAATTTAATTTCCTAACATGTGAGGTGATCATGCGGATGCGCAATCCACCAATTTAACACCCACATAAACAATAAATAAATTGCAAAAACTTACCTCAAAGCAACGAAAGCATCTGTAATGTTAAGTTAAAAACCACATCAATAACCCTAAATATGGTTTCTAATTAACACGCAATTTCTTTTTTGTTTTCACTTAATTAATGAAAATCATGCAATATGCAGTGCAATGACGTACAAAAATTTTAACTACAATGACATGCAACATGCAACTTAACATGTGAATTGTATGTCACGCAACGTTTATTAAATGACCTAAGCTAATGGTAGGCAATTTTCAGATTAAATTGACCTAGCAATAATCACTAAATGACATGCATTTCATGAACCTAATTCTATATGACATGTGCATGATTTTTGTATTTATTTTTTATTTTTATAAAAATTCGTAATTAAAAATAACTAACAATAAAAATCTAACTAAAGTGAGATATTATCTATTTTAAATTAGGAAATAGACTAATTCGAATCCTATCTTAACTTCGAATTTTATCTCGACATGCAATTTAATTCAAAGATACTATCTAATCTAGATATCATCTAAACATGCATTTTAATATAATTAGAAAAGAATCTAACTACTCTATCATGCAATTCTATCTAGGAAACCAATTCTAATCTACATGATATGCAAATGCAATTTTTTTGTATTTTGGGATCAATAAAGCAATTAAATGATAAAACACCCAATCATTTGCAATCACCAAAGGTATCATACATTGTTCAGATCAAGGGATAATATCTTGCTAATAAAATAGATAAATTGATCTTAAGCCTTAAAGATCAAGATATCAATTTTATTCCCGCTTGATTAATTATTTCATCTAAAGCCTTATAGATGGAATAAAAAATTGGCGTGCGGTTGCGAATTAGGCAAATAACCTTAATCAAGAAATAATCACTTATAAATGTGCATGTTATATTCTAATAGACGTATATTAGGCGGCGAATAAATTAGGCACGAGTATCTTACCTAAATTTGAAGATAATTTCCGAATTCGGGTCTAACGCGATTGGGGTCGCAATTGGCAATGGCGGTGGGTGATTGGCTCACAGCAGCAGTTGCTCATGTTGGTGTGGACTTCTCGGCTCGAGCTAGTCAGTAGCCGGCAAAACTCGCGACACGGCCGTTGAGGGTGATGCCAGAAAGGACAAGCGACAGTGGGCAGACTTGGGCGACAACGAACGCAGAAGACCTTTGGGATTATTGGGGCTCCTTGGTGCATGGACAATCACTGGAAAACCTGCACAAAGAAGAGCAATAAAGAACTCTCTGAATTGAAGTACGCTGAGAAACAAAGTAAAAATAATTTGCTGGTTTTTGCTAAGGGGCTTGTGGGCTTGTTTGTTCAATCTGCAGGTATTGGCATCAAGGCTTCGCAATATGCTTTTTCTATATTTTTTTCTTTTTGCTTGCATTAAGCGAGGCCACAAAAACCGCAACTTTTGCTGTCTTCTTTCGTCGAGTGTGGACGAAGACCAAAAGATAGCAACATCCACCGTCTTCTTCCCCCCTTTCGCAAGGTTACGCGTGTTGCGCCCACTTATTCTTTTCACTCGCAATCTGGTATCTTTCTGTTTGACTGAGTCTTCAACCCCACTCAATTTCTTGAAGACCTCATCATATCCTCCCCTGGGCATCCAGGACGTGCGTTGCCGGCGATATCTTAATCGCAGGCTTGTGAATAGTCGGAGAGGCGCCGATTGCGATTGTGAAACTTACGTAACCTGCAAAAGAAACAAATAAACAAAACTTGCCAAAGCTAAATTGTGAGTCAACTAGCGGAACATGTATAGGTGCAACAAGCTGCTGTTGCCGATCGTCGGGCGAGGACTGGACACCGCGAAGTTGATGGATTTTTACGTCAATCTCTCCATACGGTGAAGACTCCTTTTGGCATCTTCTGCAAAGTGGTGAACCTCCAAGGGGGGGTGAAGCTCGCTCTTCAATGCTCTCAATTATGGCTGCCGTGTATTCTTTGAAGCTCTCTCTCTCTCCTCTGCGCACTTTTTCTCTTGTGCCCCCCTGTTCTCACGTCCAATCTCTCCTTTCCCTTTTTTTTTTGACTTTTTTTGTGTTTCTTTCCTCGACGAACCCTAGAGAAGCTCCCCTTTGTATGGCCGTATGTATCTATAGTGTGGCCTCTTTTATCTTCTCCGTACGTGGCTCTTATATAGGTGAATAACTTTGATTTTCGTGAATTATTTCACTTCCTTTCTCAGCTCACGCATGAAATCTCCTTTGATTATGAAATATTTCTTGTCTTGAGACATAGAATATATCGCTCAAAATACCCCCACGTGTGATATTCTTCTTGATATTTCATGCTTAAACTTCCAATCTTCTGCAATATATCGCCTAATGTGAATATATGAAATAATTACCGAATATTGGAAGAATAATTTGAAAATACTGAATTGTCAACTCGTAAAGGTGAAGCTCGTCCGCCGCTGATCAAATGCAAAAAAAAAAAGCAAATGCACCTAAATCTATATGTTATGCAATTAATTATTTTTTCAGGGATAAAATTAACCCCTAATTTTTTAATGCAGTAAATAACTAAACGGGTCGCCAAAATTTAGGTGTCAACAGCTGCCCCTCTTTGAAGGTGAGCTCGCAGAGGTTGCCTTCAAAGACAAATTGAGACCTAAATTTTGGTCATGCTCATGCAATGAATGATTTTTTGTCGGAACATGAATTCCATTTTTTTTAATGCAATTTATATGATGCATGGAAATGCTAATGCAAATGATAGATAAACCTACCTAGGATAACTTACCTTCGAGGAGGATAAAGTAATTCGAGGTAGTGAGTGTTACCTGTCCAAGACCCGTACCATTTTACGGTCGCCTAGAATAGTAACATGACTTTGTGAAGATGCTGCTTTTCTAGGACTCGTACCATTTTACGGTCACCCAGTATGGCAGAAAGGAGCTGCTTTCTCAGGACCTGTACCATTCTACGGTCGCCCAATACAGCAGAAAGGTTTTGCAAGGAACTGCTTTCCCAGGACCCGTACCATTCTACGGTCGCCCAGTACGGCAGAAATGTTTTGTCTAGGACCCGTACCATTCTATGGTCGCCTAATCAGGGATTCATTTTCCAGGACCCGTACCATGCTACGGTCGCCTCGATGAAGAAAATTATTTTTCCAGGATCCGTACCACTTTACGGTCGCCTGAATGAGGAAATTGCTTTTCCAGGACCCGTACCATTCTACGGTCGCCTATTAGAGCAATAAATGTTATCTAGGACCCATACCATTCTACGGTCGCCTAGACTGAGATTTTGCTTGGCTAGGACCCGAACCATTCTTTGGTCGCCTTAATCAGATTGAATCTAGAGGAAAAATCTTTGGGGGACAACTCCATTGAGTGTCAGTGTAAAAGACTCTGGGCTACGAAAGCACGCCAGGTCGATAAAAGAAATCCGGGCTACTGAAGCACGCCAGTTTGATAAAATGGACTCTAGGCTACGAAAGCACGCCTGGTCGATATAACTAGACAGCTTGACCAAGTCAAGTGTCGATGTACTTAAGAGAGAATACCTGCATAATGACAAGTATTTTAGAGTATGGTAGAGATATACTTACCTGGTGATATCTCTGATTCTTAGAGAAAAATGTCTTTTTGGAATTTAGATATCCTGTGGAGGTCTTTCACCTCACGGTGGAGGTTTCTCATCTCCTAATATCATGAAAAATTCTGAAAGGAACTTGAATTACCTGTCAGACATGATTTAGAGCAAAAAATGATATGCATTCATCAAAGAGATAGACAAACTGAGCTACTCTAGAATGCACATTTCAAAATTTAATAAAGTTTTCATCAACTTAATCGGGGTTCATGCATAATAACCTTTGCATCACCCAAATTTCCACTGGAGAGAATTATCATTCAAGACAATCTTCACTCATAACATGGATTTCTTAAGAATACCAAATGAGACCTTCAGTTAGAAAGGACTTTCACTCACTCTCATTTAGAGGCTATTTTATGAGAATCACTCCATCTCACTATCATCATACCAACAAGGGTCCAAGTATTCTCGCAAGCGGTACGACCTTACCAATCCGAGAGGTCTTTAATAGGGACCGTAATGTAGTCTTGGTCAATGGCTTAACAAAGGGACTCATTGAGTCAAGGTTATTGAAAGAATAGCTTCGCAATCATCTCCGGGTTTACAAGTCAAGAACCCTGCAAAATGAGAAAGAAATAGTCTTGCTCGCACTCCTTCGAGCGATGCTTAAAACATGTGAACCCCTATGTTAATTCAAATGCCATAATTTGAGGAGACTTGTAAGGGACGTAACGTAGGCTGGGTTCATGGGTTGAGAAATGAAAAGATCATTAGGCTCAAAATGTGTGTGAATGGTGAGGGTTGGTGATCATCCTGACATTTCCACCACTTTCCTTCTCCACTGTTGAAGATTTTTTTTATCACAACTCCATTGATTGCAACAACATTTGAGAGAGTTTTTTTTTTTTTTTTGTACCACTTTGTTGAGAATACGACACAAGTGTTTGATTTTTCTTTTTGGGCATTGGCCTTGCTTTTACCAAGCACACTGCTTTTTCATGCCTCTATTTTGCACTTAATTTTTTTGAACTTGCATAACCATCCTTTACAGCATTCTAAGCCATGTTACTGGAATGGTTCTTTTTGCCTTGCCCCAGTGTGGGGGATGATCACCAACTAGGTTTAATATGAAATAAATTCATAGGCTCAAGTAGGCTATGCAATGGATAGAAGTGTATAGGATAAAGAAAGAACTGCTCTTGATCATCCTTAGGCACTTGAATTACCACATGAATTCAATGTAATATCATGACTAGAAGATTGATGCAAGTGAGAGCAAGAAAATTTCAATTCATTTTCCTCACCTTATGATGCTGTCTTACCTCCAACTTGCCCCAATGTGGGGTGGTTCTTGACAGGGGTAATTTGAAAGAATTTTCACAAGTGTATGGAGCTCAAAGGGGTTAAGCAATGGATCATTTGTAGTGTTTAGAATAGAGAAATGAATTGCCCATCATCATTTCAATTATCGTACCTTTCGCGAGAGAACTCTTTACCTTGCGGATACGGAACTTCCTACACTCATCTCACAAGTGTATAAATAGGGGACTGTGTATAGGATAAAGCTTGCCTTTCATCATCCTGATACGTCTCATTTAGCATTCTCAAACATTGATGTCACTCCTTTAAATTGTCTATCTTGACAAATCTCCACATGAAATTGGTGAGCTAAATCAATATGAAAATTCTCTTTTCAAAAGAGTTTAGCAACTTTAAGCATGAAAAACAATTTATTACACTCAAAACATGGTTTTAGGCACTCATTCAGGGGAATCGCTCCACAAAAGAATTGCCTTAGCAATGGATGTCCTTGGATCGTCTCTATCCATCAAAAGTGGAGATCCTCTTTTGCCCCTGCAAAAGAGAACGTGCATGAATAGGATACTATGCAACATCAGAGTAAATTCAAATTGCACAACCATTTTGGTTCGAATCGAGATTTTGTCTTAGTCATGTCATACTAGAATCTGTAGTACCCCAATTCTTCATCTGCAAGGAAAAGAACAAAAGTGTCAATTCCGAAATTAATTATATTCATGAACGCAATATATCCATTTCATTCAAGACGGGTGATCTTCTTTTGACTTGTTTCATCATTTTCTCACGAAAATGAGAAACTTCATTTGGCTTTCGAGAATGACATCTCACACAAATAGTAATGAGATGTGTCATACATCACACTTTGGAATCTAGATGATCTCCTTTTGACTTGCCCTCGATTTCTTATTGATGTGCAAGGAAATCGCTCGGGACAAGTAAGAGGATAAGTAGTGCTTAATGTCTTCTTTACTCTTGGGAGATGTCATCAAGATCAGCTAGGAAATGATCCCTTGCCCCCACGCCTATTTTTCCTTTGGATGTATGTTCCCAAATCAATGGGCCTACTATCACTGGAAACTGACGTGTTATTTTCAAACGCCTCTCTGTTATGCTCTGAGACATGAAGTAAATGAGTTAGAAAAATAAACAAAAGTAACCTAATGCATGCTTTTGGAAATGGCTTCAAAAATGATTTTTTTTCTTTTTGAGGAATATTTTGGACGAGGAAGCATGAAGAAGTCCAATCCTCAGAATTCTCCTTGGATGGTATTTTCTTTTCATTGTTGGATATCGTCACCAAACTAGTTTGGTGTACCCCATCATGTCCTCAAAACAAAAAGTTGTAATTCTATTGATATTCATCAATCAAATTACATTTATTGAAATGTGATGCTCAAGCACTAAAGCAAAACAGAAGAAATTTTTACCAATCCCTAAAAAGTAATAAGAATTCCCACACAGGGGAATGTGCAACTGAACATGCCCCTAATTAAATAAGGAAAGCGAACTACTTAGGATCATGAATCATGTGTGTTTGAGTTCTTCACCCTCCTTGATCTTGTTATGCAAATTCTCTAGGTCAGAGATTATTCCTTCTAGATATATCACTAGTCTCTTCATAGTGGCATCAAATTCAGCCACCTTAGGAAAATAGGACGGTTCGAAAGTCCTCTTGGCTCTCTTCTTCAAGTCGTAGTTTCTCACTGAAGATAGAGTACCTATGTCATCACACCCATTTTGCTTGATGAGACAAGCCACAGTAGCAGACAATTCATTGACTTGACTCTGGAGGTATGCAATTCGTCTGTTTATATTGATAATGATACGGTCTAGCACCTCATTTTGATCCACCATTTTAGCCCCCGGACGTGTACGGATGGGTGAGCAAGATCGCTCCATAATCACCTAAAGGAAATAAACGGGAACATGTAAGCATGAGAGTAAATAGAAACTCAATCCATGACAATGATCTAATAGATTTTTTCATTTTTTTTATTTATTCATGAAAAGTTCATACAAGAACGACATTTCCTAAAAATGGACTAGGAAAATGGAAACCCTAGCAAGATTAAATTCCCTAGACATGAACTGAAAACAAATTCTCCAAAGTTTTTTTTTTTTTCAAAATGATTCATTGCATGACAATTTCCTCATTTCATCTCTAATTGACAAAGGAGTTAAATCAATGCTTGACCTAAATTGTCATGGACAGACTAAAAGCACGGCAAAATAAATTGCATGGTATAGGGATAGGAAACTTACTTCACCAAGAAAAATCGACAACAATCACATAGACATGCACATGAGATGTGAGGCTCGATTTCTACTCTAGACAGGCTTAGCAAAGTGGAGTTAAAAGGGTGGGATGACTTAGTTACAGCCTCGCATACTAAGTCAAGTCCCCCTAACTCCGGCTCAGTCAAGAATGATACCCCAATGCGACGCAGCCTCGCGGGCAAAGGTAAACATCCTTAACACCAAGAAAATCTTTCGGGATTGAGTTGGGCAACCTCTACTAAGCGGCCTCGCGGTCGAAGTCGTATCCAACTTAATACCATCCTAAATATCCTAGTGCGGCCCAGGTCCGGCGGTAGGTTGTGTGTGCAAAAGTGTAGTGCTAAATGCAGGGCATGCACAACACTTCAATAGCTTGAATTTAAAACATTCATCCCCAACTCCAACCTGCAAGACAGGGGTTAGCAAAGACTACTCCCCTTATATCTCCTCATCTGCAAAAACATTTAACACCTTAAATGTTAGGGACATACCTGGGATCCTCGCTGCCAAACAAAAACATTTTTCCAAAAAATAAAATTGGCCTAAGTCCACTAAGAGTTTCAACTCAAGTCCCCAGCGGAGTCGCCAAGCTGTCGCGACCAAATTTTTCGAGGTGTGAACCACCTAGGGTTTGGCTAATGGATTGTTAAGCCTAAACTTAACTCATGCTCTCCCAAGCCCATACCAATTCGCGACTTTCGGTTCAAGTTCTTAACATGCAATTTTTTTAATTAGGAGTCGCCACTAATATATTTTTGGTGGGTTGATTAGAAACCCAAGTAAAGTCACGGAGTTTTACTTTACTCCTACGAACCAGAGATTTATGAGTTCGGGGATTTGGTAACGCTAGATTTCTCTAACACCCTTTCGGTACCATTTCTTTTTAATTTTGAAAAATGTTTTTGTAGGCAGCTTAGATTGATTTTAAATTTAATTTCCTAACATGTGAGGTGATCATGCGGATGCGCAATCCACCAATTTAACACCCACATAAACAATAAATAAATTGCAAAAACTTACCTCAAAGCAACGAAAGCATCTGTAATGTTAAGTTAAAAACCACATCAATAACCCTAAATATGGTTTCTAATTAACACGCAATTTCTTTTTTGTTTTCACTTAATTAATGAAAATCATGCAATATGCAATGCAATGACGTACAAAAATTTTAACTACAATGACATGCAACATGCAACTTAACATGTGAATTATATGTCACGCAACGTTTATTAAATGACCTAAGCTAATGGTAGGCAATTTTCAGATTTAATTGACCTAGCAATAATCACTAATGACATGCATTTCATGAACCTAATTCTATATGACATGTGCATGATTTTTTGTATTTATTTTTTATTTTTATAAAAATTCGTAATTAAAAATAACTAACAATAAAATCTAACTAAAGTGAGATATTATCTATTTTAAATTAGGAAATAGACTAATTCGAATCCTATCTTAACTTCGAATTTTATCTCGACATGCGATTTAATTCAAAGATATTATCTAATCTAGATATCATCTGAACATGCATTTTAATATAATTAGAAAAGAATCTAACTACTCTATCATGTAATTCTATCTAGGAAACCAATTCTAATCTACATGATATGCAAATGCAATTTTTTTTGTATTTTGGGATCAATAAAGCAATTAAATGATAAAACACCAAATCATTTGCAATCACCAAAGGTATGGATAAATCCATTTAGGAAGGCACTTTTGACGTCCATTTGGAATAACCTGAAATTTTTATAACAAGCAAACACAAGTAATAATCGAATAGCTTCTAACCTTGCTACTGGTGCGTAAGTCTCATCATAGTCTATTCCTTCTTCTTGCGTGTATCCTTTAGCCACGAGTCTTGCTTTGTTTCGTACGACTTTTCCTTTCTCATTCATCTTGTTTCTAAACACCCATTTAGCTCCAATAACAGTTTTACCTTTTGGTTTGAATGTCAATTCTCAGACATCATTAATGTTGAACTGTCTGAGCTCTTCTTGCATAGCTTCAATCCAACTTTCATCAGATAAAGCTTCTTCTACGCTCTTTGGCTCAATTTCAGAAATAAGAGCTAGCGCACTAGACTCTTCACGCCTTTTAGATCTTGTGCGAATTCCTTCATTGATTTCGCCGATAATGAGATCTTTGGGATGACTGGACTTATGCTTCCAGTTACTGGTTGATTTGTCTGGTTGATGATCACTTTCTTTATTTGAATCGTCACGAACACCTTGATGCTGGTCTTCCAGAGTCTGAGATGCTTCTTGAGTTATAAGTTTTGGAGGGTCTGGAGTAGGTTCAGACTCTTCATGATGAGTCAGACTGGATTCATCTTGCGTAGAGTCTTGAAATTTGACATTCATTGACTCCTCCACAGACTGGCTCTTCTTGTTATAGACTCTGTAGGCTTTGCTTGATGTAGAATATCCAAGAAAGATGCCTTCATCTGATCTTTCTTCAAACTTACCAACTCGATTGCAACCAAACACATGAAAGTATGAAACAATAGGCTTCTTACCTTTGAATAACTCATAAGGGGTTTTCTCTAGAATAGGTCTTAAGAAGATTCTATTAATGATATAGCATGCTGTTGAAACAGCTTCAGCCCAAAATCGTGAAGAAATCTTACTTTCAATTAAAAGAGTTCTAGCAATTTCTTGAAGAGATCTATTCTTTCTTTCCACAACTCCATTTTGTTCTGGAGTATATGGAAAAGAGAACATATGCTTAAAGCCAGATTCATCACAAAATTTTGTAAAATCTTGATTTTCAAATTCACCTTCATGATCTGTTCTTATACTTGAGATAACACATCATTTTTCATTTTGAACATTTTTAGAACATTTTTCAAAATACGAGAAGATTTCAGACTTACTTGCAAGGAAATATACCCAAGTAAAGCGAGAGTAATCATCCACAATTACTAGGCAATATTTCTTACCTCCAATGCTCTAGGTTCTGGTTGGTCCAAAGAGATCCATATGCAGCAACTGTAGTACATGATTAGTAGAGACATGATTTATTAGCTTAAATGAATTTCTTACCTGCTTTCCCAGAATACATGGAGTGCATGGATCAGACTTTTGGTATGGTAATTTAGGTAGACCTCGAACAAGTTGCTTTGATGAGATTTTGGTCAATTGCTTCATGTTGACATGACCAAGCTTTCTGTGCCATAAGCTTGCTTCATCTTGAATTGAGATTAGGCATTGCGATTCATTTGGTTTCATGTCTAAGAGGTAGATATTTCCATGTCTTCGACCCATGAAAGACGAGTAGAGTCTTTACCGATTCCGAACATATTCCTTCTTGAAAGAAGATCTTGAAACCAAGATCACACAATTGGCTAATCTTCGAGAAGATTATAATTGAGTCATTCCACTAGAGAAACATTGCTTATTGTGAGATTTCCAATTTTCACAGTTCCAAATCCCACAATACTTCCTTTGCTGTTTCCTCCAAATGAAACTTTTCCACCATTTACTTGAATAAGCTTTATGAAGCAATTTGAGTCTCCTGTCATGTGTCTTGAGCATCCACTGTCAAGATACCACTTTACGTTTTTCTTGATGGAGACCTGCATTTAAAAGAGAGTCTCAAGCTTTCTTTAGTACCCAAATTTTCTTGGGTCCTTTTGTGTTAGTAAGATAAACATTATTAGCCCATACTTTCTTAACAGGTTTCCAAACCATAGGAGACTCTTTTTCAAAGTGATCCTGACTGTTACACTTTGAACACCTGAGGGCATTTCGACCTACAGACTTTACAAAAACTTTCTTGAAATGATTTTTGTAAGCCTCTCTCGAAGGTCTTTTCTTAATTCTTTCTTTTACTTTAGGAAAATCAATCAAGGGAATTGTTTCTGTTGTCATACCTAGACCGGACTTATTGAAATAAGGTCTTTGAGCTGAAAGAATTTTTTCATGTTTTTCGGACCCTATTGAAAATTTCTTTGAAATATTTGATAAGTCGGTTTTTAAAAGGGCATTTTCTTTCAAAAGATTATATTCATTTTCTTTAAGAGTGGAAACATTCAAGTCTAAACTTTTAATTCTTTCTTCTAAAACATTTTCCTTTTGTTTTAGAGCTGAGTTTTCCTTTTTAAGTTCGGAAATTCTTTTGAGAGAAGTCTTAAGACTAAAACACAGTTCATCAATGTATTTAGAAACTTTGATAGGAATTTTAAAATTACTTGCCTCAAATTCACTGTTTGAGTCTGATCCAGAATCTGAGTCTGAGTCTGATTGTGCCATCAGACACAGGTTGGCATAGTCTTCATCACTTTCTTCACACTCTGTATCACTCCATGTTTCAGCTTTGAGAGCTTTACAAAACTTTTCAGCTTTTCCTCTCTTCTTCTTTAGAAGAGGACAGTTGGGACTGATGTGTCCATTTTTCTTACATTCGAAGCAAACTACATTTTTGTTTGGTTCCTCATCATCAACAGACTTAGTCTGCTGTCTTTGGAAACTTTGTTTCTTTGAGTTGAACCTTCTTCCTTTTCTATTCAGCTTTCTGAATCTTCTTATCATAAGAGCAAGCTCCTCATCGTCTAGATCATCTGCAGAATCTGTATCATCAGAATCATCATTTGATTTTAATGCAATTGATTTCTTACCTTTTGGATCTCCGTCTTCATTAATTCGTTCCGCTTCATAAGACTGAAGAGTTCCAATCAGCTCGTCGACAGATAGTGGCATAATTCTTTGCGTCTCTCTTATTGAAGTCTTTATATGATTCCAATCCTTGGAGAGTCCACGTAGTAGCTTGTTTACCTTCATGGGATCAGAAATTTTTTGTCATTGATTCTCAAGACCATTGACAATATCTGTAAAACGGCTAAACATGTTAGTTATAGATTCACCTGGTTTCATTTTGAAGGCTTCATATTAACCGAGGAGAATGTTAATTCTGGTCTCCTTCACTCGATCTGTTCCTTCATAGGTGATATGTAATCATCCCAAACTTCTTTGTCAGTAACACAAGAAGATATTCTGTTATATTCGTTGGTGACAAAGCACAATATAAAGAGTAAATTACTTTTGCATCGAGTGCTTGTCTCTTGATTATCTCTTCCTGAGTCATTCCGCTGGCCTCAACAATTTCTTTCCCTCTTTCAGAGACTGATGCAGCTGTAGGAGTAATTCCTCTTTCTACAACGTCCCATTCCAGAGAATCCTTTGATCGTAGGAAAGCTTTCATCTTGTTCTTCCAGATATTGTAATCATTTCCAACAAAGTAGGGTGGTCTGGTATTGCTTTGTCCTTCCACCAGCCCTGGTGCTAGCATACTAGCCATGGATCTTTTACTCTGAAGTAAAACACTTCAAATAAAGTAAGTACACGAGCTCTAATACCAATTGATATAGCTAGTATGAGTACCCAGAGAGGGGGTGAATAGGTGTATAAAAGATTTTTCTTGATAATTGCACAATACTAGACAGTTGATATATTTGCGACAAATAACAATCAAAGTAAGACTGAGAGAAAGAAAGAGAGAATTGAACACGCGGTTTATAGTGGTTCGGCTTAATTCAAGCCTACGTCCACTCTTCGCACCGACATTTATTAGCTGGATTCCACTATGAACAAAGAGATGTTACGGTGTTGTTCTTCCTTGATTTCACGGTGTAGATGATCTACCACACTCGCTCAAGGTATCACTAAGTATAGACACTCTTTGTGTATACAATTTCGCTCAAAATGTATCGACTAACAATCAAGGTGCTTCAGACTCTGGAATTTCTCTATCGATCATGCACTAAAGCAACTAGAACGTCTTCCTTTTATACTCCTTTATGCCATCATACCCGTTGGCACTTACCAAAGGAATTCCTCCAATCTACCCGTTGGACGGAATCAATTAAGAAGATCATTTGAGCTATTAAAGGAACCTGACGATAGCCCATTAATCCTGTTCGCCCATACAATCAGGATCTTGGTTTCCAAGAATAAAACCTTCCAAGAATATTTCGTCGACCATCGGATCTTTAAACGATCTAGATTAAGAATAAAAGAATCCGTTATATTTATCCAGCCAAGAGATCTTCTCTAGAGGATAGGACTAAATCCTCAACTAAATACTTCGGCTCTGGATTTCCTTCGTCACTAGATTAGAAAAACTGTCAATGAGAATAGTCTTGAGTCTTGAGTCTGGTGATCTGAAAGTCTTCAGACTTTAAACAGAAGGTCTGCAATTATCTAGACTAGACTGATAGAAACATTTTGTCAGCTTCAAAATATTCTGGAAAGATTTCTCCAACAAGAGCAAGCTCCTCATCATCTATATCGTCTTCAGAATCTGTGACATCAGAATCATCATTAGATTTTAATGCAATAGATTTCTTACCTTTAAGATCTTCATCTTCATTGATTCGCTCCATTTCATAAGACTAAAGAGTCCCAACTAATTCATCGATAGAAAGTGACATAATTCTTTGTATCTCCCTTATTGAGGTCTTTATGTGATTCCAATCCTTGGAGAGTTCACGCATTAGCTTGTTTACTTTCATGGGATCAGAAATTAGTTGACCTTGATTTTCAAGACCATTCACGATTTCAGTAAAACGACTAAATATGTCAGTGATAGATTCTCCTGATTTCATTTTGAATGCTTCATATTGACCGAGCAAAATGTTGATTCTGGTTTCTTTCACTCGATCAGTTCCTTCATAGGTGATGTGTAATCTATCCCAGACTTCTTTAGCTGTAACACAAGAAGATATTCAATTATATTCAGTAGGTGATAATGCATAATATTAATAATAAATTGCTTTTGCATCAAGAGTTTTTCTCTTGGTTATCTCTTCTTATGTCATTTTACTAGACTCAACGGATTCTTTTCCTCTTTCTAAGACAGATGCAGCTTTAGAAATGATTCCCTTGTCTACCACATCCCATTCTAGAGGATCCTTTGATCTTAGAAATGCCTTCATCTTGTTTTTTCATATGTTGTATTCATTTCCATCAAAATAAGGCGATCTGGTATTGCTTTGCCCTTCAACCAGTCCTAGAGCCAACATACTAGCCATGAATCTTTAATTCTGAAGTAAAACACTTCAATTTAAGTGAGTACACAAGCTCTGATACCAATTGTGAAAGCTAGTATGAGCACCTAGAGGGGGGTGAATAAGTGTAAAAATAATTTCTCGAGATAAGTGTGCAGCACTAATCAACAATAGATTATGAAAAAGAAATTTGCTTTTTTGTAAACAAAACGAGTTATGATCAAAGTAAAAGAGCGTAGAGAAGAGAATATGAACACAGAGATTATACTGGTTCGGCTTAATCCAAGTCTATGTCCACTCTTCCGCACTAACAGCCCACCGGCTGGATTCCACTATGAACAAAAGAGTTGTTACAGAAAAGCTCTTCCTTAATTCCACAATGTAGAGACTCTGCTACACTTCCTCAAGGCCTCTCAAAGATATAAACTCTCTTTTGCGTACAAGATTTTGTTCAACAGTTTAATTGACAAAGAACAAGGAGCTTCAGACTTTGGAATTCTTCTAGCGAGCATACACTCGAACAACTGGAACGTCTTCCTTATATACTCCTTTGTGCCATCACACCCGTTGGCACTTACCAAAAGAATTCTTCCAATTTACCCGTTGGACAGAATCAATTAAGAAGATCTTCGAGCTATTTAAGGAACATGACGATAGCCCATCAATTCTGCTCGCCCATACAATCAGGATCTAGGTTTCCATAAGTAGAACCTTCCAAGTATAGTTCGCCAATCAACGGATCCAAAATCCCTGAATCTATCTTGATCTGAATAATGGATTCTGACATGCTATATCCAGCTAAGAGATCTTCTTCAGTCGACAAAATCAAATCCTTAACGAAATACTTCGTTTCGGATAAGCCTTCTTTGACGTCCTTAGAAGCTATCAATGAGGATAGACTTTGAGTCTTGAGTTTGACAGTCCGGAGGTCTTCGGACTTGGATAGTAGAGTCTGCAAATCTTCAGACTAGACTGATGTAAACGTTTTGTTAACTTCAAAACACTCAAGAAAGTTTTCTCCAATAGTTTTAGCCAATGACATACCGATCACCGACACCGTGCGTTCTTTAAGGCGCCGTTTTCGCCAATGATATCCTCAACCACCAAACCACATGTCCTTTCTAGGGTGCCGTTTTCGCCAAGGTGACATCAGCAATAGACAACAACGTGAGTTCTTTAAGGCGTTGTTTTCACCAGTGATATTTCCTTAATCACCGAACCACGTTTGCCTATAAGTCATTCACGTGTATTCTTTAAGGCGCCGTTTCGCCAGTAATACTTCCAATCACTGAACCACGTATGCCCAATAATATCGTACCTGATTGATCTCAGCTAATAATATTCTCAGTTAGCTCTCACCATTCTCTCTACTATATAGCCATCAATGTAACTAGCGCTATATACCCATACTCGACCATCGACCAATCAAATATTCAATTACAAACAATTTAGAACAAATTCTCAAATTTCACAATTTAAATCAATTCCATATAAATTGAAGCTCAATTAAATAAACGGGCTGCACCACGACAATCAACACGAAATTCCAGTCCACCGCCATCCCGGTTGAATTTCTGGAAAAATAATTAATTAAATAATAAATTTCGAAAAATAAATAAATAGATAATAAAAATCCAATTTAGGCCCGTAATGCCCGATTGGAGCGAAACGGATCGGGAAAAATCCCGAGATGCATTCATAAATAATAGAGCATTTCTACTCCCTAATGGCTATAGCTAACCACCTAACATGCATCCTTAAGTCAATAATTTAATTGTTCTAACCTAATCTAACCACCTAATTGATTAATTAAATCTAACCAACCCTAAGCATAATTAGCAAACTAAGAAAGCATTAGTGAGTAAAACTCACTTGGTAAAAGAGGAGACCAAATCACCGCGACGACGGCCGAAATCGGACTTTCAATGACACCGGCGGACTTGGGCCGGGCCTAGAACGGGCCCAACAAATCTCGGCCCAAATGAGATTTGTTCTTGCACTGAAATGGGCTGGCTCTTGGGCTTGGGCCTAACTGTGATTGGGCTCTTCGCGGGCTGAACTTGGACTGAATTTAGATTGGGCTGCACTTGTGAATTCGGTGGCCCAAGGAGCTGATTTCTTTGAATGGGCTTGCAGCTGAACTTTGGTGGATCACGTGGGCCTGTTTTTGCTGGGCCGAAAGACTGAAATTGCTGGGCTGAATTCTGGCCTAACTTGTGGCCCAAAGGAAATTCACTGGGCTAGAATTGCTGGGCTTCGAAGACCGAATTCCGTGGGCTCCAATTTGCGAATTGCAAGGGAGATGGACGCTGGCTTCTTCGATCTTCCTGGCAGCTCGGTGGAGGTTGCTTCGCTGGCTTCACTTGACTGACTCGGTGGATGAAGACACGAAGATGGGTGGTCTTCGTTGATGGAGTCAACACAAAGGATTCGTTGTTGATCGAGTAGATGGAGAAGCTCGGACGCGGTAGCAGCTGCAAGAAGAAATCATGGCAGGGCTTCGCTCGGGTCAACAATTGAAATGAAGAGGGAGGGTTTGACTCTGTGGGGCTTCATGGACGCCTGCTGCTGGACGTGTGGGTCTTCAGTGGACTTGGCACACGGTGAAAGCTACTGTTCTGATTTTTGGTGGAGGCTGGCGTGAGTGGCCGACCAAAGTTGATGTAGCGCCGATTCGGATGCAACAAGGTGGTCTTCTTCGCTGAAGATTGACTGGAGATGAGGAGGAACGAATGCGTGGCAGCCTGTAGGGATTTCGGTGGGTGGTGACTTTAGTCTTCGTGGGCAGAGAGAGAACGACAATGACGAAGGGGTGGAGACTGAAAGAGAAATCGTAGAGAAGGTGGACGTTCGGTGGACTTGCAACTTCACGAATTCTCCTCTGGCTTTCTGGTCACGCACGGTTTGGAGAGAAAGAGAGAATGGAGGGTCCCCCTTAGCTTGATCTTTCCACCACAAATATCTTTTGTTCTTATCCCTCCATATGGCTGTCACCCACCAGCTTATTTTCAGCCTAAATTGCCCCTTCTAGAGGTGGAGTTGGTCCAAAGTCACACCTTGAGGGGACATACGAATTCCTTAGAATAGCCCACCGTTCTTGAATTCTCTTTTGATTCACCCTCAATTGACTACCATAATTTCATTGATATATCCATTATCAAATTGATAATTTTCCTCACCCAATCACCCATCTTGCATCTCAATTTTGCGATCAAAAACCATCTCCCATTTTCGCACTAAACAACTCGAACGACTTTTTCCAAAAAGTGTCGGATGTCGAAAAATCTTCTCAAACTCCGCCGATACTCCTAGAATTTATTGTGACATGACAAGAACTTCAATTTCTAAAATCGGACTTGAATTCTCGGTTAATTTCAACTTGGCGCGTTTTTAGCGTGACCTAGGCTACTAGGTAACTTTCAGATATTTTTAAGTGCAAATGACCCATGGTCGATTTTCTTCGAACCACTATGAACCCACTCGACTCATTGGCGACTCTCAATTGTCGTGAAAATCTTGATGATTCAATTACGGACACAAGATACCAAAACAATAAGAAAATCAGTCTAGTGTCAGCCGACGAGAATTTTCTAATTTAGTGGTGTCACCCACGATTAGCCACACATCTTTGTCGATCCAGTCTATCTCTGATTTCAAATCGATTTTTAACTGTGCCGTAATGACCTCTAAAGATGGACATGGTCGAGAAGCCGATTCCTGATCAAGTTCTCAAGTCTATTGCCTTAAAATTCATTAATAATTTCCCCAGATAGTCTAGTTATCTTAAGAGTGATCGGCTTTGAAAATAACCCTATAGGTGCGTTAATGAAATGCCCGATTTATTTAGTAGAGGACAAGGTTGAAAAATCTGGATGTGACAACTGCTATTCAGATAGCCTAATTGGCAAGCTTCTAGTCGTACAAAGCTATTAGCAAAATGAGCACCTCACTTCTGTCAAAGACCAAAGGCAAAGGCAAAGAACTTCAATTTGATTAAAGATAGAATCTTTATGAAGAGACAACTTTCATGCAAAATATAGTTATATAATCAAAATTCTCCAATTTCTTGTTTTCATCTCCAAAATTCAGTGAAATAAGTGTGGTAGAAATTTTGGTGGCTGTGTTTTCTAAACTTTTAACATTAAAACTGAAAACAGCCAAAATTGACCTTATTTTGTACAGGGCAGAAATGTTTTTATAATGTCCCTTGAAGTAAAGGTGAGCCCCTACAACTACACCAAGCAAGCACATATTTTATTTCCACTTTATAGAGTTAGTGTATAAAAAATTATCCATAGTAGTCTAAGGCAAACCTATACTAGTGGGTAAGTAGCCTTAGACTCCAGTGCTACAGATCATTAGGTTCATTCCTTAATGATGGGACCATTACTTTAAGATGACTTGGTCTCTCTTTTTTACTAAGGAGTTCATTCCATCCCTTTACAACATGATGAAGTTGAGTCTTTACCAAGTTAAGTTGGTTCTTTGGCTTGGGAAAGCTATTCAGATAGCCTAATTGGCAAGCTTTCAGTCGTACGAAACTATTAGCAAAATGAGCACCTCACTTCTGTCAAAGACCAAAGGCAAAAGCAAAGAACTTCAATTTGATTAAAGGTAGAATCTTTATGAAGAGACAGCTTTCATGCAAAATATAGTTATATAATGGAGATTCTCCAATTTCTTGTTTTCATCTCCAAAATTCAGTGAAATAAGTCTGGTAGAAATTTTGGTGGCTGGGTTTTCTAAACTTTTAACATTAAAACTGAAAACAGCCAAAATTGACCTTTTTGTACAGGGCACGAAATGTTTTTATAATTTTTCATTCCCCTCGAAAGCATGAAACAGCTGATCAAGGATCACTTCATGTTCCATTCACGATGAGGCAAATAGCATTATCAACGGACTCTTTCATGAAACTACCTGAAAAGCAAGTAGCTTGAATGCTAGCGAAAGTTAAGATCTTGAAAACACATTAGTGATGGGCATTTGAGTTTGGAGAGAAAAAATTTACAAATGAACCAAATTTCCATATGTCAGTCACAATTCAATTCACATATCCTTGAGGATTAGAACAAGAACAATTATCTTTCGGGGTCATCAGAAATTAGCATAAGGGGAGTGATTAGATAGTACCCATTCTCTGTCACTCTCAAAATGCTTTGGGAGCGTGGACCCATTTTGTCATCAAAAACTGTAACATCCCGGGTCTTCACTGTACATATATTGTCCTCACGGTTTTGTCCCTCTCGGAACAGCCCATACTATTTCAAGAGAACGCCTATTTACAGTTAGAGGGACCCAAGTTTTATTAGCTAGCCTAGGACTCCCTCCCTAGGCGATGTGAGACAAGAGAGGAACTCCTTCTTTGCACACGTCCGGGAATCGAGGCGCGGACGCACCGCCATCCCTCCTCTCCGCGCACCGCCGCTCGGGCCATCACACTCTCCTCACCCGCGTACTACCGAGGTGATCTTAGTCCGTCCCTCCATACTGCTCCGGGTCTGAGTCATCACAAAAACTCCTTTGCCGAACCCTCCTAAACTCCAAAGAGTGTAGGTTCTTCCTTGTTGGTGGGAGATACATCTCAAGTTTCATAGGTTCCATATCCAATCTCTCCTATTTCTATTTCAACAGGAAAATTATCCAAAAAATCCTAAATCTATTACACTTTGGTTAATTCAGTTTTTAACCTTTCAATTTTGCCAATTGAAACATAAATATTTTCACGTTTTACCAATTAAGTCAATTAGCCAATTTTAGCTTGAAATTGCTTATATGAACGCCAATTGTCCTACGTGGTATAGTTGATGCTAACGTGGATGATTTTTTTTTTCAAAATTTTATTAGTTTTTATTAATCTTTTGTTTTGTTTTTTTCTTTTCTTTGTTCTTTTCCTTCCTTCTTTTTCTTTTTTATTTCCCATTATGACAGGTGAGGGTCGCTAGAGCTCGGTGGCCACGGGGTAAGGGTCGTGAAGCCCTTGCATGACTTTGCCCACCGCTGGTGAGGCCATGGCCACTTCGCCCGTGACCAACAAGGATGACCTTGCCTAGATCATCGCAAGGCAACCTCGCCCAAACCATCGTGAGACATGGGCACAAGCTAGCTGCCTTGCCAGCCATAGAAAAAGGTGACCATGGCCTCGCTAGCCACAAGTGAGGTGGCATTTGCTTGTGGCCGACAAGGCTAAACTTGCCTACATTTGGGCGAGGCAGCCTTGCCTGCAGCTGCAATGGCCTAGCCCTAATTTGGGGGAGGCTGGGTGAGGGTTGCGACAATCACTGACGGTTGACGAGGTCTTCATGGCCCTTGCCCCAGGGCTCATGAACTCTAGTGATCGCTGGCCACAATGGGAAACAAAAAAAGAAAAGAAAAATAAAAAATTAGTAAATATTTTCAAAATATATTAAAAATTATTTAAAAAATATCCATGTCAGCCGCTATATCATGTAGAGCGATTGCGTCCATGTCAACAATTTTTAGTTAAAATTTATCAAATGGACTCAATTGTAAAATTGAAATGTTTATAATTAAATTGGCCAAAATGCAATAGATTTAAAACTTTTTATGTAAAAGTTAAAAACAAAAGATAGTCGTGGATAAACAACATCGGTATTTATCTCCATTAACCACTCAACCACATTGCAAATATCTTGCTCCTTATTTCATTAACACATCCCCTTGTAGCGAGTGCCTTACACTATGCTTGGAAGCATGAGCGAATGAAAAATGCCAAAAAGGTTCTCACGGTTCCAAATTTTCCACTCCAATTATCTTTGCCCCTAAAATCTCAATTTCCAAACAGAGTCATAGTGTTCATAATGCTACGAGAGCCAAGCCTTCACCCTTGGGACATTGATAAATCTGTCAAATGGGCAGGTCAAATCAACTCATACCCGACTCGACTCAATTTAGAAAAACTTGTTTCTTATATATATATATTGTAGACAAATTTTATAATTTTTAAAAAAAAATCTAAAATTTTTAATGTTTTTTTTCTTCGATTTTCTTTTACATCCATGATCGATAACAACTAACAATTGGCGGCAGCCAACGGCCACTGGCAATTGGCAGCATTCGGTGATGACTAACGATAGTTGGTGACCAATGATTAATGACTAGCCAGCAATCGGCAACCGGCAACCAACAACAACCGACGACCAGTGACTAGTGATGATCGGTGGTGACCGGCGACCCTTAAGGAAAAGAAATAGAATAAAATATAAAAAATCATGAAAAACCTGAAAATTTAAAACAAAATTTAAAATGACTTGTCTATCCATAACTCACTCAAACTTAATAAATAACTAACCTATTTATGGCCCATTCAAAACCCATTTAAGACCCATTAATTTGTTAACTAATTTATTCATGACCACTTAAGCTTATTTTTAAAATTTAAGGCAACCGTTTATGACAAACACCATTATATATAGGTTAAAATATGGATTCTAGACTCTTTTTTTTTTTTTTTAGTCAGAAGATACTAGACCCATTTTGCGAGTACAGAAACTATTGCCATTTGTATATCATTGCTTCCACAACAGTAAGCCTGGTTCCGGTGGGAATGAAAGACTCCATCGTCGGCAAAGCGTCCGGTATAGAATAGCATCCATCAAAGTTTCTTCTTTTCATGGTAATTAAGTGAGGGGACCACCCGACAAGATAAAGGGTGATTTCTGTCCGAATTCACCAGTAAAATTGATCGGGAAATGCTAAGTGAAGAATGAACGAAAAAACAGATGGAATTGCGACAAAGAGTGATAGTGATCTTACTATGATGACCAACGATGATGCGAGCAGTAATGGGGAAAATTGCAGATGGACAAGTGAAGGGATGACTTGGCCCATCGTCTGTTGTACTTTTCAACAGGAACCAGGCGATCTCCTTATGCTTAGAAGCTTCCTGAGCGGATATTTCCAAAGGAGCACGTCCTCTATTATCTATAAGTTGCGTCACCCTAGCATTGCTTGTAACTACTGATGCCTTGACCATCCTTATCCTTCTATACAGGACAACAATGTGGAGACAAGAGCTCAACCAGGTTCTCAACAAATTGGTCTTGTGCACTCAAAGTGGCTGTCTGAAGCCTGTTTCTGATCTGCTTGTTATTTTGGTCGTATTTAAGCAGAAAATTGTTCAAAAAATCTTTTAGCAGATTTCCAATTACCCTTGAATGCAGCTTGTAAGAATGGTTGGTGATAGCGTCCATTTAATTCCTCTTCCGATATTTCTGCAATATATGCAAACTTTTCAGGCCATTTTGTTAGTAAGTTCTCCTTGCTAACACTGAGGAGTGTCCCAGAAAAGAACAATTTGATGAAGATCCGCCGCAGGTAATTAATTTCTCAATGAAATAACTCTTTCGAGGGACAACGCACCTGGAAGACCTCTGGATTGAGAAGGAGCTGATACAATGCTTAAACGAAAGTCTTCAATATATGTAAGAGACAGAGTGAGCACAAAATCCTTCCCATACTGACTAATTTTTTTCTTTTTCGTAGCCAAGGTCAGGGCTATGTTTGTTCAATGATAAACCAAAGAAAAGAACCACGAGAAAATACAAGTTTTGGCATATTTTAAGACCACATCGCCTATATCTAATTTTTTTCTCAATCAGAACATGAACATGTACCTACAGGTTGTTCTGCATAATTCGAAATCCCTTGTTTTTCACTTGGTCGTCGCCTTGGCTTGCTCTCCTCGGTAGAGTCTTTCAACAAAGATGTAAAGGGAGAATGCAAAAATGGGTAAGATATTTAGTTATCAAAGAATTTTACCCTCCACTAGGGGGAGTCCATTCCTTCCTCATATACAAGTACCTCCCTTAAAGTAAAGGTGAAACTCTACAATTACAACAAGCAAGCATATCTTTTTTCCACTTTATAGTGATTGGATTACTTGAGTGTAAAAAGTTTATCTCTGGGTATATAAACTAGACCTATACTAACGAGCAAGTAGCCTCAGGTTCTAGTGCCACAGACCCTTAGGTTGAGTCCCTAGTAATGAAACTACTACATTAAGATGACTTTGTCCCTCTTTCTTTTTATAGCATTCATTACATCCCTTGACAATTGACACCATGATCAAGTTGAGTCTTTACCGAGTTAAGTTGCATCTGGGTTTTGGTAAAGCTATTTGGGGAACTTAATTTGCAAGTCTTTCATTTTATTATTCATCATCAAAATGAGCACCTCACTTTTGTCAAGCCCAAAAGTAAAAGTAAAGAACTTCAATTTGTTGATACAAACTAAGAGGGGTCTTTTCTCATATTGCAAAGATATGAGTGACGGTTACGAACTAAAAAAGCACCTTGTCCCATATTGAAAAGATATGAGTGATGGTTTTCTTTTTCTTTTCTTTTCTTTTTCTTTTTGGCCAACAATTGCTAATTGACTTACAACCTTTGAGAGGTTGCATCTTTTCATAAGTTATAAAATAAGGGAAAAAAACTATAAAAAAAAAAAAAATCAATTAATTAGATAAAGTTATTTTTTAAAAAATTTATCTGAATTTACAGTTTGTCTTTTGAAATGGTATATGTTAAAAATGCAACGTTTCAGAGAAAAGGCTGTATCTATTCAAACACTGTTATAGTTTCCACTTGATGTTTTTGTTTCAATACTTTTAATTCTTTCTTGATTTTTCTTCCTTAAAAGATACAGCCTTTATTTTCGATTGTTTTCAATTTGAGAGTTCTTGGAAAAATACCAAATTGCTGTTGGCCATTCTCGTTTCAAACTTTGTTTTATTATATACATCGGCATCATAAAAAGTCTCCCAATGAAAAAAAAACACAAAAAACAGAGGTGAAGAAAATGATTTTTTCCATGATTTCTGAAAGTAAAAATCAAGCGATGATAATAAAAATATTATATACATCGGCATCATAAAAATTTTTTGCCCAAAAATGTCTCAGAATGGTAATATAAATCTATTTATTGAAGATTGTTGCGTGCACAAAATTTAAATTGATTATGTGTCATTATCTAAAACCTATTTGTACGAACCGGCCTTTACATAATAAAAATCAATCGAAATAGGATTCATGTTACATACGCTGTCAGTATGAGTCTTTTTACACAAGCAGTCTCAAAATGGAAAAACCTATTTGTCGATTAAAGCTACTTGTTAAAAATTAAAATCGTATGTGTCATTCTATAAAACCTACTTATATATAGAAAATTTACACCGCAAGTGCACTGAATAAAGTTCAATAAAATATGTTGTTTGCAAAGCAAGGATCGAAGAGGGAAAAAAAATGATTATGTGAAATTGCACTTGTATCTTCTTTTAGTAAATTTTCCAAATTTACACTTTTGTAAACAAAAATTTCCATAAAGTTTCTGGTGTCATAAATTTTGGAAAAGTAGTTGTCATTCACATTCCGTTCGTTTCGTGGAAATCAATTTCCAAGAAAATATTTTTCTGATTTTCCAGCGTTCATTTCACGGAAAATGAATTGATTGAGAAAAAAAATTCCCATAAAAGGAAAAAAAAAGTCTTCTAAAATAAGGGAAAATGTTTTTTTACATTTCAAATAAGGGAAAATATTTTCTTCACTCACTCTCTCTTATCTCACACCCCCGCTAGCCCCCATTTCTTTCTTTTTATTTTATTATTTTCTTAAAATTCAATTTTTTTTCTTTTCATTTTTTTTTCTTTTTGCTTTTCTTCTTTCTTGACCGATTGCCGATCATGGCGATGGCCGGCGACTAGCCATAGGCGAGCCTCAAAATCGTTGACCTCTGGTGAGTGTCAAGCTCGAGGCTTGCTCGATTGGCAAGCGCAAGCCTCACCACAAGCTCAAGCTTGCTAGCCTTGGGCCTTGCCAAATCAATGAGCCTTGAGCTCGAGGCTTGATTGTGGGTGATCGCCGGCCATTGCCATGGCCGGTGATTGACCAAAGAAGAAGAAGGAAAATGAAAAATAAAAGGAAAAAATAAAAAGAAAAAAAAAGTAGAAAGAAAATTAAAATTTAAAAATTTAGAAAAAAATAGAAAAATAAAAGAAAACATATTTATTAAAATGAGTGCACAGAGGAAAATGGGATCGATTTTTCTATGTCGAATGATGGAAAATATTTTCTAGTTCATTTTAAAGTTTTAGTTGAATACCAAAAATTATAAAATTGCTTTTTGAAAAATAATTTTAAAAAACGCTACAAATTCGCAAAACAGACGAAGCGTCGGGAAAAAAGAAAATGGGTACATCACGTGCGGCTGGAACTTTGGCTCCGTGTGGAAGTGTATGTATAAACAGAGAAAGTCCGTGACGACACAAATTGACTTTAAGTCTTCATCCACGTGAAAGCTATTTCTCTGCTTTGGATTTGAAAAGAGGCAAGAGTGTCGCGTCCTTTTATTGAGGAACTCTGGCAGCAGTCTCCACTCCAATGACATCTTCTGTCGGCTATTTGGCTTGTGTTATTGTGCTCTTTTACTTTTATGGGGTCATTGCTTTTGGCCAGTTACATCGTGCCTATCTGTAAAGCATTCTATAAATGCTCGCAATTATTGGATCATGTAAACGTTTTGAATACCCTCAATCTACACTGTACAAGAGTAATTTCTGCCCACTGTAGAATAATAGTTGACTAAGAGTCAATTGCTCTATACCAATGACCTTGTAAATCTCTTTTCACTCCTTCCTCTTGCACGACATATATACAATTTGAGAAGAGTCCTCAATAATTTCATACACAAATTCACACTTTCAAACATGCTTATCTCACAATGCAGATGAAAAACGTTTCCTCTTTGTTTTTACTAATTCCATTAATTAACTTTCCATCTAAATTTTTCCTCTTCATTCCTTATATTTCCAACGATTAAGTTTTTTTTTTCCATCATAAAAATTATTTTTTTACATAAACTTCTCACTGGATTAAGAATAATTTCTGCCTACTGTAGAATAAGAGTTGCCTAAGAGTCAATTGCCATATGCCAATGACCTTATAAATCTCTTTTCTCTCCATCCTCTTGCGTGACATGTATACAATTTGAGAAGAGTCCTCTATAATTTCATACACGAATTCATACTTTCAAACGTGCTTGTCTCACAATGCAGATGAAAAACGTTTCCTTTTGTTTTTATTAATTCCATTAATTAACTTTCCATCAAAAAATTTCCTCTTCATTCCTTGTTTTTCCAATAATTAAGTTACTTACAAAATAATTGGTTATGTTTCATTATTCAAAATCTGCTTGTTTGAAGAAAATGAGAATAAAGCCTGTTGAAATAGATTCATATGTCATACACCGTCATTGTGAAAGTCTTTTTCCCCCTTTTTACACAAGCAGTCTTAGAATGGAGGTATAAACCTGTTCATGGAATAAATCTACATGCTGAAACTAAAATTGCATATGTGTCATTTTATAAAACCTGCTTATGAAAATAAAATTTTATACCGTTAGTGCACTTGGAAAAAAAATCCATAGAAATATGTTGTTTGCAAAGCAGGGGATTGTCGAAGAAAAGAAAAAAGAGTAATACTGTGACGCTTGTATTTTTTTCAAGTGAATTTTCCAAATTTACACTTTTGTGAATAAAAGGAATTTCCATAAAATTTCTGATGTCATAAAATTCGGAAATGAAGACGTCTTTCAGGAAAAGACAATGGTACATCATCTCCGGTGGGAGGTTGGGCTCCATCCACAAGTCCATCTATAAAAGGAGATCTCCATGAGAACACAAAATAAGTTCAACTTCAACCACGTAAAAATACACTCTCTCTGCTTCAGCTACAGCGCTCCTAAGAATTCACGGCAAAGAATCCTCCATGGATATCCAAAGCAGCGGGTCGAAGTTGCCACCACCGCCAGGCATGTTCCTTTCTTTCCTTCGTTGTTCCGATTTGATCCCACAAGCCAATGGCAAAATCGGAAAAATTACGCTTTTTTAGTGTTAATTTCAAAGTAATATAAGCAACGTCAGGGACAGTAAATGTATTGAAAATTGTAGTATTTCTTCATTTTATTACTTAATAAGTGTCCAGACATTTTTTTAATAAAATGGTACGAGGAAATTTTGCGATTTCTTGTTTTCATTTCCAAAAATTCTCAACGAGAATACGTTTGGCAGAAATTTTGGTTTCTGTGTTTTCAAAATTTAAACCTTATGATGGTTTTTATTCATGTATTGATGGGTCTAAGTGGGCCCGTCTGCTCATGTTGGGCCTAAAAGCCTGGCCCACAAGATAATGGCCCATGGAGGAATGGTTGTGATGCGAGGGGTTGCGTCTTTTGGTATAGGTATTACGTTGAGAGGTTGCGTCCTTTGGAGGAAATGCTTTGAGGGAAAGTAAAAAGGAAAAAGAACGTACCTTTTGGAGGATGTACGTGAAGACACTCTCCCCCTCCCGACAACGTAAGACAAAAGGAACGCTCCAAAGGAAAAGAAAGAGTACGTCTTTTCAGGTTTTTCTCCCCCTAATAGCAACAGCACGCTCCTTGGTAGAACGGGATCAAATTTTTCCTCGAACTTCAGCATTGGTGTTTAATCTGTGGATAATAAGGTACGCTCGATTCTGTGATGTGCCTTTGATCGGTGATACATGTTTGTTCTTGGGCTCGTCTTCCACATTCGTTTTAGGGATTCGATTTAGTATCGAATTCATTTTAGGAATTCAGGTAATTCCCAACATTGGTATCAGAGCCGTAGTTCATGTTTCCCGATTCCCTTTTTATGTTATTAAATTATTTTTTGTGGTCGAAATTCGAGAAAAGCTACTACCGGTCGATCGGGGACGGAAAAACCCGACACCCGCATACTGTTCGCCCTCTTTTGTGATTTTCGCGAAATTTGTTTTTGATAGCGCAAGATTGAAGGTCTTGTCGATACGAGAAAAACGAGTGGCGGATTGCCGCTGGACGCACCGCCACGCGTGGCCGGAACGAACGGGGGTCATCGGCGCGTGTAACGGTCCCCTGCAAGCGAGTGCGTCACATGTGCCATTTCAACCCTAGGCGCGTACGACGCACGCACGAGGTGCTAGCGCATGCCAAGCACACGCTGGCTGGCGTCATCGTGACGTCAGCCCGCGCACGCATGTGGCACGTGCCGGTCGGTTCATCCGACCGGTTTGACTCGATTCAACCCGACCCGACGGTCGTTGACTCGACCCGTTGATCGTTGACCGCCTTTGACCCATTTGACCTGTTGACTTGACCCGGTCATCCATTGACCGTTGAATGGAGTTGACCACCATTGACCGGCCGTTGACCGGCGTTGACCACTGTTGACCTGCGTTGACCGTCGTTGACCACCATTGACCGGTGTAAAAAAAAAAGGAGGAAAATTTTGTATTTTTCAATTTTGTTCGTTAGGGATTATAAGTAATCCATTTTTGTTCTGCATTTGTTGCAGAAACTATGATGCGTTATGCACGTATACCTGCATTTCCGAGAACGGAGGAGGAAAATGCAAAACTTAAAGGGCTAATGACAGAGTTAGCTAATTATCGGTGGAATGATGGTGATGTGGTATCACACGTGGTTAGGGTCAATCAGATGATACAATAAATCATCTAGAATGGTTATCCTATGCCGGATTTTGAGAATATGCCGGCCTTAATGAACATTTTTCCACCTAAATGGCAAGCAGTGTTAGATCGCCATGGGAGGTCAACGTGGTCCCGGATTATAGGAGGCTTGCGGTAGCTTTTGTAAGAGAATACTATAGGATCGAGTTAACCAAAACTTTAACCCTTGGGATGTGTGCCACATGGCGCAGAGTGAATGCGCCTTGGAGGTGGCATGAGAGCTCTTCAAAAGTCTTTCCTTGGTTGGCCAATGTGCCTTCAGATTTCTTAAAGAATTTTACTGATAGATTAGAAAAGACTTTCCCTATTTATTTCTTAGATTAGTTTGAGATGTTTTAGATTAGATATCTCTTTCTATGTTGATATTTTTTTTTCCTCTGAATATATTACTTAATGTAACGGACATGCTTGATTATTGAAAGTTCGATGTTATTTATTGATGTAAATTAGTATGTTAATTTACAATACATCGTGGGAAGTTCAAGAAAGTTTTAGTGACTTTGCTGAACTTATTTTGCATGGAAGATTATATTAATAATAGTTTTAAGTTATGATTTTTTGAATGACGATTGGAAACATAGTAACATTTTGATTTTGAAACCATACTTAAAATTATTCATTAATATGATGGGTCTATGCAAAATAGATGCATAAATAATAAGCATTAATAATTTGTGCATATGTATCCGATATGTTCGATCAATGACTTCAGCAACTAAGAACATAATTGCTGATTTGAACAAAGAAGACAAAATGAACGGCGAGAATTGTGAAATATTAAATATGAAATTCAATGTGTGCTTGAAAAGCAAGAAGCACTAGAAACTCTTGATCATGTTATGGAAGAAATTGAGGATACTGTACGCCACCTTGAGCTAGCAAAGGACTACCTCAAGACATTTGAGAATGAAACACATATTTGCTATATTGCTTCTAGCTCAGAAGGAGCTTTAAACTCTAAGCGCAAGCGCATTGATTTGTCAATATGTGGAAATGTAAGGGATCAAGTCCTTCTTACAAGAAACCAAAAGCTAACCAACATAAGAGAGGAAAACGTCCTCGAGTGAAGAGTATTTCAAGGGTGAAGTATTACAACTGTGACAAAAGGGTCACTACGCTCGCGACTGTCGCGAGTCAAAGAAGGTACTCACCCCTTTTACTCTTAAGAGTTTTGCTAATGTGTCAAGTTCTGTATTTTTAGCTGAATCCAATCTTTTGTGGACTGTAGATTCGGAAGTAACAAACCATGTAGCGAAGGATAGAGAATCATTCATAGAATTTCGACGAGTTCCGACTGGAACTAAGTGGATCTATGTAGGAAATAACTCCAGATCTGAACTTAAAGGGATTGGCACCTGTCAATTGAACATACGTGGTGGAGGCACCTTGTTCCTACATGATGTTTTATATGCTCCAAAGATTCGTCGAAATTTAGTGTCTATTTTGGTGCTGATTAAGCTTGGTTTTAGTGTGAACTATCATAATAGCAGTGTAGATTTGTATTTGGATATAAACTATTATGACTGTGATCATTTTCTGGATGGTTTTATTTTACTAAATGTTGACTGTGGTGATGTCAATGTTTGTTATTCCCTTTTCACGTCTTCTACTTCATATGATAATGATGTGAATGTATGGCATACTAGACTTGGTCATATTGGCCAACAACGTATGAATAGACGAGCCAAAGAAGGCTTGTTGGGTAACATTGAAAAAGTCGATTTGCCCATATATGAGAATTGCCTAGTAGGGAAAATAACAAGAAAACCATTTGAAAAATAGAAAAGAGCTGAATTTCCTTTGCATTTAATCCATTCTGACGTTTGTGGTCCAATGAATGCGAGAGGAAGGCATAGAGCTGTTTATTTCATCATATTTATAGATGATTATACTTGATTCGGATATGTTTATTTGATTTCACATAAATCTGAAGTATTGAGTTGTTTCAAAAGATTTATGAACTTGGTAGAAAATCAATTAGACAATAAAATAAAAGTATTGAGATCCGATCGAGGTCGTGAATATTTATCTAATGAGTTCAGAAAGTTATGTGATGAAAAAGGAATAGAAAGACAGTTGTCTATTCCATATACTCCTCAACAAAATGGTGTTGCGGAGAGAGAATGAACAGAACCCTATTGGAAATGGTTAGGTCCATAATGGCGCATGCTAACTTACCTATCATTTTTTGGAGTAATGCGTTGTTAATTGCTGCCTATATACTTAACCAAGTGTCTTCCAAATCAGTTACTTCCACTTCATATGAGTTATGGACAGGCAGAAAATCGTACTTAAGTTTTCTTAAGCTATGGGGTTGTGCTGTCTATACTCATGAGTTCTCTCACAAGTTTGAGAAAGTGGGTCCCAAAGGAAAAAAGAGTATTTTCATAAGATACTCTGAACACTCGAAAGGTTATGTGTTTATAGGTAAGCAGAAAAGTGGGAGTATAACTAAGTTTGAATCGCGGGATGTCACATCCTTAGAGAATGAATTTCCTAAGAATGGCGAAATAGGTGAGAATTACTTTATATTTAAAATCTTGGATCAAAATAATGAACTTAATGAAGTTTGTCCAAGTGGGAGTAACATGAGAAGTGATGAATTTAATACAACTCACTCTCAATTACAACCACATGATGAGATGATATCGTTATTATCTAATCCGAGTAGAAGCATGATAGGGAATGATGTGCACAGTGTACAATCTCCCATACAGCGAACAAGTCGCAAAAGTATTCCCCGTCAACGTTTTGACATTGAATGGGAAACTTTCATGGTTGCTTTACAAGATGAAGATGAGCCAAGAAATATTAATGAGGCTCTAAATTGCCTTAATAAGGAAAAATGTATTCATGCAATGAAAGAGGAAATGGAGTCAATGAAATAAAACCGTGTTTGGGAATTGGTTGATCTTCCAAAAGGACGCAAAGCCATTGGGAATAAATTGATTCTCAAAATAAAGCGTAAAGCTGATGGCTCGATAGAAAAGCATAAGGCTTGCCTTGTGACGAAGGGGTATAATCAACAGGAATGAATTAATTATGAGGAAACATTTTCTCATGTCATGAGATTTACCTCGATTAGCATTATTCTGGCAATAGTAGCAAGTATGTATCTTGAGTTACATCAAATGGATGTAAATACTGCTTTTCTCAATGGAGAATTAGACGAAGAAAATTATATGGAACAACCTGATGGTTTCATTAATGAAAGGCCAAGAAGAAAATGTATGTCGACTTTTGAGATCGATATATGGCCTTAAGCAGTCATCGAGACAGTGGTATATACATTTTCATAATACCATAATGGCATATGATTTTATAATGATTGATGAGAATCATTGTGTATATATCAAAAGATCCAAAGATCAATTTGCGATCATATCATTATATGTTGATGATATACTAATTGCCGGAAGCAATATGGAGTTTGTTAACATTGTCAAAAGTTGGCTATTTTCCAATTTTGAGGTGAAAGACATGGGTGAGGCTGCATACATTCTTGAAGTTAAGATTTCAAGAAATCGTTCGAAGAGATCATTGTCTATTTCGCAAGAAACATACATAAATAGGATTCTTGAACGATTTCGTATACAAGATTATAAACTCATAGATACTCTTATTGCAAAAGGCAAATGATTGAGCCACAGATTGTGTCCAAGGACACCACAAGAGAATAAACAAATATAACATATTCCTTATGCTAGTACTGTTGGGAGCTTGATATACGCTATGATGTGTACAAAACTTAACATATGGAATAGTGAGTGGATACCAATCCAATCCAGGTCAAACACATTGGAAAGCTGTTAAGAAAATACTGAGGTATCTAAAGGGAACTGCTGATTATACGCTAAGTTATCAAGGAAAGGATCTGCGACTCGAAAGCTATTCTAATGTTGATTAGGGAGGAGATTTAGATGAAATGAAATCTACCTCTGGGTTTGTTTTCTTACTGAATAATGGTGCCATATGTTGGAGCAGTAAGAAACAAACGCGTATTGACTTATCCACGATAGAAGCTGAGTTCGTGGCATTATCAGCAGAAATATAAGAAGGTGTTTGGCTTAAGAAATTTTTGGATTATTTATGTGTTATTGAAAGTGCTACAGACTCATTGTTGGTTAACTGTGATAGCCAAGCAGCAATAGCATACACCAAAGATCCAAAATATCATGATAAGACCAAACATATAGATACCAAGTATAATTTTATCAAAAATATGATTGCACGAAAAGATGTGAACTTATAGTACATATCTACGTATAGAATGGTAGTAGATCTTATAACAAAACTAATACCTAGAAATATGTTTTGTGGTCATGTAAAATTTCTAGGATTGCATAGAGGCTGATATACTGAATATTGTAATTTCCCTGAAGTGTTCACATTTAATGAACTTGTGTTTTTCATCATTAATGCCTATAAATCTTTGTTTGACATTTATGCATCTTAATACTTGGTGCATTATATATTAAGTTGAGAAAGTATGTCGGACAGATAAGAGATTAGCCCACTCACACGGGTAATCGCCTCTATTTACTGTGTGATAAATTGAGATGGGATGGTTTTTAAGCTTATTATCTAGGTAATAATTGATAGCTTAATCTTAAAATACCTATGTCGCCTTAACTAAGTATTAAGATGATGACATAATATTTTCTATGTCCGAAAGTATAATAACCCACATATTTTACTTTATCTGTCTATGCTGCCAGATGTGAGTTCTGATGAATTTTGTGAACGAGTAGATATGTGAACTCAAGTTAGATATTATGTATGTCTGAACTATCATCTGTATTGTATTGATGGTGTAGACATACGCTCCATGGGGAATGAGTTAATACCGTAATATGTATTTCATACTACGTATGCATAAGACGACCAATAAGAGTGGCAAAAGTTTGATCTCAACTTTTATACCATATGAAACTCTTGAGGAAAAGAATTCCTCAATTTAGTGTTCTCATGACTCTTACTTATTCTCAAGATTTCTATTTAGTGTTTGTTATCTTAGGATGTTGCCAATGATCATGAATTGACTCAATCTGATGGGACATTTTTAGAAAAGCAAGCTGAACTGAAATTGAGAGTTTGAAGGAAAGAGGAAGATCAAATTTGGAGAATCACATTCTAAGTTTTGTATTCACTGGTCGACCAATTATGACTGTCTTAGGGTACTGCATACTAAATCTACTCAAAGTGTGATGTCCATTATGAGCTGCTATATATTCCTAATAGATGTATAGCAACGAGCTCTCAAAGTATGCTGGTCGCACAAATTATTCATCAATATAAATGTTGCAGAGAGGTAAAGAGGATCCTGTTCAGCCCACCAAGTGCAAGTGGGAGATGATGGTTTTTATTCATGTGTCGATGGGCCTAAGTGGACCCGTCCGCCCATGTTGGGCCTAAAAGCCTCGCCCGCAAGATAATGGCCCATGGAGGAACGGTTGTGATGCGAGGGGTTGCGTCTTTTGGTATAGGTATTACGTTGAGGGGTTGCGTCCTTTGGAGGAGACGCTTTGAGGGAAAGTAAAAAGGAAAAAGAACGTACCTTTTGGAGGACGTACGTGAAGACGCTCTATCCCCCTCCAGACAATGTAAGACAAAAGGAACGCTCCAAAGGAAAAGAAAAAGTACGTCTTTTCAGGTTTTTCTCCCCCTAATAGCAACAGCACGCTCCTCGGTAGAACGGGATCAAATTCATCCTCGAACTTCAACATTGGTGTTTAATATGTGGATAATAAGGTACGCTCGATTCTGTGGTGTGCCTTTGATCGGTGATACATGTTTGTGTGCCTTTGATCGGTGATACATGTTTGTTCTTGGGCTCGTCTTCCGCATTCGTCTTAGAGATTCGATTTAGCATCGAATCTGTTTTAGGGATTCAGGTAATTCCCAACACCTTAAAAATGAACAAGACCATTGATATTATTTTGTACCATAATTGCTTTGAAAAGCCACACCAATGGAAAATGATTTCTTAAAAATTTGGAAAGTTCAACTAAATCATTAGAAATTGAAACTATTCTTTTGGAAAAGACTTGCTTTAGAATTATTTGGGCAAATAACACATTTGTCCTTGTAATTTTGACAAAGTGACTTACTTGAGTACCATGATAACATTCATTTTTATTTATTTTTTTTGTCCAAGATAACACATTCATTTGAATGCTATAATTTTCAATCAATCACTTATGTGTCATAACTTTTAAAAGGCATCCGCCCAAGAACCAAAAATCTAACGTGGTATAACACATGTGGTGAACATTTAAAAAGTTATTGGCGCTTAAGTGATCGATTAAAAAGTTATATCTACAAAAAAATATGACACTCAAGTGAATGTTATACGAAAGTTATGACATTTATAATGTTCTTTTCCTCAATTATAACTTATAAATTCATTATATTAATTGATGAAATAGATGTGCTTAAGTTAATTCTTTTATTTATATTTGTATATAAATTATATTACGATTGGATAAGTGAAATTGTGGAGATAGATAAAATTTTGTATAGACTTAATTTATGAATAATGTCGGAGATAAAATCAATGACTATGAGAAATAAAAACTCACTAAAAAGCACATTGACCAAGGTACGAAAGTTAGGAGGCCCATAAAACTAATTCGTGATATAATGCCTATATCGAAAAAAAAAAAACTCATAATCTCTATCAAGTGTAATGCTAAAAACTTTTCGTTTAAAAGTTTAACACAGAAAATTCCATGCAATGAATGAGCTCGATGCTAGTCACGTATCAACAATCTAAAGCATACAAAGTTTCATCTAAGGTTATTTATGTTCATTTCTTTTTTTGGATAACAAAGTGGCTGACGAAGAAGGGAGCGAAGGGAGCATTGGCACGGCAGCTGATAAAGCTTCCCAAGACCGTCATAGACCAACTTCTTATGGACACTACCCGAAGTCCATCAATCAATTAGAAAATAAAGGTTTGTCCGTTTGAACTATTAATCTTCGTTTATAAGAAATCTTGCCTTTCATGCATTTTGACATTTTTTAGTCCGCAATAATTTAAATTTTAAGCATACAAAAGCTGACGTGTAACTTCAAATATATTATTTTCATAATTGTTAAAATCTGATCAATATCTTGAATTATAATTGAGAAAGCGCCCCCAAAAAAAAAAAAAAACCAAAAAAAAAAAACTTCCAACGAGTAAACAAATGCCCTCATAGAAAATAATATGTTGGGTATACGACTGCCCCTTGGCTTGCATCTGTGGTTCATCGGAACTTTGAGCAAGTGCAACGGTTACAATTGACCTAACAATCTAGAAGTGCAAAAGCCTGAGGATTTTTAATGTTTGGCAGTCGCGCCAACAGCGGTGGTCAATGGAAAGTATCGACAATTGTTTAAAGCTGCACTGCGTGGTCAATGGAAACATGTCGAGCATATCATGAACGGCGATATCAAAGCAATGACGGCCGAAATTATGAGAGTAAAAGATGAATCCGTTACTTTGCTTGAAGTTGCGGTTATTGCCGCACAAGATCAACTGGTTGAGAACCTCGTCAGGCTCTGGCCTCGAAATTATGATGATCTTATTTTTAGGAGGGCTCTCTGCAATGCTGCTCGAGGAGGAAGAATAAGGATGGTAAAGGTATTAGTAAAAAAAATTAATGCTAATTCTGAAAGCATAGCCCTGGCCCTATCGACAGCTATTTCATGGGCTCCTATGCAAAAGGAGGTTATATGGTACCTGGTCAAGCATACATCCAGCCCAGATGATGATACCATGAGCAGCCTTATTATGGCTGGCCATTTGGGTAGGATTTCACACTAACTCATCTTATCTCGGTTCCTTCACTCTTTACTTGACTTAACTTTTTTGTTTCGTGTCCTAAAAGACATAGTCTACTATTTAACTTTGCGATGCGGTGGATTAGAGACAACCAAAGATCCCGAACTCGATAGATCGTTGAGATATTTGGCGCCTATGATGTCTCAGTTTTTGGGAAAAATCTATCTACAAATGTAGGTACTTCTTGCGTTTCTTTTGTTAGCTATGTACAATTCGAGCAACTCTATCCCCATGGAATTCACTTTATCTGTTACCATTTTTAGGTATCCCAAAACGCTTGGTCGATATGTCATTTGGCAACTCCAAATCCATGAAGATGGCTCAAGGTATTTCTGGTAACCTGCTTAATTGTTGGACTAACACGACAAAAAGAGAGATCCTACTGTCAAAAAATTTAAGGATTAAAGACTACATCTATGTATACAATTTAATATATAACCCATGAGGTAAATCACAAATTAATAAAAAAAAAAATATTTATAAAGTAGGTCGAGAAGGCTTATTCAAAAGTCAAATTGCCATGTAAAATTATTGAGAACTGTAGATTTGGATTTCAAATTACAAACGTTGATTGATCCAAGTTGTTTTCTAACACGTTCAAGCATTATCAAATTTCATTACGTGTGCAATTTTCATTTCATGGGTCTGATATGTATCTTCTTCCTAATTGTTGGTATGATTCTTCTCTCCTTTTCGTGGTGGTAGCAATGCAGTTCGTAATATCACTCTTGAATTTTGCCACTAAAATAGGTATAGGAAACTGCCATGTTATCAACAGAAAAAGAACTTATTTCATCCATGGGTAGAGATCTCTTAATTTCAAGTGTAACTTGATAATTTCAGGAATCCCTGGAGATCACAGGTATTAATATTGAGCGACTCTCCATTCGTGTGTTGTGATACGATTCGATTAGCATCAATTCAATTCAAAGTCTAAATGATATATATCCTTTAGGTGAATACGTAAAAATACTCAATCAAAGATATATCTATCGATCTGTCGCTAAATCTTCTCATTTCATTAAAAAAAAAAAAAAATCTTTTTTGGGTAAATTGCTTATTTGATGTTACGTGCAGCACCTTTCATCCGAAGGATTGTAGAATCAAAGCTGAGGCAGGAATGGTTGATTGCATATGGAAATCTAGCTCTTATCAAGAAGATGACTATCATGGAAACTCCCAAAATACTAGAGTTTTTATTGACTTCAGACATTGTTCTTGACGCTGCATCTCGTGGAATTTCTGAATTTGTCAAGTTATGTCTTGAGTATTTTCCAGAGTTGATGTGGGAAAAGAATTTCACAAAAGAACTAATAAAAGAAGTTGTGAAGGGACGTCATGTCGAGTTGTTTAGACTAGTAAATGCACACAACACAACTCCATATTTGAATGATGATAAGCTGACGAGATGCGACCTGATAGAAGCAGTAGTAGAATGGTCACCAGGATGTTATCAGCAGATGCTTCTGGAGTAGCTTTTTTTGACACAAAGGGAACTTCAGTGGTTCAAGGTTTGTTGACCTACTTGCCTGCCACCCTTTTGTGTTTTTTAATTTACAACTACATTAACCGGCGTCCGTTATTTTTTTTAAGGTAGTGGAAGACATGAGCGATCATTCTTTAAAAAGTCTGAAATTTAAGGTTGGTTCCTCTCATTTGTTTGCCACCTTTTTGTGCTCTTTAATTTATATTTACATTGACAGATGTCGTTTATTTTTCTGAAGGTGTTGAAAGGGGAAGATGGGAGGGATCCTTCTTTTAAGAGTATGAAATTGGAGAAAACAGAAGAAAGGAGAGGGAAAACATATTGGGAAGTATTTGTAGAACAACGTCAAGATTTGCTCAAAGAGGTTGGGCAATGGATAAAAGATACATCATCATCTTGTAGCTTTGTTGCAACTCTTATTATTACAGTAGCTTTTGCTGCTGCTTTTACAGTACCTAGAGGCAATCACGATAGTACGGGGATGCCGATCTTTCTGCATAAGGGCTTATTCATTGTATTCGCAATTGCAGATGCTCTCACTCTCTTCTCCTCTGTCACCACCACCTTGATGTTCTTGGGCATCCTAACTTCACGATATGCAATCGAAAGTTTCCTCCAGCTACCAAGTAAAATGATATTGGGCCTCACTTTTCTCTTCCTCTCTTTGGCCTTTATGCTGGTCGCATTTAGCTCTGCTCTTACAATTGTCCTGAGTGAACAATTACAGTGGATTTATATCCCAATTACTCTGCTAGCTGCCTTCCCTGTCATATTGTTCGTAATCCTACAACTTCCCTTATATGTTGAAATTGTGGAATCCACCTACCGGCCTCCCCTCTACCAACCCATGAAGATTTGGAAATGATCTCTGCTATTATTAGATAAGGACTTATGTGACGAGATATTTGTTTGCACTTGTCACTGTGTGTGTGATGAATATCATGCTGTTTACTCATGTTTAAAGACTTGAAGTGTAACATCAGCCATACTTGTACTAAAGGTTGATGTATGCTGTCACGTGCATACCCTGTCGCAATTTGTCATTTGATTATTTACAGTAAGCAATTACCTCGTTGATCATTGTCCTATTGAGGTGAACCCAATTTTCAAAGAATTGACAGCATGGCCATCACTATTCGATAGGGTTTATCTATTCAAATAAAAGCTATGATCCATAAAAATTCTCCATAGTACACAATATGGCCACCCAACTAGTGGGCTAACACAAGGAACTTCCGATTGGCTTTGACCTCCACGATCCTAGCCGCGTTGGCCATCGATTCCTCCTGCACTTTTGCGATCCTCATGCTCCGCTTCTTCTCCACTGCGTCCCTTTTTGCGCCCAACCCCTCGCACTCCCTCGCCCAGCAATTGTGCACAATGCACGTCAGCACCAACACCACTAACTCCAGCAGCACATAGCCATCAAAACCCCGCACTCCAGCCTCACCAGGACTTTAGCCTCTTTCAAGTCTCTGTGGTCTCAGCAGCGAAAGTCTTGATGTTTCTCTGGTGAACAGCACCCGGATGCTGAGCACCTGGCTGCGCAAAGCGAGGAGGATCAAGAAGTGGGTCATGAAGCAAAAGCGTGTGAGCTGGGAATAGAAGCCCACGGAAGAGGAGATGAATAAAACGGACGATATTACGGGGAAAGCGAGGCCGAGGAAAGTTGGGGGTATTTTGAGGAGGATTGTGGGAGCGAAAGACCCTGCAGAGAGCATGAAAAGAATGAATTGTAAGCAAGAGAGCAGGAGATTCGGCAATGAATAAGAACTTCTCAACTTTGCAGCAGACATTTTCTTTTTGATTTTGGGGGGTCTATTTGGGTGTTTGTGTTTATATGCATCAAGAGGGGAGAATTTGAACGTTAAAGAAGGCAAAGTTTCAAGTTCAACGTCTAGGACACAGGTTGAAGAGGGCACCGCCTCTACATTTATTACTCTGTCTTGGGTGGTGCAATGGGTGGGCATCACCCATTTCGCTCAATCCCAAGTGTTTCAAAAGCCTAAAGGCACAGAATTGTTAGTAAGGGTTCCTTATCAACTTATGAGAGAAGGTTCTGTCTTTCCACAAAATGACATGTGAATTGTAGAGAGAGAGCGAGAGAGAGAGAGAGGAGAAATTGAAACAATGAGATAGAACAAAATACTGCCAACTACTTACAAATATATGTCAAAAATACTATTCATAAAGATGCATATAGTCAAGAAAATGTTTTGAGCTCCATTTTCTGGTTCACTTGGATATGTAGTTGTGACTTCTGAGAACGCATTGTAAAGTAGGTTAATTAATCAGGGCCAAAGCAACAGGCAGTCTAGATTCACCTCTGGTAGTACATCCCTAGCGATTTTTGCTAGCATGTCTAGGGCATCTCCCTACTCTAGCAAATGCCAGAAACATAAACAAAAACCAAAAGGGGAAAAGTTCCATAGAGCATTTGCCATTGGGCAGCAATTTTGAAAACAGAGTAGCGATTGCTCAATTACATGATCAAAGTCGTGTATGAAATGCACATGGACAATTCTTGGTAGGATGTCACGAGAAATGCATTATCATCATTCCAAATCATCCGCCTTGACACAAAATTAATCCCATTGATGATGATGGGACCTTCGCTTCTACAAATATCTTGTAGATGACTGAATATCCAGTAAATGTAAAGAAGGGGAATGGAAGTGAAAAATGAAGATTAAAAACAACTGATGAAACAGATTGCACGTATTTTACCACTCCACTACTTCCCTCACATACAACATTGTCCGACAAAATTGATGATATTCGAAGGCTTCAATACTCATTCTTCACTGCACCACTGAGCCTAGTCATTCCTTCCCATATTCCCACTTCTACAGCTGAATGCGAAATTCAGGCAAACAATTGATGCTGCAATTAAATATGAACATATGCTAAGAAACAATGATAAATAAGCAACTTCTGAGGCCAACATGAACAGTCAAAAGAAAAACGATCTTTTGCTCAGCCATGTTCAAAATTGTCATGTCAAACCATCATCCGGTGCATATTAGATGCTAGTAGTTGTCATCTCAATGCAGTTCAAAGGAGCCAACCAATTAACATACCATCTCTTCACCAATATCCTCTGAACAGTATCTGGATAGCTTAAAATGGCTTCCACTCTATCTAGCGATGCTTGCAACTGCCCAGAGTTCATGTTGAATAGTGGCTCATCAGTACCAAGACCCCTGTTACATGAAACACACAACTTGAAACCCAGAAAAAATTAATAAAACAGAGTGACATAAATCACGGAAGCACATGACCCACATCCGTAAGTTCACTGTATGTTATAATCACCATGCTTTGTAATAGCAAAATTTTAATTCGTGACACCAAATAGTTGATACAATTAGAAGTTGTTTTGGTGTTATTGCTCATCTAGTTTCTTCCAAAAGCGAAATATAGTGTAGCTGAGAAGGAAGAAACTTACCCTGTGATTTCTGGAAGAACGTAATCAGCCCTCCACCCAAATCGAAAATCTACACCTGGACAAAGTCCAAGAGTGGTCTTATTTCTAATTCGAGATACACCGTCCCCACCCAAACATGTGGTGAGCTTCCATTTCCAACTAATTGCATTTAACTGAAAATTGTGGCCTACACCAACCTCTAATTTTCAAAACATACCAAGCTGACTTCCCAAAAGCTTTACCAATTACCGCTCAATACCCACAGAAGTTAACAGACTTATTGATGATTGAGAATATTTGGCCACACAAGACAAAACAGAGGAGAAATCAAAGAAGCCTCAAACCTGGAGACTTAAGAATTTTGTGACAGGAATGTTTTTCGAGAGAATGCGCACATCTTGATGTATGGGTTCATAGACAAACTTCCACAGACGATCTGGGGAGAGAGGCTTGAACACAAGCTTCGCTTGAAAATCATTCCTTGGAGCATTGTAAAACTGAATCAAAATATCAAATCCAGATGTCATAATGAGGCTATACTCCATAACTGCATTAACTGAACAAGCAGAGTTACAGCAGGCCTTAAAGGCTCCAACAAAAATTTTGCTTGATGGCCAATCATTGGAGCACTATAAGACAGACCCAAAGTTTTGAGGACCATGAATATACAAACATTAAACACAGACATATTCTTAATTGTTCCACTTAAGCTGAAGTATGTGAATGAGGGCACAAAAATCAAAATATCTGATGAATTAAAGTCGCAGTCAGAGCTTATAGAAGAACAAAAGAGACAACAAGAAAAAGAAAGTCTATGTTCATCTACTTCATTATGCGACTATTACTGACAGAAGCTGTATTAGGTCAATAAAGATGAAATACTTCATTATGCAACTATTACTGACAGAAGCTGTATTAGGTCAATAAAGGTGAAACAGTGAACACAAAGCCAAGCCAAGCAATGAATTTACGGAAATTATAGCAATTAGCATATGTCGATGGAATCTATGCGAATAACTGTAAGGCTGTAACATCCTGCATGCCAGATCTTGTACAAGTCTGATCAACATGCTCAGCCAAGTGAGGTTCAACCTCATGGAGATCAATGGAAAAATAAAAAATAAAAAATAAAAGTGCTCCCGTTAGTCTACTCAAGTTCTAACATCTTCACTAATCAGACATCAGTGAAAACTGTAACAAACCTCTTTTATCTCCCATGAGAGCAAGGATTGATATCTGAATAGTTCAACACTCTCCAGATTCTCCCTTAGATGTGGACTGACATATCGACTTAACACAAAGCCCTAAAATGGACTTCAATGCACGGAGGCAAACAAGAGGGCCTCAAGTATGTATAAGTCATGAAGTTGCCATGTCAATTTTTCAGGTCAATCTATCTGCAAACTTACACTTGACAGAAGCATCACTAAGAATCCTTTGACATTTTAAATTCTCTCCCACATGCATGTTAGAAGAGTAGTCAGTAATTTAGGAACCAGTGCCACAATCTCTGACACTAATTAAAACGCGAAGTTGCACCATCCACACACTGAAATATCCAGCACTTGTCTTCAAGACCAAGGAACGAGTATGCGTATCAAATTAGACAGGAACCACATCCAATATGCATACCCAATCCAAGTCAGCAACATAAGAATTAAATTAAGAACGAACAAGTTATTCACATTAAAATTGACCCAAGCTTCAGATACCATATGCAGATGACCTCAAAACGAAACATTTCATTCACTCCTTCCAAGCGTTAATCGCTTGGTTCATCTTTCCACACCTCTCTCAACAAAATTAAGCCACTAGATCACCCTGTTTCATTCATCCAGGCCAATCATACTTGCTAGAGACCAAACTTAAAATACGTGGCAACACAAAGGCAAGCAAAATTTAGGCACATCAGAAGAAACACCTCCAGATTAACACCGACTCGGATTCCCTGAATTTCTTTCCGAAACTTGAGGAACAACTCGGAGGGCATCGAATTGATGTTGTACCGTTCGTCCCACGAGGTGGGTTCTTGGCCGGCTGGACTCGTCTCCATGTTCAAGCTCCCAACACTGCAAAAAATCAATAAAGAACAGTTCTTTCCCACCATACAAAAATCGCCAACGCGTTTCACTCAAGACCCAACTCTCAGAATCGAGAATTCGACACTCATCACTAATCCGACACATCTTCGGAGATAACACAGTCCATGTGGAGTCGGTTTCTGGGTGCCTTGACATGAACTGAGCTGCTCTGCATCTGTCAAATTAACCTCACAACTCGCATCAAAACAAGCGATAAGAGTGTAAAGCATACCTTCGAAACTAGAAGAACAGGACTCTGTTGGCGCCTATAGAACTGTGGTTGAATGGCGAAGTAAAAAATGGGGATGAAGTTCGCAGCTATGACAATCAAAAATGATGGCGCTACCCGGGCAATTTGGGGTTCGCATCGTTTGGATGTATATACTACGAGACTACGAGTACGAACGAGTTTTGCCGAAAGAGGGAAAATTGTTTACTCGGCCAAAAAAAAAATGTTGATTTTACTGTCTATGCACCGAGTAATTATAGTTTCTCAGTTGGGCCAAATTAATTATGAATATGTCAATGGAAGCTATTAGCATTTTAAGAAAGGATTAATATCACTAAAAATTACAAACTGATAATTCATGACATATTTATTCCAAATTAGATTTCTATCCAAATTAATATTTATCTTATGAAAAATCTCAAATTTGTACTTTTGATCTAAATTTACTCTCCACATCATATTCCAAACTACTAACGAAGGATTGATTTAGGGTAAATGTGTCGGGTTATCAATTTTGGATCTTTTTTGTCAAACAAATTTATGAGACAAATATCACACCATGCCTCTAGAGTTCTTTTTAACAATTCTTATAATTGAGTTTGTTGCGATTGTGAAAGTTCACACTTACGAAGTAGTAAATGAAAGTTATAAACATGATAATGCTTACATTTGCAAGATCCAAAAAGGCCATTTAGATGCCGGCAAGTAGCGGATCAAAGTAACCAGAAAAGTAGTTTTAAGTAGAATGAGATATGAAAGATACAGAAATAAGAGAGATGCAAAGATCTGTTTACATAAAATCAAGAAGCACGATGGCATCAAAATATCAAAAGACACCTTCAAATAGGATGAGATATGAAATATAGAAGGTGGCAAAGAGCGAAAAAATTTTACACAAATGCAAGAAGGGCGGTGGTGATCAGGTTAACAAAAAAGAAACAAGAATTTCTATCTGCAAACATACAATCTACCATCTTAAAGATGCAGAGTACTAATTGGCTACTTGGTGTTTCACAATCTCCTTACATTATTGAACCTCCAAGATAAGCTCCATTTGGCGAATCAACCTATTCTCTTGTCCTTGTCTTCATGGTGAATTGCCAATGCAGACACATTAGGCATCGGAGCTGCCATGGCTTGAAGGTCAGCCGGAGATAGGGACCAGCACAGATTCCACCACCGAGGCTGTGTTGATTCCCCAATCTCCTCCGGTATTCTCCTTTGTGGATATATTGGTAGAAGAACGCAAGAGTGCAACGTAGACATTGTATTAAAAATTATTCGTGTTACTACAATTTGTACTTGGTAATGCACTCTGACTGGAGTTAACTGGTCTTTTCAGTACCTCACTCTTGCCACTGTTTCTGAAAGCATAGCCGTGATTCTTAAAGCTGAAATTACTGTGAGCTAGGGAGATCTTGCATTTCCTGTTGTAGGGATTATCAGGTTTTGCAAGGTCTTTAATGGAGGAAGAGGCCGAGGCCTCAGCAAGGCTCGTGAAGAACTTTGCCTAACCACTATAATAGTTCGATATGCCTTTCCTGAGAAATCACAGAAAGAAAGGAGAGGGCTTCAAAAACCATCATTTGACCATAAATCTGACTACTTGGAGGTCACAATCATAAATTTCTTACAGCATTGCGTTAGATGGAACATATACAGAGATCAAAATAGATAGTCATCAAGCAATATAGAATTCGAGCCTTGGAGCAAATCCGACACCAGCAGATGCAGATCACATTTACTTTTATACCATACACTCAGATCAGGGGTTTTCCTATGCTGCATAATGGATGTTTCGCTTCTGAGTCCCCCAATTTTTGACAGCTTCTTTTTTCCTTTACTGGCAAAGATTGAACACCATGATGCTGTGTTTCTTCGAGATACCTTTAGAACTAAAGTTCGGCTTTTGGACCAGACTTTGGAATATATATTTGGTAGCTAGACAAAAAGTGGCTGCCTATGTTAAAAGGAAAAAGAGAAGAAAAAACGGGCTCTCGCCATCCTAACAAGCTAAACTTAACGATGTTACACGTGGACATCCAAATAATGTGCATTCCACCACCCAACACATTTAGAACTGCTTCTAGCAACAGGAAAAAATACATCAAAAGTTCCCACCGTTATCCAATTTCTCATTGGGATGAGCATTGGGCTAGTCCAGGAGGTGTAGCCCTAGAATGAAATTGGATAACGGTGGGAACTTTTGAGAAATTGGATAACGATGGCCGCCTTCGCCTGTGGCAAGGCCAGGGCGAGGCTGGCCTCGCCCAGATCTGGCTTAAGCCATCTCGCCTACAGCCCTAAGCAAGGCCGAGTGAGGGCCGCGACCCTCGCCGGCGGTTGGTGAGGGCCTAGCGGCCCTCGCCTCCGCCCTGGCGATGGCTGCCATGGCCTCGCCAGTCACGGGTGAGGCCACCTTCACCCGTGGCAAGGCTAGGGCGAGGCTAGCCTCGCCCAAATCCAGGCGAAGCCACCTCGCCAACAACCCTAGGAGAGGTCGGGTGAGGGCCACGACCCTTGTTAGCGGCAGGCGAGGGCTTCGCAGCCCTCCTCGGCCACCGTCAAAACAGTCCAAGGAGGAAGAAAGGAGAAAAGAAGAGGAAAAAGAAAAAAGTTAATAAAAATTTGAAAAAATAATTTAAAAAATCATAAAAACGTGGCAACGTACGGTCACTAACCGACATCCATGTCAATGCCAATCGGTTAAAATTGGTCGGATGGATTGAATTGGTACCAATATTAAAAGATTTAGGACTGGATTAGTTCAACTAAAAAGTATATAATTGAATTGGTACAAATGCAATAGGTTTGTAACTTTTTTGGTACTTTTCCCCCTGAATAAGAATAGTGTCATTAACCTATGTACTTACATAATCATGTAGGACCGTATGTCAACCTAATCATGACTTTGGATTAGTTGCCCATAATGACTTGTCAAATAGTTGGTGGGATTTTAATTCATATGATCCTCCTAAGTAGATGCTAACTAAGTTAGGCGTGATGTACCCAATTAATGATCGGTTCCGTTTAATGTTAGGTTCACATTTTATTAGTCGAGAGTGATGTAAGTGAGAAGAAACTCGCTTCATTTCAAATTTGATTTCTACCAGGCATGAAAAGCATCGCAGTCTTGGTCTATTATCCTCAAATTTCTCCTTCCCAATCCCAAAACGAAAGCGAGACCAGTAAGAAAGCTTAGCTCACTCTTGGTCGAATGTTGATGACTAGTGGACAACTAGTGGACAACCCCAATTCGTTGCTCGTCCAATGATAGAGGACCCTAAGCTTCACTATGATCAATTGCCACAACTACTGACGATAATTTATTTATAAAAAAAAAAAAAAAAAAATCCATTGGTCCTACTACTACTAATACAGTGTTTTTCTTTATACTCATTCTAAAGAGATTATTATAACTTGAGAAATTTATCTTATCGAGCAATAAAAGCATACAGAGATGCTATAATTCTTTAAGAAAATATTCAATGATCTAGTCGTCTCAAAAACATCAATTTGACAAGCGGGGTGTTCAACGGTTCTCTTTGGATTTTACTATTGTTGACACCTAATATTTTAAAAATAATAATAAATTAAATAAAATTCGTTTTTTTTTTTTAAATCTTTGTTGTTGGATAATATATTCTCATTTCAAAATTTAAAAAAATTAACCGTTTGATTTTTGGAGCCATTTTTTGTTGAGAAGATGAGTAGATATTGGGAAATCTTCAACGATTTTGAGTCATTCCTCTATAAAAGAGGGCAAGTCTTCGGTTCAGGGGGGCTTCTCTTGGGGGAAAAAAAATCGAAAAAATTCAGAGTAAAAGTGAGAAAAGGGGCCTTCTCGGGGTTCGAAAGAAGTGAAAAGAATGGAAAGTTTTTCATGGCTTTTTCGTTCATGCCTTTGAAGAAAATGCTGAAGGAAAAGTCAGAGGGGAAGTGACGTGAGAGAGAGAGAAAAGAAGTCAGAGGGAAAAGAGAGCAGGGAGAGGGAGAGAAAAGAAGTCAGGGGGAAAGAGAAAGGTGAGAGGACGTGAGAGAGACTTGAGGTGAGAGAAAGTTAAAAAGTAAAAAAAAAAAATTCTCTTCCAGTGGAGAAAAAACGAAAATCAAGCACACAAAAGGGGGAAGAGCTTCGGTTTCATTAGGGTTTGGGGAAGGAAAGAGAAAATGTTTGACTTTTGCTGAAAAAGCAAAAAGCAAAAGCAGAACAGAGAGAGATGTGAGAGTGACGTGAGAGAGAAGAGTGTGCAGCAGAAGAAAAAAGGAGAAAAAAAGGAAAAGGAGGGCACTGTTCATCGTCTCCTTCGTGCAGCCACCGCCGCGACACGCCTGCTGAGCCATCGCATCTCTGTTCGACCTGTCCGCCGCACCTCCGCAGCCGCCGTTCGTTCCCTTGCGATTCGCAGCACCCGCGAGCCTCCCTCGCCACACGAAGCCCGCACCACTCGAAGCCCCGCTGCTCCCGGTCCGAGCCATCCCTACCGCCGGCTGACCCACGATTCCGACTGCTCGCTGCCGCCCGAGCCGCCCCTTGACGAAGCCGACGCCGGAACCGCCTCCGCCAGCAGTTTGCGAGTCCCCGTGCCGGCCTGCGAGTATCCCTTGGTCATCCCGTCCCTGAAGCCCAGCAGCGACGCCGCTTCCGTTTGATCTCATCGCGCCTCGCCTGCCCGCTGCGACACCAGCAACCCGCGAAGCCACCAGAGGCCTCCCGCCGTCCCTGCAGCGCCCCGCCGGCTGAAGCTCGTGATCCCCGATCCGTGACCCGACACCTGGTGAAGCACCAGCCCGCGAGCCCTCCTCGCCGACCCAGCCGCCGCGCCACCACACCGCCTCCGACGCCACTGTCCTCTCTTGAGCCTTAGGTGGCTTATTTATTTTTTATTTATTTATTTGTTGATATTTTAAGTCTTGTTATTATTATATAAGTTAGATCATGCTATATTAATGTTAATTATTTGTATTGTTTAGACATTATCCTTAAGGCTTTATCCAAGATTTTTGTAATAATTAGTTTGATCCGAGAGACATCGAATCATTCTTTTAATTACATTAATTTTGGGCTTCTTAGTGAAATTTTAATTGTTAAATCATAATAATTATTTAATTTAGTCCGTAAGACTTCGACTAGATTATTTAATTATTTTGAGTTGTTGTGATGATTAGGGTTAAAATAATTGTTAAATTAACCTCGTGAGACGACAGGTTATTTTTTCAATTATTTTGATCCTTTATTTAGTGGTTATATTAATTGTTTAGATTTAACCCTAATTTAATAATTATTCAACATTAAAAAAAACTAAAAAGAAACTAAAAAATCAAAATATTCAAAAATTACATAAGCATATAGGACATTAGGGTTTAATATAATAGACATGTAGTTTAATTAATCAAATTTTTAGGATTATATTTCTAGGATTGCATTTTTAGATAATATTTTTTAAGACTGCATTTTTAGACATTTTAAAAGAAATAAGTTAGGATTAGACTTAAATAGCCTTTTTTAGAGTCTTAGATATAATTGGCACATTTTCATATTCTCATTTTTTTAAAAAAATAAAAAAAATAGTTTCTAAGACAGAATAGGGTTTAAGTCAAATTAATCCCAAAAATGGATTAGAAAATTACTTTAGATAGCTGAGTAGGGTTTTTATTAGTTTTGAATTTCAATAAAAAAAATACAAAAATACAAAAATCTAGGTGCATGTTAATTAGTTGCATAATATGATCATTTAATTAGAATTTATTAGTAAAGTTAGGTCATAAGGTGCATAATAACTAGTTCGCATAATAGACCCATTTAATTAGAATTTCCACATTAATAAGATTAAGTCATTTAGTGTTAAAATGCATTTTATAAAAGAACTCTAATTTTTAAGAAAATCCAAAAAATGAATGCTTGCTTTATGTGATGTAATTTATTTACTTGAATATTTTAAATAATGGATGAGCACCCGTGTGGTCACCACATTTGCATGATAGTAACTTAGGTTAAAATAAATTAGCTGCTTGCAAAAACATTTTGAAAAATTAAGAAGAAATGGTACCGAAAGGGCATTAGAAAATTCTAGTGTAAAAAACGTCCCGTTGCTTGGGCCTCTGTTTCGTAGGAGTAAAATAAATATCCCTTTATTTTACTTAGGTGTCTAATCGATCTACCATAAATCGATTAATGGCGACTCCTAATTAATAACATCTTGCATGTTAAATGTTTGAATCTTAAGTCGCGAATTGGTATGGGCTTGGGAGAGCCTGAGCTAAGTCTAAAAGCTTAGTAGTCCATTAACCTAGTTTTAGGTGGTGAACCCGAAAAAATTAGGTTGCGACAACTATTAACATGGACCAAAACTTCATCTATTTGAAAAGATATCAACTAAATAAAATTAAAGCAGTAAGATCACAAACTATATCGTACTAACATTTTTCATTTGTACTCGCATTTAAGCCTTGATAACCTATGCGCTTACATCTTATCAAGTTGAAACATATGCCAGCTTATTTATGACTCATACAGAGTTGGATTAATTGCCAATCATGCATGCCAAATCATTGGTTTGGTTTTAATTCACATCGATCCTCCGAAATGAATGCTTTCAAGTCAATAAATACACAAGTAATCATCAATTAAGTTCAATATTATGTTTCATTTGTTTAGTCATGATACAAGTGCGAAAAAAGTTGATCTATTTAAATTTGTGTAAAAGAACTGAGGAATTTTGGAATGAGAATTCTATCCTCCATTACCACAGAAACGTAACATATATACAAGAAGATACAGCTATCAAACAATCTCCTAATTAGGCTAAACTACCAAAAATACAAGGACAACGCAATAAATGAATAAAAAAAAAGATATGCACACAAAACTTCCTAAGTAAACGTGGCCTAAATAAAAGCATATTACAGCTGCCTTTCTTCCAATATATTTTCCTTTCCAATACCCCCCTTCAAGTTGGAGCATGGAGATCTCGAATGCCCAACTTGCGAAGAAGAAAGTTAAATTGATCCTTTCCCAACGCCTTCGTGAAGATATCAGCTAGCTGCATCGAACTACGTACATAATATGTTTGAATGTTACCATTAAGTATCTCATTACGAATAAAATAACAATCCACTTCAATATGCTTAGTACACTCATGATAAACAGGATTAGCAGCTATATGTAAAGCTGCCTGACTGTCGCAATATAGGTGCATAGGTTGAGAATGTGCCACACTAAGTGAATCCAATAATCCTTTCAACCACTTAAGTTCACAAACTGTAGTACTCATAGACCTGTATTCAGCTTCAGCGGATGAGCGAGACACTGTCTGTTGCTTCTTAGTCTTCCATGAGATAGGCGATTCTCCCAGAAGAACAAAGTAACCAGTCAAAGATCGTCTCGTCAAAGGACAACTAGCCTAATCAGAATCGCCGTAAGCAGACAATTTGAGGTCACAATTGGCACGCACATAATACCCTGACCTGGATTTCCTTTCAAATAACGCAGAACTCTCACAGCTGCCTCCCAATGAGCTTTCTTTGGCCGCTGCATGAACTGTGCAAGAATATGCACACAGTAAGACAATTCAGGTCGAGTTATTGTTAGATAAATAAGCCGACCCACTAGACGCCTATATTGAGCAAGATTGTCTACATCATCACTCTTAGTAAGGGCCAGCTTGTGATTTTGTTCAAGAGGAGTTTTAGCCGGCTTGGAACCCAGCAATCCGACCTCAAAAATCATATCCAATGCATACTTACATTGACATAAGAAAATACCATCTGAATTTCTCACCCCTTCAATCCCCAAGAAAAAATTCAGCTTCCCCAAGTCTTTCATATGAAAACAACGACTTAAATAGTTCTTGAACTTTTGCACAGCGGAAATATCATTTTCGGAAATAATGAGAGCATCAACATAAATAAGCATATTCAATTGAGCAGTCCCAACTCGAAAAGTGAACAAGGAGTAATCTGAATATGACTATTGAAATCCATAAGCTTTCAAAGATGCAGCCAATTTCGCAAACCAACATCTAGGTGCTTGCCGCAAACCGTATAGAGATTTCCGAAGTCTACATACCTTCCTTGGTGATTGAGAGGCAAATCTAGGCGGCATTTTCATGTAAACATCTTCCTCTAAATCGCCATGTAAGAAAGCATTTTGAACGTCCATCTGATGAAGTTCCCAATTCTTTGCAGCCGCAACGGCAAGAAAGGTGCGTACAGTGCACATTTTTGCCGTAGGAGCAAAAGTCTCATGATAATCTATGCCTTCAACTTGTTTATTTCCTAGTATCACCAACCGCGCTTTGTATCGTTCAACACTTCCATCAAAATTGTATTTAATTTTATACACCCACTTGCTCCCAATTGCTTTCTTCCCAGGCGGCAAATTTTCGACTGTCCATTTGCCATTATCTTCTAAAGCTTGTATTTCTTTACTCATGGCATCTCTCCACTGTTCATCTTTAATTGCTTCCGCATAAGAGTTTGGTTCATGTCCTGCAGTAATTGCTGCCAAGAAACACCGGTGTTGTGTAGAAAATTTTTCATAACTCACATAATGTGCTATAGAATAAGGCGTACCTGAGGAATCGGATTGGGCAGATGAGCATGTCGAGGGGCTTATTTTGATGGCATTTGTCACATAATCTTTCAAACGAACAGACGGTTGCTTGACCCTTTGTCCCCTGCCTAACTGCTCTTCGACAACTTCACTTCTTTCCACGTCCTCATTGTTTGTGTGGATCAATTCCTCAATTTTATGATTCACCTCATTCTCTCTATCTACACTTTCGGCGTGCTCCTCTCTCAAGTCACTTTCTAAATCATCAACTTCATCACCCAACTCCATAACTCTATTTTTAATGAGTCCATCACTTAAAGTTTTCTCATCAGCATATGGAAATTCTGTTTCAGCAAACACTACATCTCTTGATACAAAGTATTCACCAGCTTCTAAATCATACAATCTCCACCCCTTCTTTCCCGACGGATAACCAACAAAAATACACCGACAACTTCTACTAGCAAATTTATCGTTATCCCGATTATGATTATGCGCATAGCACAAACAACCAAAAATCCGAATATGTTTGTAAGAAGGAGGTTGGCCAAAAATAATCTCATATGGGGTTTTACCATTCAATAATATAGATGGAGTCCTGTTTATCAAATACCCGGCTGCAAGTACACATTCTCCCCAAAATTCTATGGGTAAATTTGCTTGGAAACGCAAAGCTCTTGCAACATTAAGGATATGTCGATGCTTTCTTTCTACTCGGCCATTTTGTTGAGGTGTTCCAACACAAGAAGTCTGATGCAAAATCCCATGTTCATCAAAATATTCTTTCAAACACAAAAATTCACTTCCGTTATCACTTCTAACGATTTTCACATTTTTCTCGAATTGGCATCTAACCATCGCAATAAACTTCCTAAGAACACAAGCCACTTCCTTTTTTCCATTTAGCTAATATATCCACACAGCACGAGAGTAATCATCAACAATTGTCAAGAAATAAATTGCTCCACATGAAGCTGGAACTCTATAAGGTCCCCCACAAATCACAATGTATCAATTCAAAACAATCTTTAGCTTTATTGTCACTAGAAAAGAAGATCTCTCTTGTTTTTTTTGCTCTAAAACAAACCTCACAAGTTTTATTGGTTTTCCTAACCATTTTGCCAGCTTCTGGAATTAACTCCACCACCTTAGAAGAAGGATGACCCATTCTTTTATGCCAAAGCTCAATGGATTCCATATCAGCCACCGTGCAAGCATGTACTGAAGTCACTCCCTTGAGAAAGTAAAGCCCCTCACATTGCTCACCCGCTCCAATCAGGTTCCTCGAATTTAGGTCCTGTATAGCACATATTTTGTTAGTGAGTTGAATAACCAAATTTGAATCATTAAGAAGTTGTGATACATAAATCAAATTGCATTTCAAATTTGGCACAAAGAGAACTCGTCGCAATTTCAAGTCTCCTCCAAGCAACACAGTTCCTTCTTTCATTGCCATGGTCTTTTCTCCATTAGGTAACTCGACTGAGCATGGCACAATATCATGCAATTCTCTCAAAAACGCCAATGTTCCTGTCATATGGTGGGAAGCTCCTGTGTCAATAATCCAAGGAAAAATACTCTGTTTACCTGTCAGCCTCTCATGGCCACCATTCTGATGAGAACTTAGCATTCCCAATAAAGTTGCCCATTGCTCATCATTCAATCCACTAAGACCCTTTCGATCTAAATCTGTCACAACTCTTTGCCCACCATCAACTCTAGTTGCCTGTGAGACGTTGGCACGAGCACCTCCTCCGTTGTTACGTCCACCTCTATTATTACGCTTTTGACCACTACCTTGTCCAGCAAAGGTTCCACGTGGTCTATTACCCCACCATTCTGGATATCCTATTAGCTGGAAACAACTTTCAACATCATGTCCCTCTCGGTTGCAATTAAAACAAAAGGGGATTTTATCTTTTCCCCCCGTTGAATTTTGACCACTTGCTCGGATTGCAAAACTCGTGGGATTGCCTCTTTCATCCTTGGTTTGTGTCATAGTTGGCACTCGCTCTTGCTGGACAACCATAGCATAGACACGATTCAGATTAGGCAAAGGTTAAGTGCTCAAAATATTAGCGCGCACTGTTCCATATCCTTCTTCATCTAAGCCCATCAAAAACTGATGAACTCTCTCTTCTTCACGCTTTCTTTCCAATTCAATGGTAAAATTACATCTGCAACCTGTACAAACACACACTGGTATCTGATCATAGTTATTTATTTCATCCCACAATATTTTGAGTTTACCGAAATAGGACACGATGGGTTGACCATTCTGCCTACAATTGGCCAAATCCGATCTCAGTTTCTGCATCCGTGGACCATTGCCAATTGAGAATCTCTGTTTGATATCCTCCCACAGATCTTTCGCGTTCTCCATGTGAGAGATAGTCAAGTGAAGTGTTGGTTCAATGGTATTAAACACCCAAGAAACCAACATGGAATTAACCGTCCACCAATCTTCAAGTTCCAGCGAATCATCTGCTAGTTGCTGGACAGATCCATCAATAAAACCATATTTCTTCTTGGCTCGTAATGCAGTCCGCATAGCTCGCGCCCATTCTTCATAATTCTCGCCCTTCAACTGAACTTGGGTAATCAGGTTACCCGGGTTGTCATTTGAATTCAGTGTGTAAGGGCTAGAGGTTTTCTTGTCCGTTCCAAAACTCTCCTAACTTTTTTTTCCATCAGCCATGGCTCTGATACCATGTAAAAGAACTGAGGAATTTTGGAATGAGAATTCTGTCCTCCATTACCACAGAAACGTAACATATATACAAGAAGATACAGCTATCAAACAATCTCCTAATTAGGCTAAACTACCAAAAATACAAGGAAAACACAATAAATGAATAAAAAAAAGATATGCACACAAAACTTCCTAAGTAAACGTGGCCTAAATAAAAGCATATTACAGCTGCCTTTCTTCCAATATATTTTCCTTTCCAATAATTTGACATGTAATAGCCATGAAAAGGACCATGTTCTTAATGTATTACCATCGATTATTCTCCTCAATTTCAAAATGCAAGTCACGCCAAGAAAAAGTTTAGCTCCCTCTTGGTCGAATGTCTATTGTGGACCAATGGGCAATCCAAATTCCTCGGTCAACCAGTGGCCGAGGACCATAACCTCCATTTTGGACTAATCGACACAATTATTAGTGATAACTATCCTACTTCCACTTCGATTTTTTTCATACCAAGAGAGTTTATCAAGCGTACAGGGATAATACCACGTCCATTTCACGGGTACGGCTTTAATAAGGTTCTCCATGGATTAAACTTAACTTTGTCTATTTGAAGATCTATACAACCAAACAAAATTACAGCAAAACGTCCACAACCCATTTTATTCTAGAAGTTTGAATTTTGTTCTCGATTTGGGTCAATTTGTAACCACTAGTCTCAAACTCATACTAAGTAAAGCAATCCTTAAGCTTACACTGAATAAAAAGTAAATATTCATTTTTTTTTTGGTAAAGAAAAAGTAAATATTCATTATTATACAGTTGAAAGAAAATTTTAGAAAACATCATCATATCCCATCGAAAATGCGTATAATAAATTATTATTTTTATCTTTGCTAAAACTAAAGTCAAAATGAAAAGAGGCCGTGATGCGGAGATAAGCTAACGTGGATGCTAGCGATGTTAACTTGCCGTCTGATTTTAATAATGGTCCATCCACAATAGTAATCTCTCTTTGATTAGGGGCACGCTCTGATATCTAAGGCAGTTGCAAACTTTTAGAGGTCACCATTGCCTTAGGTTTGAGGTGACAAACCTTTAGAGAGGGACGGAAATAATTCAATGATGTTTAAGAAAGAGAGAGAGAGAATGCTTTGCGGTGGTCATTGTGATGTCGTGGCCGCAAGTCATCGAAAGGTAGAAGTGATGAATGACAAAAATAATAGTGGTGATAGACTATGTCAATGCCTTAAGAAGAAAGGGGAGAAATGGGGAAAAAAGAACGAACAAAAAAACTAAAGTTTTTAAGCATATACCACGAGTGTAAATATAAAATTTCGAGAAGCGATTTTGCACATTATTAAGTTGATTGGTAATGATAGAATGGGTAGTAATTTATTTGGACGGGATGTTTTAAGGGTCTATACCACCAGTGGTTTTTACCACGTAACAAGTGGATTAGAAAGATTGTGATTGAGCACAACTTGCCAATTGAAGTTTTCTTAGCTGTGTGTTCTTTTTCCAAACTTTTGAGTAAGTCTAGATATGAGCTCAAAACCCTATATTATAAATAGCATAGGCAGGCAAATCGCGATGATTAAAATTTTCAAAAGTTAAAATCATCAAATTACGAACATTAAGGTTGAAATATTCGGTGTGATTGGAAGAAAATTCCTCTAACATTTACGACCAAGAAGAAAGCGTTTTACATGGCAAGTGTATATGATGCTTGGAAATAAAAAATGAACTGGGAAAGACAGTATTTAATATGGTGTTGGATTAGCAAATATTCATACTTTTCTTTCCTTTTCCTTGGAAGAAATGAGTGAAAAGTATATTAATGTAGTTTTTACGGTGCTTACAGAAGCTCGTTTAAGTTTTAACACATCAAGCAGGCCTTTGGAAATTGGAACTACAAGAGCATCGTCCTTCTTGGATGCAGGAAATGGAGACCATTGAAAACATTCGCGACGTGCAATAAAGGTCACATAATTAAAAGTGGGCACTGACTTGGTACAAACATCGGACAAACAGAAAAATATCGTAAAATAAAAAATTTCAATCATGGTAATAAAAAGTCGCTCTTGCCTAGATTATGAGTTCTCTTAATCTTCAGGAAACAATCATAAAAGAAGAAGATGAACTTAACTTCTACAATAAGAATAATACAATGGTCATTTTTATCCACGGCGATGTTTGGCATATCCTCTGAATTTTTTTATCCTCATGCCACGTACATATTGGATAGTTTGTGGCATCCCAGAAATTCAAGGCCGAGCCTTAAGGTGTGTTAAAAATCTTTGATTAGGTGATAGAATTTCTTTTGGCTTATGCCTTAGCCAATTAGTCTTTTAATTTAAATAAATTATGCTTGTGATTGTGGAAATTCAAATTTAATAGATTAATGCTTGGCCATATGATTTAAATTTCAATAATTAAAAATATCCCAAGACTTTGGCCAAGATGAAATTTGAATTTAGAAATATTTATAAAAAGGAATTCAAAAAAAAAAAAAAAAAGGAGAAAAGAGGGTTATTTTCGAAATGGGCCTTGGGCCCATTAGCCTAAAGCTTGGTGGGCCAAGCTAGTCGGCCCATTAGGGCCCAATAAGGGAGCTCGACCAGCCCAAGGGAGTGGCCGGATGGGCCTAAGCCCAAGCCCATTCAAATTCAAAAATAAAAATGACAAGTGGCAAGGGACAAAAGCATGCATTGGTGGGATTATAGGCAATCTCATGATTGCTAATTATGGGATTAAGGGGATATAAAAGGGATGAGGAGAGAGAGTGGCCGGATTTCTTGGCTTCAATTCGTCCAAAGAGAGAGGTGTGCGAGAGAGAGTGTTCGAGCGGAAGGGAGGAGAGACCGAGAGGGAGAGAGAGGAGGCGGAGCCGAGAGGGAGGTGCCGCCGTGTGCTCGCCGTTCGACCGCTTTGTCCGACCACCGTACGCCGTCGTTCATCGCCGCTTGTTCATCTTTAAGGCAAGTGGAGTTCATAACTTCTCTTGCATGTTTGTTGTGGTGTTTGCATGTTAGATTTTAGGTATGATTCGTGCGAAAAACCGAGGTAGGAGTTGTTTATTTGCAAACCGTGTGACTGTTCTTGTTCGGTTTGTTGGAGTCAGTAGCTTGTTCGAGTTTGCATGTGGGTTTGGAGTCCGATTTTGGCTTCGGTGTCTTCATGAAAGTTGAAGCTAACGTCTTGTACTATGACATACTAAAAATTCGTAGAAAACGATGGAGATTTGAGGGGTCAAAAGTTCTATTTTACGGAGACTTTAGATCTGCGAAATTTTCACTGACCTCTTGTTGATTTCTTGGTTGCATGTTGATTTCTGTTGGAGATCTCACTTTGTTGTCTTCTTGAAAGTTGTAGGAAACACCTTAAACTACAACATACTCAAATTTGAAGCAAAAAGAACAAGTGTAGTTTGGTGAATCGGCTAGATCTTGAAAAAAATTGGTTCTGGTGAAGTATCTCGAGACACCCGAGATTCATGGACTAAAATGGTGACCATAATCTGGTTATTTGACCTAGATCTCTTCACGAAACTTGTAAAGGACACCTTGGTACATAACATACTCAAATTTCAGAGAAAAAAAAAGAGAATTGATGGGTGAAAACTAATAATTTCGGAGGAGTGTGTTCTGGACGTCGCGGTAGTGGTTCCAGAAGCTTCGCAGGGTTGTAGAAATTAATCTAAAAAGAATTTGGCTTAGAGTTCTTAATGAAAAAGGTACGAAAATGTGTTGGCTATCACCCTGTGAAATTTTGTAATTTTTGAAGGCCATATGAGTATTATAATCGAATTTATTTGGAAACTGTGCAAGTCTGGCCATTATCCGAATATAAGATGCTATTTCGTGGAAATGGTGGAATTATGAGAAATTCAATTTGATCATGAATTTTGTATGAAATTGTGATCCTAATGATTTGGTTAGTGATTGTTTGAATATTATGATTTTGGGAAAATCATAGATATTAAATTTAATATTTATTTATGAAAATAAATAAATATAATAAAATAATAAAATAATAATAAAATAAAATAGATTTTTATTTAGCCATGGATTCAACTTCATTTGTGTGGCACTTGTGTGATGAGGTCTTTGTACATGTATTTAGTTGAAATGCATATGTGATAAAGCTTTGGCATGTGTATGACATGTGAATTGAAATGCAAGTGTGATTCGTTTGATGCCATGCCAATTGCCATGTTAAATTGAGATAAAAGGATAAATGTGGATGAGAAAGAGGTTGTGGTGGAGGATGTTGTCTGGTGGCCTGGTGGCGTAATTCCAGAGATTCCCTGGGAGTTTCAGGATGCCCGGAATGTGGGGGGCTGGAAGTCCGGTTGTATCTCGGATACATGCCCGGAGGTTCCTCGCGACACCAGGATTTGGGTGCGGGATGCCTGGCTAGAAGGGTAAAGGCCGGAAGCCCTGTCGGAGGTTTCTGCCCGAAGGGAATGCCTCGTGATGCTAGTTGAGATGCAAGATGCCCGGAATGTGGGGGGCCGGAAGCCCGGTGGCCATGGGATGGCTGAGTTTGCCGGGAACCCTGTCGGAGGTTTCTGCCCGAAGGGTTGATGATGAGATTGATGATTTGAGAAATGGGTGATGTGGTGATCAAAATTGAAAGATAAATATGATAATTAACTCATGACATGATGATGCATGATGATGATGGCATGTGATGTGATATGATGATTACCTATGATAATATATGCATGATGATGCATGATGATGATGGCATGTGATGTGATATGATGATCACCTATGATAATATATGCATGATGATGCATGATGATGATGGCATGTGATGTGATATGATGATCACCTATGATAATATATGCATGATGATGCATGAGGGTGATGTGTGATGTGACATGATGATCATCCATAGTATGATATGCATGATGAAATGCATGATGACGATAATGATATATGATATGCCATGATGATGATGATATATATGATGTGATGATGCATGATACGCATGATTACAAGGTAAGTGATGCTTGCAACGTGTGATGATATGCATGATGCAATGGAATGTTATTGGATTTCCCTATCTGCTAAATAGTTGTACTCACCCCTTTTGGGGATAACATTTCAGATTAGAAAGATGCCGCTTCCTACCGTCACGCGAGGCACCTTCTATGGTCTCCCGTCAGATGTAGAAGTAGATTGTACGGAGATCGACTGCGTCACTATCCCTGGACTGACATATGTGCGAGTGCGTGTGCTGGTCATGTACGATGTGGGCCTGGCTGAGGGCCCAGTCATCCAGGAGTTTTTGTCTGTTCATGTTCGCCGAGACGGAGTGATTAGGGGGATGTTGCCGCCACCACCACCCGATACACCTGGATGGGTGTGATGGTTACGTGAAGGGTAGAGAGCTGGTGTCTCTTTTTGGGAGTAGCCGCCACTGTTGGATGGGGGATGTCATGTGATTTTCTTTAGGGGTCGTAGTATCTTTTTGGGGTGAGGCCGAGTGTGGCTGAAAATCTTGGTCTCCTTTTGTTGTATCGACCCGTGAAAAACCCATCACGATGATATGTAAATAAAAGTGGCATGGCTTATCTTTTAAATTCTGATGATTATTGGTATCATGGTTAGTAAGGGGAGAGATGGAGATGTTTAATTTGCTTCCGCTATGAGTCGCGCTGGGACCGCTTAAAAAAAAAATGCCTATGATTAATGACGCTTGTATTAAGTACAAGATAGTAAAGGAAATTAAGTGTAACACCGGCGCTGGTGACGACCTTAGAAGGGTTCGGGGTGTCACATAGTTCCACCTGCAACTAGGGAAGGAACGAAAAGGAAAATATCGCTCACTGCAATGGAAGAGAATGGGATAAGAAATAGAAGAACCTATGGAAATGAAGAGAAGATCAATAACTGCTCAATTAGCATGCTCTCCAGTTGCAGATGACTAAGGTACATCACACATCTTTCCAAGCTGCTGTGCTAATGTAGACGAAAGGAACAAACTCTAATCGGATTAGTGATTTACCAGAAAATAGGCAAAGCAAAAAATGATATCCAAAGAAATTTTCTTCAAAAAAAAAAAAAAAAAACTACTTGAACGGAGGTACATCTTTAATTGCGTTGCCTAAATAGAGCCTTTCTTTTACTTTTATGAATGATCAATTTGATGGGAATCACCTATATTTATAGCCTGTAAATCACTCTTTACTTGAATAAAAATAGTGTCGCCGACTTATGCGCTTACATTCTATCATGTTGAAGCCTTGTCAAACTAATTATGACTTTGGATCAGTTGCCCATAAAGCCGTGTCAAATAGTTGGTGGGATTTTAATTCATATCGATCCTCCAAAATAGATGCTTTTCTAAATTAAGCATGATATATACAAGTAATGATTGATTCCATTTAATGTTTGGTTCACATTTTGTTATTCGAGGGTGATGTAAGTGCGAAGAAACTCACTTCATTTGAAATAGGCATGAAAAGCTTCGTGGTCTTGATCTATCATCCTCAATTTTATCGTACTCAATCCCTAAATGAAATCGAGACTAATCAGAAAGCTTAGCTCACTCTTGGTTGAATGTCAATTGAGGACCGGTGGACAGCCCCAGTCACTCGGCCAATGATTTAGGACCCTAAGCTTCAGTATGATCAATTGCCACAATTTCAGGGATTGATGACAATATTAGGACCCTAAGCTTCAGTATGATCAATTGCCACGACTTTAGGTATCAATGTCAATATTAGTGTACATCGGTGGCACTGCTATACGACGACATGGTTAACGATAATTGACAAGATTAATGAGGACAATGGATTACTAGTTAAAGCTCAAGAGAAAGTTGGATGTGTTAAGGGCATCAAAGAGCTGTTATGGATTTTAAATCACTAGAGAATCAAGCAAAGGAGGTTGTGGAGAAACTATCATGTGATTTTAAAGGAACAACCGCTTGAAAATAAGATCACCGCATCATGATAATTTGGATACATAATTTTCGGAGATGGAAGAGCATGGCTACAACCGTTACAAACTTCTTAGGATGATTATGGCACGACCGCTATAAATACTATTGTTTGTCTAGTTGAAAACCCTTGCACAAACAAACAAAAATGCAATCTTTCAATTATCTTTACATTCTTAAATTGTACTTATAGTTCCTAGACTCGCGTCCTTAATTGAATTCCGATGTGTATTTTTATATTGGGTGTTATGTCTTCAATTTAATTCTAGCATGGTTTGTTTGCGTTCGGTTTGTTTGCGTTCAGTTTGTTGCAATGGCTATATTCCAACCTTTGTCGTCAATTAAATTATAGAATGGTTTCTAGTTTCTATTTGTATAGTTTCTTCTAAATTAAAGTCTTTGATTTCCTTATTCACTTGTGATAGAAATTGTCCAAAGTAGCCATAGAACCTATTTTTTTCAACTAAAAAGCCGTTTTCGGTGAAAGATATTTCATTGCGGGATCAATAATTCCAGCAAAACCAGATGTGACATCAAAAAGCCAAATTACAAATCGCATAGGCAAGCCAATTGTGATGACTAAAATTTTCATGAGTTCATAATAACAAATTACAACCATTAAGATTGAGACATGCTGTATAATTGGAAGAAAATTTCTTTAAGATTTATAACCAAGACGAGAATGTTTTAAATGGCAAGTGCTTATAATGTTTGACAATAATATAAAGTTGAAAACACGTGCCCTCATATATGGTTCTCAATTTAGTAGATATTCATATTTTTCTAATAATTGAGCACCATAATTAAGGACATGTGTTTCCGAGTTTATTTTTATTTTTCCAGCATTATAGACAATTGCCATGTAAACTTGTCTTCTCAATCATATATCTTAGGCTGTGTTTATTTATCGAGATAAAAATTGGGATAGGATGAGATAAAGTGAAATACTAAATCATCCGGATAATAAATATGGACATATCTAATCCTATAAAGTGTTTGGTACACTTCAAGATAAAATTAAAAAGTAAATAAAATTTTCATTTAAATTAGAAAAATTCAATTAATTAAAGGTTATGGAAAAACCCTAGATCTAGAATTCTGGCCGCCGCCTCCACAAGACTGGCGATTGAAAACACGACCGCCATGGAAGATTACATTCCTGATATCGTGCGAGGAGAAGATTACATTCTTGATATCGTTGCGCCTTTCAGCCCGGACATTTCCTCCTTCCGACGGGTGTGCAAGTCATGGTAGTCCATCACCAACCCCGTCCTCCGCCCCCTGCCTCCCTCAGCCGACTTCTTCTGCGCTAGCACGCGGATCTTGGCGACTGTGCATGACGACTTGTGCACTTTCTTCGATCCCATCCACAACGCGCCCCTACGGGCCGACATCCCAGAGCTCGCTAGGTTGCGGCTCCATGCGGCAAGCGTGGGGATAGGCTGCTTCTGAGCTGGGACACGCAACGGGTGTTCTTCTTTAACGGGTCTGTGCAGGTGACGGTGCGGCTCCCCGACCTCGACACGCACGACGTCGATGATGCAGATGCCTAAGAGAAAACTTCCAGAGAGATCTGTCGGACTTATTTGATGTGGATGCTTACGATTTCTTCTCTTTTGATAAGTTTAAAAGAAAAAAAAAAAAGAATTTTTTTTATCCAATCGGGGTTTATCTCCCATCCCTCCCCTGCATTATTTATCTGTTTTTTTTTTTCTCTAAACTTATCCAAGTTTGTTCAATCCGGGGGACGTCCTCAAACACTGAACAAGATAGCAAATTATGTTATTCGGTCTTAAATCTGGACTATCAAATACGTAAAGCATTTATCAGAAAGGGCAGAAAATTTATACAGGTGTAGATTTTACGGAGCTTACAAAACTCATTTAGGTTTAACCTGCATCTTCAAACAATCTAGCCAGGTTTTTGGGAAATGGAAATATAAGAGCTTTGTCCTTCTTGAAAGTTGCAAATGGAGACCGTTGCTAACCTCCATGTCGTACAGTAAACTCACATGATTAAAAATTTAAAAGCGGGTTCTAATATAGTGCAAAAACATCAAATAAACAGGAAAACAAGGTAAAGTCCAAAATTATAATCATGGTCATAAAAATTTGTTCTTGCCTAGAGAACAATCTCTTTTGATCTTTACCAAACGATCAAAAAAGAAAACTGCAAGTAAACTCAACTTCTACTACAAGAATTAACACAAGAATCTCATCTATCCCCAACAATGCTTGGCATATCTTATGAATTTTTCGATCTTTGTGCCACGTACATCTTAAACACGTCTACCTGCAACAAAGAAGAAACAAAAAAAAAGGAAAAATCGCTCATGATAAAGAAAGGGAATCGATAAGAAACAGAAGAAGCTGAGGAAATTGCTAGAAAATCAGTAAATAATCACACAATATCTTTTTGCCCATGCCGTGTTGATATTGACAAAAAGGAATGAACTTTGATCGGATCAGTGATTTACCAAAAAAATAAGCAAAGCAAAATTTGCTTTGGGAAGAATTTTTTTGGTAGATCACTGCCCGAACAAAGGTCCATCTCTAATCACTTTGCTTGAATAGCGCCTTTCTTTTGCTTTTGTGAATGATCAGCTTGATGGATATCATCCATATTTATAGCCTGTGAATCACTCGTTACCAGAATAAGATAGTATCGCTGACCTATGCGCTTATCTATCACCAAGCTGGATAATATGCCAACCTAATTATGACTCACAATGGGTTGGATTAGTTGCCAATCATGCAATGTCAAATATTAGGTTGGATTTTAATTCATGTCGATCCTCCTAATTATTTTCTTACTAAGTTAGTGAATACTACCAAGCAATCATCGATTTCGTTTAATGTTATGTTCGCATTTTTATAGGCCGTGGGCGATGAAAGGACAAAGAAATTCACTCCATCCTAATTTTGACATGTAACAATCATGAAAATGGCCATGTTCTTGATCTATCATTACCGACTTTATTATTCTCAATTCCAGAATGACCATCAAGTCTAGGGACAATGTAATGTGTCCATTTTTTCACGGCTTCGTAATTTTTGCTCCACGGGTATTTTCTAGGAGGAGACAAAGAGGGTTTCTCCCTTTTCCCCCTCTTTTCTACTCTTGTATCATTCATTACATTGATGTCAGAACACTTTATAGACATTAGCTAACCATAGGAAAAGTATATTCTTTCTAAACACTAGCAGAAGGGCACAAACACGTGCGACAAAATTGGAAAGGAAAAATTGAAATGATTCGCTTATTTGGGGGGAAAATTAAAATTCAAAATGTAGCTGTGATTTAGGGAGAACGTAAATAGTGGGAGGCTAAAAAATCTACTGTTTTAAGTCTTATTACTGACAAAGCATACAGAGATACTATTATTCTATAAGAAAATTTCTCGGTCATTTAATGACTCAAAAACATCAATCTGACAAGAATATTGTTTAATGGTTCTGTCCGGATTATACAACTAACACAACCCAACTTCATCTATTTAAAATGATGTCAACTAAATAAAAGTAATGTAGTAAGATCACAAACCATATCATACTAATATTTTCATTTGTAAGTGCTTTTTGTTGGAAAAAGTATTAGGATACATAAAATAATAATAATTATTGGAAATACATTACAAAATATTAGAAAATAAAAAGAAATATCTGAGGCGTGCAAGCATTGTTTTTAAGGATAATTCCACCCCTCGGAGTATGAAACTTGATGCGTAAGGTTTCAGCGGCTATTCTCCCAAGATACAATAGACTTTCATCTATACTTCGCACTGAATATTAAAAGGAAACAGAACAATTTTTGTGTATAACCTAGCAAGAAGAAAAGGAAAGATGTGAGAACATATTGTATCTACTAAGATTATGGTTTGAAGTTTAATTTATATTGGGATATGTTCAGTAGAAGTCCTAAAACTTGTTGAAAAAGTACAATTGAGTCCTAAAACTTACAAAAACTCAATCAAGTCCTAAAACTTGTCAAGTTGGTTCAATTAAGTCCTAAAATTAACGCCGTCAAGAAAATTAACGGAAATTGCTGACGTGGCGCGACGTCATATTTTAAATAATTTTTTAATTTTTCAAATGGCTTTTTAAATTATTTTTTATTCAAAATATTTTTAAAAAATTAGATTAAAAACTAAAAAGGAAAATCTAAATTCATTTAAAAAAGGAAAAATCTAAATTTATTTAAAAAAAACATCTAAAAAAAAAGGGCACCGTGGACTTTCGCCGCCGCCCATCGTCGAGCGGCGGGCGACCGTCGCCGCCCGGGAAGGGTGGCCGGCCTTCGCCCGGCGAGGCCTCGCTGGCCCTCACGGGGGCCGGCGATCGTCGCCCGCCACAGGCGAGCCTCGTCGGCCCTCGCTCGGGGCCGGCGAGGCTTGCCCAAATCTGGCGAGCCTCGCGGCCCCGAGCGAGGGCCGACGAGGCCCTCGCCCAGGGCGGGCGACGGTTGCCATCCCTCGCTTGGGGCCGTGCAACCGTCGCCCGCCCTGGGCGATGCCTCATCGGCCCTCGCTCGTGGCCGGCGAGGCTTGCCAGATTTGGGCGAGGCTCACCCAGGGCGGGCGACAGTCGCCGGTCCTCACCTGGGGCCGGCGAGGGCCGGCCACTCTCGCCCAGGGCCGACGACCGTCGCTCAGCCCCTCCGGCGATGGGCGGCGGTGGCAGCGGCAAAGCGACGGGGGTAGAGGGTTGATTTTTTTAAAAACAATTTTAAAAATAAATTTTATAACTTTTCTTTTTAATTTTTGGTGAAAATAAAATAAAATGAATAAATCTAACTTTTTATTTTTAAATCTATTTTTTTAAATGAATAAAAAATCATTTTAAAAATCCACGTGGAAAATAAAAAAAAAATTTAAAATGACACGTTAGCATATTTAACGGAAAAAACTAACGGTGTTAACTTTAGGACTCAATTGAACTAACATGACAAGTTTTAGGACTTGATTGAAGTTTTTGTAAGTTTTAGGACTCAATTGCACTTTCTGGACAAGTTTTAGGACTTCTGCTGAACATATCCCATTTATATTTAAACAAGAAAAAGAGAGACCACCGCCTTGGTGGCCGCGATGGTTTGGGCTTTCTCCCCCTCACGAAGGAGAGGAGTTCGAATCCCCTCACGGTCGCTTGGGGTTTTAAGTGGGACACCGGGAGTGGTGGGTCATCCCACTTACGTGTCCCCTTGCCGGCTGTACAGGCTTCCTGAGTCACCAAAAAAAAAAAAAGAGAGAGAGAGAGAGTTGTTAGGAGATCGTCATAAATCAATTGGTAATTAAAAAGATGATTGTTATAAAATAATGAAGAGTTTACGAAGTAATAAATCACAAGTTATAAAGTTGTTAGACGATCGTTATACAACAATTAGAAAGCCGTTATATGGCCGTTAGAAAGTCGTTACAAAAATGATGACTTTCACGACAATCATAATTTTCAATAAATATTTCAAAACTGCCAAAATATCTAACAATCCCCCACATATTTCAGAAATTTTTGACAAGAAAAATAGAATATTCTGGGTTATTGGGGAGTAATGCATCGGAATTGGTGATTGTTAGGCTATGAATCAACCATAGAAAGAATGAAATATAATTCACGAAATCATTGGTGAAGTTTGAAACTTCTATGAACCAAGAATTTCTTTTTGTGAATTATAATTTTCACCAATCACATTACACTCCCACAAACTTTGTTATTCAACGCGGTTTTGCACTAATAGACTATGCACGTGCTTGGTTTATTCATAAGTGTTTTAGAGATTTTCGCCAAAAATTCTCATAGGAGCGGCCTCACTCCACACTTATATAGGTGATTCCATCTAATGTATTATACAATTTAATACATCACCATTAATGGCTATGGAATTTCATTAAGAGCTTAGCTCAACCTCTTTTTCCTTACAATTTTGCACTATTTTCACTTTAAGATGGACAAATATTTTTAGTAGTGCACTAGATCAACAAATGACTTGTTATTACCCATATAAACCTAATTCATGAGATCGCCAATCATATAGGTTGGGTTACCATCATTGTTGATTTTCGTCAGTTGGCTTGTCACATTCCCCTCGATGTATAATCAAAGGATTGGCCAAAATCCATTTTCACTTCATATAATTAATGAACATAATTCCATCATTAAGTAGCTGTTTTACCACGTCATCCCTCAATCGGACGTGTCAATTTTTAACATTGAAAGTTTTATCTTTGCATGGCTATTGCCTCTTGGCAATCATGATGCATCAACACAAAATGTGTCATTTTCCCAAAGGAATATTTGCTAAGAGTCTCTCAACTACTCAACCTCATTTTCATATATGAGTTTGAAAAAAAAAATTCTCTTTTTCTCAAGAACTTGAATAGTTCACAATTTACCAAAGAATAGCAAATATTTTCTTCTCCTTCACCCATTGGAGCTTAGAAGGATAAGGCATTTTGTTTACACATATATGCCTAGTAGCACTTGAGTCTACCACCAATTCCTTTCCATTTGCCAAAATATTGGCTTGGAAAATGATTACAATAATTACATCATCAGATCATCTGCTTCAACCAAGTCAAATTTTGGTTAGCAGGATTGTCATTTCGCCCCCCAACATTTTTTTTTAGCTAATTTCAAAGTTACATCATCTCCACCAAGGGTAAACACACATCTCATAATGGATTTTTGTCTCATCTGAATTCGAGATTCAGTTAACATCATTGTATTATTTTAATACAGCGGAAAATCCACTATGTAAAATACAATAAACTTGACAATAGTCACCATTTAACAAAGTATTTCACAAAAGACATCAATCTTATTCAATATAGATTTATGTTGGCTATGGATGCCATATATATATAAATTTCATCTCCACAACAATCACTAAAGGAGATTCTCTTTCCCAATGCAATAGCCAATCAAGTCTCTAATTATCACCATGCATAAATGGACATTCAACATAAATTGGCAAAGTAAATATTCTTACGAAGAACATTTTTTTTTTACATCATTACTGTTGTCAATAATACATGTTTCTCCAACAATGTTAACCAAAACTCAGAGGTTAGCAGAAATCCAAAATGAATTAATAATTTCACAAAATAACTGTAAGACTTCCTATGAGGTTATATATGAATCACCAAAAATGTCTCAACAATGCATACTCAATACAAAACATGTAATCTATTTAATTATGCAATAAAATACTGTTTAATAATTCTATCATAAGTTGTGCGTGAAAAATTCGATCATTGCAAACGAGACGTTATAATCTTTAATCCATAAATTTGTGGCTATTATAAAATATAAACTTCTTTGGTTGTTTCAAACATAAGTGAGAATCTAATAAATTCATGAATAGAATCGTGACAATTTTAACAAAAAAAAAAATGTTTGGACTAAAACTTTAGTAGCCATAAATATAATGCCAACAATGTTTTACACATGTAAAACTCAAAGTAGACTTTAACTCTTTAAGCAACATTTAAACGACTGAAATGTGAAATATAAAAATATCACAAAAGGCAGGGTTCAAAAGGCATACTCACTAAATTGTTGATTAAGCTAATTTAGCCAGAATAGTAATTAATGGCAAATATTGGAGTGTATCATTAGTCAATTGAATAGTTGTCCAATTATTCTCTCGGCTTGTGCTTGCTAAATTAGGTCTCCATTCCCTTCTCTTTCTATCAATCATAATTCCATATCATCAAGAAGGCAAGAATCTGCCACCATTCAAATGCTAGAGAAGTTCTATATGTGCGTGGACTAGAGAAAATTATCATATCTTCATGTATTTATCAAACATACACATTGTTATGCAGCAAATACCAACACATGTATGAGCATATACATAGATAGAGGCCCACGCTACACTCCCAAGAATGACGGAAAACACTATGAGGAATACTATATAATTTTGTTCCACAGTCAAATGACACCTATTTTCAAAATCTATAAGCACAATAATATAAGGTAAAAAGAGCATAATTTTAGTGATAAAACATAGAAATCCCACATAACAGCATCCATTGTTTCAATGAAAACAATTATATATAACCTGGTCCTACATGGACAGACTCGATAAGATTCTGTAGAAATGGAGCCAAAGACAAATTAAATAGCAGATAAAAACAGTTATAAACTGGCTTCATGAATGTACATTAAACAAATTTTAGCAGGAGAATAGGAAGAAGTAAGGACAAATGGAAACTATTTTGAGTAAGAGAGGAGCGCCCCAATTTCCAATCCTAAATTGATGATTATTAAAATAATCACGAACTTGAGAAAGAAAACATGTACACACGTTCAACTTTCTATTGGAAAAACAAGTATAGATATTGAAACCCCAAAAATAAAAAAATAAATATATAAAATAAATATTAGCCCGATTTCTTTCCATTTCTTTTATGGTTTTCCTTTTCTATTTCTTTTTAAGTAGCCACACAGAATCACTATGCCATATTTAAAGATTTTCAACAAAGGTAATTTTGAAAAACTGTAAGCATCTTCCGTAAAAGTATAAGAGCACACATTCATGGAATATGTCTAATAAGATCAAATTAAATCTAAAGAGAACACACAAGCTCGTGACGCCAAATTTCAAATATTAGAATGAAAGAATGTCACGCCCCAATCCTCAGGCACGCACACATCCCTTACCTTTGGTCGATTTTAAAATGCGATATCCCAGGACTACATATCGCCGACCCTTTTATTTTCATATGCACATGCGGAAGCAGTTATAAAAATCCCCGGACAATAAAGTAATGGGATATACAAGTAAGACTAGAAACTCGAATTTGAAAACCAACACCCTTATGTACATATATAACAACTCAGTCATATATATACATATACAAGCCATCTTAAAAGGTCGGTTTCTACTCAACAAGTTCCACAGCAAAAGTCCTCAAATAGGAGTGGAGTCTCAGTTCTCATCAGGATCCTACTCTGGATCATCCTCGGGGTTCTCCTCCAAATACTCCTCTTCGGGTTCTTTCTCCTCAGGTTCCACGTCAAGTCCTGAAATGTTGTCCCACAACCGGGATGAGACTACATCTCAACAAGTTCTACCCCCTAAGATTCGATTAGTAAACCAATACACCTTAGGGTTGCCTATGCACAACATGAGTCAGAGGACTTACATTGGCCTTAGATTCCACCTGCATATTAGCACAAATCAAATAGGCACCCAAGCAATCACATCATTGATCGAAGCATCAATAAAATCGATCTAGTCGATTACACGCCAGCAAGGCCACTTACGGTCATTTCCATTCAATCAATCAATCCACAATATCAAATCAAGGCAACGATCAATCGACCTAGTCGATTACGTCTCAATCAACCATTCACCGATCATTCCATTCAATCAACCAATTCACAACATCAAATCTAAGCAATGATCAATCGACATAATCGATTACATGTCAGTTAGACCATTTCTAGGTCATTCATTCCATCTCATATAACCTCCAATAGCACACTTAGTCACAGAGCTCCATCAATGCTCTCGGGCATCGTTTTCGCCAAGGTGATGTATACACTAGACAATTGCGTGCGTTCTTTAAGACGTCGTATTCACCAGTGATATCTTCAATCACCAAACCACGCATGCCTATAACGATGTATTTAATAAACAGTTATATGCGTTCTTTAAGGCGCCGTTTTCGTCAGTAATATTCAAAATCCCCAAACCAAGGATGCCTATAACGATATGAGTACTAGACCGATACATGCGTTCTTTAAGGCACCGTTTTCGCCAGTGATGTGACATCCCAGATTTTCAACCCTATCTTCTACTGAATAAATCGGGCATTTCATTGATGTGCCTATAGGGTTGTTCTCAGAGCTGATCACTCTCGAGATAACTAGACTACTTAGGGAAGCCATTAAGGATTTTAAGGCAAATAGACTTGAGAATTCGATCAGGAATCAGCTTCTCGACTGTGCTCATCTTTAGAGATCAATACGGCACAATATAAAATCGATTTGAAATTAGAGATAGGCTGGTTTGACTGAGATGTGTGGCTAATTGTGGGTGACACCACCAAATTGGAAAATTCTCGTCGACCGGCACTAAACTGATTTTCCTATTGTTTTGGGACCCTGTATCCGTATTTGGATCCTCGAGATTTTCACAACAATAGAGAGTCGCTAATGAGTCGAGTGGGTTTGTAGTGGCTTGAAGAAAATTGACCACGGATCATCTACACTTAAAAATGCCTGAAAGTTACCTGGTAACCTTAGTCACGCTAAAAATGCATCGAATGCAAATTGACCGTGAATTTGAGTCCGATTTCAGAAATTGAAAGTCCTGTCATGTTGCAATAAATTCTAGGAACGTCGACTCAGTCTTAAAAGATTTTTCAGAGATTCCGAGATTTTTACGGAAAAATCGGTACGGACATCGCGGAAAATTAATGGAAATTCGGATCGTCTCATTTGAAAGAAATTTGGACTTCCATGCTTGGCTATGTGCTGATGGGGATTTGTATAAATTCTATGGGCTTTTTCCAAGATGAAATTGGACGTTGATTTGAGAAATTTCATGAAGATTTGAAGCTCAAATTGTGAAATTCGTATGATAGGATGAGGGCAGCAATTTTGGATTTTAAATTAGTTTATTTGTGAGTTAATAAGCTTGAAAGAGATGGGGGGACAAAGAGGATAGCATTGTGGGCTTGTGGGGCCAAAGTATTAATGTATTGGCTAAGGATTGAGGATTTTTATTTTCTCTTAGCTGGCTTCCTTCCATCGCATGTCTTGACCGCCGCCCCATCTTCTACACGGCTCCTCTTCAATTTGTTCCTTAACTTTCAACTTCTGCTTTAATTCTTTCGGTCAAAGTCCAGCCCAGCGAAGCCTCCCCACATGCAGTCTATGTGGTCGCTATCTCCCTTCGCCCGTGTGTCTTCTTCAGCCGAATTGAAGACCCGGCGAAGCTGCATCCATCAACCACTGGGGGTTCGCCCCAGTGGCCACCCTTCCATCATGGAAGGGGAAGGTGAGGGGTTCAAATCCCCACCTTCTCAGGGGGGGATGGGGGTAGGGACGCGTAAGTTTCGAGAGTGGGTTGCAACTCCCATGCCCTGCAAGAGGCAGGGCACAAGTCTGCGAGTGAGTGTAGAGTAGGAATAGAGTAGGACTGACTAAAAAAGAAAAAAAAAAAGCTGCATCCATTCGTGTCTTCAGCCGTGTGTCCCAGCTTTTTCGGTCAAAACCCCAAGTCGAAGCCCTCACTGAAGTAGATGTTTCCTCGTTGACTCATCCGGCCATCTGCCGTGCGTTCTCCGCAACTCCTTCGCGTGTTGTCCAGCTCTAAAGATCAACGAAGACCGCTGCAGTTGCCACGTTCAAACCAACAAGCCACGAAGACAGCCCAGCCTTCACGGAAGAAGCTGCCGCGCATCTTCCACTGACTCTCTCTCTCTCTTTGTTGTCTTCACGGGTCAACTCCAGCTTCTTCAATCCAAGAAGCCACACGTGTCTTCACCGCCAGCAGCTGCTTCCCCGTCTCTGTCGTGCCAGTCCACAAACAAAGTAGCACCGATGCAAAGTGTTCCTTCAGCCCGTGAGTCAAGCCCACCGAAGCCACCAACTTTTCTCTCCAAGGTGTTGTGTCGCCAACACGCCCTCAGATTCAGTAGCGAAGACCTCCATTGAAACGGCATGCCCTCGTGCCTTCATCTCGCAGCCACTGATCTTCGCCCGCCTTCGCTGCTTCCTCGCCCAGCATCACCGAAGCAAGCTGCTACCGCATCCTCTCTCCACTTGCTCGTGTCAACAGCCCATGCGGCCCACCTCCTCCAGCCCAAGATCAGCTTGGCAATTCTAGTAACCCAACAACTTGAAGCCGGCGAAGTTCACGAGGCCCAACAACGGCCTTTGCTGCTTCTTTGACCGACGCCAGTCCAGGCTCGAGCAACTCCAGACCACGCAATCTTCTCCAGCCCATTTGAAGTCGTGGACTTCAGTTTCAGCAGCCCATCCTTGGGCCTTCTAGCGCAGCCCACACAATTTTCGTGGCCCAACAACTAGGCCTATCTTCAGTCCATCAAGTTCAGCCCAAGTGAAATTCAGGTTATCTTAGCCCAAGTGAGCCCAGCAGCCCATCTTCACATGTAAGGCCCAAATTTGAAGCCCAAGCCCAGTTGAATTCAACTAAATTTTGAGGCCCAATCTAGCAAACTCTTGAAGCCCATAATTTCTGTGGGCTTGCAAAGTTTCTTGGCCCGGCCCGAGTGTCTATCGTCGCCGCCGAAATTTTGGAGTTCGGTCGCCGTCGCGGTGTTCCGATCTTTGCTTTGCCAAGTGAGTTTTACTCACTAATGCTTTCTTAGTTTGCTAATTATGCTTAGGGTTGGTTAGATTTAATTAAGTGCAATTAAGAAGTTAGATTAGGTTAGAACAATTAAATTAGTGACTTAATGATATATGTTAGGTGGTTAGACCAAGTTATTAGCAAGTAGAAAAGTTCAGTTATTTATTAAATGCATCTCGGGATTTTTTCCCGACCCATTTCGGGCCCCAATCAGGCAATACGGGCCTAAATTGGATTATTATTTATTTATTTATTTAATTTTCGAAATTAATTATTTAATTGATTATTTTTCCGGAATTTCGTGCTGATTGTCGTGGTGCAGTCTGTTTATTTAATTGAGCTTCAATTTATATGAAATTGAATTAAATTGTGGTATTTGAGGATTTGTCCTAAATTGTTTATAATTGAATATTTGATTGGTAGATGGCCGAGTATGGGTATATAGCGCCAATTACATTGATAGGCTATATAGTAGAGAGAATGGTGAGAGCTAACTATGAATATTATTGGTTGAGACCAATCAGGTACGATGTTATTGGACATACGTGGTTCGGGTGATTGGAAGTATCACTGGCAAAAACGGCGCCTTAAAGAACGCACGTGAATAACTTATAAACAAACGTGGTTCGGTGATTAAGGAAATATCGCTGGTGAAAATGACGCCTTAAAGAACTCACGATGTTATCTATTGCTGATGTCACCTTGGCGAAAATGGCGCCCTAGAAAGGACACGTGGTTCGGTGATCGAGGATATCACTGGTGAAAACGGCGTCTTAAAGAATGCATGGTGTCGATGATCGGTATGTCATTGGCAAAAACGAAGCTCGAGAAACACATGTGATTTGGTGAAGGAGTATACCATTAGGGAATTATGATATGAGTGGGAATGACCTAGAGGTGGTTCGAATGACATGTAATCAACCAAGTCGATTGATCAACGATTTGATACATTGTCGTGAATTGATTGAATGTTTGATGTGATATATGAAGCATATGTGTTTAACTTTGAATTGCAGGTTGGAAATGAGGCCAAGGTAAGTCATCTGACTCGTGTTGTGCTTAGGCAACCATATGGCGTATTGGTTTACTAATCGGGTCTTAAGGGGTAGAACTCGCTGAGACGTGATCTCATTAGTTATTGAATAACCATTTTAGGTCCATAGAGGGACCGAAGGAGGATTATCTGTTGGATGACCCTAATGACGAGCTAGCAGAGGATGAAGAGCTTAAAGAAAACGAACTTAGTGAAGAAGAGTCTCAAGAGGATTGGGATGATGATCTTGAGTATGACCCGGATGAGGATTGAGACCCCATCCCGTTATTGTAGCGCATGGTAACGCTCTTGTTTCTCCCAATTTCTGTTCTTTTGTTCCCCGGAACAAAAAAAAAAAAAAGCAGAAACCTGTTTGGTAAAACATTTATTCCTGGGAACAATTTCTCAATTTTTTGTTCCTGTTTTGTTCCCGGGAACAGTTTTGAGAAGCAAAAAAAAGTTGATTCTTGCTCCCGGGAACAATTTCTAGAAGTAAGCTGATTTTCTTTTTTAATTTTATTTTCTTGCCGCGACCACCGTCAACCACCCGGAGCCACCGCCCACTGCCACCGCCACCGGTTGACTAGCCGCCGCTGGTCGCCGGCCGCCGCCCGGTCGCAGCCGCCGCCGCCGGTCGCCGCCCAGTTGTTGGTCATCGCCGACGGTCGCCAGTCGCCACCGCCAGTCGCCGCCGCCACCAGTCACCGTCACCGCCAGTCGTCGGTCGCTAGCCGTCGTCGGTCGCCGCCCACCGTTGCTGGCCGCTGCCGTCGCTGACGTCAGCCCGCCAGCCGCCGCCGCTGCACGATCGCTGGCCACCGACCGTCACCGCCGACCGCCGCCGGAAGCCCCTCGGCGCGGGGGGGGCGGCGATGGGGCTTCCAGCGGCGGTCGGCGGCCGGTGGTCATGCAGCGGCGGTGACGACGGTCGGCGGCGGCGGCGGTGGCAATCCGTTGGCAAAAATAAAAAATGAATAAATACAAAAGAGAAATTATTGCGTCACCAAACGCATTTCTATTCTTTTTCTATCCCAAGAGTAGAAATTTTGTGTCGTTACCAAACGGGTTCTTTTACTCATAAATTGTTCCCCGGAGCAGAAATAGAAAAGAACTATTTTTGAAAAAAAAAAAAAACTCTTCCCGGGAATAGAAATGTTGTCATGCGCAGCCTATGTGAACATTGTGTACTTGTGGATAGGTGTTAGATTAGACCTATGTTAATAGTATTATAAGATACTATGAGGTGCGTGTGTATAAAAGTGTGGTTGTGAATTTCAATATGAAAAATATGGCCTGCTTTTCTGTCCCATTGTTTTATTGTCTGGGGATTTATAACTGCTTCCGCATGTGCAAATATAAATGAAAGGGTCGGTGATACATAGTCCTGGGATATCGCATTCTAAAATCGACCATGTAGAAGGATGGGTGCGTTCCCGAGGATCGGGGCGTGACATCCCCTTTTTGCGGTATCAGAGTGAAGTTCAAGATTGGAGTAATAAGGAGCAATGGTTCATGGGATAGTAGTAGGATGACCTTTAAATTCATGCTGGTGTATGTCTATGATAGTTGATTGATAGAACTGTTTGTTGTGTGTGAATTGTTCATCTTCTAATCCAATGTGGATTCGGAAGGGAGGTGTCAGTAAAAGACTGAATCATGAGCGAGCATGAGCTACGAACTCCTAGTAAGAGAGCAATGTCCTTTGTAACTGGGGGTAAATTGCCGAGATAGGTCAGTACCCAAGGTGGTTGTGGCAGAGTGTCGGCTCTGGCCAGCTCGAGTGTAAGAGTGCCACCACAGGTTGGTATTAGTGTAGCAGCGTCAAATGATCCTAAGTCCGATAAGATCATTCTGATGCAAGTGTTCCTTGGGTTCTGGATGAGCTAGTAAAATTAGGATCAAGTTATTGTTGTTGCCACCTTTACCAAGGTTCAACCTGGAAGGATGATCAGAGAATAGATTTCGATATCTGAGTCAAGATTCAGTGCAGGCAGACTTGGAATTTGGTCAGGGAAAAAACTGATGTTGAGAGAAGAGTATTCTATTCCACTCAATAGGAAGGGTGGAATAGTCAGGTCAGCATTCAAACAAATGGAACTTGTTGTTCCATGGAAGATGGTATGGATCAGTCTCGTATATTCTGAGGATGGGAATTCGTGGTAAGTGTCGCCAGCATGGATAGCGAGTTATGGGTTGTTCACATAAGTAGATGAAAGCTCGACAACGGTTACTGCTGTCATCGTCGATAGGACAGGTCAAAAGAAGTGCTTCATAGAATGCACTGTGGAATTTTGAGATAGGTCTCCGATGCAAGAAATAATGTACGCTAGCACTTGATAGGAGATAGAAGATGCACCAGATAGGTGTTAGAATTGTAAAAGGAAGCATGGATAAATCTAGTGTCCGAATATGACTAAAACATGCTGTGATGATAACCAGCATGGCCATCAGGTGAAGGACTGTTAGTGGAAGTCTAAGGTAGCATAGGCATCACTACTGTGGCTAGAACGCCACTAGGATGGCGAAAGGAATGGGAGTAAAATTTGTTGGAGAAATCTTTCCAGAATATTTTGAAGCTGACAAAACGTTTCTTTCAGTCTAAGTCTGGATGTTCGGAGACCGTCAGTTTAAAGTCTGAAGACTTTGTACTCTCGAGACTCAAGACTCAAGACCCAAGACTCAAGACTCAAGACTCAAGACTCAAGACTTAAGACTCAAGACTCAAGACTTAAGTCTATTCTCACCGATGATCTTTCTAATCCAAAGACGAAGGAAATCCAAAGCCGAGGTTTATGGTTGAGGATTTGATCCTATCCTCCGGAAAAGATTCTTTGGTTGGATAATTATTTCGGATTCTTTAATTCTTATCTAAGATCGATTGAAGATCCGATGGTCGGCGAAATAATCTTGGAATGTTCTATTCATGGAAACCAAGATCCCGATTGTATGGGCGAACGGATTGATGGGCTATCATCGATTCCTTAAATAGCTCGGATGATCTTCTTGATTGATTCCGTCCAACGGGTAGATTGGAGGAATTCCTTTGGTAAGTGCCAACGGCTATGATGGCATGAATGAGTATAAAAGGAAGTCATTCTAGTTGTTTTAAGTGTGTGATTGATAGAAAAATTCCAGTGCGTCTCAAGACCCTTGATTATTAGTCGAGACTGTTCGAGCGAAATTGTATACGAGAGTGTTTGTACTTGGCGAGACCTTGAGAGAGTGTGGTAGATCGTCTACACCTAGAATTCAAGGAAGATCAACACCGTAACAGCTCTTTGATTATAGTGGAATCCAGCCAATCGGCTGTCGTGCGAAAAGAGTGGACGTAGGCTTGAATCAAGCCGAACCACTATAAACCGAGTGTTCAATTCTCTCTTTCCCTTACTCAGTCTCTCGATTGATATTTAATTATTGCAAATTCTTTAACTGTTTAAAGTATTGTGCAATCTTCAAGATAACTCGTTGTATACCTATTCACCCCCCTCTAGGTACTCATACTAGCAATATCAATTGGTATCAGAGCCCGTGTTCTCACTTTGTTTGAAGTGTTTTACTTCAGAGTAAAAGATCCATGGCTAGTATGCTAGCACCGGGGCTGATGGAAGGGCAAAGCAATACTGACCTCCCTACTTCGATGGAAAGGATTACAACATCTGGAAAAACAAGATGAAAGCTTTCCTTCGATCAAAGGATCCTCTGGAATGGGACGTTGTGGAAAGAGGAATCACTCCCGCTGCTGCATCAATCTCGAAAGAGGGAGAGACACTATTGAAGCCGGAATGTCTCGAAGAGATAAACAAGAGACAAGCACTCGATGCAAAAGCAATTTACTCTTTATATTGTGCTTTATCTCCAACTGAATATAATAGAATATCTTCTTGTGTTACAGCAAAAGAAGTATGGGATAGATTACACATCACCTATGAAGGGACAGAACGAGTAAAGGAGACCAGAATTAACATTCTCCTTGGTCAATATGAAGCCTTCAAAATGAAACCAGGAGAATCTATAACTGACATGTTCAGTCATTTTACAGATATTGTCAATGGTCTTGAGAATCAAGGACAAAAATTTCTGATCCCATGAAGGTGAACAAGCTTCTCAAGCGTGGACTCTCCAAGGATTGGAATCATATAAAGACTTCAATAAGAGAGACGCAAAGAATCATGCCATTATCTCGTAGACGAGCTGATTGGAACTCTTCGGTCTTACGAAGTGGAACGAATTAATGAAGACGAAGATCCAAGAGGTAAGAAATCTATTGCACTAAAATCGAATGATGATTCGATGATGCAGATTCTGAAGATGATATGGATGATGAGGAGCTCGCCCTCATGATAAGAAGATTCAGAAAACTGAATAGAAAAGGCAGAAGGTTCAACCCAAAGAAACAAAGTTTTCAGAGACAGCGGACCAAGTCTCATGTGATGATGAGGAACAAAACAAAGATGTAGTTTGCTTCGAATGTAAGAAGAAGGGACACATCGAGACCCAACCGTCCTCTTCGAAAAGAAAAGAGGAAAAGCTGAGAAGTTTCGAAAAGCTCTCAAAGCCGAAACCCGGGTGATACAGAATGTGAAGAGAGTGATAATGAATATGCCAACATATGCTTGATAGCACATTTAGACTCGGACTCAGATTAAGTTCGGACTCGCATGTGAATTTGAGGTAAGTGATTTTAAAATTCCTGTCAAAGTCTCTAAATATATTGATGAACTGTGTTTCGATCTTAAGACTTCTCTCAAAAGAATTTCTGAACTTAAAAAGAAAACTCAATTCTGAAACAAAAGGAAGTTATTTTAGAAGGAAAAGTTAAAAGTCTAGACCTAAATGTTTCTGCTCTTAAAGAAAAAGAAGATGATCTTTTGAAAGAAAATGTTTTCTTAAAAACAGACCTATCAAATATTTCAAAGAAGTTTTCGATAGGATCCGAAAAGCTTGAAAAAGTGCTTTCGGTTCAAAGACCCTATTTCAATAAGTCCGGGTTAGGCATGACAAAGCGGAAACAATTCCCTTGATTGATTTTCCTAAAGTTAAAGAAAGAATTAAGAAAAGACCGTCAAGAGAAGCTTACAAAAATCATTTCAAGAAAGTTTTCGTACGATCTTGTTGGTCGAAATGCTCTAAGGTGTTCAAAGTGTAACAGTCTAGATCATTTTGAAAAAGACTGTCCTATGGTTTGGAAACCTGTTAAGAAAGCATGGCCCAATAATGCTTATCCTACTAACTCCAAAGGACCCAAGAAAATTTGGGTACCAAAGAAAGCTTGAGACTTTCACTTGAATGCGGGTCTCCGTCAAGAGAAAGATAAAATGGTATCTTGACAGCGGATGCTCAAGACACATGACAGGAGACTCAAAGTGCTTCATAAAGCTTGTTCAAGTAAATGGCGGAAATGTTTCATTTGGAGGAAACGGTAAAGGAAGCATCGTGGGGTTTGGAACTGTGAAAATTGGAAATCTCACAATAAGCAATGTTTCTCTAGTAGAAGGACTCAACTATAACCTTCTCAGCATTAGCCAATTGTGTGATATCTTTGGTTTCAAGATCTCCTTTCAAGAAGGAATTTGCTATGGAATTAGTAAAGATTCTACTGAGTCTTTCATGGGTCGAAGACATGGAAACATCTACCTCTTAGACATGAAATTGAATAAATCTCAATGTCTAATTTCAATCCAAGATGAAGCAAGCATATGGCACAGAAAGCTTGGCCATGTCAATATGAAGCAATTAGCCAAAATCTCATCAAAGCAGCTTGTTCGAGGTCTACCCAAATTACCATATCAAAAGTCTGATTCATGCACTCCATGCATTCTGGGAAAACAGGTAAGAAATTCATTTAAACCAATAAATCATGTCTCTACTAATCATGTACTACAGTTGCTGCATATGGATCTCTTCGGACCAACCAGAACTCAGAGTATTGGAGGTAAGAAATATTGCCTAGTAATTGTGGATGATTTCTCTCGCTTTACTTGGGTATATTTTCTTGCAAATAAGTCAGAAACCTTTTCATACTTTGAGAAGTTTGCTAAAAAGGTTCAAAATGAAAAAGGATGTGCTATTTCAAGTATAAGAACAGATCATGGAGGTGAATTTGAAAATCAAGATTTCACAAAATTGTGTGATGAATCTGGTTTTAAACATGTATTATCCTCTCCATACACTCCTCAGCAAAATGGAGTTGTTGAAAGAAAGAATAGATCGCTTCAAGAAATGGCTAGAACACTTTTAATTGAAAGCAAAATTTCTTCACGGTTTTGGGCTGAAGTCGTTTCAACAGCATGCTATATCATCAATAGAGTCTTCCTAAGACCTATTCTTGAGAAAACCCCTTATGAACTATTCAAAGGTAAGAAACCTATTGTTTCATACTTTCATGTGTTTGGTTGCAAATGCTTTATTTTGAAAAATGCAAGTGATCGAGTTGGTAAGTTTGAAGAAAGATCGATGAAGGTATCTTCCTTGGATATTCTACATCAAGCAAAGCCTACGAGTCTATAACAAGAAAAGCCAGTCTGTGGAAGAATCAATGAATGTCAAATTCCAAGACTCGGCGCAAGTTGAATCCAGCCGACTCAATATGAAGAGTCCGAACTCTCTCTAGACCTTCCAAAGTCTTCAACTCAAGAAGCATCTCGACTGGAAGTCCAACATCAAGAAGCTCATGAAGATTCAAATAAAGAAAGAGATCATCAACCAAGCAAATCAACCAAGAATGCGGAAACACAAATCCAGTCATCCTAAAGATCTCATTATTGGCGAAATCAATGAAGGAATCCGCACTGAGATCAAAAAGACGTGAAGAATCTAGTGCTGTTGCTCTCATCTCTGAAATTGAACCAAAAAGCATAGAAGAAGCTTTATCTGATGAAAGCTGGATCGAAGCTATGCAAGAAGAGCTCAGACAGTTCAACATTAATGATGTCTGGGAATTGACACCTAAACCAAAAGGTAAAACTGTTATTGGAGCCAAGTGGGTGTTCAGAAACAAGATGAACGAAAAAGGAAAAGTCGTACGAAATAAAGCAAGACTCGTGGCCAAAGGATATACGCAAGAAGAAGGAATAGACTATGACGAGACTTACGCACCAGTAGCAAGGTTAGAAGCTATTCGTCTATTACTTGCATTTGCTTGTTACAAAAATTTCAGGTTATTCCAAATGGACGTCAAAAGTGCTTTCCTAAATGGATTTATCCAAGAGGAAGTTTATGTGGAACAACCGCCTGATTTGAAGACCCAAAGAAGCCGGACTCGCCTTCGGACTGAAAAGGCTCTGTATGGTCTAAAGCAAGCACCTCGAGCTTGGTACGACAGACTAAGTAAGTTTTTATTACAGAACGGATTTGTCAAAGGTAAAGTAGATACTACTCTGTTCATCAAAAAGGAAAACAAAAGTTTCTTACTCGTTCAAATATATGTTGATGACATTATTTTTGGATCATCTAATGAAAGTCTTTGCAAGAAATTTTCTAAGTCTATGCAGGATGAGTTTGAAATGAGTATGATGGAAGAATTAACATTCTTTCTTGGCCTTCAAATAAAGCAATTGAAGGAATGAACTTTTATCTTCCAAGAAAAATATGCTAATGATCTTGTCAAAAGATTTGGATTGGAAAGGTGCAAAAAGACCGACATACCAATGTCATGTTCTCAGAAGATAGACAAGGATGAAGAAGGGAAGAAAGTAGATCAAAAGCTGTACAGGGCATGATCGGTTCACTTCTTTATCTTACGCTTCTAGACCTGATATTTTGTTGAGTGTTTGCATCTGTGCTAGGTTTCAATCGACCCTAGAGAATCACATCTCATTGCCGTGAAACGTATTATCAAATACGTTGCCTCATCTTTAAGCATCGGTCTTTGGTATCCAAAGAGGGAGACTTTAATCTTCTAGGATACTCGGATGCAGATCTGGCGGTTGCGAGTCGATAGAAAGAGCACTTCCGGAACTTGTCAACTGCTTGGAAACAGGGCGTGTCTTGGTTTTCAAGAAAGCAAAGCACCGTAGCTCTCTCAACGACGAAGCGAGTATGTAGCTCTTGGAAGCTGCTGTTCGCAAATTCTATGGATAAAACAACAGCTACAAGACTTTGGCATTGAAGACTCATGCACGTAAATCAGATGTGACAACACCCAGCGCGATCAATCTCACCAAAAATCCAATCCTTCATTCAAGAGCAAAGCATATTGAGATTCGACATCACTTCATTAGAGATCATATTCTAAATGGAGAAATCTCAATTCAATTTGTTGATTCAAAGAGTCAACTAGCGGATATATTCACAAAGCCTTTGGAGAAAAATCAATTTGACTTTATCCGTTCAAGACTCAACATTTTGAAGCTTGAAGAAGTTAAAGTCTAGAGACTCACCAACTCTGAGACTATGATCTCTCAGACTTTAAATCATGAGACTCAAACATTCATGGCTAAAGACTGTAAGTTGCTATTCGAAAAGGTACGAATTCTCGTTTAGTTATTTGAAAAGGTACGATCTTTTGTTTGGTAATAATCTGTGTGAAAATTCGAAAACTTGTCTTTTAAAAGGAATTAATTTTGACAGTTAATGATTTTGAAAAAGAAGTGTTCGTACACTTTCCTTGTACCGATTAAACTTCTCTTTTCAAATCCGAGGTATATATACATACAGGCTTTCTTCGCCCAATTTTAAAACCCTAAAAAGCACTCTCCTCTCGATACTGTTTTTCTACTTCTTGTTCGTCGAGAAAGTGGTCATTTTTCTTGGGAAAAGCAAGTGAAGGAATCTTCCAATAGACAAAGAAAGATGTCGTCTTCAAGGAAATCATCAAGAATCGCAAACAGGGGACCACAAAGAATGGAGAAGGGACCGATTCACTTCGATCTTACTGAGGAAGAAGACTTATCAAGACAGCGACAAAGTCCGATTCGCTCTCCTCCACGTCATTCATCGTCTCCTGCCCCACAAGATGAAAGTCAACATCTGGAAGAAGAGATAATCGAGGAAGCCGACCCAGTAAGAGTCCAAAGACCCTCCTTTATCTATAAGCTTTATCGTGCGTTGAAAAGCTCCTTCTTCATTAAAATATATAGATGACTTCCTTAAGGACAAAAATTATGGGAATGAGTATCTTTTTCTGCGGAAAATGGAAGAATTGGGAGTTGCTCCTAAAGGAAGGGCAGAGGAGGCTCTTGCAAACATTCCCAGTGACCCTCGTTTGCCAGGACAAAATCTGATTGACGGGAACGATGACGACAAAATGTTCCTTGAATTTAAACCTAGAATGGGTGTGGCAGCAATGGTGAAAGGAAATCGGATGGATTTGTTTAAATCCAAGGATCAGGAAAAAGCGTATTTCAGGCTGTTGAAAAGAGGGGTGATAAACCCTAGAAGTGTCGATTTTGACTTCCTGGACACCATCAACGTGAACTTAAGAGAAAAGTTGAATTTGCTTCAACTTGAGACTTTCTGCTCTGACTCTACGGATGGGTATGCTCAACTGACCGCTTATTTCTATTCAAATCTTAGCTTTTTGGATGCGAATAGAATTTCGTTCAGTGTTCGAGACCAAGTCCACGTAGTAGATGTGAATATGTTGGCGGACATTGTTGGAGTTGAACGGGGACGCTATCTTCCAATCAAAGTCTCACCTGCTCGTACTACTCTGGATCTTGTCAAAGATAGGGACGTAGAGAAGAAAATTACCTATTCCAGGATGAAAGCCATCAACATTGTGCTTCATAAGATTGTGATCAACTGTCTAAGACCGAAGTCTACATCAAAGACTTCGTGTCTCTTTCAAGCAAAGTTGATGTATGCGATCAACTCGGACGGAAGTTTTCTCTCCCGCACACTATTCTCTTCCATATGTACGAGCAAAGTGTCAAAAGACAAAGGACAATTGCCTTATCCCGGTGCAGTGACCAAGATCTTCGAGACATCCGAACATTGATCTCGCCACATACATTTTGTGTTCGACCGTGTGATAAGATGGTGGTAGGATTGAAAATGTTAATGAAGATGCGTCTGCAAGATCTCTCCAAGGCAATGGAGAAATTCAAAGTGAAATCTCCAAATCCGATCTGCTTCAAAAAGGAAAGGAAAGGAAGCCATGGGTGCCCCATCGAAGAAGAAGAAAGAACTCTCATCCTTGAGGATGAAGATGAAGATGATGAAGATCCCACTATCCAAGCGCTGACAAGAACAAGACGTTCTGTGTCTCATCAAACAGATCTTCAGCAGAACAGAGAAGAGGAAGAACAGAGGGAGAAGGAGAAAGAAGTTGAAGAAGAAGGAGAAGGAGAAAAAGAAAAGTCTGCTGACAAATCTGGAGAGAAGGAAGATCAAGAGCATGATCATCACTCTTCCCCTTTCGATGTCCTAGAGACAGGGGGAGTTAGCGAGCAAGATAGGTCTACACCTCATGCTGCTGTCAGTGAAGATCTAAGACAATCTCTAGAAGACCCAGAAGAAGTTCAGGTCTCTCACATGCCTGAAGAAGGTGATGCATCGACTCCAAATCTGCCAGACCATTCAAAAGCGCCATCGTCTGCATACACACCATATGAGAAAGTCAATGCCAGTACACAGACGGATGATTCCGCAGATTTTCGTAGCATCATGAATATTCTTCTGGAAATGCGTAGCCAGATATATGTTCTGGACTGTGAAATCCAAGCTTTGAAGAGCGCTGGACAAGCATCTTCAGTCTCTCTGGAGGATAAATTCAAAGACCTCGCTCTGCAACTTCAAGCCAATGCAAAAGGAGAAGAGGTAGCTCATCTGCGAGAAGACCTGAAGAAGCTCGAAGGAGTAGTCCAGTCCATTGGGGATTTCCAGATCGTGCGCATTCCCAAGCAGACATGACTCCTTTCTCACCCTTTTTAATGCTGACAAAAAGGGGGAGAACCAATTTGAACCAACAACTATCTTTTAAAATTTTTGGTTATGTTCATTTTTGAGTATGACTTGAGAACTTGAACTTGGGTGTGAATTTGATTGAATTGACTGTGGATTGTGATGCTTGACTGGTTGCATTTATTCAAGTGCTGTTATATGGTGTTTCTCATGAAAGACTAACCAATTTTCTGTGGATGCAGAGTCTGGTTGTTTTATTAATCTTTATGAGTTAGCCATATTGCTTGAGAAATGTTTTTGCAGGTCAAAGTTGTTCAAATCTACAAGAAAGTTTTGTCACCATCAAAAAGGGGAGATTGTTGGAGAAATCTTTCCAGAATATTTTGAAGCCGACAAAACGTTTCTTTCGGTCTAAGTCCGGGATGTTCGGAGACCGTCGCCTTTAAAGTCTGAAGACTTTGTACTCTCGAGACTCAAGACTCAAGACCCAAGACTCAAGACTCAAGACTCAAGACTCAAGACTTAAGACTCAAGACTCAAGACTTAAGTCTATTCTCACTGACAGTCTTTCTAATCCAGTGACGAAGGAAATCCAAAGCCGAGGTTTATGGTTGAGGATTTGATCCTATCCTCTGGAAAAGATTCTTTGGTTGGATAATTATTTCGGATTCTTTAATTCTTATCTAAGATCGATTGAAGATCCGATGGTCGGCGAAATAATCTTGGAATGTTCTATTCATGGAAACCAAGATCCTGATTGTATGGGCGAACAGGATTGATGGGCTATCATCAGATTCCTTAAATAGCTCGGATGATCTTCTTGATTGATTCCGTCCAACGGGTAGATTGGAGGAATTCCTTTGGTAAGTGCCAACGGCTATGATGGCATGAAGGAGTATAAAAGGAAGTCATTCTAGTTGTTTTAAGTGTGTGATTGATAGAAAAATTCCAGAGTCTGAAGACCCTTGATTATTAGTCGAGACTGTTCGAGCGAAATTGTATACAGAGAGTGTTTGTACTTGGCGAGACCTTGAGAGAGTGTGGTAGATCGTCTACACCTAGAATTCAAGGAAGATCAACACTGTAACAGCTCTTTGATTATAGTGGAATCCAGCCAATCGGCTGTCAGTGCAGAAGAGTGGACGTAGGCTTGAATCAAGCCGAACCACTATAAACCGAGTGTTCAATTCTCTCTTTCCCTTACTCAGTCTCTCGATTGATATTTAATTATTGCAAATTCTTTAACTGTTTAAAGTATTGTGCAATCTTCAAGATAACTCGTTGTATACCTATTCACCCTCCTCTAGGTACTCATACTAGCAATATCAAAATTGACCTTGCATCAATCAGAGAAAGAATGTGTTGGAGGTGATTTTATCAGAGCAGTGCAGCAAAGTTTGGTGCTGAGTTGGTAAAACTTAAATTGTTAAAGTAAAAATGAAAGAGAGGGGAATCACTAGCAATGGTTGTGCTTGACTAGTTGTTGAGGTGTGAGTTTGACGTCACGTGAATAGTGTGGGTTCATGGAGCATCTTGTGAGAATGAACCATCATCTTAGAGTAATCTAGTTTAGTCCATTAGCATGTGAAAGTATCGAGGATATTGGGAGTTGAAAAGAATCTTCGATTTCATTAATCTCGTTGGCTGAAGGCAACTTGTTTGTTAGACGGAGGTTGCCAAGGTTGCTTGGCGATTGTCTTGGATAGGACAGATTGGAGAACTAGAGATGGAGGACATCTCAGTTGTATAAGAATTTCTAGATGTGTTGTCACAAGAATTGTCAGACCGTCGTTAGAGAAAAAGATAGAAAGTGCGATAGAGCTAGCACCAGGATAGAGCCACTCTCAAAGGCGTCTTACCAGCTATTGTGATCTGAATTGGTAGAACTAAAGATGCAGATGTGAAGATTGATGAATGAGGAATTCATGCATATCCGTGCATCACTTTGGGGAAACATAAGTTTTGTTTGTGAGAAAAAGAAAAATGGTTTGTTGCAAGTATGCATCAACCATCGTCAACTCAATTAGGTGACAATCAAGAACAAATGTTCATTGCTGAAGATCAATGAATGGTGTGACTAGTTATAAAGAGCGTAGATGTTTTAAAGGTCGACTTGAGGATAGGTTTTCATCAGTTGAGAACCAAGAAAGAGGTTATACCAAAGACGGTGTGTTGTACTTGATATGGCTTTGGTGAGTATAATGTAATGCTATTTGGCCTGGCGAACACTCCAGTAATTGTCATCGATTTGACAACCCGAGTGTTCAAGGAATATTGAGTTCAGTTTGTGATCGTATATTTCAATGATATTCTAGTGTATTCGAGAAATGCTAAGGAGCCCGAGAGACACCTGAAATTGGTGAAAGAATTTCCATGGACCCGATCAAGACCGAGTCAATTATCAGTGGGCCGAGACTAACGATAGTATCAGAGATCAGAAGCCGTATGGGTTGTACAAGTCACTTTAGAAAGTTTGTGGAAAAAGCCTTAACATCAGTGTTGTCATTGACTCGACTCTTGAAGAAAGGAGAGAAATTCATATGGACAAACAAGTGTGAGGATAAATTCCAAGAGCTTAAGTGGAAGATGGCTACCACACTTGTGTTGACCATTCATTAAGGTTCTGGAAGATGTGAAAGTTATAGTGACGCATCATTTAGAGGACTAGATTACATAGTGATGCAACATAGTAGGATTGTTGCACACGCATTTCGTCAACTGAGATCTCACAAGTTGAACATGAGACAGTGTCATGAATCAGAACCTTGGGAGGACTAGAATGGTGCTATCTGGTATCACCTAGGAGGAACGAAAGAAATCATTGATGCATTGAGTCGAGAGTCTTCATTTGTGCATATGCTGGTTAAAGTATGGACCCCACTTAAGAAAGTTCGAAATTCGGTTTTCAAATTTGAGGTAGGCTACCTTTTAAATTTTATAGCCACCCTCAAAATTAAACCGGATATTCAGGTTAGAATCAAACACTTCAGTTGATAGATCGGAATGATCAGAAGATCCTGCAATAGGATACTGATAAGGAAGAAATTAACTTTTAGATTTTGAAAGATGGAATACCAAAGTATTGTGAGTGTTGACTGGTGTCAGACAATTCGGAACTTAAGGAGGAGACCTTGTGAGGAATTCACTGTAGTAATTGTAGTATTCAACCAAACAGTACAAGTAAGTTAGAGACGACATTAGTTCGATTGGTAGACTGATATAAAGATAGTTATCGCCGGACAAGTTGCAAGTGTTAGATGTGCCAATAGGGGAAGTTCAGTAATGTCAGCCGAGAGAACTTTTATAATCACTCAAGAGTCTCGAGTGAGAATAGAAGTATATCATGATGAAACGCTGTGACAGACTTACCCAAGAAGTCAAGGAATAATGACCCCAGTTGAGGTGGTGGTCAACAGACTGATGAAGTCAGCCCACCTTATCGTCGTATGGAAGGATCTTGATTGGAAGGTGCATGCAGGAGTGTATGTGTGTCATATAGTTCATCTACATGAAGTACCAGTGACGAACTTATAGCAAATCTAGAACCGAGGTTCCTAGTTTCAGCAGAACAGTTAGATAGTTCTTTTGAGGCAAAACAGAGTAGAGTGTACAGAACTTCAGTTTGTTGAGATGAGATCAGAGAAAGAAAGATCACAGGCCTAGAGTCAGTTCAGCAGTCAGTGATTTCAGTTGTCGTGATCAGAATCAGATTATGGACCGCTTAGAGCTGTCAGAAAGGTTATGTCGTTGAGCATTGAAGGCCCTTAGAGTTCCGAATTGGTGATTGCATATTTTCGAAGGTGTCACCAATGAGGAATACCTTGCACTTCAGCAAGGAGGGAAAGCTAAGACCAAGGCACATAGGTTCCTTAGGGATTCTATAGAGAGAATTAGGATCCTAATGTATCTTCTTGCATTGTCGCCAAAGTAGGCGCAAGTGCATGACGTCTTTCACGTGTCTAGGTTGAGGACATATGAACCTAGCTCGACGCATGTGCTGAATCATGAAGAATCAGACGTGAACGACAAAGTGTCGTACATGGAAAGCTTGGTTCAGTAGGTTGTTCAAATAGAACATATTTTGTGTACCAAGATAGTCTCATTGATCAAGGTGGTCTGACAACGCCATAAGACCAAAGAATCAACGTGGAAAAGTAAGACTCGATGAGACGACAACACCCCACCTTTTTGCTTAAGGATTGGTAAAGGTTTAAATTTCGAGGACGAAATTTTTATAAGAGGGGAAGAGTTATGACATCCCAGATTTTCAACCCTGTCTTCTACTAAATAAATCGGGCATTTTATTGACGCGCCTATAGGGCTGTTCTTAGAGCTGATCACTCTCGAGATAATTAGACTACCTGGGGAAGCCATTAAGGATTTTAAGGCAAATAGACTTGAGAATTCGATCAGGAATCGGCTTCTCGACCGTGCTCATCTTTAGAGATCAATATGACACAATATAAAATTGATTCGAAATTAGAGATAGGCTGGTTCGACTGAGATGTGTGGCTAATCGTTGGTGACACCACCAAATTGGAAAATTCTCGTCGACCGGCACTAGACTGATTTTCCTATTGTTTTGGGACCCTGTGTCTGTATTTGGATCCTCAAGATTTTCATGACAATCAAGAGTCACTAATGAGTCGAGTGGGTTTGTAGTGGTTCGAAGAAAATCGACCATGAGTCATTTGCATTTAAAAATGCCTGAAAGTTACCCGGTAGCCTAGGTCACGTTAAAAACGCGTCGAATGTAAATTAACCGTGAATTCGAGTCTGATTTTAGAAATTGAAAGTCCTGTCATGTCACAATAAATTATAGGAACGCCGACTCAGTCTCAGAAGATTTTTCAGAGATTCCGAGATTTTTACGGAAAAATCGGTACGGACGTCGCGAAAAATTAATGGAAATTCGGATCGACTCATTTGAAAGAAATTTGGACTTCCATGCTTGGCTATGTACTGATGGGGATTTTGTTCAAATTCTATGGGCTTTTTTCCACAATGAAATTGAACGTCGATTTGAGAATTTCGTGAAAATTTGAATCTCAAATTGTGAAATTCGTATGATAGGATGAGGGCAGCAATTTTGGACTTTAAATTGGTTTATTTGTGAGTTAATTAGCTTGAAAGTGATTGGTGGGGGGGGGCAAAGAGGATAGCATTGTGGGCTTGTGGGGCCGAAGTATTAATGTATTGGCTAAGGATTGAGGATTTTTATTTTCTCTTAGCTGGCTTCCTCCCATCGCACGTCTTGACCGCCGCCCCATCTTCTACACGGCTCATCTTCAATTTGTTCCTTAGGCTTCAACTTCTGCTTTAATTCTTTCAGTCGAAGTCCAGCCTAGCGAAGCCTCCCAACGTGCAGTCTCTGCAGTCGCTATCTCCCTTCACCCGTGTGTCTTCTTCAGCCGAATTGAAGACCCAGCGAAGCTACATCCATCAGTGTCTTCAGCCGCGTGTCCCAGCTTTTTCGGTCAAAACCCCAAGTCGAAGCCCTCACCGAAGCAAATGTTTCCTCGTTGACTCATCCGGCCATCTGCCGTGCGTTCTCCGCAGCTCCTTCGCGCGTTGTCCAGCTCTAAAGATCAACGAAGACCGCTGCAGCTGCCACGTTGAAACCAACAAGCCACGAAGACAGCCCAGCCTTCACGGAAGAAGTTGCCGTGCATCTTCCACTGACTCTCTCTCTCTTTGTTGTCTTCACGAGTCAACTTCAGCTTCTTCAATCCAAGAAGCCGCACGTGTCTTCAACGCCAGCAGCTGCTTCCCTGTCTCTGCCGCGCCAGTCCACAAATGAAGTAGCACCATTGCAAAGCGTTTTTTCAGCCCGTGAGTCAAGCCCACCGAAGCCACCAACTTTTCTCTTCAAGGTGTTGCGTCGCCAACACGTCCTCGGATCCAGTAGCGAAGACCTCCACTGAAACTGCATGCCCTCGTGCCTTCATCTCGCAGCCACTGATCTTCGCCCGCCTTCGCTGCTTCCTCGCCCAACATCACCGAAGCAAGTTGCTGCCGCATCCTCTCTCCGCTTGCTCGTGTCAGCAGCCCATGCGGCCCACCTCCTCCAGCCCAAGATCAGCTTGGCAATTCTAGTAACCCAACAACTTGAAGCCGTCGAAGTTCACGAGGCCCAACAACGGCCTTCGCTGCTTCTTTGACCGACACCAGTCCACGCTCGAGCAACTCCAGGCCACGTAACCTTCTCCAGCCCATTTGAAGCCGTGGACTTCAATTTCAGTAGCCCATTCTTGGGCCTTCTAGTGCAGCCCACACAATTTTCGTGGCCCAACAGCTGGGCCTATCTTCAGTCCATCAAGTTCAGCCCAAGTGAAATTCAGGTTATCTCAGCCCAAGGGAGCCCAATAGCCCATCTTCACATGTAAGGCCCAAATTTGAAGCCCAAGCCTAGTTGAATTTAGCAAAATTTTGAGGCCCAATCTAGCAAACTCTTGAAGCCCATAATTTCTACTCGCTTGCAAAGTTTCTTGGCCCGGCCCGAGTGTCTATCGTAGCCGCCGAAATTTTGGAGTTCGGCCGCCGTCACGATGTTCCGATCTTTGCTTTGCCAAGTGAGTTTTATTCACTAATGCTTTCTTAGTTTGCTAATTATGCTTAGGGTTGGTTAGATTTAATTAAGTGCAATTAGGTGGTTAGATTAGGTTAGAACAATTAAATTAGTGACTTAATGATGCATGTTAGGTGGTTAGACCTAGTTATTAGCGAGTAGAAAGGTTCGGTTATTTATTGAATGCATCTCGGGATTTTTTCCCGACCCGTTTCGGGCTTCAATCAGGCAATACGGGCCTAAATTGGATTATTATTATTTATTATTTTATTTATTGAAATTAATTATTTAATTGATTATTTTTCCGGAAATTCAACCAGGATGGTTGGTGATCGGAATTCCGTGCTGATTGTCGTGGTGCAGTCTGTTTATTTAATTGAGCTTCAATTTATATGGAATTGATTTAAATTGTGATATTTGAGGATTTGTCCTAAATTGTTTGTAATTGAATATTTGATTGGTAGATGGCCAAGTATGAGTATATAACGCCAGTTATGTTGATGGGCTATATAGTAGAGAGAATGGTGAAAGCTAACTGAGAATATTATTGGCTGAGACCAATAAGGTACGATGTTATTGGATATACATGGTTCGGTGATTGGAAGTATCACTGGCGAAAACGGCGCCTTAAAGAACGCACGTAAATGACTTATAGACAAACGTGATTCGGTGATTAAGGAAATATCACTGGTGAAAACGACGCCTTAAAGAACTCACGATGTTGTCTATTGCCGATGTCACCTTGGCGAAAATGGCGCCCTAGAAAGGACAAGTGGTACTGTGATCAAGGATATCACTGGTGAAAACGGCGCCTTAAAGAACGCACGGTGTCGGTGATCGGTATGTCATTGGTGAAAACAACGCCCGAGAAACACATGTGATTTGGTGGAGTATACCATTAGGGAATTATGGTATGAGTGGGAATGACCTAGAGGTGGTTCGAATGACATGTAATCGACCAAGTCGATTGATCAATGATTTGATCTGTTGTCGTGAATTGATTGAATGTTTGATGTGATATATGAAGCACCTGTGTTTAACCTTGAATTACATGTTGGAAATGAGGTTAAGGTAAGTCCTCTGACTCGTGTTGTGCTTAGGCAACATATGGCGTATTGGTTTACTAATCGGGTCTTAGGGGATAGAACTCACTGAGACGTGGTCTCATTAGTTATTGAATAACCATTTCATATCCGTAGAGGGACCGGAGGAGGATTATATGTTGGATGACCCTGATGACAAGCTAGCAGAGGATGAAGAACTTGAAGAAAACGAACTTAGTGAAGAAGAGTCTCAAGAGGATCGGGATGATGATCCCGAGTATGACCCGGATGAAGACTGAGACCCCATCCCGTTATGTGAACCTTGTGTACTTGTGGATAGATGTTAGATTAGACCTATGTTAATAGTATTGTAAGATACTATGAGTTGTGTGTGTATAAAAGTGTGGTTGTGAATTTCAATATAAAAAATATGGCATGCTTTTCTATCCCATTATTTTATTGTCTAGGGATTTATAACTGCTTTCGCATGTGCAAATATAAATGAAAGGGTCGGCGATACATAGTCCTGGGATATCGCATTCTAAAATCGACCATGTAGAAGGATGGGTGCGTTCTCGAGGATCAGGGCATGACAAGTGATATCCTTAATCACCGAACCACGTAGGTCCATGAATCATGTACATTCTCTCTCTGGCGCCGTTTTCGCCAACGTGATGTATATTATAGACAGGCACGTGCGTTCTTTAAGGCGTCGTTTTCGCCAGTGATATCCTAACCACCGAACCACGTATGCCCATAATTCACGTGTATAATAGACCATTACGTGCGTTCTTTAAGGCACCATTTTCGCTAGTGATGTTCTTTATCACTGAAGCACATAGGTCCATAATGATATGATAAGTAGACAGCTACATGCGTTCTTTAAGACACCGTTTTCGCCAATGATTTCCTTATCACCGAACCACGTATGTCTATTACCTCATACCTGATAGGTCTCAGTCAAGAGTATTCCCAGTTCAATCTCACGACTCTCTCCACTTTATAGCAAATCAAGGCATTATAAATGCTAAATAGCCATACTTGGCCATCTACCAATTAATCATTCGATTTCACTCAATTTCAATCAATTAACGAATAATTCATCAAATTACACAATCAATTCAATTAAACACAACGTGGAGCTTAATTAAATAAACGGACTACACCACAACAATCAGCACAAAATTCCGATCACCGGCCATCCCAGTTGAATTTCCGGAAAATAAATAATTAAATAATTAATTTCAAAATTTTAAATAAATAAATACAATAACTTCAATTTAACACAATATAAAGCTAAATTAAATAAACGGACTGCACCGCGATCATCAACATAAAATCCCGGTCACTAACCATCCCAGCTGAATTTTCGAAAAATAAATAATTAAATAATTAATTTCGAAAATTAATATTTAATTACTAAAAATTCCATCTAGGCCCGAATTGCCTAATTAAAACCCGATAAGGGTCAAGAAAAATCCCGAGAGGCATTCAATAAATACTATAGGCAATTCTCTAGTTAAGTACACTAACCACCTATCTAATATGCAGTGCAATTAACTAATAATCGTTAATCCATTATAATCTAACCACCTAATTGCACTTAATTAAATATAATCAACCTTTAAGTATAATTAGCAAACTAAAAAGGCATTAGTGAGTAAACTCACTTGTTAAAAGCAGAGACCGGATCACTGCGACGGCGGCCGAAACCCGAACTTTCGGTGGCATTGACGGACACTCGGGCCAGGCCTACAAGCCTTGCAAGCCCACAGAAAAGCTGGGCTTGGGCCGAACTTGCTTGGGCCTCACTGAATTGGGCTTCACAACTGTGTTGGGCTTCATAGGTTGAAACTCTGCTGGACTTTTGGGCTTCAATTGAGATGGGCTTGAAACTTGGGCTGAGATGGGCTTGAAACTTAACTGAACTGGGCTTGTCTTCAATGGAGCTGGGCCGAGAACTCTGCTGTGGAGATGGGCTTCATTGGACCAACTGCTAGGCTGAGCTGTTGCTGAGGAAGTTGGGCTGCTCGGTGGGCTGCACCGAAAGCCCGAAGATGAGCTACGATTGAAAATGGAGGAGGATCCGTGGGCCTGGTCTTCGCTGGGCTGCTGGAGTTGACCAATCCAGTGGGATACACGAGGAAGCAGCTCGACTGCTGCTGCTGGGCGGAACACGAAATCAACGTTGGAGGAGCTCGCCGATTTGTGGACTCGGTGGCCGACAGTTTGTGGTGTTGATGGGTTAATTTCGATGGAGCCGCAACGAGGAAGTGAGGGAGAGCTGGATTCGTTGGCTGTTCGATGATGGAAGCAGCGAAGATGAAGCTGGCATTGACTGAGGGACGTGGCAACTTCGGTTGAAGGCGAGTAGCAGCGTGAGGACACTCGGTGGATCTCACGGCCTGCTTCGTGCACCTTGCTGGCAGCTGGATTGAACCGAACGGAAGGGAGCGGCTTCGTGCGGCTGGCGTTGACTGGCTTCACTTCGGTGGGCTTCTGCGAGCGTTTGTTGAGTCAACAAACCAGTGGAGATGCCCCATGGTTGACCGAACTTGGCAGCAAACGGCAGAAGCTGAAGACGCGTGGAGCTAAGGGTTGGTGTTCGTGTGAGCTTGCGGAGCTGCTGAGTGTTCTGTCTTCGTTCGGTGGGTGTTGGCGCACGAAGAGAGAGAGAGCAGATGGCGTGGGTTTCTCGTCTTCTTCAGCTGTGGTGTTTGTGCGGCCGTGAGCGTCCGAAGGAGGGGTGGCGTATGTAGATGGAGAAGCCAGCTGAGGGGGGAACAAAAACTCAACAATCTTAGCCAATTCATTAATTACTTTGGTCCCACAAGCCTCAATCTCATCCTCTATGTCTCCCCCATCATTTCAAGCATAATTTCCACCAATAAATCAATTTAAAGTCCAAAATAATGGTGCCCTCCCTTAGCTCCGAATTTACCATTTTGAACTTCCAATTTCTTTGATGAATTCCCACATTCGATGTCCAAATTTGATGTAGAAAAAGTCCACATAAATTCTATAGGTCCCCTTCGCCCTACAGCTCACCTTGCAGATCGAAAATCTCCTTAATTCGGCCAATCCGAATTTCCATTTATTTTCCGCAAAGTCCGACACAATTTTCCGTAAAAATCTCGGAATCTCTAAAAAATCTTCTGAGACTGAGTCAACACTCCTAGAATTTATTGTAACATGACAGAAACTTCAATTTCTGAAATCGGACTTGAATTCGCGGTTAATTTCTATTTAATGCATTTTTAATGTGACCTAGATTACCAGGTAGTTTTCAGAACTTTTTAGGAAAAATGACCCGTGGTCGATTTTCTTCGAGCCACGATGAATCCACTCGATACATTGGCGACTCTTGATTGTCGTGAAAATCTCGAGGATTCAAATACGGACACAGGGTACCAAAACGACAGTGAAATCAAATTAGTGCCGGTCGATGAGAATTTTCCAATTTAGTGGAGTCACCCATGATTGGTCATTTATCTCGGTCTAATCAACCTATCTCTGATCTTAATTCGATTTTTAATTGTGCCGTAATGATCTTTAAAGATGAGCACGGTCGAGAAATCGATTTCTGGTCGAATTCTCAAGTCTATCTGCTTTAAAGCCCTTAATAGCTTACCCAGCTAGTCTAGTTATCTCGTAAGTGGCCAACTCAGAGAAAAACACTATAGTCGCATCGATGAAATGACTAATTTATCTAATCAAAATCAGAACCTGAAAATCTGGATCTCACAAAGGATCTCGACCTATGTGATGATGATTCCTCAAAATGTGGAAACAACGCGCCAAAATGGCAATTACGCCCTTCAAGCATTAATTTAGAGTTTCCAGAAAACAACTTTACTTGAAGCTCAATAACCTTACCAAAACGACCAAAAGCTATTTTGTGTTAATGCTTGATACTGTCCCATGACAAACCACCTAAGAATATGTGATACTTGTCCTTCACCATCTCCAAATCCTTGTTCAATTCCAAGGTTGGTGGAAGCACCGGCAATTCCAATTTTGAAAGCTATAAGGTAATTATCCTTAAGATTGTTGGAAAAAGTATTAGGATACATAAAATAATAATAATTATTGGAAATACATTACAAAAGATTAGAAAATAAAAGGAAATGTCTAAGGCGTGTAAGCATTGTCCTTAAGGATAATTCCGCCCCTCAGAGTACGAAACTCGATGCGTAAGGCTTCAGCGGCTATCCTCCCAAGATACAATAGACCTTCCTCTATACTCCGCACTGAATATTAGAAGGAAATAGAACAATTTTTGTGTATAACCAAGTAAAAAAAATGAAAGATGTGAGAACATATTGTATCTACTAAGCTTGTGGTTTGAAGCTTAATTTATATTTAAATAAGAAAAAGAGAGAGCCATTAGGAGATCGTCACAAATCATTTGGTAATTAAAAAAGATGACCGTTATAAAATAATGAAGAGTTTATGAAGTAATAAATCAAAAGTTATAAAACTGTTAGACAACAGTTATATGACCATTAAAAAGCCGTTATATAGCCATTAGAAAGCCGTTACAAAAATAATGACTTTCATTACAATCATAATTTTTAATAAATATTTCAAAACTATTGAAATATCTAATACTTTTGGCCTTGGGGACCTATATGCACTTACATTTCATCGAGTTGAAACATATATTAGCTTCATAAAAAGTTAATTTTAGTTGCCAATCATGCATTCCAGACTATTGGTTGGGTGTTAATCCATGTTGATCCTCCAAAACAAATGCTTTGCCAAAAAAAAAAAAAAAAAAGTCATCGATTTGGTTTGATATTACGTCTCACTTGATTAGTCGGGAGTGATGTAAGTGTGAAGAAAGTCACTCTATTCCAAAATTGACATGTAATAGCCATGAAATGGGCGATGGTCTTAACGTATTATGCGGATTTTATTGTTCTCAATTGTGGGCCAGCGGACAATCCAAATTCCTCGGTTAACCCGCCATTTTGATTAATCAACACAATCTTCTAATGATAGTTTTCCTACTTCCATTACCATTATATTTTCTTGATACCCATCTGAAATAGATTATTAAGCGTACAGAGATAATATCAGATCCACTAGACGAATGGGGCATTAATTTGGTTCTGTTCGGATTATAACCCAACTTTATCTATTTGAAGATACATACAACCAAATAAAATTAAAGCAAATGATGGCAACCCATTTTTTTTTTTTTTTTTTTATAGATGGATTTGTTCGCAATTTAAGTCAATTTGAAACCACTATTGTCAAACTCATACTAAGTGAAGCAACCCTCTAGCTCATACTGAATAAGAAACCAAATATTCATTAATATATAATTGACTTATGATTTTATAGATAACATCATTTTATCACATTGATAATGCGAACAATAAGTGACATTGGTTTATCTTTGCTATGAACAAAGTCATAATAAAAAGAGGCAGTGACGTGGGCACTGTTTTTTGACTTTTCTCTATGATTTAATATATTCTCTTGATCTTTTTATTCAACTTAATTCCTAAATTTTTAAAATTCTGCTAATAGTCCTTCCCTTAAAAAAAAAAAGGTTGAGAGATTAGGTAAAGAAGGTGCTATGGCCATTAGCTTGCCTGTGAAATTCACATAATTGTCCGTCCACATTACCAATCTCTATCAGGGGCTCACTGTTTGAAATCTAAGGTGGTTGCGACCTTTTTTTTTTTTCTTATAAACAAAACCTCTAGAGTCAAAACACAGAATCTCCCATAGGGGGGGTGGTGGATAAGAAACCCAACAACATGGAAGGGCCTCACACATGGAGGCCTTCATAACCCAATCTGCTAAGTCTATTTGAATCTCGAGGACGGTAAGTCAACTTATGGCTCTCAAAAAGGGCCAAGAAGCCTAAACATTCGGTGATAATTGGCTCAATGTCCCAGGAGCAAAGTGAGGAATCTTGTAGGAAGCTTATTGAGGAGGAGTTGTCAGTTTCCAGCAAATATTTCTGACCAGATCGACTAGCAAAGTGACGAAGAGCATGCAGACAAGCAAGGGTTTCGCAATGAAGGGCGGAGGACACTCAGGTTGGTTGCAGCTCCGATCAATCTCTCTTCATAATCGCGGCACACGAAAGCAAAAGCCCCCATCCGTAGACCTTGGGCCAAGAAGCAAGGATTGCAACCTTTGAGAGGTCACGATCGCGGGTCAGGTTTGAAGGGACGCCCCTTTAATTGTGATGACGATTAGAGAAAGGGCGAGAGAAGACGTTGCGGTGGTCATGGTGATGTCATGGCCGCAGGCCAGCGACAATGAAGTAGGGACAAACGACAACAGTGATGGTACTGATACGTGAAGTCAATACCTAAGGGAGAAAGGGGAGTGATGGGAAAAAGAAAAAAAAAAAGATTAATTAAGCATACACCACAAGTGTAAAAAATAAAATTTCGAGAAGCAATTTTGCTCATTATTGATTTGATTAGTCACAATAAGAGTGGGTCGTTACGTATTTAGAGAGAATGTTTTCTGGGTTTGCACCATGAATGGTTTTGACCATAGGACTAGTGGATTGAAAAGATTCTTATGGAGGACAACTGGTCGATTGAAATTTTCTTGGTTATGTGTTCTTTTTTTCAATTTTTGAGTAAGTCCGGATGTGAGCTCGAAACGCTATAATATAAATTGCATAGGTAGGTAAATTGCAATGACTAAAATTTTCAAAAATTTAAATCATCAAATTACAAGCATTAAGGTGGAAAGATTCAGTGTGATTGGAAGAAAATTTCTCTAATATTTATGACCAAGAAGAAAACGTCTTACATGGCAAGTGTATATAATGCTTGGAAATACTGGGAAGGACATCATTCGATATGGTGCTGGATTAGTAGATATTCATATTTTTCTATCCTTTTCCTTGGTATAAATGAGTGAAAAGTCTATCAGTGTAGTTTTACGGTGCTTACAAAAGCTCATTTAAGTTTAAACTGGGTCTTCAACACATCAACCAGGCCCTTGGGAATTGGAACTAGAAGAACATCGTCCTTCTTTGATGCCACAAATGGAGACCATTGATAACATTCATGATGTGCAATAAAAGGTCACATAATTAGAAGTGGGCATTAACGTAGTACAAACATCGGACAAACAGAAAAATATCGTAAAATACAAAATTTCAATCATAAAAGAAGACAGATGAACCTAACTTCTAAAATAAGAATTAATACAATGATCTTGTTTATCCACAGCGATCTCTGACATATCACTCATATGGTTCTACCTGCAACAAGGGAAGGAATAAAAAGGAAAATATCGCTTACTACAATGAAATAGAATAGGATAAGAAAGGATAAGAAATAGAAGAACCTATGGAAATGATGAGAAAATCAGTAACTGCTCATTTAGCATCCTCTCTAGTTGCATATTACTGAGGTAGATCACACATATTTCAAGCTGCCGTCTTAATGTAGACGAAAAGAATGAGGATCGGTGATTTGAAAATAGGCAAAGCAAAAAACGATGTCCAAAGAAATTTTCTATTAAAAAAAGAAAAAGAAAAGCACTGCCTGAACAAAGGTACATCTTTAATCACTTTGCCTAGATAGAGCCTTTCTTTTACTTTTATGAATGATCAATTTGATGGGAATCATCTATATTTATAGCCTGTAAATTACTTGTAATATGAATAAGAATAACGTCGTTGACCAACCACTGGGGTTTGCCCCAGTGACCACCCTTCCAACTTAGAAGGGGGGTGGAGGGTTCAAATCCCCACATTCTTAGAGAGATTGGGGTTGAGGTGGGGACGATTTAGTTTCAGGAGTGGATTTCGACTCCCACGCCCTACAAGAAGGCAGGGCAAAAATCTAAGACTAAGAGTTAGAGTAGAAATAGAGTAATACAAAAAAATATATACATATATATACACACACACGCTTACATTCTATCATGTTGTACCCTATGTCAACTTAATCATGACTTTGGATCACTTGCCCATTATGCCATGTCAAATAGTTGGTGGGATTTTAATTCATGTCGATCCTCCAAAATAAATGCCTTTCTAAATTAAGCATGATATATACAAGTAATGATCGAATCCGTTTAATGTTTGCTTCACATTTAGGTAGTCGAGGATGATGTAAATGTGAAGAAACTCGCTCCATTTGAAATAGGCATGAAAAGCTTCGTGGGCTTGGTCTGTCAGCCTCGATTTTATCGGACTCAATCCCAAAATGAATTTGAGACTAATAAGAAAGTTTAGCTCACTCTTGCTTGAATGTCAATTGAGGACTGGTGGACAACCCTAGTTCCTCACTCGGCCAATGATTTAAGTCCCTAAGCTTCACTATGATGGATTGCCACTGTTGGGATTAACGGGTTCCTAAAAACCGGATTCAACACTAAATCGAACCTCTAAAATGAATGCAGAAGACAAGCCCGAGAAAATCACGTATCACCAATCCTAAAGCACACCACAGATTCGAGCGTACCTTGTTAGCCACAGATTAAACACCAACGCTAATAAGAGGAAGAGAATTTGGCCCTGTTCGATTCGATGACACCAATTCGCCTTGAAGGGAAGAAAAACGTCACCTTGTGCCTTACTATTTTTCTTTTGGGAGAGAGAGAGAGGGAGAGGACGTACGTACGTTAATGCGCCAAAATGTGTCTTCGTCTCTCTCTGTCCTCCCTTTTATACATCCCCTCAAAAATATAAAACACACCTCTTCATCGTATCCCTCCATCCATGGGCCCTAATTTTGTGGGCTGGGCTTTTAGGCCCAACATGGGCGGACGGGCCTTAAGCCCATCACATTAATAACCATCATCTCCCACTCGCACATGATGGGCCAAACAGGATTCTCTTTACCTCTCTTCAACATTCATACCGGTGAATAATCCGTGCGACCAGCATACTTTGAGAGCTCGTTGCTATACATCTGTTAGGAATATATAGCATCTCATAATGGGCGTCTCACTCTGAGTAGATTTAGTATGCAGTACCCTAGATCGACCGATCACATTTATATCTTTTTTGATCTCTTTTAAACAATGATATATATATATATATATATTGTATTCACAATTATGATTATCCCAAAGACAGTCATAATTGGTTAACCAGTGAATACAAAACTATAATGTGATTCTCCAAATTCGATCTTCCTCTTTCATTCAAACTCTCAATTTCAGTTCAGCTTACTTTTTTAGAAATGTTCCATTAGATCGAATCAACTCATGACCGTTGGCAACATCCTAAGATAGCAAACACTAAATAGAAATCATGAGAATAAGCTCATGACTAAAATCGAGGAACTCTTTTCCTCAAGAGTCTCACACGGCATAAAAGTTGAGATCAAACTTTTGTCACTCTTATTGGTCGTCTCATGCATATGTAGTATGAAATACGTATTACGGTATTAACTCATTTCCCATGGAGCGTATGTCTACACCTTTAATACCGTACAGATGATAGTTCAGACATACCAAATGTCTAACTTGAGTTCACGTATCTACTCATTCACAAAATTCATTAGAACTCACATCTGGCATCTTAAACAGATAAAGTAAAATATGTGGGGTATTTTACTTTCAGACATAGTAAGTATTATGTCCTCATCTTAACACCCAGTTAAGGCGACGTACATATTTTAAGCTTGAGCTCTCGATTATCACCTAGATAATAAGCTTAAAAACAGTCTCATCTCTATTTATCACATAATAAATAGAGGCGATTATCCGTGTGAGTGGGCTAATCTTATATCTGTCCAACATACTTTCTCAACTTAAAGTAATGCACTGAGCATTAAGATGCATAAAGATCAAACAAAGATTCATAGGCATTAATGATGAAAACACAAATTCATCAAATGTGAATACTTAGGGAAATTACAATATTCAGTACATCAGCCTCTACGCAATCCTAGAGATTTCATATGGCCACAAAACACATCTCTAGGTATTGACTTTGTCATAGGATCTGCTACTATTTTATGCGTAATATGTACTGAAAGTTCACATTTTTTTGTGCAATCATATCTTTAACAAGATTATACTTGGTATCTATATGTTTAGTCTTGCCATGATATTTTGGATCTTTAGTGTATGCTTTTGCTGCTTGGCTATCACAGTTAACCAACAATGAATCTGCAGCACTTCCAATAATACCTAAATGATCCAAAAATATCTTAAGCCAAACACCTTCTTATACTACTGCTGATAATGCCACGAACACAACTTCTATCGTGGACAAGGCTATACACATTTGTTTCTTACTGCTCCAACATATGGTGCCATTATTCGGTAAGAGAACAAATCCAGAGGTAGATTTTCTTTAATTTAAATCTCCTCTCCAATGAGCACTTGAATAGCCTTTGAGTTGCAGATCATTTCCTTAATAACTCAACGTATAATCAGCAGTTCTCTTTAGATACCTTAGTATTCTCTTAACGACTTTCCAGTGTGCTTGACCTGGATTGGATTGGTAAGTACTCACCATTCCAACTGCAAAACATATGTCAGGTATTGTACACATCATAGCGTACATAAAGCTTCTAACAGCACTAGCATAAGAAACATGTCTCATTTGTTCCTTCTCTTATGGAGTCCTTGGACATAGTCTATGGCTCAATCTTTCACCTTTTGCAATAGGAGTGTCTATGGGTTTACAATCTTGCATATGAAATCGTTCAAGAACCTTATGTATATATGTTTCTTGTGAAAGATATAACGATCTCTTCGAACGATATCTTGAAATCTTAACTCCAAGAATGTATGCAGCCTCACCCATATCTTTCATCTCAAAGTTGGAAGACAACCAACTCTTGACAGTGTTAACAAACTCCATATTACTTCTGGCAATTTGTATATCATCAATATATAATGATATAATTACAAATTGATCTCTGGATCTTTTGATATATACACAATGATCCTCATCTATCATTGTAAAATCATATGCCATTATGGCATTATGAAAACGTATATACCATTATCTCGATGACTGCTTAAGGCCATATATCGACCTCAAAAGTCGACATATCTTTTCTTCTTGGCCTTTCACTATGAAACCAGCAAGTTGTTCCATATATATTTCTTCCTCTAATTCTCCATTGAGGAAAGCAATATTTACATCAATTTGATGTAACTCAAGATCCATACTAGCCACTATTGCCAGAATAATGCGAATCGAGGTAAATCTCACTATAGGAGAAAATGTATCTTCATAATCAATTCCTTCCCCGTTGATTATACCCCTTCGCCACAAGACGAGCCTTATGCCTTTCTATCGAGCCATCAGCCTTTCGCTTTATTTTGAGAACCCACTTGTTCCCAATAGCTCTGCGTCCATTTGGAAGATCAACCAGTTCTCAGACTTGGTTTGATTTCATTGACTCCATTTCCTCTTCCATTGCATGAATCCATTTTTCCTTACTAAGGCAACTTAGAGCCTCATGTATATTTCTTGGCTCATCCTCATCTTGTGGAGCAATCATAAAAGTTTCCCCTTTAATGTCAAAACGTCGACGGGGAATACTTTGGCGACTTGTTCGCCGTATGGGAGATTGTACACTTTGCACATCATTCCCCATTATGCTCCCACTTGGATTAGATAATAATGATGTCGCCTCATCATGTGATTGTAATTGAGAATGAGTTGAATTCAATTCATCACTTCTCATATTACTCCCACTTGGACGAACTCCACTAATATCATTATCTTAATCCAAGGTTTCAAATAGGGAATAATCTTCATCTATTTCGCCCTTCTTAGGAAATTCATCCTCTAAGAATGTGACATCTCGTGATTCAAATTCAGTTATACTCTCACTTTCCTGCTCACCTATGAACACATACCCTTTCGAGTATTCGGAGTATCTCATTAAAATACTCTTATTTTCTTTGGGACCCAATTTCTCAAACTTGTGAGAGGACTCATGAGTATAGGCAGCACAACCCCATGGCTTAAGAAAACTTAAGTTCGGTCTTTTACCTGTCCATAACTCATATGGAGTGGAAGTTACTGATTTGGAAGACACCCGGTTAAGTATATAGGCAGCAATTAACAACGCATCACTCCAAAAAATGATAGGTAAGTTAACATGTGCCATCATGGACCTAACCATTTCCAGTAGGGTTCTGTTTCTTCTTTCCGCAACACCATTTTGTTGAGGAGTATATGGAATAGACAACTGTCTTTCTATTCCTCTTTCATCACATAATTTTCTAAACTCATCAGATAAAAATTCTCGACCTCGATCGGATCCCAATGCTTTTATATATATATTATGTCTAATTGATTCATAAACCTTTTGAAACAACTTAATGCTTCAGATTTATGAGAAATCAAATAGACATATCCAAATTGAGTATAATCATCTATGAAAGTGATGAAATAAATAGCCCCATGCCTTCCTCTCACATTCATTGGACCACAGACATCAGAATGGATTAAATGCAGAGGAAATTCAGTTCTTTTACCTTTTCCAAATGGTTTCCGTGTCGTTTTCCCTTCTAGGCAATGCTTACATATGGGCAAATCGACTTTTTCAATGTTGCCCAACAAGCCCTCTTTGGCTAGTCTATTCATATGTTGTTGGCCAATGTGACCAAGTCTAGCATGCCACACATTCACATCATTATCATATGAATTAGGAGACGTGATAAGAGAATAACAAACATTTGCATTAATATAGTCAATATATAATACAATGAAACCTTCCAGAAAATAACCACAACCATAGTAATTTGTAGCCAAAAACAAATCCACACCTCTATTATAGAAGTTCATATTAAAATCTAGTTTAACCAACACCAAAACAGACACTAAATTCCAACAAATCTCTAGAGCATACAATACGTCATGTAGGAATAAAGTGCATCCACCACGCATGTTCAGTTGGCATGTGCCAATTCCTTTCACTTCAGCTCTGGAGTTGTTTCCCACATCGATCCACTTAGTTCCAGTTGGTACTCGTCGGAATTCCACAAAGGATTCTCTATCCTTCGCTACATGGTCTGTCGCTCCTGAATCTACAGTCCACAAAGGATTAGACTCAGTTAAGAATACAGAACTCGACACAAAAGCAAAGTTCTGAAAAGTACAAGGGGTGTTTACCTTCTTTGGCTCACGACAGTCTCGAGCATAGTGATCCTTCTGGTCACAGTTATAACACTTCACCCTTGCAAGCTTCTTCATTCGAGGACGCTTTCCTCTTCCATGTTGGTTAAGCTTGGGTTTCTTTCCTGAAGGACCTGCTACCTTGCATTTCCATTTATCAAACCAGTTAGGACGTTTGCGCTTGGAGTTCGAAGCTCCATGTGAGCTAGAACTAGCATGATAGAGTTCAGCTTCTGGCTTAGCCGCTAAGAGGCGGTCCTCTTCCAGCTCAAGATGACGCATAGCATCCTCAAAGGTTTTCATATTATCATTATGGGTCAAGTGCACCTTTATATGCTTCCAACTCTGAGGCAATGAACGAATCACTGCTTGCACTTGCTGCTCATCTGTCAGGACATGGCCAACATCTTTCAGCTCATTTATCATGTTTGACATCTTTCTAAGATGTTGCTTCATGGTCTGACCATAAGGCTTCTTATAAGAGTCAAACCTAATAGTGAGCTGCCTCAGTCTGATTACCGAAGTATGACCAAATCTTGCTGCCAATGCTTCCCACATTTCCTTGGCATTGTCAAAACACCTAAACTCTCACATGACGTCATTGACCATGCTGCTCAGCAATGTAATGCGAGCAAGAGAGTTCTTTATTTTTCATGCAGCAAAAGCTTCCTTATCTCTCTTGTGCTGTGCAGTGTTTCCTTCTTCAGGTTCTACCATGGTTAGGTTAAGAGCTTCTAGTGCCTCTTGCTCTTCCAGCACATATTGGATTTTCATGTGTCATATTTCATAATTGTCACCATTGAGCTTTTCACCTTTGTTTAGCTCCGCAATTATGCTCTTTGTGGCTGAAGCCATTGATCTGAACACATCAGACATATATGCATGAATTATTAATGCCTATCATTTATGTATCCCTTTTGCATAGACCCATCATATTAATGAATAATTTCAAGTAAGGCTTCAGAATCAAAAGGTCACTATGTTTCCAATCATCCTCCAAAAATCCTAACTTAAAATTATCATTAATATAATTGTCTTATGTAAAATAAATTCTATGAAGCTACAAAAACTTCTATAACTACTCACAGCAACCAGCAATAACAGAAAACAAATAATAATTGACATCCAATAAAACAATAATGCTTTCACATAATACAACTAACATATCGGTTGCTACATCAACAACAATCAGGTAGTAAACATTACATAAGATGTCCATAAAGCACACTTAACAAAGATCAGTCAATACATCTAACACCGTCAGCATACGAACTGGGAAAGATCCTCTTTTGTTCAATTTCTTGATCTTTTCCCTTGTAACAATCCAGTAATATTCATTTATAAAATCCATCACAATTTTCTTATATGAAGTAGCTCTGTTGACATCCCATATGCGATTCAACACTCCTTACCATTCAGGTGGAAGGGTGTTCATGAAAAATCGCACCATCTCTGACTGTGGCATAGGACGACCATTCCATATGACATTTTGAATTTTCCCGTTGACTTCAAGGACGTGATCAATTAAGTCACCACTCTCCCATCGATGATTAGTAAGCTCAGCTATCAACTTAGAAAGCCTTTCCTTTTGTTCATCGGTAATTTCACGAATAGGTGTGTGCAACCTGAGGGGAGGCATAGTTCCTACAACAAATGCAGAACAAATAAGGGATCACATATAATCCACATAGACTTAATTGAAAAAGAAACACATTCTTTTCCTCCTTTTTTTTTTTTTGGTCAACGGTCGTCGGTCAACGATCAACAGTCGTCGGTCAACGGTCAACGGTCAGGTCGCCGGTGGTCGGACCAGTCAGACCGGTCAGGCCGGTCGGGCCGGGTCGGACGAACCGACTGGCACGTGCCACGCGCGTGCGCGGGCTGACGTCACGCAGACGTCAGCCGGCACGTGCGCGGCATGCTCCAGGCTTCCATGCGGGTCGGGTCGGGTCGTCGTCGGGTCGGGTTGCCGGCTGGCCAACGGTCGTCGGCGATGACGTCACCGATGACGTCATCCCAGCGGTTACCCTGACGTCACGATGACGTCAGCACGCGTTAGTTCGCCAACCGGTGCGTGCCGGTTCGCTGCCGGCAGCGCGCACGTGCCAGTTCGCCGACCGACACGTGTGGCGCATGCGCTAGCCAAGCCAGCGCTTCAGGCGCGACGCGCCCACGCGCAGCGGCTTGTGGCCGCGTCCGGCATCACCCGGTGGCACACGACATGCCGACGGACTCGTCTCGACGAGCCCTTTCACCCTACGCCTTCGGAAATCGATTTCGACTTACAGAAACTTGGAAAAATGGACGAACAGTGCTCAGGTGTCGGGATTTTGCGCCCCGATCCGTGTCGGCCGATTATTTTCCCGAAAAATCAATCAAAAAACATGAAAGGGGTCGGGAAAACATGAACTAGGGCTCTGATACCAATGTTGGGATTAGCGGGTTCCCAAAAACCGGATTCAACACTAAGTCGAACCCCTAAAACGAATGCGGAAGACAAACCCGGGAAAATCACGTATCACCGATCCTAAAGCACACCACGGATTTGAGTGTACCTTGTTAGCCACAGATTAAACACCAACGCCGATAAGAGGAAGAGAATTTGGCCCTGTTCGATCCGATGACACCAATTAGCCTTGAAGGGAAGAAAAATGTTGCCTTGTGCCTTACTGTTTTTCTTTTGGGAGAGAGAGAGAGAGGGAGAGGATGTACGTAGTTAATGCGCCAAAAGGTGTCTTCGTCTCTCTCTATCCTCCATTTTATACGTCCCCTCAAAAATATAAAACACACCTCTTCATCGTATCCCTCCATCCATGGGCCCTAATTTTGTGGGCCGGGCTTTTAGGCCCAACATGGGCGGACGGGCCTTTAGCCCATCACATTAATAAAATCATCAGCCACAAATTCAGGGATCGATGTCGATATTAGCTTAAATCGGTGACATTGCTAATTAGTTGTCAATATACGACGACATAGAGTTAACAATAATTGACAATAATAATGAGGGCCATAGATTACTAGTTAAAGCTCAAGAAAGAGTTGGATATGTTAAGGGCGTCAAAGAGCTGTTATGGATTTGAAATCACTAAAGAATCAAAAAAAGGAGATCGTCGAGAAACTAGCATGTGATTTTAAAGGAACAAACACTTGAAAGTAAGACCATGGCGTCATGATAATTTGGATACAAAACTTTTGAAGATGGAAGAACACGGCTACAACCCTTACAAAACTACTTAGAGATAGTTATGGTACAACCACTATACAAATCATTGTTTGTCTCTTTGGAAAGCCCCCACACAAACAAACAACAATGCAATCTTCAATTATCTTTAGTTCTAAAATGACTTGGTCACATTCAATTCCGTTGTGGTGGTTATATTCCAAGCTTTGTTGTCGATTAAATTATGGTGTGGTTTCTTTTTGTACAATTTCGTCTAAAGTGAAGTCTTTGATTTCCTTATTCAATTGTGATATAATTTGTTCAGAGTCACCATATAACCTACCTCCTTTAATTAAAAGACCTGTTTTCAGTGAAAGATATTTCATTGCAGAATCAATTCTAGCAAAACAGGATGTGATGTGATGTCAATGGCATAGGTAGGCCAATCATGATGACTAAAATTTTCAGAAGTTCGAATCAACAAATTACAAGCATTAAGATTGAGACATTCCGCATAATCGGAAGAATATTTCTTTAAGATTTATGACCAAGAAGAGAATGTTTTACATGGCAAGTGTTTATAATGTTTGACAATAATATAAATTAGAAAACACATGCCCTCATATATGGTTCTCAATTTATTAGATATTCATGTTTTTCTAGTAATTGAGCCCCATAATTAAGGGCATGTGTTTCCTAGTTTATTTTTATATTTCAAGCATTATAAACAATTGGCATGTGAAACTTGTCTTCTTGATCATAAATCTTAGGCTGTATTTGATTGTCAAGGTAAAAATTGAGATAGGATGGGAAAAAGTGAGATACAACATCTTCCGAATAATAAAATCTAATCTACAAAATCTTTGGTACACTTTAAGATAAGATTTAAAAATAAATAAAATTTTCAATTAAATTAGAAAATTTAATTAATTAAAAGCTATGGAAAAACCCTAGATCTAGGAATTCTGGCCACCACCTCCGCTTGACTAGCAATTGAAGACACGACCACCATGGGAGATTTCATTCCTGATATTGTGCGAGAAGAAGAAGAACAAGAAGAAGCAAAGAGTCCATGGTGTGATCTCCCTCTCCATCTACTCGATTAGGTGTTGTTGCGCCTTTCGGCCCCCGACATTTCCTCCTTCCGGCGGGTGTGCACGACGTGGCAGTCCATCACCAACCCCGTCCTCTGCCCCCTGCCTCCCTCCGCCGACTTCTTCCGCCCTAGCACGCCGATCTTGGCGACTGTGCACGACAACTTCTGCACTTTCTTCGACCCCATGCACAACACCGAAGCTCGCTGGGTCGCGTTTCCATTGCGGCAAGCGTGGGGATAGGCTGCTCCTGACCTGGGGCACGCAGGAGGTGTTCTTCTTCAACGTGTATGTGCGGGTCACGGTGCCGCTCCCCGACCTCGACAAGCACGACGTCGATGATGCAGATGACTAAGAGAAAACTTCCAGATAGAACAGTTGGGTTGATTTCTACCATTTCTTCTCTTTTGATAAGTCTTTTTTATAAAAAGGAAAATTTCTTATCCAATCTTGGGTTTATCCCATCCCTTTATTATCTGGTAATTTTTTTACGATTTATTCGTATTTATTCAATTAGAGAAGACATTCTTAGATACCGAATAAAATAGCAAATTATCCTATTCAGACTCAAATCCGAACTATCAAATGCATAAAACACTTATCAAGAAGGGTAGAAAACTTATACTGCTGTAGATTTTACGGAGCTTACAAAACTCATTTAGGTTTAACCTGAATCTTCAAACAATCCAACTAGGTTTTCGGGAATTGGAAGCATAAGAGCTTCGTCCTTCTTGAAAATTGCAAATGGAGACCGTTGATAACCTCCATGTCGTGCAGTAGACTCACATAATTAAAAGTGGGTGCTAACATAGTGCAAACATCAAACAAATAGGAAAAGAAGGTAAAGTCCAAAATTACAAGCATGGTCATAAAAACTTGTTCTTGCCTAGTGAACAATCTCTTCTAATATTTACCAAACGATCAAAAAAGAAGACACAATAAACTTAACTTTTACTATAAGGATTAACACAAGAATCTCATCTATCCACAACAATGCTTGGGATATCTTGTGAATCTTTCAATCTTCGTGCCACGTACATCTTAAACACGTCTACCTGTAACAAAGAAGAAACAAAAAAGGAAAAATCACTCATGATAATGAAAGGGAATTGATAAGAAACAGAAGAAGTTGATGAAATTACGAGAAAATCAATAAATACTTGCACGATATCTTTTCGCCCATGCGGTGTTGATATCAATAAAAGGAATGAACTCTGATTGGATCAGTGATTTACCAAAAAAATAAGTAAAGCAAAATTTTCCGTGAGAAGAATTTTTTTGGTAGATCACTGCCTGAACAAAGGCCCATCTCTAATCACTTTGCTTGAATAGCGCCTTTCTTTTGATTTTGTGAATGATCAATTTGATGGAAATCATCCATATTTATAGCCTATGAATCACTCGTTACCAAAATAAGATAGTATCGTTGACCTATGCGCTTACCAATCACCACGCTGGATAATATGCCAATCTAATTATGACTCAAAATAGGTTGGATTAGTTGCCAATCATGCAATGTCAATTATTGGGTTGGAATTTAAGTCATGTCGATCCTCCTAATTATATTCTTGCTAAGTTAGTGAATATAAGCAAGAAATCATCGATTTCGTTTAATGTTAGCTTCGGATTTTTTATAGGCCATGAGAGATGCAAGCGCGGAGAGACTCGGTCCATTCCAATTTGGACATGTAATAATCATGAAAATGGCCATGCTCTTTATCTATAATTATCATTTTCATTGTTCTCAATTCCGGAATGGCCATGAAGTCTAAGGCCACTATAACGTGTCCATTTTGTCACGTCTTGGCAATTTTTGCTCCACGGGTATTTTCTAGGAGGAGATAAAGAGGGTTTCTCCCTTTTTCCCCTCTTTTCTACTCTTGTATCATTTATATGTCAGAGCACTAGCAGAAGGGCACAAATACGTGTGAGAAAATTGAAATGATTTGTTTATTTAGGGGAAAAATTAAAATTCAAAATGTAGCTGTGATTTAGGGAGAACAGAAATAGTGGAAGGCTGATAAAAGCTAGTGTTTTGAGTCTATTTAATGACAAAGCATGCAGAGATAACTTTATTCTATAAGAAATTTTCTCGGTGATTTAGTGAATCAAAAACATCAATTTGACAAGAAGAGTGTTTAATGGTTCTGTTTGGATTATACAATTAACACAACCAAGCTTCATCTATTTAAAAAGATGTCAACTGAATAAAATTAATGTAGTAAGATTACAAACTATATCATACTGTTATATTTCATTTGTGAGCGCTTTTGGCGTTGATAACCTATATACACTTACATTTCATCAAGTAGAAACATATGTTGGCTGAACTATGAGTCATGAAGAGTTGATTTAGTTGCCAATCATGCATGCCAGATTATTGGTTGGGTTTTAATCTAAGTCGATCCTCCAAAACAAATGCCTTGGCACAAAAAACATTATCAATTTGATTTGATATCAGGCCTCATTTGATTAGTCGGGAGTGGTTTAAGTGTGTAGAAAGTCACTCTATTCCACATTTGACATGTAATGGCCATGAAAAGGGCCATTGTCTTCATGAATTATCATGGATATTGTTTTTCTCAGTTCCAAATATTAGACGCAAATTGCGTAACCCCAAGATCTCCATAACTAGAACAAGAACATACATAACTAAGGAGAAAAATTAACGCACCTGTTTTGGGATCCATTGTTCTAGAAGCAGAAGCGGAAACACAATGTTCCACACGCAAGTCCTTCTCCTCTATTGCCCTCCGTATCGCTAGCTCAATGAGGTGGCCCCTTCACGTGTAGCGTTAGGTAAACGTCCCTTAGGTGAGAATACATGTGAGAATTAGGGTTAGAGGAGAGACTTTAGCACTATTTATAGAGTTTCCAGCCAGTCCCTCTCATTACGGGCCGGGCTCAACTCGGCCCACACTAGCCAGCCCATATTAGACTAATTAAAAAACCTTCTATCTTACCTTAGACTAAACCCCGTAAAACGGTAAACGTTAAACGATAAATTACAATATCAATCAATGTAGTCAACAATTAGAAAAACTCTTACATTCTCCCACTTGGACTATATTAATTGAAATCGTACTGTATGTGCGCACATTGGTCCAGAGATAATTCATAATAGTCAATCCTATCCCATAAAGTCTTAAATACCGAATCGTGGCGGTAACTGCATGTATACACACAGAGCCTTCCATGGTCATGAATGCTCTCAACTTTATTGATATGGATTCAATATGGTAATGTGACAAATGAATAACATCTCTCATAGAGAAATCCCATTTGTCAGTCACCATTCTCTTAACTTTAGGCGCCACAAAAACTTGTGCCACTAGAGAATGATTTATGGTTCTAATGAACTCACATATGTCTTGTCCTTACGGTTAACATTTCTTTATGTATCACAAGACATATGCACAAGGTTAATAACCGGATGCTCGGATGCCCCTAGCCTCCACTCAAGGTTTAAGTAATACCTTGAGACTTTTAACAATATATATATATATATATATTCAACATAATAACAATCCATTCAAAAATATTTTATTGAATGCAAAATTTGACATATATATATCAAAGTGTTACTAAATTGTAACAAAACAGATGTAAACTTTATTCAAGGAAAAATGAAACACAGCTCTTATTAAATAACAACATCCTAAGATGCTCCTAGGCCCATACTAATGACATGTCGATCAAATACACACGGGCGTAGGCCTTTAGTTAGTGGATCTGCAACCATATCATTTGTATGAATATAATCTACTGCAACGTCACCATTTTGCACTGATTCTTTTATATTCAAAAACTTGACCTCCATGTGTTTAGACCCCTTGAGACTTCTGTTGTTATTAATAAATAACACTGCAGAATTATTGTCACAATATAACTGTATGGGTCTATCTACAAAATCAAAAACTGATAACTCCCTAATGAGGTTTCGGAGCCAAATAGCTTGAGTAGTAGTTGAAAAACATGCTACAAACTCCGCTTGCATGGTAGAAGAAAATATAGATTTCTGTTTTTCGCTCTTCCATGATACTGCACCTCCTGCCAACATAAATATGTATCCTGTCGTTGACTTCTTATCATCTTGACAACCAGCAAAATCTGCATCTGAATAACCTGCTAGTTGCAAGTCTGGAACATGTCTATACATCAGCATATAATCTTTTGTTCTCTTTAAGTACCTTAAAACCTTATTGGAAGCAACCTAGTGATCATGTCTTGGATTTGACTGATATCTGCCTAGAAGCCCTGTTGCAAAAGCAATATCTAGCCTAGTGCAAACTTGAGCATACATTATGCTTTCAAGCACACTAGCATAAGATACATCCTTCATTTGAGTTTTCTCAAAATCTGAATTAGGGCATTGTGAAAGACTCAATTTATCACCCTTAACAACAAGAGCAATTCCCGGTTTGCAATATTGCATATTGAATCTTCCTAAAACACGATCAATATACGCTCTTTGAGATAAACCCAATGAACAACATGAGCAATCTCTATGGATCTCAATGTCAAGAACAAAAGACGCCTCACCAAGGTCTTTCATATCAAAATTTTTCGATAACATCCGCTTTGTCTCATGTAGTAAACCAATGTCACTACTAGCAAGCAAGATATCATCTACATAAAGTATGAAAAAAAAATATTTCCTCCCACCGACCTTGGTGTATATGCACTGATCTACTTTGTTCTCAATAAATCCAAATGAAGTAATAACAGTATGAAACTTGAAATACCACTGTCTAGAAGCTTGCTTAAGGCCATAAATAGACTTTTTCAATCTACAAACAAGTTTACCTGAGTCATCTGCTACAAAACCTTCAGGCTGCACTATATAAACCTCCTCATCATGGTCTCCATTTAGAAAAGCAGTCTTAACATCCATCTGGTGTAACTCCATATCGTAATAAGCTACCAATGCCAAGATCACTCTAAAGGAATCTTTAGAAGAAACTAGAGAAAATGTTGCTTCATAATCTATTTCTTCTCTTTGAGTGAAACCCTTAACTACCAGTCTGGCTTTAAACTTTTCAATATTTCATTTGGAATCCCTTTTAGTCTTGAATACCCATTTGCAACCAATAGGTTTACAACCTTCAGGCAATTGAACAAGCTCCCAAATACCATTGTGTTTCATAGATTGCATCTCATCTTTCATCGCATCTAACCATAAATCTGATTGAGGACATGAGATGGCATCAGTATAAGTCACGGGATCAATAACACAGCCTATATCAAATCATGCTCTCCCAGGTAGATTAGATAGTCTGGTGGTATAGCTGAACGTCTTTTCCTAGTTGATCTTCTGAGTGGAGCTACTTCAACTTCATTCTGAATTTGAGGGGCTTGAGGAATTTCATCAAGAACTGTCTCAACAATAGGATCATGTGCCACAACAGGCTCAGTTTGTGGTGCAAGAGGCTCTATAATTGTCTGCACAGGATGAGACAGGGATCCAGTAATCCCCACCATACTATCATCTTCGATAGCTTGTGAGCAGCTATCCTTTTCAGCTACATCAAATTCCAGAAATTTTGCAGTATGAGATTCCATAATTCTTGTACCTCCATTAGGGTTATAAAACCAATACCCCTTTGAATGATCTAGGTAAGACACGAAGTAACACCGAGTAGTTTTGTAATCCAACTTACTCAATGTTAGATTATATAACTTCACTTCTGTTGGATATCCCCAAACTTTAAGATGATTCAAGCTAGGTTTATGCCTAGTCCATAACTCAAAAGGAGTTAATGGAACCGCTTTAGTAGGAACGCGATTTAGAATATAAAGAGCTGTTTTCAAAGCTTCTCCCCACAAAAAATTAGGTAAATTGGTCCTACTAATCATACTTCTCATCATATCCATAAGAGTACGATTCCGCTTTTCAGCTACACCATTTTGTTCAGGACTTCCGAGCATAGTAAACTGACCTATTATCCCATAATCCTCCAAGTATTTAGCAAACCGCCCTTTAAGTTGGCCAGCATCACCGTGCCTACCAAAATACTCATAACCACAATCACATCTGACAATCTTAATAACTTTTCCCAACTGTTTCTCCACTTCAGTCCGAAAAATCTTGAATTTGTCAAGAGACTCGGACTTTTCTTTAATCAAGTACAAGTATCCATATCGAGAAAAGTCGTCAATAAATGTGATGAAATAAAAATTTCTACACAAGGTAGCCATGTACGGTCCACTAATATCAGTGTGAATAACCTCCAACAAGTCTGAACTTTGTACAACAGATTTCTTCTTTATCTTAGTCATCTTACCTCTGCAACAGTCTACGCAAGACTCTTGATCATCTTTAAGAGTAGGCAAGATATCGGCCTTTATAAGCCTTTCTACTTTATCTTTAGAGATGTGACCAAGACGTTTATGCCACAATGCATAAGACTGTTCCTTAGGTAGAGGCCTTTTGGAAACAACCTTTTCAACTGAATAAGCAACATATATGTCGTTGGGAGATAAGCTCAAACGATATAATCCATCGGACAAATTGCAACACCCAAGTATTACTCTTTATTTCAAAAGAGTATCCACACATGTCCAAACAAGACACAGAAACTAAATTCCGCCTAAAAGAAGGTATGTAAAAAGTGTTTCTTAACACCATCCGAAAACCAGAATCTAAAATCAAAATAACATCTCCCACGAACTCAACGTCAACTCCAACGATGTTTCCTACAGTGAGTTTTGATTCATCCTGAGTTGGCATCCTTCGTTTTATGAACCCCTGAATGGTAAATGCAACATGATTAGTTGCACCACTATCTAGCCACTAGGAATTAGTTGGAACTTCAGATAGATTGGATTCATAAACAAATACCAAAGAATCATTACCTTTAGGCTCTCTTTTATTTCTCTTAAACAACCAAGCCTTAAACTTGCTGCAACATTTCTTCACGTGTCCTCTCTCCCTACAAAAGTAGCAAAGAACACCATCCTCAGAACATAATCTCTAACTCCACTAGAACCATCATACGTCATAGTAAAAAGTGTTTGCATGTGTATTCCTATCTCAGCATTAGGTGAGACACGGTTTCTAGCCATCAAGGCTTCCATCATCTGCCTAGCATTGCAGTCTGCAGGCAAACCACTTTTCAAGTGTTCCTGAATGGAATGCTTCATGGACAACAAGCAAATTCTATTGCTCTTTTCCCATGCAGCAAAATTTGCTTTTTGAGCCTTTGTACTCTCGGCAATCAAATCTGCTGGCCGATCAGTCGTAAGAACCATATGAACATCTGCCATCTCCATAGCAAACAGAAAATCCTCTCTCCATCTCTTAAAATTCAAACCAGCAAGAACCCCAATGGTGACGGAGTTACCATTTACAGAAAATGTGACTGGAAAACAAGCAATGTATATAATTAGCATCATGTGAGCATTGTGTAACTTGACATACAAGTACACATCCAGAGAGTTACATGCAAAATCACATAATCACCTTTGGGCAGAATACATGACATGCAATTGTACACTCCCCACATGATAAGGGTTATGAGAATATATTACAATCTTCGTGAATTCATCACCTTTGGGTATATGAACCATTAGGATCGGTTACTCCTCCACCACACTATCATGTATCCCTCCATGAACTAATACACAATCACCTCCTTTGGGATTATAACTATGTATTAGACCAGGAGACATCCCAATCAATATACGAGATTGAAATTTCTCAAACCCAATCAAGTGTGCCACTTTGGCAGTCACAACTCAATTGAATCCTTGAAACTTTCTCATACCAGGGATATAATCTTTACATCTCACATACATCATATACATGTGATTTAACTTTAGTGATAGGGGCACCATATCACTCAAATCACATGACATGCTAATTACACTGCCTTATTCATTAATAAAATACAATAAATTTTAATTTTTATTAATGAATCATACTTTATAATGTTTATGTGATAACATACCAGTAATCCAACACATGTATTTCCAAGAACACAGAAAATACAAGAAAAATACGCGAAAATACACTAAAAATTCACGTATTTAGGGCTTTGTATGTATTTTCACATCCATAAAATCATCAAACATGCAAAATAAACACACCATGACGTAGGGAATGATCATACGAGTCCATCACCGCTGGCCATGCGCAAATCGGGGCCTCCACGCGCCCGCACGCGCCGCCTGAGTGCGCGACGCGTGGAGCACACGCGCAGCGCATGTTCGACGCGCAGGAGGCGCGTGGCCGCGCGTGGGGCCTCCTCCGGCAACGCGCTGCCCACGGTTTTCTTCGTCTCGTCGAGCCCAATCCGAATATATAATTTAATTTAATTTTTATTGAACGAGAAGTCTCGAAAATCACAAATTATAGCAAGATCCGTACTAATTATGGCTAATCCATACAAATTAGGGGAAAATCCTTTTCGTTCATGTTTTAGGGTTATGGAGGCTTTGATACCACATGTTAGACGCAAATTGTGTAACCTCAAGATCTCCATAACTAGAACAAGAACATACATAATTGAGGAGAAATATTAACGCACCTGTTTTGGGATCCATTGTTCTTGAAGCGGAAGCGGAAACACAATGTTCCACGCGCAAGTCCTTCTCCTCTATTGCCCTCCGTATCACTGGCTCAATGAGGCGGCCCCCTCACGTATAGCGTTAGGGTAAACGCCCTTAGGTGAGGATACATGTGAGAATTAGGGTTAGAGGAGAGACTTGAGCACTATTTATAGAGTTTCCAGCCAAAGTCATTACTGGGCCAAGCTCAACTCGGCCACACTAGCCACCCATATTAGACTAATTAAAAAACCTTCTATCTCACCTTAGACCAAACCCCGTAAACGGTCAACGTTAAACGGTAAATTACAATATCAATTAATGTAGTCCACAATTAGAAAAACTCTTACACCAAACTGCAAGTGACATCAAGAAAAAAGTTTAGCTCAATCTTGGTCAAATGTCAATTGTGGACAATTTTAATTCCTCCGTTAACCGGTGGCCGAGGACCATAACTTCCATTTTGACTAATCAACACAATTTTCTAATGATAATTTTCCTATTTTCATACCTTACCATTATGTTTTCTTGGTACCCATCTGAAACAGATTATTAAGTGGACAAAGATAATATCATATCCGTTGGAGCGTTGATTTGGTTCTGTTCGGATTATAACCCAGCTTTATCTAATTGAAGATAATAGAAAACCAAATAAATTAAAGCAAAGCGACCGCAAGCCATTTTTTTTCTTATGGTATGGATTTGTTCGCAATTTTAGTCGATTTGAAACCACTAGTGTCAAACTCATACTAAGTGAAGCGAGCCTCAAGCTCATACTGAATAAGAAACTGAATATTCATTAGTATACAATTGACGGTAAATTTTAGAAAACATCATCACATCACATTGACAATGCTTCCAATGAGTGACATATGTTTATCTTTGCCATAAACAAAATCATAATAAAAAGAGGTAGTGACGTGTTTTCTTTTAGTATGGATTTGTTTGCAATTTTAGTCGATTTGAAACCACTAGTGTCAAGCTCATATTAAGTGAAGCGAGCCTCAAGCTCATACTGAATAAGAAACTGAATATTCATTAGAATACAATTGATGGTAAATTTTAGAAAACATCATCACATCACATTGATAATGCTTCCAATGAGTGACATAGGTTTATATTTGCCATAAACAAAGTCATAATAAAAAAAAAGGGTAGTGACGTGGATAATGTTTTTCGGCTTTTCTTTATGATTCAACATCATCTCTTGATTTTTTTTCTATTCAACTTAATTCCTAAACTTTTAAAATTTTTCCCAAAGTCGTTCCGTAAAAAAATAAATAAGAGATTAGCGAAAATAGATGCTAGCGCTGTTACCTTGCTGTCGCATTTACATAATGGTATGTCCACATTAGCAATGTCTCTTATTTGGGGCACACTGTTTGAAATCTAAGGCAATTGCTGCCCATTATAGAGGGTTGAAACTTTTGTGATGATGGTTATAGGAAGGGAGGGACAAGGCGTTGCGGTGGTCATGGCGATGTCGTGGCCGCAGGCCAGCGACAAGGTAGCAGTGATGAACGACGACAATGATAGTGGTGTGGGCGGCGTCAATGCCTAAAGAAGAAAGGGGAGAGATGGAAGGATTAATTAATGTTAGCACCAAAAATTGGCTTAATGGGCCATGGATAGATAGCAAAGTCCACCAAGCCCAATACGCAAAAAGAATAGGCCTACAATAGCTTTGGCAAGACTCGCTCTCGAGGATACCAATAGTTCGGTACCCAGTATCGGCGATGAGCAAGAGGATAAATATGAAGGCAGTTTCTAAAGAATTCAATACCGAAGATACGGCGGATAAGACGATACGATTATCAGCGCAATACTAAGATTTTGGGAAATTTGAAATTGAAGTGATAACTGTAGGAAGACGGATTTTCACAACACTAGATTATAAATAACCGAGGAAACATCAAGAAATTGCAGATTTTGTAAAAGAAACGTCAATACATTTAGTTTCAGCTATCTTTATTTATCCTTGCTTTCGTATTTACTTTGGATTACTTTAGATTTATCCTTTATTTTATCATAATTACATTAGAATCCGTTACTTCCTTTCCGATGACACAAAACCCGATGCAAACAATAAAACCGAAGAAACCTCTGCTTTAATGAAAGATATTTGGTTCAAGAACCATCTCAGCCAAACAATTAACTTTACACCACAGGTGCAAAAATAAAATTTCGAAAAGCGATTTTGCTCCTATTGATTTGATTTTTAATGATAAGAGTGGGCAGTTATGTATTTGGACTGAATGTTTTTGGTTTTGTACCGAAAATGGTTTTGACCACATGCCACGGGGATTAAAAGATTCTTAAGGAGCACAACTTGTAGATTGAAGTTTTCTTCATCTGTGATCTTTTTCGACTTTTGGGTAAGTTTGGATGTGACGTTGAAACACTATACCATAAATTGTATAGACAGGTCTATTGTGATTCTTACAATTTTCGGAAGTTCAAATCATCAAAATGTGAAAAGCTCTCTCTCGATATGAAGAGTTCATCCCTACCGCCATGGTAGTCTTCAGTATGAAAACCCTCATTCTCTTTTGCGACTGAATTTTTGCTGTTCATTCGATGGTTTCTGTCTTCGTTTCATCGGCTCCTCCAATGACCAAATTCACCATTACCTTTCCTTTATCAATCCATCTTACCAGTTTCTCCATCTGTTAGGTTTTCTCTCTTTCTCACCTGGGTTTTGTCGCATGGACAGGGTTGACGCATCCATTATTTGCCCACATCTTCTACTTGCTCCAGCTCCACAAAACCCTGTTTTGCCTATCATGCATGGCCTCCGATCACAATTCTTGGATTGATTTTGACCTCACAGCTGCGCCGATTGTTCTTCTTTCTTAACGGATGTTGCACCAATGGAACAACACAGAGAGAAACAGGATCCTCGACTTGCTGCTCTTTGCCACCGGATGGGCCGCCTCTGGAATCAGAATGGAATTGAAGATTGGGACGATCCGCCACCCTTGGAAAGAGTTGATGAATGTAAGTTAATGCTCATAGGTAAAGTTCCCTCCAATCCTTCTCTAAATATACAAGCTTTTTAGACCACATTAAGGAAGGCTTGGAGAACAGAACAGGTCAAAAATACTCTATGTGAGGGTGATATTTACATTGCCAAATTCAAATTGGAAGAGGAAAAACTTAGAGTACAGGCTGGGGGACCTTTGTTGTTTTTGGGACATTTGGTCATTTTCAAACCATGGATACCTAACATGCCGCTTCATTGTTACGATTTTTCTACATGCGCCTTTTGGGTACATATCTATGGTCTGCCACTAGAATGGTACTCCGACACCATGATTTGCAAAGCTGTGAATATGGTTGGTAAGGTGCTTGAAGTCAGAATGGATACTAAAGAGGGTATGGCATTTAAAATTGCCAAGGCTCGTGTCGACATTAACCTCAGCGAACTGTTACAACCAGGGAAACTACTATGAATAGCTGGGAAGCTTATTTGGATCAATTTCAGACATGAACGACTTCCCCATTTCTGTTATTCTTATGGGATAATAGGTCACTATGCCATGTATTGTAAGGATATCCCCTTTACTGACGCAAAAATGGAAGGGAAAGAGAAAATGGCTTATGGGCAGTGGCTGTAGGCAGAAGTAAAAGAGTGTAGCCCTTACTAGAAAACATTTTATGAGGAGCAACATCTTACCAATGATGAGATGGTTCCATAGGCTCCTCCAACAGCACTTTTGTCTCCGCAAATACGACCTTCTATTGAAGCAGTACTTGGAATATAGCAACAACCTATACAGGGGACAACATGTCTGAAAATAGCACTAGGTGAAACATCCAGCAGCCAATCACTCTATGTACCAAAAAAGGGACATTTGACTTAATGTGCAGAACCCACAAATCAAGTATTGGAACCTCAGAGTAAGAACAGTCTACTCAAACAAGCTCCAGACCATGCTATGTCTCCCATTCACCCTAACATGAGTAAGGATTACTACACCACTGTGCCTGTTCCCACTGAACTTCAGAATATTAAATAGCAAGTAAAGGACACTCCCAATTACAGGAAATTAACGCATACCAGACTCTCCACAAAAGCAAGTGTGGCTAAGAAGGCTAAACGTTACACTCCTTATGAGTCACTTAGCCCTAGCAAAGGGGTGCTAGATGATAGTAAGCTATTGGAGACTCCTATTTTGTTGGCTAATGAGGTTGATCAATGGGCAATGGCAGCTGGCCCTAAACAAGTCACCTCGGACAAATGAAAATCATCGCTAGAACTATCGAGTGCAGGGCTCTCCCCGACAGTTCAAGCCCTTACGGCCCTTGTGGCCAAAGAAAAGCCCAATATCTTATTTTTGATGGAAACCAAGAATCGTGAAAAGGTGGTAACTTGACTTCAGCGACGACTGATGTTGACACCTAAATTTTGACAATTTAATTAATTTATTTATTACATAAGAAATTAGGGGTTAATTTTATTAATTGCATAGCATATAGATTTCAATTGCATTTATTTTGTTATTTGCATTTTTTGCATTTTATTGGACTGGTGGCGGATGAGTTCGAATTAGATGGATCGGGCCCATGAAGCGAGCAAGTTGGCCCAAGCCCGCTTTTTTGTTTAATAATTAAAAATTATTTCATGGGAATATAATATTTTAAAATTTTTTCGAGATATGAATCTTTTTTGGATAGGGTAGATGGGTAAAAAATATTGCGATTTGGCTTTGAAAGATTTGGATTTAGAGAAAAATTTTATCTTAATCTCGAATCCTTATCAATAAGGGATGAATTTTGTGGAAAATATTGTGGATGTTGATTTGAGAAAGAGTTTAAAAATCCAATTCCTTCCCCTGTAAAAGGCCATACGCGTGTGAGACCAAGGGGCTTCTTCCGTTTTGTTTCTGGGGAGAAAATCAAAGCACAGAAGAAAACTTTTCTTTTTGTTTCCTTCGGTAGAGCCTATAGAGGGGCTAAAAAAAAAGTCAAAAAGTCAGCAGAGGTTGCAGGAATTCTGAAGACAGCAGAAGAGAGGGACGTGGGTGTGACGTCTAGCAACAGGTAAAGGAGGGGAAAAAGCGATCACTGTTGATCTTCTTTTCCCTGCCCGTGTCCGCCGTTTGCAGGCTCAGCCCCCGGGTAGCCAAGCCGCCGGTCACTGCAGTTTCATCGGTCTCACCGCGACGCGTAGCCCCGCCGCGTACCACTACCACCTTTCTGATCCGGTTGTGACAATCTCGCGCCGGCTCCGCTTCTGCTCTGCCACTCCTGCGACGATTGGTTCCGCTTTTGCTCTGCCTCCTGTGACCCCAGCTCTTCTCGTTCGTTGCTCGTGGCTCGATCTGAATGCCGGTCTTCGTCCACAAGCCCCGACGACCCGTGCCACCATGACGCCGAGCCTCGCCGCGCCTCCTTCGCGAGCAACCCGCGATGCTAGCCCAGTCGTCCGCGACTCCCCCTGCCGACGTTGCTCCTGCCCTGCTCTGCCCAGTGCCCAAAGCTAGCAGCCCGCGTCCGACGACCGTGCTCCTACCTCCACCGACGCCGTGCCTCTACCCGCCAGTCTGCTCGCCACCGATCCCCCTTGCCGGAGCTCCGACCGCGACGCCCTCCGACGATCGGGATTTGCTGCCCAGTGACCAGCCGCACGAGCAACCCCACTTTTGGGAAAAAGAAAAAAAAAAAGAGAAAAAGGATTAGGTAGTCCTTTTATTTATTTATTTATTTATTTTGTTTATTTATTTACTTTTTATTTATTTTCTCCTATATCTTGTTTTTAGTGGAATTGTTCCTTAAATATGTGACTGATATTCCAACATGAAATAGTCCATCAAGCTAGGGATTGATAGTCCGATTTTCGCGCCCAAAATCCGACTCGCAATCTCTTACAAAAATCGACAATCCAATCTCAAGCCCGAGATTCGATTCGCGATTTAATTTTAAAATTGGTCAACTCAATCTCATGCGCGAGATATGGTTCGCCAATTTTTGAATATCAATCTTATCTTGTTTGATTTGCTATCGTCAAGTTGGTTGAGTCAAATCTTATTTTCGTAAAATAAAAAAATAAAAAATCTTAATTAGGATTAGGTTTGTTATTATCTTGCATCTTAGGTTAGAGCTTGCTAGGTTAAGACTGTATCTTAGTTTAAATTAAGATTTAGTCTGACCCAATCCCTAATATAAGCTAGATAGAATTTTAATCTAGATAGTTATGTTTTGCATTTCATAAAAAAATAAAATTTGTCTTAGGATAAATTAGTTGCAATTTCTAGGACAGATTGCATTTTTAGAATAGAAAAATCATGTGCACGTCATACAGAATTAGGTCCATGAAATGCACGTCATTTAGTGATTATTGTTAGGTTTATTTCTAATTAGAAATTGTCCATCTTTAGATTAGGTCATTTAATAAATGCCGCGTGACATATAGTTCGCATATTAAATTGTATACCGCATGTCATTTCAACTGAAATAATTTTGTACGTCATTGCATCGCATTGCACGTCATTAGAATTAAGTCATTTGGATTAATTGAAATTGCATAAATAATTATTACATTTCTTTATAATAGACTGCATACTTATTTATGTCATATAGTCTAGAACATATTGCCATGTCATATCATTTTACGTTAAATTAGTAGCATGCATTGCATAAAGCATGATTCTCATTAACTAAATGAAAACAAAAAATGCGTGTTAATTAGAAACCATATCTAGGGTTATTGATGTGGATTTTAATTTAACACTGCAGATGCTTTCGTTGCTTTGAGGTAAGTCCTACATTATTTAATTGCTTTCTTGGGTGTTAAATTGATGGTTTGCGCACCCGCATGATCACCTCACATGTTAGGGAGATAGATTTAAAATTAATCCAAACTGCTTGCAAAAACATTTTTTCAAAATAAAAGAAATGGTACCGAAAGGGCGTTAGAGAAATCTAGCGTAATCAAGTCCCCGTACCCAAATCTCTGGTTTGTATGAGTAAAGTAAATCTCCCGTTACTTTACTTGGGTTTCTAATCGACCCACCAAAAATAAATTAGTGGCGACTCCTAGTTTAAAATCAATTGCATGTTAAGAATTCAAACCTAAGTCGCGAATTGGTATAGGCTTGAGAGAGCCCGTGTTAAGTCTAAGCTTAACAATCCATTAGCCAAACCCTAGGTGGTCCAAACCCCGAAAATGTGGTCGCGACAGCTGAAATTTCATAAATCATATATTCTAAATCCTATTGGTCTAGCAGGAGGGCTGACTCTTATGTGGCATGAAGATATCAAGGTGACAATGTTTCAATCATCTCAAGCTTTTTTAGATATGTCTTGTATGGACTCTACTTGTGGCATTACTATGCGCCTTACCTGTGTCCATGCACCTGCGGCTTTTTAACCTCGCCAATTATTTTGGACTGAACTTCAACAAATTGATGCTACAAATATCTTACCTTGGGCTTGTCTTGGGGATTTTAATGAGGCCATGTACCATTGGGAAAAGGTTGGCAGGCGTTTGGCAGAAGCTTATAGGATGTCCTCTTTTAGACAAGTCATACAAGACTGTGCTTTTATGGAAATGGACAGCAAAGGCTGTGCTTTTGCCTGGTCGAACAATCGAGAAGGGGCTGATTTTGTGAAGGAAAGGTTAGATCAAGCATTTTGTACTTATGATTGGCGTATTGCTTTCCCTGATGTGAAGTTATTGCACTACCTGTTGTGGGCTCTGATCATAGCCATTTCATATTAACAACAGACGTTCTACTAGGACGTAGCCAAAGCCCTTTACTTTTGAAGCATTTTGATTACAAGAAAGGGAGTGTAGTGAAGTTATTGAGAAATCCCGGAGTGATGGCCATGGCACAGGTAAAAATCTGACACAACGACTCAAGCTAGTTTCGCTGGCCCTTGCTAAATGGAGTCGAAAGAAATTTTCTATAGCCCCAAACCAAATTGCTATACTACAAATGCAGCTCCAGAATCTCATAAACCAGCCTCATAGTCAATATGATAAGAAGGCAGCAAGCAATTTAAAGGCGGAGATACAAAAGTTATGGCAGCAAGAGAAACAATTCTGGGCCATGCGTTCTAGAATAAGTTGGCTTCAGTGGGGAGACAAAAATACAAAGTTTTTTCACGCCACGACTATCCAAAGATGGTAAAGAAACAGAATTAGATTGCTGAAAGACGATGAACAGAGATGGGTTAGGGAAGGCAGTGAATTGAAACATATGACTCTCCAATTCTTCACCAACCTCTACCAATCAGTGGGCCATCGAGATTTCCAACCAATCATTGACCAATGCCAGCAAGTGGTTTCCTCAACTATGAATAACTTTTTGATCGCAGAAGTTACTCAAGAAGAGGTTACAACCGTCACCTTCCAGTTGGGTCTTACCAAAGCACCAGGACCAAATGGTATGAATGGCCTCTTTTACCATAATCATTGGAATGTTTTGAGGGATGATCTTATTCCACTAGTACAGGAGTTCTTTAAAACTAGGGTTATGCCTATGGACCTTAATAGAACCATCATTACTCTGATTCCTAAAGTCCCAAATCCTGAAAGCCTAGACTAGTACCGTCCTATTAGTCTATGTAATTATACCTACAAGATTATATCCAAAGTGATTGCAAATAGACTTAAGCCCTGGCTCCCTGAGTTAATATCTCCTGAATAGAGTGCCTTTGTTATTGGCCGTCAGATTCAAGACAATATTCTCATTATCCAGGAAGTGCTACATCAGTTGTGCACTAGGAAACATAAGAAAACTTTCCAAGCAGTGCTGAAGATGGATATGCAGAAAGCTTATGACCGTGTGAAGTGAGATTTCTTAGAAGCTTATCTTTTGAAGTTGGGATTTCACCCTATTTGGGTTAGATGGGTAATGCAGTGTATAACAACTGTTTCTTACAGTGTGCATTTCAATGGTGACCAGCTACCCTTCTTCCATTCGACCCGTGGCATCAGGCAAGGCGATCCACTTTCTCCCTATTTATTTATACTCCTAGCTAATGTGTTATCACATCTTATCAATCAAGCTATCTACATGGGAAATCTCAAAGACATTCAGCTAAATAGGTGGTGTCCTATCTTATCTCATCTATTTTTTGCTGATGACGCTATGTTTTTCCTCAATGCTAAACTATTGGAATGTCAAAATCTTTAAAATTTATTGAATCAGTACTCTTTAGCTACGGGACAGGCTATTAATCGAAATAAATCTGAAATATATTTCTCCAAGGCTTGTCCTCTTGCCTTACAAGAATCTTTGGGAAATGCTTTAAGAGTCCCAGTTTTAGTCAAAACTGGGAAATATTTGGGAATTCCCTCTGACTGGGGACGATCTAAAAAGGACATGTTCGCTTGGATTATCGGGAGAGTGAATAAAAAACTGGAAGGTTGGAAAGAACATTTAATATCCAAAGGGGGAAAGGAAGTCCTCATTAAATCAGTTATACAGGCAATCCCACAGTACGCTATGTCTATTTTCAAACTTCCAATCTCTATTTGTATGTCCATTGAAAAGAAAATTGCACGCTTCTGGTGGCAGAATGCATCTACCAAATCAGGGATTCACTGGACACGATGGGATGAGCTTAAGAGAAGCAAGCTTGAAGGAGGTCTCGGATTTCGGGATCTCTTGGATTTCAATAAAGCTATGCTCGGAAAAAAAGCCTGGCGACTAAATCAAAATCCTACAGCTCTCTAGAGTAAGCTTTTTAAAGGTATTTATTTCCACTCTAGGGATTTTCTAACTGCTGATAGAGGTACCAAACCATCTTGGGGATGGCAGGGTCTTTTATTAGGTCGGGATTCTATTATTCCAAGGCTTCGCTGGTCAGTAGGTGATGGGACACAAATCAGAATATGGGAAGACCATTGGCTGCCCAGCGGTATTTTGGGTGGCCCAGCGAATCGAAATGAACCTATTAAGGTTGCGGAACTCCTAGATGTCTCGACTAATGGTTGGAATACATCTGCTCTTAACAGATTTTATGATTGCAACATAGTGCATGAGATCCTTACAATCCATATCAGCCCCTCTTATACAGAGGATAAACTGATTTGCATAGATACTACTCATGGTAATTACACAGTTAAAAGTGGATATCAAGCACTTCGGCAAATAGCAGTTGGCCACATTCAACCCCAAGTTTCGGATGCTAACCATCTCCCTCAGTCAATGTGGAAAAATCTATGGAAATTGAAGATAGCCCCCAAAGTCAAATTTTTTATTTGGGCTCTCTGTCATGATGCATTACCCATGAAAGCCAACCTTTTTCATCGTCACATAACCACAAACCCGTTTTGCCCTTTTTGCCATGACAACACACCCGAAACAGCTACTCATCTATTTCTACTCTGCCCTACAACCACCTCTGTTTGGTCGGATTCGGCACGAAGCATTCCTATCCACATGCAGGCTATTCACAACATAGAAAATTGGATTGCAGCAATGCTCCTGAGTAGACAGACTTTACCTGCTTCGAATACTTTAGCATACGTTCTCCGGCACATCTGGAAGGCACGGAATCAATTCGTTTTCTACAGACAACAGATGGATCCTCGCCATGTTGTGGATACTGCTATCATAGGTGCTCGATCAACTCTGTATTCCTTCCCTCATCCTACAGACACAGCGCAACTGACAATCAACATTGGTGATTTGTGGCGACCTCCTGATGGGGCTTTTCAGCCTCACACCACTCTTGGGACAATAGCCAGTATATGCCGAGATCAGAATGGTAGATTGATCGATGGACTTACCAAAAGCATTGCTGCCTCTTCGGCTCTTCAAACAAAGTTCCAGGCTCTGCTGATCACCCTTCGCCATTTGGAAATGACCAATTGGCTTCACGATAAGTTGATCATCGAATCGGACAGCTTGATTTTGGTTGATTCTGTCAATGATCTTACCTTGCCGTCGTGGGAGGTTCGTTGCGTCTTCGAGGAAGTCACCATTCTTCTGCGAAGCTTCTCCTCTGTTAGGGTTTGCCATTGCCGACGGGCAGCCAATCGTGCAGCGGACTGGGCCGCAAAGGCCCATAGAGATGGTGCCCTATCTGAAAACTGGCACATCTCGCCTCCTTCTATGTTTTTAGATCTTTTAATTTCCGATGCATTAGCAGCAGGTTGTACTCCTCCGTTTTAATGAATGTAGTTCTTTTTCTGACCAAAAAAAAAAAAAATCATCAAATTACAAGCATTAAGATTGAGACATTCCGTATAATTGGCAAAAAAATTCTCTAAGATTTATTATAAAAAAAGAAAACGTTTCACATGGCAACTGTTTAAAATGCTTGAAATTTTAAAATAAACTGGGAAACACAAGTCCTTAAATATGGTGCTGAATAGTAGATACTCATATTTTTCTTTCCTTTTCCTTCGCGAAAGGGATTGAAAATTTATATTAGTGTAGTTTTTACGGAGCTTACAAAAACTCATTTTAGTAAAGATTGTATCTTCAATAAATCAACCAAGTCTTTGGGAATTAGAAATACAAGAGATCGTCCTTCTGGGACGTTGCAAATGCAGACCGTCGATAACATTTATGTTGTGTTAAAATGTCCCATAATAAAAGGTGGGCAACAACATGGTACGAACATCTAACAAATAGCAAAATATCGTAAAACATAAAATTACAATCAATAATAATAAGTTGCTTTTGCTTAAATACCATCTTTCTTAATCTCCACCTAACGATATAAAAGAAAATAAAATGAACTCAACTTCCACTATAAGATTTGATACAATAATCTCATCAATCCATAACGATGTTTGGCATATCTTGTGAATTTTTGGATCCTCATGCGAAGAACATGTTGGACACTTCTACCTGCAACAAGGGAAGGAATAAAAGGTAATACATCGCTCATTACAATGAAAGATAATTGAATAAGAAATCGAAGAACATAGGAAACAGCAAGATACCAACAGATATTCAATCAGCATTATCTCTAGTTGCAGGTTACTGAGGTACATCACATGGCATCTTTTCACACTGCCATGCCATGTGATCTTGACAAAAGGGATGAACTCTGATCGGATCAGTGATTTACCATAAAATAAGCAAAGCAAAAAATGCTTTCAAAAGGAATTTTCTGAAAAGTCACTGCCTGAAGAAAGGTACATTCCTATCACTTTGCTTGAATAGAGCTTTTCTTTTACTTCTGTGAATGATCAATTTGATCGGAATCATCCATATTTATAGCCTGTACATCACTCATTACCTAAATAAGAATAGTGTCGTTGACCTATGCGCTTACATAATCATGTTGGACCATATGTCAACCTAATCATGACTTTGGATTAGTTGCCCATAATGCCATGTCCAATAGTATAATGCATTTTTATTCATATCGTTCTTCCTAAATAAATGCTTTCTAAGTTAAGTGTGATATGTACGAGTAATGATTGATTCCATTTGATACTAAATTGGCATTTTATTAGCCGCGAGTTGTAAGTGCGAAGAACTCGCTCCATTCCAATTGTACAAGCAATAGGCATGAAAAGTGCCCTAGTCTTGATCTATTCTGGCAATCGCAACAGATCGCATCGTTTTCAATTTCAAAATCAAGCAAGACCAATAAGAAAGCTTATTTCACTATTGGTCGAATGTCAATTGAGGACCGGTGGACAACCCAAATTCCTCACTCGGCCGGTGACTGAGGACCATAACCTCCACTTCGATAAATTGGAACAACTATTAGAGGTAATTTACTGATTTTATCCTTTCTACTTCTACTAATATCGTTTTATTCTTTATACTAATTCCAAAGAGATTATTTCGACTTAATTATGACTCGTAAAGAGTTGGTTTAGTTGCCAATCATGCATTCCAAAAATTAAATTGACTTTCAATTTATGTCGATCTTCCTAAGTGAGTGCTTTCTAAATAAGTGGATATGCAAGTAATTACTGACTTAGTTAATATTATGCCCGCATTTGATTAGTTGTGAGAGATGTAAGTGTGAAGAAAATCACTCCATTTCAAATCAGACACATAATAGTTAAGAAAAGGGCCGTGGTTTATTATCATCAATTTTATTGTTCTCAACTCCAAAATTGCCATAAGTCTAAGGTCAATATAATGTGCCGATTCTGTCATGTCTTGAAAAATTTTTCTCCCACAAGTTTTTTTTTTTTTTTTTTGAGGAGATAAAGAGGGTTTCTCCCTTTCCCTCTTTTCTATTCTTGTAGCATTTAGTACATCGGTGCCAAAGTACTAGATAAATATTTGATAACCATAAGCGAAACATACTCTTTTAAACATTAGCAAAAGGATGCACACATGTGTGATAAAAATGGAAAGAAAAACTTACATAATTTGCTTATTTAGGGGAATAAACAAAATTCTAAATGTACCTGAGATTTATGGAGTATGATGGGACTTGTGTTGTGTGACATCCTGAATTTTAAGTTGTGCTTTCGATTATATTTGGGTTTTTCATTGACACGCCTATAGTTCTTTTCTCTGAGTTGACCACTCATGAGATAACTAGCCTATCAGGTAAAGCCGTTAATGAATTTTAACGCAATAGACTTGAGAATTCAACCAGGAATCGACTGCTCGACCGTGCTAGTCTGCAAGGGAGGCATTGTTAAAATCCATCAGAGCTCAGAGATAGGCCAATTCAACTGAGATATGTGATCAAAGTGTGGATGATCCCACCAAATTGCCAAAATTCTCATCGATTGGCACTAAACCGATTTTTCTATCGTTTTAGGTACCTATGTTCGTATTTGAAACCTTGAGATTTCCATGACAACCAAAAATTGCCAATGTGTTGAAGATGTACATTGTGACTTGAAATAAATCGATCACAGGTCAATTGCACTAAAAATTCTGGAAAGCTACCCGGTAGGCTAGGTCACGCTAAAACCGCGCCTGATTGAAATTAACCACGAATTTGAATCTAATTTCAGAAATTGAAAGTTTTGTCATGTCACGATTCATTTTAGGAACGTTGACTCATCCTCTGGAGATTTTTTTGCAAACCGAGATTTTTTGGCGAAAATTCAAAATATGGCCTTTTTTGTTTAGAAAATTCAGGGGACCGTTTTTTATCGCTTTTTTGGGTGCAAGTTGGTGCTATTGGCGAGGAAAAATGTCGATTTGATTGAGAACACCTTGGTGGAATTTAGAGGGACCAATTTAACCTCAATTGGAGATGAAATTGATTCAATTTGGGGGAAATATGTGCAAAATTCGTAGGTTCCTTAGTCCACCACTTTTGGACCACTTCATTAGCTTGCAAAGGAAGCTTGGTGGCTGCCAAAGAGCTATGGAAGACAGCCAAGGGCTGTGGGGCCTTGTCTTGGGGACAAAGGGATAAAATGGAAGAAAGTGGCCCCCTCCAAGCCCTTGTTATCCCCTTCTTCTTCAGTAGACCTTACTTTCTCCATTGTTTTTTTTTTTTTTTTTGGTAATATTACTTTCTCCATTGTTGGCCTTTGAGAGATCCAAAATTTGCAGAGAAGCTAAGCCAAGCCCCCCTGCCGTCGCACGTCTACTTGAAGCCGCCGGATCGCCGTCGCACCGCCCACGAGCCCCTGCGCGAGCCCGCACCAGTTTGCCATCCATCTCGCCTATTTCGTTGCCGTGTCGTCCTTCTCGAGCCTCCATAGGCTACGTCGAGCCCCCTAGATCGCCATCCAGCTTGCCTTCGCCACTGTGAAGCCCCGCCGTTGGCCGTCTAGCCCCGCTGCATCGTCACTGTCTGTCCTTGCTGCTCTTGGCCGCCCAAGCAGCCCTCAGCCCAACAAGCTAGTCCGTAAGCTAGCAAGGAACCGTGGGCCTCGAGGCCCATTTCGGACCGCTTCTGAGCCCCACTTGGTGTCCTCGCTTCGGAGTTTGTTGCCCGTCTCCACGTTGCCGTCACCATGGACTCATCCGATTTCAAAACTGGTGAGTTTATTCAGTAAACTCTGCTTATGGAGTTAATTATGCTTAAGAGTTGATTAATTTAAGTTAAGCTTGGATTAGGTGGTTAGTTAGAACGGATTAGCGATTTAGTTAGATCGGCTTAATTAGAGACTAGATAGATTGCATTATTTATCTAGATTGGTTCGGAAATTTTTCAGACATGTTTTTGTATCTAATTAGGCTTTTTCGGCCTAAGTTTGCATTTATGGCATTTAATTGTATTTATTTAATTAACTATTATTTTCGGGAAATTAGACCGGAATAGTCGGTGACCGAAATTTCGTGATGATTGCAATGGTGTGCTTGGTTTATTTAATTGAATACTAATTTGTGCTATTTGAGTGATAATTGTAATTTTGGGAATTTATCCAAAAATTGAGTAATTAAAATATTTAATCGGGAAATACCGGGCGTCGGTTGATAATGCCAAAAATATTCTTATGGACTATATTAAATGGAGGGATTTTTAAAAAGGGAAATATTGTATTTTGGCTTAGACTGACCGTGTACCCACACACGATTATTTTTATCGAGTATTATGAAAACGGTGAAATTGTCAGTTGATTAGAATGATATACTATATCAGCATGAGGGCCTCGACATATTAGCTTCGATGAGTAGTATACCCTAGCAGCTTCGGCGAGCATTATCAGTATACTATATCCGTCACGTCCCGATCCTCGAGCGTGTGTCAATCCCTTAATGGTCGATAAAATTTTGCAACTTCCTAGAATGAGTCGCCGAACCTTTCATTTTATTGCACATATGGAAGCAAAAAGCAAATCTCCTGACAGTAGCCATCTTGGGATAGAAAAGCAGGACATCATATTCAAAAACAAAAATGCCCAAATAGACCAATTGAGTCATATACAAAAGTCTACCATCACAAGACTTCAAAAGGTTGACTCTCAAAAGAAACTGCTCTATCTAAACTACACTTCAGATCCCCTCATCTCGGCTCCAAGGCTTCCACCCTACGGTCCTGAAAAATGAAGTCCACGACAGAGTGAAATATAAATTTTAGCGAGTTCACGCTCTAAACCCCGATTAGGAGGGTAATACGCTTGAGACTTCTTAATCACCTAATCACACAATCACAAAGGCTTACCTTGGTCTCAATTCCTTCCTGCAGGTCAGCACAGTTTATATCACAATCATATGTATATAGCAAATTCATACACCAATTTGGAACGTCCAAACCAATCATTACTCACATGAGCAAGAATCACAATTTAATCATTGTTCACACGAGCAAGAATTACCGATACACATCAAAGCAAGAATAATAATGAAATCATTGTTCACACGAGCAAAAACTACCAATACATATCAAAGCAAGAATTATAATTAAATCACTGCTCCCACGAGCAAGAATTATCGACACACATCGATCTATCAATTCAACTCAACCTGCGTTTCTATTAATTAACTATCACTACTTACATGAGCAGTTTTATTCGACACACGCCAGGAAAGAATAAAAATTACCAATACACGCCAGGGTTAGGTAATATCTACCGATACACATCGGGGTTAGGTAATATCCACCAACACACGTTGGGGTTAAATAATATCCACCAACACATGTCGAGGTTAGGTAATATCCACCGACACACGCCAAGGTTAGGTAATATCCACCGACACACATTGAGAAAGACTAATAACTATTAATGTCTACCAACACACACTGGGGACAGGTTCTCTTAACTATTAACGTCTACCAACACACGCTGGGAACAGATTCTCTTAACTATTAACGTTCACCAACACACCCTCGGGACGGATTCTCTTAATTTTGACACAATCATCAAGCATAATCTCTTGGCATGTCACAACCCAACCATAAATCGTCAATTATGCATTTTCCAGCAATCAAAGCCTTAAGAACCATCACAAAATAATAACTGACCCTAACCGGCAAAATAGGCCCACTCACACGTCTCCAAGTTTAAATCCAGAAACCAAATCAAACGAGTTCAAAAATTTTCAAATTTGAATATGTTGTAATAGACACATAAAAGAACATTTTTTATGAAGATACCTTAACCCAAATCCTTCTAGATTCGGCCTAGTAAATCGCTCAATCCAGCATCAAAAACTGGGTCTATTTCCAGAAAGTCTGTTTTCCGGAATCGCCTTTGGTTCAAGGTCCAAAACATGTCTGCTTGAAAATGATGGAGCCAATATTTTCTTCTTTTAAATCTCTAAAAATCTTGACAAAAACATATGTTGTAGCTGATGATATCTAAAACATTTCTCAAGAAGACATCAACCTAAAATTCATAACTCATTTCGATCCACAAAAAATGGCAAATGACGAGTCTAGAAACCAAAACTGCAGGAACTTCACCGGATTCGACTAATCCATCATCAATTGTATAAATTTAAGTAATTAACTTACACTAATCCATTCTAAGGCCAATCTAACCATCTTAACTGATCACTAATTCATACTTAAGCTAACTTAAATAATCCCTAAGCATAATTAACCTACTAAGTAAGGTTTAGTGAGCAAACTCACTTGTTCGGCGAGCCGGTTGGTTCAAATCGACGAGAACGCAACAGGGAACAACTTCCTTCAAAACGGGCCTAAGTTTCGAGGCTCGGAACCCCCTCAAAATGGGTTCGAAGCACCGCTGAAAACCCTCTCCATTTGTTGCTACAAATGACTGAAATAGAGGGTAACAAGGCTGGTTAAAGGCGGGAATTGATCGGGAAAGGTAAAAATGGCCAAACCGGGCCTTGACAGGGACTCGCAGAGGTTGGAGGCAGGCCAAACGACTCTGACACGGGTTGGGATAGCTTCTGGGATGCATGGACAGAGGTGGACGATGGGCTGGGATGCACGGACAGGTAGCACGAGCGGGCGTGCGGTGCTCGGACGGCCAAGGAGGCTGCTCGGCTAGCTTGCTGGCTGTGTCTTTTGGTTTTCCAAGCTTTCTTTCATTCAACAACAATGGAGAAAGCCCCAAAATAAGGAAGAACAAGGCTGCTAAAGAGAAGGAAACAAGATGGGGTTGGAAGGGGCCATTTGGCTCACATTTTCCTCTCATTTGTTCCCTTGACTCAACCACAGCCAAGGCTGTCTTCCATGGCTCATATTCAGCCACCAAGGCTCTTCCTATAACATTTGAAATTGTCCAAAATGGGCTAGGTAAGGGGGCATACGAATTTGCTTAGGATTTCCTCCAATTGGACAATCATTCATGCATAAATCAATCCAATTTGGCCTCAATAAATCCCATTATCAAGTCAATACTCAAATTGGTATTTTTCCTCACCAATTGAACCATCTTGCATCCTAAATGCGCGATTAAAAACGGTCCTTGAAATTTTCTGGACAAAAACGACTCTACCTCGACTTTTTCCCAAAAAGTTGCGGTTTGCAGAAAATCTTCGGAGACTGAGTTGATATTCCTAAAATGACTTGTGACATGACAAAACTTTAAAATTTTGAAATCGAATTCAAATTCATAGTTAATTTCAATCTAGTGCGATTTTAGTGTGACATAGACTACTTGGTAGCTTTTAGAAATTTTTAGTGCAAATGACCCATAGTCGATTTTCTTCGAGCCACAATAAACCTCTTTGACACATTGGCGACTCTTAGTTGTCGTGAAAATCTCGAGATTTCAAATATGGACACATGATTCTAAAACGATAGAAAAATCAATCTAGTGTCGATTGACGAGAATTTTGCAATTTAATGGGATCACCCACATTTAACCACATATCTCAATAGAACCGACCTATCTCTAATTTATAATCGAGCTTACTATGCCGAAATGATCTCTGTAGATGAGCATGGTGGAGTAGCCGATTCTTAGTCGAATCCTTAAGTCTATTGCATTAAAATCTCTTAATGACTTCCCCAAATAGTCTAGTTATCTCACGAGTGGCCATTTTAGAGAAAAACATTATAGGCGCGTCAATGAAAGGCCCAACTTATCCAATCGAAATTAGAACTTGAAAATTCGGGATGTCACAATATCAACCTGAGGGTCTTGATATATTAGCTTCGGTGAGCAGTATACTCTAGCAATTTCGGTGAGCATTATAGATATCTATCAACTTTAGTGAGCTATATTATCTATCATCTTCGGTGAGCTATATTATCTAGCAGTTTCGGTGAGCACTATAGATATCTATCAGCTTCGGCGAGCACCTATTATATGTCAGCTTCGATGAGCAATATAGATATATATCAGCTTCGGTGAGCATTATTATATATCATCAGCTTTGGTGAGTTATACCATCTATTTTCAGTTAAGGTGAGCGGTGTTTGAATTGATCAAATTGCATAGATGGTATGGATGATATTTAATCGAATGGATCGATTGATCGATGATTGGATTTGAATTGAAATGATTGGTTGAATGTTTGAATCGTACTGACTTGCAGGAAGGAACTGAGGCAAATGTAAGTCCTCTATCTCGTGCGTGTTTAGGTAGCCTTTAGTCGTATTTCTTTCCTAGTTAGAGGTTAGGGGGTGGATTTGTTAAGACATTGTCTCACCCCGTCGTGAACTAATATTTTCAGGTCCTTATTTGGCGAATCCTCTAGAACATCATGGTCATCCCATGAGGGTCACCGAGCGAGTTTATAACTATCATGATCTCGGAAGTTTTTGGGTCTATGAACTTGTAGTGACCACTGTCTGGATCGAAGAGCGTTCACATTATGTGTTCCCTCATCGATACAAAGCTTGGTTCCGGACCCAATGGTTTTCGGGTGGAACCTCTCAAATGTTTCGAAATCCCCACCAAGATAATTGATGCCTCTCTAGGGGAAAGCGCTGTGGACTCTCCAAATGGTGTGGTGGAGGACTCGACGCACCCAGCGCCTGTGAAGACTAAAGAGTCGGTGAATGAGTCCGATTAGCTGGTCATAGGATAGCTTTATTTTGAGGACTGACCTTTTGTAGACTTGTGAATACAAATTGGTATTGTAAATGATCTATTCTGCTGTGTATAAAGGTTTCTTGTGGTTTTCAAAATTGTGGTCCTGCTTTTCTATCCCATCTTTGTGTTGTATGAGGATTTATTTATTTGCTTCCACACGCGCATTAAAATGAATGGGTCGGCAACGTGTTTTGGGATGTCGCAATTAAATCGACCACCGAAGAATGGGCACGTGCTCGAGAATCGGAGTGTGGCATCTCCGCCCGGAGTGGTATCAGAGTTAGTCGATAGTCGGAGTAATAAGGTACTATAAGTTTATGAAATAGTTAATAGGAAAGGCTTTTATTTCATGCTGGTGCATGTCTATGATAGTTGTTTAGCATAATTGTGTGTTTAAGATCGCTTAGCTTCTAATTCTGTGTAGAATTGGGAAGCAGGTTTCTTTAAAGATCCTGCAAAATAAGTGATCAGGAGCAAATGACTCCTAGAAGGCATACCATCAGACCTGTTACTCAGGATAGGACGCCAACGAGGGTCAATGCCTGAGGAGGTCTATCTTTGTTGACATGATTCTTGTCTCCTCTTTATAATGATAGCACTACTAGCACTTAACCGATTCAAGATATCATTTTGGAATCTTGCCACAATAGCATGTACACGAAAGTGCCATGAACCTCATTTCATCTAGGATTAGAAATCTCTACGTGCATGCACATACTTTCAATATATCCCTTTGGAATCATAGTTAATAATATGGACCAACTCTCGATAGTAGACTACCATACAATTTGATTCTAATCAATTTAGTTCAAATTTATACTATATGTATGCATCGGGTGAATATGTAAAAATATTCAATAAAAAACATATCAATTGATCCACCACTGAGTCTACCCATTTCTAAAAAAAAAAAGAACTCTATTTTTCTTTCATCACATTGTGTGTTTTCATCGATAGATACATCTGTTCTTTGATGCATGCATTTTGATTTTCAAGCCATATCAAGTTTGTTTTCTTGATTAATAACTTAATCCATTGTATACATAAGAACACAACGCAAATGAGAAAGCCTCTTTAACCTTTTGATTCTTTCTCGTTGGGAAAATTGTCTATCTTATATTACATGCAGTACCTTTCATTAGAACGAGTGGGGAATTGAAGTTAAGGCATAATTGCTCGTTTGACTTTGTAAAACTAGCTCTTATGGAGATAAGGCTTGCCATCAAACTGCCAAAATACTCAAGCCTCTGTTGACATCAAGCATTGTCCTTGACAATGTCCTTGACTTTGCAACTCGCGGAATCTTTGAAATTGTGGATTTATGTGTTCGACATTTTCTAGAGTTGATGTGGGATAACAATTTCGCAAAAAGAAAAAAAAAATGATAAAAGTACTTGTGAAGGGATGGCATGTTGAGTTGTTTAGACTAGTGAACGCACACAACCGCATTGGACATTCACTGATAATATCTCTACCGACATAGACGTAATGGAGGCTGTGACCAAATTTTAATCAACATGTGTATCATCTGATGTTTCTGGAGTAGCTTTTCTTATGCAGAGGGAACTTGAGTGGTTTCAAATTAGTTCTCTTCATATGTTTGCCTCCCTTTTGTGCTTTTTAATTGACATTTACATTGATAGGCATCCTTTATGTTTTTGAAAGTAGTGGAAGCTGGTAGCTTTCCTTCTTTTAAATGGCTGAAATTTCTAGATAACAAACTAACATACTGGGAAGTTATTGTAAAACAATGCAAAGAGTTGCTCGATGAGGCAAGGCAATGGTTGAAGGATACATCATCTTGTAGCCTCATTGCAACTCTCCTCATTATGGTAGCTTTCGCTATGGCTTTTATAGTACCTGGAGGCAACAATGGTAGTATGGGGATCCTAGTATTCCTTGAGAAGGGCTTGGTCATGGTATTTGTGGTTGTAGACGCTCTCACTCTCTTCTCCTTTGTCATCTTGGCTATCCTAACTTCAAGCTACACAATTGAAGATTTCCTTCTCTCAATACCGAGACAAATGACAATGGGCCTCACTTTTCTCTTCCTCTCTTTTGCCTTTATGCAATGGCGTTCAGATATGCTCTTATGATTGTCTTGAGTGAACAATTGAAGTGGATTCATATCCCAATTACTTTGTTGGCTATCTTCCTCATTGTATTGTTCACAATCCTATAACTTCCCTTGTCTATTAAATGGTCGAATCCACCTATTGCCTTGTCCCTACCATCCCCTAAAGCTTTGGAAGCGATCTTTATTAATATGAGACAAGGATATCTGTGGTGTGATCTTTGTTGTACTTGTTACTGCGTGTGAAATGTTTTAAAACACTGGAAGTGTGACATTACCCATACTCAAAAGTATAAGTTATGCTGCCAAGTGCACTCCTTGTCTTAGTGTTTTATTTGCACACTTCATTGCACATTCTTGTATTAAGGTGAACACAATTTTTCCAATAATTGGCAACATAACCATTGATATTTCAATGGGGTTCATCCATTCAAACAAGGCAATCATCCACACAAATTCTCCATATTGCATAAGATTTGTCATGCTAGAAAGTCTTGCCAGGATTTCCTTCACATGCAGAGGAAAAGCTTATGTCATTGCCATTAGTTCCCCATCTTTTTGTTTGAGATTTTGCAGCTTCGTCTTTGTATCTCACATCAGGGAATAAGTGTCTGTCCCTGGTAGCAGATGACTCAATGGCCACCATCACAGCATGTCGCAACAGGTGCCAAAATGAAGAGCTCCTGCCAGTCTATTTGTGACATCCTAGATTTTCGATTCTGCTTTCAATTGAATAAATCGGGCATGTCATCGACGTGCCTATAGTACTATTTTCAGAACCGATCTCTCGTGAGATAACTAAACTACCTATGGAAGCCATTAAAGATTTTAAGGCAAATAGACTTGAGGATTCGACTAGAAATCGGCTGCTCAACCGTGCTTATCTGTCGAGATCATTACGGCACGGCTAAAAATCAATTAAAGATCAGAGATGGGTCGGTTTGACTAAGATGTGTGGTTAAACGTGGGTGATCCCACTAAATTACAAAATTTTCATCGATCGGTACTAGTTTGATTTTTCTATCGTTTTTGTACCATGTGTCCGTATTTGAAATCTCAAGATTTTCACAACAACCGAGAGTCGCTAATGTGTTGAAGGGGTTCATTATGGCTTGAAGAAAATCGACTACGAGTCATTTGCACTAAAAAGTTCTGAAAGCTACTTAGTAGCCTAGATCATGCTAAAAATGCGCCAGATTGAAATTAACTGCGAATTTGAATCCGATTTCAGAAATTCAAAGTTCTGTCATGTTACAGGTCATATGAGGAATGTCGACTCAATCTTAGAAGATTTTTCTACAAACTAAGACTTTTTGGGAAAAAGTCATCCTAAGTCCGTTTTTGTCTAGAAAAAGTCAGGGACCGTTTTTGATCGCACAATTGGGAAGCAAGTGGGATCAATTGATGAGAAAAAATACAAATTTGATCATTGATGTGCTAATTGAATTTATGAGGGCCAAATTGGATTGAATCAAGAGAGGATTGGGGTCCAATTGAGGGAGAAATGTGTGAATTTTGTAACCCCCAACCACCTAAGGCTTTTGGACTACTTCAAATGTTGTAATTAAAGCCTTGGTAGCTTATTTGAGGCCAAGGGACTAGCTGTGGAGGAGGAAAGGTCAAGGGGACCAAATTGGATGAGATTGAAGCATGTTAGGCCCCTTGTCCTCTTATCCCTTCTTCTCCCCCTCAAGCTGGCTAGCCACACCCATTCCCCTCATCCTTGTTGTTGTTCGAGCACCTGCAGCCACAAAAGAAGCCAGCAGCCCGCCAAGGACCGTCGCACACTGCCACTGAAGCCGCTAGATCACTTACGTGTGCTAGTCGCGCCCCTACCTACATGCGTGCCCCAGACCGTTGTCCTCCCTTGTTGTTGCATCCAGTCGGTCCCTCAAGCCGTTCCCTCCACCTTCGCAAGAAGCTTCCGTCATCTGAGCAACCACCAACTGCCGGAATTGCCCACCCGAGCTCCTGCAGCCTTACGACCTCACCTCTGCCGGTTTTCGCTTCGGCCAAGTCTCGGTTCCATCGTTCTCAACACCAAACATAAGCAAAGTGCAGTGGGTTTCCAACTTTGTTTTGGCTCATTTTGCGGTCGTTCCGAACCTTGAAAGCTAGGCCCACTTTGGACTTTTCCGTCCCCCACGACGTTCCCGTCGATTTGAACCGATCGGATTGCGAAACAAGTGAGTTTAACTCACTAATCCCCACTTAGTAGGTTAATTATGCTTAGGGGTTGATTAGTTTAGGCTAAGATGGATTAGGTGGCTATATTAGATTAGATTAGTGAATTTAATTAATTACCGATACATGTTAGGTGGATAGTTAGTGCAATTAGAGCCTAGACAAGTTCTAGTATTTAACTAGAGTGGTTCGGAAATTTTCCGGGCTTGTCTCGGCTTCCAATTAGGCTTTATCGGGCCTATTTATTGTATTTATTTAATAATTTCCGTAATTATTTAATTATTTATTTATTTTCCAGAAATTCAACCGAGATGGTCGATAACCGGAATTTCATGCTAATTGCTTTGTGGTGCTATATGTTTATTTATTTGAGTACCGGATTCTAGAAATTGAGTGAAATTGGTGATTATAGAGATTTATCCCAAAAAGTAGATAATGCAGGTATAAATCTAGAAAATTGCTAGGTGGAGCCATGATTACTACCAAATCTAAAAAATTGTTAAGTGGGGCCATGATTACCACCAAATCTATAAAATTGCTAGGTGGGGCTGTAATTACCACCAAATCTAGAAAATTGCCAAGTGGGGCTGTGATTATCACCAAATCTAAATTATGCCAGTAGAATCGTGAATACCACTTAATCTAGGTCGTGCCTGTTGGGTCGTGGCTAAGAGTTGAGAATGAATAATCGAAATGATCGTGTGATGGTCTCGATGACATTTAATCGACCGAGTCGATTGATCGATGGTTCAATCTGATTTGATTGGATGTTATGATTGTCGGTATTTATTTAATTGAACTAACTTGCAGGAAGGAACTAAGGTCAATGTAAGTCCTTTGATGCCTGTTTGTGCTTAGGTAACCCTTATGGCATATTTTTTTCCTAATCGGGTTTTAGGGGGTAGAACTCGCTGAGACGTCATCTCACCCCGTTGTGGGATAAATATTTCAAACTCGTAGATGGCAGCCCCACCTAATCATTTTGGCCAACATAAGAAGTTCACTGAACAGAGCCATCAGATCCCGATACATGGACACCTTGAGGGTTTTGAATGTGTACTGGTGAAATCCATTGTCTGGATTGATGCAGGGTTACCCAAAAAGATACCTCATCAATACCGATCATGGTATCACCATTATCATAATGGCAAAAAAGTGGGCCCTGTACTAGAATATGATATACCTCTATACGTGATGGAGGTTGCTTTTGGAAATGGTATGACAGACCTTAAGGATGGTGCAGTGGTGGATGCAAAGGACCCCTACTTGGATGATCCAGACTCTCCCGTATACTTAGCAATAGGCTCCAGCTGGAGTCTGGAAGAAGGAGAAATCGAAGAGGACGAGGATGAGTGACTCGTAGTGGTTTAGAACTTCCACCCCTGTTTGTGAACCTTATGTATTGGGTTATACAAAGTTTGGCTTAGCTTGTGTTATATATATGTGTGTGTGTGTGTGTGTGTGTGTGTGTTGGTTTGGATTGAAAAATGTTAGCCCTGCTTTCCTATCCCATTGTTTTATTGTCTGGGAATTTATATCTGCTTCCGTATGCATATATTAAAATGAATGGGTAGGCGATGTGTCCTGGAACATCGCTATTATAACGACCAAGCCGGGATGAACACGGGCTTGTAGGATCAGGACGTGACACTGTTCATCCACCCACCATTGTGGATGTAGACAAGAAATGGATGTCTCAACTTGCTCTGACCCACCTGAAGAATAGCGTTAAAGACATGATTCATGTTTTATCCATCCAGTCATTTCAGCACAAGATTTGGTGGAACTACTACATTCAGCACCAACTTCTGTTTGTGGAGTTTGCCAATAGCAAACTTCATCACATGCCCTTGCAATCACTTGATTAGATAGAGGATCTACAATTGCTGCAGCATTGACCACCCGTAGACAAGAGAAGGGTGTAACAAAAGCAAAATTTGTGCAATTTCCACAACATAAGAGGTTCCCACAACAGCATAAAACAAAATTGGACGGACAATTAGGGAGCAAGATGAAGCACTACATTTCCTTCCAAAACCTCTATTTTACTACGTCTATGCATGAACATTTCAAGGGATAAATGTCTAAAGGACCTAGCCTTCAAAATGATCGAATTGTTCTCCACTACAATAAAACAGTTTTCTTCTCGTTTTTTGGTTCCAAAGTCAATAAATGTGACACATCAAAACTTCACATTCCTATCAAGTTAATTGCAACAAGTAAATCTCACTTCTTGTTGCCAAACCCAAAATGATTCTTGAAAGCTAATGCGAGCAATGGTGAGTCCTCTATGGCTTGACGGGAAGATTGCTGAAAGTGCAAACACTGGAGCAGTTAGAAATGATAGTTGTCGAACGTGTACTTGGATGTGCTTTACTTGACATAATACTGATTCAAAGAAAAATAAAAAGTGGCACCAAAGGAAGGCCTTAGAGCATGCCAAATTGTCTCACAAAATGTCAAAGCAGTATAACGCTCAGAAAGAAATGATTGCCATGTATAAGAGAATTTCTTTTCTTTTTTTATTTGGCAAGATGGGGAGGCCAGGTTGGTACTCATATTCAAGAACTCTGAGATCTTGACTAGTCAGAGATATAATTAGCTGCGAACTTGATGAAATCACTCAAAGTTACATTCATTAATCACAAGTCAAGGGCATACCCCAACACTTACCATATTACCATGAGATTTCGCCAATTCCAGAGCATACTTCATAAAACTTACAACTGATTGTGAGTCTTCATCACTAAACCCAGTTATGCCACTGATATTGCTGCTCTGTGGAATATCAGAAGTTAAGAGAACAAATCAGTAATGACATAGGGTATGTATAAATGCACATTATAAACATGCATATAGAGTAACAGATAATTCCTTGTGATCATTGACAAGAAGTAAAATTAGGAAATGCTAAAATAAAGGCCAAAGATTTGCACAAACTCCATTGAATTGAGTCACGCAAAGAGGTGGAGCTTACATTTGATTGCAAAAGGTGGGAGAGGAGAATGATAAGATTTAAACCCGGCCTAGTGACTTAGAAAGAGTGTTTTCCAATTAACTAGGCAACTCCTGGTCTCTACAGCCAAGATTCATTAGCAGCCATTATGCATGATGGAGATGGCTTGATTAGTTATTCCTTGAAAGTAACTTCTCTGGTTTATATATAACCCCAAACTCCTCTCAGTCCAGATGCAATCAAAACTAACATAACTCAGCAGAACGAAGTAAAATCAATCACATCCTAAATTTCTAAAAACAAAGCTTATCAAATTTGAGATGGCCACTTAAACTGCAACTCTTTGGTTTTTAGACTCCAACTTCCAAGTTATCTGCTTGGAAATTCTGAAGGAAGAAAAAAGTATAAAATGAACACCCAATGCTGCCCAAGAGAATATCAAAATCCATAAGAAAGTTATCCTGGAAAAACCACCTTAACCTGCTCCTTTAATTGAGACAACATTAGAATCAGAGACATCTGCACAGCCGATGCAAATACCCTAAACCAGCAAAAATTTCCTAAAACATGATGGCAATATGTTGATCTTAAGACATGAACATGCACTACCATTACTGAAGAGAATATTTAAAAGAGACGTACTAGGTTTGCTGGATGGTATGAGGTGGGCCATAGCTTGCACTGTTCTACCCACTCTTCCTTTGACGATGCAGCATATTTGCAGACCTATTGCAAATTAGCACGAATAAGCACAAAGAACAAAATCCCACTTTGCCATCACATGATGAAGTGAAACAACGCCATTTTTAGGTTACATGTTACAGAGTTCTTATGTAGCATATCTTCTTATGCTTATATTTGAATTACAAATATAAACTGATTAAGATAAGCATGATATACAGAAGATAAAGCTTTAGAATTCTATTAACAACTAATAGACTTTCCTAATATCAAATCATCTGTGCACTTTGAAAGATTTGAGAAGGATACATTCCACCTAACATTAGATAGGATATAGCTTCTTTTAATGCCACAATGAACTTAAAAAGACAAGTTACATGATGAAAAAGAAAAATGATAAAAAATTCAAGAGATGGAAACTTCGTTCAAATTCAGGGTTTGAAAAGCCAAATTGATCTATATATACAGTGACATCCTATCCAGCTCCAAAGTGCTATGTTACAGAACCTAATGACATTGACAATACAGATGTTTGCTGTTGCTTCATTATTATCAACCAGTCAAGATGTTCCAACTACTTGTTCCCTTGAAAGTGCAGTTCACTGGATGTGCGGACATAATAGAGCAAACAATATTAGTGTACAACAACCAATACCAAGAAGCCCTCTTTGGCATAAATAGCCTATGAAGCACTGAAAAAGAAAAAACTACAAAGACCAAAAGAGTTCCCAAGCGAAGCCCATAGTGGTCCACTTAGGTCATAAACACAACTTTACCTCCTAAAGCAGAAGAAAGGAGATCATCGCAAAAGAACTCCTTTCAGCTAGGAAAAAAAAAAGGAGGGAGAATTTGTGAAATAAAATTTTCTAGAACTTGGAAAAAGGGAGAAGAGAAAAGGCATCAACAGATGTCAAATATACTAGTGGTTCATTGTCAAATGTGCTAGTGGTCCATGATAGGGTAAGATGCTCCGTGAGTAAACATCATTACTCACGGATACCATAACTTGTCAAAAATGTATATGGTTCTCTCTACAAGTTATTGAAAATAATGTAAAACATGGGAAAATCAACATGAAATGCCGACAAGAAAACAACCCACTTTTGCCACAAAAGGACTCAACTAATAAGAACTAATTACATCCTTCATGTCACATGGAATTCCATCAAAATCACCATTTTTGGGAGCCAGACTTAAGATCACTGATAGCTGAATTTTTCCTGTCAAAACCATTACAACAACCAGACAGTTCAAGAAATACATAAAAAAAAATGAGTTAAAGAAGTGCTGAAAAGCTGGGTAGGTCAAAGATGATTTGTTGATGAAAAAAATACAAACACCTATCCCGGGTTTCCATCAAATCAACCTTGCATAGGAAATAATTAGAAGATTCTTCGAGAAAATTACCAGTTCATCCTCAAATGCAAATTATCGTACATTAAGCGGGCCACTGTTTTCATTTGCTTTCTTTTTTACTCAATTTTCTGTTCTTTCAATCCTATTTACTTCCTGCTAATATTCCTTTTCTGCACATGATGTGCACATAAGAGGTATTGTAATCCTATTCAATCAATTTTCATGACTGATGAGGAAAAACAACAAACTGAGCACTTAAATGAACAAGCAATACAGGTTGTTTTTATAATTGTTCATTAGGTTTTTCAATGCCTTGCATAGCTAATACATACTATAAAAGAAAGCTAAAGACCAGAAACCAATGGTAGCATGTGAGTTTCATCAGATAACATTCTTCCTGAATCAGGCATTTTGTATTCATAATAGTCCCTCAAAAGAATTTCCAGCAGTAGAAGAAGAAAATTCAGGATATGCATGCAAAATGGAGGAGGCAAGAAGCACCTCTCGTTCACCCCACAACGTAAGAAAACCATCCACAAAAACCACTGCTTCATCAGTCGAGTGGGGCTTAGGACTAAGTGTCTTGCTGAGCAATTACACTGATGATGTGAATATGACTCTAAATATCTAATGCTGATTGATTTGTTATACTCAATGACTTACGGTGCTTCCAATGCATACAAAGCTTTCTCATAACTTTGGGGCTTAAAAGTTCAGATATAATTTCTTCAACCCAATGACAATTGCCATGCATGAGGTAAGAGGATTCTATTCCCTCTTTTCTGTTACTAAAAGAGCAGTAAATACACAGGACTGATGTCTAATCAAGAACTACACACGTGAGGATAAATGACAGACATTTAATTCTTTGCATGAAATTGTACCCGTTGAATGACCCTCGCATGATGACAACAACATTGGAATGGTTTTTTTAGTACTTTTAAAGGGTAACCCATAAACAAAAGGCGATAGAAAGACCTAGTTAAGCAACTACTTTTACGTTCAGTTAATGAGTAAAGCTTCGCCTTTTGATTTCACAAATCTTCGAATTCCATAATGACACGCACAGCAAAAATTGTTCCTAAATTTCAAAGATGCAAAAAACAACGGTGTTCAAATATCAACATCATTAAGTGACCAATCACACCAGTGACAACCATAACACCGATATGCTTATGAACAAAGAATGCACCTCCTTCGAGACACTTCTTCTTCATCCGCTTCACGTGGTGGAGGTCCTCCAATGGCGCAATTTGACTCAAACGCCTAACCAATAACCAAACAATGGATTCCCAAAAGATTTGAGCGGAAAATCAAACCATATACGAAACAGCAATTTCTGAGCAGCGCAGAACGAGCTTTAACACATAAATCCAAAGTAAGACACTGAGACTGACCTCATGATAGCGTTCGTGAGCTTCGTCCATGAAGAATATACCTGTGAGTTGCTGATCGGGCGAAATCGGCGGCCTGCCCGGAACGTGGACGATTCGCCACGCATCGTTGTTCTCGCTGCTCATCGCTCTTCGCAGCTATCTCCGGTCGCCAGGAGCACGAAAAGCGGCGGGAAACCGCCGCGAAGCTCGCCGGCGGATGAAAGTGGAAGAAGCGGCAACCTTCTCGACGGAGAGAGAAAGAGAGAACTCGTGCCTGATTGTGGGCCTGAACCGGCCCATTCACTTTCGAGCCCGCCCATTCGCTGTTACAGTGGCTTTTTTTTTCCTTTCTTAATTGATTTTCTTTGAAAGATATTTCTTGTAATTTTCTTTTATAGTTATTAAATAGTACAGCATTTATCATATTCTTAACATTCGCCATCAGGGGTTAATCACATGCTGAAAAGATAAAAACCCTGGAAAAGGTAAATAGATTACTCAAAAGATCAAAAACCTCGAATGCATGAGCAAGCGGAGGCGAATCCCTACTTATCGTCCGATGAAATAGGGGTCCTACAAATTTGTCTCCTGGGTATGACTTCTCAAACAAATCTGATCATGCAGCGACAACGAATTGCTACGATGCAGATCTAATATGCGTGATGAGTTGATATTTTTGTTTCTTTTCTTCCTTTACTTCATGACAACAACGACGACAGTGATAAATTAGGAGTTTGTATGAAGATGATCAATGTATGTTATAAACTATAATAGATAACTTAGATTGATGCATATAATGCAACACCAATTAACTTTTTTGGGTTTTCTTGTTTACAAAATAAACTCAACTTAGATATAACTGAATTGCATGTTCCATTTATGTGTATCCTAATCTAATGCGAACTAACATTAAGTCCGAAATATTGTGTATACCATGCTATAATAGATTGAATGCAATTCTTGTGCAATGTTAGAATTCTAAAACAAATGACATGATATGAACATTATGACCTGAGGTAGAATTAAACACGGACTAACACTATGATGCAAACTATATGAAACGCTATTTCTTATTTATGAAAGAAAACCATTGAATTCCAAGACCATAAGTATGATCTAATTAGTCTTCCCATTAAATTATTTAAATGATTAATAATTTAATGATGTGACACTAACCCTTTTTCTTTTTGTAATCATTTTTCACGTTAATTGAAATACATGAACATGAATAGTGCATGGGATGTGATAATTGATTAATGCTATCTATATTGAATAGAGGTAATTGGTTCCCAATTTGATATGATCTCATCCAAAAATTAGGAACCGGACCAAAAGGACCAGTTTCCATTTTTTTGGGATCGTAGACTAGACTGATTGATCTTGAAACCAGGAATCGGGACCAGACCCGGTCATGGTCCGGTTCGGTATGGTGGATAGGCGACACCATGAGAGAGAAAGTCGTCAATGTCAAGCGAGGCGTGAGGCCATGAGAGGACGTCAAGCAACGCAGAAGGCGAGGCCATGAGAGGGAAAGGAGGCCTAAGGCGAGGTCGCGAGAGGACATCGAGCAATGGGGGAGGTGAGGTTACGAAAGTCTAGCGACTAGCTCGGATCAAGGTGTGAGGTGAGGCTACACCTACAAGAGGGAAACTGGGAAAGGGTTGATTTTGCATGGTTAGGGTTAGCAAAAGAAAAGTGGAAGGGAAAGAAATGGGGAAAGTAATGGCAAAATGGGAAAGAGATTGGAGAGTAATTGGCCTAATGGTAAAATGATCATTTAGAAATTTTTAAAAATAAATAAATAATATACATGAATGGTTGGTCCAATCCTATCGGTTCAGTTGATCCAGTTCTCACCTAGGATCACCCAGAACTAACCGGTCCGGTCTGGTCCAATCTAGTCCCTACTCGAACTTGTGGTAAAAATATACTTATTTATATCATCACTTGATTAAGACTTCCCTACGGATTAATGAGAAGTAGAAGTGTTTAACCATGCCTATGCCTATTCCTCGCCATGCTTATAAATTAAGTGAGCTTTTAGCGTATTAAAAAAAAAGTGGAAGATTTGTAAATATGTTTCTTTTACGTTACTCCTAGTGCGAAAATATTAAAGTGACAATCATTGTTTTTTTTTTTTTTTTGGTGGCAATTTTAAACAAATTAAAATTTAAAAACTTAAATTAATCACACCAAAGGATCTTTTAAATATGTGTTTACCAAACAACATTCTCCCAAAGTTACTTCCCAAGCTATATTTCAATTACAATTTACCAAACAATCTTTGCATTTCACCAAATTTCTTTAAACTAAGGTCTTTGTATTTTCCTAAAGACTTTCCCTAAAAGTCAAACCAAACGTAGCCTTAGTTTCCTAGAATTCTTTGATCTCAAGTTATGGGTGGGTTTGGAGAAAAGGCGATTCAGGTTTTCAACGGGATGATCATCGGTCGAATCTCACGGAGTCCTATATCCTTCGTTAGTGTTTTAGGAGCCTGCAGCCATGCAGGGCTTGCCGAGGATGGGAAGATGTTGTTCGACTCGATGGTAAGGGAACATAGGATTTCTCTAGTGTGGAGCATTATGCTTGCATGGTGGATCTTCTTGGCAAGGCAAATAGATTAGATAAAGCAGCCTAAATTATAGAAGAGATACGGATTAAACCAGGTCCTAAAGATTAGGGATCGCTCCTTGGATCGTGCAGGATTCATTGCAATGTTGAGCTTCAAGAAAGAGCGAGCACAAGGTTTTCGACCTCAAACCCACAAATGCTGGGAATTATGTTCTAGCCGATATCTAAACGGGGGCCAAGATGGGGGGTCAGGTGAGAAGAGTGAAGAAACTTTAGAAGGTTGGAGAGCGCAAAAGGTCCCCGGTTGCAGTTGGATTGAAGTCAAAAGGAGCATATATCCCTTTGCTTCAGTCGATGAATTGAATTCACAGATTGAGCAGCTTCCTGCCTTACTGCTGAAGTTGTCAATGGAGCTGAAGGGAGATGGCTACGTGCCACAAACCGGAAATGTGCATCACGATTTTGACGTAAGAAGGAACGCATTTTGTTGGGGCATAGTGAAAAACTACCCGTGGCCTTTAGACTCATCAACAGCACTAAGGGGGAGACGATTCGGATTATCAAGAACTTAAGGTCACGCGAAGACTGGCACTCTAACGAAACTCATTTCCCAGTATACAAAAAAAGAGATCCTTGTCCAGGATGTGAATCATTTTCACCATTTCAAAGATGGGGTGTGCTCATGCCGAGATTATTGTTAGGCTGCTAGCACGATTCATTTTACTAACTCTAGAACACCGCTGAAACAATATCATGATCGGGCTATAAATGAAGGAATGAAGGCATCTGGATCTTACATTCGACAAGAAGTTAAATCTGCCCCTTCCATCGTGATTTACATAGAGGGTTGTCTGAGAACATGGAGAGAGTGACTTAATGTACTGTTTGAAACACACTTTACTTGTATAGTTTTTCTGTACTCAAGATCACAATGGCGTTTGAATCGTTTTCCATTTTGTATCTTACAGCGACTGCGATTGATGAATGAATGTTGGTTAGATGCAGTTTCTCGGTTTACTCTCTATACGTACTTGACGTTCCCAAGTTGCAAATAAACTCTACACGACGACATAGCAGCACCAATCTAGTCAGCATCCTCATTCCTTCTGGCTTAGCAGAGTTCGTTTGGCAGAAGTCGTGAACGTCTTCCCACCATCACTAATGCTTTGACAATTTGGGAATGAAAATGGAAGTCGAAATCAATGACTATGGCTAATGGCGGCAAATGGCAACTGAAATCCAGCGTCGTCACGTACAATCCAGAAACAAGTAAAACTCTGTGGAGCACTAGTCCTCGAGAAAATTGTTTCATATATCATTCCCCTTTTGATTATTCATCTGATGCAACTGATGACATACCCCTTACATCTGATATAGCTAGTACGAGTACCTAGAGGGGGGTGAATAGGTATATAAAAGATTTTTCTTGATAATTGCACAATACTAGACAGTTGAAGGATTTGCGACAAATAATAATCAACGTAAGACTGAGTAAAGGAAAGAGAGAATTGAACACGCGGTTTATAGTGGTTCGGCTTGATTTAAGCCTACGTCCACTCTTCTGCACTGACAGCCTATTGGCTGGATTCCACTATGAACAAAGAGATGTTACAGCGTTGATCTTCCTTGATTTATCGGTGTAGATAATCTACCATACTCACTCAATGTATCACCAAGTATAGACACTCTTTGTGTATACAATTTCGCTTAAAATGTATCGACTAATAATCAAGGTGCTTCAGACTCTGGAATTTCTCTATCGATCACGCACTAAAACAACTAGAACGTCTTCCTTTTATACTCATTTATGCCTTCATACCCGTTGGCACTTACCAAAGGAATTCCTCCAATCTACCCATTGGACGGAATCAATTAAGAAGATCATTCGAGCTATTAAAGGAACCTGACGATAGCCCATCAATCCTGTTCGCCCATACAATCAGGATCTTGGTTTCCAAGAATAGAACCTTCAAAGAATATTTCGTCGACCATCGGATCTTCAAACGATCTAGATACGAATAAAAGAATCCGTTATATTTATCCAGCCAAGAGATCTTCTCCAGAGGATAGGATTAAATCCTCAATCAAATACTTTGGCTCTGGATTTTCTTCGTCACTGGATTAGAAAGACTGTCAATGAGAATAGTCTTGAGTCTTGAGTCTTGAGTCTTGAGTACTGAGTCTGGTGATCAGAAAGTCTTCAGACTCTAAACTGAAGGTCTGCGAATATCCAGACTAGATTGATATGAATGTTTTGTCAGCTTCAAAATATTCTGGAAAGATTTCTCCAACAATCTCCCCATTTTTGATGGTGACAAAACTTTCTTGTAAATTTGAACAACTTTGACCTGCAAAAACATTTCTCAAGTAATATGGCTATCTCATAAAGATTAATAAATCAACCAGACTCTGCATCCACAAAAAATTGGTTAGTCTTTCATGAGTAATACCATACAACAACACTTGATATAAATGCAAACAGTCAAGCATCAAAATCCACACCCAATTCAGTCAAATTCAAGTTCAAGTTCACACCCAAGTTCACTCAAGTCATACTCAAAAAAAAAAAAAAAAACAAACAAACATGTTCAACCACAAAAACAAATTTAAAGTCAAAGTTTAAAGTTCAAATTGCAATTCTCCCCCTTTTTGTCATCATTAAAAAGGTGAGAAAAGAGTCAGGTCTGCTTGGGAATGCGCACGATCTGGAAATCTCCTATCGACTGGACTATGCTTTCTAGCCTCTTCAAGTCTTCCCTTAAATGAGCTACCTCCTCTCCTTTGGCATTGGCTTGAATTTGTAGAGCGAGGTCTTTCATTTTATCCTCCAGGGTAACCGAATATGCTTGTCTAGCATAGATTTGACCCCGCATTTCCAGAAGAACATCAAGAATAAGACGAAAATCTGATGAATTGTCCGTATGTGTACTTGCATGTGCTTTCTCGGATGGAGTGAATGCAGACGATGGAGCTTCTATATAATCTTGCAGATTTGGTGTTGACGTATCATGTCCTTCTTCAGGCATTTGAGAAGCCTGAAAATCTTCTGGATCTGCTGGTGATCGTCTTAGACCTTCACTGATGGTAGCATGTGGTGTGGACCTTCCTTGCTCGCCATCTCCCCCTGTCTCTAGGACCTCAAATGGAGAAGAGTGATGATCATGCTCTTCTGCATCTTGATTCCCCTTCTTTCTAGCTTCAGCTGCAGACTTTTCTTTCTCTTCTTCTCCTTCTTCTTCAGCTTCTTTCTCCTTCTCTTGCTGCTCTTCTTCTTCTCTGTTCTTGGCTTGCTCCTCTTCTTCTCTCTGTTCTTCTGCTTCTTTCCCTTTCTTCTGATGTTCTGTGGATTCAGGTACAGAACGTCTGGTCCTTATCAAGGCAGAGATTGTGAGATCTTCCTCTTCATCTTCATCCTCCAAGATGAGAGTTCTTTTCGTTGTGGATGGGGCACCAATGGGCTCTTTCCCTTTTCTCTTTGAAGCAGAAGGTACTGGAGTCTTCACTCTGAACTTCTCCATTGCCTTGGAAAGCTCTTTCAGACACATCTTTGTCAGCATCTTCAAACCTACCACCATTTTATCGCATGGTCGAACACAAAGAGTATGTGGAGGTTCAATATTTAAGTGTTTGAAGATCTTGGTCACAAGACCAAGGTAAGGCAATTGGCCTTTGTCCTTCGCCATTGCTCTGTACATGTGAAAGAGAATGGTGTGAGGGAGAGAGAACTTCGTCCCTGAGTTAATCGCATACATCAATTTTGCCTCGGAATTGGACACGTCAGTCTTGGATGTAGACTTGGGCTTGATGCAATTGATCACAATTTTGTGAAGCACGATATTGATGGCACGCATCCTTGAATAGATGATTCTTCCCTCTGTATCCCTATCTTTGACAAGCTCCAATGAGGCACGAGCAATTGAAACTTTGATCAGTTGATAACGTCCTCGTTCAACTCCAATTATGTCAGCCAACATGTCCACATCTACCACATAGTCTTGGTCTCGAACACTGAATGATATTCTATTCGCATCTAAAAAGCTAAGATTCGAATAGAAGTATGCTGTCAATTGCGCATAACCGTCTGTGGTATCGGTGCAAAATTGCTCAAGTTGAAGCAGATTGAACTTCTCCCTTAAGTTCACATTAATGGCATCCAAGAAATCGAAATCAACACTCCTAGGGTTTATCACCCCTCGTTTCAACAGTCTGAAGAATAGATTCTCCTGTTCCTTTGATTTAAACAACTCCATTCTTTTTCCCTTCACCCTCACAGCAACACCCATTCTAGGTTGAAACTCATTGAACATTTTATCATCATCATCCCTGTAAGTCGGATTCGGTCCTGATATACGAGGGTCACTTGGAATGTTCGCAAGTGCTTCCTCAGCTTTTCCTTTGGGAGCAATTCCCAAATCCTCCATTTGTCGCAGAAAAATATACTCATTCCCATAATTCTTATCTTTAAGAAAATCATCCACGTAGTTCAACGGAGTCCCAATGCTCTTCATCGCACAATAGAGTTTGTAAATAAAAGAGGGTTTTTGGACTCTTACAGTGTTTGCTTCCTCGATTATTTCTTCTTCTGGATGATGACCCGCACCTTGTGGGGTAGATGGTGTTGAGTGACATGGTGGAGAGTGAATCGGGCTCTGTTGCTGACTCGATAAATCTTCTTCTTCGGTGAGATCGAAATGGGTAGGTCCCTCCCTCATTCTCTATGGTCCCCTGTTCGCGATTCTTGAAGACTTCCTCGAAGAAGACATCCTTCCTTGTCGTTGAAAGATTCCTTTACTTGCTTTCCCAAGAAAAGATGACAACTTTCTCGAAGATGAACACGAAGTAGAGACAGGATTGGGAGGAGAATGCCTTTTAGGGTTTTGAAGATTGGGCGAAAAAGAAAACTGTATATATATAACTCAGTTTAAAAAGGAAGGTTCAATCGGCACAAGGAAAGTGAATGGTCACCTTCTTTTTAAAATCATTAATTGCCAAATAGAAGTTAATCCTTTTGAAAAGACAATATTCCGTTTTTCACGGAAACTATAAATTAACTAAACTAAAGATTGTACCTTTTCGAGTTTGAATATAATAACAACTTACAATCTATAGCCATGAATGTCTAAGTCTGAGAGTTAGAGAGTCTCTAGACTTTAACTTCTTCAAGCTTCAAAATGTTGAGTCTGGAACGGATAAAATCAAATTGATTTTTCTCCAAGGGCTTTGTGAATATATCTGCTAGTTGACTTTTTAAATCAACAAATTGAATTGAGATTTCTCCATTTTGAACATGATCTCTAATGAAGTGATGTCGAATCTCTATATGCTTTGCTCTTGAATGAAGTATTGGATTTTTGGTGAGATTGATTGCGCTGGTGTTATCACATCTGATCTTTGTGCATGAGTCTTCAATCCTAAAGTCTTGTAGCTGTTGTTTTATCCATAGAATTTGCGAACAGCAGCTTTCAAGAGCTACATACTCTGCTTCTGTTGTTGAGAGAGCCACAGTGCTTTGTTTCCTTGAAAACCAAGACACTATCCTGCTTCCAAGCAACTAGCAAGTTCCTGAAGTACTCTTTCTATCGACTCTACAACCGGCCAGATCTGCGTCTGACTATCCCAGAAGATTAAAGTCTCCCTTCTTAGGATACCAAAGACCGATGCTTGAGGATGAAGCAACGTATTTAATAATACGTTTCGCAGCACTGAGATGGAATTCTCTAGGATCTGATTGAAACCTAGCACAGATGCAAACACTCAACAAAATGTCAGGTCTAGAAGCAGTAAGATAAAGAAGTGAACCAATGATGCTCCTATATAGCTTTTGATCAACTTTCTTCCCTTCTTCATCTTTGTCTATCTTCAAAGAACATGACATCGGTATGTCGATCTTTTTGCACTTTTCTAGTCCAAACCTTTTGACAAGATCATTTGCATACTTTTCTTGATGAATGAAAGTTTCTTTCTCCAGTTGTTTCACTTGAAGCCCGAGAAAGAATGTTAACTCTCCCATCATACTCATTTCAAACTCATCCTGCATAGACTTTGAAAATTTCTTGCATAGACTTTCATTAGGGGATCCAAAAATAATATCATCCACATATATTTGAACAAGTAAAAAGCTTTTGTTTTCCTTTTTGATAAATAAAGTAGTATCTACTTTACCTTTGACAAAACCATTCTGCATTAAGAACTTACTTAGTCTGTCATACCAAGCTCGAGGTGCTTGCTTTAAACCATACAAGGCCTTTTTCAGTCTGGAGACTGAGTCTGGTCTCTTTGGGTTTTCAAACCCTGGTGGTTGTTCCACGTAAACTTCCTCATGGATAAATCCATTTAGGAAGGCACTTTTGACGTCCATTTGGAATAACCTGAAATTTTTATAACAAGCAAACGTAAGTAATAGTCGAATAGCTTCTAACCTTGCTACTGGTGCGTAAGTCTCATCATAGTCTATTCCTTCTTCTTGCGTGTATCCTTTAGCCACGAGTCTTATTTTGTTTCGTACGACTTTTCATTTCTCATTCATCTTGTTTCTGAACACCCACTTAGCTCCAATAATAGTTTTACCTTTTGGTTTGGATGTCAGTTCCCAGACATTATTAATGTTAAACTGTTTGAGCTCTTCTTGCATAGCTTCAATCCAGCTTTCATCAGATAAAGCTTCTTCTACGCTCTTTGGCTCAATTTCGGAGATAAGAGCTACAGCACTAGACTCTTCACGCCTTTTAGATCTGGTGCGAATTCCTTCATTAATTTCGCCGATAATGAGATCTTTGGGATGACTGGATTTATGCTTCCAGTTACTGGTTGATTTGTCTGGTTGATGATCTCTTTCTTTATTTGAATCTTCATGAACAACTTGGTGCTGATCTTATAGAGTCTGAGATGCTTCTTGAGTTGTAAGCTTTGGAGGGTCTGGAGTAGGTTCAGACTCTTCATGATGAGTCAGACTGGATTCATCTTGCGTAGAGTCTTGAAATTTGACATTCATTGACTCTTCCACAGACTGACTCTTCTTGTTATAGACTCTGTAGGCTTTGCTTGATGTAGAATATCCAAGGAAGATGCCTTCATCTGATCTTTCTTCAAACTTACCAACTCGATCTTTTGCATTTTTCAAAATAAAGCATTTGCAACCGAACACATGAAAGTATGAAACAATAGGCTTCTTACCTTTGAATAACTCATAAGGGGTTTTCTCTAGAATAGGTCTTAAGAAGACTCTATTAATGATATAGCACGCTGTTGAAATAGCTTCAGCCCAAAATCGTGAAGAAATCTTACTTTCAATTAAAAGAATTCTAGTCATTTCTTGAAGAGATCTATTCTTTCTTTCTACAACTCCATTTTGCTCTAGAGTATATGGAGAAGAGAACATATGCTTAAAGCCAGATTCATCACAAAATTTTGTAAAATCTTGATTTTCAAATTCACCTCCATGATCTGTTCTTATACTTGAGATAACACATCATTTTTCATTTTGAACCTTTTTAGCAAATTTTTCAAAATACGAGAAGGTTTCAGACTTACTTGCAAGGAAATATACCCAAGTAAAGCGGGAGTAATCGTCCACAATTACTAGACAATATTTCTTACCTCCAATGCTCTGGGTTCTGGTTGGTCCAAAGAGATCCATATGCAGCAACTGTAGTACATGATTAGTAGAGACATGATTTATTTGCTTAAATGAATTTCTTACCTGCTTTCCCAGAATACATGGTGTGCATGGATCAGACTTTTGGTATGGTAATTTGGGTAGACCTCGAACAAGCTGCTTTGATGAGATTTTGGCTAACTGCTTCATGTTGACATGACCAAGCTTTCTGTGCCATAAGCTTGCTTCATCTTGAATTAAGATTAGGCATTGTGATTCATTTGGTTTCATGTCTAAGAGGTAGATATTTCCATGTCTTCGACCCATGAAAGACTCGAGTAGAGTCTTTACTAATTCCAACATATTCCTTCTTGAAAGGAGATCTTGAAACCAAATCACACAATTGGCTAATGCTGAGAAGGTTATAATTGAGTCCTTCCACTAGAGAAACATTGCTTATTGTGAGATTTCCAATTTTCACAGTTCCAAATCCCACAATACTTCCTTTGCCGTTTCCTCCAAATGAAACTTTTCCACCATTTACTTGAATAAGTTTTATGAAGCAATTTGAGTCTCCTGTCATGTGTCTTGAACATCCACTGTCAAGATACCACTTTACCTTTTTCTTGACGGAGACCTGCATTTAAAAGAGAGTCTCAAGCTTTCTTTGGTACCCAAATTTTCTTGGGTCCTTTGGTGTTAGTAAGATAAACATTATTAGGCCATACTTTCTTAACAGGTTTCCAAACCATAGGACACTCTTTTTCAAAGTGATCCTGATTGTTACACTTTGAACACCTGAGGGCATTTCGACCTACAAACTTTACAAAAACTTTCTTGAAATGATTTCTATAAGCCTCTCTCGACGGTCTTTTCTTAATTCTTTCTTTTACTTTAGGAAAATCAATCAAGGGAATTGTTTCTGCTGTCATACCTAGACCGGACTTATTGAAATAAGGTCTTTGAGCTGAAAGAATTTTTTCAAGTTTTTCACACCCTATTGAAAATTTCTTTGAAATATTTGATAAGTTAGTTTTTAAAAGAGCATTTTCTTTCAAAAGATTATCTTCCTTTTCTTTAAGAGTGGAAACATTCAAATCTAAATTTTTAATTCTTTCTTCTAAGATATTTTCCTTTTGTTTTAGAGCTGAGTTTTCCTTTTAAGTTCGGAAATTCTTTTGAGAGAAGTCTTAAGACTAAAACACGAGTTCATCAATGTATTTAGAAACTTTGACAGAATTTTAAAATTACTTGCCTCAAATTCACCGGGTGTCCCGAGTCGATCCAGTCTAAGTCTCGAGTCGATTGTGCCATCAGACACATGTTGGCATATTCTTCATCACTTTCTTCACACTCTGTATCACTCCATGTTTCAGCTTTGAGAGCTTTACGAAACTTTTCAGCTTTTCCTTTCTTCTTCTTTAGAAGAGGACAGTTGGGTCTGATGTGTCCCTTTTTCTTACATTCGAAGCAAACTACATCTTTGTTTGGTTCCTCATCATCTACAGACTTGGTCTCTGCTGTCTTTGGAAACTTTGTTTCTTTGAGTTGAACCTTCTTCCTTTTCTATTCAGCTTTCTAATCTTCTTATCATAAGAGCAAGCTCCTCATCGTCCAGATCATCTTCAGAATCTGTATCATCAGAATTATCATTTGATTTTAATGCAATGGATTTCTTACATTTTGGATCTTTGTCTTCATTAACTCATTCCACTTCATAAGACTGAAGAGTTCCAATCAGCTCGTCGACAGATAGTGGCATAATTCTTTGCGTCTCTCTTATTGAAGTCTTTATATGATTTCAATCCTTGGAGAGTCCACGTAGTAGCTTGTTTACCTTCATGGAATCAGAAATTTTTTGTCCTTGGTTCTCAAGACCATTGACAATATTTGTAAAACGACTAAACATGTCAGTTATAGATTCTCCTGGTTTCATTTTGAAGGCTTCATATTGACCGAGGAGAATGTTAATTCTGGTCTCTTTCACTCGATCTGTTCCTTCATAGGTGATATGTAATATGTCCCATACTTCTTTTGCTGTAACACAAGAGGATATTCTGTTATATTCAGTTGGTGACAAAGCACAATATAAAGAGTAAATGGCTTTTGCATCGAGTGCTTGTCTCTTGATTATCTCTTCCTGAGTCATTTCGCTGGTCTCAACAGTTTCTTTCCCCCTTTCAGAGACTGATGCAGCTGTAGGAGTAATTCCTCTTTCCACAACGTCCCATTCCAGAGGATCCTTTGATCGTAGAAAAGCTTTCATCTTGTTCTTCCAGATGTTGTAATCATTTCCATCAAAGTAGGGTGGTCTGGTATTGCTTTGCTCTTCCACCAGCCCTGGTGCTAGCATACTAGCCATGGATCTTTTACTCTGAAGTAAAACACTTCAAATAAAGTAAGTACACGAGCTATGATACCAATTGATATAGCTAGTACGAGTACCTAGAGGGGGGTGAATAGGTATATAAAAGATTTTTCTTGATAATTGCACAATACTAGACAGTTGAAGGATTTGCGACAAATAATAATCAACGTAAGACTGAGTAAAGGAAAGAGAGAATTGAACACGCGGTTTATAGTGGTTCGGCTTGATTTAAGCCTACGTCCACTCTTCTGCACTGACAGCCTATTGGCTGGATTCCACTATGAACAAAGAGATGTTACAGCGTTGATCTTCCTTGATTTCTCGGTGTAGATGATCTACCACACTCGCTCAAGGTATCACCAAGTATAGACACTCTTTGTGTATACAATTTCGCTCAAAATGTATCGACTAATAATCAAGGTGCTTCAGGCTCTGGAATTTCTCTATCGATCACGCACTAAAACAACTAGAACGTCTTCCTTTTATACTCCTTTATGCCTTCATACCCGTTGGCACTTACCAAAGGAATTCCTCCAATCTACCCGTTGGACGGAATCAATTAAGAAGATCATTCGAGCTATTAAAGGAACCTGACGATAGCCCATCAATCCTGTTCGCCTATACAATCAAGATCTTGGTTTCCAAGAATAGAACCTTCCAAGAATATTTCGTCGACCATCGGATCTTCAAACGATCTAGATACGAATAAAAGAATCCGTTATATTTATCCAGCCAAGAGATCTTCTCCAGAGGATAGGATTAAATCCTCAACCAAATACTTCGGCTCTGGATTTCCTTCGTCACTGGATTAGAAAGACTATCAATGAGAATAGTCTTGAGTCTTGGGTCTTGAGTCTTGAGTACTAAGTCTAGTGATCAGAAAGACTTCAGACTCTAAACTGAAGGTCTGCGAATATCCAGACTAGACTGATAGGAACGTTTTGTCAGCTTCAAAATATTTTGGAAAGATTTCTCATCAACAATCAAACCGGGCATGATGCTTGCCTATTTTTGAGAAATGTCTCTGGGTTCATCTCCTTCGCAGAGGAGGTGGTGGCTTTACCCACTCTTTGGCAAAAAGAAGAAGCTTTTTCTTTCCGTTTAGCCAAAGACCGACTAGGCCAGCGCAACCAGGTTCGGCAAAGGATGATTGATGAGCGGGAGAGAGATCCGTCAAAGAGACGGAGCATGAGGATGAGACGGCCCCTAGTACTACGACCGACTGACCGACCGCAGCGGGTGGGCGTGGCAAACGGCGACACGGAGCGGTCACCGCCCAAGGTGAGGGGCACGTTGAGCCGACAAGAGAGAGAATCTGGTGGCGGTGGACATGGGCGCCGCCCGGACCTATGCCGGGCACTTTGGAGTAAATAGGAAAAGAAAACGAGGGAGCTTTGCCCTTTCAGCACAATCAGCTGGTCAGTCAACAAGCGAGGGAACCGCGAGACGGGAGCGAACGGCCCTTGGCTGGGTGAAGATGTACTGAACAGTGAACATAGGCGAGCACTGACGAGAGAGGACACGAACGGTCGCCGGTAGAGCAATGCAGCGGCAAGGGTGGAAACTGGAGAGAGAGGGGAGGGGATGTACGGAGAAAGTCGTATGAGACTAAAACAGGGTTTTGCCCATTTATAAAAGAAAATTTGTTCTAATCGCAGATGTTGATTTCTCGTGATCTAATGGTAGAGAATGTCGATCCTAGTCTAATCATCCAACCGTATAGATCCACTTGATCTAGCAGTAGCTATTGGCCCTCATCTCTTAAATTTAGTGTAGGAGATTGGGTCCATGTAATGGTTGAAGTCGTCAATTCCCCTCCAACAAATTCCGCGAGATCAAATCACCTTGTCCATTTAACAGTTTCAAAGAACTTCTTTTGGATATATGACATTGGATTTCTATTTGTGACGTGTTGTCGTAAATCAAATAGCGGAAGTTGCAAAAATCATCCTCATTATTACCCGACATTTGGTTTTGTCTATGTAAAAATATTTCATTACAATTTATTCCGCGAGTCAATCTCCCTATGGCAACAATTTTTTATTCAAAAGTGGACGAAATATGCTCAATCAACACCAAGTATCAACACGTGTTACTTATGCCTACGAGCTTCTAAACACAATTACACTTACAATCCTCATACTTTTAGTAATTTTTGAGTTTGATACCTAGATTTTGTTCCGGCAATAATTTTAGTCCCCTTATCAATTTCATTTTTAAATGTCCTCATAGCATTGATTATAACGATTTTGGTACAATTTTTCATAATTTCATTTCACATCAAATTTCAGTGATATAGGCTATCATTTAAATACATTGTATATATGTGTACACGGGTTTTATAGTTAATATTAATGGCATTGTTATTCACAACTCACCTCCTTTTCAAGATATATCACATGTATAAATGCGAATCACAACAATTTTCGCAATCACATGAAGTACGAACTTGAAAGAGTTCACGACCGTGATCGAATAAATTCACATAATCAATCTCGAAGGATGATGAGATGATATCTTGGGAAATACATACCGAGCTTTTATAGTAAAATATCCATAAATTGGATCTTTTTCGGCTGAGGGCCGAGGTTGAGTCGCGACAGCAAATATGATGTGTGAAGAAATATGAAGCATCTTCACGTGAAGAAGAAAGTGAAGAAGAGCAAAGGAGTCAAAAGCAACCTAAGAAAAAGCTTGAAAAGCCACGGGAAGGGGAGAAAATTTGCTCAAAAGTACTGTAGCAAAAGCACCGTTTGATACTGTTCATATACTGTTTGGCATCAAACCGGACTGTAAAGCATCCTAATGGTGCCCTACATTATTAGGTCATGACAAAGTCTATAATGCCCCCAGGCATTACATCAAACCAGTCTGTAAAGCATCCTAAATGTGCTCTACATTATTAGGTCATGACAAGGTCTATAATGCCCTAGCATGCGTTGTATAAAACAAACTTCTGTCAGAAATCTAATAAGAGTTGGCTAAAAGAGTCGATTCCTGTACGCACTCTTCGATAATTTTCTAAGGGCGCGTTTGGTAACGATTTTGTTCTCGAAAGCTAATTTTGACTAGAAATGATTATTTTTGATTATGTTCCTGAGAACTGATTTTGAGTAAAAAAACTCGTTTGGTAATTGTCCAAAATTTTTAATTCTGAAATAGAATTACGTTTGATACCGTATTTAAATTAATTTCTTTTGATTTTAAATAATTTTTTACTTTTTTCCTTTTTTTTTTTCTTTTTTTTTCCCTTTTTCCTATTTTTCTTCTTCTTCATGTGGCCGGTCGTCGGATTGGCGACCGGCCGATGAGGGCCGATGACGCTCACCGAAGCGTCGCCGGCCCTCGGTGAGGTTGGCCTTCGTCGGCTGAGTCTTGCCAGTGGCTGGGCTTGCCTCCAGCGAGCTCACCGGACCTCGCCCTAGCCTGACGAGCCTCCGGTGACCGGCGACCAGCGGCAGACAGCGGCGGCGGACGGCGGCGGCGGGCAGCAGCAGACGGTGGCGAGCAGTGGCGGACGGCAATCACGGGATGAGGGAAGGGAAGAATGAGAGTTTCACTGTTTTGATTCTTTTTTTGATTCTCGGATGAAGAATCATATTTTTTTTTTTTATTCTTAATTCTCTTCCCAATCTGTTCCTGGGAACAAATTTGTTCTCGGGAACAAAAATTTTACCAAACACAATTCTCATCCCAAACTGATTCTAGGAACAAAATATCAGAATCAGGCACTGTTTGGCACAGGCCATAAATCTCTTTTCTCTCTTTCTTCTCCTGTGACATGTGTACAATTCGAGAAGGGTCCTCAATAATTTATAAAGAATTGCAAATTTTCAGACTTGCCTGTGTCCCCTCCCATGGTACATGGAAAAAACGCAAATATGAGCTAATTTCATTGATTAACTTTCCATCCAAAATTTTTGTCCTCCCCATTTTCCGTACTTTTTAAAAATAAGCATAAATTCCATATTCAGTTAACTAGGTCTAATGTGAATAGAGTTATTTAGCCATTCCAATTATTCTATTCTTAGAAAAAAAATTCTGAAATTAAGATTTTGAGAATACTTACATTAACTAAAAGTATATGATGATTTATTAATTGAGGATGAAAATATTCTCCACTTATGAGGTAAAATTAAAGATGTCAATGCATTTCTTTTGTGAGAATAACACATTAGCGCAATTCAGGCTCAAATTATGTTAAAATGATTTTTTGAGTTGGCAATAAAAATAAAAGTTAAGAAAAAAAGTAGTGAAGAGAATGATTTTCCTCATGTTGTTCATAAAGTACGGATAGAATACAAAAATTATGGATATTTATATCACATATATCGTCATTGTAAAAGTATATATATATATATATTTGGTACATACATTATGAAAAGGAAATACAAATCTATTTGCCATATAAGTTACATGTTAAAAATAAAAATTGATTGTTTTGATTATGTAAAATCTATTTGTGTCAAGAAAATTTCACATTGCCATTGTACAGGATAAAAGTCCATTGAAATATGATTTATATTATGTACACTCTTGTTGTAAAAGTCTTTTTTTATACAAGCAATCTCAGAATAGGAACACAAACCTTAAATCTACATGCTAAACATAAAAATCGTAATATTTGTCATTATTTTTGCACCGTCGGCACACTCAACAAAAATATATGGAAATATGTTATTTGCAGAATGGTGGAAGAAAAGAAAAAATAAATAGGAATTTCCATAAAATTTCTGATGTCATAAAATTTGGAAATGCGGACGTCATTTGGCAAACGAGAGAAAAAGAGGCGCTAATTTGAAAAAATTTCAGTCCTAGTTTCGTCGGTATTCTTTCTTCACGCCTCTCTCTCTCTACCCTCGCTCTCTCTCTCCGACGAACTCCCTCTCTCTCTCTCTCCACCCTCCCTCTTTCCGATCGGCGAACCACCGCGACACCCCTCCAGCTCCGGATCTGGCCCCAACTCGTCCGTCCCCTGTTCTTTCTCTCCCATTGCGTCTCTGTCTGCCCTCCCTCTCTTCGCGGCGAACCAGCGCGCCCCCCCTCCGGCTCCAGATCCGACACCGGCTTGTCTTGTACGCTGGAACGTTGGCGGCCGACCGCCTCACACCCATCGGCCTATTGATCTCCAGTTCTGCCCGCATCACGATCCCGCCAGTCACTCGCCCGACCTCCTTCGTCGAGTCCCCAACCCTCCTCTCCAATGTCCAGGTAATTTCGCTTCTCTCTTTTTCTTTGATGGCCTGCGTGTTTTCCTCTGATGGGTTTGCGGGGATATTCGGATGTTATATTGTTTTGTCGAGATGAGATCTCATTGTCATGAATGTGCGGACTAAGTGTATTGTATATATTTAACGATTGGTTCTAGTTCATTTGAGGGTAGGCTGTTAGCACTCTGTTTTGTGCATTTAATTTTCAAACAGTAAAACAAAAGAAATCGGCATGCTCTGGGATGAATTAACATAATCTTCAATGTGATTTACCAACCAGATGGAAAAATAATTGAACGCAGCTCAATCAAAACAATTTGCTGATGTTTTAGGACTGAGTTGAATTAGGTGGTAGAGGCACAGCTTTGGGGGACAAATATTACCTGATTTCGTACTCTAGCCTTGAAGCTTTGGAGGCGATATTCTTGTTCCCTGAACTGGTCAATTTTCTGGTTTGGCTAATGCTGGCCACCCGGCTTTTTTTCACGTGATGCAAATGGAAGGGTAGTTGGAGGATGTTGATGGGCTGAAGGCATCTACTGAAAATGAATCAAATTTAGTTGGATTCGGTGATTGGAAGTCAAAGTTCAGTGTTTAGATTGTAAGCTTCATTAAAGTACAAATGAGCGTCGATGGAACTTACCCGTAGAAGGAGTATGGGAGAATTGGGGATACATCTTGCGTTAGAGCAGTAAAATAAGAGATATTTTGCTATATACACTTGTTGAAGCAAGAATTGGTGTGCAATTTCAAAAATATGCAGCAACTTTTAGTAACCAAGGGCTTCTTGATGCATGGACATCTTTAATGATCATCTGTGTCCCCTTTAATGCAGCTGTTTACATGTAGGCTAGACATTTTTCTTAGTTCTCATAGTCCAGTTGGAAATGATAATGACTCGGTGGAGCTGAAACTCATGTGAAGTGTTAGGTAGGTTTGGCACTTCATATCTCTCGGTGCATGCAAAACCTATCAAGTAATGAACTTTTGAGACAATCACCTTCCTGTGTACTGATTTGGTAGTAATGGTGTTTCAATACATCAACTTCACATGCAAGAAATAGTAGTGGACCCAGATAGAGGTGACCTGAGACCACTTGACACTTGTTCTGTTCCGTAAGAATGAGGATCTGTTTATTTCAGCTACTAAAGCTTTTCATCGTGCAAAGCTTCCTCGTGTGAAGACGATATGTGAATTTCAGAAGCTCTAAAATGTTCTGTGGGAAAGCTACTAAATTTCCAGATTTTGAATTTCGGGTCATGGACCATCAAGATCATGAGTTTGTAAAGGTGGAAGTGCCTAGTTAGGGCTTAACAGAAGAACTTTATAAGTTTCCAAAAATTGAAGATACAGATCAAGAAATTGAATTTCAATTATTTGTGGAAACATATCAATTGGTAGAACCTTTGATAAAAGAAAGAGATGCTGTATATGAATCACTCACATATTCTTCTGAATTATATGTATCCGCGGGATTAATTTGGAAAACCAGTAGGGATATGCAAGAACAAACTCTTTTTATTGGAAACATTCCTTTAATGAATTCCCTGGGAACTTCTATAGTAAATGGAATATACAGAATTGTGATCAATCAAATATTGCAAAGTCCCGGTATCTATTACCGGTCAGAATTGGACCATAACGGAATTTCGGTCTATACCGGGACCATAATATCAGATTGGGGAGGAAGATTAGAATTAGAGATTGATCGAAAAGCAAGGATATGGGCTCGTGTGAGTAGGAAACAGAAAATATCTATTCTAGTTCTATCATCAGCTATGGGTTCGAATCTAAGAGAAATTCTAGAGAATGTTTGCTATCCTGAGATTTTCTTGTCTTTCCTGAATGAGAAAGAGAAAAAAAAAATTGGGTCAAAAGAAAATGCCATTTTGGAGTTTTATCAACAATTTGCTTGTGTAGGCGGAGATCCGGTATTTTCTGAATCCTTATGTAAGGAATTACAAAAAAAATTCTTTCAACAAAGATGTGAATTAGGAAGGATTGGTCGACGAAATATGAATCGGAGACTAAATCTTGATATACCTCAGAACAATACATTTTTGTTACCGCGAGATATATTGGCAGCTGCGGATCATTTGATTGGAATGAAATTCGGAATGGGTACACTTGACGATATGAATCATTTGAAAAATAAGCGTATTCGTTCTGTAGCGGATCTCTTACAAGATCAATTCGGATTGGCTCTGGTTCGTTTAGAAAATGTGGTTAAAGGAACTATATGTGGAGCAATTAGGCATAAATTGATACCGACTCCTCAGAATTTGGTAACTTCAACTCCATTAACAACCACTTATGAATCTTTTTTCGGATTACACCCATTATCTCAAGTTTTGGATCGAACGAATCCATTGACACAAATTGTTCATGGGAGAAAATTGAGTTATTTGGGCCCTGGAGGATTAACAGGGCGAACTGCTAGTTTTCGAATACGAGATATCCACCCTAGTCACTATGGACGCATTTGCCCAATCGACACGTCTGAAGGAATCAATGTTGGACTTATTGGATCTTTAGCAATTCATGCGAGAATTGGTCAGGGGGGGTCTCTAGAAAGCCCATTTTATGAAATCTCCGAGAGATCAAAATCAAAAAAAGTACGGATGCTTTATTTATCACCAAGTAGAGATGAATACTATATGATAGCGGCGGGAAATTCTTTAGCGCTGAATCAGCGTATTCAAGAAGAACAGGTTGTTCCAGCTCGATACCGTCAAGAATTCCTAACTATTGCATGGGAACAGGTTAATCTTCGAAGTATTTTTCCTTTCCAATATTTTTCTATTGGAGCTTCTCTCATTCCTTTTATCGAGCATAATGATGCGAATCGAGCTTTAATGAGTTCGAATATGCAACGCCAAGCAGTTCCACTTTCTCGGTCCGAGAAGTGCATTGTTGGAACTGGGTTGGAACGCCAAGCGGCTCTCGATTCAGGGGTTACCGCTATAGCCGAACACGAGGGAAAGATCATTTATACCAATACTGACAAGATCATTTTATTGGGCAATGGAGATACTTTAAGCATTCCATTAGTTATGTATCAACGTTCCAACAAAAATACTTGTATGCATCAAAAACCCCAGGTTCCGCGGGGTAAATGCATTAAAAAAGGACAAATTTTAGCGGATGGTGCCGCTACAGTTGGTGGCGAACTCGCTTTGGGTAAAAATGTATTAGTAGCTTATCTGCCATGGGAAGGTTACAATTTTGAAGATGCAGTACTCATTAGCGAGCGTCTGGTATATGAAGATATTTATACTTCTTTTCACATACGGAAATATGAAATTCAGACTCATGTGACAAGCCAAGGACCCGAAAGGATCACTAACGAAATACCGCATCTAGAAGCCCATTTACTCCGCAATTTAGACAAAAATGGAATTGTGATGCTGGGATCTTGGGTAGAGGCGGGCGATGTTTTAGTAGGTAAATTAACTCCCCAGACGGCGAAAGAATCATCGTATGCCCCAGAAGATAGATTATTACGAGCCATACTTGGCATTCAGGTATCCACTTCAAAGGAAACTTGTCTAAAACTATCTATAGGTGGTAGGTAGGGATGCATCTAACTCCTCACGAAGCAGTGAATGAAGATCTTAAAAAGCTCTTGGAGACGGAGGGCATTGACGTACAGCTAAGCTATGATGGACTTTGCATCCCTATATGCTCTAGCCATCAAGTTTGATGCAAGTCTTGTTCTTTGATCAGATGAAACTATGATGAGTAAACACCTCAGTGTCGAGTATTTGCTATTGAAGTATACAACAGATATGTGGTGATGCAATTTTATGAGCTATTTGCGAAAAGTAAATTAGTTATTGAAAAAGGCATGGGAATATAACTATATAATCTTAGTCCATCATAGGGGTTTTCAAAAGATAAGGGTGCATCTATCAATCATGTGTGTTAATACTCTTAAGGACTATGTTTCCATGTGCATAAGTCGACATGTGTTTGTGCATAGATAAACATCCAAGATCATATTGTTTTGTCACACGAATGTTCTGGGGATTTGGTATATGCTATATTTAGATATTAATTAGGAGTACCTTTTCTTTTGCATGGCAGGTCTATAAACCAACTCTTGATTGGTTTGCAAATGTAGGTGGCTTGGTCGGAAACTCTCCTATAGAAGCATGTAAAGGTTTGGAAATTTCCTTTCAAACTTTCTATGACTTTGTTGTACTGTTTACTCGTTTCCTCTATACATGGTGTATAGAACTTTGTTGTTGGTTTCACTTCAATTTGATTTAAGGACCACCAGTGACAACGCCCCCACCCAACACAAAAAAAAAAAAATCTCTAATGGGTCGTTGCACTCCACTCACTGTCTCCTAAATAAGTGAAGCCTTCAATTTAGCGGCTTCCCCCTTTCCCTCATCCTATTCTTTCATGATGAAGTGTGAAACCATTGGCTAATGTACTTTCAACCGATAGATGTTGATGTACTTGCGATCATGGTCACAAATGAAGCTCAAGCAAAAAAATGTTCTATTTGGAGATCTTGGTGCAATCCCAGGTAACTCATTCGTTTCTATATTTGTTTGATTATCATGTCTCTATTGACATGTTTGGTTTAATCTCAGTGCTTCCATTTGGTGCATCCATAATTCTTTTACCCACTGTTTCTCCCGGATTCATGACTCAGCTGGAGCGACGATTGCAAGGTATGTCCTTTGTCATGTAATGGATTGATTTAGAAGATGAACACCCATCTAAATAAGAAGAATAAATTTAAATGTCAAAATGATGGCACATTGAATAAGGGAAGTTGTGACAGCATAGAATTTCGACTTTGCTTTCAATTCAATAAATTGGGCATTTCATCGACGCACCAATAGGGGTGTTCCCAAAGCTGATCACTTTTGAGATAATTAGACTATATGGGGAAGCCATTAAGGATTTTAAGGCAAATAGACTTGAGAATTCGATCAGAAATCGGTTGCTCGATCGTGTTCATCTGCCGAGATCATTACGACACAAACGTAAATTGATTAGAAATCAGAGGTAGGTCGGTTCAACTGAGATGAATGGTTAAACGTGGGTGATCCCACTAAATTGCAAAATTCTCATTAATCGGCACTAGTTTAATTTTTCTATCGTTTTGGTATCTTGTATCCGTATTTGAAATCTCGAGATTTTTATAATAACCGAGAATCGCCAATGTGTTGAGTAGGTTCATTGTGGCTCGAAGAAAATCGGCCACTGGTCATTTACCTTAAAAAGTTCTGAAAACTATTCGGTAGCTTAGGTCACGCTAAAAATGCACTGATTGGAAATTAACCGTCAATTTAAGTCCGATTTCAGAAATTAAATATTTTGTTATGTCACAATAAATTCTAGAAATGTCGACTCAGTCTCAGAAGATTTTTTTGACAATCGAGACTTTTTGGGAAAAAGTCGGTTTAGAACCATTTTTGTTCAATCAGGGCCGAGGATTATTTTTTGTTGCAAAATTGGGAAGCAAGATGGATTCTTGGGTGAGGAAAATTAGCAATAAAGGCATTGAAATGTCAATTGAATTTTTTTAAAGGCCAAATGAGATTGAATCAAGTGAGAAATGGTGTCCAATTGAGAGGCATTTGTGCCAAATTCATAACTCTCCCCATGGCCTAACAAAATGGACCATTTGAGAGGTTGTAAGAGGTGTGTTTGTGGCTTAATAGCAGCCATGGGTTATTGGCTTGATGGACAAGTCTTTAGGGGACAAGAGTGGAAAAACAAGGCCAAGAGACCCCACTAAAGCAAACTTGCCCCACACTCTCCTCTCTCTCCCTCATCTTCTCTTTTTGGCTATCCAAAATCACTTCATTTTCTCCCTCCTCAGCCTTGCGACGCCAGTAGCCACCAGAGGAGAAGCCGGAGTTGCAAGTCGCGCCAAACCGTCGCCGTCCATCGTGCGCGTTGCCCGCGTTAGCCACTCGTCGTCCACTTGCGATCTCGCCTCCCTCACGTCGTCTAGCCCTCTGTCTAGCCGTCCAACCCTCCATTCAGCTGTTGCAAGTGGCCAAGGAAGCCACCTGAGCCACCGGTTTGGACCCAAGACCATCCCTGTTGCTTCCCCCGAGCCTTGCCGCCCTAGTCGAGGTTGTTTCCTTCTGTTTTCAGCCAAGAACAGCAAGTCAAGAATTGGGTATCACAACAACTTCAAGGCCTATTTTGAGGAGGTTCCAAGCCTCGGATCCTAGGCTCGCTTTGGAGAAAAGCGACCCCCGCGTCGTTCTCGTCGGTTTGATCCGACCCGTGCATTAAACAAGTGAGTTTTACTCACTAATGCTTAATTAGTAGCTAAATTATACTTAAGGGTTATTTAGGTTAGCTTAAGTATGTATTAGTGATAAGCTAAGATGGTTAGATTAGCCTTATAATAGATTAATGTAACTTAATTAGTGAAATTTGTGCAATTGATGATGGATTGATTGAATCCAGTAGAATTACTACAGTTTGGATTTTTGGATCTTCGCCGTTTGTCATTTTTGTAGATCGAAATGGGTTGAGAATTTAAGATTGATGTCTTCTTGAGAAATGTTTTAGACATCATTAGTTATAACATATATTTTTCTCAAGATTTTTGGGAACTTAAAAAAGAGGGGATATCAGCACCGTCATTTTTAAATAGAATCTCCGTTTTTGCTGAAATTGTTGACATTTGAGGATTCTAGGGGTTTTTAACAACTCTTAGGGTTCGAATTCCAAAATTATTTTTCATAAAAGTTGTTTTTTTTATATCTTCTGGTTTAACATAGTCAAATTTCAGATCAAATAGACATGTTTGGGTCTTGAACCAAACTGATTTTGAAAAATAGACTTTCTAGAAATAGAACCAATTTTAGTGCTGGATTGAGCGATTTACTGGGCCGAATCAAGAAGGATCTGGGTTATGGTGTCCGCATGAAAAATGTTCATTTATGTGTCCTTTACAATATACTAAAATTTGGGAATTTTCCGAACTCGTTTGGTTAGGTTTTTGGATTTAAACTTGGAAATGCGTGAGTGGGTCGTTTTTGCCAATTAGGACCGGTAGTAGCTTGTGATTGTTCTTGATGTTTTGCTTGCTAGAAATTGCATATTTGATGATATGTTAGATTGTGACAAGCTCTAGAATTTATCTAAAGTAGCTCGGTAATTTCCCGGCTCGTCTCGGTTTCCAATTATGCTATAACAAGCCTAAATTGGATTTATTGGCATTTATTTATTTTTTTCGTAATTATTTAATTATTTAATTATTTTCCGGAAATTCAACCAGGATGGCTGGTGACTGATGCTTCGTGCTAATTTTAGTGGTGCTCTCTATTTATTTATTTGAGTACCAGGTTGTGAGAATTGAGGGTATTGACAATTATGAGACTTTATCCCAAAAAGTTATTAATGTGGGAATAAGTATAGAAAATTTGCCAAGTGGGGCTGTAATTAAATAAAAAAGTAGCTGAGTGGGGCCGTGATGCCACTAAATATAAAAAAATCTGCCGAGTGGAGTTGTAATGCCACTAAATAAAGAAAGTAGCCGAGTGGGGCCGTGATGCCACTAAATATCGAAATTTGTTGAGTGGAGTCGTAATGCCACTAAATATAAAAAGTTGCCGAGTGGGGTCGTGATTACCACTAAACCTAGAAAATTGTCAGGTGGGGTCGTGATGATCATTTAATCTAGGTTGTGTCTGTTAGGCTGTGGTTAAAAGTTGAAAATAAATAGTCGAAATGATCGAGTGATGGTCTCGATAACATGTAATCGATTGAGTCGATTAATCGATGAGTCGATCTGATTGATTAGATGATGTGATGGTCAGTATTTATGAATTAAACTGACTTGTAGGAATGAACTGAGGCCAAGGTAAGCCCTCTGATTTGTGTTGTGCTTAGGTGGCCCCGAGGACGTAATTTACTTCCTAATCGAGTCTTAGGGGGTAAAACTTGCTGAGACATTGTCTTATTGGTTATTGAATAACCACTTGCAGGTCCTTAGAGGAAATTGGTGGAGGATTGGAAGTCCTAAAGTCTGGGAAGGTGGATATCGAAGAATTGGCAAACTTATATGATTAGTTAGTTATTGAACAGTTCCTTTCGATGAGCCGAGATTTTTGTAACCGGTCTAGTCTTGTGTATAAACCCAGTTGTTTATAAAAGACTTGTTTTGGTTTTGAATTTTATGGCCCTACTTTCCTATCCCATTGTTTTATTGTCTGGAGATTTTTAATTGCTTATGTATGTGCTTATTAAAATGAATGGGTCGGCGATGAATCTTGGGACATTGTTAGAAATCGACCTAGTGAAGGATAGGCACGTATTCGAGGATCGGGGCATGACAGAAGTTCTACAGACACTCATAGCTAAACAAGGTTCACTTTGGTTGTTGAAAACAGAAAACTAAAAGTTTTATTGGATTAACTAAAGGGTTTATTTGCCAGCATTCTTATTCTAAATTTCGTGCTACATGTGTCATATTGCAGGTGAAGGAAAAGATCCAAAATTGGTGGACGTCCTTGTTTCTAGTTGTGTTAAAAGAGCTGTTAAGGGAAGTTGATGACTTCTCATATGATGTGGACAGGCTTTAAAGAGTTACGGACTTATTAATGTGCAACAAGATGAATTTTATGGTGATATATCGTTGAAGTTGACCCATACATTTTCAAAGGCACAAATTTGATGTTAGATGGTTGCGTGCTCCTATTATCTTGTTGTACATAGACACAAGGTCATTATGAGTAATGAATGTGACTCCTCTCAGTAATGATGTTGCACTATCCACTAAGTTCTCTTCCCCCTTCCATGTTCAAAGGCTAGAGAGTTTTGTAAACTCATGAGCTAGCCGTTTTCTTTATCTTTGTGGCACTTCAAAACAAGATGTTTAACCGTGGTTTATTTGTGGCTCATGTATAGAAATGGTGTATACAATATTTTTTTCCTTCGGATGCATGTGAATAGGCAATTGTTTAATGATATGCCAACCTTAAAGTTCACTTCATTCATCCTTAAAACAAAATGCACATACATTTACAAACGACAACTAAAACTCATGAACAACCCAACCAACATCTTCAGGTTTGTCGAACCTCACAACATGTCAATTTTTAAAGCTAAAATTACCATAAACAACAACACAACCAACATTTTCAATCTAGAATTTTCTTTCTTCTGTTTTCCCAAATCTTGTTTCAATTTTGCATTGAAAGTCTTGTCTTCAACATCCATTGAACAGCCTTGTCCTCATTATGGGTTGACATTTGTTTTTGCTTGATATTTGCTTTGGCAAAAACTTTTTGACACTCCTTTTTGATTGACTAATTTCCTTATCAACCCAAACAAAATAATAACAACTTTCTCCTCTTTTGTAATAGTTGTATTTTGGGTAGCGATGGTATCTTCTCCCTTGGTTGTCCTTCGACCTTGCCTTCATAGAGAATATTTTAGGCTACAATAGCAAAACACAAACGTATTGAATATTCTGCAAAAAAATAAAAATGAGAATAGCCTAATGTTAATCTTCTCTTTTGCATTGCATGCCACGAAAACACCATATAAGCAATGTTCTATAAAAACATTTAATTACTACTGACAATTGTGAACCAGCAAACAGGTGCTACGGAATGGTTGCTTCGAGAGAGAAGGAATTCTACCTATAAATTCCAGGAGATGAGAGAAGAAAGCATTCTGATGTGTCGACTTCTATATAAATTCAGAGGACAAATTGTTTTGATTGACCTGCGTTAAATTATTTTTCCATCTGGTTGGTAAATCACATTGAAAATTATGTCAATTAATCCTAGAGCATGCTGATTTATTTTGTTTTACTATTTGAAAATTAAATGCACAAAACAAAATGCTAATAGCCTGCCCTAAATTGAACTAGAACCAATCGTTAAGTATATACAATATACTTATTCTGCACATTTATGATAATCAGATCCCATCATCGACATAAGAATATAACATCCGAATATCGTTGCAAACCCATCAGAGGAAAGCACGCACACCATCAGAGAAAAAGAGAAGCAAAATTACCAAATAACATGCATATTATTAAATGCTGACAGCAGAAATTGAAGCCTAAAGGAAATATCCGAAATTATTACCTTGATAGACTACAGCTATGGTGATCTAGCAAGCAAAGACCAAATATACAATATCCTTGATAGACTGCAGCTCTGGTGATCTAACAAGCAAAGACCGAATATACAATATCCTAACATGTGAGACGAGTATGGTATCCATAACTCTCTTCGGTTCCATTTTACGAATAAACGTAAAAACAACATCTCTAATTTATGCAAGAATCTCATGCTCTTTGGAAGCACCTGCCTTGATGATAGCGGCCAAAACCTACACTACCATAATATTGGCAATTAACTATGATATATTTTAAGAAGTTCACCATTATCTACAGAAACTATGATATATTTTGGGGTAAGTACACTCTCAATGTCAAAACTTGTGTATGGTGCTCACTTTAGTGCCAAAACTTTTAGTCGAATTACTTAAGTGCCAAATCGGAGGAAAAACGATCACTTTGGTGCCCCGACGAGAGATTCCGGCCAAAATGATTACGTGTCTTTTATATATATTTTAAAATATCGACGTGGCAAAAATTGAAGAAGATTGTCACGTGGAATGGCATAAAATGACGCCGTTTTCCTTTCTTAATAAGAAACGACGTCATTTTATGCCATTCCACGTGGACTCACTTACAAAACGACGCCGTATTGCTCTATGGCCAAAACGGCGTCACTAAAGAGGGAGTAAATTAGGGTTCGTACCATACAAACTACGATTCTCGCTTGACGCCAATCGTAGCTCACTCAGTCACCATCGTTTGCTCGCCTGCCGTCACTCACCCGTCATCGCTCGGCCTCCGCCGTAGTTGCGTCGTCGTTCACAGTCGTTCACTGGCTATGTCTCCAACTCTCGCTTGCTCAAGTTTGTCATGTTCTCTATGTGGGTTAATTTAGTGAAAATTTTAGGGTTTCAACGGGCAAGTTAGGGCATGGAGGGCAAATTGAGGGCTCGGCTTAGAGGGAAAGTGGTGGGAAAAGTGATGGGGATCTCACTTTTATGGGGACCAAATAAAACAATTTAGGGTTCCGTCGTTCGCTTTCTTTTCTGGGGACTAAATAGAAAAATAGGGTGCAAAAGGAAAAATGGGAGCTCGACTCGAAGGGAAACAATGGTGGGACATTACTTTGTTTAATTAGTTGGATTGCTTTTGTGGGGGACCGAATGTGATTGAATTGAAAAATGGGTGATGGGGACCTCACTTTGTTTATTCAATTCGGCTTCCTTTGTTTCTGTAAAGGGACTGAATTGACTAAATTGATCACATTTGTTTCTTTCGACAAAACAACAAGGACGTGTATGCGAAGTTGCTGATTTTGTCATGTGGTCTAAAAAACTAATGACTTTTTTTTTTCCTTGGGTGCAACATTGAAATGGACGAGAATCAAGTAGGTGTCATTGTTTGCTATGGTGGAGAGTTTGTTATTGGCGTTGATAACTAGGAATATACTAGTGGAAATGAAGGTACTATCTATGTCAATGTTCGGAAGCCATTATATATTGATTTTGTGGGGGATTTTGTGTATTTTTTATGATGCAAAGTACAAAAACTACATTATTGTGTTCCTGGGAAGGAATTGAAGGATGGCTTGAGATTTGTTAATGACGATAATGGTATTAAGGATATCATTTACCATTATCTTCACCGTGACGAAGCTAGGGTATATGTTGAGTATTATAGTGATGATGATGATGGTGAGGATGAGGATGATGATAAGGATGAGGATAGGGATGAACAGACCACCATCGAAAGAGGAGAAGTGAGGGATCCTACTCAAGCGAGTAATTAGGTCGGGGATGAGTTTAGGTTAGATGAAGGGTAAAATGAGAGGGAGAGAAGTCATATTGATATAGATGAACAAATAGGGAGATATCCTCAAATCTTGGGTGAAGATGTGGGTGATGAAGACTTCATCGGATTAGAATGAGAAGTTGCTCTATCCAGTGAATCGGAAAATGAATATTTGATTGACCTTTGTTTCCCAAGTGATGAAGATGATGATGGTGAACTCGCACATTCAAGACAAAAGTAAAGGGAATTTCTTAGAAAAAAATTTGCAGCTTCAAGAAAGAGGCTCGAGCCTGTAAATAAGGATGAAGCTCCAGCTGAATGTAATAGAAGTGAAAATGAAGAAAGCTGTGGCGATGGAATTGCTAATTCAGAAAATTAGCTTGACAATGATGATGATGAACCTACCCGTGGAAGAAAAAATAAGTACCATTGCTATGATTCGACTGTTGATAAGCCTGTTTTGTTTGTGAGCATGAGATTTGACGATGTCAAACAGTTAAAGGAAGCTGTGTTAAGAACTCCATTGTTGAATACATGAGTGTTGAATTCATTAGAAATATGAAGGAATTTGTGAGAGGTAAGTGCTCACAAACCAATTGTTCATGGAAGCTCTATGGCGCGCTGAGTAGGAAGGGATCATTCAAGATTAGGTCCTTCCAGGAGGAGCATACTTGTCCAATTATATTTAACAATAAAAGGGTAACATGCGTGTAGTTATCGAAACATTTTTTCAATACTATCAAAGTAATGCCCAAGATCAAGAGTTTTCAGTTTCAACTGTTAGTGAAGGAGCAATTAAAGGTTAATGTGTCGAGGAATCAATGCAAGAGAGCTAAACTGAGGGTGATGAAAATATTAATGGGTGGGTATAAGGAAGAATATGCGCAGGTATGTGATTATGATGGCGAATGCATGCTTCAAAATCTATCTAGTATGGTATATGTAGAGGTTGTGGAAATGCCACTCCCTAATCTTGGGCCTAGATTTGATAGATTTTATGTCTGTTTTGATACATGCAAACGGGGCTTTTTTGCTGGTTGTAGAAAAGTTATAGGATTTGATGGATGCTTTCTAAAGGGTTTATGCAATGGGGAGTTGTTGGGTGCTGTCGGGAGAGATGCCAATAATCAAACGTTTCCGTAATTTGGGCGGTGGTGAAGATAGATAATAAGGATACTTAGTTCTAGATCCTCAAAAATTTAATGATTGACCTTGAGATAACCGATGGGGAGGATAGATATTCATGAGCGACCAACAAAAGGTAATACCATTGTCAATTAATTCATTCACTTTTAATATTAATCACTTGCATTTTTTTCTTGACTTGTATTTATTGGTTTGAATTTTTGTAGGGACTTATTTCTGTATTAGCTGAGTTGATGCCACATGCTGAGCATATAATGTGTGCGAGATACATGTACGCAAGTTGGTCAATGAACTTCAAAGGAGATAAGTTGCAGAAGTAGTTCTGGTAGATCGCGAAGAGTACCAATATGTCTGATTTCAGATTAACTAAACAAGGATTGTTGCAACTGACAAAGGAAGGTTTTGATGCACTCTTCTAGACAAAAGTTAAGCACTGGTGTCGGGCCTTCTTCAGTGAAGAGTTCAAATGTGATATCATTGATAACAACCTTAGCGAAGCTTTCAATGCCACAATTCTAGAGGCTAGGTGCAAACCAATCATCGACATGCTTGATGATATTCGAGTTATGGTCATGACTAGACCACATAGGCAAAGAGATGAGGCTATGAAGTGGACTAGAGACTGTGGTCCTAGGATTGTGAAGAGATTGGATCCAAACATTGCTGTTAGTAGGTTCTGTCATCCAGTTTGGAATGAAGATAATGGATGTGAGATCATTCAAAATTACGATAAGTATGTTGTCAACCTAGATAGAAGAAAGTGTTCATGCAGAGCCTAGCAACTGAATAGAATTCCTTGTGCCCATGCCATTTGTGCTATTCAGATGAAGTAAGAAAACCTAGATGGTTACCTAGATGATTGGTACAAAAAAAGCTCATACCTTACTTCGTACCAATTCATGATGCAGTCTATCAGAAGTAACAAATTTTTGGAGTCAACAAATCATGAAAGCCCTCTATTTTTGCCATTGAAGAAGCAAATAGGAAGGCAAAAAAGGAGACGAAGAATGCAGCAAGAAGAGGTATCAAGTCAGAGGATGAGTAAGACTGGGGTAAAGATGACATGGCCCTATTGTCGCAAGGAATGACACAATAAGAAACGTTGTGAGTTGAAAAAGTAACATTAACAGCAAGATGTAATGGTTGATTTAGTGCCAGGCACAGGACATACTGAAGAGCTTCTTGTTGGGCCTATTGAAGGGATGACAGAAGGTCCTACTATATTGCCTACTGAAGGGCAGACAAAAAGCCCTGCTGTAAGGTAAATATCCTCTTTGCCTCAGTAACTTTTCAGTTCATATTCAATAGAGTTTGATGGTTGACCATGTGTACTGTCTTCTCTTGTGCTTTTCTTCTATCATGCATTTGTAATTTGAGAAGTTTTCTCTATTTTTTTCTACCATGAAAATGAGTAGATATCTACTTATTTATTTTAGTTTGTCATAATCCCGATATAGTACATTGTTATAAGACCTACTAAGGGCAAAAAAAAAAAAAGCTAGTTGTAGGCTCAAATGCAAGGACATGGACAGGGACTAGAACAAGTATGACAACAACAACAATAACTAAGTCCACTGTTGAGCAAACAAGAAAAAAATATCATATAATTTGTATATCGTTGTGTTTGTCTTTTATGGTCTGAAATTTAAATTTGCTATTTGTTTCTCAGGTTAGAAGACAAGCAATTGTACAAGTTACACAGGTTGCTCCCCCATTCATTGTTATTGCTGAAAATGATGCACCACGGCGAACAAAGGGGGCTATTGGAAAAAGATTAAGATAATATGGTTATGGGATTTACACAGATGAATGTACGGGAATTACTATTTTGAATGTAGGATTTGTAGGTCTCATGCATTTAATTTATTGTATTTCAATTTATTTCATTTGGTTGACAATATGGCTATGTTCTTGTAGCTTGGGAGAACTTTGGAGGTACTTATCTCTTAAAGTGGGCCAACTCAAGATCAGGAGCGCAGCCAAAGAAGAGTGCTTCAAAGAAGAAGACAACGGGTATAGCTGTAAAATAGCCATTCAAAAAGAACTCAGCACCAGTTCCATTTCAACTAACTAATCATGGGAGCAATAATGATCATATGGACCAACACATGACACGTGCTAGAACAAAAATAGTCGCTGTCAAGAATAAGGAAAATGAGGTGATAGAAAGGCCAGTTAAAGAACTTGCACATCCAGTTCGAAAGAGTGCTTGGATTATGAATCAATTCAAAGCTCCAAGAGGAAAATGAGATGGGGGTGTTGTGCATATTGATTGATGGGAGGGTGCTAGACATGATCTCTTTTTATGTTTTCTATTTTTAGGAAGGTGCTGGATATTGTATCTTTATTGATGGTAGTTGCTACCATTGTTTTTTGAGGAGGGTGCATATTGCCATTGGTTTTTTTTTTTTTTTTTTTTTAAGAGGGTGCTGAACCTTTAGTGATTGGGAGTGAAGTCAGACATGTTTTGAACTTTATAAATAATCAATCAATGTCAATGGAAATAACTGTTTTTGTTATTTTCTCTTGTGTTAGTTTCAACTAGTAATACTGGCAAGACAGTTATTAGTTATGCTGTATAATTTTTTGCTGTTAGTGCAATGTTCTTATGAGGTCGATATTGTTTTTAGAAGTGATGTGTGCATATACTATTATTGGTTGAAGTTGTGGATGCTAATGAATTTGTAGGTTCTGGTTATATGTGTTGGTGCAAGAACAAAATGCACCAGCTCGCCTTAGTGTAGTTGTAGGAGCTGCATCTTCTTGCATGAGCAATTTTGGATGCTGGCGCATTTTGTTGCATCAACACTTGTATGGACTGGTGCAAAAACAAGATGCACCAGCAACCCAACTGATGCAAGAACAAGATACACTAGCAACCCAACTGGTGCAACAAGATGCAAGATGGACCACGACTGGTGCAAGTCAAGTGACGTTTGAAACTAACATGTTCTTTTTTTTTTTTTTTAAACTTGTGCAATACAAGTGATCACTTTGTAATCGCAATTGACACTTAAATGATCACTTTTATAAAAACTTGGTATTCAAGCGATCACTATTTACAACTTATGGCACTGAAATAGTCAATCATTAATTTGCCACCATCCTTAATTTCGCCATGGTTTGCAATAATAAGTTGTAATAAACTAGCAAACCATTACCAAATAAAAAATGCAGCAAACCATTATATCTGAAGTAAAAACTAACAAAAACAAACATTGACAATACACAACTAAACAAGAAAACTTTTAAGTGCTCACAATTAAAGCATTCAAACTCCAACCTTCCACTTTTTTTTTTTTTTGGTGACCCAAGAATCCCGTGCCAGCCGACCCGGGGGGACACGTAGCGAGAGGATCCACCACCCCGGCGTCCCACTTAAGACCTCAAGCGACCGTGAGGGGATTCGAACTCATCCCTTTTGTGAGGGGGAGAGAGGCCAAACCATCGTGGCCACCAAGGTGGTGGTAACTCCAACCTTCCATTTCTATTATAGATTACAACAAAACCTTCTGCTCCATACAAAAATTACAGTAAACCAAAAATACACTTTACTTATAAATAATCCAATACAAGTGCTTATTCCACGTCTTCGACTATGGTAGATATACAAACTTCTTCTCATTACTCACTTCACATTTGAATAGAATACACAAGAGAATAACAACATAATCAATGCTCAATAATTTTTTTTTTCAATTTTCAGCTTTGAAACATTCCTCTTCAAATGGTCGACCAGAGATGTTAAACTCTTCATTTGAGCTTGCATTGAGTTGGCATCCTCCAACTCATCCATTAATGTAGGTGGAGGTTGATATTGGCCTTCAAGTAACTCTAAGATCACCTTGGTCGCTCGATCAGAGAATTTCTTATCAACCCATTTGAAATATTTGCACTTCGAGCTTTCTCTATATCTGCCGCATCCATGGAATCTTCTCCCGAGATTCAACCGAGTCCAAGATATTCTTCTTTGACTCGGTGACCCATAGGAATGTGAGTCGCTACTGAAACTTCTGCCCTCCATTTACAAGAGCGAGCTGATAATTTTGAGAGAAAATCGAAGTATGCACTCAAATTGGAGATTTAAGGTTTTGAACTTCCAGTGCTGTCTCAATTTGGGGATTATGATTTTTACTTAGGAGAAACGACACTAAACGGCATCGTTTTGTTGTTTGTATGCTGATTGTACTATCTGGCAATCCATGTTAGTTTCAAAAATTAATAAAAATCTGTCACATCAGATTTCCGGCCAACCGGATTGGCGTTGGCACTGAAATGATCGTTTTTCAAAAGTTTTGGCATTTAAGTGATCCAAAAGAAAGTTTTGGCACCAAAGTGAATGCCGTACATAAGTTTTGGCACTGATAGTGTACTTACCCCCATTTAAGAAGTTCACCATTATCAATAGAAATAACGAAATTATGCAAAATGGAGTAACTACTAAATTAGATGAATAAAATGTCATAAATGACCGCAATATCTTTCTATTTTTGAAACATCCATTCACCAACATGCTGTAATTCTTTCTAAAATAGTAAAAAAACATTTATCATTCAGGCCCAATTTCTTGGAGACCAGAAATTGTATGTTCATGAAATATACCCTACTTGCAATTAGTTCTTATTAGCTTTTTGCTCATGCTTCTGTTTCTAGCACTTGAACATTTGAGTTTTCTTTGACATTGAACATGTCAAATGTTTAAAGACATAAAATTAGCACGTAGATTCATTAGAAGTCATAGGGGTGAGCAGCGGTCTAGGGTTGACCCTAGACCAACCCTGGACCGGCCCAACCCTGCCGGTCCTGGTCCGGTTCCCAAGGGGACTGGGTCGGTCCTCGGTCTTGAAATTCCAGGACCAACACTGTGTGGGTTGGTCCTCGGTCCTAAGAGTTTTGGGTCGGTCCAACCCCTGACCAACCCTATATATTATATTATATTATGTATAATTCTTTTATATATTCAAACCTAAGTAAAGTGTCTGTCATATTATATTATATTAAAATTTTCTATCAATAATACTAACAGTAATTTCAATTTAAAACTTTTGTTGAGTATTAATTATATGTCGTTTGTTTTGTTTTTAGGTGTTTAGAAGTTCAAGTGAATTAACAAGATGTGAAGTTATATATTCATGATTTATATTAAGTATTTTGAACTTTTTATAGTTTAATTATATTTTACTAATAAATTTCAGCTGCACTTTGCTTTTCAATTTGTGTCAAATGGTAGAAGTTTGTGAAAAGTAGAGTAGTATTGCAGTTGCTACGGTGATTTGCTAGTCAAGTGGTGTGAAGCTCACTTTTTGGTTGAGTGGACTCTACATGATCAAATGCAGGAAAACGCTTTTGCATATGATGTTATAAATATTAAAGATAGATGATTACAAGAACTTTCCATCTTGTCCCATATTTCGATGAGTGGTTAGAAAGTATGAAATTTCTATTGTGTCATCTTAAATTTGCTAAATATGTATTGGTATTTATAATTTAGTTGCACAATGTCGCATTGTCAATGGATGTGTAATTTGAATTTGTAGGTTTGCTTTTTTAGGGAGTATAAAAAATAAGACGAAAAAAAAATTATCGATCGGTCCTGGGTTGGCCACGAACCGACCGAACCCATTGGGTCGGTCCGGTCCTTGGTCCCAGGCTCAATAGGGTCGGTCCTCGGTTCTAAAATTGAGGACCGACACTGTACGGGTTGGTCCTAGGGTTAGGGGGTGGCCCGGACCAACCCGGACCATGCTCACCCCTAAGAAGTCATGTAGAATCATTTAAAAATTACAAAAACAAACTGTTCAAAAGAGAAAACCAAAAACTGCTTTTTGATCTTTCAAAAAAATGAATGAAACACACTCAATAAGAAGTGCAAATGAACAATTTTGAGATAAATTACAAGACAAAGTAACAAACTATCGCCAATCACTATTGTTCTTTACCAAAGACAAAGCACACCGATTGATAGCGATTCAATCATGAAACTACTACCCACAAAAAGATAAAACTTTATACATGTTGAATGCCAAACCAGTAATGAAACATTCATCAGAATTTTTTTCTTTTCCACTTAATGAACACCCCTCATTATTTTTCAAATGCACGTGAATATCATTAACTAAGCATATCAACATCAAGAGTTTGTTTGCTCCATCAGAAATGGCAGCAAGACTGTCATACTGATTCGGATCGAAGTCATTCAATGCTGCAGTCAGGTATTCTCCCGCTGGTGTAGTTTTAACTTTCTCAAAACTTGCTTTGACTAGAGCAATTGAACCAACAGACTTTTCAGCATTTAATGGCGAAGGAACAACATCCAGAGTACGTCCAACATTGTTGTTACTTTGTCCTGGAAAAACCGACAATGGAAGAATGGACAATGTGAAACATGGTGTAGGCTAGAATCACAAAAGCAAGTTTCATCTCATAAACATACCGAGATGGCATGTTTGTGGTTCCTTTCGATAATGGACTTGATATCTAAAAGGAATGATTTTTTTTTATTTTATTTTGGTCAATATATCTACAAAGAATGATAAGCATGTCAGAAATCTGAGAAAGTATCCTTACCAAAAGAAAGAAGTAAACTGAAGAGCACCTTGCATAATCACCCAAAAACATTTTTTTTTTAAAAAAAACTTAGTCAATGGAGTAGAAGCCTCCACATATGAAAAGCCAATACAGCCGATGAAAACAATAAAGGAAGCGGACAAGTCAAATGCCTATCGCTTTAGCCCACAAGTAAAAAGAGGCTGAGTTGATTCTTAGTCAACATGGATGAACCCAAATGAAATTTACTGCAAATTCAAAGGTTTAATCTAAACGAATTTTTATTTCCCTAAACATATTATTTGCCAAATTCATTGTCAATGCAGCTCTAACCTATGGATGAACCAAATTACATCCCTTTTTATGACCCAAATTATACTCCCCCAACTCACATAAATTGGACTATGTAAAATTCAGCACCCATGAAAACTCTACAACTTACAAACAAGTCACAACTGAGTTACTAACATTGAACTCATCTCATCACAATGAAATGCTGATGACGGTAGGAGAGTTGAGTAAAGGTTCACCAATATCTTCACATAACAATGACCATAAGCAAACCTATAGACTGTGAAGGAGGGAAAATAATTCATGTATATATTTCTACGTCACGCCCCAATCCTCGAGTGCGTGCCCATCCCTCAGTGGTCGATTAAATTATGATGTCCCAGGACGCGTCGCCGATCCATTAATTTTAATGCGTATGCGGAAGCAAATAAATGAATTCCCAGACAACACAAAGATAGAATAGAAAAGCAAGGCCACAATTTTGAAAACCACAACAAACCTTTATACACAGCAGACTAGGTCATTGACAATACTAATCTATATTCATAGGTCTACAAAAGGTTAGTCCTCAAAACAAAGTTGTCCTATGACTAGCTAGTTGGACTCATTCGCCGATTCTTTAGTCTCCACCGGGTCCGAACGGGACATCGAGTTCTCCACCACGCCATCGAGAGGGTTAGCAAGATCCTTGTCTAGAGCAGCATCAACTACCACAATAGGGATATCAAAAGTCCTAAGGGGACCCACCCTAAAACCATTGGGTCCGTAGCAGAAGCACGCTCTGAATTGATGAGATATCCTATGAGATGGATTCTCTTCGACCTAGACAGTGGTCACTACAAGTTCATAGACCCAATGACTTTTGGGATCGGGATAACTAGAAACCCGCTCGGTAACCCTCATGGGATGGCCAAAACACTCAGGAGGATTCGCCATTTAAGAACCTGGAAAAGTTGAGTCCATGATGGGGTGAGTGAGACAACGTCTTAGCAAGTCCACCCCCTAAATCCCAACTAGGGAGGAAATACGCTTAAAGGCCATCTAGTCACACACAAGATAGAGGACTTATCTTTGCCTCAATTCCTTCCTATAAGTTAGTACAGTTCATATCCTTAACAAATCAATTCAATTCAAATCACCGATCAGCTCAATCAATTCAACCAACGATTAATTGATACCAACAATACTATCTATCAACTCAATATGACCACTACTCACGCAAGCTGAAACAAATAGTCAATGCTCTCACAAGCTGCAATATATGGTCATAGCTCTCATAAGCTAATATAGATATATAGTAGCTCGCACAAGTTGATAATATAGATTGTGCTCTCACAAGCTGATATAAGGATCTTAGCTCACATAAGCTGTTAAGGTATACCACTCTCACAAGCTGGCATATCAAAGCCCGTAGGCTGATAAAATATGCTGCTCTCACAAGCTGACGTGCAAAGGGGCCCAAAAGTGGATAAAATGTATACTGCTCTCACAAGCTGACGTATCAAAGCATAGAGGCTGATACAGTATACTGCTCTCACAAGTTGACGTGCAAAGGGTCCTAAAAGCTGACAATAAATATGCTTGCACATGCTGACATGCAGATATGCTCTCACAAGCTGATGAACCATCAAGTTAACATACCCGATAAAAATAGTCGTGTGTGGGTACATGGTTGGCATGAGCCAAAAACACAATATCTTTCTTTTAGAAAATCCCACTAATTATAATAATCCACAAACACATTTTTGATGTTGTAAACTGATGCCTGCTATTTTCTAATTAAATACTGAAATTACCTAATTTTGGAATAAATATCCAAAATTACAATTCTAACTCAATTTGCACAAATCAACATTCAATTAAATAAACCAATCATACCATTGCAATCAGCACGAAATTCCGTTCTAATTAACCACCTAAACCATACTTAGCCTAAACTAATAAATCCTTAAGCATCATTAACTCCCTAAGAAGAGTTTAGTGAGTAAACTCATCGGTTTTGAAAGCCAATGAGTCCACGACAACGGCAAGGCGGAGATAGGCGACAAACTTTGAGGCGACGACACACTATGAGGCCTAGAAGAGCTTGGAAATGGGCCGCAAAGATCTTGGGCCCTTGTTAGTTCTGTTTCTGCTTGCTAGGCCGAAGGAGAGAACCAAAGGCTAAGACGGCAAAGACAAGCTGGCAGAGCTACTACGGGCGACGGCGGGCGACAATGGTGGCTGAAATAGCGGCCAGGCGAGCTCAGCTGGTGGCCTAGGCTTCGACGGTGGCCTGAGGAGGTTCGAGATAGCAGCTGGGCACGCGGGACGGCGGAACAGCATGCGGGACGGGCCCGGCTCGCGTGGAGGCATGACGGCAACGCGGCGGTGGCGGGGAGGGTCTGGTGGCTTGCGACGGTCGAGGGGGTCGCTGGCTCGGTTTTTTTGCAACTCTAAGAGCTTAAAATGGCCTTTAATGGAGAAAGCATTTTGCAGAAGAAGAGGAAGGAGACAACCCAAGAGTGGAGGGACCCCTTGGCCCCAAAAAGTCTCCATTCCTATCTTCTTGGTCCTTTGGAGAGGCCCCACATATTTCAGCTCAATCCTCAGCCAATTTTGTGCACCAAAATCCACCTAAAACACTCCCCAGGTGGTCCAAAAGTTGAGGGGGACCATGTTCTACGAATTTGGACACAAATTCTCCCAAACTGAACCAATTTCTCTTCAATTGGACTTAAATTGGTCCCTATAATTTCCACCAAGGTATCCTTGACCAAATTGACATTTTTCCTCACCAATATAACCAACTTACATCCCAAAAACATGATAAAAAATGGTCATCTAAATTTTTTGGACAAAAATAGCCTTATAATGAATTTTTATCAAAAATATTGGTTTGCAGAAAATTCTTCAAAGGATGAGTCGACGTTCTCAAAATGAATCATGACATAACAAAACTTTCAATTTCTAAAATGGGAGTCGAATTTGTGGTTAATTTCAATCTGGCGCGATTTTAGCGTAACCTAACTTACTGGGTAACTTTTAGGAATTTTCAGTACAATTGACTCACGGTCGATTTATTTAGAGCCACAATGTACATCTTCAACACATTGGCGACTCTCGGTCGTTGTGAAAATCTCAAGGTTTCAATATGGGTATAGGGTACCAAAACGACAGAAAAGTTGGTTTAGTACCGATCAACTAGAATTTCACAATTAGGTGGAATCACCCACACTTTGATCACATATCTCAGTCGAATCAACCTATCTCTGATCTTTGATCAATTTTGACAATGCCGTAATGACTTTTACAAACTAGCACGGTCGAGTAGTCCATTCCCATTGGAATTCTCAAGTCTATTGCATTAAAATTTCCTAACGGCTTCACCTGATAGGCTAGTTATCTCGTGAGTAGCCAACTTAGAGAAAAGAATTATAGACGCGTCAATGAAAAGCCCAACTTATCCAATTGAAAATAGAACCTGAAAATCAGGATGTCACAATTCTTCCCCTCTTATAAAAATTTCGTCCTCAAAATTTAAACTATTACAATGTGGCACCCCCAAACAACTAAGGTCGCCACTGATACCTATCGCTCCACCTAATGAATACCAGTTACATCTCTTATTTTTAGGATTAAAGAAGAACTGTAGTTCATGGGCATTTTTTTTTTCAAAACAGCCCCACGCAGCTTATTAGCGGAAGCATAAACAAGTCTTAACATTTTTTTCCTCTAATGACCATAATACGATGCACACCAACTACGCACCATAAGAAAAGATGAAGCCGAGCCACTTTTATTTATATTTTCATGATGGATTTCTTGGGTTGGTACAACCAAAAAGAAAAGCCAAGACTTTTAGCTAAACTTAGCCACAGTTCAAAAAGAGAGATCTCGACCTCCTATATCGATCACGTGTAACCTTCCATCTACAAGTGTTGGCTATCCCAAAAAACATCAGCTCCCACTCCTCACGCAGGCCATCACACCCATCCTGGTGCATTGGGCGGTGGCGGCGGCAACATCCCCCGTATCACTCCGCCACGGCGGACATGGACCAACAAGAACTCCTAGATGACCGGGCCCCCAGCTAGGCCCACATCATACATCACCAGCACACGAGCCCTTATAAATGTCAGACCAGGAATGGTGACACAATCAAGCTCCGTACACTCGACCTCCACGTCAGATGGAAGGCCGTAAAAGGTACCCTGCGTGACCGGAGGGGGAGGCATCTTTCTAATATGAAATGTTAGTCCCCAAAGGGGTGAGTACAGCCACTCAGCAGGTAAAAGATCCATTAAACTACTCCATGCATCAAACAGAACAATCATGACATCATAGTAGGGTACATATCACTTATGCATCCAAGCATAACTTACCTTGCAGCCATGCATATGTCATCATACCATATGTGCATACACCATCATGCACTCGTCATCAATCATTCATGCATATACCATCATGCCATCATACATATCATATCATATAGCCATACATACGTGTCACCCTACCATGCATGATTCAATTTCAACTTTTTCTCTTTCAATTAGATCACCACATTTTTCTTTCCCGGGACCAGCAATTGCATCCCACATTTTATCGCTTGCACCCAACCTGGCATCACGAAGAACCTTCGGCACACACCTCCGGGCATCCGGCACCCCCACATTCCGGGCATCTTGTATCCCAGCTAGCATCACGAGGTATTCCCTCGGCACACACCTTCGAGGCTTCCGGCACCCCCACATTCCGGGCACCCAGCACCCCCACATTCTAGGCATCCTGACACTCCCAGAGCATTGTCGGCTCACACCTTCGACGGTATCCTCATTTATCATAATTCATATTCACAATTATGTCTCAATATCAACATGGCACATGATGTGATGGCAACAAAGTCAATTCAGCTGTTGATCTTATATGTAATGCCAAATATCATCACATGTGCAGCAAGATTCAATCACTTAAACAATATAATTCATGGGGCTCATACAAAACAGAATAGTCCATGCATTACAGCTTTTGAAATTCGCACAATCCAGCTTGCACAGTTTTTGAAAACATTTTAATTAAATACCCAGATGACCTTCAAAAATTATGAAATTCGAACATGTGATAGTCAAGACATAAGGGCAGATATTCCATGAAGAACACTACACCAAATGACCCTCATACAATTCAATATTGACCATGCATCACAGCACTACTATTCTAACAATTCAACTTGCACAATTTTTGAAACATTTTTGGTTAAATAGGCAAATGAACTTCAAAAAATTACGAAATTTGAATATGTTGTAGGGAAGACATGAAGAGAGATATTTCGTGCAGAACACATTTCCAAAAGAACCTCATACAAAACGATATAGTTCACGCATTGCAACTCACCAAGTCCGGACACGTCAGATTGTACGGTTTTAGAAACATTTCCGATTAAATACCCAATTGACCTCCAAAAATTATGAAATTCGACTATGTGATATTCAAGACCCTAAGGTAGATATTTCATGAAGGCATCAAAGCCAGATTCGTCCTAGGTAGTTAAATATATGCGGTTAAAACTTCTGTTCCTAGTACCAAAATTTCCAGATCTAACTACCTCCGAAAAACCACGATTTCACCTACCTATTCTTGTTTGTTTTCTCTAAATTTTTGATATGTTAAACCTCAGGATGTCCTTTACATATTTTGTTAAGAAATAGAAGTGAAATTTCAACAAAAGATGGCCTTACAGTCCATGCATTCATCAAAGGTGGGTACCAAAATCTCCAGATTCAGTCTTTCCAAAGAATAATGATTTCACCCACTTATACTTGTTTTTTTTTTTTTATCCCAAATTTGAGTATATTATACTCCAAGAAATCCTTAATAACTTTCATTTAGAAGTCAAAGCCAAAATCCAACTCGAACATCACATGCAAGTCACTAGAACATCCAAGGTCGAGCTGTTTTCTCAAGAACAATTTACTAGCCGAGAACACCACTCTTAAAACTTCAGTTTTTCACATCCTAGACATCTGAAATTTGTCACCTTTCAATCACACACACTAGGCACAACATGCAAGAGTAGATCAAGGATCTCACTTGCCTCTAAATCGAGCAAGCAGCGAGCACAACGGTGACGGGACACAGCGGCGACGGACGGCGGACGCATGGCGGACGATCGACGAGCGGTCCTCCTCCTTCCTCTCTTCCTTTCTCCCTTTCTTCCTTTCTTCCTTCTCTTTCTCTCCTCTCTCTCTTTGTCGGATGAACTCCCTCTCTCTCTCTCTCCCTCTCTCTCGCTTAAACCGGCCATCATCTTCCTCTAATTTTCTTCCCCTCCATCATTAGCCATCATTAGATCATGCATGGAGGACACTTGGCCCTCACCTTGGGACAAATGGGGGAGGCATGCAACTGGATCCCCCCCTCCCTTGCACGTCGACAGCCCCTCATGGGCTTGGGCCAGCCATGGGCCGGGCAAAATCTCCCTCTCCTTGGGCTTCATGGGCTGGTCGAGCAAAAAGGGGTGAGACTATGGCTGGTTTGGTCTTTAAATGTCTAGCCCACCCTCATCCTAATAATCCACCTAATCCTTAATTATATAAACACCTAATTGAAATTTATAATTCACAAAACTTTGTGACCTAATTTAATAAATTCCAATCCATAATTCACATGGCCAAAAATATAATTTTCCTATTAAATAATTACCCACCAAAAGCTTGGCCAAAATCTCAATGCAAGACATGAATTAGAGCACCTCTAAGGATTGACAAGAAATTCTAGGATGCCACATACGTATTCGACAAAAGGGTGAAAGTACATTCGTCTCATCGAGTCTTCATTTTTCCCATGTTGTTTCTTCCGTCCCGTGGTGTTGTCGAACCACTTTGACCAAGGGGATCGTCTTGGTGTATAGAATCTATTCTTTCCGATCCACAATTGGAACCGGGCTTTCTACATACGACACTCTGTCATCCACGTATAATTCTACAAGACTTAGCATGTGGGTCGAGTCAAGCTCATACTTTCTCAACATTGACACATGAAAGATGTCATGCACTTGTGCCAACCTTAGCGGCAATGCACGACTTGGCACAAGTGCATGACGATACGCTAGGATCCCGATTCTTTCCAGAATCTCAAAAGGACCTACGTATTAAGGGTGAGTATGGTCCGGGTTGGGCCGGTCCACCCCTTAACCCTAGAACCAACTCGCACAATGCTTGTCCTCAATTTTTGGGACCGAGGACCGACGCTATTGAGCTTGGAACCAAGGACCGGACCAACCCAATGGGTTTGGTCCGGTTCCAGGATTAACTCGGGACCAATCGGTAATTTTTTATTTCATTTTTGTATTCCTTAAAAAAGCGATTGAGGACCAGATTGACCCAATGGGTTTGGTTCAATTTCAAGTTGAACCCAGGACCAACTAATAATTTTTTATTTAATTTTTTTACTCCTTAAAGGGGCATCCGAGGATCGTACCAACTTAACGGGTTTGATGATGAGCGAGGTTAGCTAAGAAAGGCAAGCGGTGAGGGTCAAGTGGGGTGAGCATCGAATAGAATGAGTATCGAATGTCAAGTAGGGAGCAATAAGCCAAACGAGCATTGAGCGGCGAGTGGCGAGCAGCACGAGTGACCCAAAGCAAGTGAGGTGAGTGTTGAGTGGTGAGAGAGAATTCGTTTCTTTCGATTTTGGCAAATTGAAGACTAAAAGGACAAATAAGACAGAAGAGAATGAATACTAGAGGAGGATGCCATTAGGAGTTGTTTATGCCTTTTAAACACCGTGAGGACTCCTCACAAAAATATTTTCCTCATTCGTAAATTATGACTATTAACGCCGTAAAAGACATTAAAAATCTAAGTTATTAAAGAATAATGTAAAATTATTTGAACTCCTCACTAAAGAACTGTTTAATATTGTTGACGCTGTTTATTTTAATGTTTTCTTTATATAAAAAAATTATAAATAATATTATATATATAGTCAGAGTTGGTCCGGGTTGGATCGACCCGAAACTCTTAGGACCGAGGACCAACTGGCACAGTGCTGGTCTAGGAATTCTTGGACCAAGGACCGACCCAGTCTCCCTAAGAACCGGACCAAGACCAGCAGGGTTAGGTTGGTCCAAGGTCGGTTCAAGGTTGACCCTGGATTGATGCTCACCCCTACTACGTACCTCTGACTCAGTTTCCCTTTCTTGCCAAAGTGTGAAGACCTTACATTGGTGACACCTTCAGAAAGACGTAATCACTAACTTGGAATTCCAATGGCCTTTGACGCTTATCAGCGTAACTTTTCTGGCTACTCTGAGCGGTCTTTAATCTGTCTATGATAATGAAAACTGCATCCACTGACTGTTGGACTGATTCTAAGCCCGTAATCTTTCGTTCTCAAACTTCATTCCTACAAGCTAAAGTTTTGCACGCTCTATCATATAACGCTTCACAGGGTGCCATATGAATACTCTGCTAGTAGCTGTGAACCTCGGGTCTTTGTCTAATGTAATCGTCATCGGCACTCCACGTAGACGAACTATTTGACGCAAGTACAACTTTGCATGTTTATCCAAATTAAGATCCTTTCGTATTGCAATGAGGTGAGCCGACTTTGTCAGTTTGTCGACCACTACCCAAATGAAATCATTACCTCTCTGACTCCTTGGTAAGCCTGTCACAAAGTCCATCATGATGTGCTCCCATTTCCACTTGGGAATCTTGAGAGGTTGCAGAAGTTCTCCTGGCTTACAGTGTTATGCCTTTACTTGCTGATACGTCGGACACTTGGTGACATACTTGGCGATGCCCACCTTCATACCAGACCACCAATATTGTTGATGCAAATTCTAATACATCTTCGTACTATCATAATGAATGCTATACCTACTACGATGAGTTTATGATAAATTATCCTCTTTAAGCTCTGCATCGTCAGGTAGACACAATCATTCTCGGGACCTCAGTGTTCCATCCTCAGAAATCTAAAAATCAGCATTTCTTTTATTGGTATCCTCTTGAAGAATTTTTTGAACATCTCAGTCTATCAATTGAAGTGTCTTGATTCTTCTGTGCACTTCTGGCTCAATTCTGAGGGTGGTCATAAGATTTGAAAGGTAGCCTACCTCAAATTTGAAAACTGAATCTCGAGTTCTCTCGAGTAAAATCCACTCCTTAACCATCTCTGTGCAACTGAATACTTCTGACTTAAAGCATCTGCGACCTTGTTTGCCTTTCCAAGGTGATACAAGATATCACAATCGTAGTTCTTCAGATTTTCTATCCAACAACGTTGTCTCATATTCAACTCCTTCTGAGAGAATAGAGACTTGAGACTTTGATGGTCAGTGAAGATCTGAAATCTTTCTCCACATAAATAATATCTCCAAATCTTTAGAGCGAAAATGATTGCTGCAAGTTTTAAATCATGCATCGGGTAATTCAATTCATGGAGTCTCAATTGACGGGAGGCATATGTAACAACTCTACCATGTTCCATTAACACACAACCCAGTCCTCTAAACGACGCATCACTATAGATATTGTATTCTCCAGAATCAGACGGTATGGTCAGCACTAGTGCGGTAGTCAACTTCTGCTTAAGCTCTTGGAAACTACGCTCGCACTTGTTTGTCCACACGAACTTCTCTTCCTTCTTCAAGAGTCGAGTCAATGGCGATGCCAAAGCTAAAAATCCTTCCACGAACCTTCTATAGTAGCCTGCTAAACCCAAGAAGCTTTTGATCTCTAACACTCTCGTCGGTCTCGACCCACTAATAACTGTTTCAATCTTAGACGGGTCCACGAAGATTCCTTTGCCTGAAATCACGTGACCTAGGAACGCAACATGAGTCAACCAAAAATTGCACTTGCTAAATTTAACGTACAATCCATGAATCCTCAGGGTTTGAAGTACCATTCTCAAATGCCTCTCGTGCTCCTCAACACTTCTCGAATACACCAGAATATCATCGATGAACATAATCACATACTGATCCAGGTACTCTTTAAACATTTGGTTCATCAAATTCATAAAAGCAGCTAGAGTGTTCGTCAAACCAAACGGCATTACGGTGAACTCATAATGGCCGTATCGAGTACGAAACACTGACTGTGGTATATCTTCCTTTCTAATCCTCAGCTGATGATACCCAGTCCGCAGGTCGATCTTTGAAAATATCGATGCCCCTTGCAACTGATCAAACAAGTCGTCGATCCTCGAGAGTGGATATTTGTTTTTGATCGTCACCCAATTGAGATGACGATAGTCGACGCACAGGCGTAACGAACCATCTTTCTTTTTCATAAATAGAATTGGTGCTTCCTAAGGTGATACATTGAGACATATGAATCCCTTATCCAACAATTCTTGTATATGCACCTTTAGTTCTTTCAACTCAAACAACGACATACGTAAGGAGCCTTAGAGATTGTCTTCGTTCTAGGCGCTAACTTGATCACGAACTCTATCTCTCTCTCTCCCTCTAACGGCGGCCTGACGACTCTTTCGAAAACACGTCTAGAATTTCTCATACTATAATGATGTCCTCGATTTTCAGCTCCTCAACTGATGTATCCATGATAGTTGCTAGGTAAATTTGGCAACCCACATCCTAAAACCGGTTGCCTTAAGTGACGAAATAAAAGGGATTGAGGATCCTCCTCGACTCCCAATAGCTTGAAACTTTCACATGCTAACGGGTTAAAGTGTATTATATTATAACCACAATTCATTACAACAAAAAGCTCCTTGAGCCAAACCCTTTTCATATATGACATCACAGTTATACATAAGCAAACTAGTCAAGTACCACTATAGTAAGTGATCCTTTCTTCTACAACTTTATTACAACCAACTGAAGTCCTACAAATTTAACCAAAACTCTGCCACGCTACTTTGATAAAATTGTTCTGGGAACACTGCCCTTCCTGTCCAGTGCACAACTTGATTCATCCTTGTTCCCTTTGCCATCCTAGTGGTGTCCTGTCTTTGATAAAGGTGCACATACTCCCTTGGACCTATACGAGCAGTCCTTCACTTGATGGCCGTGTTGATTACATCCGTAGCACGCTCTCGTTATACTGAGACATTAGGTTGGTCCATGCTTCATTCCACAAACTTGGCACCTGTCTGGCGAGTCCTCTGCCTCCTGTCGGGTGACTGCAAGCATCCTTCCTTGCACTAGAGACCTTTTCCAAATACCCCACTGAACATCTTGCGGCGCATTCCCCTGCATCTGTTTTATCGGCGGTGGTGGCGCCTGCAATTCCATTGGCCTTTCGAGGCAATCTTTGATCAGGTGGCCATACTGGCGACACTTGTAACAAGTCCTCTCCCTTCTACAGCACGGAGCAGATCTGTGTCTTTTCCTATAGACATGACACATGACATTTGAGTTAGGTGTTGGCTTTCCAATCCCACTCCCCCGGTTGAGAGGGATAGAATACCTTTCTTCTGACATCGGCCTCTTCCCCAATCGTTTGTCATCTCTGTTGGATTCTAACCTTGACTTAGATGTAACAACTCGCTCCCCGATCACCAACCTAGGTTGGGCCTCAGCGGGTGCGGAAACAACAGTGGTTACGGCACTGGTGGCAATAGTGACAGTGGCAACAGCAGCGGCTTGATCCTGTGCTTGCTGACCCAACAAGTTCCCAAGGGTCACTAGCGCCTTAACGATCCCTTCGAACCTAGGATCGCTTGGTGCTGCTACACTAGTACCGGCTTGTGGCGGCACTCTTTTACACGCGCTAGCCAGAGCCAGCGTTCTACCTCGACCACCTCAGGTTGCAGGCTCGAAGGTACGCCTTCAAGGAGTCCTCTACTCCTGATCGCTCATTTTGCAGGATCTTTAAAGAAACTTGCTTTCCAATTCCCCACAGAATTAAAAGCTGAGCGATCTCAACAAACAATCTACCAAACAACTATCACTGACATGCATCAGCATGAAATAAAGGCCATCTTACTAACTATCCCATAATCTATCACACCTTATCACTCTAATTATTGATCAGCTCTGATACCACTCCTAGTGGGGATGTCACGCCCTGATCCTCGAGCGCGTGTCCATCCCTCGGTAGTCAATTAAATTGTGACGTCCCAAGACGCGTCACCGACTCATTCATTTTAATGCGCATGCAGAAGTAAGTAAATGAATTCTTAGACAACACAAAGATGGGATAGAAAAGCAGTGCCACAATTTTGAAAACCACAACAAACCTTTGTACACAACAGACTAGGTCATTGATAATTCTAATCTATATTCACAGGTCTACAAAAGGTTGGTCCTCAAAACAAAGCTGTCCTATGACCAGTTAGTCGAACTCATTCGTCAATTCTTGAGTCTCCACCAGGTCCGGATGGAACGTCGGGTTCTCCACCATGCCATCGGAAGGGTCAACAGGATCTTCGTCTAAAGCAGCATCAATTACCACAACGGGGATATCAAAAGTCCTAAGGGGACCCACCTTGAAATCATTGGGTCCGTAACGGAACCATGCTCTGATCGATGAGGTATTCTATGAGGTGGATTCTCTTCGACCCAGACAATGGTCACTACAAGTTCATAAACCTAGTGACTTCCGAGATCGGGATAACTAGAAACTCGCTCGGTAACTCTCATGGGACAGCCAAAACACTCAGGATGATTTGCCATCTAAGAACCTAGAAAAGTTGAGCCCACGATGGGGTGAGACAATGTCTCAGCAAGTCCACACTCCAACTAAGGAGGAAATAAGCCTAAAGGCCATCTAGTCACACACAAGATAAATGACTTACCTTTGCCTCAGTTCTTTTCTGTAAGTCAGTATAGTTCATATTCTCAACCAATCAATTCAATTCAAATCACCGATCAGCTCAATCATTTCAACCAATGATTAATTGATACCAACAATACTATCTATCAACTCGATATGACCACTACTCATGCAAGCTAAAATAAACGGTCAATGCTCTCACAAGTTGTAATATATGGTCATAGCTCTCATAAGCTAATATAGATAAATAGTAGCTCGTACAAGCTGATAATATAGATTGTGCTCTCACAAGCTAATATAAGGATCTTAGCTCACACAAGCTGTTAAGGTATATTGCTCTCACAAGATGACGTATCAAAGCTCGTAGGCTGAACGTACACTGCTCTCACAAGCTGACGTGTAAAGGGGCCTAAAAGCGGATAAAATGTATGTTGCTCTCACAAGCTGACATATCAAAGTAGAGAGGCTGATACAGTATACTGCTCTCACAAGCTGACGTGCAAAGGGTCCCAAAAGCTGACAATAAATATGCTCGCACAAGCTGACATGTAGATATGCTCTCACAAGCTGATAAACCATCAAGTTAAAATACCTGATAAAAATAGTTGTGTGTGGGTACACGGTCGGCTTGAGCTAAAAACACAATATCTTTCTTTTAAAAAATCCCACTAATTATAATAATCCACAAACACATTTTTAGCGTTGTAAACTAACGCCTGCTATTATTTACTGAAATTACCCAATTTTGGAATAAATATTCAAAATTACAATTTTCACTCAATTTGCACAAATCAATATTCAATTAAATAAACCAATCATACCATTGCAATCAGCACGAAATTTTGGTCACTAGCTATCCCAAAGTATAATTTTCAGAAAATAATAAATAATTAAATAAATACCAAAATTAATTAAATAAGTACATTTAAATACCATAAATAAAACTTAGGCTGAAAATGCCTAATTAAATACCGAAACGGGCTTGGAAAAATTCCAAACTTAACTAGATAAATAATACAACCTATCTAGTTGCTAATAAAGCTGATCTAACCACCTAACATGCAATTGATATAGCTAGTACGAATACCTAGAGGGGGGTGAATAGGTATATAAAAGATTTTTCGTGATGATTGCACAATACTTAGACAGTTGAAGGATTTGCGACGAATAATAATCAAAGTAAGACTAAGTAAAGGAAAGAGAGAATTGAACACGCGGTTTATAATGGTTCGGCTTGATTCAAGCCTACGTCCACTCTTCTGCATTGACAGCCAATTGGCTGGATTCCACTATGAACAAAGAGATGTTACAGCGTTGATCTTCCTTGATTTCTAGGTGTAGATGATCTACCACACTCACTCAAGGTATCACCAAGTATAGACACTCTTTGTGTATACAATTTCGCTCAAACTGTATCGACTAATAATCAATGTGCTTCAGACTCTGGAATTTCTCTATCGATCACGTTACTAACACAACTAGAACGTCTTCCTTTTTATACTCCTTTATGCCATCATACCGTTGGCACTTACCAAAGGAATTCCTCCAATCTACCCGTTGGACGGAATCAATCAAGGAAGATTATTCGAGCTATTAAAGGAACCGGACGATAGCCCATCAATCCTGTTCGCCCATACAATCAGGATCTTGGTTTCCAAGAATATTTCGTCGACCACCGGATCTTCAATTGATCTAGATACAAATAAAAGAATCCGATATTTTTATCCAACCAAGAGATCTTCTCCAGAGGATAGGATTAAATCCTTAACCATAAACTTCGGCTCTAGATTTCCTTCGTCACTGGATCAGAAAGACTGTCAATGAGAAAAGTCTTGAGTCTTAAGTCTTGAGTCTTGAGTGCTGAGTTTAGTGATCAGAAAATCTTCAGACTTTAAACAGACAGTTTGCAAATATCCAGACTAGACTGCTAGAAACGTTTTGTCAGCTTCAAAATATTCGAAAGATTTCTCCAACAATCTCCCCCTTTTTGATGGTGACAAAACTTTCCTCGTAGATTTGAACAACTTTGACCTGTAAAAACATTTCTCAAGCAATACGGCTATCTCATAAAGATTAATAAAACAACCAGACTCTGCATCCACAGAAAATTGGTTAGTCTTTCATGAGTAATACCATATGACAACACTTGATATAAATGCAGATAGTCAAGCATCAAAATCCACAGCCAATTCAGTTCACTCAAGTCAAGTCATACTAAAAAACAAACATAACCACAAAAACAAATTTAAAGTCAAGTTTAAAGTTCGTTCAAATTGCGATTCTCCCCCTTTTTGTCATCATTAAAAAGGTGAGAAGAGCGTCAGGTCTGCTTGGGAATGCGCACGATTTGGAAATCTCCCATTGACTGGACTATGCCTTCTAGCCTCTTCAAGTCTTTCCTTAGATGAGCTACCTCCTCTCTTTTGGCATTGGCTTGAAGTTGTAGAGCTAGGTCTTTCATTTTGTCCTCCAGGGTAACTGAAGATGCTTGTCTAGCATTCTTCATGGCTTGAATTTCACAGTCCAGAGCATAGATTTGGCCTCATATTTCCAGAAGAACATCAAGAATACGGCGAAAATCTGCAGAATTGTCCGTCTGTGTACTTGCATTTGCTTTCTCAGATGGAGTGAATGCAGACGATGGCACTTCTGTATAATCTTGTAGATTTGGTGTTGACGTATCGTGTCCTTCTTCAGGCAATTGAGAAGCCTGAAACTCTTCTGGGTCTGCTGGAGATTGTCTTAGACCTTCACTATTGGCAGCATGAGGTGTGGACCTTTCTTGCTCGCCAACTCCCCCTGTCTCTAGGACCTCAAAAGGGGAAGATTGATGATCATACTTTTCGGCGTCTTTATTCCCCTTCTCTCCAGATTCAGCTGCAGACTTTTCTTTTTCTTCTTCTCCTTCTTCTTCAGCTTCTTTCTCCTTCTCTCTCTGCTTTTCTTCTTCTCTGTTTTTGGCTTGCTCCTCTTCTTCTCTCTGTTTCTTCTGAAGTTCTGTCGATTAAGGTACATAACGTTTGGTCCTTATCAAGGCAGTGATTGTGAGATCTTCCTCCTCATCTTCATCCTCCAAGATGAGAGTTTTCTTCTTTTTCGATGGGGCACCAATGGCCTCCTTCCCTTTTCTCTTTGAAGCAGACGGTACTGGAGACTTCACTCTGAATTTCTCCATTGCCTTGGAAAGTTCTTTCAGACGCATCTTCGTCAACATCTTCAAACCTACCACCATCTTATTGCACGGTCAAACACAAAGTGTATGTGGCGGTTCAATATTCATGTGTCTGAAGATCTTGGTAACTAGACCTGGGTAAGGCAATTGTCCCTTGTCCTTCGACATTGCTCTGTACATGTGAAAGAGAATAGTGTGAGGGAGAGAGAACTTCTTCCCTGAGTTGGTTGCATACATCAATTTTGCCTCGGAATTAGACACATCAGTCTTCGATGTAGACTTGGGCCTAATGCAATTGATCAAAATTTTGTGCAGCACAATATTGATGGGACGCATCCTTGAATAGATGATTCTTCCTTCATATTTCTATCTTTGACAAGTTCCATTGAGGCACGAGCAACTGAGACTTTGATTGGTTGATAACGTCCTCGTTCAACTCCAATTATGTCCGCCAACATGTCCACGTCTACCACATAATCCTGGTCTCGAACACTGAATGATATTCTATTCGCATCTAAGAAGCTAAGATTCGAATAGAAGTATGCTATTAATTGCGCATATCCGTATGAGGTATCGGTGCAAAGTTGTTCCAGTTGAAGCAGATTGAACTTCTCCCTTAAGTTCACATTAACGGCATCCAAGAAATCGAAATCGACACTCCTAGGGTTTATCACCCTTCTTTTCAGCAGTATGAAGAACAGATTCTCTTGATCCTTTGATTTAAATAACTCCATCCTCTTTCCCTTCACCTTCGCGGCAATACCCATTCTAGGTTGAAAATCACTGAACATTTTATCATCATCGTTTCCTTCAACCGAATTAGGTCCCGACGTACGAGGGTCACTTGGAATGTTCACAAGTGCTTCCTCAGCCTTTCCCTTGGGAGCAATTCCCAAATCCTCCATTTTTCTCAGAAAGATATACTCATTCCCATAATTCTTGTCTTTAAGAAAATCATCCACGTATTTCAACGAAGTCCCAGTACTTTTCAATGCACAGTAGAGTTTGTAAATAAACGAGGGTTTTTGGACTCTTACAGGGTCTGCGTCCTCAATTATCTCTTCCTCCGGTTGTTGACCCGCATCATGTGGGGTAGATGGCGTTGAGTGACGTGGTGGAGAGTGAGTCGGGCTCTGTTGCTGACTCGATAATTCTTCCTCTTCGGTGAGATCGAAATGGGTAGGTCCCTCCTTCATCCTCTGTGGTCCCCTGTTCGCGATTCTTGAAGACTTCCTCGAAGAAGACATCCTTCCTTGTCATTGAAAGATTCCTTTACTTGCTTTCCCAAGAAAAGATGACAACTTTCTCAAAGATGAACACGAAGTAGAAACCGGATTGGGAGGAGAATGCCTTTTAGGGTTTTGAAGATTGGGTGAAAAAGAAAACTGTGTATATAACTCAGTTTTGAAAAGGGAAGTTCAATCAGCACAAGGAAAGTGTACGAACACCTCTTTTCGAAATCAATAACTGCCAAAATTAATCCTTTTGAAAAGACAAGATTTCATTTTTCACGGAGACTATAAAATAATTGAACGAGAGATCGTACCTTTCCGATTAATACGTTTAGATAAAATGGCAACTTATAGTCTATAGCCATCAATGTCTGAGTCTGAGGATTTAGAGTCTGAGAGATTAGAGTCTGAGGGTTGGAGATTCTCTAGACTTTAACTTCTTTGAGCTTCACAATGTTGAGTCTGGAACGGATAAAATCGAATTGATTTTTCTCCAAAGGCTTTGTGAATATATCCGCTAGTTGACTTTTTGAATCAACAAATTGAATCGAGATTTCTCCATTTTGAATATGATCTCTAATGAAGTGATGTCGAATCTCTATATACTTTGCTCTTGAATGAAGGATTGGGTTTTTGGTGAGGTTGATTGCGCTGGTGTTGTCACATTTGATTTCTGTGCATGAGTCTTCAATCCCAAAGTCTTGTAGCTGTTGTTTTATCCATAGAATTTGCGAACAACAGCTTCCAAGAGCTACATCCTCTGCTTCTATTGTTGAGAGAGCCACAGTGCTTTGTTTCCTTGAAAACCAAGACACTGTTCTACTTCCAAGCAACTGGCAAGTTCCTGAAGTACTCTTTTTATCAACTCTACAACCGGCCAGATATGCGTCTGAATATCCCAGAAGATTAAAGTCTCCCTTCTTAGGATACCAAAGACCAATGCTTGAAGATGAAGCAACATATTTAATGATACGTTTTGTAGCACTGAGATGGGATTCTCTAGGATCTGATTGAAACCTAGCACCACTCAGATGCAGATGCAAACACTCAACAAAATGTCGTTTTAGAAGTAGTTAGATAAAGAAGTGAACCGATGATGCTCCATCATATCACATCACATGCCATCATCATCATGCATCATCATGCATATATTATCATAGGTGACAGGCCAATGGGGGCAGCCACACCTTGCACAGCTTTTGATCAACTTTCTTCCCTTCTTCATCTTTGTCTATCTTCAAAGAACTTGACATTGGTATATCAGTCTTCTTGCAATTTTCCAATCCAAACCTTTTGACAAGATCATTAGCATATTTTTCTTGGTAAATGAAAGTTCCTTCCTTCAATTGCTTTACTTGAAGACCAAGAAAGAATGTTAATTCTCCCATCATACTCATTTCAAACTCATCCTGCATAGACTTAGAAAATTTCTTGCATAGACTTTCATTAGAGGGTCCAAAAATGATATCGTCCACATATATTTGAACAAGTAAAAAACTTTTGTTTTCCTTTTTGATAAATAAAGTAGTATCTACTTTACCTTTGACAAAACCATTATGTAATAAGAACTTACTTAGTCTGTCGTACCAAGCTCGAGGTGCTTGCTTTAAACCATACAAAGCCTTTTTCAGTCTGAAGACTGAGTCTGGCTTCTTTGGGTCTTCAAACCCAGGGGGTTGTTCCACATATACTTCCTCTTGGATAAATCCATTTAGGAAAGCACTTTTGACGTCCATTTGGAATAACCTGAAATTTTTATAACAAGCAAACGCTAGTAATAGTCGAATAGCTTCTAACCTTGCTACAGGAGCGTAAGTCTCATCATAGTCTATTCCTTCTTCTTGCGTATATCCTTTGACCACAAGTCTTGCTTTGTTTCGTACGATTTTTCCTTTTTCATTCATCTTGTTTCTGAACACCCATTTGGCTCCAATAATAGTTTTACCTTTCGGTTTAGATGTCAATTCTCAGACATCATTAATGTTGAATTGTCTGAGCTCTTCTTGCATAGCTTCAATCCAGCTTTCATCAGATAAAGCTTCTTCTATGCTTTTTGGTTCAATTTCAGAAATGAGAGGCACAGCACTAGACTCTTCACGTCTTTTGGATCTGGTGCGAATTCCTTCATTAATTTCGCCGATAATGAGATCTTTGGGATGATTGGACTTATGCTTCCAGTTACTGGTTGATTTGTCTGGATGATGATCTCTTTCTTTATTTGAATCTTCATGAACATCTTGATGCTGGTCTTTCAGAGTCTGAGATACTTCTTGAGTTGTAAGCTTTAGAAGGACTGGAGCAGGTTCAGACTCTTCATACTGAGTCTGACTGGATTCATCTTGTGTAGAGTCTTGAAATTTGACATTCATTGACTCCTCCACAGACTGGCTCTTCTTGTTATAGACTCTATAGGCTCTACTTGATGTAGAATATCCAAGGAAGATGCCTTCATCTGATCTTTCTTCAAACTTACCAACTCGATCTTTTGCACTTTTTAATATAAAGCATTTGCAACCGAACACATGAAAGTATGAAACAATGGGCTTCTTACCTTTGAATAATTCATAAGGAGTTTTCTCAAGAATAGGTCTTAGGAAGACTCTATTGATGATATAGCAAGCTGTTGAAACAGCTTCAGCCCAAAATCGTGAAGAAATTTTACTTTCAATTAAAAGAGTTCTAGCCATTTCTTGAAGAGATCTATTCTTTCTTTCCACAACTCCATTTTGCTGAGGAGTGTATGGAGAGTAGAACACATGCTTAAATCCAGATTCATCACACAATTTTGTAAAATCTTGATTTTCAAATTCACCTCCATGATCTGTTCTTATACTTGAGATAACACATCCTTTTTCATTTTGAACCTTTTTAGCAAATTTTTCAAAATACGAAAAGGTTTCCGACTTACTTGCAAGAAAATATATCCAAGTAAAACGGGAGTAATCGTCCACAATTACTAGGCAGTATTTCTTACCTCCAATACTCTGGGTTCTAGTTGGTCCAAAGAGATCCATATGCAGCAACTATAGTACATGATTAGTAGAGACATGATTTATTGGCTTAAATGAATTTCTTACCTGCTTTCCCAGAATACATGGTGTGCATGGATCGGACTTTTGGTATGGTAATTTGGGTAGACCTTGAACAAGCTGCTTTGATGAGATTTTAGCTAATTGCTTCATGTTGACATGACCAAGCTTTCTGTGCCATAAGCTTGCTTCATCTTGAATTGGGATTAGGCATTGCGATTCATTTAGATTCATGTCTAAGAGGTAGATATTTCCATGTCTTCGACCCATGAAAGACTGAGTAGAGTCTTTACTGATTCCAGAGCATATTCCTTCTTGAAAGGAGATCTTGAAACCAGTATCACGCAATTGACTAATGCTGAGAAGGTTATAGTTGAGTTCTTCCATTAGAGAAACATTGCTTATTGTGAGATTTCCAATTTTCACAGTTCCAAATCCCACAATATTTCCTTTGCCGTTTCCTCCAAATGAAACTTTCCCACCATTCATTTGAATAAGTTTTATGAAGCAATTTGAGTCTCCTGTCATGTGTCTTGAACATCCGCTGTCAAGATACCACTTTACCTTTTTCTTGACGGAGACCTGCATTTAACAGAGAATCTCAAGCCTTTTTTGGTACCCAAATTTTCTTGGGTCCTTTAATGTTAGTAGGATAAACATTATTAGGCCATACTTTCTTAACAGGCTTCCAAACCATAGGACACTCTTTTTCAAAGTGATCATGACTGTTACACTTTGAACACCTTAGAGCATTTCGACCTACAGATTTTACAAAAACTTTATTAAAATGATTTTTGTAAGCCTCTTTCGACGGTCTTTTCTTAATTCTTTATTTTACTTTAGGAAAATCAATCAAGGAAATTGTTTCTGCTGTCATACCTAGACCAGACTTATTGAAGTAAGGTCTTTGAACTGAAAGAACTTTTCAAGTTTTTCGGATCCTATCGAAAATTTCTTTGAAATATTTGATAAGTCAGTTTTAAAAAAACATTTTCTTTCAAAAGATTATCTTCTTTTCTTTAAGAGTAGAAACATTCAAATCTAAACTTTTAACTCTTTCTTCTAAAATGTTTTTCTTTTGTTTTAGATCTGAGTTTTCCTTTTTAAGTTCGAAAATCCTTTTGAGAGAAGTCTTAAGGCTAAAACACAGTTCATCAATGTATTTAGAGACTTTGATAGGAATTTTAAAATCACTTACCTCGAATTCGCTATCTGAGTCTGATCCAGAATCTGAGTCTGAGTCTGAATGTGCCATCAAAGATATGTTGGCATATTCATTATCACTTTCTTCACACTCTGTATCACTCCAGGTTTTGGCTTTGAGAGCTTTTCGAAACTTCTCAACTTTTCCTCTTTTCTTCTTCAGAAGAGGACAGTTGGGTCTGATGTGTCCCTTTTTCTTGCATTCGAAGCAGACTACATCTTTGTTTGGTTCCTCATCATCAACAGACTTGGTCTGTTGTCTTTGGAAACTTTGTTTCTTTGAGTTGAACCTTCTTCCTTTTCTATTCAGTTTTCTGAATCTTCTTATCATGACAGCAAGCTCCTCATCGTCCATATCATCTTTTGAATCTGTATCATCAGAATCATCATTTGATTTTAATGCAATGGATTTCTTACCTCTTGGATCTTCGTCTTCATTAATTCGTTCCACTTCATAAGACTGAAGAGTTCCAATCAACTCGTCGACAGATAGTGGCATAATTCTTTGCGTCTCTCTTATTGAAGTCTTTATATGATTCAAATCCTTGGAGAGTCCACGCAGTAGCTTGTTCACCTTCATGGGATCAGAAATTTTTTGTCCTTGATTCTTAAGACCATTGACAATATCTGTAAAACAACTAAACATGTCAGTTATAGATTCTCCTGGTTTCATTTTGAAGGCTTCATATTGACCGAGGAGAATGTTAATTCTGGTCTCCTTCACTCGATCTGTTCCTTCATAGGTGATATGTAATCTGTCCCATACTTCTTTTGCTGTAACACAAGAAGATATTCGGTTATATTCAGTTGGTGACAAAGCACAATATAAAGAGTAAATTGCTTTTGCATCGAGTGCTTGTCTCTTGTTTATTTCTTCCTGAGTCATTCCGCTAGTTTCAATTTCTTTCCCTCTTTCAGAGACTGATTTAGCAGTAGGAGTGATTCCTCTTTCCACAACGTCCCATTCCAGAGGATCCTTTGATCGTAGGAAAGCTTTCATCTTGTTCTTCAAGATGTTGTAATCCTTTCCATCAAAGTAGGGTGGTCTGGTATTGCTTTGCCCTTCCACCAGTCCGGTGCTAGTATACTAGCCATGGATCTTTTACTCTGAAGTAAAACACTTCAAATAAAGTAAGAACACGAGCTCTGATACCAATTGATATAGCTAGTACGAATACCTTGAGGGGGGTGAATAGGTATATAAAAGATTTTTCGTGATGATTGCACAATACTTAGACAGTTGAAGGATTTGCGACAAATAATAATCAACGTAAGACTAAGTAAAGGAAAGAGAGAATTGAACACGCAGTTTATAGTGGTTCGGCTTGATTCAAGCCTACGTCCACTCTTCTGCACTGACAGCCAATTGGCTGGATTCCACTATGAACAAAGAGATGTTACAGCGTTGATCTTCCTTGATTTTTAGGTGTAGATGATCTACCACACTCACTTAAGGTATCACCAAGTATAGACACTCTCTGTGTATACAATTTCGCTCAAACTGTATCGACTAATAATCAAGGTGCTTCAGACTCTGGAATTTCTCTATCGATCACGTTACTAACACAACTAGAACGTCTTCCTTTTTATACTCCTTTATGCCATCATACCGTTGGCACTTACCAAAGGAATTCCTCCAATCTACCCGTTGGATGAAATCAATCAAGGAAGATTATTCGAGCTATTAAAGGAACCGGACGATAGCCCATCAATCCTGTTCGCCCATACAATCAGGATCTTGGTTTCCAAGAATAGAACATTCCAAGAATATTTCGTCGACCACCGGATCTTCAATTGATCTAGATACAAATAAAAGAATCCGATATTTTTATCCAACCAAGAGATCTTCTCCAGAGGATAGGATTAAATCCTTAACCATAAACTTCGACTGGATTTCCTTCGTCACTTTGGATCGAAAGACTGTAATGAGAAAAGTCTTGAGTCTTAAGTCTTGAGTCTTGAGTGCCGAGTTCGGTGATCGAAAAGTCTTCGACTTTAAATAGACATCTGCAAATATCCAGACTAGACTGCTAGAAACGTTTTGTCAGCTTCAAAATATTCTGGAAAGATTTCTCCAACAGCAATAACGAGCAATTAAATCACTAATCCGTTCTAACTACCCACCTAAACCATACTTAGCCTAAACTAATCAATCCTTAAGCATCATTAATTCCCTAAGCAGAGTTTAGTGTGTAAATTCACTGGTTTTGAAATCCAATGAGTCCACGAAGACGGCAAGGTGAAAACGGGTGACAAAATCAGAAGCGGTGATGCACTACGAGGCTCGGAAGAGCTTGGAAACAAGCCACGAAGATCTTGGGCCCTTGTTAGTCTGGTTTCTACTTATTGGGTCAAGGGAGAGAACCAAAGGCCGAGACGGCAAAGACGAGCTGGCAGAGCTACTACGGGTGACGGTGGCGACTGAAATGGCGGCCAGGCGAGCTCGGGTGGTGGCATGGGCTTTGACGGTGACCTGAGGAGGTTCAGGATAGTAGCTGGGCACACAGGACGGTGTGCAGGATGGGCGCGGTTTGCATGGAGGCGCGATGGCGACGCGGCGGTGGCGGGGAGGGTTCGGCGGCTTGCGATGGCTAAAGGGGTGGCTAGCTCGATTTTTCTGCAACTTTAGGAGCTCAAAATGGCCTCTAATGGAGAAAGCATTCTACAGAAAAGGAAGAAGGAGACAGCTCAAGAGCGGAGGGACCCTTTGGCCCCAAAAAGTCTCCATTCCTATCTCCTTGGTCCCTTGAAGAGGCCCCACATGTTTCAGCTTAATCCTCAGCCAATTTTGTGCACCAAAATCCACCTAAAACACTTCCCAATGGTCCAAAAGTCGATGGGGATCATGGCCTACGAATTTGGGCACAAATTCTCCCAAACTAAACCAATTTCTCTTCAATTAGACTTAAATTAATCCCTATAAATTCGACCAAGGTATCATCGACCAAATTGACATTTTTTCTCGTCAATAGAACCAACTTTCATCCTAAAAACATGATAAAAAATGGTCATATGAATTTTCCGGACAAAAACGGCCCTATAATGAATTTTCGCCAAAAATTTCAGTTTGCAGAAAAATCTTCAGAGGATGAGTAAACGTTCTTAAAATGAATTGTGACATAACAGAACTTTCATTTTTTGAAATCGGATTCGAATTCGCGGTTAATTTCAATCTAGCACGATTTAGCATGACCTAACCTACCGAGTAACTTTTAGGAATTTTCAGTACAATTGACCTGTGGTCAATTTATTTCGAGCCACAATGTACATCTTCGACACATTGACGACTCTTGGTCATCGTGAAAATCTCATGGTTTCAAATACGAGCACAGGGTATCAAAACGACAGAAAAATTGGTCTAGTGTCAATCAACCGGAATTTTGCAATTAGGTGGAATCACCCACACTTTGATCATATATCTCAGTCGAATCGACCTATCTCTGATCTCTGATCGATTTTGCCAATGCTGTAATGACCCTTGCGGACTAGCACGGTCAAGTAGTCGATCCCTAGTCGAATTCTCAAGTCTATTGCATTAAAATCCCTTAACGGCCTTAACGGCTTCACCTAATAGGCTAGTTATCTCATGAGTGGTCAACTCAGAGAAAAGAACTATAGGCGTGTTGATGAAAAACCCAACTTATCCAATCAAAAACAGAACTTGAAAATCAGGATGTTACACTACATCTAAGTGAAGTCACGTCCTAATTAAACCAAAAAGGAGGGAAAGCAATTCATGGCAGGAGAAGGAGATGCAAAGACTAGCTTCCAAATGACTTGGCTACACTATGCCTTGTTAAATCAGTAACTAAGTGACCACCTCAAACATAGACAAGGCGTATAGATTATGGCATAAGAATGAAAAGGCAATCAATGCACTTAATGGATACAAATTGTCTAATGCACAGGCTGAAAAGCATTGAGTTTCAAACAAGACGAACTTGTAAAGACTGAATAGTTGAATCTTGCTGTTGTATCTATAGCTTTTGAGCCTGCTCCAACTGTGCCAATTGAGCAAGTTGATTTTTGAGCTATGCATTCTGCTCTTTTTCAATCTTATGCTTATTTGCCAGCATTATGTTCTCAGGCTGCATCAGAAAAAGTTATGATTTCAGTTAATAATCCTAATGAAAACCACATATGGAATTCATTTCGAAATTAAAACACAACATTTTTCTGGATTTATATTGAACTGCTTATGCACATACTACAGACAAGGAAGAAGCTAATTATGGGTGTTAACATCATTAAATATTTCCTAGAAACTTCATTATAACTACAAATTTGATAAAAATTTCACACTACAACACTTATTAAAAACCAAATGCAACACTGCATGGGAATCCATCATCAAAAATGTATTTCACAGAGGATAAAAGATGTAGATAGAGAGTAATATGTCTATCAACCATTAGCATCCATTGAACTAACATTACAAGAAAAAGTTTTCTTTGGAGAATAGTATCTAATTCCCTTGGGAAAAGGTGGTCATTTCGAGGGCAACTACATGGAAATCTTGCCCTAAAGAAAGACATTTGTTCAATGAGGTTGCTCAAATAAATCTAGGACACATTTTTCCTCAGAGAAGCCAGCATTAATCAGGAGCGCAAATGACATAACCATCAACTGAAATAATTGATCATCATACAAGTTCCACGCAAAACTTGGAGAAATGCCACTATGAAGTTGCACACCTTCAAATCTAACTGCAGAGTATAAGAGACCTTCCATGCCTTCTGAACTTCATTGAAAAGGAGGACACATTGATCATTTGCATCTTTCAATGCTTGTCTTAGCCCCAAAACCTCTTGTTTAACATCTTGTAATTCTTTCTCTTTATCCTACAAATCCTCCCTCGCATCATTGGCCTAAATAAGATAAAGACACGCACCTGCAAAAATTCAATGCTTTTTCCTCTTTTTGATGACAAACGATAGAAATATTCGCAGGGGCCAAATTCTGTATTAAAAAGCTTTAACATTCTTTCATAATGATAAAAATATTGAACATCTCACATCACAGGGGACAAGCTGAAAAGAGTATGCTCATGATAACTAGCAATTTAAAAAAAAAAATTGACAAGACAATTATTCAGGCAACAGGCAACCAAAAGGTGAAGTCAGCTATGGACACCTTCTCACATCCATTAAAATCAAAAAGCTTTAAGGGGAGAAACAAAAATATTTTCTAATGTGGATTCGTGCCCATAGACTATCGACACTAGTTCAACCAAAAATCCCAACTATGGTTCATTCTACCAGGGAATACAGAACATGCAACGTCCCGCCATTTCTTTATCGTATCTCTATTTCCAAGGCTTAGCATAGCATTTCGTGCTCTGGAAGCAAAATTAAGGGATGATAATGTCTCGGATACATTTGATGCATCAGGAGACCCATTAACAATCAGCAGAGTCTTGGAGCTTCCGCCTGTAGAGACATTTAGCAAAAAAAATGAACAAGCCATCAGAAAATAATGTCTGTCACTGAAAAGTTTCTTTGCTCAATGTTTTAATTGAGACTCAAGGAGAAAAGAAAAGGTGCAACCTTCATATATGATCATAAATTCATTAGCCGAAACAAGGACACCATGAAAACAGTGACAACACACAACATTCTAGAATAAATAGTCAATATTTGTCAATAAGTGTCAAATTCAAGATGGTCCTTCAGTGCCATAGGAGTGAACATCAACTACAGTTTTTAGGCTCAAATTAAAAAAAATAAAAATTGTAGGAGACGGTCATTCTGCAAAGATGACACTTTCCCACAAAATTGCAAGTATTGTCATGAACACCTATTAGCAGCTAAGAGGAGAGTAACATCCATGCGTGTAATCAGGAGCTTTTCTAAGCAAAATAACATCTGTTAAACAACAACCTAGATTATGCACCACCAAAGCACCAAAGACTGTTGATGGAATATAACCTATAATATAAAACAAAGGAAAGGTCATTCGCAAACTTATTCGAAAATATCTTAAGGCTAAATATTTCAAAGCAAAATGCAGCTCAGTAAAATATATACACTCCATAACATCGAGTGAACAGTTTTGCAAGATATTTTGCATTAGATATGTCATATCCCTTCCATGAATTTTCCGATCCATTGAAAAGGTATTAGCTATTAAAATTCCATTTCTCTTCATCAGGCAGTCCAAAATTCCAAGTTCTTTCTATCAAGAATTGAAGATGTTGACTACAGTTCAAATTTTTGGTACCATTAAAGTTTTATAAAAAAGAGATAGAGAGACAACTTGTGATATCCTAGCAGGCACTAGCTAGTACACGCACTTCTAATATCCACCACCTTCAGAAAATCCAATCATCATGTATGCAACCAAGTCACTGCCAAAAGGTACCTAGTGAATCAGCAAGTACTCTAGTTAGTGTTGAATTCTCATATGGAACGATATCCTTCTTTGACAACAATGAAGATAAAACATCCCCCAACCTACAAAATGAAAGACATGTCATAAACCATTATATCAACTAAAGAAAAAAAAAACCATTTAATCAAAATTTTAAATCTTATAAGTTTATAGAAACATAAGAGGTAATGTCTGCATTTCTCCGTTCTACATCAACAAACCCATGCCCAAGGGCACTCCAGAATATCAGAGTTATTACTAGAGATCAATAGACCATTGTACACATTCAATCTGCAATTAAGATCTGCTTCCGCTTAATGACAAAGTAAAGAACCGCAAGATTGGCATTTCGAAAGTGATAAGTTTAGACTTCTTTCATTGACTAATTTATGGTTGAGGAACATAGATAGGTCTGAAGCTCCAAGCCTAGCAATTTGAAAGTAGTGGATAATCAGTGTCAAACAAGATTTGTGTCTTCTGATGTTCATATACTGCTAGAAAGCAAGCACTGGCAGTAACTCATCAAAAGGGGGCAAGACAGCCAGAAACAGTATTGCAACCACTACCGAAATATTGATACTAACATAAAGTCAACTACATAGTAAAAATAATAAGAATGATAGCGAACAAGCCAATTAGTAGCAATAATAAGAATAATAGCGAACAAGCCAAGACTTACATAGAAAGTGACTTCATAACATGGAGAAGTTCTGTCACCCGCTCCCCACTACCATCTTCCACATTCAAACTTCACTTCCAGCCAAATCAACAAGAGAAGCTTGCTATACAGGTTTTCTCCAGTAACCAAGTTGTTGTAGGATATATGGATTGTCACGATCCTGAATATATAACAGGAGAATGCATCAAAAAGTATCAATTAAAACTGAACAATGGCTTGGGCGTGGGAGGGTTAGAGGTCACTGCCATGTACTTAATCAAGTATAACGTTTTGTAATTATCATGGGTATCGCTAGTGTAAAGCGCTTTGGCTTTAAAAGTAAAAGAAAAAAAATCCTCTCCTAAAATTATCAAGGTGTGGTACTCCCTGAAAGTAAAAGTAAATAACTTGGAGTAGCATCCTCTTCCATGCAATACCTATAAATAATTTCAGTCAAACAAACTAATCCATCTAATGATGATAAAGTAGCCAAGAGGTCGCACGCCGGTCGGTCGAAAAGGGGGAAGGCAGAGAGAGAGAGAGTGGGAGGTCGCACGCTAGTCGGTCAGAAAGAGGGAGGTCGCATGCCGAAGGGTGGAGAGAAAGAGAGGGAGGTCGCACGCCGGTCAGTCGAAAAGAGGGAGGGTAGAGATAGAGAGAGAGAGAGAGAGAGAGGGAGGTCGCACACCGGTCGATTGCTCATGGTCATCTCACCAGTATCCTCTTGGTTCGCCGGTTGCTCGCGGTGGATTGCCGGTTGGAAAGAGTGAGGGTGGAGAGAGAGAGAGGGAGTTCATCGAAGAGAGAGAGTGAGGTTAGAGAGAGAGAGAGGCATGAAGAAAGAATACCGACGAACTAGGACTGAAATTTTTTCAAATTGACGCCTCTTTTTCTCTCCAAATTGTGGGTCCCATGAGGACACGTGTCGCCTTCCTAGTGCCTTCTTGTTTGCCACGCTGGAGCAAGAGATGTACTGATGCAGCCCGCATTGAAGACCATCTCTCTTGACCAAGAAGATCGACCCGCATTCAAGCTCGACAAAACCTCTTATCGATGAAGTTGTCGATTGTCGATGAAGTTCGATGAAGTTGTTGATTCAACCGAGAAGCCGTATTGATATCTTGAGCCCATCCCGGAAGCTTGAAAGAAGACACCTTGGGAGCCATGAAGACATTATGCTTTTACTAGTTTCTAGTTCCTATGCTCTTTCCTGGTTTCAATGCTTTGTCTTCTTTGACCATATAAGACATCCAATTCCTTGTACAAGACATATGACGTTTGATGAATGAAATCTTTGCTTTCAAGCAAGTATCGTGAACCTTGCAGAGTTCATACCCTTGAAAACCTAGAAGAGTTTTCCCTCCGTCCTTGAAGAGTTGGAGCTTTTCGAAATCTGCATCCTTGAAGAGTTGCAATCATCGATCTAGAAGAATCGGTGCCCTCTCAACTTCCTTGGAGGCCTAGAAGAGCAACCAACAAAGTTTCTATCTTTTCCTGTTCTGTCCCCCACTTCCAACCCATATTCGACCATCTTACAGTGCTTATTTTAGAAAACCCAAAAAAGAGAAATTGTAGATCCAGAAGTCTTTGTTCATTTTGCTTCAAAATCAAGTCGATCCGATCTGTATTGACAAAGATACAACTATTCTCCTGACCTTGCACAGTGCTGAAATTTTTGTTCGTCTTGTTTCCTGTGTGTGGGTCACTCTCCTGATCCTACTATTTGAGAAAGCCTACCCTTGGCTTGCATCATTTGGTATCAGAGCCTTGGAGGAGAGGACAATGCCTCCAAGACAAGCTATAAGTTGTGGCGGCAGAACCATTCCCCTCGACAAAGTGCAGACACTTGCTGAGAATTTGCAGCAACATATGCAACAATAAATTAATGAATTGACGCGAGACGTTCGGCGTTTGAGGGCTGAAGCAAATAATTCTCCACCCCGTTCCAAGACTAAAGATTCCCATGGTGACTCCTCTTCGGAGAGTGTTCAATCTATTCACGGTTGAAGGCATATTTGACATCGTTTACAACATATTTGTGAGCCTGATTGGGAAAAGGAAGTCAATAAAGATGTTCCAAAATTTACAGGTACTGAGTCTCCTAATGAAATTGTTGATTGGCTAACACTTGTGAATGAGGTGTTTGAGCATTGAAATGTTCCGGAGAATCGTCAAGTTGGGATCATTGCTATGCGATTCCGAGGCAAGGCGATTGCTTGGTGGAGACGTGAAAAACAAACTCACCAAGCCGTTAGCAAAACACCGATCACTTTGTGGAGAAAGATGGAGGGCAAGATTCGAAAATATTTTCTTCCCAAAGGATATGAGAGAGAGCTCTTCCAACGGTACCAAAATCTAAAACAAGGTATGCGAACGGTGGACCAATACACCAATAAATTCAATGAGTTGGTGATTCGTAACAATATCCAGGACCTGGGGAAGGTTCTTGTGAACAAATACTTGAATGGTCTTCAATTTTACATTCAAAATGCCTTGGAAGTCTTCGACATTTGGGACTTAGGAGATGCACATCAACGGGCACTCAAAATGGAGCGCTCTCGTTCTCGGAGACAGCAATCAACTACCATGGCAAGTCAAGCCACTAAGAGTACCACTAGCACTGCTAAAGTTGCTTAGGCTACAACGTAATATGCTAGTAAGCCTTCTACTCAACCCCATGTTTCGAAGCAACTTGCTATGTCCGAAATACGTTGCTATTCTTGTGGGGAGTTGGGTCATCGTGCTAGCAATTGTCGAATTAATAAGAATTGACCAGCCGGTAAAGCCTTCTTGGTGGATAATGATTCTAATGAGAATGCTGAGGATCCACTTGAAGAGGAGTTGAACAATGATGAAGAAGTTGCGGATGATGAACAAATAGTGCATGCTGACACTAGCGAACTTCTTATGGTGAGGAAATTTTTTTTTTACTCCTTGAGATGACACTAGAGATAGTTGGTTGCATACCAATATTTTTTATTTTGCTTGCACAATGATGGGAAAGGTGTGTCAATTAATTATTGACTCTGGTTGTTGTGAGAATGTAATTTCTGAAGTAGCGGCAAACAAGTTGAAGCTGGAATTAAAAACGCACCCTACGCCTTATAAAATGTCGTGGTTGAAGAAAGGCGCTGAGGTAACTATTTCAAAAAGATGCCTTGTTAATTTGTCCATTGGTCCTGTTTATTATGACAAGATATGGTGTGATGTTCTGCCAATGGATGCTAGTCACATTATTCTTAGTCAACCATGGCAATTTGATAGGAGGACTACGCATGATGGTTATTGAAATACATATTCTTTTGAATTTAGAGGCAAGAAGATTATGTTGGCACCTAGTAGGGAACCTTTGAAAACTCCTATAGTTGAGAATTTCTTCTCCCCTACGTTGCTTATAAAGAAAGATATGAAGGAGGCTTTGAAAGGAGTTCGTATCTTGTATATTTTGCTTAACTCCAGGCGAGCAAAATGGGCCGCATACATCCAGGAGTTCACTTTCATTATTAAGCATAAGGTTGGAGCTTAGAATCAGGTTGCCGATGTCCTTAGTCGAAAGAAGAGCTTGCTCTCTACAATGCATTCTACTATTCTTGGATTTGATTATTTTCAGGAGTTACATAAAAAAGACCCCTACTTTTCCAAGATCATTCTCGATGCACATGAAAAGAAGCTTGCTGATTTTACTGTATGTGATGGTTTTCTTTTCAAAAGAAACCATTTATGTGTGCCAGACTATTCTCTTTAGCAAAGGGTGATCGATGAAGTTCACCGTGAAGGACATTTTAGGCGCGACAAAACTGTACAACTCGTCTCGACCAAATACTTTTGGCCTTATTTGAAATGTGATGTACATCGACATGTGATGAAGTGTCGACATTGCCAAATTGGAAAGGGACAAGCTACTAATGCTGGCCTTTATTTGCCCTTGCTGATTCCACATGCCCCATGGGAGGATATCTCTATGGACATTGTCCTTGGACTACCGTGCACAAACAGAGGTATGGATTCGATCTTTGTTGTTGTCGATTGATTTTCAAAAATCGCACATTTTATTCCATGTCGAAAAACTATGGATGCTTCGCGTATTGCCGACTTATTTTTCAAGGAAGTCTATAAATTGCATGGCATTCCGAAGACCATTACTTCGGATCGGGATACAAAATTTCTTAGTCATTTTTTGCGACAACTGTGGAAGAATGTCGGTACTAAATTGCAATATAGTACTATGTTTCATCCCCAAATAGATGGACAAATTGAGGACGTCAATCAAACATTAAGAAATCTATTAAGGACTTTGATCGATAATAATCCCCATTCTTGGGAGACGCAGTTGTCACTTGGAGAATTTGCATATAATTGTGCTGAGAATCATAGCATTGGATATAGTCCATTTATGATTGTATATGGTCGACAACCGAACACTGCTCTTGATCTTGCACCAATTCCTTTTACTGAGAAGTCGAGCAGCAAAGTTGACGATATTGTTTCTCAAATGAGGACAATTCATGAAGATGTGCGCTAAAGACTAGAGAGTAAAACTAAATCCTATAAAGTGAACATTGACAAGCAGCGACGTGAAGTTATCTTTGAACCTGGAGATTTTGTTTGGGCTTATTTGCCACCGGAACGGCATCCTGTCAGAAGTTATAACAAGCTTAGTGATCGAAAGCTTGGACCTCTCAAAGTTCTTGAGCGCATCAATCCTAATGCGTATCGATTAAATCTTCCTTCTCCTATGAAGATTCACGACGTCTTCAACATTCAACATTTAACACCTTATGTGGGAGATTCTTCTTATGATGATGGCAAGAATTCGAGGACGAATTCTTTTAAAGATGGGGAGGATGATGCAGCCTGCATTGAAGACCAACTCTTTCGACCAAGAAGATCAACTCGCATTCAAGTTCGACGAAACCTCTTATCGATGAAGTTGTCGATTGTCGATGAAGTTCGATGAAGTTGTCGATTCAACCACGAAGCCGTATTGATATCTTGAGCCCATCCCGGAAGCTTGAAAGAAGACACCTTGGGAGCCATGAAGATGTTATGCTTTTACTAGTTTCTAGTTCCTATGCTCTTTCCTAGTTTCAATGCTCTGTCTTCTTTGACGATAAAAGCCATCCAATTCCTTGTACAAGACAAACGACTTTTGATGAATGAAATCTTTGCTTTCAAGCAAGTAGCGTGAACCTTGTAGAGTTCATACCCTTGAAAACCTAGAAGAGTTTTCCCTCCATCCTTGAAGAGTTGGAGCTTTTCAAAATCTGCATCCTTGAAGAGTTGTAGTCATCGATCTAGAAGAATCGGTGCCCTCTCAACTTCCTTGGAGGCCTAGAAGAGCAACCAACGAAGTTTCTATCTTTTCCTGTTCTGTTTGTTATTTTCCCCCACTTCCAACCCATATTCGACCATCTTACAGTGCTTATTTCAGAAAACCCAAAATAGAAAAATTGTAGATCTAGAAGTCTTTGTTCATTTGGCTTCATAATAAAGTCGATCCGATCTGTATTGACAAAGATACGATTGTTCTCCTAAGCTTGCGCGGTGCTGAAATTTCTGTTCGTTCTGTTTCCTGTGTGCGAGTTACTCTCCTGATCCTACTGTTTAAGAAAGCCTACCCTTGGCTTGCATCATGTACATAATATTTTCTTAGGGCAACCTAGTAATTTTCACGAATTCCGAGGGTGATTTTCCAATGCGAGAGAGAGAGAGAGAGAGAGAGAGAGAGAGAGAGAGAGAGAGAGAGAGAGTCTGATCATATCTAGTGAGGACAATGACATAATTAATCTCTAAATTTTTATTCAATGTACAATGTGATCCATAAATTTCTAATTTTTTTTTAATATAATCCCTTAACTTTAGTGCAATATGGACTATACTAAATAAGTATCAAAAGTCCAAAAACTACAATTGAACAAATTAAAAGCTTATGAACCACATTAAATATTGAACTAAAGTTAAGGGATGATATCGAACAAATTAAAAGTTCATGAAGCACATTGCATATTTGGTTAAAATTCAGGGACCATTTATATCAATTTTCCTTTTTGTCCACCTAATTAAGGCAAGGTAGTCCTTTTCCTTTAATGTCTAGGGTGTTTTGTAGTTAAACCTATCAAGTGAATGAACCGGATCAGATCGAAAATGAATAGACCTAAACTAACCCATTTCTATGCACTACAAATTTACTAACCATACCCAACCTAATTCATATTACTAAAATATTTTTGTATTTAACCCAATCTAGGAAAACTCATAGATAAACTAAGATGAGAGCACGGTGTAAGTTAGGGTGAGAGACAGTCATAAAAGATTGTTGGATTAAATAAGTTGTGAACTCATCTAACACTCATACTATTTTGGACTTTACCATTCTAAACCTATTTGTAACATATATACTGAATATAACTAACACATGTAATAACTCATCCCATCAAATATGAGTTCAAAAATGGGTTAGGTGACTAGTAGTTTCTGTGAATGAGATCCATTCAAATTTGAGAATATGTGTGTGTTTGTGTGTGGCATTAGCATCTTATTAAGAATATTTTTTGTTTTGTCAACTCTTAAGCTGGATATTTATTGAAAATTTAGTTTATAGCTTAAAACATCCTTTCCCTTCTATGAGAGAAGGTCTCAGTTTTGCATACCTCGTTTCAGGCCACTTTTTAAAAATACCCTCGACTTTAGGTATAATTCTAATTATACCTCAAATGTTTTTGTTTAAAAATAAATCAGTAATTTTCACGTTTGTCTCGAATCTATCTCTGTTAACCCTCTATGCAAAATCATCATTGAGTTTTTCAAAATTATCACCATTAGGAAGCTACTGTTATTCCATATGAATGTAGATATTTTGATGAATGTGCATCTTCTAATGCGTGGACAAATTTGGGATTAGAGTGAAAATTGATTGATTTTTTAGATAAAAAGAAATTGTGACAAAATTGGGATCAATCTAAAATTGGGAATTTTTAAGGGCCTAAAATAAGGAATGCAAAACTGAAACCTTTTCCATATCTGAAAATGTGCATGTATGAATGAAATTATTTAGGGTTCTTCTCTAATTGTACACGTGTCCAACGACTTCTTATGCACAACACTTTTTTGGCCCGACGCGGAGTGACTTAAAGATGTCATTCAAGTCAAGAATGTCATGTTACGTCCTTGCCCCTTCTTAGAAGTCTGTATGACGTCATTGCACGTGCTCAAGAAAAAGTAAGGTGACGTCCCATCATGGATTATGACGCTAAGTGTCTCAAGGTAAAAGACAAAAATATGGCATAACTTTTAGTTCATAGAAATTCAAGTCCAGTTGAATTGTTAATATGCTTACCAAAACCAAAAATAAAAAAATCTAATGAATATACACTTAACCCATGAGATGCAATTGCAAGCTCTGCAATAGCTCATGACAATGCAGATGACCTAGGAGGGCCATTAACAGAACGTCAAATGAGGCCATCGATCTTGAGTTTTCAATGGGTGGTGTCTAACTAAAATACATGACACATGGTGATGATCTAAAATTGGGACTTTTTAAGGGCCTAAAATAAGGAATGCAAAACTGAAACCTTTTTCATATCTGAAAATTTGCATTTATGAATGAAATTATTTAGGGCTCTTCTCTAATTGTACACGTGTCCAACAACGACTTCTTATGCACAACACTTTTTTGGCTTGACACGGAGTGACTTAAAGATGTCATTCAAGTCAAGAATGCCGTGTTACGTCCTTGCCCCTTCTCAGAAGTCTGTATGATGTCATTGCACGTGCTCAAGAAAAAGTAAGGTGACGTCCCATCATGGATTATGACGCTAAGTGTCTCAAGGTAAAAGACAAAAATATGGCGTAACTTTTTGTTCATAGAAATTCAAGTCCAATTTAATTGTTAATATGCTTACCAAAACCAAAAATAAAAAAAAAAATCTAACGAAAATACACTTAACCCATGAGATGCAACTGCAAGCTCTGCAATAGGTCATGACAACGCATTTGACCTAGGAGGACGATTAACAGAACGTCAAATGAGGCCATCGATCTTGAGTTTTCAATGGGCGGTGTCCAGCTAAAATACATGACACATGGTGATGATCTAAAATTGGGACTTTTTAAGGGCCTAAAATAAGGAATGCAAAACTGAAACCTTTTTCATATCTGAAAATTTGCATTTATGAATGAAATTATTTAGGGTTCTTCTCTAATTGTACACGTGTCCAACAACGACTTCTTATGCACAACACTTGTTTGGCCCGACGCGGAGTGACTTAAAGATGTCATTCAAGTCAAGAATGTCGTGTTACGTCCTTGCCCCTTCTCAGAAGTCTGTATGACGTCATTGCACGTGCTCAAAAAAAAGTAAGGTGACGTCCCATCATGGATTATGATGCTAAGTGTCTCAAGGTAAAAGACAAAAATATGGCGTTTGTTCATAGAAATTCAAGTCCATTGAATTGTTAATATGCTTACCAAAACCAAAAATAAAAAAAATCTAACGAAAATACACTTAACCCATGAGATGCAACTGCAAGCTCTGCAATAGGTCATGACAACGCATTTGACCTAGGAGGACGAATAACAGAACGTCAAATGAGGCCATCGATCTTGAGTTTTCAATGGGCGGTGTCCAACTAAAATACATGACACATGGTGATGATCTAAAATTGGGACTTTTTAAGGGCCTAAAATAAGGAATGCAAAACTGAAACCTTTTTCATATCTGAAAATTTGCATTTATGAATGAAATTATTTAGGGCTCTTCTCTAATTGTACACGTGTCCAACAACGACTTCTTATGCACAACACTTTTTGGCCCGACGCGGAGTGACTTAAAGATGTCATTCAAGTCAAGAATGTCGTGTTACGTCCTTGCCCCTTCTCGAAGTCTGTATGACGTCATTGCACGTGCTCAAAAAAAAGTAAGGTGACGTCCCATCATGGATTATGATGCTAAGTGTCTCAAGGTAAAAGACAAAAATATGGCGTTTGTTCATAGAAATTCAAGTCCATTGAATTGTTAATATGCTTACCAAAACCGAAAATAAAAAAATCTAATGAAAATACACTTAACCCCTAAGATGCAACTGCAAGCTCTGCAATAGGTCATGACAACGCAATTGACCTAGGAGGGCCATTAACAGAACGTCAAATGAGGCCATCGATCTTGAGTTTTCAATGGGCGGTGTCTAACTAAAATACATGACACATGGTGATGATCAACTTACTTAAAGCACGAGAGGATCCATTGACCAACGTCTGATAATACCAAAAATAATTTAACTTTAAACCTAAAAAAAAATTATGAGTTCATTTTAGATAAATATTGTATCATGAATTAGTTTTGATGGACCTTCTAACTTTCATATCTTAAAAAATGTGTTTTTAGTGAGTTATTGTTTCTCATAGCCATTGATCTTATTTGTGTTATCATTCATAAATTAAGTTTATATGATATTTTATGTGTCTTCACAATTACACGTAATAATTTAAACAGAACTATACATAAACAGAAAAAAATAAATTAAACAAATCAATTTCATCGGTTGATACTGTGACATCCCGAATTTTCAATCTTGTTTTCTATTGAATTAATTGGGCATTTTATCGACGTCTCTATAAGGCTGTTCTCAGAGTTGATCACTCTCGAGATAACTAGACTATCCAAGAAAGCCATTAGGGAATTTTAAGGCAATAGACTTGAGAATTCGACCAAGAATTGGCTTCTCGACCGTACTCATCTTTAGAGGCCATTACGGCATAGTTAAAAATCGATTTGAGATCAGAGATAGGTTAGTTCGACTGAGATGTGTGGCCGATCGTGGATGACTCTACTAAATTGAAAAATTCTCGTCAACCGGCACTAGTTTGATTTTATTATCATTTTTGTACCCTATGTTCGTATTTGTATCCTCAAGATTTTCACGACAACCGAGAATTGCCAATGTGTCAAGTGGGTTTATTGTGGATTGAAGGAAATCAACCACGGGTCATTTGCCCTAAAAAGTTCTGAAAACTACTTGGTAGCCTGGGTTACGGTAAAAACGCATCGAATGGAAATTAACCGCGAATTTGAGTCCGATTTCAGAAGTTGAAGATTCTATCATGTCACAATAAATTCTAGGAGCGTCGACTCAGTCTCAGAAGATTTTTCTGAAACCTGAGACTTTTTTGGGAAAAAGTTGGCATAGGACCGTTTTTTGTTCAGAAAAAGCCAGGGATTATTTTTTGTTGCAAAATTGGGATGCAAGATAGATTCATGAGTGATGAAAAATTTCAATTGAAGCGTTGAGGAGTAGATTGAATTTATTAAGGCCAAATGAGAATGAATTGAGCAAGATTAAGTATCCAATTGAAGCCAATTACTTAGAATTTCGTAGCTCCCCCTCCCCCTAGCCAAAAATGGACCAATTGAATGTTACAAAGAGAGCATTGGTGGCTCATTGACAGCCAAGGAAGTATACTTGGCCTTGGTTAGGTCAAAGGAGACAAAAGAATAGAAGAAATGGCCAAGTAGAGCCCTTGTCCCCTTATCCCTTTCCCTCTCTCCCTCATTGCCGTCCAAGCCATCTTTCTTCTCCCTCCAAGCTGTCGTGTGAACACTAGAAGGTCAGGAGATCGCCGGAGACAGTAGCTAAGCCGCTGTGGCAACCGCACGCCGGAGACAAGACCACCGGAACGCCGCCCGTGCCAGCCTGTCGTTGCTCGTGCCCCTAGCCTCGTCACTTCTGTCCGTGCATGTTGCAGCCTGCTAGAGCATCATGGGCCGCAGTGAGCCACTGTAGGCCACTGTTCCCACCGTTTAACCCCGTCGTTGGCCACTCAACCTTCGCCGGTCCACCACCTGCTTTGCTTTGCCAAATCAGCCTCGGATCTGCCTTCAGCCAGCAGCGAACAGCAAGCGGAAAAGTGGGTTTCCAGCACTGTTCTAGGCCCATTTGAGGTGTTTTCCAACCTCAGATCCTAGGCTCACTTTGGAGAAAAGCGACCCTCACTTCGTTTCCGACGTTTCGATCCAAACATATTGTTAAACGGGTGAATTTAGTTCACTAATCCTCGCTTAGCGGACTAATGATGCTTAAGGATTGATTAGTGTTAATTAAGTGTGATTAGGTGGTTAGATTATATTAGAGTAATTAAATTAGTGACTTACTGATGCATGTTAGGTGGTTAGATAGTGCCATTAGCGAGTAGACATGTGTTATTATTTATTGAACGAACCTCGGTATTTTTCCAAGTCCGTTTTGGAGTCCAATTAGGCACTACTGGCCTAAATTAGATTTATTGCTATTTAATAATTAATTTTGTAATTATTTAATTATTTAATTATTTTCCGAAAATTCAACCGGGATGGCCGTGACCAGAATTTTATGTTGATTATCGTGGTGCAATCTATTTATTTATTTGAGTGCTAAATTATGCTGAATTGATTTAATTATGATTTTAGGAATTTATTCCTAAATTAAATAATTTGGGTAATTGATTGGTACTTACTGGGCGTCGGTTTACAGCGCCAAAAATATGTTTATGGGCTGTTGAAAATGGTGGGATGTTCTAAAGCAAAAATATGATATTTTGGCAAAGACCGACCGTGTACCCACACACGGCTAATTTATTGGGATGTATGTTTGGGATGGTCTATTAGATCGACCTAAGGGCGATATATCAGCTTAGCCAAAAGCAGTATACCAGTATACTATATCAGCTCACGGGCGATATGTCAGCTTAGCAGAGAGCAGTATACCTCATCAACTTAGATTGAGTATTGTTGGTATACTATATTAGCCCAAGGGCAATATAGCAGCTTAATAGAGAGCAGTATACCCGATCATCTCAGAAGTGAGCTATACTATCTATTTATCAACTTAGCAGTGAACAATCCTGATATGAGTGGACTTTATAGATAGTATGAAATGAGCCAACCAAGAAAGGGGTCGCGATGACATGTAATCGATCGACTCAATTGATCAATGATATGATATGATGTTGTGAATTGATTGATTGATGTGATATGAAACATTTGTAAATAATCTTAATTTGCATGATGGAACTGAGGCCAAGGTAAGTCCTCTGACTCGTGTTGTGCATAGGCAGCCGTAGGGTGTATTGGCCTTCTAATCGAGTTTTAGGATGGTAGAACTCGCTAAAACATAGTCTCATTGGTTTTTATTAACCAATTTTAGGTCCTTAGATGGCATTGGTGAAGGACCAGAGGCCTGAAGTGTAGAAGGTGAAGCCTGAAGAATTGACGATCCTATTGGACTAGTTAGTCATAGGACAACTCTCTTTTGATGGGAGTCGATTCCTTTTTGCAGACTTTGTTTTATGAACTTGTGGTTTAAAACCTGACTTAACAATTCACCTTGTATATATTTGCACTATGGTTTGCAATGTATATAAGTGTGGTTGCTTTTAAAGTAGAAATTTGGAGTCCTACTTTCCTATCCCATTGTTTTATTGTCTAGAGATTATTTATATGCTTCCGCATGCGTATTAAAATGAATAGGTCGGCGATGCATCCTCGGACGTTACTTTTAATTGACCAGGTAAGGGATAGGTGCGTGCCCGAGGATCGGGGCGTGACATCCCCTTTTTGTGGTATTAGAGCAATAGTTAGGGATTGGAGTGATAAGGTGCGATGGACCATGAGATAGTGGTAGGAAAGACCTTTAAATTCATGTTGGTGCATGTAGTTCATTGTTAAAATTGCTTGTTGTTTGGGTCACTCTGTTTCTAATTCAATGTGGAATTGGAAACAGGCTTCAGTAGTTCAAGTTGAGCCATGAGTGACCAAGAGCCAAGAACTCTTGCTAGGAGGACCAGTAGGGCCATAACTCTGGGTAGGCCGTCGACTAGGGTCGGTACCCGAGGAGGCCAAGGTCGAGCGCCAGCATAGGCTAGCGCTAGTGGTGTAGCACCACCTTCTGTTGGTGCGGGGATAGCAACCCTAGGCAAGCAAGGTACAATCGGGATCAATCAAGCTTCGGATGCCACGAAAGAATTGATGGTGCAACAGGCCTGAGATCAAGTCGCCGCATTCACTGCCGCCGTTGCAGCTGCAGCTCAAGCCATCGCCACTACTGTTGTTGCTGCCACTGCTGCAACACCTGTTACTACACCTGCCGCCGTACCTGCCAATGTTGTAGCTGGGGATATAGACTTAGGCAGAGGGAGACTAATCTACAAGCTGGTGGAGCATTTTCTGAAACTAAACCCACAGAGATTCACGAGTACTAGAGATCCCGAGACAGCCTTGCTTTGGATACAAGATCTGGAGAAAGCCTGTGCACTCTTGATGTGCATAGAGACTGAGAAAGTAACCCTCACAGTGTAATGCAAACACCTGGTGGAAAGCCTACAGAGAGACAATGTTTCCAGAAGGAGTGGTTCCATTATGGGATGCATTCCTTAGGGCATTCAACAAGCAGTATTTCTCAAGAAGCGCCAAAGAACAGAAATTGGAAAAGTTTCTGCGTCTTCATCAGGGAACAATGATCGTTGACTAGTATGGGGTCAAATTTGCGAAACTATCTTAGTACGCTCTGAGGTTGATTGAAGACCTTGAGGAAAAGGCTCGAAGGTTCAAGAATGGCCTTCAACAAAAGTTGAAGCAACCTTTAATGCCGTTCGATTTGGTTGACTATTAAGAAATTTATCACTGAGCATAGTTGCTCGAAAAAAGCCTAGGTGAGCAAGTCCTCTCGTTTGGATTGAGGTTTACTTCTCACCGAGAAGGAATCCGTCAAGGGAAGAAGCCCATAACAGGAAACAAATTCTAGATTCCGCCCAACAGAAAGGGTGGAGTTGGCAAATTTAGGGCAAATAGGATGGAGTTGTGTCGCCTTTGTGAAAGACGACATGGTGCGAATCAGAGCCCCTGAAGGATGGGCGCCTGTTTTGAATGTGGCCAAGTGGGTCACAAGGCAAGAGATTGTCCTAACAAGTCAAGAAGACAAGCGCAATTGCCACCGCCGCCACCAATTGGACAAATCAAAGGGTATGCACCCCAGAACGCGCTATAGGGAGGACAGATGAGACCTCCAATTCAGGGCACAGTTTATGCTATCACCCAGGGTCAGGCAGAAGCTGCGTTTGATGTGATCATAGGTATGGTTTCGTTGAACAACCATCCTGCTTACGCCTTATTTGATCCAGGCGCAACTCATTCCTTCATTGCCGAGCAATATCTTAAGTTGTTAGGATTGAGTACTATATTGTTGGAGTTGGCAGTTTGCATATCTACACCATTGAAGGATAAAGTAATAGCTGCTTTAGATTGTTCAGGTTGCAAGTTAGAGATTGGTGAGCGGGTGGGAAAAATTGATTTGTTAGTCCTAGCCATGTATGATTTCGATTTAATAATTGACATGAACTGGCTTACCAAGCAATGAGCTAAAGTGGACTGCTATCTGTCGTGACCCGATCTCGCCGCCCCTCGAAATGTCCAAGGTGAGAAAGGTCGGATTTATGGGTACTTTGATCATGAGAGTTCCCTCACGAGATCGTGAGCTCTCCCAAGCTCGTACCCCGCGCGACAGTGGGTTTATTTATATGGTCTAATTGTTTAACAACCTAAGAATATACAGGAGTCACCACTAGCCTCATTTTGGGGGTCGGCTAGAAACCCAATCGAGGGTCGAGAGTGTTCCCTCAATTCCTACGTAAACAGATATCTAGGTTCGGGGACTTGGATTACGCTAATAATGCTATTAGCGCCCTTTCGGTACCTAAATAGTATGTTGTGTTTTTCCTAACATGTCCATGCGTTTCTTTTTACATTTTCGGGATCATTAATTCTATACTAAATGATCATGCGTGATGGATTACTTTCATTCTATTTTATTTCTAAAAAATGAAAAGAAAACAATCAATGAAATTGAAATTGCAAGACATGAATTAAACAAATCAAGAAAAAACAGTAAATCTATCATGCAAACCTAAAAGAAAGTATAAAAAGAGAAATATATGGGAAAAGAGAGAAAACCCGCAACTCGTCGGGTTTTATACAACAAATGGAGCCTGAGACATATGTCGGGAAAATGGGTATTACATGAAAATGGTTAGAATGGACATCGACCTCCACCATCTTCACATCTTCTCCATCTTCAAGGTCCTAATCTAAATCTAATCTAAGAAATTTATGACTAGGTGCATACAAGTGAAAGAAACAATCACAACTAAGATCAAAGCAATTGGGGTAGAACCCATGTATGATTGGCTCTAAGAAAAAAGCACAGAAATCAAGCACTTTATAAAGAGCAACTTTCATGAATGGAATTTCCTGAGGCGTATCAAGTTCAAGTAAAGTCAAATTCATGGCCGAAAAGCAATAATCGCTAAAGCATGCAAATCAATCATGAGCAAATCAGAGAATGATGCATGATAACTGATTTGTTAAGCCACCTAATCAATGCATGAAAATCATGAAATTTGAACATGACGTAGGGTTAAATGTGAAGAAAAAGTTTGATTTAGACATTTAACCTTAAATCCATGTGCGAAAGGCCACACAAATCCATTAACATTGATATGTGACTTGTCATTAGGAGCAAAATGCATAACAATTTAATTGCTACATGTCGACTTGAATTCTAAGGTTACTTGACCTTAAAAATTCTGAAATTTTAGCATGGAATGGATATGGATATTATGGACAGCTTTCATTGAGAATTTATCCTCAAGATCATTATGTATAAGATCACACAAAATTGGTAGACAGTCAGATTCATAGAGACAAGACAGCACTGCAGGTCAAGACAAATTTAGACTTCAAAACTTGATCTAAAAAAAAGAAAAGCAGGGCAAATGATGGGCAAATTGGACAAACTAGGCATCGTTAGAAAGCTCAATGTGTCCTTTACGAATTCCTATTAGGTGACAATTGCAATTTAGGTCTTTTCCTAGCTCAAGCAAAGCCATTTGTATAAGTGGTCAGATTAGATCATAACAAGCAGAACACATCAGCAGATTAGTGCTCTTTGCAAGAAGCATCAGGCATGGAAAATGATGGCCAAATCGCACATATAATATGTCTATGGAAGGCTTGAGAAGTCTATTACAAATCTCTAGCAGACATTAAGTCCTAATAACATCATCTACCAGCTGAGTCCAGTTAAAACAGAAAATCGCAGTAAGTTAAAACAGCAAATCATTCTAAAACAATTACTGCAGAATCAACAGATTTTGTAGGTGTTTTTCGATGACTGAATGACGTTCGTTCAGCGCGTGCAACATATCAAATCGAAGCTCTAGAAGTGTATTTTATATGTCTAGAAGGGCTCGAAGTCAAAAAACCTTATCTAACACCTTGTTTCAGCCAAAACAGAAAGTGATATATCAGGTATACAAATTTGCAGATCAAGGCAAATCAAGTTCAAAGAAGATAAGGTAATCAGATTCAGCGTGTAGATTGAAGATAAGGAGAGAAAACAAGCATAGGAAATCAGCCAAAATGGTCCATCACTAAGCCCATGCATTTTTATCATAATCCTTAGCTTCTACTCTTTCTCATAAACCAGATCTATCAAGACAACAGGGGTTCTGAATTTCATTTTATGACAGATTTCTATCATACGCATCACAAGAGAAGTTGAGTCCAATTGATGTACAAATCATGCGAAATCAGCATCATAGGAAAGATTAAAACATAATGCATAACTAATGGTTTATAAAACCATCGAGACAATGCATAGAGAGTAGTTCTAAAAAAAAATATGAATCACAGCAAACCCTACAACTTAAAAATGATCAACAAAAGTAGCAAACCCTACTTTTATTTCTACAAACTTCTGCCTATATCCGCCAACTTCAACCATCAGTTTTACCCATCAATTGATCTCTGCTTGATCTAGAAAAACTTCCCAAATTTGAGTAAAACCAGACCAGAACAGAGATTTATTACTTTCTAACACTCAATCTGGTTCAAAGTGAAAACGAATATTACTAACAATCAACGAGGCCAATGAGGACAGGTTTTAAGCATGCCATAATGCTAAAATTGCTCAGATTGATTATATCGACAGTAAGCAAGATGAAATCAATTTGGGCATCATGATTTAAGTAAGCCATGAATATCTTGCATATGGACTGATGAAGACACCACGCAGATATTCATTCAGGCATCCTCACAAACATATGACAGGCATCTCATTTTAGTGACCAAAACGCGAGGGCGAATCAGCAACTTAAAATCACGTGAGCACAACATCATCCAAGTAGGATCAAATCAATAGTACATCCTCAATAAGATGTTGTTTTCACTCTAAAGTTCTTGATCTCCACTTTTGAATTAATGACCCATACTTGTTTATTCAAACCCTCAGCTTTTTCCCTCACACAACTAACATTCGCAGCAACATTACTCTTATATTTTGACCATGAAATCCAATCACAACTAGTTCTGCTCTACAATAGAAATCCTGATCTACTTCAACACTAGATACAGAGCCTAGCGGTTTTCCACATACAGATCATGATCGAGCCAGAGAGAACAATCTGAGAGAGAGAGAAAACCTGATCAAGCCAGAGACAGAGCAAATAAGAGAGAGGAATAGAGAGAGAACCTGATCCAGCAAACCCGATCCAGAGAGAGAAACACCAATCGAGCAAGCAAGCGTCTGATCTCCGAGAAAAACTCAGGTCCTCATGATCTTCAACCGCCAACGCTTGATCTTCAATCGCTCGCCAATGGAGGACAACCTTTGCCTCCGACCGGAGCTCAGGAAAGAAAAGCGAAAAAGCCGAGAGAGAGAATTCAGAATCCACGACCCGAACGGATTGAAACAGGAATCGAAACCCTTACGGATCAAGAGTGATAGAAAGAGAGCTCACCGATCAGGTGAGCCCGATCCAGAGAGAAGATCGGTTAAGCGTGGGCGTCGTCGCCGATGTCACCAATCCTTGCCTCAAACCGAGAGAGAAATCCGTTGAAAAACTCTCAGAAACACCGGAACCGATAGCGATTGAGAGGGAGAGACCAGTTCTCTAGTTTCCGCCGGAGATTCGAGACCCCGTCGAGAGAGTGATCGAGAGGGAGAAACCGGTTCTCTCGTTTCCCCTAGAAATCCAAGAAATCTTCAAGAGAATGCCTCCGATCCGGCGAAGAGAGAGACACTGGTGTCGTCGCCGTTGCTGTAACCGCCACCGTTTTCGCTGATATCCCCCCGATCGAGCGAACCAGAAAGAGAATCAGAGAGAGCCCCAAAGAGAGAGAAAGAGATTTCACGAAGAGTGCCCCCAAGAGAGAATTTGTGCGCGAACTGTTAAGAGAGAGAGACCTCCAAGAGAGAGAAAAAAAATCGTCAAAATGGCCTCCCTCCACCAAAAAATGAGCGAGGCTTTATATATATATATATATATATATATATATATATATATATTTTAGCGTCTTTTTCCCTTTTTCTTTTTGTTTCCTTTTTGTTTTCTTCTTTTTTTTTCTTGTTTTCATTCTTTTTCTTTCTTCTTTTTTTTTTTGGCTCTTTATTTTTTATATTTTTCTTGTAAAATGAATGATTGAATGTTGATAAAAATTTCAGGTGTCAATGACTGCCCCTCTTTGAGTGGGAGTTCAAAGAGGTTACACTCAAAGACAAAATTGGTACCTGTAATTTTTTGGTCGACCCCTTTGGAAATAGAGGAAAGACAAAAGCAATGATATTTGGTTAGGGACGTACCTTATACTTACCTTTACTCATGAGGATATCTGAACTCTTGTTGGGGTTTACTTACTCTGTCTCTGTTTCTCTCTCTCGTGGAATGGAATGAAGACAATGAAATCACTAAATGAAAAAGGAATGGTTTAAGGATAAACTAAAATTTTAAAGATGAGATTTAAGGATAACCTAGGACCTGGAGACAAGGTTTAAGGACAACCTGAAACCGTGTGGACAAGGTTTAAGGATAACCTGAAACCGTGTGGCTGGGAGAAAGGTCTCACCGTGTAAAAACGGATTTCGACTGGGGAGAATTGTCTCACTGGATGTGATGTCTCACCGTGTAAAAACGGGTTTCGACTAAATGTGATAGTCTCACCTTGTAAAAACGAGTCTCGACGGGATGTGATAGTCTCACCGTGTAAAAACGGGTTTCGACTGGATGAAAGGTTTCACCGTGTAAAAATGAGTTTCGACTGGATGTGATAGTCTCACCGTGTAAAAATGGGTTTCGACTGGATGAAAGGTCTCATCGTGTAAAAACGGGTTTCGACTAGATGTGATAGTCTCACCATGTAAAAACGACTTTCGACTAGATGAAAGGTCTCACCGTGTAAAAATGGATTTCGACTGGATGTGATAGTCTCACCGTGTAAAAACGGGTTTCGACTGGGAAAAAGGTCTCACCATGTAAAAACGGGTTTCGACCCGGAGAAAGGTCTTACCGTGTAAAAATGGGTTTCGACTAGGAGAAACGTCTCACCGTGTAAAAACGGGTTTCGACCAGGTATGATAGCCTCACTATGTGGTTTAAGGATGAACCCACAAACTTAAAAGACGAGGTTTAAGGAAGACCTAGAATTTTGGGACAAGGTTTTAAGTTGACCTAGAACTTGGGGACAAGGTTTTAAGTTGATCTAGAACTTGAAGACAAGGTTTTAAGTTGACCTAGAACTTGGGGATAAGGTTTTAAGTTGACCTAGAACTTTGGGACAAGGTTTTAAGTTGACCTAGAACTTTGGGACAAGGTTTTAAGATGACCTAGAACTTTGAGACAAGGTTTTAAGATGACCTAGAACTTAAAGACAAGGTTTTAAGATAACCTAGAACTTAGAGACAATGATATGGTTTGAGATGACCAAAAACCGGTTCACTGAGGAACAAATATTTTGAAAAAGAGTTTCAAGAATACTTGAGAGCCAATCTTGCGAAATAATGCCAATTGTCAAATCCTTTCAGAGAGGATTTTGACAAAATGAGATTTGATTAACCATTTAAGGGTTAAGTCAAATATGCCAAGTGTAAATATCCTAATCAAAAGAGGTATTTCACACTAACTCTCGAAAAGGTTTTTGTTCCCAACCATTGATATGGGAAGACTATTTAAATCTCACCAAAGAAATCTTACTCAACATGTCTAAGGTTTTCGGAAACGTTCACAGTGAATACAATCCATTGATCAAAAGGTCTTTTAAAGGGACCGTAATGATGGCTTGGTCATGGGCTTACTCAAAAGGCATGTACTTTGAAGCCAAGAAATGAAAATGCAATCAATATCTTCATCGGGTTTACAAGTCAAGAACCTTGAAGATAAGATAAGATAGGATTGCTTCCACTCCTTCTAGCGGTAGCTTCTATGTGATACTCTCATTTCAACTTGAACCATCCCAATCGGAAGAGACTTCGGATAAGGGTTGTAATGTTGGTTCAGGCGAGGCTTAAAAAGGCTTGAAAAATTTTCAAATATCGAAGGGTTAAAAGTGAGTGATTATCTTGGCATCATTACCATCACATGACTTTTCAAAAATTTGACTCTTAAAATTTAACCTATCTCGAGAGTCATTTTGATAATTTGTCTTGAGACATAAGAGCTTTGCTCTTTGTTCGAATGACATTGCTTGCAATACACGTTTTTTCTTGCAATGCATTTCTTTTGTTTTTCAACAGATGATCTTTTGCATGATCATGGATTTCGCTCTTTTTTGCATTCTTGCTTTTCTTTGCATTTTTTTCATGGGCATTGGCCTTGCTTTTACCAGGCACACTGCTTTTTCATGCCCCCTAATTTTCATTCTCTTTTGAGCATCTAGGACTCTCGAGTGGCATTTACCAGTTTTTTCAATTTTGTTGGTAAATCATGTGCCTTGCCTCAGTGTGGGGAGGTAATCATCACTTGGGGTTATGAAAGAATTGCATAAGGCTCAAATTGGCTAAGCAATGGATAATTGTGTTTGTGGTAGTGAACGGAATGCTCTTCGTCACTTTAGGATGCTTCGAGTTTCGATAAGAAATCACCTGAAGCTAACACAAGAAGATTGATGCAAGTGAAAGTAATAAAATCTTTCTTAATCTTTTGCTCCATAATTTTCAACCAAGACCCCCTATTTTGCCCCAATGTGGGGTTGTTCTTGACAGGGTTATTTTGGAAATGCTCCCTATTTGGCTCAAAGTGGCTTGCAAGGGATATCAATAGTGTTTGGGGATTGAGAATTGAAATGCCTTTATCATTTCAAATCATGTATTCACCGTGAATGAATCCTATGCCCTAAGACATGGTTCTTTCCACTCAATTCTCTCAAAGAGTGTATGAGAACGTGTTTGGTAAATGGGTTGCCTCTCATCATTTTAGGCACTATCACCTGGCATATTTAATAATCCTTTTCAAGTTTTCCAAAGCACACTTTGGTTAAATTCAACTCCTTGGGGAAATGAAAATATAATGAAATTTTGTCTGAAAGGACATGATTCCTTGACCCTACTTGGGAGATTTTCGGAAGTAAGGTTTGATAAAATTTGTAGACAAAACAGGCTTTGCTTAGCACATGGGTTCATTTCTAGAATTCTAACTGTACTTCTAGAGTTCTAACCGACTCTAAAGTTTAAACTGACTCTTTTGGCATTCTAAGAAACATGGTCACTTCTAAGTTCTAAAGAAGAATGGACACTTTTGAAAGTTTTGCAATCTTGAAATGAACCTCTTGTGGACAAGTTGAATCTTCATCAGAGATCCTGCAAAATGAACAAAAATGCAGATGCAGTATATATGCATGCAATGCATGATGCAAACATCCTAAAGTGGCTCGGATTCAATCCAAAAATGGCTCAAAGGCTTTTCACTTTATTCATGGATAATACTTCTTGACAGCATCAGCATTTACAGGTCTTGACAATTCTTGACCATCCATTTCTACAAGGATTAATGCTCCACCAGGTAGCACTTTCCTTACAATATATGGACCTTCATAGTTTGGAGTAAACTTCCCACGAGCATCTGGAATGATAGGTAAAACTTTCCTCAAGACAAGATCGTTAATCTCGAAATGCCTTGGTCTAACCTTGCGGTTAAATGACCTAGCTACTCTTTTCTGATAGCTTTGTCCATGGCATAAGGCTTTCACCCTCTTTTTATCAATCATATTAAGTTGTTCAAATCTTTGTTGAACCCATTCAGCTTCAGAGAGCTTGATTTGAGAAAGTACCCTCAATGAAGGAATTTCCACTTCCACGGGTAATACAGCTTCCATCCCATAAACCAATGAGAACGGTGTTGCCCCAGTTGAAGTACGAATTGAAGTTCGATAAGCAAACAAAGCATATGGCAATTGATCATGCCAATCACGATAATTTTCCACCGTTTTGGTGAAAATCTTCTTGATGTTCTTATTTGCCGCTTCCACAGCTCAATTCATTTGTGGGCGGTAAGGAGAAGAATTCAAATGGTGAATATGGAATTCCCCAAGTAAATCATCCACCACTTTATTGTTCAAGTTTGATCCATTATCTGTGATGATCGCTTCAGGAACTCCATATCGAGCGATGATGTCATGACGGATGAATTTTGCCACACTCTTTGCAGTAACATAAGTATAAGAATTGGCTTCAATCCATTTGGTGAAGTAATCAATTGCTACTAAGATAAAACGATGTCTATTCGATGCCTTAGGATTAATCGGTCCGATGATGTTGATGCCCCACATTGAAAAAGGTCAAGACTCGGACATTTGATGTAACTCATTAGGAGGAGCATTGATCTTGTCCCCATAGACTTGGCATTGATGACAGCACCTCACATGTTGAATACAATCGGCTTCCATGGTCAACCAATAGTAACCGAGCCTCATAATTTTTCTAGCTAAGAGATGACCGTTCATATGTGGACCACACTCTCCTTCATGTATTTCTTTCATAAGGAGTTTAGCTTCTTGTGCATCCACGCATTTTAGTAAAACTGAATCGAAAGACCTTTTATAGAGGGCTCCTCCACTGAGGAAGAATTTGGATGCCAACTTCATCAAGTATTTTCGATCATTGGCTTGACTTCCTTAGGGGAATTTGCCTTCTCGAAGGTAATTCATGATGTCATAATACCAGGGTTGACCATCAGGTTCTTCTTCTATCATCAGGCAATAAGCAGGCTTTTTCAAAACGTCGATTTGCAAAGGATCAACGCTCAAACCATCAGTTACTTGTAACGTCGAGGATAAAGTTGCTAAGGCATCAGCAAACTGATTTTGTGATCTTGGCAGATAATCAAAAGAGATCTCGTCAAATTCCTTGATCAAGTCTTCGAGATATTCATGGTAAGGGATTAATTTTACATCCCGTGTTTGCCATTCACCTTCTGTCTGGAGAATGATGAGTGCAGAATCACCATAAACTTGAAGCTTTCTAACTTTCATATCGATGGCTAATTACAAGCCAAGGATGCATGCTTCACATTCAGAAATATTGTTGGTACAAGGGAATACCAATTTTGTAGCTACTGGATATTGTTGACCTTCCGGGGATATTAAAACCACCCTAACCACCGCCTGCGGTGGCCCAGTTGGATAAGGCTCTCCAATGAAACTAACGAAAGTGGAGGGGGTCGAATCCCGCTGGCCGCACGGGATCTTAAGCGCGACGTCGGGGTGGTGGGTCCTCCGCTAGCATCGTTCCAGGGTTTTCCCGCCAGCTACCGGCTGTACGGGGTTCCTTGGGTATCAAAAAAAGAAAACCGCCCCAGTGCCAGAACTAGAAAGGTTAACAGCACCATCAAAATACATGGTCCACTTGTCAAGCGAGACCAAATAAATCCGTTCATTGATTTCATCCCAATTATTAGATTTCCCGAGATTTTCGGCTAACATATCAGTTATAGCTCGCCCTTTGACAGACTTTTGTACCATGATTTGAATATCAAACTCAGAGAGTAATATTTGCCATTTAGCGAGCCTTCCAACCAATGCAGGCTTTTCCAAAAGATACTTGATCGGGTCATTTTCAGTCACCAAAAAGATGTGGTGATGCAAAGTATATTGTCTCAGTCGGTGTAAAACCCAAATCAAGGCTACACAGGTCTTTTCCACCTTAGGATATCGAACCTCGGAAGTAGTAAACTTCTTATTGAGGTAATATATGGCACGTTCTATTCCATCCCTTGGTTCTTTTTGTGCTAACATGGCTCCTAAAGACTCCTCATGAATGGTGAGATACAAGATCAGAGGTACGCCTTGGATAGGTGGTACAAGTACAGGAGATTGCAAAAGATATCGCTTTAGTTCTTCAAATGATTTCTGACATTCTTCATCCCAGTTGACCTTAGCGTTCTTCTTTAATAGCTTGAAGAATGGCTTAGTAGTTTCTGACAATTGAGAAATAAATCTTGCAACATAATTCAATCTTCCCAATAAGCTTCGGACTTCTTTAACAGTAGAAGGAGGTTTCAAATCGCATATGGCCTTTACCTTAGAAGGATCTATCTCGATACCCTTGTCACTAACCATAAATCCAAGAAGCTTCCCAGACTTTGCCCCAAATATGCATTTTGCAGGGTTAAGCCTTAGCTTGAATTTCCTCAAACGGTCAAATAATATTCTTAAGATTTCAACATGATCTTCACCCTGTCTTGACTTTGCAATCATGTCATCAACATAAACTTCAATCTCTTTATGCATCATGTCATGGAATAGTGTCACCATGGCTCTTTGATATGTTGCCCCTGCGTTCTTTAAGCCAAAGGGCATAACTTTGTAGCAAAATGTTCCCCACGGGGTGATGGATGAAGTTTTAGTCTTATCATCCTCTTTCATCCGGATTTGGTTATAACCAGAAAATCCATCCATGAAGGAGAACAATTCAAATCCAGCAGTTCTGTCAACTAAACATCAATGTGCAGCAGAGGAAAATCATCCTTAGGGCTTGTCTTATTCAGATCACGGTAATCAACACATACTCGGACTCGTCCGTCCTTCTTCATAACTGGGACTATTATAGCAATCCAATCCGCATATTGGGTGACTTCAATGAAACCAACATTTAAGAGTTTCATGACATCTTCTTCAATCTTCTTCGACAATTCAGGTTTTGTCCTTCTAAGCTTTTGCTTCTTCGGCAGAATATTAGGATCAAGTGGTAACGTATGCTCCACGATCTCAGGATCTAAACCCGGTATATCGGCATATGACCAAGCAAAAATATCTCGGTATTCTTTCAATAGCCCAATTAGTCTACTGGCATCTGCTTGAGAGAGACCTGCTCCAATCCTAGTTTCTTTAGGGTTGTCTGAATCTCCCAAATTCACAGTGATTGGCTGTTCAGTGGTAGGAGGTTCGGACTCTTCATGTCTGAGCCATTCTTTTTCAATACCTCGAGGATCATCGTCATTCTCTGAGTCGAAATAATCAGGTTTATCAAAATCTTTTGAATGCAAATCCGAGCCATGTAAATGACTATCGTGATGTGAAATGTCATGCCTGAGATGCAATCGAAAAATGGTTAGTATATATACATATGAATGAATGCAATGAATGTAAATGTCATGAAAAATTTATTTTCAAATTCAAGTTGTTTTTCTTGAAAAATTTATTGGGAACTAATCCTCATGTCATTGGACGTATTCGTTCCACTAAAACATTTTGAAACTATATAGTGTGGAGGCTCAGGCCTCAAAGCATCATCATAGGACTGATTTGGGCCTCACACGCCTATTAACAAAACATGAATTTTATTGATATGCGAAAATTGCATTACAATGTATATCATCTTGGATCTAAAAAGTTTATGATCCAGATTATTACAAGCACAAATGAATGAAATGAACGGAATTCCCTCGCAGGGGAGAAATGAATAAAATTCCCTCGTAGGGGAGAAATGAATAGAATTCCCTCACAGGGGAGAAATGAATGGAACACAACTAAAAATTAAATGCAAGAACTAGAAACATCTCTTACATAGTGGGAATTGCAGACTCTTCATCTTTACCAATAGTGCCAACCAGACCATCTTCAAACAAATCAGCAAAGTGATAGACATTGGCCTCTTCTTCTTGCAAGAGCTTCGGTGAGTTAGGAAAGAAATCCTTCAAAGGTGGAGGCAAGAGACGTTAGTTGCTCTTACCTTTGATGTTTGGACCTCAAAACCTCTGTAAAAGAAAATGACTCAAATTAGTACCGATCAAAAGAAACCATTAAAGTACAAATCCTAGTCAATTTTATATTTTCTTGAGATGAAATAATGATAAGAAGTGTATATGATCCCAGGTATCATATAATCTCCGCTATCAAAATTTCTTCAAAAGAAATTTTACAATTGAAAAGGAACGACGACAAATATTTAATCGAATGCCCCTTTTCTAAAAATTACATGAAAATGTTCAAGAATGTTATTCATTTTATCGAACAATTACAAGGGAAACATAATCTTGCTTTCTTGAAGCTTACAAAGTAGTCCGATTTTACAAGGTATCTGAAAATGAATACAGGGAAACCTTGATAGAAAAGAGGGAAACACAAATGAATTCCCTCTACAAGAAAAGTGTATGAAATGAAAACCTAAGGACTAGGTGGGATCGCGCGGAGACGCTTGTTATCATGGGCCAAGCATTTCTCATCGATTAAGGCAATGTCTTCTTGTTTGATAATATCAGCTCGCCGAAATCCTTGAGGCTCGGGAATTTTTCCACGTAATCTTGATGTCTTGGGTCGAGATTCTCCCATAGTCTTGAGATTCCAGGCACAAGGATCATGTCCACTTTGGGTCTACCCATCTAATCCTAAACCTAAAGGGGCACTCATGATTAAAACATATCGCCGTTGGAATATATAAAATGCATAATTGAAATATGAAAAGTAAAAAGATAAGGACGAAAAAAAAGGACGATCACTTACCTACCAAACACATGGCAAACACAAGTCACATGTCGCATGAAACTGTGAGGTTTTGACGCCTAAGGTGAGGGTGCTAAAGGCTCAAGGTCCTCATCCCAAAGGACAAAAATAGTTTACCCACCGCTACTATCGTCGGTCGGTGCTATCTTTATCAGTTGGGATGAGCAGGTTTATGTAAGTAATGGATTACCATAGGCATTCACTCGCGGGTTCCACCCATAAACCCTCCTAAGGTCCTAGATTAGGTGATCGGGATTTTAGACCGCGGTTGTGTGTGCGGTGTCATGCTAAAGCTTGTAAACATGCATTTAAATTTAAACATCCAGCACTTCAATATAAACCCACATACATTCATACATCCTTACACCACCTGCAAAACAAAGGGTTTACAAGCACGCCTCCCTTTATAACTCCCACCTACAAAACCATTAAACACGAGGTTAGCGACTAACCTGATTTTCCACGCGACTTTGACATGCAGGCGATCCTACATAAGATATATTAGTTAAAACACAACAACTATTTTTAAATGGCTTCAAGTCCTCTTAACCTAGTAACCAGTCCCCAACAGAGTCGCCAAGCCTGTCGCGACCCGATCTCGCCGTACCTCGAAATGTCCAAGGAGGGGAATGTCGGATTTAGGGGTACTTTGATCACAAGAGTTCCCTCACGAGATCGCAAGCTCTCCCAAGCTCGTACCCCACGCGACAGTGGGTTTATTTATATGGTCTAATTGTTTAACAACCTAAGAATATACAGGAGTCGTCACTAGCCTCATTTTGGGGGTCAGCTAGAAACCCAATCGAGGGTCGAGAGTGTTCCCTCGATTCTTACGTAACCAGATATCTAGGTTCGGGGACTTGGATTACGCTAATAATGCTATTAGCGCCCTTTCGGTACCTAAATAGTATGTTGTGTTTTTCTTAACATGTCCATGCATTTCTTTTTACATTTTCGGGATCATCAATTCTATACTAAATGATCATGCGTGGTGGATTACTTTCATTCTATTTTATTTCTAAAAAATGAAAAGAAAACAATCAATGAAATTGAAATTGCAAGACATGAATTAAACAAATCAAGAAAAAACAGTAAATCTATCATGCAAACCTAAAAGAAAGTATAAAAGAGAAATATATGGGAAAAAGAGAGAAAAACCCGCAACTCGTCAGGTTTTATACAACAAATGGAGCCCGAGACACATGTCGGTAAAATGGGTATTACATGAAAATGGTCGGAATGGACATCGACCTCCACCATCTTCACGCCTTCTCCATCTTCAAGGTCCTAATCTAAATCTAATCTAAGAAATTTATAATTAGGTGCATACAAGTGAAAGAAACAATCATCACAACTAAGATCATAGCAATTGGGGTAGAACCCATGTATGATTGGCTCTAAGAAAAAAGCACAGAAATCAAGCACTTTATAAAGAGCAACTTTCATGAATGGAATTCCTGAGGCGTATCAAGTTCAAGTAAAGTCAAATTCATGGCCGAAAAGCAACGATCGCTAAAGCATGCAAATCAATCATAAGCAAATCAGAGAATGATGTATGATAATTGATTTGTTAAGCCACCTAATCAATGCATGAAAATCATGAAATTTGAACATGACGTAGGGTTAAATGTGAAGAAAAAGTTTGATTTAGACATTTAACCATAAATCCATATGCAAAAGGCCACACAAATCCATTAACATTGATATGTGACTTGTCATTATGAGCAAAATGCATAACAATTTAAATTGCTACATGTCGACTTGAACTCTAAGGTTACTTGACCTTAAAAATTCTGAAATTTTAGCATGGAATGGATATGGATATTATGGACAGCTTTCATTGAGAATTTATTCTCAAGATCATTATGTATAAGATCACACAAAATTGGTAGACAGTCAGATTCATAGAGACAAGACAACACTGCAGGTCAAGACAAATTCAGACTTCAAAACTTGATCTAAAAAAAAGAAAAGCAGGGCAAATGATAGGCAAATTGGACAAACTAGGCATCGTTAGAAAGCTCAAGGTGTGCTTTACGAATTCCTATTAGGTGAAAATTGCAATTTAGGTCTTTTTCTAGCTCAAGCAAAGCCATTTGTATAAGTGGTCAGATCAGATCATAACAAGCAGAACACATCAGCAGATTAGTGCTCTTTGTAAGAAGCATCAGGCAGGGCAAATGATGGCCAAATCGCACATATAATATGTCTATGGAAAGCTTGAGAAGTCTATTACAAATCTCTAGAAAACATTAAGTCCTAATAACATCATCTACCAGCTCAGTCCAGTTAAAACAGAAAATCGCAGTAAGTTAGAACAACAAATCATTCTAAAACAATTACTGCAGAATCAACAGATTTTGTAGGTATTTTTCGATGACTGAACGATGTCGGTTCAGCGCGTGCAACATATCAAATCGAAGCTCTAGAAGTGTATTTTATATGTCTAGAAGGGCTCGAAGTCAAAAAACCTTATCTAACACCTTGTTTCAGCCAAAACAGAAAGTGATATATCAGGTATACGAATTTGCAGATCAAGGCAAATCAAGTTCAAAGAAGATAAGATAATCAGATTCAGCATGTAGATTGAAGATAAGGAGAGAAAACAAGCATAGGAAATCAGCCAAAATGTTCCATCACTAAGCCCATGCATTTTTATCATAATCCTTAGCTTCTACTCTTTCTCATAAACTAGATCTGTCAAGACAACAGGGGTTCTGAATTTCATTTTATGACAGATTTCTATCATGCGCATCACAAGAGAAGTTGAGTCCAATTGATGTACAAATCATGCGAAATCAGCATCATAGGAAAGATTAAAACGTAATGCATAACTAATGGTTTATAAAACCATCTAGACAATGCACGAAGAGTAGTTCTAAAAAAAAAAAAATGAATCACAGCAAACCCTACAACTTAAAAATGATCAACAAAAGTAGCAAACCCTACTTTTATTTCTACAAACTTCTGCCTATATCCGCCAACTTCAACCATCAGTTTTACCCATCAATTGATCTCTGCTTGATCTAGAAAAACTTCCCAAATTTGAGTAAAACCAGACCAGAACAGAGATTTATTACTTTCTAACACTCAATCAGGTTCAAAGTGAAAACGAATATTACTAACAATCAACGAGGCCAATGAGCACAGGTTTTAAGCATGCCATAATGCTAAAATTACTCAGATTGATTATATCGACATTAGGCAAGATGAAATCAATTTGGGCATCATGATTTAAGTAAGCCATGAATATCTTGTATATGGACTGATGAAGACACCACGCAGATATTCATTCAGGCATCCTCACAAACATATGACAGGCATCTCATTTTAGTGACCAAAACGCGAGGGCGAATCAGCAACTTAAAATCACATGAGCACAACATCATCCAAGCAGGATCAAATCAATAGTACATCCTCAATAAGATGCTGTTTTCACTCTAAAGTTCTTGATCTCCACTTTTGAATTAATGACCTATACTTGTTTATTCAAACACTCAGCTTTTGCCCTCACACGACTAACATTCGCAGCAACATTACTCTTATATTTTGACCATGAAATCTAGTCACAACTAATTCTGCTCTACTTCCCGATCTACTTCAACACCAGATACAGAGCCTAGTGGTTTTCCACATACAGATCATGATCGAGCTAGAGAGAACAATCTAAGAGAGAGAGAGAGAACCTGATCAAGCCAGAGACAGAGCAAATAAGAGAGAGGAATAAAGAGAGAACCTGATCCAGCAAACCCAATCCAGAGAGAGAAACACCGATCGAGCAAGCAACCGTCTGATCTCCGAGAAAAAATCAGGTCCTCACGATCTTCAACCGCCGACGCTTGATCTTCAATCGCTCGCCAATGGAGGACAACCTTTGCCTCCGATCGGAGCTCGGGAAAGAAAAGCGAAAAAGCCGGGAGAGAGAATTCAGAATCCACGACCCGAATGGATTGAAATAGGAATCGAAACCCTAACGGATCGAGAGTGATAGAAAGAGAGCTCACCGATGCGGTGAGCCCGATCTAGAGAGAAGATCGGTTAAGCGCGGGCGTCGTCGCCGATGTCACCAATCCTTGCCTCAAACCGAGAGAGAAATCCGTCGAAAAACTCTCAGAAACACCGGAACCGATAGCGATTGAGAGGGAGAGACCAGTTCTCTGGTTTCCACTGGAGATTTGAGACCCCGTCGAGAGAGTGATCGAGAGGGAGAAATCGGTTCTCTCGTTTCCCCCGGAAATCCAAGAAATCTTCAAGAGAACGCCTTCGATCCGACGAAGAGAGAGACGCTGGTGTCGTCGCCGTTGTTGTAACCGCCATCGTTTTCGCTGATATCCCCGCGATCGAGCGAACCGGAGAGAGAATTAGAGAGAGCCCCAAAGAGAGAGAAAGAGAGTTCACGAAGAGTCCCCCCAAGAGAGAATTCGCGCGCGAACCGTTAAGAGAGAGAGACCTCCAAGAGAGAGAAAAAAATCGTCAAAATGGCCTCCCTCCACCAAAAAATGAGCGAGCATTTATATATATATTTGAGCGTTTTTTCCCTTTTTCTTTTTGTTTCCTTTTTGTTTTCTTCTTTTTTTTTTTCTTGTTTTCATTCTTTTTCATTCTTCTTTTTTTTTTTGGCTCTTTATTTTTTATATTTTTCTTGTAAAATGAATGATTAAAATGTTGATGAAAAATTTCAGGTGTCAACACTATCGCAAAGCAATTCAGTTTGACTCATTAGAGGGTGAGAGCTTCGAGTTTGTCAGGAATCGAGGAGGACCCTCAATTACCTTGATCTTGTCGCTGGAGGCAACTCGTTTGTTAAACGAGGGTTGCCAAGGGTACCTAGCAACTGTCGTGGATACGAGAGTTGAGGAGATGAAAATGGAAGACATTTCGATAGTACAAGAATTTCCAGATGTTTTCCCTAAGGAATTGCTAGGATTACCGCCAAAGAGAGAAATTGAATTTGTGATCGAGCTAGCCCTCGGGATAGAGCCAATCTCTAAGGCTCCTTACCAGATGGCGTTATCTGAGTTAAAGGAACTGAAGGTGCAGATGCAAGAACTGTTAGATAAGGGATTTATACGTCCTAGTGCATCTCCTTGGGGAGCACCAATTCTATGTGTTAAGAAGAAAGATGGTTTGTTCCGCCTGTGCATCGACTATCAGCAACTCAATCAGGTAATGATTAAGAATTAGTATCCACTCCCGAGGATAGATGACTTGTTCGATTAATTGCAAGGAGTGTCAATATTCTCGAAGATCGATTTAAGAACAAGATATCATCAGCTGAGGATTAGGAAATAGGACATTCCTAAGTCAGCATTTTACACTCAGTATGGTCATTACAAGTTCACAGTGTTCGAGTTGACGAATGCTCCAGCCGCTTTCATGGATTTGATTAATAGAGTATTCAATGAATATTTGGATCGGTTTGTGATCGTGTTTATCGATAATATTCTGGTCTATTCAAGAAGTGATGAAGAGCATGAGAGTCATTTGAGATTAGTGCTCCAGACCTTAAGAACTCATCAACTATATGCTAAGTTTAGCAAATGTGAGTTTTGGCTGACTCATGTTGCTTTCTTAGGTCACGTGATTTCCGAAGAAGGAATTTCCATGGACTCAAGCAAGATAGAAGCAGTGATCAACTGGCCAAGACCGACCACAATGATAGAAATCCGAAGCTTTTTTGGGTTTAGCAGGTTATTACATACAATTTGTGGAAGGTTTCTCATCTTTAGCATCGCCTTTGACAAAACTCTTGAAGAAAGAAGAGAAATTTGTGTGGACAGACAAGTGCGAGCGTAGTTTTCAAGTGCTGAAGGAAAAGCTGACTACTACACCTATGCTAACGATTCCATCTAGTCCTGGAGAATTCAAGATCTATAGTGATACGTCATTCAAAGGACTGGGTTGCGTGATGATGCAGCATGGTAGAGTTGTTTCATATGCTTCTCACCAGTTTAGGCCTCATGAACATAATTGACGATCCTATTGGACTAGTTAGTCATAGGACAATTCTCTTTTGATGGGAGTCGATTCCTTTTTGCAAACTTTGTTTTATGAACTTGTGGTCTAAAACCTGACTTAACAATTCGCCTTGTATATATTTGCACTATGGTTTGCAATGTATATAAGTGTGGTTGTTTTTAAAGTGGAAATTTGGAGTCCTACTTTCCTATCCTATTGTTTTATTGTCTGGGATTATTTATATGCTTTCGCATGCGTATTAAAATGAATAGGTTGGCGATGCATCCTGGGACGTCACTTTTAACCGACCAGGTAAGGGATGGATGCATGCCCAAGGATCGGGGCATGACATATACAATTAATTTATACATTACAATTGATACAAGATACAAGTTTTACCTTTTATCATGCTGACGCATTACATGGTGTTATCTTTAAATAAAGTATATCAATTAAACTTTATTAGATAGACTTAACGGTTGGATTTTTTCACTCATATTATTTTCTTCTTGCACTTGTGGCAAGAACATTCCACCATGCATGTATCTTGGACAATGTATTTGTTAGTTAAATTTTTCTTCTACAATATTATCTTTGCACTTCTTTCATAATAGTGACGACCATTTCTATCGATATGTTATTTTTTCTTCACAACATGCTTTCCTGTTTGGAGATGACTACAGTGAATTGACCGATTTGAGGATCATATCTCATAAGGATGAGTCTTGTGCAGTCTCTCAATGATGAGTAACTATTCGGGACCCTTTTGTTTTTCCCTTTGCTCTTGATGAAATTCCTCTATTGGACAATTAATTGCAAATTCAGTTGGACAAACTCTCTTATAAGTATTTTAAAGAATTGGTCGTCAACAATTTGGTTGGGGTCAAGTTTCCATTACACCCAAACCAAATTGACGTGTAAGGGTTGTTTACTTTTGTTGACCTGAATCGTGACACAACCTAAATATGACCGAAACACAATTCAGTTGGGTTGATCCAAATCCCGATGGAATTGTAAGGGATGTGTACTTTCTTTGATAAATTTTATAAATAAAAAGGTATTTGTTGACACCTAATTTTGGTAAATCTAGGAAAATAAAAATAAAAATCACAAATGAAAGGAAAATGGGCAAAATCAATCGATTGATTATGCATGGAAATTCGAAATTCTAATTTCGTTAAATGTGGAAGCAATTAGAAAATTAGGTGAATAAAGGGCAAGGATTTTGATAAAATAGAAGTAATCAAAGCAAAATCGAACTGATTGCAAAATCACACTCCGATATGCAGCCATAGAAAATGAAAGCTCGAAATTTGCCATAAGAAGTGGTCGTTTGGAACCACTATAAAAGAGAGCTACATTTTTTTGTGAAAAGGGGAGCAATTTTCAAAAAATTGGGAGAAAGTTCAAAAAAAAAAATTGAGAGCAAATATGTGGAGGGGTTGATTTTTTTAGAGAAATTTCGAAAAAAGGAGAGGGGGAAAGAGTGTACGGCATCGAGCTAAAAAAAAAAGAAAAAGGAAACCCTAGCGGCGACTGTTCATCTTCCTCGCGGGGGCTGCCCTTGCCCGCATCAGCGCCACGTGCCTGCACCGATGACCACTCCAACACCGCCTTCGCCAAACACCTCTGCGTCTCCACCACGATCACTCCGCCATCATCGCTCTGCCGACATCCTGCCAATCACTAGAGATCCCTCTCATCCATGAGCTCGCACCGGCCCGTGACGTCTTAGCAACTCACGACCTAATAGGCCGACGCCAGCCCTCGCCGCTGTCCGCCTCGCCTCCGGCTGTGCCTTGGCCCCCGCCGATTGAGATCCACCGCAACCTAGTGCTCGACGCTTCGCCCTCCAGCCCATGCCAACTCGCGACGCCATCGTTGTCTTGATCTCGCCGCTCGGGTGTCCGATGTCGGCAGATATGAGACCCCTCGCAGCAGCCGTGACTCGAACGCCTTAACTTCGCCTCCGTTGTCGCTGATCTGCAGCACTAGAAGTCCTGGTGGCCCTACTCGCGTCTGCTCGATGCTCAGCCACTATCGTGCCACTGTCCCTACCGTGACCCGATGCCACTAGAGCCCACACCGCCATTGCTCGCCTCTCCCCGATGCCCGACAGCAAGCCTCGCGCTCTATGACACCCCCTCGTTAGTCCCTGCTGCCCGGCGCCCCCTGCTCACTTGAGCCGATCTCGCACCAGCAGTGTCAAGCCCCGATCCTCGGGTACGCACACATCCTTCTACTTGGTCGATTTTAGAATGCGATATCCCAGGATTATGTATCGCCGGCCCTTTCATTCATTAAGCACATGCGGAAGCAGTTATAAATCCCCAGATAATAAAACAATGGGATAGAAAAGCAGGCTATATTTTTCATATTGAAATTTACAACCAAACCTTTATACATGGCATTAGACAGAGCACTTCACAAACTATTCACAACTTCAAAGTCTCACTCTATCTACACATAAACAAAAGGGTTCACAAAGAGATGGGGTTTCAATCCTCATCTGGGTCATACTCGGGATCATCCTGATCCTCCTCTGACTCCTCTTCACTCAAATCATTCTCTTCCTCAGTTTCACCTCAGAGTTCTCCTTCTTAAATTCCTCCTCCTCAGCTCCTCATCGGGATCCTGAAATGTTTTCCCCAAACCGGGATGAGACTACGTCTCAGCGAGTTCTACCCCACTAAGACTCGATTAGGAAACCAATACGCTAACCGGGCTGCCTATGCACACACGGGTCAAAGGACTTACCTTGGCCTCAGATTCCACCTACATATTAGTACAGTTCAATGGACACCCAAGCAATCACATCACAGATCGATGTCTCGATCAATCAACGCAATCGATCACTCGCCAACAAGACCACTCACAGTCAATTCCATTCAATCAACCATTTCACAACGTTAGATCAAAGCAAAGATCAATCGACCTAGTCGATTACATGTCGGTTGGACCATTTCTAGGTCATCTCACTCCACACCATATAATCCCCGATAGTACACTCAGTCACAGAGCTACAGTAATGTTCTCGGGCGTCTATTCGCCAAGGTGATGTACAATAAACACTTCAGGTGCAGGCTCTTAGGCATTCGAATTACTTTCAGCCACATGGGCACAATACTTGACACACAGAAATACGGCCAAGCAGGCATGATCTACGCCACACAAGCATGATCTACACCACACAGGCATGATCAACTATTGCCACACAGGCTTGATCATTATTCAACAATTTACGTGCATTCTCTAAGGCATCCTACATGCCAAAGCGATGTAATAATCGCTGAGCCATCACACAGCATTTCTCCTCATCTTTTATCATCATTGATAAAACATCGTGCGTAGGTACACGATTGGCCTTAGCCAAAATATAATGATTTCGATTCCACAAATCCCATCATTATTAGCGTCCACCAAAACACTTTTGGTGGTGTCAACCGACACCGGTTATTTTCCAATTAATTTTCCAAATTAATTAATCCAAGAAAATAATCGTATAATCACAATTAATTCACTTCACCACACAATAAAGCTCAATTAAATAAAAAGATTGCGCCACAACAATCAGCACGAAATTTCGGTCGTCGGCCATCGAATTCTTAATTTCCGAAAAATAAATAAATAAATAAATAAATAATTTCGAAAATTAATTAATAAATATTAAAAATTCCATTTAGCTCAAAATAAAGCCAATTTAAATAAACGGGCTGCACCACGATCATCAGCATAATATTCCGGTCACTGACCATCTCAACCTTAATTTCTGAAAAATAAATAATTAAATAATTAATTTCGAAAATTAAACAATTAACATTAAAAATTCAATTTAGCTAAAAAAAGCTCGATTAAATAAACGGACTTCACCACGGTCATCAACATAATATTCCGGTCACTGGCCACCCCGTTGAATTTTCGGAAAATAAATAAATAATTGAATTAATTCAGAAAAATAATATTTAAATACCAAAAACTCCACTTAGGCCCGAATTGTCAAATTGAAGCCCGATAAGGGTCAGGAAAAATTTCGAGACACTTCCAATAAATAGTAGACCATGTCTACTTTCTAATTGCACAATCAATTTGTCTCATTCGCATCACAATTGACTAATAAACACTAATCCATACTAATCTGACCACCTAAACCTAATTAATTAAAACTAATCAACCCTTAAGCATCATTAGTCTACTAAGCGAGGATTAGTGAGATTAGTCACCAGAATCGCACGCAAAATGTATCAATCCAACGAAGGACGACACGAAGAACAATAAACTCCAAAGCGGGTCTCGGGTTCGGGGCCCGAAAACCTCACAACGGGCCTAAAACCGCTGTTGGAAACCCATTTTCCAGCTGCTGTTCCTGGCCAAACGAGTTTGCTTCGGTGGCTGAGATGGCAGAGCAAGGTCGGCGGAGGGTGAGAGGGGCTCCGGCGGGTCCGAACGGTGGCCGGATGAAGCTAGGCGGTGGCCGGAGGTGGCTGGGCGAGTTGGGCAGAGGCGGAGCAGGGTTGGAGTCGCACAGCAGGGACGACAAGCGCGGGCATGAGGCAGCGGGGTGCACGGCGTCGCGCAGGCAGGCGTCGCCGGCACGGGCGGCGGGCGGCGACGATACTTGGCGAGTTGGCTGCTATCTCGGCTTCTCCTGCTTCTGGTTCGCTAGTTTGCACGAAGAAGAAGGGAAGGAGGAGAAGAAATCAGTCCAAGGGAGTGGGGCAAAGGTGAACGGCGAGCGGCGGAGCACGGGCGGCGATGCGTGGGTGGAGCGGACGGTGGCCCGGCGCGGCTTCAACGGCGATAGCAGCTCCGGTCTTCGCGTGGTTGAAGCTTCTGCTTTTGCTGTCTTCGGTTCCGCCTCTATTTCGCACAAACAAGAGAGGAAAGAGAGAGAGAGAGAGAAGATAAAAGAGAAAGAGAAGTTTGAAAAGTCAAAGAAGGGAAAATAAGTGGGAGCCAGCCAAGCATTCGGTGGAAGGGGAGCTGCGCACGAGGGGAAAAGAAAAAGGGAGAGAGAGAGAGAGAGAGAGAGAGAGGGAGAGAGGAAAAAATAAAATAAAAATAATACAATTATTCTTATTTTATTTTATTTTCTCTTTCCTTTTATTTTCTTTTGGTCTTCAATTTTTCCTCCGATAATTTCTTTATTGAAATTTCGGACTCGGTAATAATTTGACGGATGATGAGATAGTCCTAAAAATGAATTGTGACATACTCGAATATTCGATTCCCGAAACCAATTTAAATTTCATGGTTAGAATCGATCATATGTGATTTTAGCTCAATCCAACTAATTAGGTAGCTTTTAGGGATTTTTACCGCGGATACATCCCTTAACGGCTTCACCTAATAGGTTAGTTAACTTGTGAGTGATCAGCTCAGAGAAAAAGGACCGTAAACACGTCGACGAAATGCCCATTTCACTTCATCAAAAATACGGTCGAATTTCAGGATGTCACAAGCAGTAGCTCGCGCCCAACCCCGTCGTCGAAGCTCGCTGATGCCCGTAGCGCCCCTCGCCGCTCCGCTAGCCACCGCCGTGCCACTCGCTGTTGATTCCCTCACCGGATTTCCTTGCTTGCGACTCCCCTCACCGGAGCTGTGAACCGACCAAGATTTCTTTTTTTTTAAAAAACAAAGGAAAAGAAAAAATCAAATTAAGTATTTGCTTTATTTTATTAGACAATTTTATCTCTTTTTTTTTTAATTTCTTGTTTTCTTATTTAAAATACTTGTCTATGTCTAATTGGAAATTCCAACATATCATTTGATTCGCAATCGCGACTAGGTTTTTTATTCCATCTATAAGGCTTTAGATAAAATAATTAATCAAACGGGAATAAAATTGATATTTTGATCTTTAAGGCTTAATATCAATTTATCGATTTTATTAGTAAGATATTATCCCTTGATCTGAAATATCTTTGACAATTTTGAATGGTTTGTCTTATCTTGACTGCTTTATTTATCATGATTGCTATATTTATCTTGAAATTTGTTTGAGTTAGAATATTGTATGCTTTAGGATTATTTGCATAGTTAGACTAAGTGTTTTATTTATCATAAATTCTTGAAATATAAAAAAATTCATAAATTTAGGATGTTAGATTTTTGTTTCATTAGCTTAAATTGCATGTTTAATTATTTGACACTTTTTTTAATTTCGAAATTAATAAAAAAACAAAAATAATCATGCATATGTCATGTAGAACTAGGGCATCTTTCCACGTCATTGCACAATAGGATAACATTGCACGTAATTTAATTATAGATAATATTTTTTTAATTCATTTAAAGTTTGCATTAATTTTTTTATAGATTGATTGCATCTTAGGTTAGAGATTGCTATGTTAAGATAATATCTTGGTTTAAATTAGGTTTAGGCTAAGCTAATACTTAATATTAAGTTGGATAGAATCTTAATTTAGCTAGATAATTTTCATATTTTTCTAATTCCGAATTTCATAAAAAAATACAAAAAAAATGACTTAGGATAAATTAGTTTCAATTCCTAGGATAGATTGCATTCTTTTTTTTTTTAAAATAAATAAATAAATAAATAAAAGATGTCATTGCATGTCATTCAGAATTAGCTTCATGAAATGCATGCCATTTAGTGATTGTTGCTAGGTCCATTTAATTAGAAATTGTTTGCCATTAGAATTAGGTCATTTAGTTATATTGTATTGTACAAAGCATGATCTTCATTAATTAAATGAAACATTGATTAAATGAAAACAAAAAAGAAATTGCGTGTTAACTAGAAATCATATCTAGGGTTGACGATGTGAATTCAGATCTAACGATGCAAATGCTTTCGTTGCTACAAGGTAAGTCCAATAAATTACTCATTGCTTTCTTGGGTGTTAAATTGGTGGTTTGCACACCTGTATGATCGCTTCACATGTTAGAAAAGTGAGTTAAAATCAATCTAAGCTGCCTGCAATTTTTTTTTTTTGAAAATAAAAAGAAATGGTACCGAAAAGGCATTATAGAAATCTAGTGTAACCAAGTCCCCGTACTCAAAATCTCTAGTTCTTAAGAGCAAAACAATCATCCCATTTTTTTACTTAGGTGTCTAATCAACCTACGGTAAACTGATTAGTGGCGACTCCTAAATAAAATCCATTTGCATGTTAAAAAATTTAAACCCAAGTTGCGAATTGGTATGGGCTTGAGAGAGCCCAAGCTAAGTTAGATTTAGTAGTCCATTAGCCTAATCCTAGGTGGTGCACCTATAATTTAGCTCGTGACAGCTTGGCTATGGCACCCCTCAATGGCCCCCAATTCGTTAGGGTCACCACACATACCTTTCACTTGCCTTTAAAGTCCGTTACTTTGATACCATAGGATTTCGATAAATATGGTAGGATTTTGATAAATCCATGAGTTCTGGGGGTTTATATCTTTTCCATTGGTCGCGCGCAAAATTTGGCAGAAATGTATCCAACAACTCCCTTCCCCGTATTCAGAAATGATGCACACCAACTAAACATTTTTATAAGTTAAAGCCGAGCACTTTTATTTACATAAACTATATGGACATTTTAAATCGGTACACCAAAATGCCGTAGTTTTCTATACTCGGCTATACTTCAAAAGATGACTGACATCTTTAGTAACCATTTGCCTAAAGTCCATCAATCAGTGTCGGCGTCCAAAAATTCCTTCATCTGCTATCCTCCCCATCGCGGTCACTCCACACCACTCAATTCCCTGTTGTCGTCTTCTAGTGGTGGTGGCAGCGGCCCCAAAGTACGTCTGTCCTCCGAACATCCAAGACGACGAACTCCTGATGCACGGGACCCGAGGGTAGGCCAGTGTCGATAGTCAATATCACCCTCACCAGGATGAATGTCAGTCCAAGCGAATTGTGATCGTGATACTCCAACTGTTCCCACTGCAAATCGATAGGGATCCCATAGAAAGTATTGGGAGGTGCGGGCAGCAGAGACATCTTGTCTAGTCTGAAATGTTAGTCTCCAAAAAGGGGTGAGTACAACCACCCAACAGTGAAAGATCTACTAAACTATATCGTGCAAAACCATCACTATCTAATTTCATGCAAGATAGACAAAACATGTAATCAAAGAAATGAGTATGCATCAAATCGATAAAACCTTTTAAAACAATGGCAATGTAGTTTCAAAATCAAATGCATTCTTTCAATCACATAGGTCCCGATTATAGGGCCAAACTGTTATGACACGTCCTGTCCATGCCACACAATTTCATCCCATAATCAGGCGCAGTTATTAGCAAGGTTGTTATTTTTAGAAAAAAACTCAGTTCATTTTCATTTTCCTATGTCTAGCCCAAAGGACCAGTGTTTGCGTCCCTCCAGGATTTCGCATCCCACCTGGCATTGCAAAAGCCTCCGGTATTCAATCACTGGGCATCCAGAGCATGTTACGTTACACCTCCGAGCATCTCGTATCCCACCTAGCATCATGATGAATTGCTAGGGCTCGCCATGAAAATGGTTACCCCTACCCTCTGGATTTACATATCAACATACAACTGGGCATCCCGACACTCCCGGGGGACCTCCGGGGTACTACGGACCCTAGGCATCTAGCGGCATAGCCTCATGCAATCCTATGGGCATCCTGACACTCCCGAGGCATCATCAACTCAAAGGTCCAACGGCATCCACAACACATCTCAGCCACGGTGTATCAACCAAATCATTTCAATGCCAAAATATTTTCAAAACAACAACAATAGGCTTTGAAATTATATGCCAAAACGTTTTCGAATCACCAATGTGGAGAATCTTTTGGGTTCTCGAAAATTCCACTTTATGATATCAAGTAATGCAAAATAAGGATTTCAAAGACACAACAATATAACAATAATAGTCTTTGAAAGTAGGTAAATCTCATATCGTTGAAATCAATTTATAAAATCAAAAGCATGATAATCCATAAAATCCATTTTCACGTTTAAATTTCAAATGTTTTTCAAAATCCACATGTAAAAGCTCGAGTCGCACTCGCATCACGACTCGAAATAAAATACTTTATCAAAACCATTGGTAAATTGAAATCGGCACGTTAGCAAATTCAAATCTCAATCCCAACTCCAATGGGTTGGAATGTTTTCTATAAAACATTCAGAAATCTTTAAAATATAAAACATTTCTTAAAACATTTGGGTACGGTGTCATGGTACCCATAAATTTTGATGAAATTCAAGAGATTTTCTAAAACAGTTCACATTCAAAATTTGCTTTTCGATTGAAGTTCAAAACTTGAATGTACAGGTGATGATTTTCACCAAAACCATAAGCATTTCTTGAAGTATTGGAAACCATAGTTCGGCGGGTCGATAATATCAGTCCCATCGTAAAGATTTTTGAAACTAAAAACTTTGAAATACCAAAATCCTAAGCCTTTCTTGAAATACCAAAATCAACGCGTCGGCGAGTCATCAATCTCGGTCCCGACCTTAAGATTTTCAAAGTAGTTTGCATGTAAAATCTTAGAGCTTTGAAAACATCCAAACTCAAGTATTTCCAATCTAATTGCACTACATCAGACAACAACGGCAGTGCATTACATAGGTTAGTAGACTTTCACTTGCCTTAGGTCCTACGGCGTAGACAACGAGCAGACCGTAAGCTACCAGCTACGGTTAAGGTGAGGAGAAGTGGTGACGGCAACAACGGTGTGCAGTGAGGCACAAGCCAAGGTCTCTCGGTCATGGACACGACTCAGCAACAGCAAGTGTGAGCGGCATCAGCGTTGGCAGCGCACGTGCACGAGCAAAGGGAACGATCCCTTTCTTTCTCTCGTTGCTCACTCTCTCTCTCTCTCTCTCTCGCTCACTATTCTCTCGGTATCTCTCACTCGCTTGCCGCTCTCTCTGTCACGCCCCGATCCTTGCGCACGCACACATCCTTCTCACTCAATCGATTTTATAATGCGATATCCCAGGACTATGTATCGCCGACCCTTTCATTTATTAAGCACATGTGGAAGCAGTTATAAATCCCCAGACAATAAATCGATGGGATAGAAAAGCAGGGCCATATTTTTCATATTGAAACTTATAACCAAACTTTTACACAAAACATAAACCAGAGTACTTCACAACTTTTTACTCTATCTCTATTCACATCAAAAAGGAAATCTCAAAAGAAGATGGAATTTTAGTCCATCCGGGCCATACTCAAGGCCCCCCTCGGGATTATCCTCTTATTCCAAAATTCTTCTCCTCAAGTTTCACCCCAGAGTTCTCCTTCTCAGATTCCTCCTCCTCAGCTCCTCATCGGGGTCCTGAAATGTTTTCCCCAAACCGGGATGAGATTACGTTTTAGCGAGTTCTACCCCACTAAGGCCCGATTAGTAAACCATTATACTATAGGCCGCCTAAACACGCACAGGTCAGAGGACTTACCTTGGCCTCAGATCACACTTGCAAGTCAGCACAATTCACAATAGGCACCCATTTACTCCAAACAAATCGAACCAATCGATTACATGTCACACAAATCATTCTCCACTGAGGAGTATCTAAAAGCTAGGTCACGTGCATTCTCCAAGACGATATTCCAAGTCTCCGAGCCATGTGCCTCGAACCTTGGGCCCACGTGCATTCTCTAAGGTGACCTCTTCGCCAAGGTGGTACATCAAGTCACCGAACCACGTGCCCTTTTAGATGCTATTTCCGAATACTGGACCCACATGCATTCTCTAAGGCACTCATTTGCCAAGGTGACGCATCAGATCATCGAGCCACGTGTCCTTTTTACAATGCTAGGGCCCACGTGCCTTCTCTTAGGTGCTAACTCACCAAAGTGATGCATCAATTCACCGAGCCACGTGCCCTTTTAGATGCCATTCCGGAACATCGGGCCCACATGCATTCTCTAAGGCACTAGTTCACCAAAGTGACACATCAGATCACCAAGCCACGTGCATTCTCCAGGAGGACATACCGAGTCTCCGAGCCACGTGCATTCTCTTAGGCAACCTCTTCGCCAAGATGACATATTCAACCACTGAATTCACGTGCATTCTCCAAGTGATATTCCAATTCACTGAGCCCACGTGTTTTCTTTCAAGTGATAACCAATACCCGACAATTTCTCAATCAAATAATTAACAATCAACTCAATATGAATAACTCCTAAAAATCCATAATTAAATCAATTACATACAAATTACAGCTCAATTAAATAAACGGACTGCACCACGACGATCAGCACGAGATTTCAGTCGTCGGCCATCAAAATCTTAATTTCTGAAAATTTATTAATTAATTAATTAATTTCGAAAATTAATTAATAAATATTAAAAATTCAATTAGCGCAAAATAAAGCCCAATTAAATAAATAGACTTCACCACGGTCACCAGCATAAAATTTCGGTCACGGGCTATCCCAGTTGAATTTTCAGAAAATAATAATTATTTAATTTAATTCCGAAAATTAATATTTAAATACCAAAATTCCACTTAGGCCCGAAAAGCCTAATTGAAGCCCACTAAGGGTCGAGAAAAATCCCGAGATACTTTCAATAAGTAGTAGACCACGTCTACTTGCTAATTGCACAATCAATTTGTCTAATTCGCATCACAATTGACTAATAAACACTAATCCATTCTAATCTAACCACCTAATTGTATTTAATTAAACCTAACCAACCCCTAAGCATAATTAGCCAACTAAGCAGGGATTAGTGAGATTACTCACCAGAATCGCACGCAAATCGGATCAATTCGACGGGGACAGCGCAAGGAACAATAAACCCTAAGGCACAGCTCGGGTACGGGGCCCGGAAACAGCCTAAAACGGCCCACGAGTGAGCTGGATACCCACTCGGTGGGTTGCGGTTTTGGCTTGGCTGAGGTTGGTCCAGCGGGTATGGCAACGAGGGGAGGCCGGCGGAGGGCAAGGGGGACGCAGGGGAGGTCGGGTGGTGGCCGGACGAAGTTGGGCAGTAGCCGGGGCAGCTGGTTGGGGCGAAATCGAGTTGAGCAGAGGCCGAATGGGGCTGGATGGTGCATGGCGAGGATGGCAGGTGCGAGCAGGAGGCGGCAGGGTGCGAGGCGTCACGCGGGTGTGCGGTGCGGGAGGCGAGACGGGCGGCGACGGCGAGCTGCAGCTTCTGCTCGAGCTTCTGTTTTTTGTCTTCGGTCTCCGTTCGCTAGGTCACGAGCAAACAAGGGAAGGAGAGAGAGAGAGTCGAGAGGGAGAGAGAGAGAGAGAGAGAGAGAAGAGAGAAGATAAGGATTGACCGGTCGAAAGAAAAGAGAGAGAGAAGAGTGAGTTGGTGGGGGGCTGTCTGCATGAAGGGGAGGGGAGAGGAGAGAGAAGAGAGAGAAAAAAGAGAGAAAAGGGAGAGAGAGAAAAAGAAAAGAGAAGGGAGAGATGAAAAGAAAAATACATAATAATACTTTTCTTATTTTATTTTATTTTCTCTTTCCCTTTCTATTTTCTTCCGGTCTTCAATTTTTCCTCCAATAATTTCTTTATTGAAATTTCGGACTCGTCAATAATTTGACGGATGATGAGACAAGATCCTAAAAATGAATTGCGACACGCTTGAATATTCTATTCCTGAAACCAAATTAAATTTCATGGTTAGAATCAATCAAACGTGATTTTAGTCCAATCCAACCAATTGAGTAGCTTTTGGAATTTCACTGCAGATACATCGCTTAACGGCTTCACTCAATATGTTAGTTAACTCGTGAGTGATTAGCTCAGAGAAAAAGGACCATAAGCATGTTGACAAAATGCCCATTTCACTTTATTGAAAACAGGGTCGAATTTTAGGATGTCACACTCTCTCTTTCTCAGTTTGCTTTTCTCGTCACTGATTTTGTTGACAAAAACTAGTCAACAAAATGAAAGCTTCGGCAGCAAAAGGAGGCAAGGACAGGAGGAGGGAACGTGGCTTGCATGTTGTCCCGGACGCTCTCTCTACAAGAAAATATTGGCTGGGTTTTACACTCCACGTAGGCGTAGGGTAAGACCATTCAAAAGTTGACACGTGGCTCCACGTAGGCGAGGGGGTCAGAGGTTCAAAATTTGTGCACACCCTCCTCTGCTCTCTCTCCTGTAGGCTTGTGGCCCACCGCTCGATGCTCTCTCTCCTCTACTAGAACTACTCTCCTGTCGACTCGTCCTCTCTCTCCTTTCTCTCTCCCCGTTCTCCGTTCCGTTGCGGGGTGAGAATAAAAAACGCAAGTGTGCTTCCATTTGCTCTTCCCCTCCTCTGTTCTCTGTCCCGCGCTGGTTGCTTCCATCTCCCCCACCCCGATGCTGACACTGCCGACACTCCGCATGACGCCAACGCCCCTCCACCTCCGCTTCCACAGGTTGCCCATGACGCTGACGCTGACGCCCTTTCCACCTCTGCCAGTTGCCTCCGTCACCCTCGACTCCGACGCCTCTACCTCCACCTTTGCCTCTGCCTCCGCCCCTGACGCTTCTGCCTCCGCCCCTGATGCTTCTACCTTCGCCTTTGCCCCTGACGCCAACGCCAACACACCTTCGTCAGTTGCCTCCGCCTCCAAAGGTTTCATTCGTTGCCCCCCGACTCCAACGCCTCCGCCTCCGCCTCCGCCTCTAACCCTGACTCTTCTGCCTCCGCCTTCGCGGTTCGGTGAGGTCTTGGGTACGCCCTTGTGCTGCATCTCTTCTTCCTTGCTTAGAAACACCATACTGCCCCACTCTCTCTGCATGTGTCTCTCTGTGCATTCTTTCATCCATGAGGCAAGCATTTCGACTAGGGTTTAGGGGTTTACCACCCCTTCTTTGAGGTTCGTCTGGGTACCTCTCATTTTTGCGTGAACCCAGCATGAATTTTATAGTCTTTCTTTCCAAATGACTACCCTTTTCACTTTGATCGGTCCTTTAGCAAAAGCGACTATTAAGCGACAATGCGACAGTAGTTTCGAATCCTGGGTTTCACTCTATGATGCTAAGCCTTGCTTTGGTTCCTTAAAAAGTTGCTGACTTTTTCGCACGTTGTAGCTTCGCGGCTGCTCCGAGATTCTGGGTTGGTCATTCTACCGTCTTGCTCGGAGCGAGCGAAATGGTGTCCAAAGCTTGTCGAATTCGTCGACACCTGAGTCAGGGATGGCTTCTAAGGACAAGAAAGGGAAGAAATCGAAAGGATTGGTGGCTTCAGTTCCTAGTTCTACCAAAAGTCATGTCAAGGTATTGTCTTTTAATCGAACCTTTCGTTCCGCCCTTGTTTTGGGGACTTGACCATTTAGCATTCACTTTTTCTATAGAAAAATTCTGGTGCAAGCATTGGTGAAGTCGTGTTGCCTAATAATGACCCAGCCAAAATTGAGGCAATGACATTTCACGAATTGAGATCTACATTGAGGTGGGGATGAATTGTTTTAGTTGCAAGCGTGTGATAGTCATTATAGTGTTTCCTGCATAACCTTTACAGTAAGCAAAAATCAAGTTTTTCTATTTGATGCTTGCAAGGGAGATTATTGAGCAGGGAAGTGAATATTACTGATGGAAAACCATGAGATCTTGAGAATTTGCCTTCAACAAAGAGCAAGGTCTTGAGAATCTGCTTCGTTTGGGTCAAGATGGCAGGCTCTGCAACCGCATAAGTCTGCGGTCTCACGCTGTACAGTCCGGGATTATAGCTCCGTCAATAGCAGAAGCAAGGTCTACAGAGAACTCGTTCCGTCTCCCTCGCCTAATTCCATTATGTTGGTCTTTCTCAAATGCTTTCATGTGGGTAGTTCTTCTTTTGGTCAGATTTAGATGGAGTGCTCAGTTCATTTGCAAATGCACAAGATGAAGATGTCGTGTGCCCGACTTGTTTGATGATGAGTAGCATGATTAATTACTTTTTGAGGTGTTGGCAATAGAACGTTTGCTTTCAAGTGGGAGGTAAGGTGACGCCACGTGAACGGGTTGCAATTGCCATCCCAAGATGTAGGGCATTGGACTCTTTGGAATAAATTGTGTGATATTGTGTCGAGGATGCCTGTAGGGAGGAAGAGACTGGAGTGGCTTTTGCTACATAAAGTTTAGGGGAAACACGAATTGAAGTTGCTTACCTCGTGTTTTCAACAATAGATGTGCTTTCTAGAGTTAAGGGCCATTCATGGGCAGGCCATGCTGATAATGTACAGTGAGTTGTTGCCGTATCTGTTGTTCCTTTTCTGGTAGAATTAAAATTTGGGACTAAAAAAAAATGACAGTTTCAATCACGGAATATGAAAAGAGAGAAAAAAAAAAGAGGCTGTTTCTGGTTAAACAAACTATTAGGAAAAATATTCTCAAGACTGTCTGAAATTGCACCCACAACAAAAAGATGCTCGTAAGAATTATATTGATGTTTTTAGAATGAAAGAAAGTCTACGAAATGACAATAAGCAAGGATTTTTTTTTTTATCTGAGCTCATAAAATTCAAACTGAGAAGGCAACTGTCTCATACAAGTGTTGGGAGAGTATTTTCTGTGCTGTTACAAATCATATTTGCAAGAATGATTAAGAAGTAAGGCATAGCGAAATATTTGTTTGCCTTTGCTATCAACTTATTATGTTGGATCTACAGTCTTTCTGTTTATCAGCTTGCACGCTCTAGGTATATTATGTTAGGGACTAGCAATCCCTGTGTTGATGCTTTCTTGTGAATTTTTAGTTGTCATTTCAAAGCTGTTGTGCTCTCGTGCTTGGGAGCAGTTAAAAACTCATTTTACTTCTTGTCTTCTTCCAATCAATGATCTGTGCGAAAGGGTGGGGCCTTTTTAATGATTAGACCAATGAAAGAATTCACTATGATTTGAGATGGAGCACTCGAAATTGTACATATAAAAGAAACTGTCATATAATCTAGTCAAGGGGAATTGAGTGATCAATGATTTTTGTGTTCAGAGTGAATTATCCAGGTTTAAGAATGCAGAAGCCCCTGTTTACTATCTCTCTCTCACTCTATAGGAATCTTTATGGCAAGTGAAGATGCCAGACTCCAAAAAGTCCCATCCTTTCCATCAATAACTGAGGCTTTTTTGGAAGTGCCACCACAGCCAATATATTTGCCAACTTCCAAGTGCCACATGAACATGCTGCTGAGGCAAGAACAAGCTAAGCTTGTAGCTTGTCCTGATAGTAGCATTGTCAAGGGAAGCTCTAGCAAGAGTGGGAAGCACACAGTTGCTGGTGCAAGGGCTGCGCTGGATATCAAAGTCTCCTCAATCGGAGTTCACCAAAATCCAATGCAACTGGTAATTCAGCTATAATGTTATTCAAAAGTTTTGGACCTACTGGGTGCACTGCCTGATGAAAGCAGGTGGATTTCATCGGGTTCAACTGCAGGTGCAGCAACTTCCTATAATTCAGCATGGGTGAAAAGATCCAGCTACCTAGAGACCATGCAATAAAGACAAATCTCATGAACTGATTAAATCTAGACCTTTGGCCTATGCAGGTGGCCCTAATCCAAAGCAGTTTGCACTCAATAGATGAGATTAGACAGATGACCTCCGGTTGCTCTTCGAGATGGTGCATCAGCATCACTATTCTGATATGCATGGCTGCCCCTCTGATCATTGGACTGCTACCCAGGATGCTATTGCTAAAGGAAACCCCATCCGTCATCAAGGCAATAAGAATTTGATAATATCTTAGAATGCGGGAGCTACGTTGAAGGGTCTCAGACTCTAGTTTGATTCTAGTTTGACTTCCTGTGAGCGCAGCATGCCAGCCAGCTCATGTCTTGAAGCTTCAGCATTGAGGACATTTTCTCATGTAAACAGCATTTGCAACACAGCTCATGATAGCACAATTTATTTGTTGCTGGGTACGGAATTTGTGTCTATAACGATGTGCCACTCAGAATCTCGGATGGATGGTGTCATTCTGGTTGTAAAAATTTGTGATTTGAAGTATTACTAGTTAAGATTTGGCAAATCGTAAGCATGCAGAACGTCTCTTGTGCATTTTAGCATGTGAACTGGCCTAGGCTCTGCAAACAAAATCTGCACAAAATAATGGATATCCAATTCCCAACTTGCTGATTGTCCTTGCGCTGGACGCCCAGTTAAATTCCAGTTCTCCTTTCAACTGTTTCCAGCTAAGTCAAGTAGGACACATTGCTCCTAACCCCAAGATGCGGCCATGGCATTATACTAAAATCTTGATCGGTTCTAATCTGATTAGACAAAGACATTGCTTTGAAGTTGTAATCGAGAATTTTGATTGAATCGCATAAGCTTTCACCTTATTCATCTCAGAATTGAGAGTTTAGTGCAACCTAAAATTACTTGATGCCTACTTGTTTTGCGGGAAGCATTAACAAGTTTTGTTTTGCCGAGCTAACAAAGAGATTTGAGAACAAGTCTTATATACTTAAAATCTGGCTCCACTGTTTTATGACAATTGAGATGAAGTATATTGAGCAAGTCTTCTGCTCAAAAGATCATATGTACATCCCCCCTCTATTCAAGGATAGCATAAATATGGAATCAACTTAAACTAATCTCTCAAGGATAGTCAACGATGTCTTGAGTTCATGTTAAAATGATATTTACTACAATTCGTTCATGCCATCACCTTATGCGATAGACCAAAATTAAACAGGTGGTGTTGATGAAATCAAGAAAGCATAATGAATAAAACCATATTCGTAATCCAAAACTTGAGCTTCTCTAGTTTTTCTTCATCTAGAAGTTGCTGAACATTCATTGGCAGTCTTTTTAATGTTCAAATGAACCCCTGGAGAATGATCAGCCATTTGGTAGAAAAGTAGTCCAATCCCATTTGGGAAAGTAAAGTTCCTGTAATTTAAGCATGCATAAAACTATAGGCAGCAATTTCCAGTATTACAACAAATGTAGTTCTTGCGCTGCCAGAAGATAAGGAGACAAACTAAGAGTGCATTGAGCATCTGTCATCCCAAAATATCATCCAAACAAAGGGGAAATCAAACACACCAATTTTGGCTACAGAAATTAGGAGCATAAGAGAGTGCTCAAAACAACCAAAGCTATACACAGTTAATCCAATCAAAAGCTACATCACATGTTCCTGTTATTTCTGCCTGGACTTTTTGGCAGACTTTCAGCTCTCAAGTTTCTTTCTTGCAGCCTCAGACTCTTCTTCACTGGGTTCCGAACTCTGCATTCCACCACCATATTTATTCACCAGAGATGAAAACATGGAATCAAAATGCTCCTTTCGCTTGCTACGGTGCTAAGATATAATTGCAAGAAGATCATCTGACTTCTTTTTCGCTCTATCAGAAATGGGAAACAAAGGTTAGCATTCCAATTCAAAAGAAGAACATACTACTAACAGTACAGTCAAGAAATCGAAGCAAAAATTATGTAGAATAGAAAGCCCAGTGCAGCTGTGTCACTCACTTCCCCCTCTTTCTAAGAGGATTTGTAGGTGGTTCAGTTTTGGAAATTTGCTTTGCCCACTTCTTGTATGCATTGGTTGTCTTCAACGTTCCTGTAGGACACAGAGAAACAGAGCATGCATTAAGCACTATAACAGGAAAGCGTACGCTATGTTATCAAGCACGCATAAGATCTAGGGGCTAATTCCATAAAAAAGCACCAACTTTAGGTGTTTTCCCAAATCCGGCCCGAACTTTATTTTGTCTAAAAAAAAGCACGAACTTTAGGTGTTATCCCAAATCTGGCCCGAACTTTATTTTGTCTCAAAAAAAAGCACGGACTTTAAGTATTGTCCCAAATCTGGCCCGAAATTTATTTTGTCTAAAAAAAAACACAAATTTTCACTTGTGTCCCAAATCTACCATCCGTTAACCCTCATTCCACAGTCATCCGACATAGCATTTCCACATCAGCAATAATATCCAACATAGCAAAACGATTCTGCATTCGAGTATTTGGAGGAAGTGTTAAATTTAAGTCTGTCTTTCAATGAGGTGAACTTTATAGATGATTCTCATGAGAAAAATAATTCAGCAACTTCAATTCTAGGGGAAGAGGCACATAGCTAGGGCCATTAGATCAATTAACAATTGGCAAACTGTTTGCAATGTTAGAAGCTAGGTTGAAAGCAGGAGATTACATTACCTTAAAGTGAGATATTAAAAGCGTGTGCATCTTGTAGTTAAATATAGATATGAAGCTTATTTGTAATAAAATTACTTTATTTTGTCTCAAATAAAGTTTGGGTCAGATTTGGGACAATATCTAAAGTTCGTGCTTTTTTTTGAGACAAAATAAAGTTCAGGCCAGATTTGGGACAACCCCTAAAGTTCATGCTTTTTTTTTGAGACAAAATAAAGTTCGGGCTAGATTTGGGACAACACTTAAAGTTCGTGCTTTTTTTTGGAATTGGCCCTAAGATCTAGGCTAATAAACACCAGTATCCTCAGACCAGCATTATTTAGAAACATAAAAAGACAAAAAAGGATGCTCTCCATAAAAGTAAATGAGAAACTTGTGCTAAATTTTATCATTGTGAAAGAAAATTATTTTTTACATATTGACCTCACTGTTATTAAACTCTATAAAACACGATGAAGTCCAGCCCTGCTTGAAGTCTCAAATTCTGACTGAGGTTTAAGAGTAAATCTAACGGTCAAGAAGAGATCAAATTGTCAAAAAACCAACCTGCTGCTATTGCATCATCAATGATATCCTTAAAGCGGTGGTAATCAAGCTTGGGATCTGAGCAGATCATCGAACAGAAAAGCCTGTGAAGGAAAAGGTACAAAAGATTTCAAATACTTTTATGTCAGATAGGCATCTATAAGAAAGGAAAAAAAAGAGGAAAAAGGACATACCAACCCCACCTGTTCATGTTACCCTTGAATTTCTTGTATAGTTTCCAGTTCATGTTACCCTTGAATTTCTTGTATAGTTTCCAGCTAAGAACATTCTTTTCAGAATCAGAACCTCTATAGTTTGCCTCAAACTCTTCGATGTCTGCTTCAGTAACCACCTGGATGAAGCCATGTCAGATAACTTCAAAACTAGAGATATTCATGCAAGAGAATGTCATTCACATCAGAAATATGTCATTCCAGGTAGAATATGATCAACCTTGTATACAGCTCTAAAATACTAGTGCAGATTTTGAGCGACTTCCCCTGCAAGGTCCTAAGTACCAGGAAGATAGATGTGAGAAGAAGCACTCGCAATAATGAAAGAAAACTCTAATTGCCCAATAATATAAACTATTATACTTGGGCTTAAAGTATATCACAATTTGATCATCTTTCGTCACATTTTAGCCAGGCCATTTCAAAGCACAGAGTCTATGGACCATGCTATCTTAATATATTCAACTAAGTAACATAATTTCTCTCTTTGCATGGAGCAGCTATTTATCTATCGAATAGAGAGCAAGACTTAATTCTCTCCTGTTTTTTGTGACTATGCTTCTGCAGAGATTCAGGTGGAACTCACAGCATACAAAGTGCAACTCATGTTGATTTTATTATTCATCCAACATCACTTGAGATGCTAATTATATCTCATAAGCAACTTAACTGATCATTGGCTGTGATCTTTATTTAAGATGAGAAGCATTTCATTCAAATAGACACAAAGCAAATGGACTAATCCTACTACAAGCATATTATTATATCAATTAACTAGATTAAAACATCAGAATGTCTATACAGACTCCGACATTCTCGGTCAAAATATGACAATTCATTGGGGTCAAATGTACTCACTGTAACAAATCAGAATGCCTCTGAACTGCAACAGTAGGTAGGGAGCCAGTCCTTCAACCCAGTCGTTCCGTGTACTCTTCCCACATGCTTTACAATAACAATTTATGAGCCTTAGAAACAACCATAGAAAGACAAAAAAGGACTTACAGGTTTCACTGTCATTTTGAAAAAAAAGCGTGATGCAAAAAATTTCATTTTCATAAACAAATTGCTCTTTGTTGAAGGCAAATTCTCAAGATCTCATGGTTTTCCATCAGTAATATTCACTTCCCTACTCAATAATCTCCCTTGCAAGCATCAAATAGAAAAACTTGATTTTTGCTTACTGTAAAGGTTACACAGGAAACACTATAACGACTATCACACGCTTGCAACTAAAACAATTCATCCCCACCTCAATGTAGCTCTCAATTCGTGAAATGTCATTGCCTCAATTTTGGCCGGGTCATTATTAGGCAACACAACTTCACCAATGCTTGCACCAGAATTTTTCTGCAGAAAAAGTGAATGCTAAATGGTCAAGTCCCCAAAACAGGGGTGGAACGATAGGTTTAGTTAAAAGACAATACCTTGACATGACTTTTGGTAGAATTAGGAACTAAAGCCACCAATCCTTTCGATTTCTTCCCTTTCTTCTCCTCAGAAGTCACCATCAACTCAGGTGTAGACAAATTCGACATGCCCCTTTTGGACACCATTTTACTCGCTCCGTGCAAGATGGTAGAACGACCAACCCAGAATCTCAGAGCAGCCGCGAAGCTATAACGTGCGAAAATGTCAGCAACTTTTTAAGGAACCAAAGCAAGGCTTAGCATCACAGAGTGAAACCCAGGATTCGAAACTGCCGTCACATTGTCGCTTAGCAGTCGCTTTTGCTAAACGACCGATCGAAGTGAAAAGGGTAGTCATTTGGAAAGAAAGACTATAAAATTCACGCTGGGTTCACACAAAAATGAGAGGTACCCGAACGAACCTCAAAGAAGGGGTGGCGAAACCCCTGAACCCTAGTCGAAATGCTTGCCTCATGGATGAAAAAATGCACAGAGAGACACACGCAGAGAGAGAGGGGCAGTATGGTGTTGCTGAGCAAGGAAGAAGAGATGCAGCACGAGGGCATACCCGAGACCTCACCGAACTGCGAAGGCGGAGGCAGAAGTGTCAGGGTCAGAGGCGGAGGCAGAGGCGAAGGCGGAGGCAGAGGCGAAGGCGTCGCAGTCGGGGGGCGATGGAGGCAACCTGTGGAGGCAGAGGCAACCGGCGGAGGTGCGTCGGTGTCGGCGTCAAGGGTGAAGGCGGAGGCAGAAGCTTCAAGGGCAAAGGCAGAGGCGAAGGCAAAGGCGTCGAAGTCGAGGGCGATGGAGGCAACCGGCGGAGGTGGAAAAGGTGTCGGCGTCGTGGGCAACCTGTGGAGGCGAAGGTGGAGGGGCGTCGGTGTCGTGCGGAGGAGCGTCGGCAGCGTCGGTGTCAGGGTGGGGGAGATGGAAGCAACTAGTGGAGGACAGAGAGCAGAGGAGGGGAAGAGCAAATGGAAGCACACTTGCGTTTTTTGTTCTCACCTCGCAATGGAACGGAGAACAGGGAGAGAGAAAGGAGAGAGAGGACGAGTCGATAGGAGAGCAGTTCGAGCAGAGGAGAGAGAGCGTCAGAGAGGTGGGCCCCAGGTCTACAGGAGAGAGAGCAGAGGAGGGCGCACGCAAATTTTGAACCTTTGACCCCCTCGCCTATGTGGAGCCACGTGTCGATTTCTGAATAGTCTACCCTACACCTACGTGGAGTGTAAAACCCAGCCAATATTTTCTCCTCTCTCCGCTGGTCACCAAAGAGGGATAGAGAAACGTGGATCCTTGGCGTGGCTTCTTCGACCAAATACCCCCTTCCATGTTACCTCTTCCATGCATGAGTGTGGCCGCTGTATGCTTCAAGTTTTTCCCTGAATTTTACGATTGACACATCTTGGTCAATCTGTCAAACTTTGGGACTTCGGCTTGCTGAGTAGGGTAGAAAACGTGGCTGCCGTTCGGTCCCTCTCAGTCAACATTCCCCTTCTTTTGTTGACTACCAAAAGGGACGTGGGCTTGGGCGGCTTGGTGGTCAATGTTCTCCTTTTGTTGACCGGCTTCGACGAGGAAAAAGAAAAAGAATATGGCTGCATGGTGGAGGGTGACTTTTATGTAGATGTATGGCCGAAAGAAATGTGACCGATGGTGAGGCCCTTCGTATGGCCGTCTAAGGAGAAAAATCATGCATGAAGCTGGGTTGGTCCGCAGTCCTTTACAAAGTAAACGATTGGAAGGTCTTCGACAATTTCCATCATAAACTTTTACGTCCACATGGCCGTTGTGGGCTACGGGTCTTCGGCTTGGTTGATTTGCAAGGTCGCTTGGGACTAATATCGGACATGTGCATGGCCGTGCATGGGAATTTCTCTCCGAAAGTTGATGTTTCGGAACAATGGATGGTGATGAAATGATGGCCTAATGCTATACCAACGATGATGACGAAATAGTGTTCGCAAATGGTGCTAATGACGTAGTCTGTCGATACTCCCATCGGCCATGACGAGCCATTACTTATTCGTGGTCTGACAAAAACCCGGATGCCACATTGGCAACTCCGCTAGGGAATTGTGTTAAAACACTTAGTGGACTTAGGCCAATTTTCTATTTCTTCTTTGAAAAATGTTTTTGTTTGGCAACAAGGATTCTAGGTATGTCCCTAACATTTGAGGTGTTAAATGTTCTTGCAATATAGGAGGTATAAGGGAAGTAGTCTTTGCTAACCATTGTCTTGTGGGTTGGAGTTGGGAATGTATGGTTTATTTTCATGTTGAAGTGTTGCTTGATATAAATTGTTGTGCATGCTTTGCATTTACACTACACCCTTGCACACAGAACTTGCCGCCAAACCTAGGCCGCACTAGGTCACTTAGGATGGTATTGAGTTGGATATGATTTCAACTGCGAGGCCCCGTAGTAGAGGTTGCCCAACTCAATCCCGAAAGTTTTTTCTTAGTGTCAAGAATGCTTACCTCTGCTCGCGAGGCTACGCCGCATTGGGGTATCATCCTTGACTAAGCTGGAGTTAGGAGGACTTGACTTAGTATGCGAGGCTGCAACTAAGTCATCCCACCCTTTTAACTCCACCTTGCTTAGCCTTCCTAGTTAGAAATCAAACCTCACATTTCATGTGCTTATCTATGTGGTTGTTTTAATCATCTAGTAAAGTAAGCTTGCTACCATTTACTCTTGCAATTTACTTTATTATGACTTTGGTCGGTCCATGGCATTAGGTTGGTCGAGTCCTGATCTATAAACAATGGGAAGATTCGACATTCAATTCGTGCCTGCAGCAAAGGTTGAACTCAAATCATGGTGGGATCGTCTAAGCCACGATGGCCAAAGCTATGTGGAAAGCAAACTTGGTCTCCTTGTTCCCCTCCTCGACATCAATGTCCAGAGTGGTGTCATGCAAGCACTCGCTCATTTCTAGAGGGTGGGCACGAGCTTACTTCGACTCTGGAAGAATGCAACATCGCCATAGGAAAACCTTGGAATTGGAATTAATAAATCCACCCATTGGATTAGAACTAGAATCGATTTTGTCTGACTTTCTTAGGATGGATAAGAATGTGATAAAAAGAGTGCTGAAAGATAATTGTCTTGCATGTCATTTACCTTCCTAGATCAAAGTTTTGTTGATGCAAACACTCTTTTAAAAAGTAATATCTTCCTTCTAGCCTTTTTCGGATTTATTGTTTTTCCTCTTCGTAAAGGCACCATTAATCCTTCTGTTGCATGGGTGGTCAAACAAGTGTGTGCTAGGATTAGTTTTGTCAATTCTATTCTAGTCGAAACATTTTTGTCACTCACCCGATTTAAGGAATATGAAGATAAGATCTTTCGTGCACCAATTGAACTCTTACAAATCTGGTTCTTTTCTCATATGAGTAAGATCATATTCACATGAATATTATTAATATCACCGATTCCCATCATCCTATCAAGGTATTTAAAAATCATCAGGATCGAACTCCAAAACTTTCTTACTCAAAATGGGTCAAATTATTGAAAAATCCGAATACCAAGATTTTCCCATGGCATGCTAAATGGTTCCAAGTCTCCAAGGCATGTCTCTCTCATGTCGATGAAGAGCCGATCCCGCTATTGGGGATCACCAATGCCACTTCCTACTACCCACTCCAGGTGGCCCGTCAATATCAAGTTGTGTAGGATCTACCACCCCCTCTCAAGCTGGGTTTGTTCCAAGTCCCATTCACTGCCAAGGAGGATGATCACAAAAGAGAACTTCACTGTATCAAACAAGCTTGGCTCACATGTCGCGAACAAAAGTTGAGCTTACTTGAGGATGAGCTTGAAGGGAAGAAAAAGACTTACTATGCCATGGCTTGATACATCCGTTAGCACAAGATTCCGATCGAGCATCTTCCAAAGGTGCCAAATGTGACTGAAAAGCCCACTAGGCAAGCAGAGCTCAATCATCACAAGAGGAAGATTGATGAACTCGAGAAGCAAGCCAAGAAAAACGCTAAGGAGAAGAGGCAATTATGTCAAGCGTTGGCTTCTCATTTGTTTATAGATCGAGCCAAATAAAGTGGCTTGAATCTATTTGGTCATTTTACTTTAGCTTAATGTTTAGGATGTTGAGTCATTTTACTTGATTAGTTTATTTGTCTAGGGCTTTTTAAGTTTCTTTACAATGTCGAACAATTTCATTAATGAATAAAAACAATTAGACTTTCCTCATGGACCGGCATGTTTTATATGAGATGCTTATGTGGCTTATTATCTTAGGTGACAACGTATCCGCCACGGTCACCTATTGTTACACAATCAAGAGCTGAAATGGCCGATCAAAATGAAATGCGTGATCGTATGTCCACCATGGAGGATCAACTCCGATAGTTAGCTGCCTCTATGTAGCATATAACAGCTCACTTCAATCCCTCCAGGTGAATCCGAATCCTCCACCTACTCTCCCTGAGATAGTAGTCTCGAGGTAGGCAAATAGGGCCTAAATGAGTGATGATGACATGCTTGAGCTAGAAGATGACCTGCTGCTGGCCCCTTTTGGAAAGACCAAGCCTGATAGCGTTCCCAAGACAAAGCAAGATGAGTGCTTTGTGAAACTTGAAGAGAAAGTGAAACCATCGTAGGAGTCACAGAGCTCACTCTCGTTCGACCTCTCGATTTATGAGAAGGTCAAAATGCCAAGCAAGTTCAAGATGCCAGAATTTGAAAAGTACGATGATACTTCTTACCCAAAATCCCACTTGCAAATGTACCACGTACGCATGGCCCAGCATGTAAAAAATGAGTCCTTCATGATCCAATCGTTTCATGCGAGTTTGATTGGGCCCGTGCTGAACTGGTACGTAATGAAGAATGTGAACCTCCTCGACACCTGGAGCGAAGTGGCTGATGCGTTTCTCAAGTAGTATAAGTTTAATATGGACATCACACCTTCCCGAGAAGACTTGGAGGGAATGGAAAAAAAAAAAAAAGAGGAGCAAGTCATTTAAGGAATATGCTGTGAGGTGGCGAAATTTGAAGACTCAAATCACTCCTGAGCCTACCAACAAGGCATTGATGAAGTTGTTCATCAAGACTCTCCCGTCTGAGTTCTGTAACCAAATGGCCAGCACGTGCATTGAGAGTTTTAATCAGCTTATTCCTGTGGGAGAACAAATCGAGATGGGGATAAGGGAATGATGGTTTGTTGAGCCATCGAGTAAAAGATTCTCTGCCAAGAAAGAGAAAAAAGCTTATGTTGATGTGAATATGACTTATAACCAAGAAAGTACCAATTGTGCTCCGGCTATCCAGGCGTATCCGAGACAACAACAAACTGCTGGCCATCAATCATTCACCCAAGCAAGCAATAGGAGGCAGTTCTCTCCTCTCCCTGGATCACCATCCCAAGTGTTGGCAATCCTCCGAAAGAAAAGCTTGCTCACTAGCAAACCAAAGCGCCCTAACCACGAAGGCATTCGTGGTTATGACTCGACGAAGAAGTGTGACTACCATAGCGGTGAATTGGGGCATTCAACTAATGAATGTTTCACCCTCAAGCACCGGATCCAAAACCTCTGGACACGAAGGCCTTTTCATTTTAGACTGCTCGGCCGAACGTCCAGAAAAATTTGCTACCGGAGCATGAGGGTAGGGTGAATGCTATCCTGGAACATGAAGTCAGTTGAATCAAGAACTCGAAGGTGCACATGACAGATGCCTACAACGGACTAGTGAGAGTTGGGTATTATCCCAATCATGAGAATATTCCCTTATCACTGACGAGGGAAAGAGTTGCCAAAATGATGGATGATGGCATCATCGTGTATTCTGACCACAACTGCATAGTTTCCACTATTTCCCATATCATAATTGATTGGGAGGAGGAGCAGACTACGCTCAATGCCGACAAGGAAGGAATTGATCATTCACTCATGGACATGCCACCACTAGAAGATGCATCTGACAAGGAGATAGCAATTGAGATGCCTCAACCGTATGAGTATGTCAATAGCAAGGCGGTACCTTGGTCCTGCAACCTAAATGTTGACATGGTTACAAGGTCCGGTCGAACTTATGCTCAGATCGACGCCTAACCTGTAAAGCCTGTCACTGATGCAGAGGCTAATAATTTCTAGCTGTGATCAAAGCAAGTGAGTATAATATGGTCAACTAATTGCGAAAGATGCCTGGCCAAGTCTCTTTGCTCGAACTCTTGCTTACATCCCCTGTGCATCAAAAGTCATTGATGAAAGTGCGGGGTGAAATCCGTGTACTGGAAACGATCAATGAGGACAAGTTGGAGGAGTTTGTGGGATCGGTCCTTCTCAAGGACTTGATGTCTTTTTCTGATGAAGAATTCCCTCTTAAAGGTAGGGGGCATAACAAGGCACTCTACATATCTGTTAAACACAAAACTTCCCATGTGTCCCGAGTGCTTATTGATAATGGATCCGCTTTGAACATATGTCTGTTGGCCACCCTTCATCGCCTCAAGATAGACCCATCCAGGATATATGATGCGAAGACTTCGGTACGAGCTTTTGATGGAACAAAGAAGGAGGTGATCAGGGAGATCCATCTTGATGTTCAAATAGGGCCGATTGTCTTCAACATTCGTTTTCAAGTGTTGGACATCCTTACCGCATTCAACTTCCTTCTAGGTTGTCCCTGGATACACACAGCTGGGGCGATGCCTTCAAGTCTACATCAAGCTATGAAATTCGTGATCAAAAGGAAGTTGGTCACTGTGTTTGGTGAAGAAGACCATCGAATTTATCAGGAGATGGCTATCCCCTATGTGGAGCCAGATTTCAAGTTCGAGTCAAGTTACCATTCATCCGAGTTGGTATCCACCATACATGATTCTCACGGTTCGTCGCCACCTACTCCGAAAGTTTCAGATGCTGCCCTCATGGTGAGAGGAGTAATGGTTGGGAATGGTTTTGTTCCTGGCAATAGTCTTGGAAGAAGTGGTCAGGGCATTCGAAACCCCAGAGGTGGAGAAAGTTCTGGAGGACAAAAACAGGGAAGGTGAAACTAGCCACCTAAGCAAGGGCGAGGGATGCAAAATTCGTTACCTCCCAACATTTGTAAGACATTTCCTGGCCCTCCTAGGATGATGCAGGATGAAGAAGAAGTGATAGACACCTTGGTGCAACCGAGTGGCAAGTTCGACTATTATGTGAAGTATTCAGCCCCTCCCAGCTTTTACATTGATCCTCACAACATAGTCCCAGATGGATAGGGTGGTATGGACGACCTGACACCCCCGAAGACAGAGAACCCCTGATGATGCATTGGAAGGAATTACAAGCTTGTTCGATGACTTCTTCATAGGAGCCATTAACGAAGGACTCCTAAAAGAAATGGGCCATGGCCCATAAGAGTAACTCTTTTACTGCTTTTGCACATTCCCCAGTGTGGGAATTTCTATTGCTTTCTAAGAGATGTTTTCAATTTCTTTTTTTTCTTTTAGTGATTGAGTGTTGCATTTTTCCATTCAATAAATGTAATTGATTGATGAATTTCAATAAAATTACAAGCTTTATTTTGAGGGCATGATGAGGTACACCAAACTAGCCCAGTGATGATATTCAGCCGATAAAACAAAAATCCAAGGAGAATTCTAAGGCCTAGGCTTCATCATGCTTTCTCGTGTCAAAATGTTTTAAAAAATGCTTTTGCAAATACTATTAAAAAGTCTTTCAAAAATCTTCAAAAAATAAAAGATGTAGATTACTCTATTTGTCTTTCTGATTGATCTACTTCATGTTTCAGGAACAATCTTATAGCATGCAAATGTGTGGAAATGGTCCGATCCAATGCGATAGGTGCTGATAATGATAATCCCGAAGACTCGATAAAAGACTCCAATGAAGCAGCCAATAAGAACATTAAGAAGATCTTGGCTAAGACAGTTGAGAATTATCAAGATTGGCATGATAGGTTACCCTTCATACTAATGGCGTACCGGACATCAATCCATACTTCTATTGGGGCAACCCCTTTTACTCTAGTGTACGGCATGGAGGCAGTTTTGCCTGTGGAAATGGAGATTCATTCCCTGAGAGTTTTATCCCAAGTGGAGTTGTCTGAGGCGGGATGTTCATAGCAAAGATTTGAGCAGTTGAACCTGATTGATGAGAAAAGGCTAAAGGCTCTTTGTCATGGCCAAACTTACCAACAGAGAGTGGCCCGATCTTTCAACCAAAAGGTGCAGCCGAGACATTTCGAGGTAAATGATCTTGTTCTAAGGAAGCTGTTGCCAATTTTTCCAGATCCCGGGGGCAAGTTTGCCCCCAAATTACAGTGGCCCATATGTGGTGAAGAAGGTGCTCCCTAGAGGTGCCTTAATCCTAGCAGAAATGGATGGTCGTGAGTTTTCCAATCCTGTTAACTCTGATGCTACCAAGAAGTATTACCCATGATAGAATTTGTTGTGTTTGCAAACATTTCATGATGAATAAATTACCTCAATGAGTTGAATTGTTCAAATTTGTTGCAAATCTTGCATGTTTTCCCTAATGAATTGTGTGAGAAAATTGAATGTGTCTAATGAGATACTTTGGGATGATTGAAATGCGAGCCTTATTTCATACATTATTTCATACACTAATCCCCACTGAGTGGTGTGGAAAAATTCCATGCCCACAAGGAAGAAGGCTATCTCGCAAAGGGTACATCAACCAAGGTGATGAGAGGCATTCTTTTCTCTATCACAAACACTATAGGTGATCCATTGCTTAACCCCTTTGAGCCTTATACACTTATGGAGATTCTTTAAAACTACTCCTGTCAAGGATCATCCCACACTAGGATTAAATTTGAAGTGAATGATAAGAATTTTCTTACTCACACTTGCATCAATCTTCGAGTATTGCTTTCGCAGTGTAACTTATGTGGTAATTTAAATGCCTTAGGATGACGAAGAGCAATTCTTTCTTTATCCTACACACTTTTGACCATTGCATAGCCCACTTGAGCCTATGAATTCATTTTATATTAAACCCAGTTGGTGATCATCCCCTACACTAGGGCAAGGCAAAAAAAACTTTTAAGTGGCATGGTTTAGAATGCTGATAAAGGATGGAGGCTGTGTGAGTCCAAAGAAAATAAGTGCAAAAATAATGGGGCATGAAAAAGCAGTGTGCCTGGTAACAGCAAAGCCAATGCTTAAAAGGAAAAATCAAACATGAGGTGAAATTGTATCCCCAACAAGGCGGTACTAAAAAAACTCAAGTGCTATTGCAATCAATGGAGTTGTGATATAAAAAATTCTCGACAATTGAGAAGAAAACTAGTGGAAATGCCAAGATGATCACCAACTTTGACCCCCTAAACACTTTATGAGTTTAATGATCCTTTCGTTTATCAACCCATGAACCAAGCTTACGTTATGTCCCTTGCAAAATTTCTTCAGATTATGGCACTTGAATTAACGTAAAAGTTCATATGTTCGAAAGCATCACTTGAAGAAGTGCGAGTAAGGCAATTTCTACCTCATTTCACATGTCTCTTGACTTGTAAACCCAAAGATGATTGCAACAATATCACTCTTCAACAAGCCTCGACTCAAAGAGTCCCCTTTGTTAAGCCATTGACCAAGCCCATATTACGGTCCCTCTTAAGGACCTCTCAGATTGGTAAGGTCGTACCACTTGCGAGATTGTTCGGACCCCTATTTGGCATGATGATAGAAAGACAGAGTGATTATCAGATTCCTGCATCAAAGGTTAGGACAAATTAGCCTTTTCGTGAGAATGAGTGAAAAGTCCTTTTAGACCGAAAGATCCCTCATTTGACACATCTATGATACTCATGTGTTCAAATTGGAATATTCTGTTGAAATTATTCTTAATGGAAATTAGGTGATGCAAGATTGATAGAAATCATCACGAATGAACCTCCCTTGAATTAATGCGTGTCTATGACCATAAATTCATGTTATCTCTCATGCGACTATGTTTTACAAGAAACATATCCTCGAGGATTAGAGATGTCACCAAGTAAGTATATCTCTACCCATACTCTAAATACTTGTTGTTGTGCAAGTATTCTCTCTCAAGAGCATTGACAATCGACTCGGTCAAGCTGTCCCCCAAAGATTTTTCTCAAGATTCAATTTGATGAAGGCAATCGAAAAAAGGTTTGAGTCCTGGTCAGATGATATGTGCTGCAATGCTAGGTGATCAAAGAAAGGTTCGAGTCCTAATCAAGTCAAAACTCATTTAAGAGACCGTAGAAAGGTACGGGTCCTAGAAAGTTATTCCTCATTTAGGCGATCGTAGAATGGTACGAGTCCTAGGCAATAGCTATTTCCCATTTAGGCGACCATAGGAAGGTACCGGTCCTAGACAACATCTATTTCTCACTCAGGCAGCCATAGAAAGGTACAGGTCCTAGAGAAATGATTTCCCGTTTAGGTGATCGTAGAAAGGTAGGGGTCCTAGACATTATGTTTATAGCTCTCGCAGGCAACCATAGAAACGTATAGGTTCTAGAAGAGCTATTTCTCATTTAACCGACCATAGAAAGGTGCGGGTCCTGGAGAAGTGACCTCCCGTTTAGGCGATCGTAGGATGGTATGGGTCCTAGACAATGTTTGTTGCTTTAACAGGCAACGGTAGAAAGGTACAGTCCTAAAAAAAGCAATTTTTCCGTCAAGGTGACCGAAGAAAGGTTCAGATCCTAGACAACCAAAAACTGCTATAGTAGACGACCATAGAAAGGTACAAGTCCTAAGAAAGCAGTCTCTTTGCAAAGCCTCGTTACTATTATTGGCGACCGTAGAAAAGTACGGGTCCTAGACATATAACACCAACTATCTTGAATTACTCTACCCTCCTCGAAGGTAAGTTATTCCAAGTAGGTTCTTTTATCATTTGCATTAGCATTTTCATTGCATTTCAAAATGGGATTTATTTTCCAAAAAAAAAACTTTGAAAAACATTTAGTGCATGTGTATGATCAAATTTAGGTATTAACTTGTCATTAAAGGCAACATCTACGAGCTCACCTTCAAAGATGGGCAGCTGTTGATACCTAATTTTGGCAAATCTAGGAAAATAAAAATAAAAATCACAAATAAAATGAAAAAAATGGGGAAAATCAATCGATTGATTATGCATGGAAATTCGAAATTCAAATTTCGTTAAATGTGGAAGCAATTAGAAAATCAGGTGAATAAAGGACAACGATTTTGATAAAATGGAAGTAATCAAAGCAAAATTGAACCGATTGCGAAATCGCACTCCAATATCCAGCCCTAAATCAATACAACAAAAGATGGAAGCTCGAAATTTGCCATAAGAAATGGTAATTTGAACCACTATAAAAGAGAGCTACATTTTTTGTGACAAAGGGAGTAATTTTCAAAAATTAGGAGAAAATTCAAAAAAAAAAAAATAGAGAGCAAATGCGTGGAGGGGTAGATTTTTTGAGTGAAATTTCAAGAAAAAAAAAGGGGAAAGAGTGTTGTAAGGTGTTGACCAAAAAATATATATAAAAAAAAAAAAACCCTAGCGGCGACCGTCCATCTTCCTCACGAGGGCTACCCCTGCCCGCACCGACGCCACGTGCCCACACCGACGACTGTGCCGGCACCACCTCCGCCAGTCACCTCCGCATCTCCACCGCTGTCGCTTCGCCACCACCACTCTGCTGGCGTCCTGCTAGTCGCCGGAGATCCCTCCCATCCGCGAGCTTACACCAACCCGCGACATCTAAGCAACTCACAACCCAGTAGGCCGACCCCAGCCCTCGTCGCTCTCCGCCTCGCCTCCGGCTATGCCTTGGCCCTCGCTGATCGAGATCCACCGCGACCTAGCATTAACGTTGCCCTCTCCAGCCTATGCCGACCCGTGACGCCATCGTTGTCCCGATCTCGTCGCTCGTGTGTCCGTCGCTGATCAACAACACCAAAAGTCCCTATGCCCCTGCTCGTGTCTGCCCGACGCTTAGCCGCTGCCGTGCCACTATCCCTGTCGCGACCCAACGCCGCCGAAGCCCACAACTCTATTGCTAGCCTCTCCCTGGTGCTCGACAGCAAGCCTCGCGCCCCACGACGCCCCCTCTCCAATCCCTACTTTCCGGTGCCCCCCTGCTCGCTTGAGCCGGTCTCAGTAGCTCGCACCTAGCCTCTTCGCCAAAGCTCGTGGACGCTCGCAACGCCTCTTGCCGCTCCGCCAGCCACCGTTGTGCCACTTGCTGTTGATCCCCTTGCCAAATTTCCTTGCTCGTGACTCCCTTGCCGGAGCTTCGAACCGGCCAAGATTTCTTTTTTTTTTTTTAAAGGAAAAGAAAAAAAATCAAATTAAGTATTTGCTTTATTTTATTAGACAAGTTTATCTTATTTTTTATTTATTTATTTATTTTATTTCTTGTTTTCTTATTTAAAATACTTGTCATTTGATTTGCAATCGCACTGGGTTTTTTATTCCATCTATAAGGCTTTAGATGAAATAATTAATCAAGCAGGAATAAAATTGATATTCTGTCTTTAAGGCTTAAAATTTATCAATTTTATTAGTGAGATATTATCCCTTGGTCTGAAATATCTTTTGACAATTTTGAATGGTTTGTCTTATCTTGACCGCTTTATTTATCATGATTGCTTTATTTATCTTGAAATATGTTTCAGTTAGAATATTGCATGCTTTAGGATTATTTGCATATTTAGACTAAGCATTTTATTTATCATGAATTTTTGAAATATAAAAATGCAGAAATTTAAGATTTAAGATTTTTGTTTCATTAGCTTAAATTGCATGTTTAATTATTTGACACTTTTTTAATTTCGAAATTAATTAAAAAAAAATCATCATGCATATGTCATGTAGAATTAGGGCATTATTTGCACGTCATTGCATAGTAGGATAAAATTGCACGTAATTTAATTCTAGACAATATTTTTTAATTCATTTTAAGTTTAGATTAGTTTTTTTTTTTTTTTTAAGATTGACTATATCTTAGGTTAGAGATTGCTAGGTTAAGATAATATCTTGGTTTAAATTAGGGTTTAGGCTAAGCTAATCCTTAATATTAAGTTGGATAGAATCTTAATTTAGCTAGATAATTTTCATATTTTTCTAATTCCGAATTTCATAAAAAAATGCAAAAAATGACTTACAATAAATTAGTTTCAATTCCTAGGATAGATTGCATTATTTTTAAAAAATAAATAAATAAATAAAAGATGTCATTGCATGTCCTTCAAAATTAAATTCATGAAATACATGCCATTTAGTGATTGTTGCTAGGTCCATTTAATTAGAAATTATCTGCCATTAGAATTATGTCATTTAGTTATATTGCATTGCATAAAGCATGATCCTCATTAATTAAATGAAAACAAAAAAGAAATTGCATGGTAACTAGAAATCATATCTAAGGTTGATGATGTGAATTCTGATCTAACGACACATATGCTTTCATTGCTATAAGGTAAGTCCAATAAATTACTCATTGCTTTCTTGGGTGTTAAATTGGTGGTTTATGCACCCGTATGATTACCTCACATGTTAGGGAAGTGAGTTAAAATCAATCCAAGCTGCCTATAGAAAAACATTTTTTTGAAAATAAAAAGAAATGGTACCGAAAGGGCATTAAAGAAGTCTAGTGTAACCAAGTTCCCGTACCCAAAATGTCTAGTTCGTAGGAGTAAAATAATCCTCCCATTATTTTACTTAAGTGTCTAATCGACCTACTATAAACTGATTATTGGCGACTCCTAGATAAAATCCATTTGTATGTTAAAAAATTTAAACCTAATTCGCGAATTGGTATGGACTTGGGAGAGCTCGAGCTAAGTTAGACTTAGTAGTCCATTAGTCTAATCCTAGGTGGTGCACCCGAAATTTAGCTCACGACAGTATTCTTGGGCATATATATTTCTAAGATGAATTCTTTGGGGGTGGTATCCATCATGTGCCGATGAATCAATAAGTTATGACAAACTATTGTTAACATCTAAATTTTGCTTATTTATTTATGACTTAATTGCTTAGAAATTAAGGATTAATTTATAACCTCTAAGTAAAAATTATTTTTCATTAAATTGCACCCCGTGTAAATATATTAGAAACATTTGCGTTCTAGCATCAAAACTTAAAAAAATATATTAAAAAGAATTTGAAAAACATAATAGGACCGGGCCAGGGCTGGGCCTCCCCCCTTTTTCCCTTTTTCTCCCTCCTCCCTTCTTTCTCTCCCCCCCAGCGGGCTGGCCCACCTTTCCCTTTTGCCAGCCCGGCCACTTCTCTTCTTCTCCTTCTCTCCTCGCTTCTCCCTCATTTTGTACGAGAGCTTGGCGACAAAAAAGCACGGACACAAGAACGGCGTACGAGAGGAAGGACGAGCCAAGGAGAACGTCACGCGCAGCGCTTGGCCAGGACAATCGATTGGGATAGCTGATGTCGCAGGATGAGGTAGAGAGGACTAAGAGAGGGATAAAGCAGAGAAATAGAGAGAGAGCTGGAGGGGGGGGGAGAACAAAGACCGAGAGAGAGGTGACGGTTCAGAGAGCAAAATCCGAGAGGGAGCTCGAGCTAGAGAGGTGTCAAGAGAAAGGAGTGTGGGTTTGATTCTGGGAGGCGTCCTTTTTGGCAAGGAACCAGGGAAAGAGAGAGCTTGAGAGAGAGTGTGTATCGTGAGTGAGAGTTAGAACGAGGGAAAGGAGTTGGAGGGAGAAACCGCTAGCAGCCACGCCTAAATCGCAGTCGACGACCCGCCGTCGTGCCTCATCTCCCCCGCCTAAAGCTCCAGTAAGTCCCGGCCCTGCGTTTGCCCTATTTTTGGGTATGCCGAGCCGAAGCTCATAGCCATCCGGCTCACTCGAACTTCGGCCCACGCCGTCTATGTGTCTCGTCCCTATGTTTTGTATGGTGGTTGTTGTTGGATGTATACCCTAAAGCTACCATGTAATAATTACATATTAGGGTTTTTAGTTGTGCTATCATTATTATTATTTAATTAATGGCAATGACGTATTCATTCATTTATCCAATTATTTATATTTATATTTATGAATAATTCCATAAGATCGTTGCAACTAGACCTATTATTGAGATGTTAAGAATATCGTGACAGGTTCATAGTCAGACTGAATCTTTAAATCGTTCCCGGTCGATGGATTATTGAGTGAATATTAATAATCCTATTGAGACCGTTGTATTCTTAACTTTGCCATTAAGTATTGGATACTTAAGGGAATGATGAGTTACATGTCATTGGGTATTATGATACCTAAATTAGAATATGGGTGTTTGTATTAGACAAGTTCACTGAACGTGATGTATATAGAACGATTAGCGACATGGAAGCTTTTAGCGTGATCAACATCTAATTGTTTATGCTTTGGTCTTGTGTAAATAATCCTTAGACTTGAGGCACAATGTTAACTTATGTGTCGAACAACTATGATTCATAGGTGCACGTAATGCCGGGTCATTGATCCATCTTTGTACCTAATGGTCATAGTTTGTTCATATACGAAGTTACACGTGTGTGCAATATGGAATCTGTCTCCTTGTTACATGCTGTTGGAGAAATCTTCATAAAGTGTTTTGAAGCTGACAAATCGTTTTCATCAGTCTAGTCTGAAGATTTGTAGACTCTGCTATTTAAAGTCTGAAGACCTCCGGACAGCCAGACTCAAGACTCAAAGTTTATCCTCATTGATAGTTTCTAATCCGTTGAAGAAAGGCTATCCAAAATTGGATGTTTCATTAAGGATGTGACCTTATCGACTGGAGAAGATCTCTTAGCTGGATATGACATAACGGAATCCTTTATTTGATCATGATTAATTCGAAGATTAAGGATCCGATGATTGGCAAAATATTCTTGGAAGGTTTTACTTATAGAAACCGAGATCCTAATTGTATGGGCGAACATGATTGATGGGCTATCGACATGTTCCTTTAATAGCTCGAATGATCTTCCTAATTGATTCCGTCCAACGGGTAGATTGGAGGAATTCCTTTGGTAAGTGCCAACGGGTATGATGGCATAAAGGAGTATGTAAGGAAGACTTTCTAAGTTGTTCGAGGGTGTGCGCGATAGAAGAATTTCAAAGTCTAAAGCTCTTTGTTTTTAGTCAATTCCTTTGAGCGAAATCTTGTACGCAAAAGAGAGTCTATATTTGTGAGAAACCTTGAGGAAGTGTGGTAGAACATCTACACTATGGAATCAAGGAAAAGCTGTGCTGTAACATCTCTTTTATTCATAGTGAAATCCAGCCGGTGGGCTGTCAGTGCGGAAGAGTGGATGTAGGCTTGAAATAAGCCGAACCACTATAAACCTTGTGTTCATTTTCTCTTCCCTACTCCTTGCTTTACTTTGATTGTATTTCATTTTGTTAACCAGAAGAAAACTCGCTTTCTATCGTTTGCCTAGTATCGCTTCCGTATCTCGAGAAATTGTTTTTACACCTATGCACCTCCCTCTAGGTGTTTATACTAGCTATCTCAATTGGTATCAGAGCTCGTATACTCACTTTGTTTGAAGTGTTTTACTTCAGAATTAAAGATCCATGGCTAGTATATTGGCTCCAGGGCTGGTAGAAGGGCAAAGCAATACCAGACTGCCTTACTTTGATGGAAATGATTACAACATATGGAAAAACAAGATGAAAGCGTTCCTAAGATCAAAGGATCGTCTGGAATGGGACGTTGTAGAAAAAGGAATCATTCCTAAAGCTGCACCTGTCTCGGAGAGAGGAAAAGACACTGTTGAGTCTAGTGAAATGACTCAGGAAGAGATAATCAAGAGACAAGCTCTTGATGCAAAAGCAATTTATTCTTTATATTATGCTTTATCACCTACTGAATATAACAGAATATCTTCTTGTGTTACAGCTAAAGAAGTCTGGGATAGATTACATATTACATATGAAGGAACCGATCAAGTGAAAGAGACTAGAATCAACATTCTCCTCGGTCAATACGAAGCCTTCAAAATGAAATCAGTAGAATCTATAACTGACATGTTTAGTCATTTTACAGATATTGCGAATGGTCTTGAAAATCAAGGTCAACCAATTTCTGATCCCATGAAAGTAAACAAGCTACTGCGTGGACTCTCCAAGGATTGGAATCACATAAAAACCTCAATCAGAGAGACCCAAAGAATCATGTCACTATCTATTGATGAGTTGGTTGGAACTCTCCAGTCTTATGAAGTGGAATGAATCAATGAAGACAAAGACCCTAAAGGTAAGAAATCCATTGCATTAAAATCTAATGATGATTCTGATGTTACAGATTCTGAAGACGATATGGATGATGAGGAGCTTGCTCTCATGATTAGAAGATTCAGAAAGCTGAACAGAAAAGGAAAAAGATTCAATCCAAAGAAACAAAGCTTTCAAAAGCAACAGACCAAGTCTGCTGAAGATGATGAATCAAATAGAGAAGTAGTCTGCTTTGAATGTAAGAAAAAGGGACACATCAGACCGAACTGTCCTCTTCTGAGGAAGAAGAAAGGAAAAGCTGAAAAGTATCGAAAGGCTCTCAAAGCAGAAACCAGGAGTGATACAGAGTATGAAGAAAGTGATGATGATTATGCCAACATATGTCTAATGGCACAATCGATTCAGATTCAAACTCCGAGACAGAATCGATTCGAGCAGTGAATTTGAGGTAAGTAACTTCAAAATCCCTCTTAAAGTTTCTAAATATATTGAAGAGTTGTGTTTTAGTCTTAAAACTTCTCTTAAAAAGATTTCCAAACTCAAAAAGCAAAATTCTACTCTAAAACAACAGGAAAATGTTTTGAAAGACAAGGTGAAATGTTTAGACACGAATGTTTCTTCTCTTAGAGAAAGTGAAGATAATCTTTCAAAAGAAAATGCGTTCTTGAAAAATGATATCTCAAACATTTCTAAAAGATTTTCTATAGGTTCTGAGAAACTGGAAAAAAATTCTTTTTGTTGAAAGACCTTATTTCAATAAATCTGGTTTGGGAATGACTGCTGAAACCACTCCCTTAATTGATTTTCCAAAGTGAAAGAAAGAATTAAGCAAAGACCTTCAAGAGATGCCTACAAAAATCATTTTAAAAGAATCTTTGTAAAACCAGTAGGTCGCAATACTCTCAGATGTTCAAAGTGCAATAGTGCAGATCATTTTGAAAAAGAATGTCCTATGGTTTGGAAATCTGTCAATAAAGTATGGGCAAAAACCGCATATCATACTAACATGAATGGACCCAAGAAAAGATGGATACCAAAGAAAGTTTGAGTTTCTTTTTTAAATGTAGGTCACTATTAAGAAAAATGTAAAATGGTATCTGGATAGTGGATGCTCAAGACATATGACAGGAGATTTAAATTGCTTCATAAAACTTGTTCAAGTGAATGGTGGAAAAGTCTCATTTGGAGGAATCAGCAAAGGAAAAATTGTGGGTTTTGGAACTGTAAAGATTGGAAACCTCACAATAAGCAATGTTTCTTTAGTTGAAGGACTCAACTACAATCTGCTCAGTGTCAGTCAGTTATGTGATACCAGTTTCAAAATCTACTTTCAAGAGGGTATATGTTCAGGAACCAATAACGACTCTACTCAGTCATTTATGGGTCGAAGACATGGAAATATCTACCTCTTAGACGTGAAACTAGATGAATCGCAATGTCTAATCTCAATCCAAGATGAAGCAAGCTTATGGCACAGAAAGCTTGGGCACATCAATATGAAGCAGATAGCCAAAATCTCAGCAAAGAAGTTTGTTCGTGGCCTACCCAATTTATCATATCAAAAGCCTGACCTATGTACACCATGCTTATTGGGAAAACAGGTAAGAAATTCCTTTAAACCAATAAATCAAGTTTCCACTAACCGTGTACTACAGCTTCTGCACATGGATCTCTTTGGACCAACTAGAATTCAGAGCATTGGAGGTAAGAAATACTGCCTAGTAATTGTGGATGACTACTCACGATTTTGTTGGGTGTATTTCCTCGCAAGTAAGTCTAATACTTTCTCTTACTTTGAAAAATTTGCTACAAAAGGTTCAAAACAAAAAATGATATGTTATTTCAAATATAAGAACAGATCATGGAGGTGAATTTGAAAATCAAGATTTTACAAAGTTTTGTGATGAATCTGGTTTTCAGCATTTGTTCTCCTCTTCATATACTCCAGAACAAAATGGAGTTGTGGAAAGAAAGGATAGATCGCTTCAAGAAATGGCTAGAACTCTTCTAATTGAAAGCAACATCTCCTCACGTTTTTGGGCTGAAGCACTATTTACAGCATGTTATATTATCAATAGAGTTTTTCTAAGGCCTATTCTAGAAAAAACACCATATGAACTATTTAAAGAAAAGAAGCCTATTGTTTCATATTTTCATGTATTCGGATGCAAATGTTTTATACTGAAAAATGGAAATGATCAAGTTGGTAAGTTTGAAGAAAAGTCAAATGAAGGCATCTTCCTTGGATATTCAACCACAAGCAAAGCGTATAGAGTCTACAACAAGAAGACTCAAACTGTGGAAGAATCAATGAATGTCAAATTCCAGGATTCTATGCAAAATGAATCTATTCAGACTCATCTTGAAGAACCTAAATCTGCTCCAGATTCTACAAAGTCTAAATTGCAAGAAGCAGCTCAGACTTTGAAGGACTAGCAACAAGTGACTGTTGAAAATTCAAATGAAGGAAGTGATCACCATCTTGATAAATCAACCGGTAACTAGAAGCATAAGTCCAGTCATCCCAAAAATCTAATTATTGGCGACATTAATGAAGGAACTCGCACAAGATCCAAAAGGCGCTAAGAGTCTAGTGTTATGGCTCTTATTTCTGAAATAGAATCCAAAAGCATAGATGAAGCTTTATCTGATGAAAGCTGGATTGAAGCTATGCAAGAAGAACTCAGACAATTCAGAATTAATGATGTCTGGGAGTTGACTCATAAACCAAAAGGTAAATCAATTGTTGGAGCTAAATGGGTTTTCAGGAACAAGATGGACGAGAAAGGAAAAGTCATAAGAAACAAAGCAAGACTCGTGGCCAAGGGATACACGCAAGAAGAAGGGATAGACTATGACGAGACTTACGCACCAGTAGCAAGGTTAGAAGCAATTCGTTTATTACTTGCATTTGCTTATCATAAAAATTTCAAGTTATTCCAAATGGATGTCAAAAGTGCTTTCCTAAATGGATTCATCCATGAGGAAGTCTATGTGGAACAACCACCTGGGTTTGAAGACCCAAGGAAACCATACTCAGTATTCAGACTCAAAAAGGCCTTATATGGCTTAAAACAAGCACCTCGAGCTTGGTATGACAGGCTGAGTAAGTTTCTAATTCAAAATGGCTTTGTTAAAGGTAAAGTAGACACTACTCTTTTTATTAAAAGAGAAAGCAAAAGTTTTTTGCTTGTTCAAATATATGTCGATGTATTATTTTTGGATCCTCTAATGAAAGTCTGTGCAAGAAATTCTCTAAGACTATGCAGGATGAATTTGAAATGAGCATGATGGGTGAGTTAACCTTCTTTCTCGGGCTTCAAGTAAAGCAACTGAAGGAATGAACTTTTATTCATCAAGAAAAGTATGCAAATGATCTTGTCAAAAAGTTTGGACTGAACAATTGCAAAAAGGCTGATATACCAATGTCAAGTTCCTTGAAGATAGATAAAGATGAAGGAGGAAAGAAAGTCGGCCAGAAATTATACAGGAGTATCATCGGTTCACTTCTTTATCTTACTGCTTCTAGACCTGACATTTTGTTTAGTGTTTGCATTTGTGCCATATTTCAAGCAGACCCTAAAGAATCTCATTTAAGTGCTGCAAAGCGTATTATCAAATACATTGCTTCATCCTCAAGCATCGGCCTTTGGTATCCTAAAAGAGGACACTTTACTCTTCTTGGATACTCAGATGCAGACTTAGCCGGATGTAGAGTTGATAGAAAGAGCACCTCGGGTACCTGTCAACTACTTGGAGGCAGGATGGTGTCTTCGTTTTCAAGGAAGCAGAGTACAGTAGCTCTCTCTACAGCAGAAGCAGAGTATGTAGCTCTCGGAAGTTGCTGTTCACAAATTCTGTGGATAAAACAACAGTTAAGAAACTTTGGAATTAAAGATTCATGCATGGAGATTAATTGCGACAACACCAGTGCAATCAATCTTACCAAAAATCCAATTCTTCACTCAAGAGCAAAGCATATAGAGATTCGACATCACTTAATTAGAGATCATGTTCAAAATGGAGAAGTTTTGATTCAGTTTGTTGATTCAAAGAACCAACTGGCGGATATATTCACAAAGCCCTTGGAGAAAAATCAATTTGAAATCATCCATTCCAGACTCAACATTTTGAGGTATGAGGAAATCAAAATCTAGAGACTCTCAGACTTAGACATACAAGACTTTGACTGTAGGTTATTCTCTCTCTCGAATCTCATCTTGAAAATGTACGATCATCAACCGTGTTCTATTATTGATATCTTTAATCGACATAATTATTGCAATGTTTCCTTTTCGAAAAAGGCAGTTATTTTTTAAAAATGGATCTTTTCACTTTCCATTACGTCGTTTAGCATTCCCTCGTTTCAACTGAGTTATATACAGTCGGTTTCTCTTTGTTTAAAACTCCAAAACCCTAAAAAGCACCGATCTTCCATTCTTATTTTCTTCTCTTGCTTAATCTTCGAAAAAGTTGTTATCTTTCTTGGGAAAGTCAAGCAAGGAATCTTTCAAAGAGTGAGAAAGATGTCGTCTTCAAGAAAGTTTTCGAGGATCGCAAGCAGGGGACCACGGCGAATGAGTGAGGGTCCTACTCACTTCGATCTCACTCAGGAAAAAGTGTCTCCAAATCAGCAGCAGAGCCCACAACATTCTCAGCAGCGTCATTCTCCACCATCTAGTCCTCAGAATGTTGGTCATCAATAAGAGGAAGAAATCATTGAAGACGTAGATCCTGTAAGAGTTCAAAGGCCCTCTTTTATTTATAAGCTTTATCGTGCTTTAAAAGGGACTGGTACTCCATTGAACTACGTCGATGATTTTCTTAAGGACAAAGGATATGGGAATGAATATATCTTTTTGCGGAAAATGGAAAGTTTGGGAATTGCTCGTAAAGGGGTGGCAGAAGAAACCCTTGCAATATCCCAAGTGATCCTTGTGATTAGGGATCCGATAGATGGGAATGATGATGACAAATTGTACAGCCAATTTCAACCGAGAATGGGTATTGCAGCGGAAAATCGAGGAAAAAAGGGAGAGTTGTTTAGATCGAAGGAACAGAAGGCTCTATACTCAAAATTGCTAAAGCGTGGAGTGATAAACCCTAGGAGTGTGGATTTTGATTTCCTTGATACTGTAAATTTCAACTTGAGAGAAAAGTTTAGTTTTCTTCAACTTGAGCAGTCCTGTTCTGACACCACAGAAGCTCATGCTGAATTAACTGCTTATTTCTATTCGAATCTTAGTTTCCTGGATGCGAATAGATTCTCTTTCAGTGTCAATGATCAAGACTTTGTAGTGGATATTGATATGCTAGTAGATGTGTTAGGGGTTGAGAGAGGAAGATATCAACCGATCAAAGTTTCTATTGCTCGTGCTACATTGGAACTTGTTAAGGACAGGAGAACAGAGGAAAAGATTTCCTACTCAAGGATGAGTGCGTTCAACATTCTGCTTCACAAGATTGTGATCAACTGCCTCAGACCGAAATCAACTTCCAAGACTAATGTTTCAAGTTCAGAGGCAAAGCTGATGTATGCCATCATCACTGGGAAAAAGTTTTCTCTTACTCACACTGTTATGTTCCACATGTATAGAGCAGTGGTGAAGGACAGAGGTCAACCTCCTTATCCAGGTCTTGTGATGAAGTTATTCAGACATCTGACCATTCAGCCTCCACAAATTCTTTGTGCTCGATCGTGTGATCATATGGTGGTAGGGCTAAAAATGGTGACTAAAATGTGTCTGAAAGAACTAAGCAAGGCATTGGAGAAATTCAAGGAGAAGACTCCTGTCAAAACTCATCAAAACTCTTCTGCAGCAAAAAAAAAAAAAGGGAAGAAGCCCATGGTTGCTCCATCCAAGAAAAGAAGAGCTCTCATCGTCGAGAATGAAGATGATGAGGAAAACATCACCATTTCTGCAATGGCTTTGAAGAATCTAAGTCGTTCTGTTCCTGAAAAAGACTCAGAACAGAGGACTAGAGAAAGAGAAGAGAAAGAAGCAGAGGAGAAAGAAATAGAGGAAAAAGAAAAAGAAGAAAGAGATGCTAAGAAGGAAAGAGTCAAAAAAGAAGAAGAAGAGAAAAGAGATCAATAAGAAGGAGAACATGAGGGACACTCTTCTCCACCTAAAGGTATGGAAGCGGGGGGAGATCATGAGAAAAGAGGAATGTCCTCATATCCTGCTACCAGTGAGGGAGTCAGTCGCTCTCCAGCAGATCCAGAGGACATTTATGCCTCTCAATTTCCTGAGGAAGGACATGATATTTCATCTCCAAATCTGCGTGATTATGCTGATCTGCCATCGTCTGCCTTTACTCCATCATATCGGGCTGAAGCCAGTACGCAAACCGATAATTCAGCAGATTTTCGCAGAATTATGGATATTCTCATGGAAATGCGAGGTCAGATATATGTTTTGGGATGCGAAGTTCAAAATTTGCAGAATGCAGGTCAAGCTTCTTCGGGTTCATTGAATGATCAAATCCAAGCCCTTTCTCTTCAGATTCAGGCTAATGCTAAGGGTGAGGATATTGCACAACTAAAGGAAGACTTGAAAAGGCTGGAAGGCATCGTTCAGTCAATGGGAGATTTCCAGCTTGTCCGAATTCCCAAGCATTCTTGACTTTATTCCATTTTCATCTCAACCTTTTTTATGCTGACAAAAAGGGGGAGAGATGCAAGATTTGAAACCTTGATTTTTAATCGTTTGGACTGTTTAACTTAGATTGTTTTGATGTTTGGCTTTGTTTTTGTGTCTGGATGTGTGGACTGAATTTGGATTTGGACTTGACTGTTTATATTAACTACTATTGATATCTTGTGGATGGCTTTATCACATACTAGACTAACCTATTTTTTGTGATTGCAGATTCTAGTGTTATCACTCATTAAGCCATTTATCTTTATAAGATATCCATATTTGTTGAGTAATGTTTTGTAGGTCAAAGTTATCCAAATCTGCAGGAAAGTTTTGTCACCATCAAAAATGGGGAGATTGTTGGAGAAATCTTCATAAAGTGTTTTAAAGCTGACAAATCGTTTCCATCAGTCTAGTCTGAAGATTTGCAGACTCTGCTATTTAAAGTCTGAAGACCTCCGAACAGCTAGACTCAAGACTCAAAGTCTATCCTCATTGACAGTTTCTAATTCGTTGAAGAAAGGTTATCCAAAACTGGATGTTTCATTAAGGATGTGACCTTATCGACTGGAGAAGATCTCTTAGCTGGATATGACATAACGGAATCCTTTATTTGATCATGATTGATTCGAAGATTAAGGATCCGATGATTGGCAAAATATTCTTGGAAGGTTCTACTTATGGAAACCGAGATCCTGATTGTATGGGCGAACATGATTGATGGGCTATCGACATGTTCCTTTAATAGCTCGAATGATCTTCCTAATTGATTCCGTCTAACGGGTAGATTGGAAGAATTCATTTGATAAGTGCCAACGGGTATAATGGCATAAAGGAGTATATAAGGAAGACGTTCTAAGTTGTTCGAGGGTGTGGGCGATAGAAGAATTTCAAAGTCTGAAGCTCCTTATTGTTTAGTCAATTCCTTTGAGCGAAATCTTGTACGCAAAAGAGAGTCTATATTTGTGAGAAACCTTGAGGAAGTGTGGTAGAACATCTACACTGTGGAATCAAGGAAAAGTTGTGCTGTAACATCTCTTTTGTTCATAGTAAAATCCAGCCGGTGAGCTGTCAGTGCGGAAGAGTGGAGGTAGGCTTGAAATAAGCCGAACCACTATAAACCTTGTGTTCAATTTTCTCTTCCCTACTCCTTGCTTTACTTTGATCGTATTTCATTTTGTTAACCAGAAGAAAACTCCCTTTCTATCGTTTGCCTAGTATCGCTTCCGTATCTCGAGAAATTGTTTTTACACCTATTCACCCCCCTCTAGGTGTTTATACTAGCTATCTCACATGCAAGGTATAATAATGTTGTCATATGCGATCTAATTATGACACTGCATTGAAATCCTCAGCCGGGGTTGTAACTGAGAATAAAGTGCTTATGTCTCGAATAAAATGCATGTCAATTAGATTTGTGCATATGATCGAATTGGTGACTTGACAAATATTCCATGGTCTTTGTTTTGATTGGGACATAATAAGACAGAGGGATGTCACAAATCTTACACTGTAGCCAAAACTGACGGGTTCATTATGTTCTTAAAGCATTCACACTATCTGAATAGCCATAACATATTGCTAGATGTCAATCATGGCTTGTAGGACCCAAAGATTAATCAGGACAATTAATTCTTTTGGGAGTACTAATGTGTTAGTACAAGTCTTACTACCAGCTTAGTGATGAACCTAGGGATGTTACACACCATAAACAATAAGGATGATGTGGAACGAGAGAGAAATATTGTTGCAAATGTGTTTACAATTACTGCAATCAAATTATGTCGATTTGAGATTTAATTTAATTTGTGTTATAGTCACGAGCTTATTTGCGTATGATGCACATACATGCCCAAAGTGAATATATGTTAATGTATCCCAAATGTACTTATAAAGATTATGTTCTTTTTATTTTTAAAGGGGATTGCTTAATTAATTATTTATTCATTTAATTAATTAATTAATTAATGTTTAATAAAAAATATTTAAAGCTTCCTGCATGTGCACGAAGCACATGCACGAAACTTGGATGGTCAGCAACCGCTGACCATCATGTTACCATCTGTTCATGCACGATCGTTCGTGCATGAATGGACAATTAGCAACAGTTGCTGATCGTCCCCTCGATCAGCAACCATTGCTGATTCAAGCATTTTTCATTTTAAAATGCTGCATTGAGGACAGAAAATGGTTTACTGAAAATAAAGAGCAAAGGGTGTGTGTGTTCTTGTGTCTTTGAGACGTGAGAAAAAGGGGGGTTCTCTCTCGTTCGGGCTGTGACTAAAACATCAAGGAAATGGCGGATTGTCTCCATGAGATTGCTAGCACGATCATAGTAGTGATTATTCGAAAGTTCTCTCTTCCGTTCGATGTCTGTTGTTGGTGTGTCTGAACTAGAGGTCCAACGTTTATGGGACTTGAACTAAAAAAACATCTGAACCAATTCATTTTAAAGCACGCTTCAAGATGTAATTCATTTAACTCCCTTTTATATTCAGATTTTTTATTAAAACGCACGAACAATGCCTTCGGAGAATCATGTATAAAATATATCATATTTGTTTCCGATGCGTTCTTTTTGTTAATTTAACCTATACATGATTCATGAAACCCCAACAGTTGTTGCCAGCCCTAGCGCGAGTTGGTCGGTTTTTCCGCTTTTAGCATGTGCGCCTCAAATGTTTAATGAAATGTTTCTGTGATGTCCCTGAAAGCCATGTCTGTTTTGTACCCCTCGCAATTGTACACCCGTTCCGTGAACCTTTTGCTATCTTGCCCTGCTTCTCGGTTCTTCTTTGTTGTGGTCCATAGACGTGCTGTGCTTGGGGTAGGCTGACGTGTTCATTTTGGGTCGTCTAGTGATGATGTCCTTCGAATGTGGGTGCGAGTCCCATTATGAAATGGTCAACATCTTCTCCCTAATCCACACATATAACCTGTTCGACGAAATGCCTATAAGAGCCCGGTGCAAAGTAGCGCTTTTTTGTTTAACCTGGAAGCACGTTGGTCGAGAGTAAGCCACCTTAGTTGTTTTCTTTAACGCCCTTTTCATGGTTGAGTTTTTCTTCTTCTTTTTTTGCATCTTTGCCATTCTCTTTGTCCTACGTCTTACATTCCCAGAGTCAATCGGTGATGGTATTCCAGCCGAAAAAATAAAAGATGGTTTGGTGTGGATCTTCAGTGAAGTTCGTATTGCACCCTATATATCTTTATTGTCCCATCCGTATGTGGTGTATTCAGTATGATGTCTGCAAGTTATTGTTCATTGAAGTTTGTCTATTTTCCCGGTTAGTTCTTAGGTGCTTCAGGTTTATGTTACATGAATGAAACTGAAAGCCAATCGGTGGGGGTGAAAGAAAAAGAAATAGAGATAGATAATAAAAATAAGACAAAAGACAAAATGGGGAGGAGTGAATTAGCATGGGTTAAATTCATTAATTAATTTTGGGCTAGAACGTGTTTGGGCTCTGGCGGACGTGGGCTCAAAACTAGCTTGTTGAGTTTGGGCTCGGCTCCAGTTATAATAGCACCGGAAGATTTTGGTGTTAAAGTGGGCTAGGTTCGTACAAGGATTGGGCTGATACTTTTTGTGGGCCGGAGATGGCTGGGATGAGAATAGAAAATAGAAATGGGCTGGAGGCTCCAAATGGGCTCTAAGGCTAGTCCGGATTTAGACCCAACCCGGACCGATAGGGTCCAGGTTAGCTTAGTCGGGCCTGGTCACCTGGCCTGAATTTCTTTCTCCCTTTTAATAGTTTTAAAATTCACGAAAAACTTAGAAAAAGAAATCATAAAAATTTAAAAAATTATAAAAAAAATATTTAAAATTCAGAAAATGTATTAAAAATATTTAAAAATAGAAAAATATTAAAATTTTAGAAAAATTGGGAACTCCCTAAAATTCCAAAAAAATCAAAAAAAAATTCAAAAAAATTAGAATTCCTCGAAAAGGGTTAAAAATAGTTTTTGGATAGTTTTTTTTTTTTTTGGTGAAATGTAAGAAATATATTGATAACTTTGGACAAACAAGAATCGGCGCCAACTTACACTCTAACCACATAGCAAGAAGAGTGGAAGGGAGTCAAAGGGAAAACAAAAGAAAGAAGAAAACGCCCACAACCCGGGCTGAGGCAAATCCAAACCTAGCAAACCTCTACTACACACTTAAAAGTGGGACGAGATAACTAGGACGGTACAAAGACAAGCACCAACAACAACAAGCAAAGCTACCAAGAAAAGACCAAGGGGTCGAAGCCCCAATTCCTTTGAAGTCTTCTATTTCTTGGGGTAGGAGGCACATTCTTGAAGGAGAGAACTTTGTCCTTGACAACTTTGATCAAATAATTTTTGAGAATCGACACAGAAACGGTTTCACCCCGAAAGATGATGCAATTTCTCTTCTTCCAAATTAGATAACACAGAGCTCCAAAAGAGAACCTAGCAATTTTGTGGAAGAAATCCTTACCCGATAAAAACTTTAGAGCCCAAGTGGAGGTCTCGGTCCATGGTTTGATTCTCCAAGGTAGGTTGCACCTAGAAGCCCAGAAATAAGCTAGGGTAGCAGGGGTTTGACAGTTAAAGAAAATGTGATCAATAGAGTCTGGCTGAGTTGAGCAAAAGGCACAAACTGAGTAGTCAATCCTACCGTAAGAAAGTAGGAGTGATTGAGTCGATAGGTGCTTCTTGGCAATAAGCCATAACATAAATTGATAATGCGATGCCAAGGAATTATCCCAAACCAGAGTCGCCTAAGGAACTCGATCTTTTTAACTCTGATTAAATTCCAGGCCGAAGCAACCGAAAAAAGGCCTGAAGAATCACCGCACCAAAGGAACCGGTCACAAACATTAAAAAGCGCTGGCAAGGAGAAGCCCAAACTTTCCAGGCGGGATTTAAAGGCCGGGGCAAAAGTGTACAGTTCAGAGACAGCTGCCTTCTTAGATAAACCCGAGTCCTCCATTACAGTGGAAGAAACAATTGCGTCCAAAGGACCACACGGAAGCCAGTTATCATGCCACAGAGATGTCTGCATTCCGTTGCCAATTTTCCAGCGAAACGACTGGCGAAAGTAGGGCCTAAGCTGCAAGATTTTTTTCAAAGCCCACGAGCATAAGGTTGGTTGAGGAGAAACTCATAAATTCACTCTCTTTAAGAAATTCGAGTGAATCCAACGACATCAGAGTGACTTCTTATCAGTAAATAAGAACCAAATGTATTTGAGTAAGGAAGCTCTATTGCGATCTTTAAGGTTTCTAATAGCCAAGCCACCCTCAAATTTTGGCACGCAAATATCTAGCCACGAGACTTTGGCCCCGCCTTTTCCCAAGGCAGAACCTTTCCAAAGAAATTGTCTCAAGATGCGCTCAATATTCAGAAGAACAACAGCAGGTAAAGAAAAGACACTGGCCAAAAATGCCTGAATGGAATGGAGAACGGACCTTATAAGTTGGAGTCTCCCTGCAAAAGAGAGAAACCGATGAGCCCAAGATTGGACTCTTGCTGTAATACGGTTGATCAACTCAGTGCAGTCGGTTTTGGTCAATCGAGAAGAGATGATAGGAACCCCTAAATACCGAATAGGGAGTTTGCCTTCTTGAAAACCAAATGTAGATAGGATATTCCTCTGAAGGGAAGAGGAGCCCCCCGATAGGAAAACATCACTTTTGATTCTGTTCGGTACAAGACCGCTCCAGGAGGAGAACGTGTCAAGGCTCCTTTTAAGCACCACCACCGACTTCCAATCCGCACGACAGAACAGGAAGATGTCATCAGCGAAAAAGAGATGAGAGAGTCTTGTAGATTTACATCTCCAAAAGAACTTGAAATCTTTGACATAGGTCCTCAGATTGATGATGCCTAAAAAAAACTTCCATCACAAGGGTAAATAGATAAGGAGACATCGGGTCTCCTTGCCGGATGCCTCTGCCACTAGCAAAGAAGCCGTGAAGCTCCCCATTGATAGAGATAAAGAACATAGGTGTGCGAATGCAAACCATGACTAGTTTAATAAACCACTTCAGAAATCGGAAGGCTAGAAGGGTTGACTCCAAGAAATCCCAATCCACGGTATCATAAGCTTTGCGGAAGTCAACTTTAACGGCACATTTCAGAAGATAAGGATCAAGGTGAAAACCTGCAAATAGCTCCTGTGCCAATAAAATGTTGTCTCTAATCCTCCTACCTCTGACAAAGGCGTTATGAGCAAGATTAATAATACTGTTTAGAACCATAGCAATCCGATTTGCCAAGATTTTTGTAATGACCTTATAAATAGTATTGCAGCACACAATAGGTTTGAAATCAGTAACCTCGCAAGCATTAGGTACCTTAGGTATTAACGCCAAAATTATAGCATTAACTTCTTTCAGGAGACGACCTAAGGAAAAAAAGTCCTTCACAGCCCGAATCACCAAAGGTCCAACAATTCTCCAATTGTTTTGATATAATTCAGCAGTGAAGCCATCAGGGCCCAGAGCTTTACCTCTTGGAAGAGAAAAAATGGTGTCTTTAATCTCAGAGTCCGAGACAGGTGCAGAAATGGAGCAAACCTAGGCATCCGAGAGTGGGCTGCGAATAACTTGCCGCAAGTCTTCCAGGGACGGCTTGACAAAGGCAGCATGGGGGGATAATAGATCCGAGAAAAAAAAAGACAAAAACCTACGGCACCCGAGTTGGATTGGAAATAAGAGAGCCAAAGGAGTCCTTAACAGAGAGGATTCGATTGGTGAGGTGTCTCGCCTTCACAGAATTGTGGAAAAACTTTGTGTTGTGATATCCCTCCTTAAGCCATTTAACTCTTGATTTATGGCAATAAAATGATTCTTCTCATTTGAAAATCCTCATAGTATCATTTGAAGCTAAAATTGAATACCCTAACATTGTGCACAAGGTATAGACTTGGGAAAGCTTGCGCTTAAAGGAAATTCATGGGCCCGCCTTTTAAGTAATATCTCAAAACCTATGTCATTTCCTTTTCCTTGACGGAAAAGGTAGGTCGTGACAACTATGTACTAAGCATCATATATAAGGGGCAAACAAGTGAGAAAATTTAAAATAACAAGTATGTGTGTGTGTGTGTGTGTGTGTGTGTGTCTATATATATATAAAGAGATATAGTTTAAATAATCCTAAACAGTAGCTTCACATAATTGGGGAGAATTACCAAAAAAGTATTAAACCTATTGTAATTGTATCAATTCAGTCCTAAACTTTTTTATTTGCCAAAATTGGTCGGCCGGACGTTGACGTGGACACCGGTCGTCCGGTGAACGCTGACGTGGAAATTTTTAAATATTCTTAAATTTTTTTCGAATTTTTTAATTTTTTTTTTGGATTCTTTTTTTCTTTTTTTTTCCCCACCTTCTTCTTCCTCTGGTCGGTGAGGCTCGCCCTCACCGACCACTAGCAAAGGTGAGCCTCGCCCAGCAATCGCAAGGCCGCCGTCACCACATCTGGCAAGGAGCCTCGCCAGTGGCCGGCGAGGCTGCCGTCGCCAGATCTAGCGAGATTGAGCATCACCAACCACTAGCGAGGCTCCTCGCCAGATGTGGCGACGGCAACCTCGCCGTTGCTAGGCAAGGCTCGCCTTCGCCAATGGTCGGTGGGGACAAGCCTCGCCATTGGCTGGTGAGGTTGACTTCACTAGCCCTCACCTCTGGCTAGCCAGAACGAGAAAGTGGGGAAAAAAAGAAATAAAAAATTCGAAGATTATTAAAAATTACCACGTTAGTGCTCGCCGAACGGCCGGTGTTCACGTCAGCGTCCAGTCGGCCAATTTGGCCGGATGGATTGAATTGGCACAATTTTAAAGGTTTATGACTAAATTGGAAAAAAAAAAAGTTTAGGACTAAATTGACACAATTGTAATAGGTTTAGGACGTTTTTGGTAATTCTCCCCACATAATTATTTAGGCAAGGGGTGAGATCGAGTTGAGTTGAGATAGGAGGGAAAATTGTTCAAAATGTCTTACACCTGTTAACCTTTTAATTTTGTAAATTAAGTCTTAAATATTTTTATGTTTTGCTAATTAAATACATTTGGCCCACTTTAGTAAAAAATTATTGATGTGGACGTTGACCATCATATATGGCACAACTAACGTTAACATAAACAATTTTAATAATACTTTTAAAAAATTTGTTTTGTTTTCCTTTTTTTACTTCTAAGCCTAGTGAGGGCCGAGCAACTCTCCCCAACCACTAGCAAGGGTTGGTCGACCCTCAATGGCCACTAGGCGAGGGCCATGAGACCATGCCACATAGGATAATTGACGTCTATATCAGTGATTCTCGATCAAAATTGGTCGGATAGACTCAATCGGCAAAACATAAAAGTGTTTAGGATTAAATTAATATAATTAAAATGTCTAGAATTGAATTGATATAAATGTAATATGTTTATGTTCTTTTTGGTAATTATCCTAAGGAAGCTGGCCCTAGATTAGTGCTATTCATGGTATAGCCGATTTGCTTTAGGACTCAAGCCCATCATGTTATACATAGAGATTTTAAGGCCAGCAACATATTATTGGATCGTGATTTTATGCCCAAAGTGTCAAATTTCGGTTTGACTCACACTGTTATGGATGAGGAAACTAGACGCATCTGTAAACGTGTCATGGGAACCTTCAGCTCGGAAAACTCCTCTCTTGTTCAAATGGTTCCTTTGGTTTCCTATCTCGTATCCTTTGATTAATTCTAAATGTGTCGGTCCTAAATGTTTGTCTAAAGCAACATAAGATCAGCAAATTCTGAGGTTGCTTAGGAAGAATGGGTATCCTATTCCTCGAAACCTCAATCTTTGCATCACAAGGTTAATTCAAAACAAACTTTGCTCTTGCATACTTTCACTGGACTTATGGTCTCGAGAGGCACATACGGAAGTATCCATTAGGTCATAGGCAATTTGTTTTCTGATGTTTGGCTGTAACATCTCCACATGTTGATTGCATCTAGGTACATTAACCCTCCTCACTTTATTGCTTTATTGTCCAGGCAGGTGGTCGGTGTCCTGGTGTTATACGCTAAAAGGAACATCAAGCTTTTCGTTGCTACAATCACAGAGAGACCCAAAAGGGGCTAAAGTCCAAGCGAGGCTGGAGTGTGGGATTTTGATGACGATGTTTTTTATGGAGTTGGTGGTATTGTGCTAATGGATGCCGCACATGGTTGCTAGGTGAGCAGTTAGGAAGGGGTGATGCGATGGATAAGAAGCGGAGCATGAGGATCATGAATGTGCAAGAGGAATTGATGGCGAACGCTGCTACGATGGCGGAGGTCAAAGCCAAAATGTTGGACAAGAGGATGAGATGCCAGTGTGGGCAGTGGGTGATTCTAGAGGCTGGTCGGATTGCTACATGAGAATTTTAATGTGTTGGGCCACTACTTGGTTGGCCATCTTGAGTAGGATAAAAAAAATTTGTGGATCGTTGCTTTACTTGAATGAATGGACTGATGGCGATGTCACCAATTCTTTGAAGAATTGGGTTCGCCTTAATAGTTAATTCAACAAGGAGCAACAAAGTACTTGCACACTGTTTGGGGGAAAATACCAAATAAAATAACTCACAGAGGTAAGGTGTGCGCTTGACTGCATACATTAAGCTTTCACATAAGTGTAGCTAATTTCATATCACAATAGTCTCAAAACATGAGTAAACACCATGATATTCACATTTCACGCACAAAAACAAGTGCAAACAAAGATCATGTCACATATGTCATTGTTCAATAATAATAGTACAAATCATTTTCAAATCTTCGTAGGATGATAGAGGCAAGGTCAATAGGTGGATTCAACCATTTCAACATACAAGGGAAGCTATAGGATTACAAACAATATGACAGGGATGATAGCCAACAAAGTAATGGGGGTGCAAATTCAATTCCATCATTTGCTTAGGCCAATTGTAAGAGTAAAGCCAAAAGCCACAAGCATAAAGGCCAAAGAGAGAAAGAGTAACGTGAGGCCTAACATCATTTTTTTTTTTTTTTTTGGTAGAGATTGAAGGTAGTCTTTTTGCGGTATAGCATGAAGTTACGATAACCAAGAAGATCAAGGTGGTAGTGACAGAAGAGAAGAGAGCTAAAGCGTTCGCAACCGCAAATAACATGAATGAACCCTTCCTCAGAAAGATTGGGATCCCTGTACCGTTGTTGCCTCTAGGTAATGTAAAAGCAATAGCAAAAACTATTGTAGCGATGAGTGTTGCTACAATGCTACATCGCTACAAAATGTTGATGTATCCTTCATCAATTCTCTTGCCTCTTTAAGCAAGTCCTTGTGTAGTTCTACAAAAACTTCCCAATATGTTTTGCCTCTTCTTTCTTCTTTTAGTGCCCATTTTAGACATTTAGAAGAAGGGCCGCTCTTATCTTTATTCGCCATCATCTATCAACACAAAAGCAAATTAGAGAGCACAAAAGAGTGGCAAAACAAATAAGGTGAACCAACCTTAAATTCCAGACATTTAATTAAAGGAGAGCACCTATCTTCAAGTACCTATAGAAATGAGAGGACGTTTATTAATGTGAATGTAAGTAAATTAAATAGTAGCAAGCAAATATGGTGAACCAACCTCAAGCCATTGAAGTTCCTTTTGCATAAGAAAAGCTGATCCATAATCATTTTTCAGTACATATCCCTTTAGCCAAATAAAGCCATCAACAAAAAAAGGTACCTCACTTTTGTCTGGCCCAAAAACACATGCAAGGAACTTCCATTCGAATCTAGGCAAAATCTTTCTAAAGAAGCATACGGAATGTAGATGTAAAATGGAAAATTTTCAATTTCTAGTTTTAGACAACAATTGAATCTATACCAAGTAAAGCCCCTTTTTTCTTTGGCTAAAGAAAGCTACACAAATTTAAAACTATCAGCAAAAATGGGCGCCTCACTTTTCTACCAAGAAACACAAGCAAGAAACTTCCATTCAATTCAAGGCATAATCTTTCTAAAGAAAAAGTTTTCATGCAAAGTATAGATGTAAAATGGAACATTTTCCAATTTTCAATTTTAGACACCAATGGAGTCTTTACCATGTTAAGCCTCTTCTTTCTCGCACTCAGGAAAGTTATTTAGGCAAGTTAATTTGTAAGACTTTAGTCGAATAAAGTTATCGCCAAAAACAGGCACCTCACTTTTGTTTGGCCTAAAATCATAATCAAGAACTTCAATTTGATTCAAAGTAGAATCTCTCTAAAGAAAAATCTTTCATGCAAAATGTAGATGTAAGATGGAAAACTTTCAATTTCCAATTTTAGACATCAATGAAGTCTTTACCAAGTTAAGAACTTCTTTCTCATGCCTAGGAAAGCTATAAAGGCAAGTTAATTTGCAAGCCTTTAACCTAATAAAACTATCAGTAAAAAGGGGCACCCCATTTTTTGTTTGGCCCAAAAACACATGCAAAGAACTTCCATTCAATTCAAGAAAAAGCCTTTGTAAAGAAAAAAACCTTCACGCAAAATGTAGTTGTAAAATGGAAATTTTCCAATTTTCAGTTTTAGACCCCAATGGAGTCTTTACCAAGTTAAACCATTTCTTTCTCGGGCTCAGGAAAGCTATCGAGCAAATTAATTTTCAAGCCTTTAGCCAAATAGAATTATCGGCGGAACAGGTGCCTCACTTTTGTTTGGCCCAAAAACACAAGCAAGAAATTTCTATTCAATTCAAGGCAGAATTTTTCAAAGAAAAAACTTTCACGCAAAATATTGATGTAAAATGGAAATTTTCCAATTTTCGATTTTAAATACCAATGAAGTCTTTACCAAGTTAAGACACATCTTTCTCATAGTTAGGAAAGCTATTTAGGCAGGTTAATTTGCACGCCTTTAACCGCAAAAAACAATCGACAAAGACGGGTGCCTCACCTTTGTCTTATCCAAAAACACAAGTAAGGAACTTCTCTTCGATTCAAGGTAGAATCTTTCTAAAGAAAAACCTTTCATGAAAAAAATATAAATGTAAAATGGAAAAATTCCTACTTTTGGTTTTGAAAGTAACAGAATCTTTATCAAGTTCAGCCACTTCTTTTTCGGGCTTACAAACATTATTTAGGTAAGTTAAAATTAAAGCCTTTAGCCAAATAAAGCTATCGTAAAAAACAGGTACCTCACTTTTGATTGGCCCAAAAACCCAAGGATCTTCCATCTGATTCAATGCAGAATATTCCAAAAGAAAACGCTTTGATGCAAAATATGTTATGGCTAAAACTATCACCTAGAAGAGAAGTGAATAGGTGATGTTGCGGAAATGAAAGAATTTAAACTAATATTTTAGCAAAACAACTTCTGGTGACATTGACAGATAGTAGCAATTAGATCTTACCAATGTGCAATTCTATCACAATTAATAATAAAGAGAATAATGGATAGAGAATTGCACATTAAATATTATAGTGATTTGGTTTTTGCAAGTTTACGTATATTCTCCCGCGCTAATAGCCTATTGGTTGGACTTCACTATGAAGAACCAATCAGAGGTTACAAGATCTAAGTAGCGAATACTCAAACTCGTTTGAATAATTCCTCACACACTCTCAACCTCTAAATAATTACACAATATTACTCATAGAGACGAATTAATAAGATAAAAAAAAATACTCTTTAGACTTTGAAATTAAAAGCTTCGATTCTCGTAAATTCAATTTTCCTTTCAGCTTCAAGACCTCCTCTTATACTCCTCCTAGTCCAAGCTGATTATTGAACATATTTTTTATCCAACCAATCTACCTGTTGGTTTAGATCTCACTTAGAAGGTCTTATTGCTTCAAAATCACCGAGGATTATGCTTTCCATAGATTCTGCCACCTATACAGCAATTTGGGTTTCCATATATCAAGTGATTTAACATGGAAAGAATGTTTCATCTCAAGTATATCGTTCTAAGAAAATTTAATCTCTAAGAGATATTTAGAAAACTTTCCTTTTGCAATTGCTTATGTATAAGCCAAGAAATCCAACCACTAGCCGTTACACAAATATATTACATTCCTCTTAGCCGTTTGATAGAACAAATAATGAAAGAAATAATTAAGCCACAACTCGACTCAGTTGATATCGTTTGATTATTTCCCATCGACTTTTCACCTAAAACATACTTATCATCAGAATCAAAGACTTAACTCAAGATAAGCCTTGTCATATTTCAAAATTGCTTTAGGGAACATTATCTCAACAAAATATACATGTAAAATGGAAATTTTCCACTTTCCCGATTTTTAGTTCCAAAATTATAATGAAATTATGTCTTGTAGGAATTTTCGTTGCCATGTTTGCACAATTCGAACCTTGTACCCACCAATGACCAAAAATTACATTATCTTGCACAAGTTTCATTCCTATCGAAAACCATTATCTAACCAAACATATTTTCAAGAAAATGCATGATGAAAACAAAATACTTTTTCATTAAAACATTTTTGTGAACGAGATGCATCCTAAATACCTTGAAAGATTTGATGGTGATTTTTTCTTTTTTGAAAAATGATGAAATGATACATGTGCAAAATCAAGAGGCAAAAAGGTTGATTCGATAATGTTGGTACTCATTTGGCAGCCTTCCAAGGTGACTTGATATTGAAAGGTTTCAAGTATTTAGAAAGTTCTAATTGCAAGAGTTGGGAAATTTATAAAATAAAATAAAATAAGTAAAGAGAGGATCCTTGAAATGGCAAATTGAGGCGAGATTTGATGTTGACCTAAGAATTCATCTTGCTTATGGCTAGTTGACTAAAATTATGTTAGCCTAGGACTCTCTCCTTCAATCTTGATTGGTAAAATCATGTTAGCTTCTTCATGTCTATCTAGCATGTAAAATTTTTTGAAAAAAAAAAATATTAGAACAATAAACACATATATATTGCTCACCTGAAAATTAGAACAATAAACGCACATATACTGCTCACCTCCCTAATGGATGAAGTGCTTAGACCTGAGTATTATTTCCTTTGACTATCACTCCATACAATATGTTAAGAGGGTGTGCAAATTAGGCATGGGACCCTTGCCCCTAGTGTCATTGATTATTCTCGCCACATCATCCATAAAACAAGGTTGCCATAGATGAGGGAGAATTTCCAAAAAAGTTTTATACGTAAGTAATTATCTCAATTCAATCATAAACCTTTTTTTAGCCAATTGAGTTGTAAACTTTTTTGTATCTGTGTCAATTCAGCCCATTCGGCTCAATTTGGCTAATCGGTGCAAAGGTGACGCGGTCGACACTCACGTCAACACCAACGTGGATAATTTTTAATAATACTTTAATATTTTTTGAACTTTTTAGTTATTTTTCTTTTCCTTTTTTCCTTTTCTTTCTCTGTATTTTTTTTTTTCATCTTCCTTCTTCCTCTCGCCGATGAGATCTACCTCATCATCACTAGGTAAGCTTGCCCTCACTAGCCAAAGAAAAAAGGGAGAGGAAAAAAATAAAGAGAAAGAAAAGAAAAAAATTAAAAAATTGAAAGAATATTAATATTATAAAAATTATTCAGATTAACATGAGCCACCCACATCAATGCCAATCAACCAAATTTAGACGAACGGACTGAATTAGTACAAACGCAAAAAATTTAGAACTCAATTAGCTAAAAAAAGATTTAGAATTAAATTGACATAATTATGAGAGGATCATTTTTTGTAATTTTCCCCCAAAGATAAAATGCATGGGCTTATACTTATCAATTAAACGCATTTAACATAGTAAATTTACGCTTTAACTTTGCAACTTAAAAATGGCATGAAGAATAGGAATGGGGGGAGAAAGCATGTAGGAAATTCAAAGTAATTTGTTTGGGAGGGCTCGGAATTGAAGAAGATTTTGATGGGAGCTAATTTCTTGGGCTTCTAAACTGTTATACAAGTGACAAATTTACCGTGAACTAATTTTTTGACCATAAAAAATCCCAAACTAGTACAAATATGACGACTTTACCCTTTGTGAGTTTCCATTAAATTTTACTATCAAATTGTTAACTTAGATGGCATGTGACAGTTGACAAATGTATCAATTTCGGGTTTACCCTTCGTTTGTCACAAGTATACTAGTTTGTGATTTTTTTTTTGTATTAATCAAATTTAATGGAAACTAGTAGAGTGTAAATTCGTCACCATTCTTTACCAAAAAAATTATTCTTTACCAAAAAAAAAAAATTCACCACTGTACTAATTTGGAGTTTTTAATAATTAAAAAATTAGTTTATGATAAATTTATTAGAAGTGTACTAATTTTCAATTTTGTGGTATTAACCCATATATATTATGTATGTATGTATGTATGTATGTATGTATGTATGTATGTATAAAGGAGTTTGCTTCTTTTTACAATCCAGTATTCACGGCTTGTTGGTAGCACTTCAAAAATAAGATTCTAAACACATCATATCAATATGGAAGAGTGCACTCTTAAAGATTATTTGGAAAGGTAGACACCTCGAGTTATATGAAAATCGACTCAAACTCCACTTGAACCCTAACAAAAAACTCAAATAATTTCCAAAACTTATTCACAAGTTTTGCCGTCATTGCACTTATCTTGTCATCTTTACCCTTCTTATTTATGCACCGGAATACTCATTAGCCCTTCTCTTTAATTCTACTATTTTTTCAAGCTACAATGAAGGAAATTAGTGATCTGATAAAGCTACGTATTCAAATTTACTTGGAGCTTATTTGGATTTCGCATTATGGTAGGAGGTCGATGACGTTGTGGAGAATCGCCAAGAAAGGAACTCTCAGATGCTTTTTAAAGGTAAGCTCAGCCAATGAGTTCTCATTAGTTCATGTGTCTGCACCAAAAGGATTGACCAAGATGATGCTTGCGGCAACAAAGTACAACACTAAGTTCGATGCTGCAACTAATGTCTCCAGAGCAGCTTCCTAAATGCAAAGAGAACTCCAACAGTTTAAGGTAAGTATATTTTTATTATATATTTGATAATTACTAATAATTATCATTATATCTTGACAAATATCTTAAAATATGGTAGCGAGGATAATGACTCCGCAAGTGTCATAATTTTCCTACGAAACTTGCTTGATTACCATAAAAAAAAATTCCGATCACCTGAACAACAAGATGACTAAAAAATTGTTTATTTAACTGTTATGAATTCAAATAAACGTTCATTTGAAGACCATACCGTTCAATTGATCACATAAGGGCCATAACTTTTGTACATTCACTAGAAGTGTCATGCTATGTAAGATTTTCACGTTTTCTTAAAATGTTATGGCACTCCAGTTGAATATTTTTCAAAAGTCAAGGCATTCAATTGATCACATTGAAGTAAACGCCATACGAAAGTTCTAACAATTATAAGATTATTTTTCCCAAATTTTTAGATAAGAAGATATACTCCAACAAATACATTTCCAAGATAAATTCTTTGGAGTGGCATCAATCATGTGCCACATAAATCTAAAAGATATGACAAAATATGTACACGTGAGTCCTGGGTGGGGAGGAGAGAACCCAGTCATAGCTAATTTGATCATTCATTTAATACCAAGCATAAAAAATATGCAGCAAAAAAGAGAGAATTTTGAAGGTGGATTTGTTTCACGAAAAATAAATGATTTAGAATAAAATTGGTCACTCATATCGTCTTAAAAAAATGAACAAACGAAAAATAATTTCATTATTTACGAAATTGTTTAAACATATATTGTTGTATATATAAATATATATATTTAATATACAGCGTGTCCCAATGTATCGAAATTTTCTATTTTTTGATAAACGACGTGTTGGCATGTCGTGTCGTGTCGTGTCACGTCACATGTCGCGTGTCAGTATCGATGCTACTTAGTAATTAATTGTGTCTGTAGTCCAAGCGAATGATGTCGAGAATTGTGAAATGAGCAAAAATTACCTAGTTTGCCGTGTAAGACAAACGCATGAACGGGCGACAGATCAAGTGGCCCTGCCAACAAAAGCCTGAGAATCTCCAAGTTGCCCCTCTCGACGGCCAGAGACACCGGACATTCACCTTCCTTGTTCTCCCAATACGTGGGTTGCTAGTCCTCACCTATCAAGATCCGAACCACGTCAAGATGGCCGCTCACAACGGCCTCATGCAGCAGGGTGTTTCCCCTCTTACTCTTCACTTGATTGAGAGTCCGCCACACCTTGCACCCGCCGACATGCGATGCTCGGCCAATGAAGATCAGGCCGTGGGGTCTCTTCCGGCCCTGGCAGCCAAGTGAAGCGCGGTGTCTCCCCTGCAGTTTTTCCTGGCCACGAGCTGGTCGGGGAGGTGGCTGACTATGGCTCTCAGGATCTCGTCTCTCTCAAGGCCGGCGGCAACATGGAGCAACGAATTTCGAGAGGGGCTCAGAATGACCCGCAGACACAGAAGTAGGTTGCGCTCGGAACAGTAACGTTCTACGACTCTGATGAATGCATCCACATCGCCTTGTTTTGGCTGCAGTGAATGGCTCCTGGGCCGTCGTCTCATCGCAGGATAAAAGGAGTTTTGCGTCAACATCGCTTCCAATCTCTGCAGCCTCCGTCTCCAGAGAGCACTCTCTTGCAGACTTATCTCTACTGCCATGTTTCATTGGTCTAAAGGAATGCTCTCCTTGGACTCGTAGGTAATAACAAGAAACTCAGCAGATGGATCGCATCGACCGCTCTACTCTGCTGCTGCGAGTAGCTGCAAATTACACACTGGTGAGGTTTTCAGTGATTTTGCTTGATGAAAATGCAAATTACTCTCTTGCCTAACCTTATCTGAATGAACAAGAAAAACGGATTCCATTTTTCAGTTCCAATCTGCAATTTTGCGTGACACTTTTTAAGGTTCTCGTTCCGATAATTCACAAAACGAACGAGATTAGAGTTCTCTACAGTGCCACGGCCTTTCGCAAGACAATAATAATCGATGACTGACCATTATTTTGTCGGCCGTCGACTAGGGCCGGACGCCTTTGCTGTGGGAAAAGCCACGGCCGAAAGATTTACTGACCTAAAATGTTATGAAAAGTACCCAGATTCCCTCCATCACAAGCGTTCACGTATGATGCTACGACCCCGAAGAGGCACTGATGATGCTAAAGTAAAAGCATATTCATTTTTCCTCTTCCTTTGCCTAAGACACCGAAGCCCATTTTCCTGTGTACAAGGAGAGCACGAGGAAGGAATTGGACAATACTGATAAACCCTAACTTCACCCCAAAGATAATTAAGTTATTCTCATGCTAATCACAATCTACATTTGTATTGAATTGATTGAAAAAAATAAAAGTGTGCTCTAATAGTTATACTATGCGTAAGAGATGGAAGGACGACCAGCTACTGCACCACTGATATTAACTGAGTGTTTCAAGAGTATCAATCACCCCATTCCTAAAGAGAAAAAAAAAAGTAAATCATTATCCTTTATATTTATTTAATATACAAATTAAGTACGGACATATCTTTGGCAGTATTCGGACTTTCCTTTATATGTATTAAATATACAAATCAAAGCATCAGAACTCTTTTTGTTAATATTCTTCCTTCATAGTCATCTGCTCAAGCATACCTCTTTTCGTATCAAATGTTAGGGCAATCAAGGTACCTTTGTAGTGACATGGAAACAACTGATAGTCCTTATCTTGACTCTCTTTTCTTTCATCCATGGGCATCAGCCTTACTTTTACCAGGCACACCCATTTTCATGTCCCTAGTTCTCATTCATTTTTTTTCACTTCTTTTTTCATGGGCATTGGCCTTACTTTTACCAGACACACTGTTTTTCATGCCCCTTGGTCCCATTTTGAATGACCATATGGTGCTTTTAACATTTGGACATTTTGGAGGTCTTCGTCTTCTATCAACACTCCAGACCATACTGTTTGAACAATTGCTTTTTGCCTTGCCCTAGTGTAGGGGATGATCATCAACTAGGTTTGAAGAAATGAAATTGCAGGCTTAAGTGGGTTATGTAAATGATATAAGTATGTAGGATAGAGAAAGAAATGATCTTCGTCATCCTATGGCACTTAAATTATCACATGAATTCAATATAATAACACGACTTGAAAATTAATGTAATTGAGAGCAAGAAATTTCTTTTCATTTTCCTCACCTCATGATGTTGTCTTACCTCCAATTTGCACCGATGTGGGATGGTTCTTGACAGGGGTAGTTGAGCGCCCAATTGATCTATGGTTGCAAGGAGGCATACTTTTGGAAATTGCTTGAAAAAGTGATTTTTTTATTCTCTTTTTTTTGAATTTTTTTTTTTTTTATGAAAAAGCATGAAGAAGCCTAGTCCTCGAATTTCTCCATGGATGATATTTTATTTTCATTATTGGATATCATCACCGGGCTAGTGTCGCGAATGGCACCTAAGGAGGCTAATGGCTGAAATTAATTATGCCCGAACTCTCCCAAGTCCACCAATTCACAACTTTAATAGTCTAAATTTTTAACATGTAAATCAATTTTTAAAATGGAGTCGCCACTAATCGATTTGGAGTAGGTTGATTAGAAACTCAAGTGAAGTATCGGGAGAAATACTCACTCCTGCGCAACCAGAGAAATTAGGATCGGGGACTTGATTACACTAGTTAATCACTAATGCCCTTTCGGTACCTAATCTTGTTTAAAGCCTAAGGCTTTTTTTGGATTTTTGAGGGATTTTCCATGCATTTTGAGAGGAAAAACATTTTTGAGTCTTTTTCTAATTTTTTTAGACACAAAAGGGATTTTTTTTTGGGATTTTTTGGTATTTTTTTTGGAAAAATACAAGTCTTTTTGGCTTTTTCTGAATTTTTTTGGCTTTTTCATGAATTTTTGACTTTTTTTGGATTTTTGGCATTTTTTTTGGAAAATATGGAATTTTTTGATTTTTTTTTTTTTGATTTTTTGGAAAATAAAATATTTTTACTGTTTTTAAATATTTTTTTTTTGAAAATAAAACATTTTTTTGATTTTTTTAAAATAAATTATTTATTTATTTAAAATATTATTTTATATTAAAATAATATAAAAACTGACCCGAGTCGGATCCACGGGTTGGGTCCAACCCGGGCGACGATCCAAACGAGGACGGCCCGACTCAGATTTTTTTCCTTTTTTTTTTTTTATTATTTGTTGAAACGACGTTGTGGCCGGGTGTTTAGGGACACCCGGCCCTACCCAAAAAACCAGCTCCACGACCCGACTCCCTAGCGAACCCTACCCGGATTTGACTCGGATCGCGACCCGGTCTTCCGCCTCCCCAAATCGCGCAAAACCCTACCCGGTTCCTGGCTCGGGTCCGACCCGATGACCCGGGAAATTGGGAACCCTAGGGTTCCCGATTCGCGGCGCCAAAAGGGGGGGATGAAGCATCGCCGGGGCAATGGCGGTGACGACTGTGATGGTGATGATGGCGACGGTGGCGACGGTGATGATGATGACCCTTATTACCTGTGGCGAGGTGGCGGCAAGTGGCGGAGACGGCGACGATGTAAGAGGGTGCGCGACGCGGCTTTGCGGGGGCCTTGGCTTACGTCGGACAGCATCGGAGGACGATGATGAACACGGCGGCTAGCTGGAGCTTCGGCATGGGCGGTTGACAACGTTGGAGATGGCGGTGGTGACGTAGTTGCGCTGGCGACAACGAATCCCAGATCTGGTCAGATCTGGGCTTTCGCCGGCCCTCCTTGTCGCTGCGTTCTCCCCTCTTCCAGAATTCTTTTGCCTCCTCCAACCTCGCTTCTCTCTCTCTCCAGCCAGATCCAAGCCTCCACCGACTGGATCTGACCTCCTCAGACTCACTCGCCTATGGCCTCCCCAGAAGTCTCTCAGTGGGTGGTCGGCCGAGCTCGCGACCCGATTTCTCTCTCGCTCGCTCTTCGATTCCTCCCCCGAAGTCTCTCAGTGGGAAGATCTCGGAGCTTGCTCGTTCGTGTCCTTCGACGACGGAAGTGCTCCGCTATTTATAGGCGAGGATGTCCGGTCGACGGAGCTTCGACCGCCGGTCCCCTCTCGCGTGCCGAGCGGTTCTCCTCGGCTGAACCGGCGTCCCATCCGAGCTTATCTAGCAAAGCATGCTCGACATTGATGGCGCCTGAGATCTTATCCTCTCCGGCCGATGTCGACCTACTCCCCTCGGCCGTAGGCCGTCCTTCCGCGCGTCACATCCTCTGCGCGCGTGAACTGCAAAGGCGCGAAGAAAGAAGAGAAGAAGAAGAAGAAGAAGGGAGAAAAAGGGGGCGGGCTGGGGAGAAATGGGCCGTAAAAACCTGGGCCCATTCAAAAGAAAAGAGGGGGGCTGCTTTTTTTTTTTTTTTTTTTTTTTTTTCCTGTTTTTGTTTTGTTTTGTTTTTTTTGTTATATGTTTATTATTTCGAAAAAAGACAAAATAAAATAAAAACTTAATTAATAAAATAAACCTAATTAAAATTGAGGCGTCAACAGCTGCCCCTCTTTGAAGGTGAGCTCGCAGAGGTTGCATTCAAAGACAAACTGATGCCTAAATTTTATCCATGCATGCGTAGCAGATTATATTTTATTTGGGACCTATTATTCTATGCGGAAAAAGAGCAATATAACTTTACATATACTAAGACAGATAAGAAGATACCTGTAGTTACTTACCGGGAGTGAGTGAGATAGGGTGTGAACCCCGAGTTTGGCAAGTATCAAGGCGTCATCTTACCTGGTGATATGAGGAGGTTGCTTTTCCAAGACTCGAACCATTCTTCGGTTGCCTGTTAAAACAATCAATAATTTGTCTAGGACCCGAACCTTTCTTCGGTCGCCTTGACGGGAAATTGCCTTTTCTAGGACCCGAACCATTCTTCGGTCGCCTGTTAGAGCAATAAGTGATTTGTCTCGGACCCGAACCTTTCTTCGGTCGCCGTGACGGTAAAATGCTTTTCCAGGGCCCGAACCATTCTTCGGTCGCCTGTTAGAGCAGTAAGTGGTTTGTCTCGGACTCCGAACCTTTCTTCGGTCGCCGTGACAGGAGATGCGCCGACCTTTCTCAAGGCATCTATTTGTGGGTGCCTGATCTATATCGAGGACACCAGTTGGTACCCGACCTTTCTCGGGAGATGCACCGACCTTTCTTAGGGCATCATATTTGTTGGGGTGTCTGACTTCTGTCAAAGACACTGGTAGGAACCCGACCTTTCTCGGGAGGATGCGCCGACCTTTCTCAAGGCATCAATTTGTGGGGTGTCTGACTTCTATCGAAGACACCAGTTGGAACCCGACCTTTCTCGGGAGGATGCACCGACCTTTCTCAGGGCATCGATTTGTGGGGTGTCTGACTTCTGTCGAAGACACCAGTTGGAACCCGACCTTTCTCGGGAGGATGCGCCGACTTTCTCGGGCATCGATTTGAAGAGATACCTGGACATTCACAAGGCATCATATCAAAGAGTACCTAGATATTCACAAGTACTAACCTGGAAGGATATTTGGGCCTTTGCACAAATTTAATGATCGAAGGGTACTTGGATGATCACAAGTACAAACTCTTGGAGGGTGCCTGGATGTTCGCAGACGTTGAAGGAGTACCTGATTGCTTACAGGTGTTGAAAGAGTACTTGAATAATTACAAGTACAAACTCTTGAAGGATACCTGGCGTTCGCAGGTATTTAAGGGGTACTTGGAATATTCATGAAGGTCCCTCACCTTTTGATAATTGGGAATATCGAGGACGTACCTCGCATATTCGTGAAGGTCTCCCACCTCTTGGCAATTGGGAATATCGATGACGTACTTAGGATATTCGTGAAGGTCTCTCACCTCCTGGTAATGGGAATATCGAGGGCGTGTCCCACATATTCGTGAAGGTCTCTCACCTCCTAGTAATGGGAATATCGAGGGCATGCCCCGCATATTCGTGAAGGTCTCTCACCTCCTAATAATGGGAATATAAAGGGCATGCCCCGCATATTCATGAAGGTCTCTCACCTCTTGGTAATGGGAATATCGAGGGCGTGACGATTCAGCGTGGATATTCCCATATTCATGAAGGTCTCTCACCTCCTCCGGTAATGGGAATATCGAGGACGTATTCGTGAAGGTCTCTGGATATTCGAGAAGGTCTCTCACCTCCTGGTAATTGGGAATATCGAGGACGTACCTGGATATTCGTGAAGGTCTCTCACCTCCTGGTAATGGGAATATCGAGGACGTGCCCTTGCATATTCATGAAGGTCTCTCACCTCCTGGTAATTGGGAATATCGAGGGCGTGCCTTGCATATTCATGAAGGTCTCTCACCTCCTGGTATTATAAACTTGAATGTGGTATGAGGCTTACCTGGATTGCCGCAGGCACTTAAAAGGGGTGGAACACCTGGATAGCCGCAGGTGTACAAAGTACTGGAATACTTGGATGAACACAAGTATTTGATGATACGATCTGGGATCACTCAAGTTGGTCCAAGTGTAAGAAAGCATACCTGGATAAGCGCAGGCACACAAAGCAATGGAATGCTTTAACAGTTGCTATTATTTTGGGACAACTCGGGCAAGTTGAGTGTCATGAAAAGGAAGTACTTGGACAATTGTGGGTACTTGACGATATGGGGATACCTAGACAGCAGTAGGTATTCCAAGATAAATAGATACTTGGTCAGTCACAAGTATCAATACTCTGGGGACAACTCGAACAGGTCGAGTGTCAGAAAAAAGGGAATATCCGAACGGTGGCTGGTACTCAAAGATAATGGGATGGCCGGTACTTCCAAACTCAAGGGACGACAATAGGGATACCTAGACACCCGGCAAGTAGTAGGTATTCAAAGATAAAGGGATACTTGGTTAGTCACAAGTATCAATACTCTAGGGACAACTCGAACAGGTCGAGTGTCAGGAAAAGGGAGTATCCGAACGGTGGCCGGTACTCAAAGACAATGGGGATACCTAGACAGCAGTAAGCACCCAAACTCAAAGGACGACTCAAATAGGTTGAGTGTCAATAAGAGAGTACCTGGACAGTGATAGGTACTTTAAGACAAATGGGGATAGAGATATGCTTACCTGGCAATATCTCTGATCTCTAAGAGTATGTCTGCTATTTGCACAATATGCACACATGATTGTATATGCTGTAAATTCATGAGTTCAAATGAGATTCATGCATGATAATTTTGTCAATTTTGCATCATCTGATTTCCACTGGGGAAGATTTTGAAAGACAACCTTCATTTAGAATGTAGATGTCTTGAGCATGCCAGATGAGGGACTTTCAGTCTGAAAGGACTTTTCCGCTCACTCTCATGGAAAAGGCTATCCTGACCATTGATGCAGGATTTATAAGGACCACACTATCTCACTGTCATCATGTCAACAGGGGTCCGAATATTCTCACAAACGGTACGACTTTACCAATGTGAGAGATCTTTGTTGAAACTGTGATGAAGTCTTGGTCAATGGCTCATCAAAGGGGACCATCAAGGTCGAAGCCGATGGACGAAGTGCCGCACGATCATCTCCGGGTTTGCAAGTCAAGAATCCTGCGAAAAGAGATAGAGTAATCTTGCTCGTACTTCTTCGAGCGATGCTTATGAACATATGAAATCCTACGTTAATTGAAGTGCCCCTAGTCTGAAGAGACTTTTACAATGGGAATGTAACGTAGACTTGGCTCACATGTAAGAGGGTGAGAGTTCGTGACTGTCTCGGCATTTGTCACTAGTCTTTCTTGTCGGATGGAGGTTCTATGGATCACAACAACAACTTTTTCTTGCCTGTATTTTTGACTGGGGGGCATTGGCCTTGCTTTTACCAGGCACACTGTTTTTTCATGCCCCTATTTGTTATTCCAGTTCTTCTTTTATGGGCATTGACCTTGCTTTTACCAGGTATACTGCTTTTTTATGCCCCTGTTTTTCATTATTGTCATTAGAGGAACTAGCCTAGACAAGTTCAATCACGATACTGTTGTTAGACTCTTGAGTCTTCGTCTTCAGCTAGCGCTCCGAGCTATGCTGCTTAAATGGTAGTAACTTCTGCTTTGTCTCAATGTGAGGGTAAAATTACAGACTCACTTGGGTTGTACAATGAATACAAGTGCGTAGAGAAAGAATTGCTCTTCGTCATTCTAGGGCACTTAAATTAACGTGAGTGTTCATATGCAATAAAGACACCCGAAGATTGATGCAAGTGCGAGCAAGAAAATTTCTATCTCTCTTCTCACCTTGTGATGCTGCTTTGCCTCCGCTCTGCCCCAATGTGGGGTGGTTCTTGATGGGGGTATGAAAGAAGCTTCACCAGTGTATGGGGCTCAATGGGGTGAGCGATGGAATGCCTCTCACTATTTTGGTTATCGTACCATTCACGAGAGAACTCTTTACCCTGCAGCCATGGAATCTTCTGCACTCATCTCACAAGTGTATAGATGGGGGGATTGTGTGTAGGATATGGCTTGCCTTTCATCATTCTGACGCGCCTCATCCAGCATGCTCGATTAATCTTGTATTCTTCATTTAGCTGTCTATTCTAATAATTCTAAATGGAATCAATGATTTAGACAGACAAAATCATCATGCAAAATCCATTTGGAAAAGGCATGCAGCATTTTAAATGTGATGGAGTTTGTACTCTCAGAACAAATGAATGGTTTTGGCTCAAAAAGACCTTCTTGGTAGCTTTAAGGGTCAACAGAATAGTATTGTTAAATTTTGAACATCAAAAGGGTTATTCACAAAGGGGTGTCGATGGTTGTCCCTATTGATTAGGGATATGACACATGAATGATCAGCCAAGGATTAAGAATTTGATCGGGCATCTCTGCTTTTGCCCCTGTAGAAGAGAAGATGTACAAGTAGATCAATTAGTCTGGCCAAAATCAAATGTGAGTTGAGGCCTGAAGATTTTCTGTCATTTGCTTTGGCGATTACTCATGATGCCATTTCGTTTAGGAGAGTTTGTCATGCCTCTCATTGATTTGTTATCCTTGTTTTTGATAGTCAAGTTGAAAGACAGCTTCTCGTGATTTGTTATCCTTATTTGACAGTCAGGTGTAAAAACAAGAGGGAATGTGTTAGTCATGAACTTTTTTAAGAGTCAAATAACTGGAAGCGATACAACTTTACCCTTCACTGGTTTGCAAACGATTGGTGAACTTAAAGTGAGAGGGGACATGAAGTCCTATGTCCCTTCCACTTCATCAGGTCAATTATTCTCCTTAATTGGCTTATGGATGGCATGTCTTTTTACCCGAAGTCAGGTGAATTTGATATGGGTCATTTCCACGTACTAGCTTAGCCAATATTGATTTGTCAAACCTAACTATCAAGTTTGGCTCTTGAATCCTGATGCTTCCTGCCAATAGGGGGAATATGTCAAAAGTGAATTCAAAGAGGGGGGAGTATTGGAAACGATACCAAATTACTCTTCTCCAAAGTTTGTATGTGCTAGCTCCTAAAGATATTTGAATGTCAATGATGGCCCTTTTGTCTTGGCATAGTTCAATGTTTCCTTCAGTTGGCCTTCCTCATTTTTGACCATGTATGCATGATTGTTGGTTGTTGATTCATCTTCAACGCCTTCCTTCTATGGAATTTCTTCTTCTGTCTTTAACTATAGCATCATTAGCAGCATTGAGCAAAGTCATGTACTTCAAGCTTCTATGGAATCTGAGATGGACAATCAAAACCTCCAATTCTCTGATGGCAATTACTTCTTGCGAGAGCATGCGTCTGAATAGGAAGTCAGGTTTCTAGGTCCTCATTTTGAATAGGGGCTAGAGACCGCTTCAACTGTCTGGATTTCTTCCCTGTCGACAGCAGCCAATTCAGAGAAAAGATCCCTTCCTTATGCTTGGTTTGAAGCTAAGTCTGTAAATCTAGCCGTTTGGGCGCTTGTGCACATTGTGGGGAAAGATAGTGCTTTTGGAAGGATGGGCAGGGCGAGGTGGAGGCATGTCATGGGATGGCTTGATTTTCAACCGTATGCCTTGTACCTATTACGTCTTATCTTTTGTTTCCTGTAAATAGAAGAGAGAGGACATCATTTCTCAAATTATATTAAGAGAATAAGACTTACCCTTTTTGGTGTAGGATGATTCTTTCTATTTGCCCCCTGTTTTCTTGGCGGGGTGTCTTTGATTTCGGCAAGTTCACATGATGTGCTTGCTTCAAATGCCCCCTGTCACACTAAGTCAAATGTGATGGGAATGATCTTCTGAGACATGAAGTGAGTGAGTTAGAAAGACAAACATGATTAAATTTAACATCTTGTTTTGACGAAAGCTTTTGGTGATGAAATATTTTTTATTTTCAAAATATGTCTTTGGGGGAGAAAAAGCATGAGGAAGCCCAGCCCTCAGTATTCTCCTTGGATGATATTTTCTTTTCATGGTTGGATAACATCACTGGGCTGGTTTGGAGTACCGCCTCATGCTCTTAAAACAAAATATTAGAACTGTACAATAGAGTACTTGGAATGGAAAATACAACAGTAGCACACTAGACAAGATAAGAAACATGAAATTATAAAAACAAGTAAAACCCATGAAAACTCATGTGTAAAGGAATGCTTTGATAGTGTTGGTTCTGAAATCAAGCGCCTTTGAGTTCCTCGCCTCCAGTAGACTCGAAGTATCCGCATGAGAGGACCACTTCATTGAAGCTATGGAAATGCAACCCATGCAACCAACAACGATGCTTGCAAGGTAAAGCCCCTATGAATAGCTTTATCATTTCTTCTTCGGCTAGCTGAGGGTAAGTTTGCATCATAAAAGCCTCCCACCTCCTCGCATATGCTCGAAAATCCTCCATTGGTCTTCTTCTGAAGTGAACCAAGTTCTGACAAGGCACTTCAGTCCCAATCTGGCTTTAATACTAAAGCAAGAATGCAGAAGACAGCTCATTCTAATCTCTCATGAGGTAGATGTCTGCTGTGATGAACCATTGTAATGCAGACCCCGTAAGACTTTCTTGAAAGGCCTGAGTTGCGAATGACATCGGGCTATAGTACCGACTCATTTCAGTGTGGAGGTATTGCAAATGAGCCACGGGACAAGTTGTGCCATTATACTTACGGAGATTAGGTATCCACATCTCTCCAGGGGTCATGATCCTATGAGTGCAAGACGGGCTTGATGTATCCTGGTTAGGCCACTGGTTTTCCCACTGCATATTCATTGTAGTGGTGAATTTTTCTGTTTCAGGAAAGTTGGATTCTACCGAGATTACCCCATTGCTTTCTTCTTGGTCAAAATTTCCGAATGAGGATGAAGTATTGAAGCTATCCTCATGGTCAGAGGACGAGCTTAGTACTTCGTTAGGATCGTAGCGGATAAAGACGTATGCTTCCTCTTCTGACGGACCTTCATCCCCGGATGAGAGTAGGAAATAGTTATACAATGAATCGTCAGTTTCATTGTCGAAATAATGTTGGAAGTCCTTGGGATTGTATTCTAGGGCCGGGAAGTCTTCAGGATTATACTCTAGAGGATGGTGGCCTTTAAAGCTGTATTCTTGGGAATGCTCGAAGCTTTGGTGCTGTGGCTCATCGGTAGATGCTGAATCGATCTGCTTAGGCTTTCTTTTCTTGGCTTCTGGTCCAGACCTTTTGAGTAAGGCCCTTCGTTTTGCTAACTTGATTCTGTCAAGGGAAGTGAGAGACATTAAAGTTTCACTGTCTGATTCACTTTCCACGTTGATAGGAGTTGGTATTCTTTGGACCCTAGCTCTTGGAGTAAGCTTGGGGAGTTATCCAGTTGTGCCCCACTCTTGAACAGGTTCTGAGTCTATGATCTTGTACAAAGGCTCCTTGCCTTTCCTAGTGGGAAATTTTCCAGTAACATGATATTGCTTAGCTACCCATTTATTTTGCAAGGCTTCATTGACACGTTTTTCTCCTATCTCAGCAACTAACGGCTCCTCATGCTCCGCTATCATCGGCTCTTCATAGGGCAAGGTGATGTCAGGGGTGATGTCAATATTATACTCTTGGTGAAAAACATGAATTAGTTCCCTCCAGGTTTTAAGGGGACTAATCTTCCTGACAATGTACCATCGCAAGGCAAGGCCAATCAAGCTCGATTGGTACGATTGAATCATCCTTCGGACCAGGTAGGCCTGCAAGTAGGTCTCTGGGCGGGAGGTATCGGCATACCTTTCGCATTCAGGTGCTTTGAGTTTTTCAGGGATCTCAATGCCGGCATAATTGGAAAGGTCCATGGGATTCTACCCCTTCAACTGGTTTAACTTTTTCATGATCCTTTCAAACTGTCTATGGTACTAGCTATTTTCTGGCAAATTTGCGGGCGTCATGACGGTGTTTGAGGCAACTATAGAGTTGGGCTAAGCTTGAGTAGATTTCATTTATCTCGAGAGTTGTTGAAGGACAATGGACATCTGTCCTACGCCGTCTTCAATGTTAATGAGGTGATTTTGTACATCATTTTGATCGGGCCCTGTTGCATGAGGCCATTCGCGGGCGATTGGTGGCCGACGATTCATAATTACCTATTGTTGCGAAAATAATGAATGAGCACGAAAGTAAACAAAGATTGACCCATGGCAATGGTCTAACTACTTTTTTATTTATCAAAAGAGGATTTTATAGACCGCAGACTTTTGACATCTAAAACTTGAAATTGAAATGACATAATGAAATACTAGATATTAAACAAAAGTCCCTAAACAATGGGACAAAACTTTCACAATATTAACACTAAGGGGCACATGATTGCCAATTTATATGCGATGGGGAGCCTTGCTCTTGCGCAAATGCTTGCTTTCTTGGACCGGCTCTGAGGTGTGTATCCAGTCCATTCCCAAATCCCTCTCCATAAGCTCTGCTTGCTCGTGCTGGCTGCTCTCACTGATTGAGTGAGGGACCGATGGCTTCCATTTTGTCGGGATACGATGGTTGTGGATGTAGGACGTGGAGGCGTGGTGGGCTTTTTCTTCTCCCTCAAGCCCTTCAGGTACCACGATCCTTTTGCGATGGCACTTGTTCCATGCTTCCTCGATAATGTTAATCTCGAACGTGTATTCAAAACTTTGATGGGTGAAAAGGAGTGGAGGGACCCTCTTTTTGAAAGATGGCGAGATCTCCTAAAGGGCTCCATATTGTCATGCCACCCTATGTGGGAAATAGGAAATGGCACCGGTGAGGCCGAGTAATGGAATTGGATAGCGGCGCTTGAAAGCAAAGCGAGCTCTCTTTTCATAGAACCAACCAGCACACCATTGGAATGCCTCAGGAGCCGGGTCTCTTAGGAAGTTTATCCAATTTAAACAGCTTTGATTGGGAATGTATGGTCCTAAAACCATAAATTTTTGTAATGGATTTTCGAAATCATTCATTCCAGACGATCGCATGAAGCCTCGGAATTCACTTAGGTGAGAAAAGAACCAGACTTGTAAAATTTCCGGAGAGACCCGCATGATTTTTTCCGTGTTTTCTTTAAAACGATTAAAGGACAAAAATGTTTCAGTTAAAATCATGTTGACATAATTTTGCCCCCTCAAGATTTGATCAACTATCCATGCCATCTTAGGACTTATGACATTTCTTTGATGGGGGAAAATGATGAACCCAAAAAAGGCCAGGAGGAAAATCTCGCTTTTTTGGGTCATAGGCTGATTTTGAAAACAGGCATTCATGAATTCTAGTGGGCAGGTATTATGGTTGTCTTCAAGAATTTGTCTCATGACATGGATTTCAGTTCCTAAAAGTCGCGCTAACCCGTGCCACGGGAGGGCGCCCATCGATGGCCTAACAAGCTTTTTCTCGAGAGGCATTCCAGTGATGATGCTGTATTCTTCCAGAGTTGGGGTTAGCTCAAACCCACCAAACATAAAAGTAGTCGTCTTCGGGCACCATAAATGTGCCATGGCCTGTATGACTTCGGGACGAACAGTGATTTGAATCAACGATAGGAGATGACCGATTTTGGCTTTCACGCGCTCTTGGGCAAATTGATCCAATTGACCCCACCATCTGAAGAGTTCCGCTTTGGGAGCAGGAATGAATTGGATATCGTCTTTCCCCATCGCATATAAACTGGGACTTGAAAAGCTTATCCTAAATTGCCATGGGCCAAATAAAAAGACTGAGTAAAAGTAAAGAAATCACTTTGCTTTTAAATAAAATGGCAAGCACAAAGACATACAAATGGGATGTGCGGCTCGATTTCTAACTCATAAGGCTTGATGAAATTAAAAGGGTATCCGCCCGTCGCAGTCTCGCGTTAGCAACATACCCCCTTAACCTCGGCTAAGAAATTCGGGGAAAAGAAATGCAACCTCTACATCGCAGTCTCGCGTTCGAGGTCGTATCTTTCTTAACACCATCCTAGAAATCCTAGGGCGGCCTAGGTCCGGCGGTCGGGTTGTGTGTGACATGTGTAATGCTAAAATAGTAAAGTATGGACAATAGTTCATAATCACAAGATAATTTTTTTTAAAAAATTAAAAAAATTTCTAAGCTACTAACCCGCAAAAAAAAAAAAAAAAAAAAAAAAAATCAAGTTAGTAAAGCATTTAAACAAAGATAAAATGGCCTAAGTCCTCAAAAATGTCCCCAATGGAGTCGCCAAGCTTGTCGCGACCTCTTTTTTTTTTTTTGCGCCCAATCGGGTACGGCGCCTAAGGAGGCTAATGGCTCGGCTGAAATTAATTATGCCCGAACTCTCCCAAGTCCACCAATTCACGACTTTAATAGTCTAAGTTTTTAACCTATAAGTTAATTTCTAAAATGGAGTCGCCACTAATCAATTTGTGGTGGGTTGATTAGAAACCCAAGCGAAGTATCGGGAGAAATACTCACTCCTCCACAACCAGAGAAATTAGGATCGGGAACTTGATTACACTAGTTAATCACTAATGCCCTTTCGGTACCTAATCTTGTTTAAACCCTAGGCTTTTTTGGATTTTTGAGGGATTTTCCATGCATTTTGGGAGGAAAAACATTTTTTGAGTCTTTTTCTAATTTTTTGACACAAAAGGGATTTTTTTTTGATTTTTTTGGTATTTTTTTTTTTGGAAAAATACAAGTCTTTTTTTTTGTCTTTTTGGCTTTTTCTGAATTTTTTGGCTTTTTCATGAATTTTTGGCTTTTTTTGGATTTTTGGCATTTTTTGGAAAATATGGAAATTTTTTGATTTTTTTTATTTTTCGAAAATAAAATATTTTTTAAATATTTTTTGATATTTTTGGAAAATAAAATTTTTTTACTGTTTTTAAATATTTTTCGAAAATAAAACATTTTTTTGATTTTTTTAAATAAATTATTTATTTATTTAAAATTTATTTATTTAAAATATTATTTTATATTAAAATAATATAAAAACTGACCCGGGTCGGATCTACGGGTTAGGTTCGACCCCAATTCCTCTCCCGAAGTCTCTCAGTGGGAAGATCTCGGAGCTCGCCCTCTCGTCTCTCTCTCGCTTGCTCTTCAACCTCCTCCGAAGTCTCTCAGGAGGAGGTTTCCAAGCGTGCGATCTTCTGGTGTGCCTCCTCGACGACGGAAACGGGGGCCTATTTATAAGCGAGGGGGCAGCCGGTCGACGAAGCTTCGACCGTCGGTCCCCGTGCGCCAAGCGGCCTCCGCCGGCCGAACCGATGTCCCATCCGACGCCTGCTGCCCCTCCCACGTGGGTCCTCGTCCGCCTGCCTCTCCGGCGTCGCGTCCTCTGCGCGTGTGCTGCAGAGGCACGAGGAAAGAGATGACCGGTGGGGCCGAGCTGAAAGGGGAAATGGGCCGTAAGGGCCCATTCGAGGGCTGCTTCTTTTTTTTTTATTTTTTCCTGTTTTTTTTTTTCTGTTTTTTGTTATTTGACAAAATAAATAAAATAAAAAATTAATAAAATAAACTTAATTAAAATTGAGGTGTCAACAGCTGGTTTGACATACCCCATCATGTCCTCAAAATAAAACTTGTAATTTTATTGATATTCATCAATTGAATTACATTTATTAAATCGAAAATGCAATGTTCAATCCTTAAAAGGAAAGCAAAAATTGAAACATTTCCTAGAAGGCAATAAAAATTCCCACACGGGGGAATGTGCAAGAACAACAGATGAGTTACTCTTGTGGGCAGGTGCCCACTTCTTCAAATTGTCCTTTGTCAATGGCTCCTATAAGAAGGTCATCGAATAGACTCGTGATTCCTTCTAATGCATCATCAGGGTTCTTTGTCTTTGGAAGTGTCGGATCATCCATGACACCCCATCCATCTAGGACAATGTCACGAGGGTCAACGTAAAAGCTGGGGGGAGTCGAGTACTTCACATAATAGTCGAATTTGCCACTCGGCTACCCTAAGGTGTCCATCACTTTCCACTCCATCCTGCATCATTCTCAGAGGGTCAAGGAACGTCTCGCGACTATTGGGAGGTAACAAGTTTTGCCTCCCTCGCCCTTGCTCATCAGGTGGCAAGTTTTGCATTTCTTGTCTCTATGGTGTCCTAATCTAGCATAAGGGGACCTCCGAGGAGCTTTAATGAGGTTTCGAATGCCTTGACCCCTTCTTCCAAGACCGCATGGCATCACCTAAAACCTCAAAAGCGAAGATGAATTGTACGACAGTTTTCCCCATCGCATATAAAACAAGACTGACGACGAAACCTTGTCATGGACCAACAAAAATAGCAATGAAATAAGTAAATTGCAAAGTGAGAGTTCAGACAACTTACCTTCACCAAGAAGAGATGACAATCACATAAACATACATATTAAAAATGAGGCTCGATTTCTATTTAGACGGCTTAACAAAATGGAGCTAAAAGGATAATCTGACCGTCACAGTCATGCGTTTAACGTGTCAAGTTCTCTTAACTCTGACTCAGTCGAATGGAATGCCCTATAGTCACGCAATCTCACGGACATGGACAAACACAATCGACACCATGAAAAACTTTCAGGGAAGAGAAGGTCAACCACTACATAGCAGTCTCGCTTTTGAGGAAGTGTCATTCTCAACACCATCCTAAGAATCCTATCATAGCCCAGGTCCAGCAACAGGTTGTGTGTGCAATAGTGTAATGTTAAAAGCAATAAAACATGCACAACAGTTTAAATGCAAACAACACTTCTAATCATGGAAAAATAAATCATTAATCTCAACACCTCCCTACAAGACAATGATTAGCATAGACTACTCCCCTTTATACCTCCTATCCGCAAGAATATTTAACACTTGATATTAGAGGCGTACTTGGTATCATCGTTACCAAATAAAAACATTTTTTGAAAGAAAAAGAAAAATTGATATAAATCCACTAAGAGTTTTAACTCAAGTCCTCAATGGAGTCGTCAAGCTGTCGCGATCTAAATTTCAAGTGCACCACCTAGGGTTTAGGCTAATGGACTGCTAAGTTTTAAACTTAGCTCTCCCAAGCCCATACCAATTTGCGACTTAGGTTCAAGTTTTTAACATGCAAATGGATTTTATCTAGGAGTTGACATTAATCAGTTTATAGTAGGTCAATTAGACACTTAAGTAAAATAATAAGATAATTATTTTACTTCTACGAACCAAAGACTTTGGATATAGAGACTTAGTTACACTAGAATTCTCTATGCCCTTTCAGTAGCATTTCTTTTTATTTTTCAAAAATGTCTTCGCATGCAATTTGGATTAAATTTAACCTAAATTACTATCATGTAATATGGTGATCACACGAGTGTTCAATCATTATTAAACATTCAATGAATCAAACAAATTACATCTAAAGAATTAAATGCACAAAGCAAACAATTTTTTTGGGTTTTCTTTTATCTCGAAATTAAAACATGCACTTTAACTACATGACATAATTTTACTAACAAGCTATTTCTAATTAGATGAACCTAACATGCAAACTATTTGACATGCACCTAATATTTTTGTATTTTTTATTAAAATTCGTAATAAAAAGAAAACCTAATTAAACGATCTAAAATGAATAATTTTTTAATTTATTTTAGGGATTAATTTGACTTAAACCCTATCCTATCTTAGAAAACTATTAAAAAAATAGATTATTAAAATGTTTAAACATTATCTTAGACCCTATCTATAAAAGAAAAAAAGTTATTTAAATCCAACCCTAATACATTCCAAAAATTATCTAAACGTGCAATCTAAAAATGCAATCCTAATTTACGAAACCAACATGTTCCGATGCAAGATTTGATTTTCAAATTTTTTTTTTTTTTTTTTTTTTTAGTGTTTTTCGAGACAAGCAATTATCAGATAAACATATAACTAAACTAATCAAGATATTCATCAAATGAAGGATTAAAATAATTGAAAAAAATAATCCGTTGTCTTACGGATTAAATTAATAATTATTTTAACCAGAAACATCACAACATATAAGAAAATTCAAAATAATTAAAAAATTTGATCCGAAATCTTACGGATCAAATTTATAATTATAATGATTTAATAGGTTGAAATACTATCAAAATGCCCAAAAAATAAAATGACCCGCCATCTTACGAATCAAATTAATAATTAAAATAATTTTGAGCAAAACCTTGCGGATAATGCCTAGAATATTCATAAAATGAAAATCACCTTCCAATGTTTCAATTTGTAAAATAATAACGAAACTTAAAAAAAAAAAAAAAACTGCCTTGACTTTCTTTTTTTCTTTTTTAAAAAAAAGACCGTCTCGTGGCGACTGACAATTTGGCCGGGGTCAAGCTGTGGCTGCTGGGTCAAGGGGTGACCAACATTAAAGCTCTGACGAGAGGACCAGCGGAGGTGAGCAGGCCGCGGCGTGCGTCTCGGACACGAAGGGCAGAGCAGCCGCGGGTTGCTGAGCGTCAGAGGGCAAGTAGTGACCGGCGGCGACAGGCTGAGGTGCGACTTGCTGATGGCGTCGGGCACTGGGAGGCACGGGTTGCTGGCGTTGGCAGCAGTGGTGGCGCGGTGACGGTAAGAGCTGTGACGGGCGCACAGAGGCGCGACCGCGATTGTAGGTGTCGGGGATGATGGTGTGGAGGCGTGGCGACCAGTGGCGACAAACGGGTGAGCTGCTACGGCGTCGTCGCTCGTCGGTCGCAGGCGGAGGCAAGGTTGAGGCGTTGCTGGTGTCGCGAGGAATTGAGCGGCGGTGGAGAGCAGTGGCATCGGGCAACGACGGCTTCACAGGGACAAAGGCGACGGCGACGGAGCTTCGGGCGGTCAGAGGTATCAGGTCGTCCCGGCCACAGCAGGGATGGCGGTTGCTATTACATTGGCAACAGAGGAGGGAGGCACCAGTGGTAGCGATCGAGTGAGCAGAGGCATCGCAGCGAGCATCGCGGGCAAGACCGGTAGAGCGACGTCGAGTGGAGGTGCGATGGCGGCTGGTGAAGGTGGTGCCGGCGCGGTGGCCAGTGTGGGCACGGGGCCTGCGCAGACAGGGGGCCGGCGTGGACAGGGTCGGCTTCGCGAAGAAGACGACCCTGTTAGCTACGCCTTTTTCTTTTTCTCTCTTTTTCTCTCTCTCCTATCTACTCGCATGTCCTCTCTCTGCCCCCTCTCTACAAACTTTTCTGACCTCCTATTGCTGACTTTGACTTTTCCCTTTTTTCCTCAACAACTTTTTTTCTCTTTTGTTTTTGTGGTATTTATTAGAAGAATGAAGAGAAGCCCCTCGCACAAATTTTTCTCTCAAATTTTTTCTCCATCCCCTCTGTCGTACGCACACAGCACCCTTTTATAGGAGAGGGAAATAGATTTTGGTGGAATATTTTATTTCTAATTTTGCTTGTGCATAATCCCCTAAATATATCGTTGAAATATATGCACATCGCGCAATATTCTCTTTTGAATTTTTTTCAAATATTCTATCGGAAAATTTCCTTTCTACCCGAAAATATATCACTCGGTGTATATTATAATCTCACCTAAATATGTGAAAGATCTCGTGTCGTATTAACGCTCACTTTGTCGCCTAATACAAAAATGAAATAAAATAAAATAGATGCTCCTAAAACTATATGTGGCAATATTAATTCTATATTTTTGGGGGTAAAAATTAACCCCTTCTTTTTTAAAATGTAAAAGTTTAGGTGTCAACAATTCCAATCATTAGCTTGAAACTCCTCTACTAAGCTCCAAGGGGAGTTGATGTTTGTCGCCCCTGCCTACCTTTTACTGATCCAAAACTAATCTTTTCAAGGAGCATCGAGCACATGCCTTGGTACACCGTCCTTGGGGCCTGATTTGTGGTATGCATATACTCAATTAGGTATAGGCAAAAAGGCCTACATAATTGCAACATGATCACTTAAATTAACCCCCCATATCTGACCCAAAAAAAAAAAAAAAAATATATATATATATATATATATATATATATATATATATATATATATATATATATATATAGCACCCTGTATTCCAAACAAAAATAAAAAAAGCTCTAGGTATTTGTTGAACAATCCATTTGGACTTAATAACTTTCTATCATCCAGACACTTGAATGTGTAAATAACTTTTTCTTTTTGTGCAGTTAGTACTCCGTTATGAAGAAAATTCTGACTATTAACGCACTTAGCAATGGATAAAAGTTGTCCTGGTGAAGTTACGAGAGAAAAAGGTAATTAACAATACATCTTTTGTTAGTACAGTAAAAAACACTTAGAATATTTTGTTAGTACGGTAAAAAACACTTAGAATATGTTTAGTAACCATTATATTTGCAAAAATAATTTCTGCTTTGCAAAAATAATTTCTGCTTGGAAATAATTTTTCTAATTTTGTTCCCTAAATGAGTTTCTAAGTATTTGAAAATGTTTGGTAATTACACAAAATTTATATTCCTAAAATAGCAATACATTTCATACAATCCTCACATTCTTTTTGTAGCTTAGAACTTCTTATAATTTTTAATAATCTTATTACATTTTTCTCTTTTTTTTTTTCTTTTTTTCTTTCTCTAGCCATCGCTGGCCCCCAGCAAAGCTCGGTCCAACGAAACTCTGATGACCGACTAGAGGAGGAGGAAGAAGAAGAAAAGGAAAAGAAGAAAAGAAAATGCTTGATCCTAAGAAACAATTTTTTTTTCTTTCTATTCTAAATCTATTCTAGGAAACAAAAACGTTACCAAACGAATTCCTTTTTTATTTTTGTTTCTTTTTTTTTTTCCTGGTAACAAAAGAATAGAATTAAAAAATTTGGTACATTACCAAATAGACCTTTTAACAATTTTTTCGCAACATTTCAACTGTTTTAATGAAGTTGCTGTGCACTTAATCGTCCCCATTTTCAGCTTTTTTGCAGGCTATTTATTTTTAATTATAATGCTTTGCCACCTTTCAGAAATCGTGAGTGGTCTAATTGGATAGATGTGTGCTACGTCGTGGTTAACGGGACGCTTTGATATCACTGACCACAGAATGTTTCCCCGACATTCTTGGACACCAACTGCCAATATCCTCTTTGTGCACTCATCTCGTCCTGTCCTCTTTCGGCGACATAGTATGAAATGATTGATTTCGTTGATGCTGTCCTCAATTTCTCCCCCGTGATTTGTCTGGTTTTCCAACAGAACACAGCATAAAGGTGAACTAGAGTGAAAAAGAAACCATTCTTCACGACTCAACAAGGTTCCATTCTAATTTACTGGCATGTATCATACAACGCCACACCCAAGTAGACCGACAGTTACACATCCGAATACCGGAAGATGTATAATAAAATACTGAAATAACGGCGTCTCCATTATATACCACCCAGTCGACCCAAGCAAGGACGGTGCGGTTTTTCCACAGTCAAACAAAAGTAAAGAGAAGGCTGTCTCCAACAATTGCAACAGAATTCTTGAAACTTGACCACACGACTACGTGTGAAGCAAAGAAGCTCAAAGTGGAGAAGATAAGCAACCTTTAATAAAAGTTCTCCTGGAATCGACCGGCAAGGCTAAGTAACACTGGATGGAGACAAAGTGGCGGGCAATTCACATTCAACGCCACCATTGTCCTTGTTCCATTCATGCCAGCAGGTCGCTAGTCTTCATCTTGCAGGACATTGGGGAAGCGACTCGATATTGCAACTCCAAGGCGGATGATATGGAACGCTATGCAGCGGAAATAAGGCGTATTTACCACAAAAGGAATGTACATTGCCATGTACAAAGCACAGATATGGCATATGGCAATAGCTCCAATCAACAGGACAAGAGAGGCGAGCCAAGTGAGTTTGCTTATGAGCACGTAGCTACCGGCCATAAATGCTATGGACATTGTTCCAAGAGCTACCAACAGCCACTTTATTGCAATTATATTGGCAGTTAGAGCAACGTAAGAGTCATTCAGCTGTGCCCAAGACAACATGACAACCACACCTATGGCACTGTACATGGCAATGGTGTTGCAAATGACAAAGGCCTGGAACATACCCCTCTTCAGCATTGTAGCCGTTCCCGGGTTAGGCTGAGAACTCTCAACAAAAACTCCAGGAATGGCAAAACCAGCCGCAAAGGTCACGGTTGCCACTAGCGTGGCGATGATAGCATTTGGCTGTCCCCTCAATATACCTCCGGTATGGAGAGGAAGGACTGCAAATTCCGCCATAATTTCTTGATTTCTTGACTTATAGACAGCCAAATCTTTACTTGTAGGTGCCCCGGCAGATTTCAAAATCATTGAGGGTAATCTCTAGGAATGGGCCAAACAAGAATATACGGGGTTAATGTGATTGGAAGCTGTCGTACATACCGCATGAAGATAGAAGTGATTCGCTTGATTTTGTGATTGTTAATGTTTGATTTTGGAGTTCCTAGTGAGCAAGTGCATACCTTTTGAAGCGTAGGATCCGTTCTTTTGATTTGCTCTGTCGCAAAGTCAAGAGCCGTCAAGCATTCGTTGTTGAGAAGCTTACAATCAACTCTTTTGTCCAGCACGAGATCAAGCAGAACCACGGGGTGCCACGGCAATGTGGCCAAATGCAGAGGAGTGTTCCCGTCATTGTCTCTCTCGTTGATGAGATTCTCCAGGTTGGCATTCCCAAGTATGTACCTCAATGCCCGGAATCTTCCATGCTTGGCACAGACATGAAGGATGTTTTGTCCATGCCGATTGATCAACTCCATGGGATCTGGCCACTGCCGAAGCAGCTCCTCGATAGCTTCAACATGACCCTCTTTACAAGCAACGTGAATCGGAAAATGGCCGTCTTCATCATATATGACTGCGCTTGAGGCGAATTCTCTAAGTAGGAATTTGATGCCATCACAGTAATTGATGGACGCTGCCAAATGAAGGGGAGTGCCTCGTATTTCGTCTTCTAATTCAAACAATTGTGGATTTCTTGCAAATATTTCATGTAGCATGCCTGGATTAAGTGCAAAATAAAACCATGTGAATATTAAATCACTCATTCATTTGCAATAGAATATATTTTTAGAATAAGTTTCAATGATTTCACATTAAGAATAATCAATAGTGATTCCATAAAATTTCACAAGATTTTAGAGTATGAGATCCTAAATTCAAATCTATCTAGATCTCTCATTTGCCTCCCTATATAGTTATGCATTTTATTCTTAAGCCAAAGTATAGTCTCGCTTAAAGAAAAGTACTAAATCATTTAAAATATACTGAAAAAATACATCTTCAGCTAATAGTTTAAATAGTCAAAATAATTAGCAATAGTCCCATAAAATTTTACATGATATCAAAGCTACATGTTGCCTCAATTTGCATGTGAAGCTCCCCATTCATTAATGCCACATGTAGCTCTTAGACCGATTTGCATGTGGGCCCTGTATTCATATAATCTCCATTCACTTATAATTTAAAGTTATTATATTGAAAGTTTTAACATTGTATTAAAGGAGGTATGAGCTCTCCATGTATATTTTACACTTCAATCTAAGCTCAAATTCTAACTTATGTGTGAGGAAGACTGTTAAACTAATTAAATATCAAATCATGCATTTACTTAACCGTCTGTAAAATTGGTAATGATTTTAGAAAATTTCACATTAAATTTTCAAAAAACAAAAAGGTTAGTATTAGATGACCTATCTCTCTCCTCCTCTTCCTCTTCTTTCTCCTCCTCTCCCACTCTCGATCTCACTCAACAAGAGCCCACTACTCCCTTTGCTAGTGCCACCATCGCTACTCGGTTGCCACTGGTTGCTGTCATTGTGTATGTCCATCCACCATCTTCACCATCACTCCACCTTGGTCATATCTCTCTCTTTAGATAGTTAAATTAGTCAATCCGACTAATGTTAACGAAAAATTACTAATATGGACGCCAATCATTTTACATGACATGACCAATACTAATGTAAATAATTTTTAATAATATTTTCAATTACATATTTGTTTATTCTTTTATTTTATTTTTTCTCCTCCTCTTCTCCCTCTAGCCAATCCTCGGACAGAAGTGAAGGGCAATGAGATCGACCTCGCTGGCCTCGGGTGAAGCTTGCCCCCACCGACCATAGGCAAGGGCGAGCTTCGCTTGCTCCCGACAAGGCTCGACCTTGCCATCACCTGCCACTAGCAAGTCTCGCCAAGTGATGGCTCTGATGAGCCACGAGATCTAGCAGGTTTCCTACCTCGCTTCCTACAGCCCAACAAGCAGAGTTTTTTTTTTTTTTTTTGTCAAACAACAAGCAGAGATCAACCCCTGCTTCCTATTCACTCCAATCCTCGCACACTGACGAGCTGTGAAAAACACGTGAACAATGCAACAACACAACAAGAACCCCAAAATTGTCATCCGCATCCATTACCCAAACAAGTGAACACAAAAGGGTGAGTGAAACAAGCCATCATTTCACTGGATTCAACTTTGATTTGATGGCCACAGCTCATCATCGCTAGGCAAGCCTCGCCAAATTTGGCGAGTTTAAACCTTGCCCAATGTGAGGTCGAGCCTTGTCAAGAACGGGCAAACTTCGCCTATATCTGGCAAGTCAATGATTGGCTAGAGGAAAAATGAAAGAAAAAAAAAAAAAAAGAGGCAAAAGGAAAAAGATAAGAAAAATAAAATAAAAAAATTGAAAAAATATTAAAATATTATTAAAATTTGTTCACATCAATGCCCGCCACGCCACGTAGGACGAGTGATGTTCATGTTAGTAAATTTAAACCAAAATTGACTAAATAAACTAAATTAATAAAAATATAAAAAGTTTATGATTTAATTAGCAAAAAAATTTATAACTGAATTGGTATAATTGTAATAAGCTTAAAACTTTGTGGGTAATTTTTCCCATGACCAAATGTAGAGAGAGAGAGAGAGAGAGAGAGAGACCACAATGAATGCCGGTGGTGGATCGCACCCTATGGAGCGTGGGAGACGGCAACATACACTAACGGAACTTTGGACGCACAATCATGCGAAGGTGGAGAAGAGAGAGGAAGAGAGAGATAGGTGGTTGGGCAATAAGGAATATTCCTTTTCTCTTGTTAAATAAAAGGAAAAGACCACAAAAAAAACTCCCAACTTTAGTCAAAGTGACAAATTTACCCTAATTTTTTTTTTTTTATGATATGAAAAATCTCAAACTTTGTAAACTGTGATATATTTACCTCATTAAGGGCATTTTCGTCTTATTTTTTCTATTTTTCATTTTTATTTTATTTTATTATTTTTTTCTTCTTCTTCTCTCTTCCCTCTGCCGGCCATGGTGGAGCCAACAGAGGAAGAGAGAAGAAGAAGAAAAAATAATAAAATAATAAAATAATTTTAAAAAGTAAAAAAACCAAAATGCCCTATAGTTTAGGATAAATGTGTCACATGAATAAAAGTTTAGGGCCTTTTGTCACAAAAAAGGTTTGGGGTAAATGTGTCACGGTCGGCAAAGTTCGGGATTTTTCATTTCACAAAAAAAAAAATTTGAGGTAAATTTATCATTTTGGGCAAAGTTTGAAGTTTTTGTGGTTTTTTTTTCCCTTAAATAGAATTATATATGGATAATCTCATGTCATGGTTGGCATACTAGTATGAGAAGCTGGCGAATATTCAGCTCATGACTATATGTTATCCATTCATATCCTCCCAGCTATGAATAAACTATTTGACCTTAGGTTCATATACACAGGTCAAAATTTTGGACTTAACCAATTTGTGAGGCAAGGGAACAAAATATAACATTCAAAGAACAAGACAAGGGAAAAAAAGTAGGACAAGCAATTCACATTGTATCGCATTAGTTATGTCATATCAAAACAATATTATATCAATAATATGATTAATCCGAACATGACAAGTATAATAAACGTGTTGAACTACCTCGGTATGAACACGACAAACCTAATAAAGCAATTTATATGATACGATTAACATAATTATCGAACTATGTCATTATGTCATGTATCTACATTACAAATATATGTTAACCTTTGGTGTACATGATTAACACACTAAACATGTTTATACATGATAACCCGATTTAACATATTTAAAATGCTTGTAAACAAATAACCGTTATTCCACTTCACATTACATCTAGAGTTTATTAATGAGTTACCGTTTGTTATGTTGTATAACTTTTGCATCCCCAATCTGTATTCATTACGCCCTTTATTCTTTTTAAATGGGTCTTACTTTTATGATCTTTTAATAATAAATATGTTATTGGACATGAGTATAAAGTGTTAAAACTTAGTCTTGTTTAAAAAGCCAACACACTAACACTTTAATTTATATGTGTGGACTCGTGTCTGAATGGGTTAACCAAGCGACACGAATTTTATTGGGTCGTGAACGGGAAGACATAGACCCATTCATGCCAAATCATGACTTGTTTGATTGCGTGAGGTCTCGTAAACGAATGACGTTGAGAATTGTGAAGAGAGTAGAAATTACCAAGTTTGCCGTGTAAGATAGCCGCTTGAACGGGCGACGCGCCTTGAATCCTTGATGGATTCAGCGGCACTTCCAACAGAAGCTTGAGAACCTCCAAGTCCCCACTCTCGACGGGCAGATACATAGGACATTTACCTTCATTGTTCTCAATATACATGGGTTGCAGGTCCTTACCTATCAAGATCCGAGCCACGCCAAGGTGGCCGTTCACAACGGCCTCATGCAGCGGGGTGTTTCCCTTGTAATTCTTCACTTGAACGAGAGCCTGCAGCCTCCCGCCCCCGCCGACGTCCAACGCTCGGCCAATGAGGACTCTGGCTGCGGCGGCCCTTCCGGCCCTGGCGGCCAAGTGAAGCGGGGTGTCTCCCCTGCAGTTTTTTACGGCCTCGAGCAGGTGGCCGGGAAAGAGGCCGATGATGGCTCTCAGGATCTCGTCTCTCTCAAGGCCCGCGGCGACATGGAGCAACGAATTTCGGGAGGGGCTCCGAATGTCCCACCAGCACAGTCTTTGATTGGGCGTGGAACAGCAACTTTCTACGACTCGGATGAATTCGTCCGCATCGCCTTGTTTTGCAGCAGTGAATAGAGCCCGGGTCGTCGTCTCATCGCATGAGACGAAGTCTTGCGTACTTATCTCTGCCATGACTTATTGTTCTGAGGAATGCTCTAACTTGGACTCGTATGCAATGACGAGCGCGGAGAGAGAAGCGAGCGGGCGCCAGGAGGAGGGGCGGCCTTAATGTGCTTGGTCGGCGATGGCGAGGGCGGTCGTCCTCGCTGACCTGCGCCAAGACCTGCTCGAAGTTGGTGCGGAGGGCGTTGGTGGTGGCGTCGTTGGCCTAGGCGAGGTCCCTCCAAATCTGGTTCTCCACACACAGCGACTTCACCCGCTCCTCCAGCGCCCAGTTGAGCTTCCCGATCTTCTGGATCTCCTCCTCCTTGGCCGGAGCAGGGGCGGCCGTAATGTGCTTCGTCGGAGACCCGGGGGGAGTGGGGTGGAACGGCCGCTTGACGAACGACGAAGCAACAATGAGCGCGGAAAGAACTTTGGGATTCAAAATTTGGAAGCCTTCATCGAGAAGAAAGAAATCGTTCAAGTTCTCTGGAGAGGAAAGGGAAAGGGTTTGCTTCTCTTTCCTTCCTCTGCGAAGGAAACAATAAATGCATTAAAGAGGAGACAGAGAGGAGGCAGGGGAGCGAGAGGAGAGAAAATATTAAGTGGAGCTCCGAGACAAAATTCTAGTCCATTCAGAAGACGAAACGTGTAACGTTAGGCCCACCGTCAGAAACCCCACAACTTGTCTCTCTCTTCAATTAATGTTTTTACTTATCTTTTTCTTTTTTCGTTTTTTCGTCTTCTTCTTCCACCTTTCACTCCACTTCTTCCTCCTTTCACTCCGCCGGAGGCCACCAACTAAATGTCTCAGTCCATCACCTCACCGCCTCGAATCACCAAGCGTAGGTCGTCGTAGGCAATGGACGAGGCGAAGGCGGAGGCGACGGCATGATTCGTCGACGCGGCGAAGGGCCTCGAGCTCCTGGCTGACCCGGCGCCGATGCAGAGGCCGCGGGAGGAGTTGGACAGGAGGTGGCGCCGCTAGAGGTTGGAGAAGAAGCGGGCGAACATGGCGGCGAAGATGGAGGCGACTTGCCGGAGGGAGAGCGTCGGAGGGCTTGAAACGAAGAAGAGAGAAGAGGGAGAGTTGTCCAATTGAAGAGAGAGAAGATGAATTATTAATTAAAGTTGCAGGGTTGCAGATGGTGAGCCGAAACGTGATACATGTTGCCTAATGAATGGGAGAGTTGTACAATTGAAGAGAGAAAGATGAATTATTAATTAAAGTTGCAGGGTTGCAGAGGGTGAGCCGAAACGTGATACTTGCTGCTTAATGAATGGACTAAAATTTCGCCACGTTGGTGTCAAGAGTTCCACCCAATATTTTCTCGCGAGAGAAAGAAACCTAGGAGAAAATATTAGGTGCGCCGGGCGCTCCACGTCACCGTGCGCCCCACCCAATCAGGATACGACACGTGTCGACACGTGGAGCCGGGTCCCACTTTTATTTTTAGTCAAATTTTTGCCGCGTCCTTCTCCCGCCCTTCGCATTTGAAGTGCCCTTTCTCTTCTGTCTTCTCCCGCACGAAGTCTCTCTCTCAAAAATCTTTCTCCGCCTCCTTCGACACCGACGATCAGCACCGGCCGAGCGCCCTCCTCGTCCGGCGGTACTCGATCTCCGCCGCCGCCACCGCCCCCTCCTCTCCGCCCTCGCAGCTCCCGCTTGCCTCCAAGATCCAGAGCGGCTTCGAGCCGCAGAAGTCGTCGTCGACCTCCGCCTCCTTCGACGGCGACGACCAGCACCGGCCGGGGCCCCCTCGTCCGGCGGTACTCGATCTCCGCCGTCGCCACCGCCTCCTCGCCACTCTCGCAGCTCCCGCTGGCCTCCAAGGTCCAGAGCGGCTTCAAGCCGCGGAAGTCGTCGTCGACCTCCGCCTCCTTCGACGCCGACGACTAGCACCGGCCGAGCGCCCCCTCGTGCGGCGGTACTCGATCTCCGCCGCCGCCGCCTCCTCGCCGCCCTCGCAGCTCCCGCTGGCCTCCAAGGTCCAGCGGCTCGCGGACAATGTCCAGGTTTTTCCAAAACGCTCCGATCGTCTCGCGCTCTGTTTTGGCTCCCGATTGAGTTGGGGGATTTGCCAGTTTCGAATTTTTGCTTCTTGCTTCTTGCTTCGATCGATTCCTTCTCTGTTGCCGAGCTCTGAGAAGAGCGATTTCCAGATGCAGCTTGGGAGGCAGGATTACTTGGAGCTGAGACAAGAGGCGAGCGAACTGCAGGAGTATTCCAACGCGAAGCTCGATCGAGTCACGCACTACCTCGGCGTTCTCGCCAACAAGACGCGGAAACTAGGTGAGGTGAAGCTCCGTCTGTTGTGCGGGTGGTGCGGCGTCTGTTGTGCGTTTTACTATCTTTACCTGGGACTATTTTCTTTGGTTTTTGGTAGTTTGTGATGGACTCATGATCATCATCAACATAATTTCCGTGTTTGCCTCTTTCATTAGTCTGATGGGAAGGATTAATAATTGCTGTTATAATAGTTGTTTTTCTAAAGTTAAGTTTTGCTTACTAGGAGGTCTTCCCATATTACAGAAATGTCCCTAATTGCCTTCTTGTGCAATATGCAGAGTAATTATGATAGAAAAGCATCACCTTTTCTGGCGAAAGAATTACTTAGAATTTATACAAAGGAGAAAAGTTGGAGGGAGCGACTCTTGAAAAATGGCATTGTAAAATCATCTCCAATGCCACCACGGACACGTCCTGAATGCATGGGGACTGAGGAGGTACTCGACCTTTCATGTTTAACTCTTGCTTTCTGATGACTTTGTCAATACGAAGCTAGTTGATGAATTGGTTTTTTTGTAGGATCCTAAGTGCATTATATGTTAGCAATATCAGTTGTATGTGATTGTAGGCCATCTGCTTTTGTTTGTCTTGAGGTATGTGGAAACTGTGTTCTGGTTTATTATCCTGTCAAATTAGTTGATTTGTAATGCAAATACAAGCCTAGTACCTGTGCCATGCAATGTCAAAAACATTTGCCCTTGAAGGGGGATCTTGAACTCATGGAACTTGGATTATTCCACCTAGCCGGGCACAATGAGTGAAAGCATTCATGACAAGGGCCTCTGTCTTAATGAAATACATCCTTAAAGTCATAATGTTAAAAAGCGTATGATACGATTGAATTTGCAAGGAAAAATCTGATTACTAGTTCTAATTTTGATTTGTCACATTATTGCTGGTGACATATACTTTCCTGTCTTTGATCCAACATGGCACCGTAAATAACATCTTCTTTGGTTGGATTCATATTCAAAAAAATGGATCACCCAATCATATGAATGTTTCTTCTTCATCATCATTTTTGGGCTTCAAGCCAGAATTGGTAATTCTCGATCTCATCATCAGACCCCTTTTGTGCAGCACTGGCAACACATCTGTGAATGCAAACCCAGCAAACATTGCCTCCTTGACCGTCATATATTAGCAGAGTTAAGTGACTTGCTTCTCACTGTCGATAAATGCAATGGTGAGGAGACTCAAAGGAGTAAGGTGCTCCAGCAAAGATCTTTCTCCAGTGAAACAAGTTCTTCAGCGAAAAAGGTATTGTTAGATACAAGACTTGCTTAGTCAATTAACAAAGAGACTGGATGAGGTATTGAATAAAGCATGTAGAAAACAAATTGCAGCAATTAAAACAACTTCAGCCTTGGTGTTCATTCTATAAATTTATGACTGGATGAGATGTCAATCTTAAGCAAGGTGGATCGTCTCATTTTTATACTTACTAGGTATTATATGATCTTTGTTTTATGGAAGAGTCTAGCTGAAGTTGGTTTTATTGCTTTGGTCTTAGTTGCCAATGTTTTTTACTGGTTGACTGGCAAACTATGTACATTCTAGGAAATTCTTTTCTACCAAGGTCACTGCATAATTGTTTGGTGTTGGAATAAATGTCAATGAAGAACAAAGTGAAATTTAGTGGTGTTTAGTGAGGTTTGGAATCTGTGCTAATCTCCTCTTCTTCTTTAATATTGTGCTGGAGTTGATTGTCCTTGTCGAGATTGTTATTTTAGTTTGCCTTTTGTCTAGATTAAAAAGCCATTTCTCTTAATCTGGTTTCTGCATGGTTCTCCGATTAACAACTGTTAAATTTTTTTCTCTTTTTTCCACCCAAGTGGTTGAAGTTGAATTGGGTTTTGTCAATGTTTGTGAGTGTGCACTCTGCAGTGTGATGCCCATGACTGAGTGACATGGCTCTACACGGTACACTTGATTTATCAGGTCCAGTGGATGATCACATGGACTTCTATCGTTATATTGGTGACGGTGATTAACTGAGGACATTTTGTTTTTCATCTAGTGCATATCTGGCTTTTCTGGCTGACACTTTCAATTTGGCATACATTGATTGAAAATGTGGTCTCGTTGAATTTTCAAATTGACTTGGGACTATTCCTTTTTGTTTTCATGGGATTATTCCTATATCTCCATTTATCTGATAAAGAAAATTACCACAATCACGCCAATAAGGATTAAATGAGATTTTCTGTTTCAGTGCATGCTGTGTTCTGTATCCGGCACGCCTTCTTTGCTGCAGAAAGTTATCATAAGTTGGTTGGATTTTCTAATTCCTGACTCACCCTTTTAAGAAAAATTTATTTCTTTAGGAGTGGCTTAATCGTGTTCGAATCTGCCTCTCGGAGAAACGTGCTGAAATCGACTCCCTATATAAGCTGAAATCAGAGGTTATTTCACTCTTCTTAGTTCATAAATCGTAAGTACATTTCTGGTTTGAACTGTAGGCCCCTTTGACTCTTGCTTTGACCATGTTCTTTTGGATAGATTAGGGAACTTCACAATTTGCTCCCGGAGACTGAAATGCTACTGGAGCTACTAGGAAAACTGAAACGTACCGAGATCGATGTGCTGAAATTCTGAAAGGTCCCATATGTCTAGAGGTTAGCTCAGCAGTTCTCTAATGTTTAATTGTCTTCAGTTTTCCTGTGCTGAATGCATGGGACTATCTATTTATCTGGATCTCTTAATTTTGGAAAATCCTGACCCCAACAGAGTATGGAGATGATTCTTCAAGAAATGGACAGTTTTATGTCTTTAAACATTTGACATGTTCAATGTCAAAGAAAACTCAAATGTTCAAGTGCTAGAATCAGAAGCATGAGCAAAAGCTAATCAGAAGTAATTGTAAGTACAGTATATTTCATGAATATACAATTTCTGGTCTCCACGAAATTGGGCCTGAATGATAAATGTTTTTTTTTTACTATTTTAGAAAGAATTATAGCTTGCTGGTGAATGGATGTTTCAAAAATAGAAAGATATTGCGGTCATTTATGACATTTTATTCATCTAATTTAGTATTTACTCCATTCTGCATAATTTTGTTATTTCTGTTGATAATGGTGAACTTCTTAAAATATATCATAGTTAATTGCCAATATTATGGTAGTGCAGGTTTTGGCCGCTGTCATCAAGGCAAGTGCTTCCAGAGAGCATGAGATTCTTGCGGAAATTAGAGATGCTGTTTTTACGTTTATTTGTAAAATGGAATCGAAGAGAGTTATGGATACCATGCTTGTCTCACGTGTCAAGATATTGTATATTCGGTATTTGCTCGCTAGATCACCAGAGCTGTAGTCTATCAAGGTAACAATTTTGGATATCTCCTCTAGGCTTCAAAATTTGCTTATGGGGCAAATGAACCGCACACTGAAGAACAAGATTGATGTTTTCGTAGGTTATTTGAGTTTTACCATTTTTAGTTTAGGGGTTGTTCATTTTGAGCGTTACTTTAGGGACCATTATCGAAGAAGTTTTGACAATTTGAATGAGAGAATTCAAAGGTGAGGATTTGGATATTGATGCTAACTTGACAAAGGTTCATCTTGTGAGATTTCTTGGCCATCTCCGAGAGCGACTTCTCTCTCTTACATCATATCATCCATGATCAGTGACCAGTATTTCAGTGAACCTCAAAACATCAAACCCTCGGAGCAAAATCATCTGCTCAAGCATAGCTCTTTTCCTTCCAAATGTGAGGGCAAGCAAGGTGTCTTTGCAGTGACTTGGAAACAATGAGACTTAAACTGGACTACAACAAAAAACACATGGATTCTCACACGCTTTTTTCATGGGATCCATTATGTCCACCACATCAATCTATCCAATTTTTCTCATTACTAATTTTCTCAATGACGTCCGAGGTGGTTGACCATTATCGGATGGTCTTGGGCCTTCTTATCACAAAAGATAGTTCAAGGGACGAGACTTTCCCTTGTACTTATAAACTAACCATCCGCCCCTTCCAAAACCAATGTGGGATAAACCCCAACATAAGCTAGTTATGATGAGCAGTAGCTATGATTCAAAACAAACCTTCTGACCACAAGTGTCAAACTCCTATGATGAGCGCTAAGGGAATCACTGATGTTGATCGCCCTTTCCAACCATCTTCTACTCATCAAATACTAATCTTTTCAAACGAGCATCGAGTACGTGCGTTGGTGCACCGTCGTCCTTGGGTCCTGATTTGAGGTATGCACATTCTCACCTAGTTAGGACCTGGGTGAAAAGGTGTAAATAATTGCAAGAACATGCAAGCTCACTTAATTAGTCCCCTGTTCTTATTGATCTGTCCAATTGGGCCTTAACAGCTGAAGATCAGTTCAATCTCAGTCTTCGTTACGGGCTAGACTATTATGGGCAAACGTAACCCAATGACCCTGAAAGACACTGGGTAAATCCAAACATGAGAGGTTGCCGCATAAGATTTTTCTCTGAAAATTGAGTGATCACCGGAGCTGATGCCTGCTATTGCAGCCATGGAGGCCGAATTAGGTGATTAACCTTCATCCGAGTGAATCGACAGAGGTCACAATCTCCATAGGGGCAGCTGCAAGCTCCACGCAGAGAGAGAGACAGGTGCAGCGAACGACTCCAGCAAGTGAGAGGTTAACGTTGCCGGCAGATGGAGGTGCGACGGCGAGGGTTTGTGATGGCAATGCCACATGGCCTGGTCAGTTGGGGAAGAACAAAATGACCGAAAAGGAAAAGGAAAAAGAAAAAGAAAAAAGAAAAGAAAAGAAAGGGAGAAAACATCAGGATTACTGAGTGTTCCATGTCTTAGATGTGAATCCTCCTCAAAAACCTAAAATTTCTGTCACTCAGACAGTCGAATATGTAAATAACTTTTTTTTTTCTTTTTTGTGCAGTTAGTTCTCTTTTGTAAAGAATATTGCGAATTTTTATGCGCTTAGCAACATATAAAAGTCTTGTCTAGGTGAAATTAAGAGAGAAAAGGAAAGTAACGATACATCTTTCATTGGTAACATTGAAAAACAATTAGCAATTTTTCCGTGACAAAAAAGTAAATAACTAATGCATCTTTCAAGGGTATCAGTCGGCGTGTTATACATATCTGCTTTGATGTACATATTCTTGATTGAATGAATCCGTCCTTCAGTTTCATTACTTTCTTCCTCTGAGAGCAACCGTAACATCAAGAGACTCAAAAAGCTTAATGAATAATCAGGTTTGTAATCACTGTATAAAACAAATCTGCAAATCTAAACACTTACCGCTAATCAGGCGATCTCGGCTGGATTATGTACATGGCTTTGTCCATTACATTCGCAATGAACAGAAGCAGTAAGACGTGCAGAGTTCAAGGTAATGGGATGCCCGAAGTTCCTAGTTAAGCAATGTCCAAGATAAGTAAGTGCAGAAGATATGCAGTACTAATTGACTTGCATTAAACAAGAACTTCCTTCTTTATGAAATCCCTATTAGAACTGCTGAGTGCATTCCAAGAGTAGCGGCCTGGCAAATTTATCGATATCTGCAGTAAGCCAAGTTTTTCAGTCACTAAGCTTAGCTTTTATACAGAAGTAAGCGCTACTGACCAACCACAAGAGGACATGATGTTGCTATTTCGTCGACTATAACTTTTCGCGGTACAGCTTCCAATGCAACAGACCATTCATAGAGAAGAGGGATGATTTCAGATCTTCTCCATCTTCAGTTGTACCCCATGTTCAGGCTTAAAAAACAGCTTATATGTCACGGAGTGTTTCTACTCTGGGGATAGAGACAGAATGAACTTAGACAGCACGAGAGATAGAGCTATCTGTAATTCTGTCATTGCAAAGTTCTGGCCGACACAAGTTCGTATTCCTGTCCCAAAAGGCACGAACAGATTTGGATTCTTGCACGCCGAAGAAATGCCATTCGCAAAACTTTCTGGATGGAATTCGTAGGCAGTGTCGCCCCAGTTGGCTGGATCCTGATGCAACAGCGAGGAGGAGAGCAGACGTTGACGCCTTTCGGAATCGCAAAGTCCCCAAACTTCGTTTCCTCGGACGTTTCTCTCCTCACGAATGGTCCAGGAGAATATAGGCACAATGTTTCGTAAATCACCATATCTAACTGCACATCGAGAGAAAACAGATGATAGGCGAGTGATCCCGTAATTGGATTATTTCGAAGCCCAAGGGCTACATGCGGCTACTATATTCACAGAGAGCTTACATGTCAACACATATACAAAAAATATACCAAGGACGTTCACTACATAAACGATCCTCGGTTTCAGTTTGATTAATATGACGTAAAATATTTCCTGAGAAGGCTCAGCTTGAATGTATGTGCCAGAACAAATAAATAAATCATTGATTGAGCCAGAGAAGAATGTGAACTACGAAAACTGGGGCTAGGGATCCGTTCCTGCCTGACTAACCATGTCTGCCATTGCCCAGTGCGCACATTCGTAGGTTCGTGAATGATATGCATACTAGGAAAAAAAGATTTAGAAGTACCAATTTCATTTTGTGCAGCTTATCCATATTCGGGGCTTGATTTCCAAGGATCTCTACCACCTCGGCATGCACGCGCTCCTGCCACTCAGGATGGTATGCTAAAAGAACTAAAGCAAAGGTAGCGGCGGTGGCAGTAGTTTCATGTCCTGCCAAGAACATAGCCTTGCAATTATCTACGATGACGCTTGATCCACGGCCGAAATTGTTGACTAAGACCTGTAAGAAGCTCTGCCCCTTGGCGTTGCAATCATCGTCCATCGGCTTGAGAATAGATTGGTCGACTTCTTTTCCTATCCTCCAAGTTTCACGAGTGATTTTCATAGGAGTGTACCTATTAACTTATGTTTCGAATTTGAACGTTTGCAAAACGCGATTCATTTGGATAATTTTTAACAATTTTTTTTTCACGGGGTTGATCATGAAATGAATTTACTAAAGAGGAAATAAAGTTGAAAAATGAATTCGGCCGTGGGCCCAAGTGGGCGCACACACACACGTTCAACGTGAAGCTGAAGCAAGGAGCGTAGGTGGGCCCAAGGTCAAAGATTTGACCTTTGGGCGCATGATTTTCTTTCTTTGGCGTGAAGTCCCTCTGCACCGAGAAAATATTTAGCAATCGTCATCGCTCTACGTGGTACACGCAAGCTTGAGTGGCTCCATTAACGAGTTGACACGTGTCGTTGGCCTTTGACTAGCTAAAAATAGAGAAATAAAAAGTTGGAGGGTTTCTTTTTCTCTCAAAACAATAATTAATACTTTTGCCGCTCAAAACCTCTCTCCCCATTTTAATTTTCAACCAAGTCTTCTCCTTCGTTGGGTTGAGAGGAAAGAAACGAAGATATCTTCTCTCTCTTTCTCCGGCATGCCCGACCGCTCCATCTCCCCGTCCGCCTCCCCCTGCCCCTTCCCTTCCCCTTCCCCTTCGCCAAAGCCTCCATCAGTCGCAAAGGCTATTCAGTTTGCCCTCTGGCACGTCGCTTCCCCTAAGACCCCCACTCAGTCGCAGCTGCTGGGTCTCGAGCCCGTTCGCCTCCCCCATCACCTCGGAGCCTCATTGGCAGCTACGATTCATCAGCCGACATTAGCTGACTCCTCTCCCCCCCACGCTCGCACGTGGTCTCTTGGGAACCCTGATGGTGTCCACTGTGGCAGAAAGAGAGAAAGCACTACCGAGCCTGCCGCTACTCTATCCCCCTCCCCCCCTCTCTTTGCACAGCGTCTCGCCATTTCCAACAGTCGGAACATCAACAGTGTCTTCTTCTTCAATGTCCATGTAAATCGACCTACACGTCCATGGCCTTCACTTCCTCAATCTCTCTCGCCTATCGTATTCATTGTCCAACGGCATCTGCAGTTGACGCTGTGGGCGAGTGGTTGGAGCCATGGACCGGAGCTCGGGTTCAACTTCAGTGTCGTCACTGCCGTTGCCTTTCCGGCGCCGGCTCTAGAAACCGTGATTGACTCGGTTGTGATTTTGGGTTGAAGCGGAAGCAGAAGAAGCTTGCGACTGCTGCATCCCGAGCCCCTCTGCCTTCGCATGCTGCTCGCTTCATTTGTCGCCTTCCTTGCTTTTCCAGCGTCCGCGATAGAAACCGTGTGACGCTCGGTTTTGATTTCGGGCTTAGGTGCATCGCCACCGAAGCGGAAGAAGTTTGCAATTGCTGGGTCCCAAGCCCTCTCGGCCTTCACACGTGGCTTGCTTCATTCGTCATCGTCATCGCCTTTTGGCGTTGGTTCTGCACATTTTCTGAATGCTTGGTTAACTAATTATTAGTTCTTGTCTTTGTAAAATTCTGGTGTTGTGTAGTTGTTGGCTTTCGAAAGAAGAGAGGCCCCCACTCGCATGAGAAATGAGCTTCATGTGAGCCAAAAGAGAGGAGCTGTGTAGGGATCTCCAAAGAAGGGGTTTTTGGTTTTTTGTTTCTTCATTGGGATATTGTGCTTTTAAATTTGGGGTTTGATTGCATACTCTGGTTTTGGCGACTTTAAACATACTGGATCATGTTGAGGTTTTGCCTACCCACTCAGCTATAGATAATGGAGTTTTGTTCCCTTCTGATAATCAAGTTGTGGATTTTGCATGGCTGAGCTTTCTCCATATGCTTTTTTGCTGCGGTACTTTTACTTAAATTGCACGCGTTATGTGGTGTCCGTGTTTTGATCGGTTGTTCTCATTCCATTCCACAAGAATTATGAATGTGAAGAAAGATGGGATGTCTGGGGGATGGCGAATGATGATTCGCCCTTGGTAATGACTGATGTCTGGCAAAACTCATATGAGTTTCAATATGAATTGAAGAAGTTGAAGTCTATTCAGTCATATGGCCTTTCAACTTTGAATGTACCCAGGTGATGATGATGATGGTAGCTGGCAAGTGCAGCTTGTTAGGTTACTGTTGGGCATATGGCATGCCCGCATGTGGAATCTAGGCATGCCGAGGGGTTGAATTTGTGGTCTTTAAAGTTGAGTTAGAATGCGGGTTGAGGTTGTTTTATAGTGCACAATTTGGCAAAAACTAGTCACAATTACATCTTTCCAGCTATTGGGACACCATATGAGTACCCCCTCTTTGGGAAATATTTGTAGTTGTTCAAACCTCGTAGTTGTTCAAACCTCGTGGCCGCAAGGTGGGTGGCAAGAATAGTTCCAATCTCAAATGGATGAACCAACTTCTGGTGTCCAAGAGCCTTTTAAAATGAGAAGTAACTATGTCGGACTTGTCCCCCTCAAGGAATGAAACAAACTTTTGCTTAGGAACATTTTCAGCGATTGTTTCCGTAATCTCGTTGAATAAATTCTCGGCTGTTGTTTTCTCAGGCATTGTTCCTGGGATTCAATGAAGCAAACCTTTTAAACATTTAGGTCATGCAAGAGAATGCATAAGTCTTTATCCTTATGAGATGTTCAGAAGCAAAATCAGGCGAATATGACGCATAACTTTGTCGACTCATTCCTGAAGTTGATTTTATATGCAGAGGCAACCCTGTTCACATTATAAACCAGTCCAACAGCCAGAAGAAATTCGACAATTGAAAGTCTTGACCAGCAGCTGCATCATATCAATTCTGAAGCACCGTGGTGCTACATCATTTTTAAATTTCTGGAATTCCACAGAACTGAACTTTAAACCTAAACATCGAATTCACCGATTGTATAATTTGAAAAAAATAATAATCGTGGCCATGAGCCGACACCAGAGCAGCTTAGATGGTCCTAGGACTCATAGCAGTTAATTAAATTCCAACGTCATGCATGGCACGTATCGGCATCAACGAGCTGCAGAAGCCGACCATCAGTAACAAGAATCAACGTGTTCTTGCCAAAATGCTCGCGGAAGATGCCATTGTCGTGCCCTAGTTCTGGACAGCAGACTCCAACACAAGCCGTTAACATACACCACACTCAGTCTTCGCCGATCAATTCTATATGCTAAAAAAACATGGACACCACATAACGCATGCAATTTAAGTAAAAGTACCGCAGCAAAAAAGCATATGGAGAAAGCTCAGCCATCCAAAATCAACAACTTGATTATCAGAAGGGAACAAAACTCCATTATCTGTAGCTGAGTGGGTAGGCAAAACCTCAACATGATCCAGTATGTTTAAAGTCGCCAAAACCAGAGTATGCAATCAAACCCCAAATTTAAAAGCACAATATCCCAATGAAGAAACAAAAAACCAAAAACCCGATCTTTGCAGACCCTACCCAGCTCCTCTTTTTTGGCTCACACGAAGCTCATTTCTCATGTGAGTGGGGGCCTCTCTTCTTTCGAAAGCCAACAACTACACAGCACCAGAATTTTACAAAGACAAGAACAAATAATTAGTTAACCAAGCATTCATAAAATAAGCAGAACCAATACCAGAAAGGCGATGACGGCGACGAACGAAGCAAGCCGCGTGTGAAGGCCAAGAGGGCTCGGGACCCAACAGTTGCAAAATTCTTCCGCTTCGATGGCAACGCACCCAAGCCCGAAATCAAAACCGAGCCTCACGCGGTTTCTATCACCAGGGCTGGAAAAGCAAGGAAGGCAACAAATGAAGCGAGTAGCATGCGAAGGCGGAGGGGCTTGGGACGGAGCAATCGCAAGCTTCTTCCGCTTCCGCTTCAACCCAAAATCACAACTGAGTCAGTCACAGTTTCTAGAGCCGGCGCCGAAAAGGCAACGACGGCAACGACAACAACGATGCCGAAGTTGAACCCGAGCTCCGGTCCATGGCTCCAACCACTTGCCCATAGCGTCAACTGCAGATGCCATCGGACAATGAATACAATAGGCGAGAGAGATTGAGGAAGTGAAGGCCATGGACGTGTAGGTCAATTTACATGTGCATCGAAGAAAAAGACACTGTTGATGTTCCGACTACTAGAAATGGTGAGATGCTGTGCAAAGAGAGGGGAGGAGGGGGATAGAGGAGCGGCAGGCTCGGTAGTGTTTTCTCTCTTTCTGCCATAATGGACGCCATCAGGGTTCCCAAGAGACCGCGAGCGAGCGTGGGGGGGAGAGGAGTGGCTGATGTCGGCTGATGAATCGTAGCCGTCGATGAGGCTTCGAAGGTGATGGTAGAGGTGAACGAACTTGAGACTTAGCAGCTGCAACCGAGTGGGGGTCTTAGGGGAAGCGACGTGCTGGAGGGCAGACTGAATAGCATTTGCAACCGACGAAGGCTTTGGCGAAGGGGAAGGGGAAGGGGAAGGGGCGGGGGAGGCGGACGGGGAGATGGAGCGGTCGGGCGTGCCGGAGAAAGAGAGAGAAGATATCTTTGTTTCTTTCCTCTCAACCCGACGAAGGAGATGACTTGCTTGAAAATTGAAATGAGGAGAGAGGTTTTGAGCGGCAAAAGTATTAATTATTACTTCTGCAGAGTCTCTTTTCAGCCGGCTGTCAGGGGATGAGAGAAAAAGAAACCCTCCAACTTTTTATTTTTCTATTTTTTAGCTAGTCAAAGTCCAACGACACGTGTCGACTTGTTAGTGGAGCCACTCAGGCTTGCACGTGCCACATAGGATGATGACGTGGTGATTGCTAACCACTGAATATTTTCTCCTCTGCACATGAAGATTGAAATTGGTGGGGCCCAAGGTCAAACTTTTGACCTTGTCTGCACTTATATATAAGTGCAAACAGATCAGAAAGGTTTTCTTCTTCTGCGGCTGCTTCACCCATACAAGAGAAGAAAGAAACCCTATGAAGCCGCAGATGTTCATGATCCTTGAAGCCGCACGAATCTTGAATGCGTGATAATTTTTGTGTTGTGAGTTTATACCAAAACACTTTGGGTTTGGGGTTAAATCTAGGTGTGGAAAACACTTGAGTGTGTGAGTGATTGTAAACTTTAATTATCCAATTATAGTGGATTATTTGCTGCTGGCTCTCCCCGTGGACGTAGGTACCGATACTCAGACCGAATCATGTAAATTTCTGGTGTCCTTATTTTTCTTGTTTATTTTTTTGGCGATTTTTCGTTAACGTAAATTGCAAGATCCCGTCGTTTCCGTGTATTATATCCCAACAATTGGTATCAAAGCTTAGAGTTGGATTTCTTGATTTTGATTTGGAGCTTTTGCTTGTCTGATTATTATCTGGAAATTCTGTTATTACAACTATGTCTGAGAGGAAATCTGAAATTGAGAAGTTTAATGGAAATAACAAGTTTGTGTTATGGAGCATCAAGATGCGAGCTTTATTGACAACACAAAGTTTGGCCAAGGCATTGGATGGTGAGGATGAGTTGCCGAATATAATGAAAGCCTTTGAGAGGATAGAGCTAATGGAAAAAGCAAAGAGCATAATACTGTTAAATTTGATGGATGAGGTCTTAATAGAGGCTGCTGAGGAGAAGTATGCCGCAGCGTTATGGGCAAAACTTCAAACACTCTATGTAAAGAAAGATTTGAACAATCGCTTATACATGTTGAAGAAGATATTTCAATTTAGATATACTGAAGGTACGTTTATCAAAACCCATCTAGATGAATTTAATAAATTGATGTTGGATCTGAAGAACGTCGATAAGATACTTAATGATGAAGAACATGGCACGATGTTGTTAGCCTCTTTACCAGAGTCATGGGAGCACTTTACTGATTCACTATTGCAGAGGCGTACTACGATTATCTCAGAAAAGGTAAAGTCTGCCTTATTTTCTAAGAAGTGGCAGAGAAAGTTGCGAAATGACAGTCAGATATAAGGAGTAGCGCAAGCATTGACGATTCGGGGTAGATAACAACATCGAAGGCCTAGTAGCAGCAGAAGTAAAAGCATATCAAAATCACGCCATAGAAAGTCCAAGGCATGCGTGAAGTGCTTTGAGTGTCACGAGGAGGGGCACATCAGGAGAGATTGTTCAAAGCGAAGAAATAAAGTTGATAAGCAGAATGCCATAAGTAGTGTGGCAAACGTTGCCCAAGGGAGAAATGGTGATGTAAAAGCTGTTTTATGTATGACTGCTACTTTATCAGGAGACGAATGGGTGCTGAATTTGGGGTGTTCTTATCATATGACGTCTCATAAGAACTAGTTTACTACTTACCAGACTACAAATGGTGGTAGAGTTCTTTTGGGGAATAATGCAGTTTGTAAGGCTGTGGGGATAGGAACAATTTGGATTCAGATGCATGATGGGGGTGGTGCACACATTGACAGATGTGAGGCATGTATCGGAGCTCAAGAAGAACATTATTTCTCTGGGAATACTCGATGACATCGGATGTAGGTACACCGCTAAAGGTGGAGTACTGAAGATCTCTCAATGTGCCATGATAGTGATGAAGGGGAAGAAAGTGAATACTTTCTATCATCTACTGGGAGAGACCGTGACTGGAACTGCTGTTGTTTCATTAGGTGAGTCAGACTCTACCTCGACTCAATTATGGCATATGTGTTTGGGGCACATGAGTGAGGCATGTATGATGATGCTGAGTGAAGGGAGTTGTTGAATGGTCAAAAGACAAGAAATATGGACTTATGTGAGTACTGCATCTATGGGAAGCAGCACCGAGTTAAATTTACTACAGCAATTCATTCGACCAAACGACCAGTTGAATATATTCATTCAAATGTTTGGGGCCCGTCTTCGGTTCCTTCGAAAGGAGGTGCCCGATATATGCTGACTTTTATCAACGATTATTTGAGGAATGTATGGGTATACTTTCTTAAGCACAAATATGAAATGTTTGATCGATTCAAGAAATTTAAGGCATTGATTGAAAAGCAATCGAATAAACAAATCAAGTGCCTAAGAACCGATAATGGCATGGAGTTCTGTGGAAAGATTTTACCAAGTTCTGCGAGAAAGAAGGTATTGTAAGACACCGCATAGTATCTGGGACACCACAGCAGAATGGTGTGGCAGAACGGAAGAACTGAACTTTGCTTGAGCGAGTTCAATGCATGCTTTCGCATGCAAGACTTGGTAAGGAATTTTGGACCAAAGCAGTAAACATGGCATGTTACCTGGTTAATCGATCTCCATCATCTGCTATCGAGTGGAAGACTCCCAAGGAAGTATGGTCGGGGAAACCTGTTGATTATTCTGGATTACGAATATTCAGATGTCCTGCATATACTCATGCGAATGATGGTAAGCTTAAGCCAAGGGTAAAGAAGTGCATATTTCTGGGTTATGCACATGGGGTGAAAGGTTACCGACTGTGGTGCACTGGTCCCAGATTACCCAGTTTTCTAATCAGCAAAGATGTGATCTTCGACGAGACTATAATGCTTCAATAGAAGAGTTCTGAGACACAATTGTTGGAGAAATCTTCGTGAAGTGTTTTGAAGCTGACAAAACGTTTCCCTCAGTCTAGTCTGAAGATTTGCAGACTCTACTATTTAAAGTCTGAAGAGCTCCAGACTGCCAAACTCAAGACTCAAAGTCTATTCTCATTGACAGTTTCTAATCTGTTGAAGAAAGGCTATCAAGAACTGGATGTTTCATTAAAGGATGTGACCTTATCGACTGGAGAAGATCTCTTGGCTGGATATGACATAACAGAATCCTTTATTTGATCATAATTGATTCGAAGATTAAGGATCTGATGATTGGCGAAATATTCTTGGAAGGTTCTACTTATGGAAACCGAGATCCTGATTGTATGGGCGAACATGATTGATGGGCTATCGACATGTTCCTTTAATAGCTCGAATGATCTTCCTAATTGATTCCGTCCAACGGGTAGATTGGAGGAATTCATTTGGTAAGTGCCAACGGGTATGATGGCATAAAGGAGTATATAAGGAAGATGTTCCAGTTGTTCGAGTGTGTGCGCGATAGAAGAATTCCAAAGTCTGAAGCTCATTGTTTTTAGTCAATTCATTTGAGCGAAATCTTGTACGCAAAAGAGAGTCTATATTCGTGAGAATCCCTTGAGGAAGTGTGGTAGAATATCTACACTGTGGAATCAAGGAAAAGCTGTGCTGTAACATCTTTTTTGTTCATAGTGAAATCCAGCCGGTGGGCTGTCAGTGCGGAAGAGTGGACATAGGCTTGGAATAAGCCGAACCACTATAAACCTTGTGTTTAATTTTCTCTTCCCTACTCTTTGTTTTACTTTGATCGTAATTCGTTTTGTTAATCAATCGAGAACTTCATTTCTATTGTCAGGTTAATACTGCTTGCATATCACAAAAAATTATTATACACCTATTCACCCCCTCTCTAGGTGCTTATACTAGCTATCTCAACTGGTATCAAATCCTGTGTACTCACTTTGTTTGAAGTATTTTACTTCAGAGTTAAAGATCCATGGTTAGTATGTTGGCTCCAGGGCTGGTAGAAGGGCAAAGCAATACTAGACCGCCTTACTTTGATGGAAAGGATTACAACATATAGAAAAACAAGATGAAGGCGTTTCTAAGATCAAAGGATCCCCCGGAATGGGACGTTGTAGAAAAATGAATCATTCCTAAAGCTGCACCTGTCTCAGAGAGAGGAAAAGATACTGTTGAGTCTAGTGAAATGACTCAAGAATAGATAATCAAGAGACAAGCTCTTGATGCAAAAGCAATTTATTCTTTATATTGTGCTTTATCACCTACTGAATATAACAGAATATCTTCTTGTGTTACAGCAAAAGAAGTCTGGGATAGATTACATATTATCTAAGAAGGAACCGATCGAGTAAAAGAGACCAGAATCAACATTCTCCTCTGTCAATATGAAGCGTTCAAAATGAAATCAGGAGAATTTAGAACTGATATGTTTAGTCGTTTTACAGAAATCGTGAATGGTCTTAAAAATCAAGGTCAACCAATTTCTGGTCCCATGAAGGTAAACAAGCTACTGCGTGGACTCTCCAAGGATTGGAACCACATAAAGACCTCAATCAGAGAGACCCAAAGAATCATGCCACTATCTGTTGATGAGTTGGTTGGAACTCTTCAGTCTTATGAAGTGGAACAAATCAATGAAGACGAAGACCCTAAAGGCAAGAAATCCATTGCATTAAAATCCAATGATGATTCTGATGTTACAGATTCTGAAGACGATATGGACGATGAGGAGCTTGCTCTCATGATAAGAAGATTCAGAAAGCTGAACAAAAAAGGAAGAAGATTCAATCCAAAGAAACAGAGTTTTCAAAAGCAACAGACTAAGTCTGTTGAGGATGATGAATCAAACAAAGATGTAGTCTGCTTTGAATGTAAGAAAAAATGACATATTAGACCCAACTGTCCTCTTCTGAGGAAGAAGAAAGGAAAAGCTGAAAAATATCGAAAAGCTCTTAAAGCAGAAACCTGGAGTGATACAGAGTGTGAAGAAAGTGATGATGATTATGCCAACATATGTCGATGGCACAATCGGATTCAGATTCAAACTCCGAGACAGATTCGATTCGGACGGTGAATTTAAGGTGAGTAACTTCAAAATTCCTATTAAAGTTTCTAAATACATTGATGAGTTGTGTTTTAGTCTTAAGACTTCTCTTAAAAAGATTTCCGAACTCAAAAGAGAAAATTTAAAACAACAGGAAAATGTTTTGAAAGAAAATGTGAAATGTTTAGATATGAATGTTTCTTCTCTTAGAGAAAGTAAAGATAATCTTTCAAAAGAAAATGCATTCTTGAAAAATGACATCTCAAATATTTCCAAAAGATTTTCTATAAGATCTGAGAAACTGGAAAAAATACTTTCAGTTCAAATACCTTATTTCAATAAATCTGATTTGGGAATGACTGCTGAAACCATTCCTTTAATTGATTTTCCTAAAGTGAAGGAAAGAATCAAACAAAGACCCACAAGAGATGCTTACAAAAATCATTTTAAAAGGACCTTTGTAAAACCAGTAGGTCGCAATGCTCTCAAATGTTCAAAGTGCAAAAGTGCAGATCATTTTGAAAAAGAATGTCCTATGGTTTGGAAACCTGTTAAGAAAGTATGGGCAAAAACCGCATATCATACTAACACCAACGGACCCAAGAAAATATGGGTACCAAAGAAAGTTTGAGTTTCTTTTTTAAATGCAGGTCACTATCAAGAAAAAGGTAAAATGGTATCTGGATAGTGGATGCTCAAGACATATGACAGGAGATTCAAATTGCTTCATAAAGCTTGTTCAAGTGAATGGTGGAAAAGTCTTATTTGGAGGAAATAGCAAAGGAAGAATAGTAGGATTTGGAACTGTAAAGATTGGAAACCTCACAATAAGTAATGTTTCTTTAGTTGAAGGACTCAACTATAATCTGCTCAGTGTCAATCAGCTGTATGATACCGGTTTCAAAATCTACTTTCAAGAGGGAATATGTTCAGGAACCAGTAAAGACTCTACTCAGTCATTCATTGGTCGAAGACATGGAAATATCTACCTCTTAGATGTGAAACCAGATGAATCGCAATGTCTAATCTCAATCCAAGACGAAGCAAGCTTATGGCACAGAAAGCTTGGGCACATCAATATAAAGCAGATAGCCAAAATCTCAACAAAGAAGCTTGTTCATGGTCTACCCAATTTATCATACCAAAAGTCTGATCTATGTACACCATGCATATTGGGAAAACAAGTAAGAAATTCCTTTAAACCAATAAATCAAGTTTCCACTAACCGTGTACTGCAGCTTCTGCATATGGATCTCTTTGGACCAACCAGAACACAGAGCATTGGAGGTAAGAAATATTGCCTAGTAATTGTAGATGATTGCTCTCGATTTACTTCGGTGTATTTCCTGGCAAGTAAGTCTGAAACTTTCTCGTACTTTGAAAAATTTGCTAAAAAGGTTCAAAATGAGAAAGGGTGTGTTATTTCAAGTATAAGAACAGACCATGGAAGTGAATTTGAAAATCAAGATTTTACAAAATTTTGTGATGAATCTGGTTTTCAGCACTTGTTCTCCTCTCCATAACTCCAGAGCAAAACGGAGTTGTGGAAAGAAAGAATAGATCGCTTCAAGAAATGGCTAGAACTCTTTTAATAGAAAGCAATATCTCTTCACGTTTTTGGGCTGAAGCAGTTTCTACAGCATGTTATATTATTAATAGAGTTTTTCTAAGGCCTATTCTAGAAAAAACCCCCTATGAGTTATTCAAAGGAAAGAAGCCTATTGTTTCATATTTTCATGTGTTTGGATGCAAATGCTTTATATTGAAAAATGCAAATGATCGAGTTGGCAAGTTTGAAGAAAAGTCATATGAAGGCATCTTCCTTGGATATTCAACCACAAGCAAAGCCTACAGAGTCTACAACAAGAAGACTCAATCTGTGGAGGAATCAATGAATGTCAAATTCCAAGATTCTATGCAAAATGAATCTGTTCAGACTCATCTTGAAGAATCTGAACCTGCTCCAGACTTTACAAAGTCTAAACTGCAAGAAGCAGCTCAGACTTTGAAGGACCAGCAACAAATGACTATTGAAGATTCAAGTAAAGGAAGTGATCATCAACCTGACAAATTAACCAGCAACTGGAAGCATAAGTCCCGTCATCCCAAAAATCTTATTATTGGTGACATCAATGAAGGAATTCGCATAAGATTCAAAAGGCATGAATAGTGTTGTAGCTCTTGTCTCTGAAATAGAACCCAAAAGCATAGAATAAGCTTTATTTGATGAAAGCTGGATTGAAGCTATGCAAGAAGAGCTCAGGCAATTCAGTATCAATGATGTCTGGGAATTGACTCCTAAACCGAAAGGTAAGTCTGTTATTGGAGCTAAATGGGTTTTCAGGAACAAGATGGACGAGAAAGGTAAGGTCGTAAGAAACAAAGCAAGACTCGTGGCCAAGGGATATACGTAAGAAGAAGGGATAAACTATGACGAGACTTACGCACCAGTAGCAAGGTTAGAAGCAATTCGTTTATTACTTGCATTTGCTTGTCATAAAAATTTCAGGTTATTCCAAATGGACGTCAAAAGTGCTTTCTTAAATGGATTTATCCATGAGGAAGTCTATGTGGAACAACCACTTGGGTTTGAAGACCCAAGGAAACCAGACTCAGTATTTAGACTCAAAAAGGCCTTATATGGTTTAAAACAAGCACCTCGAGCTTGGTACGACATGCTGAGTAAGTTCTTGATTCAAAACGGCTTTATAAAAGGTAAAGTAGACACTACTCTGTTTATTAAAAGAGAAAGCAAAAGTTTTGTGCTAGTTCAAATATATATCGATGATATTATTTTTGGATCCCCTAATGAAAATCTGTGCAAGAAATTTTCTAAGACTATGCATGATGAATTTGAAATGAGCATGATGGGTGAGTTAACCTTCTTTCTTGGGCTTCAAGTGAAACAACTGAAGGAAGGAACTTTTATTCATCAAGAAAAATATGCTAATGATCTTGTCAAAAAGTTTGGACTGGATAATTGCAAAAAGGCTGATATACCAATGTCAAGTTCCTTGAAGATAGACAAAGATGAAGGAGGAAAGAAAGTTGACCAGAAGCTATACAGGAGTATCATTGGTTCACTTCTTTATCTTACTGCGTCTAGACCTGACATTTTGTTTAATGTTTGTATTTGCGCAAGATTTCAAGCAGACCTTAAAGAATCTCATCTAAATGCTGCAAAGCGTATTATCAAATATATCGCATCAACTTCAAGCTTTGGTCTCTGGTATCCTAAAAGGGGAGACTTTACTCTTCTTGGAAACTCAGACGCAGACCTAGTCGGATGCAGAGTTGATAGAAAGAGCATCTCGGGTACCTGTCAACTACTTGGAGGCAGGACAGTGTCTTGGTTTTCAAGAAAGCAAAGTATAGTAGCTCTTTCTACAGCAGAAGCAGAGTATGTAGCTCTCGGAAGTTGTTGTTCACAAATTCTGTGGATAAAACAACAGCTAAGAGACTTTGGAATTGAAGAATCATGCACGGAGATTAACCGCGACAACACCAGTGCAATCAATCTTACCAAAAATCCAATTCTTCACTCAAGAGCAAAGCATATAGAGATACGACATCACTTCATTAGAGATCATGTTCAAAATGGAGAAATTTCGATTCAGTTTGTTGATTCAAAGAACCAACTGCGCAGATATATTCACAAAGCCTTTGGAGAAAATCAATTTGAAATTATCCGTTCCGGACTCAACATTTTGAGGTTTGAAGAAATTAAAGTCTAGAGACTCTCGGACTCGGACAAACAAGACTTTGACCGTAAGTATACAAAACCTTGACTGTGAGTTATTCTCTCTCAAATCTCATCTTGAAAAGATACGATCATCAACCGTGTTTAATTATTGTTATCTCAATTGGTATATTTAATTGACATGATTATTGCAATGTTTCTTTTTTGAAAAAAGGAGTTATTTTGAAATGACTATTTTCTCGAAAAAGGCAGTTATTTTTAAAAAGGCATCTTTTCACTTTCCATTACGACGTTTAGTATTCCCTCCTTTCGACTGAGCTATATACAGTTGGTTTCTCTTCGCTTAACTCCAAAACCCTAAAAAGCACCGATCTTCCATTCCTATTTTCTTCCCTTGTTTAATCTTCGAAAAGTTGTCATCTTTCTTGGGAAAGTCAAGCAAGGAATCTTTCAAAGACTGAGAAAGATGTTGTCTTCAAGAAAGTCTTCGAGGATCGCAAGCAGGGGACCATGACGAATGAGTGAGGGGCCTACGCACTTCAATCTCACCGAGGAAGAAGAGGCTCCAAATCAGCAACAGAACCCACAATATTCTCAGCAGCGTCATTCTCCACCAACTAGTCCACAGGGTGTTGGTCATCAACAAGAGGAAGAAATCGTTGAAGATGCAGATCCTGTAAGAATTCAAATGCCCTCTTTTATTTATAAGCTTTACCGTGCTTTAAAGAGGACTGGTACTCCATTGAATTACATCGATGAGTTTCTTAAGGACAAAGGATATGGGAATGAATACATCTTTTTGCGAAAAATGGAGGATTTGGGAATTGCTCGTAAAGGGGTGGCAGAAGAAACCCTTGCAAATATCCCAAGTGATCCGCGTGTTGGGGGATTTAATCCGATAGATGGGAATGATGATGACAAATTGTACAGCCAATTTCAACTAAGAATGGGTGTTGCAGCGAAAATTCGAGGAAAAAAGGGAGAGTTGTTTAGATCGAAGGAACAAAATGATCTATACTCCAAATTGTTGAAGCGTGGGGTGATAAACCCTAGGAGTGTGGATTTTAATTTCCTTGATGCTGTAAATGTCAATTTGAGAGAAAAGTTCAGTTTTCTTCAACTTGAGAGGTTTTGTTCTGACACCACAGAAGCCCATGCTGAATTAACTGCATATTTCTATTCGAATCTTAGTTTCCTGGATGCGAATAGATTCTCTTTTAGTGTCCGAGATCAGGACTTTGTGGTGGTTATGGATATGTTGGCGGATGTGATTGGGGTTGAGAGAAGGAGATATCAACCTATCAATGTTTCTATTGCTCGTGCTACATTGGAACTTATTAAGGATAGAAGAACAGAGGAAAAGATTTCCTACTTGAGGATGAGTGTGTTTAACATTCTGCTTCACAAGATTGTGATCAATTGCCTCAGACCGAAATTAACTTCCAAGACTGATGTTTCAAGTTCAGAGGCAAAGCTGATGTATGCCATCATTACTGGGAAAAGGTTTTCTCTTCCTCATACTGTTATGTTCCACATGTATAGAGTAGTGGTGAAGGATAGAGGTCAACTTCCTTATCCAGGTCTTGTGACGAAGTTATTCAGACATCTGAATATTCAGCCTCCACAAATTCTTTGTACTCGATCGTGTGATCATATGGTGGTAGGATTGAAAATGGTGGCTAAAATACGTCTGAAGGAACTAAGCAAGGCATTGGAGAAATTCAAGGAGAAGACTCCTGTCAAAACTCATTAAATCTCTTCTGTAGCAAAAAGAAAAGGGAAGGAGCCCATGGTTGCTCCATTCAAGAAAAGAAGAGCTCTCATCGTTGAAGATAAAGATGATGAGGAAGACATCACCATTTCCGCAATGGCGTTGAAAAACCTGAGCCGTTCCACTCCAGAGAAAGACTCAGAATAGAGGACTCAAGAAGGAGAAGAGAAAAAAGCAGAGGAGAAAGAAATAGAGGAGAGAGAAGCTGAAGAAAGGGATGCTGAGAAGGAAAGAGTTGAAAAAGAAGAAGAAGAGAAAAGAGATCAAGAGGAAGGAGAACATGAGGAACACTCTTCTCCTGAAGGCATGGAAACAGGGGGAGACCAAGAGAAAAGAGGAATGTCCTCATATCCTGCTACCAGTGAGGGAGTCAGTCGCTCTCCAACAGATCCATAGGACATTTATGCCTCTCAATTTCCTGAGGAATGACATGATGTTTCATCGCCAAATCTGCGTGATTATGCTGATCTGCCATCGTCTGCCTTCACTCCATCAGATCGTGCCGAAGCCAGTACGCAGATCGATAATTCAGCAGATTTTCGTAGAATTCTGGATATTCTCTTGGAAATGCGAGGTCAGATATATGCTCTGGGATGCGAAGTTCAGAATTTGCAGAATGCAGGTCAAGCTTATTCAGGTTCCTTGAATGATCAGATCCAAGCCCTTTCTCTTCAGATTCAGGTTAATGCTAAGGGTGAAGAGGTTGCACAACTGAAGGAAGACTTGAAAAGGCTGGAAGGCATTGTTTAGTCGATGGGAGATTTCCAGCTTGTTCGTGTTCCCAAGCAATCTTGATTCTATTCTCTTCCCATCTAGAACTTTTTTATGCTGACAAAAAGGGGGAGAGATGCGATATTTGAAAACTTTGAACTTAAATTTGTCGAACTTTTGGTTTGTTTGGATTGTTTTGATGTTTGACTTAACTTGTGTGTCTGGATGTGGACTGAATTTGGGATTTGGATTTGATTGCTTATATTATTAAGTACTATATTGATATCTTATGAATGGCTTTGCTCACATGAAAGTCTAACCTATTTTCTATGGTTGCAGATTCTAGTGTTATTAATAAGTCATTTATCTCTATAAGATATCCATATTTGTTTGAGTAATGTTTTGCAGGTCAAAGTTATTCAAATCTGCAGGAAAGTTTTGTCACCATCAAAAAGGGGGAGATTATTGGAGAAATCTTCGTGAAGAGTTTTGAAGCTGACAAAACGTTTCCCTTAGTTTAGTCTGAAGATTTGCAGACTCTACTATTTAAAGTCTGAAGACCTCCGGACTGCCAAACTCAAGACTCAAAGTCTATTCTCATTGACAGTTTCTAATCCGTTGAAGAAAGGCTATCTAGAACTGGATGTTTCATTAAAGGATGTGACCATATCGACTGGAAAAGATCTCTTGGCTGGATATGACATAACAGAATCCTTTATTTGATCATAATTGATTCGAAGATTAAGGATCTGATGATTGGCGAAATATTCTTTGAAGGTTCTACTTATGGAAACCGAGATCCTGATTGTATGGGTGAACAGGATTGATGGGCTATCGACATGTTCCTTTAATAGCTCGAATGATCTTCCTAATTGATTCCGTCTAACGGGTAGATTGGAGGAATTCCTTTGGTAAGTGCCAACGAGTATGATGGCATAAAGGAGTATATAAGGAAGATGTTCCAGTTGTTCGAGTGTGTGCACGATAGAAGAATTCCAAAGTCTGAAGCTCATTGTTTTTAGTCAATTCATTTGAGCGAAATCTTGTACGTAAAAGAGAGTATATTCGTGAGAAACCTTGAGGAAGTGTCGTAGAATATCTACACTGTGGAATCAAGGGAAAGCTGTGCTGTAACATCTCTTTTGTTCATAGTGAAATCCAGCCGGTGGGCTGTTAGTGCGGAAGAGTGAACGTAAGCTTGGAATAAGCCGAACCACTATAAACCTCGTGTTTAATTTTCTCTTCCCTACTCTTTGTTTTACTTTGATCGTGATTCGTTTTATTAATCAGTCGAGAACTTCCTTTCTATTGTCAGGTTAATACTGCTTGCATATCACGAAAAATTATTATACACCTATTCACCCCCTCTCTAGGTGCTTATACTAGCTATCTCAACAACCAGTAGAAAAGACAGATCATGGTGTCATTAGTGAGGTGGAGCTTCAGGTGGAGACTTTAGAGACCTCAAAGTAACAGAGGTTGAGACTGCAGATGAAGCCACAATTCCTGAAGTCGGTGATAGTGAACAACCAGCAAAGCCGCAGCAGACTATAACCGCAAATAGACAAATAAGGCAAATTAAATTATCGATACGTTATGGTTTTACAGATATTGCTTATGCATTGACTGTCGATGATGAGGTTGAGACAGATGAGCCTTCGTCTTACTTTGAGGCGATGGCTAGTTCGGAGTCGTCGCAGTGGCGAGGGGCTATGAGTGAAGAGATGGAATCACTCCATCGAAATCAGACATGGGAGCTGGTCAAAGTATCCAAGAGCCAAAAGATTATCGGAAGTAAATGGATCTTTAAACGGAAAGAGGGCATTCCCGATGTCGAGGCAGCAAGGTATAAGGCGAGACTTGTGGCGAAGGGATATACACAACGTGAGGGCATTGACTATAATGAGGTGTTTTCTCATGTGGTAAGACATACTTCTATTTGTGTTTTACTTGCCTTAGTTGTTTCGCAGGATCTCGAGTTAGAGCAACTAGATGTGAAAACTGCATTTCTTCATGGTAAGTTGGAGAAGCAGATTTACATGAGTCAACTAAAGGAATTTGCTATTCTGGGTAAGGAAGATCATGTTTGCTTGTTAAAGAAATCTTTGTATGAACTAAAATAGTCTTCTAGACAGTGGTATAAATGTTTTGATGCTTTCATGGCTAGTCAAGACTATACAAAAAGTTAGGTGGATAGCTGTTGTGGCATCCCAAAATTTCATGGCAATTTCTTAAGGCATTACGACCTATGGAAAAGTGAATGGTTGTGTCGTTGAAGTATGATGTGGCCTCTAGACAAAAAAATTGTAATAGATTAGGGCCAAGTACTTTAATGGAAAGATATCTTATGTTCTTGGGTTATCAAAGTTGGTACTATATGATAATTTGATAATGAGAATTTTGTTCTTGGCTATGCACCTTATAGATTTGAGTTTTTTTTTTTTTTTTTTATGTTGCAAGCTTTATGGCCAAGTGAATAAGTGTAATTAGGTAATTATATGATGGGTAATTAGGTGATGATTAAAAGGGAAAAATTAGAGAAGTGTGGGTTGAATTTTTGGCCCAAGACTAGCCCCATCATTCGACCCTCTTGGCCTGGCCCGCGAAGCCCAAATGAAAGGGCTGCCGTTCGACCGGCCCAAGGAGCCCAATGGGTTGTCGACCAAAGGGGAGAGGCCGGCCCAACCAGGCCCAACCTCTTGCATGGCAATTACCAAGTGTCATCTTGCATGCAAAGTGATGATTACATGCTAATCATGAGGGGGAAGAAAAGAAGAAGGGGCGGATTGAACAAGGGAGGGGAGGTGTCGCATGAGATAAAGAGAAAGAGCGAGAGAGTGACCATCTGAGAGAAAGAAAGGAAGAGAGAAAGGGAGAGAGCGAGCGAGCGAGAGAAGAAGGGGAAGAGGGAGGCCGTTCGCCGCCGATCGTTGCTGCCGTCGAGCCACCGAGTCCCGCCTTGCCCCTCCGTTTTTGCTTGCTGTGTTGTGCTCGGATTAGAGGCAAGTAGAGTCTGTTAATCTACCTTTGCTTGCTGTGATATGTGTTGTAAGGAAAGAAATTCGAAGCTCTAGGGAAAAATATGATAGCCTTGCATTCTGTTTTCTAGAAAAGCAGTCCGACCTTTGATGAATTTGTGAGCTGCATGCGACTTTTCAGTTGGAATTTCATTTCGACTTCTTGATGAAAGTTGTATAGAACTTCTTGGAGAGTAACATATCAAAATTTCAGAAGAAATGAACAAGTATAGACCGGTGAAACTATTTTTCTTTGAAGAAGTCAGATCTGGAAATCGTAATGTTGACCTAGTGTGATTTTGTGAATTTTATAAAATTCTCCGGTTGAAATTTAATCTCGTATTCTGAATGAAAGTTGAAGATGACATGTTAAGGAATAACATACAAAAATTTTAGAGGAAATGGATGAGTTTAGGTTGGTGAAACAATCTTTATCCAAAACGATTAGAACTGGAATTCGGTGCCGAGGGTTATGGACGGTTATGGTTATTATAGTTTTTAATCTATCACAAATTTGGTTTTGAGTTCTGTATGAAATATTTACTTCTAGATTTCTTCTATAACATACAAAAATTTCAGAATTTTTGGAGTTGATTTAGGATTTCTACCGAATTTGTGAATGAAACTATCTATGGCAATATTCCGAAATTATAAAGACTGTGATGCGTGGACTATACCAAATTGTATGATGTTCTTTTGATATGGTGTCCTTCACAGAATATTTTCCTCTAGATCTTGTACATAACATGTCAAATTTTCAGAATTTATTAAGGCTTTTTACTAATTTTTCAAGAATTATGACCAAAGGAGTGCAATCTGTTTTTATCTGGAAATTTGCTGCATTTTCAAAAAAAAAATAAATAAATGGAATTGCTCCATGTGATATAATGTCGAGTGGTTAATTATGCTGCATATGTAGTAACATATGGCATGATATATGACATCAAAGCTGGTTGAGACCCTTGATATTGTTGCATCAAATGCCATGTTGAAATTGAGATAAATATGAGAATATAAATTGAGATAATAACAAGACCGTTGGAGGTGTGAGCCGACGATGCCTCGGGAGTTTCGAGATGCTCAGAGTGTGGGTGCCGGATGCTCATAGTGTGTGTGCCGGATGTCCTCGGGAGTTTTGAGATGCCCGGAGATGTGTGTCGAAAGCCCTGGAGGTGTGTGCCGGGGGGATTCCTTGTGATGCTAGCTGGGGTACGAGATGCCCAGAGTGTGTGTGCTAGATGCCTGAAGGTGTGTGCCAGAGGTTTCTCGCGATGCCAGATTGGATGCGAGCGATGAATTGTGGGATGCAAACATTGGTCCCTGGAAAGAAAAATGATGTGATCTAATTGAAAGATAAAGATCGAGAATTGAATCATGTGTATGGATGTATGCTTGATAGCATGGATGATATGAATCATGGTGATATATGTTTGGCTGCTCGATGATATATGTATAAGTGCATGGTGGTATATGCACGTTGTATGGTGATATATGCATGGCTGCAAGGTAAGGTGTGCTTGAATGCATTAATGATATGTGTTTTATTCATGATACATTGATTGTTCTATTTGATGCGTTGTGTAATTTGGTGGATCTTTACTGCTGAGTGATTGTATTCACCCCTTTTGGGGATTAACATTTCAGATTAGAGAGATGCCTCTTTCACCAGTTGTGCGTGGTACCTTCTATGGCATACCTACTGACGTTGAGGTGGAGTGCATAGAGCATTCATGTATTAGTATACATGGTCTGGAGTATGTCCGAGTCCGTGTCCTGGTGATGTATGATGTGGGTTCCGCTGATGGCCCTATTATGCAAGAGTTTTTGTCAGTTCATGTTCGACGCAATGGGGTGATGCTTGGGATGCTACCGTCGCCGCCGCCACCCGATGCACCGGGTTGGGTGTCATGGCACATATGACTGGTGGGAGCTAATGTTTTCTTTTTGGGGATAGCTGACGCTTGTCGATGGAGGGGTGTACATGTTCGATATAGGGTCGAGTTCTCTTTTGGGTTATAGCCAAGTATAGTTAAAAATCTTGGCCTTTTTCCTCAACTGACCCGAGATGTTTATCATGAAAATATAAATAAAAGTGACTCGGCTTTGTCTTTTCTTTTGGTGCATAGTTGGTGTGCATTGCATTATTGTTATTGGAGTGAGGGATGGTGAGACTCGTTTATGCTTTCACTGATGAGCTGCGCTGAGACCTTTATAAAGTAAAAAAAACCAAGGGGAGAAAAAGGGGAAAAGAATTTTATTGATCAACCCCTATGAACTATGATTTCACTTTAATTAAAAAGATTCAAGGACTGGCTTGTAGTAGGATAAGTGACAAGTACTTGTGGTGACCCTATCGGATCGAGGGTTCATCGAGGGGTGCCACAGCTGCGTTTACTATAGGAGATTGGAGAATGGTTTTTTAATTTATCTACTCTTTTATGTTGATGATATGCTAAAAGCAGCTAAGAATATGTTCGATATTGATGTGTTAAAGAGACAGTTAAATACTGAATTTGAAATGAAAGATTTAGGTACTGCAAAGAAAATTTTGGGTATAGAGATTTTACGTGACAGGACTGTAGGAGTTTTACATTTATCTCAAAAGAAATATATTGAGAAGATCGTAATACGTTTTAATATGCAGTCGGCAAAATTTGTAAGTACACATTTAGTAAAGCACTTTAAACTTTCAGATAAATTATCACCACGGACTGAGGAGGAGGAGGAGCATATGTCCCATGTTTCTTATTCTAGTGCCATGGGTAATATTATGTATATTATGGTGTGCACTAGGCCTGATATTTCACAAATTATGAGCATGGTTAGTTGCTATATGAAGCTTCCTGGTAAAGCTCATTGGGAAGCTGTGAAGTGGATCCTTAAATATTTGAAGGGGACAACAAACGTGAGTATAGTGTATCAAAGGGACAGCAATGGCAGTGAGACCACTGGTTTTGTGGATTCGGATTACGCGGGTGACTTGGATGATTGCAGATCTTTAGCAGGGTACGTATTTACTCTAGCGGGTGGTGCAGTTAGTTGAAAAGCGTCCTTACAAGATCACATTGCTTTGTCTTCGACTGAGGTAGAGTACATGGCACTAACATTTATAGTGAAGAAGGCGATACGATTACAAAGTTTGCTCTCGGATTTTAGGTTAAAACAGAAAAGTGTTGATATACACTGTGATAACCAAAGTGCGATATATTTGGTATATAATCTAATTTATTACGAGAAAACGAAGCATATCAATATCAGATACCACTTCATTCGAAATGTCTTAGCTAAGGTAATGTTACTGTTAAAAAGATTCCTATAACAAATAACCCGATAGACATGATGATTAAGTCTGTTCCTTTGGCGAAGCTCAAGCTCTGCTTGAGCTCTATTGGTATATGTGAAAAGTGAGTGCCCATCGGGGCGTTGGGAGAGTAACATGGATAATGAGCATTATAACTTGGCTTCAAACATCGAGCAAATGTGGAGAATCGTTAAATTATGTCTCGAGTTTGAGCGTTTGCAAAACGCAATTCGCTTGGATAATTTTTAATAATTCTTTTTACGTGGTTGATCATGGGATGAATTTACTGAAGAGGAAATAAAGTTAAAAAAGGAATCCGGCCGTGGGCCCAAGTGGGCACACACACATTCAGCATGAAGCCGAAGCAAGGAGCGTAGGTGGGCCCAAGGTCAGAGATTTGACCTTTGGGTGCATGATTTTCTTTCTTTGGCGTGAAGTCCCTATGCACGTGAAGATTGAAATTGATGGGGCCCAAGGTCAAAAGTTTGACATTGGGCACACTTATATATATAAGTGCGGACAGATCAGAAATGTTTTCTTCTTCTGCGGCTGCTGCACCTGTATGAGAGAAGGAATAAACCCTACGAAGCCGCAGACGTTCACGATCCTTGAAGCCGGGCGAATCTTGAACGCGTGGTAATTTTTGTGCTGTGAGTTTATACCCAAACACTTTGGGTTTGAGATTAAATTTAGGTGTGAAAAGCACTTGAGTGTGTGAGTGATTATAAACTCTGATTCTCCGATTATAGTGGATTATTTACTGCTGGCTCTCCCCTAGTGGACGTAGGTACCGATACTATGACTGAATTACGTAAATTTCTGGTATCTTTATTTTTCTCGTTTATTTCTCTGGCAATTTCTCGTTGACGTAAATTGCAAGATCCTATCGTTTCCGCGTATTATATCCCAACAGTACCCATACCCAAGATTTTGAAAAAGTCAAAAAGCAGAAAAACTAACATCCAATCGTTTCGTTCGGAAAGCACCATATACATGTGTCTAAGGTTTCTTGAGAATTTATCAGATAGGTACTTTTGCTACATGTGTAAACCCGGCATATGAAACAGTAGCCGACAAACAGTAAACATGTGGAATCATGTCAACCTCGATGATATTGTCTGATTGAATGCATGAATTTATCAGTCGCAGCTTGCAATAGAAAGCAAACTTTAACAAAACCATTGCCCTAGTTAGAGTTTTTAATGCCGAAGGAGGACCCTCGCCTTACCCATGGAAGACCAACAATAGCTTGCTGCTTGCTTAGCAAATCCTCAAGCACTAACATCTTGGAAAACATCTCATTGCCAAAAACATAATTGTTACCAAAACATGCTTTTGAAATCATTTCGGCAGAGAGGCTTTTTAAATCCTCGTCAATCCGTACTGAAGCAACTCCCCCTGCTTTCTCCATATGAGAGTCCCATTTTTCCAACACGGAGACGACAGATTCAACCATCATGTCCACCATTCCCTGTGCAAAAAAGAACAAGCAACATATAGATGGCTTCTCTCTCAAAATTTAACTGCTTCACGTGCAAGAACAAAGACAGCCCAAGCAAGAACTGTGCCGCTGTGATAGAACCTGGCCAGCTAATTTACGCCTTTATTTTGTCATTGAAGAATTCGGGTGCTATGACTTTCCTCTGGAGCGCCCACGATTTTCCTTTCGAAGTGATGAGGCTGTCATAACCCAAAAAAATTCCCCTGTTTTTTCTCAGACGTGCAGACCTTCCGAATTCAGCAGACTTGCATTGACAGAACTCTCTCGCTTTGTCAAAATCACATAAGCATACGATCACCATGTTTCCCCGTGTGAATGCAAACACTGGACCTAAAATAGCTATAGCACTCTCAGCAGGCAAAGATGATCTTATTAAGCTACATATGCTTGTCACAAAATAGAAATAGCCAGCACATATTACAGACATATCTAGTGAAAACTCCTAAGCACAAAGATGTGAACATTGATTGAAGCAGAAGAAAATATATCTACCATAGTCGGCCGTCCATTTCTCTATGTGGGGAAATAGGCAGGACATGTAATCATGCGAAACATGATTGCCGATGCTTCACTGATTCTTTTTGGCTTGTATTTCCAGTTGAATCTTCCTTGTATTCTGAATGAAATTGTTCAGCTCATAGTCATTAATTTACTAATAATCTTGCCTCGTGTATGGATAGTCTCTAGTGGGCATGTAATGCGTCCAACAGTCCCAGCAAACCCTAAATTGTTTAAAGCTTTTGTCTGGATGCCTGTTCAGTAGTTTCCCCTTTCCTAGAAGTTTTTTGATTGTGATCTTACTTCAAATTACGATTTGAACTCTCTTTTTTCTCTGAAGGTTGTCCCGTGGATACAGAGAGCCAAGACTGCACTACCATCAAAAGCCAATGCGCGCCGCCGTGGTGTCCAGCCAAGATTTTTGGCACAGCTTTGAAGCATTTCGCGTGGCTTTTCGCCGCTGAGATTAATGACAACATGATGGTCTGTGCAGATACCGTACTCGGCTGTATGACTACTGTTGAAAATCACCCTCCTGGCCTCTTCACGGCGAGCGTCATGAGGGGTCAGAGGGTCTTGCTTGACCCGCAATAACCCACGGCATCTCCAACGACCAAAAACTCCATTAAAGATGACAAGGGCCTGTGATTGGTCATGCCGTCAATGCTATCCCAAAAACTGCTGTCTTAAGACTTCAACTCCATTCATCGTAAAAAATGAATGATTTGAAAAATATTTTTCTAAAATTGATCGCTTGTAGCGCTTGCCATTTTCATCATCCGCAAAGATGTTTAAACATAAATTGTTGTCGGTTGAAAATATTTTTATTAACTAATAATATAAAATGATGCAAGTGATCAATTTCAAGAGATTCTTTTTAAAAAAATCATTTATTCTCTACGAAACAAATGGAGTCTTCGTGTTCAATTTGCTTTCCATGCCAAAGCCGATGTACATCAAACAGTACTATAAATGAGGAAATATCAATTCGCAAAAATACTCTTATAAGCAAGACCTAAGAGTCATATGAATAGCGATCTTGATTAGTATACGATAACCATCGTATCATGTATGAGCATTGACCAGTATTTCAATGAACCTCATGCCATCAAACCTGGGGGCATAATCATCGTGATGCAGGCGCATCATCAGAACTTGGGATTTCCATTGATCAACTCACAATCCTAACTTAAGCCTCATCAATTAATCGAGCTCGTTCATTAATTATTCAAGCAATTGGGAATTTCAGCCACAAGTTAATCCAACGGGTCTAAAACGTCCAAGAAAAAGGCTTCTGTAATTTGAAGAGCGAATGCAGAATGATGGCCACGATTGGCAGTTGATTTCCGTGGTTGGACGGTCAAAACTTCAATTTTCACGTGATTTAATACATGATTTAGTTCCTAAGTCTTGATTGTGTTTGCTAGTTTTCACATCTTTATAATAGATGAGAATTCCTCTCAAGTGAGCGAATTTCTTTTTGGTTCTTTATCAAATTCGTTGGAAGTGAGCCGCGAGTCTTGTATCCTTAACTGGTGGATCATTCCTTTATACCTTGATAATTAACTTCATCTATCCTATCCTCATTTCATTCGAAAGCATCCCATAATGCATTCTCCATTTTAACACTTTCCCGCAAACACTTATTCCATACACTTATCCATCCTACACGTTTAGCATCCTCTAATCCTTGATACCACTCCATGGTTTTCCATAGCATTTTGATATTAGTATACCAAGTAAAAAAAAAAAAGAGTGTATTCAGGACAATATTGACTAGAAAGACCGTCAAAATTATTCTATAAAAATAAGAAGAGTTAAGGTTTTTGATGAAATCCAAAATTCGTTGGATCAAAGCATTACTTCGGATCAAGCATAGCTATTTTCATTCCAAATGCGAGGGCAAGCAAGGTATCTTTACAGTGACTTGGAAAACATTGCGACTTATACTAGATAATAAGGAAAAACACAAATTCTCACTATTTTTCGTGTGATTCGTTATGTCCGCCAAATTAATCTATCCATTTTTTCTCATGCTACTAATACTTTCAAGGACCACCAAGGTTGTTGACCGAGTTGATTAAGGTTTACTTCCAAGGGATTTAGAGCCCCCTTATGATAGATTTGAATCTCCGAATCGCTCCTCAATCTCAAGAAATCCCATTTCATCTATGGCATTGGTTCAACTTGTTTTGCCAAACACATGGATCACTCCAACTTTACTCTGATTTGCATTCGGTGGTACGACGCTCACTCAGAACACGTAATAACTATGACTCAAAACATTTTGATTACCGGTGTGAAACTCTATAGTATGCCTTAAGAGGGGTTGCCTATGTTGGTATCCTTTCCAACCATGGTCTTCTCATCCAAAACTAATCTTTTGAAATATCATAGGATACATGCCTTGGGAAAATTACCAAAAAAAAATCTTAAATCTATTATACAAATTCCACTTCAATTCTAAATATTCCAATTCGACCAATTTAATCAAAAACGTTTTAACAATTTGTCAATTTAGTATTTTCAGTCAATTGTCCCTGACAATTGCTCATATGGACACCGGACTTGTTATGTATAGTCGATGCCGACATGGACATTTTTTTCAAATTTTTTAGAAGTTTTATGAATATTTTATCTTTTAATTTCTTTTCTTTTTTTTTTTCACAATTGGCTAATGAGGATTGCCGACCAAAGATGAAGACCCGGCGACCTTTGTCTACCAACAAGAAACAAATAAGAAAAGAAAAAAATAAGTCAATTTTTTTACCAAACACAAGGGTGACTTCAACGTTACTCCAACTTGCATCTAATGGTTGTCGCGACCTCTTTTTTTTTTTCGGCGCCCGATCAAGGGCTGGCACCTTGCGGAGGCTAATGGTTCGGCTATATCTATTTTAGCCCGGACTCTCCCAAGTCCACCAATTCGCGACTTAATGGTTCAAATTTTTAACTTGTAAATTAATTTTAAAATGAAGTCGCCACTAATCGATTTGGGGTGGGTCGTTTAGAAATCCAAGCAAAGTATCAGGAGAAATACTCGCTCCTGCGCAACCAGAGAAATTAGGATTAGGGACTTGATTACACTTAGTTAATTACTAGTGCCCTTTCGGTACCTAATTTTGTTTAAACCTTGAGGCTTTTTGGATTTTTGAGGGATTTTCCATGCATTTGGGGATAAAAAAAACATTCTTTGGGTCTTTTCCTCATTTTTGGACATAAAAGGGATGTTTGGATTTTGGGTATTTTTTAGAAAATACAAGTCTTTTTGGCTTTTATGAATTTTTTTTTTTTTGGCTTTTTCATGAATTTTTAGCTTTTTTGGATTTTTGGCATTTTTTGAAAATATGAAATTTTTTTTTTTTTTTTTTTTCGGAAAATAAATATTTTTAAATATTTTTTGGAAAATAAATTATTTTTTGATTTTTTTCTGATTTTTTAAAAATAAATTATTCCTTTATTATTTATTTATTTAATAAAATATTATTTAAAATAATAAAAACCGACTGGCCTGGATCCACGGGTTGTGTCCGAACCGGTCACCCCAAAACGCAGACGGGCCCGCTATGCCAAAATAATATATGAATTGAAAGCGCTAGGTTTCTAATTTCAAATGAGTTTAATTTTCGTCAACTTTGGATATATTAGAGAAATTTATCGAAAAAATATTAAGAGCTGGTCAAGAATGGGTCTTTTCTGTTTTTCTATTTGCTTTGTAGCCCCCTAGGCATTTTATCTTGGTTCTTGAGTCATTTATGTCAACAGCCAAATGTAGCATTTATGATTGTCTTGGTCTTTTCTGAGTTTAGTTATTTAGATTTTTAGTCGGATATGATAAAAAAAAGTACAAGATATGAAATCTAGGGATTTGGCTACATATTATCTACTATTTAGTGAATCGTAATTAATAAAGTCAGATATTTTTGTATCATATCATGTCCAATGTTTAGTATGAACGGCATATTAGTGTAAATGAAGTTAAAAATGCACAAATGGAGAGAATAAGAATCCTCACGATTCACTACTAAAGAAACGACAAATGCGCAAATAGAGATAACTACCATCAATCGATCCATCTTACATAGCAAAGAGGCTCATTGCAACATTCCAAAGCCACATGTTTGACTATAAATATAGGCTACACCAACATCAACAAGGTAATCAGGTAGTGAATGTTAAATCTAGTGAGAGAGAGAAAACATGATTATTCAACTTCACAATTCTAAAAAGGATATTGTTGCGACTCTCTTGCCATTTTCATGAAGTTTCAAGGTGAACCATAGAGTCATGGAGAACAATGAGCTTCAACTCTCTTGCTACATTCATGGATATGACGTGAATTAAAGAGTTATGGAGGAGAAGAAGGCTAGACTCCCTCGCTATTTTTGTGGAAATTTGATGTGAAGCAAAGAACTATGGAGGAGTTGTGAAATAGTTCTTTGATTCAACGTGAACTAGAGGTACAGAGAAGAAGGAGACGAAGAAGGTAGGGATATTTTTAGAAATCTCATCGCCCTCATTTTTTGAGAATTAGAAGAATCATTTTCAAGTTTGAATCTTTACACTTAAATGTGACTTCTTTAACTTCATTTTTATTTACTTATTTCCTTTTATCTTTTCCCTCTCTTTTATTCCTTCCATCATTTCTTAATAAAATTTTAATAAATAATAAATTCTATTAATATACCTACACATTGTAATAAATATAAATACTAAATAAATATATATAGTAGAAACAAAGTCATATATATAAAAAAAATGGATAGATAAAAATGAATTTTTCTAGTTATTTTGAATTTTCTTTTTATATTTACTTATATTTAATATTTAGTTTATTTTATTAATTTAATAAGTCCGTTATACATGGAATATAGTTTTTATACTATGGATATAAGACATGGATAATAGCACAAATGGTCAATGACTTTTGGTTCAATGTGCAATATTGTACTTAAACTTTTAATTAATGCAATGTGGCATTTGAACCTTGACTCAATGTGTAATATTATTCATAGAATTTTAATTTGTTAAATGTGATCATTAACTACTTGTAGTCGATGTAGTCCCTAATTTATATGAAAATGTTTAAAAGTTCAAGGACCGCATTGAATATTGAACCAAAGTTCAAAGATTATTTTAAACAAATCAAAGTTTTAAAAATGACATTACACACTAGACCAAAGTTCAAGGATCTCATTGAACAATTAAGAGTTTAGGACAACATTACATATTGGACAAAAGTTTAGAGACCATTTGTGTCATTTTTTTTTCAAAAGAGATCATGTGCTGCCCCCATTGGATATTTTTATACATACTATATCTCTCTTTTATTTGACTTTGACCTATCTTGGACAGAAACCAAACATAGCATAGGATAATTATCCCAACTTTTGTTTCGACTACCAAACATAGCTTAGAAGGCTAGTGTCTTAAGATTTGTCTATGCTTGGAAGGTTGTTCTAAGGCTTCATTGAGGGTGAGAACATGTTTTGTAAACCTTTGTGTTAGAATATTTAAATAATAAAACATGCCTTAATCTAATAACTTAAGCTTTTAGAACAGTTGGCAATGGTTCCACAAAATCTCACATGGTATCAAAGCAGAACGTCTTGAGTTCAAATCTTACTAGGCTCTATTTGCCCCCCCCCAATTAAATTTTCACAACTAGCACTAGCCAAAAGATCAGAGTAAGTGTGAGGGGGAGTATTAGAATCAAATCTTACCAAGCTCTATTTGCCTCTTCAATTAAATTTTCATGCTTAGTACTGGCCAAAAGACCAAAGTAAGCGTGAGGGAGAGTGTTAGAATATTTAAATAATAAATGACGCATTCATCTAGTAACTTAAACTTTTAGAATAATTGCCAATGGTCCCACAAAATCTCACTTTGAAATAAATTCTTGAATTTGAGTTTCCTAAACTTCGTATCTTTTGGTGGTATCCATTTAGTGGTGAGTTGCATATTCATTTGCTGACGTTGACTCTTTAAGTGGTGAGCATCTATCCTTTATATGCCTTAAGCATCTATCTCTCACATGCCCTATATCCTGTGGTGGATTCATTGGGTGGCGAGCATTTCTCTTGTTTCACTTGTATTACCTTCTAATTCTTCAAAATCTTTAATATGAGTTGGTATCAAAGCCTAGGCTATAGCTGGTTCTAGTCTTTGTGGACTCGATAGTGAATGTTGTGACATCGAATTGAAAGATTTTAGAAGACAAATAGAATAACTCCAAGGACAATTGAAGGAATCTCAATTGTTTAGATGTGACAATCCCCATTAACCTTGTGAAGAAAATGACAACGAAGAGGAGCTTATCCCTTCCGTGTTGTACCCATCTAATGAAGAGCCTCCTTTGCAACATCGTCAAAGAATCGAGATTCTTAGGATTTTGATGTCAAATTTGACATCTTGAAAGACTTCATCTATTGGCTCGAGACAGTTGAAAGAGTTTGGCCATAAGAACATTGCCGAGGATCGTAGACATGAAGCAGGAAAGGAGGTCGATCATATCGCATCCTTCATTTGACAACACACATGACGTTAGGTTCAATGATGTTGATATATTCCCAAGTTTCCTCTAATGGGAGAAGTTTGTTAGAGAAATCCCTTATGATGTTTTGAAGATGACAAAATAAATCAAATGCTACTAACATGTTTGTTGGTTGAGTAATAGACTGTGCAGATGATAGAATGTGTAAAGGATATTGTCAAAGTCTATGCTTGGAAGAACTAGAAGATAGACGTTATGCTAAAGCTGAACTTATTCAGATTGTGTCCAGACCTTAAAGCTAAATCTATTCAGAAGCATAATATGTTTAGACTTAGATTATGAAGTCTATCGTACTCAAACTTAGATTGTAAAGTTTATCGCACTCAAATTCAGATTGTAAAGTCTATTGCTTTAAGACTTTACATCCAAAACGAGACAGATCGTAACACAACTCTTAACATATAACGGCTAGTGATCTAGTTTGGATTCTACATCAAGATTAATATAATTGACTCAATATAATTTATTGACAATTAGATCTTGAAGACAAGAACTTTCTATACAAAGAAACTCTACTTATGGAAACCGAGATTCTATTTGTATGGATGATCAGAATCAATTTGGGATTCTACTTCTATCACTCAACGACTACCAAATCTTCTAGATACAGATATGTCCAATGGGTAGATTGGAAGACGATCCTCAAAGATACTGTCCAATGGCTAGTTTGGAAGTGGAGGAGTATTTAAGGAGATCAAGGACCGATAAGCAAGTAAGAGATGGAGTGTAGAATTTATAATTCAAAAGTCTGAGCGACCTTCAATCATACACTCAGACTCAGATTGTAAAGTCTATTGCTTTAAGACTTGTCACACCTTGAACCTCAAGCACGTGCACATCCCACTACGGTCGATAAAAATGTGACTTCCCAGGACACGTCGCCGACCCGTTCAATTAATTACACATGTGGAAGCGGATAAATAAATCCCCTGCCAACATTTAACTTGGGATAAAAAAAGCGGGCAATCAATCACAACCAAACAAGCTTTCTTATAAACACATAGGTTTATATACAACACTGGATTGTCTACAAATTAGACCGACTCAACAAAAAAGGAATTGTCCTATGACTAACTAGTTAGACACATTCTCCGATTCATCAGTCTCCACCTCCACAAATGTCCATGGCTTCGAGTCCTCCACGACCGCCATCTAAAAACCTGAAAATGTTAAGCCCACAACGGGATAATACAATGTCTCAGCAAGTCCTACCCTCTAAGACTCGATTAGAAAGACAATATACCCTAGGGTGCTCTAGCCACACAAAGAGGATAGAGGATTTATCTTGCCTAAGTCATTTCCTGCACATTAATACAAATTCAAAAATCAATCAATCCATTCACTATAAACCACAGTCCAAAGGACGAGACCTATCTTTAAGTAGAATTCACAGTCCAATGGGCGCAACCTTTAATAGGTGGCAGATCATGGCCATAAATGGCATGACCTCTATTAGGTGGTATTTAAATCACGACCTCAGTGGGCACGACCGATTCCAAAGTCAGTGGTAAATCATGGTCCAACAGGGGCACAACTGAATTTCGATGATTTTCTAATTTCACTCACAACCTTTCACAATCAAAACCAATCGAATACTGGCATTAAACATCCTTGGACTAAATCCCCACATAAACATCCATTCAATCAATCAATACAAACTAGTCCTAAAAACCAATTACGGTGCCAAAAACTGACAACGGGTATTTTCAAGTTAAATACCAAAACTTCTCCAATTTCACTCAATTCTACACTTTTGGAATTATTATTCATAATCATCATTTTCACTCAATTCTACACTTTTGGAATTATTATTCATAATCATCATTTTCACTCAATTCTACAATTACACATACAATTAGCACAAACCGACCGCACCGTTGCGATCGGTGCGAAATTCTAACGACCTACCATCCCTGGCAAAATTTTCAAAATTATTAAATAATTAAATTTAATTCCGAAAATTAAATAATTAAATATCATATTATAATAATATAATTAAATAAAATAATATTTATAAATTTCGAAATTAATTAATTAAAAATAATTAATTAGGGCTTAAACTAGATTATACTAATTTAAACATACAATTAGCCCTAATTAAACATCCACTAAACTAATCATACATCTAATCTAATTAACATTTAAATAATCTAATCTAACCACCTAAACCTACTCAGACTAATCTAAATACCCTTTAAGCATAATTAACTCACTAGGCAAGGATTAAAAGGTAAACTCACCAATTTTGCACGCCGGTGAGTTCACGGCGACCACGACGCCAAGGTTGTCAATAATCCTTGAAGCGGCGACACCAACGGAGGCCGGGAAGAGCCCGAAAACACTCCTTGAAACCTCATGGGCTTGCTAATCGGAGGCTGCTGTTTGACTTCGAATGGAGGCGCACCGGTGGCTGGTTGGGCGGAGAAACGACCGAGATGGGCGGCGGTAGCTCAAGCGGTGACTTGCAACAGCTCCGGTGGTCTTTCGGTGACCCTGGCGATGACGGACATCGGCTAGACGGAGGGGTAGGAGGCTTGGGTCGCACAAGCAAGGTGGGAGTAGCTCGCAAGCTGGCCGACGAGGCGTGCGCGGCCTTTCGCTTGCGAACGGACGACGACCGCGACGGCGACGGCTCCGGCGACAGCAACGAGCGGGTGACCAAGCAGGCGAAGGGGGCAGCATCGAGCAGGCTGGTCCGGTTGGATCTTCTCTCTCTCTCCTCTTTCAAAAGCAAATCCAAGGTTGAAGATGGAGTTAATTGGTGAAATGATATCCCACCTTTTTGAGAGCACATCATCACCCTCCACTTGTCAAGATCCTATGCACTCTAGCCCCACCATGACATCACTTGATGATGTCACACTCCACTATCTCCAATCTCCCACAACCTTATTCCAATAGTTACAATTTCTTTTTTCGCCGTGCCATGGAATCTTGTATATCAATTTTATTCAATTATCTTCTAATTGAACCAAATTGAAGTTCATAAAATTAATCCAATGTCACCACACTTTAATTCACATATATTAGTCAACCGACCTATTATTGATCTCTGTTCGATTCTTACAGTGTCGTAATGATCCTTGCAAATTAATATGGTTGAGCAGCCGATTCATGGTCAGATTCTCGAGCATATTGCATTTAATTTCCTTAATGGCTTCACCTGATAAACTAGTTATCTCGTGAGTGATCAGCTCGGAGAATTGAACTATAAGCGCGTCGATTAAAAGTCCGTCTCATTTAATTGAAGGCAGAATCAGAAATTTGGGACGTCACAAGACTTTACATCCAGAACGAGATAGATCGCAATACAAGCCCCAAACATATAACGGCTAGTGATCTGGTTTGGATTGTACATCAAGATTGATTTGATTGACTCAATATAATTGATTGACAATTAGATCTTGAAGACAAGAACTTTTTATACGAAGAAGCTCTACTTATGGAAACCAAAATTCTGTTTGTATGGGCGATCATAATCAATTTGGAATTCTACTTCTATCGCTCAACGGCTACCAAATTTTATAGATACAGATCTGTTCAGTGGGTAGATTGGAAGACGATCCTTGAAGAAACTGTCCAACGGCTAGTTTGGAAGTGGAGGAGTATTGAAGAAGATCAAGGACCGATGAGCAAATAAGAGACGGAGCATAGAATTTATAATTCCAAAGTCTAAGCGACCTTCGATTATACACTTGTCTCTTGTGAGCTTAAACGTTTGTGATCATGAGAGAAATATCAAAAAAGTGACTTAGTGAGATAGTGTGATCTACTACTAAATGTTTGCACTCAAAATTGTAATATCTTGTTGATTGCATAGTGAAATCCAGCCAGAAGGCTGTTAGCGTGGGAGAGTGGACGTAGGCTTGATCTAAGCCGAGCCATTATAAATTCTGTATTCTTATTATCTTTCCCTAAACTTCTTCTTTTTTTTTTTTGTAATTCTATTTAACTGCTAAAGTCTGAACTTGCTCAAAGTCTACTGATCACCAGACTCAGTTTCAAAAGTAAAATATTTTCACTGTTCTTTGGGAAAATTGTCTTCACACCTATTCATCTCTTTCTAGGTGTTCATACTAGCACTCACAAAGTTCAACAGCACTAATGGGCTCAGTGCTTCTATTCCAACCACAACGGCCTATCGAATGAATCCTAGAAAGTGAAGCCTCAAGGGCATGTTAGACAAATTAAACCAAAAGTTGATGGCTCATGCCGAGTCTTAAAGAGAGTCGATGAAAATGCTTAGAAGATCAAATGGCCCGACGGTTGGAGAGTCTCAACAATCTCTAAGTAGGACAAGTCTTTTCATTAATCGGCGGCAGACGATAAAGGAACAAATGGAGGATAGTAAGACTTACCCGACACCTAATGTAAACATCCTTAGAGATTAAGTTGATCTCTGCAGGCTTAATTTCAAGGTCAGTTACATCTGAGCTTTGATGATGATATTGTGCTTCAATATTGTCAAGTAATAAATGGATGGAAAGCTCTACGTGTCTACTTTCAAAGGAATGAAGTTTCATAAAATTTGGAGTGTTATAGAGGAAGTATAAGATAGAATACCAGGAGTTGGTATGGAAATCCAAGTACGTGTCTTGTTGAGACCAAAGCACTGCGTTTTATTTTCTAGAGAAATTTGATGAATTTCATTGAGTGATGAATTTCTTAGGTAGTGAGCATGTACCCTCCATATGCCCATTGTCTAAAGGTGGATTCATCGGTGAGTGTCTATCCTATCATGCGCTCGGCATTTCTTGTCTCGCAGATTTGTTGCCTTTCAAACGTCCGTCTCTTTCGGTATTAAAACCCCTTTCACTTTTCACCGAAAGACGACATTGCATCCTGAGACTTCAAACTTTACATTATCTTCAACCTTTCAAACTTTCTCTCTCACCTTGGTCCAATTTTACTCCTTTTCTAACAATTTTAAATTTTCTTCACTAATCTTTTCCCTACAAATCTTTTTTCGATATTGTGAAAAGATTCTCTACTTCTTCATGTTATACTCATTAAACCGTTAGAGAGACTTATTGGAGTACTGAGGTAGGTAAAGAAAAAGGGCACAATGTTTCTCCACTTGGGATGGGGAAAGAACGGATTATATGTATTTTGCAATCTTCTGAAACCTGCAAATCCGTTCTTCTTAGTTACTTTAATTTTGATGTTATTGATTTGGTAGTCGTCATGTCATTTATATTATTGTTTCGTACACTAGGGGCCTGCATGGTAACGTTTCTGTTTCTCCCAATTTATGTTCTTTTGTTCCCCGGAACAAAAAAAAAAAGAAAAATAGAAATCCGTTTGGTAAAACTTTTATTCCCAGGAACAAAAAAATAGATTTTTTGTTCCTGGGAACAAATTTAGAATAGAAACAAGCAAAAAAAAATAGCTTCTTATTCCTGGGAACAATTTCTAGAAAAAAGCCAATTTTTTCTTTTGTTTTTCTTGCTTGTTGCGGCGTTGGGTGGCCACTTGCCAACCGCCGACCACCTCTAGCCAGTCGCAGCCACCATCGGCCGACCGCCGGCCGTCGCCGACCATTGCCCCACTGGTAGCAAAGATTGTCGCCGCCACCGTCTAATCATCGTCATTGCCGCCCATAGCCCATCGGGCACCCCCGACCTCCGATGACCGCCACCAACCGCCATTGCTGCCACCGGCCGCGGCTGCAAGACCGCCCATCGCCGGTCGCTGCCGCCCCCTGACCGCCGCCGCGGCCACCGCCCGCCACCCTTCGCCGCCGCCCCGCCATCGCAAGACCGCTAGTCGACGGTGACGGGCGGCAAGCGGCGGTAGGCGGCGATTAGCGATCCATGAGCAAGAATAAAAAACAAATAAATACAAAAAATAAAAATTGCATCAAACGCATTTCTATTCTTTTTCTATTTCAAGAATATAAATTTTGTGTAGTTACCAAACAACTTATTTTACTCAGAAATTGTTCCCCTGGAGTAGAAACAGAAAAAAAAAAAAAAAAAAACTATTTCTAAAAAAAATTGTTCCCTAGCCAAGAAGCGTTACTATGTGCACCCTAGAACGAACTCTTAGGTTTTTTTTTTCCCTTATCATTTTCTCATTAACTTGTAGCTAACAAAATTAATTGATTTCTATAAAGAAAGTAATAAACAAATTGATTTATCAGAAATAAATAAAATTACATGAAGAAAATTTCATTTGACAGATAGTAGTCACATGCATTGCAAGTGGGAATTTGCTCTTCTTGTTACTCTATTGTTTGTTCCAAAGTTAATATTGTAATATATTACGTGAATAGATAGTTACATGAAAAGACGCAACTCAATGTCCTCAAATCTTTTCATGACAAAGACAATAACGAGTTAAAATGAATAAAGATAAATATATAGTAAAAGATTCATCATACCATTTTTTTGGTAGACAATGATTTGCATGAGTATGATTTTACTTAATAGCCAAATGAACTAAAAATTACTGTTCTTGAATTGACAACTATTCAAATAAAATAGTGGCCAAAAATGAACTTAGCTAACTTATTGATTAGTAATCATTGGGGTTTGCCCCAGTGGCGACTCTTCCAACATGAGAAGGAAAAGGTAGAAGGTTCAAATCCCTACTTTCTCAAGAAGTGATTGGGTTGGAAACGATTTAGTTTCAAGTCTGAGTTTCGACTCTCATATCCTGTAAGGAGGTTAGGCAAAAATCTGAAAGTGAAAGTTATAATATGAGACTAGGAGTAGAGTATGACTGAAAAAAAAAAAAAAAAAAAAAAAAAGAAGCTATTGACTAGTAAAGAGAAGATTCATGTCATGTTACATTTAATTAAATTTAAACACGCTATAATCTTAAGTACGAAACATGAAACAATGGAATTAGCACAGCCATCATGAATATATAAGAAAAACTGATTTAAATGTTTTTTGGCTTTAAATTAGTATAAGTGGGTTATACAGGAAATAATTTGCACTCTTTTGCACCAAATTCAGGACTAATCAGAATTATTATCTATCATGATATTTAAGCGTTAATTTTATAGTTGAGCGGGAAAAGGATACTGACCTCCTACTATGTATCTATGAGTGCACGTGCGCGAGCGAGAACGGCGAACTAGGATCGGACGTGGGTGGCTACATGGGGGTGGCGCCATTGCCCAACCTTCAGCAATGGCTCGACATCCGTCATCGGGCTCAAGCCAAGACACTGTAGAGAGGGGCGGGCAAGCGCCTCCCTCACGACCGCTGTCATCGCTTGCCGGGGGCACTTTCCTTTGGTAGTATAAATTCGTCGCTCTCTGTGTGCCCACACTCCTGGGTACGTGTAGTGAGACAGACAAGGTCCGGACACTCTCGGCAATGGCGTAGGGTGCCAACGTACATGCAATGATAATTTGACCATCACTTCAAGCATATCTGTTAATTCTTTGAATACTAAAGCTAACATGAACAAGAAAGACATAATTAAAAATCCATTTGACAAGAGAGCTCAAGACCCAGCAGTTGCAAAGTTATTCTGCTATGGTGGCGATGTTCCCAAGCCTGAAATTGAAACCAAGCCACACGCGGTTTCTATCGCTGGTGCTACAAAAGCGATGATGGCAACAAACGAAGTGAGCGGCATGTGAAGGCGGAGGGGCTTAGGACCCAATAGTGGCAAGTTTCTTCCGCTTCTGCTTCAACCCAAAATCACATATGAACCAGTCACAGTCTCTAGAGCCGGAGCCGGAAAGGCGATGACGGTGATGGCACTGAGCTTGAACCCAAGCTTTGATCCATGGCTCCAACCACTTGCCCATAGCGTTAACTACAGATGACGCCGAACAATGAATCCGATAGGCAAAGATGGAGTAGAGATGGAGGAAGTGAAGGCCATGGACATATAGCCGGTTTTACATGTGCATCGATTGATGTTCCAATTGTTGGAAATGGCAAGATGCTACGCAGAGAGAGGGGGGGATGTGGATAGAGGAGCAGTAGGCTCGATAGTGTTTTCTCTCTTTCCACCACAGTGGACGCCACCAGGGTTCTCAAGAGACTAGCGCGAGCATGGGTGGGGGAGAGAGAGAGAGAGGAGTCGGTTGATGAATCGTAGCTGCTGATGAGGCTCGAGAGGTGACGGCGGAGGTGAAGGGGGCTCAGGACCGAGCAGCTGCGATCGAGCAGGGGTCTTGGGGGAGGCAACGTGCCAAAGGCAAATCTGAGTAGCATTTGCAACCGATGGGGGCTTTGGAGAAGGGCGGAGGGGGAGGTGGAGGCAGTCGAGCGTGCCGGGGAAAGAGAGAAGATATCTTCATTCTTTCCTCTCGACCCGACGAAGGAGAAGGGATGGTTGAAAATTGAAAAAAGATGGTAGATGTGCCATGGAATCCCAAGAAAACATACAGGAAAAAAAATGATATCAGACGTAGTTCAACGATACAAACGCAAACAATCATCAAACTAAACTTCTGAACATCAATCTGACAGAATTCGGCCATTTACTCAAGCATTTTATCGAACATCCATTGGGCGTCGACCGGGGGGAAAACAATAGACCCGTATATGACTCGAGTTCCAGCCTAGGCCTAAGGAAATCAACGTTCAGCACTCAAAATGGACAGGGGACAGCCCGCTCGTGCTCATCATGCATATGAGCCAACGGCGGCGAACCTTGATACCTGGTTCGAATGAAATAGACAAAGCCCCCGGGGGGGGTGTCTCACCTGGCTTGGGAGGATTGCTACCTGGGTGTCGTTCGCCGACCTAGTAAAAAGGTGTTGCTCCTTAGGACGACGACGAGAAGCGGCCGCGGAGGAGGTTCAGTGAGATTGGGTGGGGTCGAGCGAGCGACGACATTTGCCGGCGCTGGGGGCTCACCTGGCTTGGGAGGATTGCTACCTGGGTGTCGTTCGCCGACCTAGTAAAAAGGTGTTGCTCCTTAGGACGACGACGAGAAGCGGCCGCGGAGGAGGTTCAGTGAGATTGGGTGGGGTCGAGCGAGCGACGACATTTGCGGCAGCGCCGGTCGAGCTTCTCGGCGAGGCCGGCCGATGCAGAGATTGAGCTTTACGTGGGCTGTCGGTGACGAGGAAAATCCATTTTCTGCTCGTTTAATCTCATCATTAGAACACTCGGAGCAGACCAAGTGCTCAAGCTTTTTGGCTTCTTCGATAATCATACCCCCGCACGCTGGATGCTACCAGTCCTTGCATCCTTCACAGTTATAATTTCATCCTTGACCATTGGTGATCTTTGGGTTTGATCTCCAACCTTCTTCCCTATACTCTCATGCCAAGCTACTGCTGCGTGATTGACAAACAAAGAGGTGTTTGCATCCTTTCCTACGGACTTTTTTTCTTTTGTCCAAAGACTTGCAAGACTCCACAGGTGGCTTCTCACTGGAATGAGAGTTCCCTGACACCGATAATATCGGGGAAAAGAACCACGATCCCTTTCTTGCTTCTTTCCTCTTGCCCGGAACACGTCACCGATGCTCGTGCCTCGTTTTGAAGGACTTCTGCTGCATCTGAAGAATTGGAGTATTCCGGCGAGGGAAGCGACACTTTGTTCTCTCCTCACGGCTTCAAGTGAATCCACTCGTAGCGACCTTCGAGGGGGGCGTTCATGGCGACGTCGTAATTGTACCTGCGGAGATTTCTCCGCGAACCACTACCGTCCGCGCTCCTGCGACGCAGCTCTCTCTGGCTCCTTTGCTCCCTTCCAGCTTCTCTCCTCCCTCTCCAAAAATGAACCCCCAAAGAAGCCCCTCCTCTCTTGCTCTTAAGCTCCGGCGCGCATGCCTCCTGCCGTGCCAGCTGCCGCCGCCGGCCTGGCCCCGACCACCAACTCCCGGTCGATCGATGCTCTGCTATGTTGTCTTGTTCCCTCTGCCCCGCGTACCGTCCTTGTCCTTTCTGTCGCGAGCGTGAAGAGTAAGAGGCAAAAAGCAACGGGCTGGGCCGAAAAGGGAAATAGCAAGTACTAGGCCAGGCCCAAATGAGAGAGAAAAAGGAAAAGGATTTGGGCCAACCAAGCCCTCAAGCCCGATTTCGCACCTCTTTTTTTTTTTTTCTTCTTCTTCTTTTCACTTTTTTTTTGAAAATTTTAATAATTATTATTAATGATGCAAATAATCCTAGTGCTAGTATGTGATGCAAATTATTCACTTCACTCTCTCTCTCTCTCTCTCTCTCTCTCTCTCTCTCTCTCTCTTCTCTCTCTCTTTTAATTAATTAATTTTTAAAAAATCAATTTTTTAAATAATTAATACTAGTGATGCTAATGCTCGTAAATCTATATATGATGCAATTTAATGAAAATTAATTTTTATTTAGGGATTAAAAATTAATCTCTAATTTTTACATGATAAAACCCTTAATAAAATTGGCAAATTTAGGTATCAATAGCCAATAAATAATGCTTATGCATAAGTGCACAATCAAGAGAAGTAAACATTCACAATTGATATGATGAAAATCAAGTACAAGGAAGTAAACATAATGAAGTGTCAAGCATTGAATACACATAGCCTTGTTATTAAATCCTAGGACCACAGCCCATGAACTTAAGTTCAAATTGAGTGCAGTTTCTTATTTAAAAGATCAATTTATTAAAAACTAAGCAATATCAATTGTGATCACTAAAATCTCTAAACTATAAACATACTAACTCAATGAAATTAGGCTAAATCTAGTGCTGAAATCATACAACCTAATCATGACTTATTTTTAAGCTATTTTCTATTTTTTTAATTAATTTTTATAAGAAAAATAATTTTTTTAATTTCGGAAATGGGGACTTGGGCCGCGCCCAAGGGCCTTGTCCGAAAATGGACTGAACCTGACCTTCGCAGGTCTGGATCGGGTAAATGAATTGGGCTTTCTATAACAAACCCCTTCAATAGAATTAAACCCAACCCTCCAAAGACTAACTCTAAACACTTAAACTAAATCAAGCGCAAACTCACTAAAACACAAGTCAAACCTATTTTGTTGTTATAGCTGCATTAATCCCATTTTTACTATAATCGCACTAAGCTCACCTTAAGCACAAAACTTAACCCATTGCCCAAAGTTCATAAATCCTAAGTAAGCCACCTTCCTTTTATCCTTTTTTTTTTTCAGCACTATTTCCACCCTCTAAATGACTAAATCCTATGACAAAAAAAAAAAAAAAAAAAAAGAGAGAGAGACTAAATCCACCCCTATTTACACTAAAAGATGAAATTGCCATCCATCTTTCAAGTGCAATTTAAAGTGAAGGCCTCACTCCTTATTTTTTTCTATTTTTTTTTTTCTATTTAGGATGATCACCATATTTAAGCACTTCACGTGGTCTTTTTTTAGCATATTAAAGAAAAGTGCATTCTTAGATATTCCCATAATGCTTTGCATGCTTCATGTAAAATTATCTGGCTAACAGTAAGGAGCTAAAAGCTAAAGGTAAACATCATTTTTTTTTTTTTTTTGAAAGTTTAAAATCTGAATTAGTACAAAATATTCCATGAAATGAATGAGCCTTGTGCTGGTCATGTATAGAAGGTCTACGGCATACACAACGTAATTAATATTTTAAGGATATATATGTTCTTTTCTTTTTTGGTAATAAAGAGTTTGAAATAGATGCGAGTTCAAAAGAAATGTCTACCAATAAGGCTTTCAAGGAAGGTTGCAGATCAGTTGAAGGTTTGTCACTTTTATTGCAAAACATTTTTTATTTTAAGGCATAAAACTGACATATAAAATCAAATTTGATCTTTTCATAATTTTTAAAAACTGAATGTTATGTTTAATTATAATTGAGAAAGACGAAATAAATACTTCTTTATTTCCAAATAGTATACGAATGCGCTCATAGAAAAAGGTAGGTTGAGTAAACAAGAAATAAAACTCACTTAAAAACATGCGGTCCAAGATGTGAAAGCTAGAAGGTCGCACAAAACTAATTTATGATAAAATAGTTATCTCAAAGGAAATTCCATGATCTCCTTCAACTTTAATGTTAAATTTGTTTTTGTTAAATAGTTTACCATCTAATTTTAATATGTCGCGACGTACCTCTCGAGGAAGGGAATAAGTTTAGGAATATCGCTTAAAGAATCCTACTCCTACCATGGCCATGATTAGTTACGAATTTTCCCAAGTCCATACCTCACACGATATTGGGCACTCAAATTGAGGGTATGAAATTTTTTTAAAGAATGAGTTGCCACTAGCCTAGTTGGATTGGTTAGAAATCAAGTAAGATATGAGAGTATATCTCATTTCTTACACAATTAGAGAATCTAGGGTCAGAGATTTTATTACACTAATAAACCAATTAGTACCCTTTCAATGCATAATCTTGTTCATTTTATTAAAAAAAAAAAATTGTCAAGTTGTTTGAATTAATTTTAGACTAATCCATTAACATGCGAAGTGATCATGCGGGTGTGTAATCAGTAATATAACAACCAACGGCCAGAGTCACATCAAATTAATTGCATTGAGAGTGTAAGAATTTGGCATTATCAAATAAGAGGCATGCCATTGTTAACTAAGCCAAAGGGAAACCATCAACATACATAAAGTAAGCAATCAAAGGCATTCGTTTTTAAGGACAATTGAAACTCTAAAATAGATTCCTAAGAGTTTGTTTGGTCAATTTTGAGCATAATTCTAAATTGAAAGACTTCCATTTTTTAGGAGAAAATAACTCAAAAGATTAATTTTAATATTTTTGAGGAATTTTATTTTTTAAAGATTTTTTTTTGGATTTTTTGGAATTTTCAGGAAAAAGTGAGTTTTCAAATTTTCCAGGAAATTCGGGATTTTATAATTTCTGAATTTTTTTGAAAAATTACTTTTCAATATTTTTGAAAGTTTTTGAATTTCCGAAAGTTTTTAAGTTTTTTTTTTTTGAATTTTTTGAAACATTTTAAATATATTTTTAATATTTAATATTATTATATTCAGGAAAATGGATTCGGACCGGGTAAACCCGATCCGCAATTCAAACTAAAAACTAATTTTTAAAGCCCTCCTTTTTAATTAATTAATTTTTTAATCCTTTTTTTTTTTCTTTTAAGTTCTCTTCTTGGTCTTCTTCTTCCTGGTGCTCTTCTCCTCTACGCCTCCTCGTCGCCGAACGCTCCCCTGCAGCTCTCCCGAACCACAACCGGACCAACCTCAACTTCCGGTGAGCTCTCACCAGCACCCAGACCACCGCTGGGCCACCGACCTTCACCGTTCCTCCGCCCCGTTCCTCCGCCCTGACCGGCGTCGACCACCACCGGCCGCGAACTTCAGCTACCGTTAACTCACTAATCGGAACCCAAAAAACTCTTTCGAATTTGGCGATACACACTCGTTTTGCGAAAATCGTATAGAAACACAGCCAAAAATGAAAATCCGACATGATTCCATGAGTATATAAACGAACACGAAACGATCTCGACTGAAAGCATGGGCTGTTCTTCGGTTCTCTCTGGGGCATTTTGGCAAACACGTGATATGCAGCGGCTAAAAGGGCTATGCGGGCTCACTTGAGGCCTGGATTCGGGCAAAGATCAACACGAGGCGCACGAGCGACACGCAAGACTCACTTAGAGACGGGTTAATCACACTCAGAACAGATGTGAACCCAGAACAAGTATCTTTGGCCGCAACATACCCACGGATTTGGATCTCTTCCAGGCATTTCAACAAACAACTAACATCAACAACTGAAACAAGAAACTTTCGGCCTGATATGGACTCAGGCACAAACCTAGACTTCTATCAACATGTACCAGGGCATCTAGGGGTTCCATGGAGGATTGGCGAGGCCGGAGCTCACGCGAACTGGTTGGTCGTGAGCTCCGGCCCGACACTTCAAAAAAAAAAAAAAAGCACGTAGCACGGGGAAACCTACCTGGTTCGGGCCGTGAGCAACGGGCGAACCTGGCAACGGCGAAACAATCTCTCGATCTCCCTCCTTCCCTATGGCTCACCCTCGAAATCTCTCTCTTGGCCTTCACCGAAAAAAAACCCCCATTCCCGAACTTGCCTCCTCCATTTTAACCCCCTCTCGGCCCTTCCCTCTCTCCTGCAGCGCAACGCCAGCTCGCCCCGAACCGCACGACATTCCCTACGCATGCATCAGGCGCAACGCTCGTCGCCACCGTCCTCGCCGTCCTCGCTTCGTACCACCGTCCTTCTCCCCTGTTTTGTCGAGAAGCCAGCGGCCAAAGCAAGCCGTGGAGGAGAAAGAAGAAGGAGCGAATGGGCTGGGCTGAGGAAGAAAAGAGGTGGGCCGAATGGAAGAAAAAGATAAGTGGGCCGGGCCGCGGAAAAAAAAGGAAAATAATAAATGGGAAAGAAAAAGGAGAAGAAGGAGGGGCCGGCCCTATCTGTTCTCCTTTCTTTTTCTTTTTTTTTGGGTTCTTTTTTATTGAGCTTCATCCAACAGAATAGACTTAGAGCACTCTCCCCCAGAGATACGGAGGCCATCCATCATGCACACAGAGGCTGGACGAAGCGAACGGAGGAGTCTTATCTTGGGCTTGAGTTTGGCCGGACCGGGCTCTATCAAGAGCCCAGTTCAAATTAATTCTTATCAGGCCAAATTTCACTTGAAAGAAAAGCCAGGCCCATGACCTTGCAAGCCCATGAACACCTAGACCCAGCCGACCCGGACAAGTGAAACTCTACCCGAATACGACCCACACCCAACCCGGTTCATGGCCTCCTCTACCCTCCCACCGCGAACCTTGACAAATACAGCCGCTGTGAGCGATGACGACTGGCCCAAACTTCTTGGTCGCGGTGGTGCAGTGAGCAGGATCGGAGGCAGATAGGCGAAGCAGCGAGTAGCAGTGTTGTGCTAGCAACGACCGTCAGGTACAGCGATGGCGTGACTTGATTTGGGCGCATCAAGCGACGCCGCGATAGCAACAGGCGGCGTTGGGCGGCAGCCACATGGCGGAGGTCTCATGCAGCGAGGTCTCATGCAGCGAGGGTCTCTGTGGCTTGGCCGAGAGAGGGCTCTCTCTCTCTCTCTCTCTCTCTCTCTCTCTCTCTCTCTCTTAGATCTCCTCTCGGACCTCCACAATCTCGGTACTCTCCCTCTACCTTCACCCCTCCGCTCAGTCTCTCAGGCTTCTCGGATGTCTCTCCGAAGAAACCCCTCTGCTCTCTCTCCTCCACCCTTCTTTTCTCTCTCTTTGGCTCCCCCTTCTACTGAGCTCGCGTTGTCCTATTTATAGCCCGAGGAGGCCGGTTGACGAAGGCTTTAGCCGTCGGTGCTTGGTGCGCTGACCAGCCTCCCCTCGCCAAATCGGCATCCCATCAGTCGTTACTTCTTCATTTCCGCAGCATGCTGTCCTTGTTGGGTGAGAACGGGAGAAGAGAAGGAGAGAAGGGAGAGCCACCCACGGGAGTTGCAGGGAGGGAGAAGGAAGGAGGAAGGAAGGAAGAGGAAGAAGGAGGGATTGGGCTGGGCCGGGCCATGAGGGGGCAGCTGGGCCTGGTCCTGGGCAAAGATAGGTGAAAAGAAAAAGGGGGGCTGGGCTTGAGCCCAACCCCAAAGCCTTTTCGCCCCTTTTCCTCCATTTTTTTTTAAAATACAGTTTTATATCTATAGGGTAAAATAAAGGGAAATAAAATAAAAATAAATCTTTGTAAATGCAAATAATATTAATGCCTAGGTGATGTGAAAATCATTTTTATTGGGGCCAAATTTGTCCCCAATTTTCTATTCAATAAATAACTATATATTTATATAAATTTTAAGTATCAATAGTTACCTCTATTCGAAATTAAGCTTGCAAATGTTGCATTTAAAGAAGAATTAATCCCTAAATTTTGTCTATGCGCATGCCGTAGATAATATCTTGTTTGAGACCAGGTGTCTTACGCAAAAATGGCAATATAATAAAATACATACTAAGACAAATAAGAATATATCCGTAGTTACTTATCGGGAATGAATGATACGGGGCCCGAACCCAAGTTTTTGGCAAGTACCAGCGTATCATCTTACTTGATAATGCGGGGGAGCTGCTTTTTTTAGGAATTGGACATGTCTCCAATTGCTTATTGAAGCAATGAATTGTCGCCAAGGAGCCAGAGCTATCTCTGGTCGACTTGATGGTGAGGATTGCTTTTCCATGACCAAATTGTTGTCTAATTTTCTATGTAATTAATATCTAAATATTTAATCAAATTTTAGGTGTCAATAGTGATCATTGGGGCAAATATTTATGGTAGGTTTTATTCCATCTACTTCACAATTGATACAAACAAAGTATCATAAACAATATAATTCCAATTACTTTATAGTTCACAAGAATAAAGTCTACATTTGATATCGTTCTTACCACTGAAATTCTTATCTATAGATTTTTCTATAAATAATCTTTCATCTATCATTCCATGATGAAAGACATATTACATGATAACATGTATTTTGGTCATAAACGTTGAAGTTAATTTTTTTATAATATATTATTTTATGAAATACTTGGAGGCTGAATGTTTAAGCTTAGAAAAACTAATTTTTAAAAATGTTATTTCCAAGATTGAGCATACTTTGGTAATGAATGTTAATTTTTTTATTTTATTTATGTATGTGCATATTCAATTTTGAAGTATCTATAGGCTGAAATTTTAAAATGATTGGATCATTTTATAAATAGAGCTTTCGTAACAAGGTAGGGAAATGTAATGTCTAGTAATTGTTCAAATACTTCGAGGAAATAGATTCAGTATCGCCTTAGCCCTACTACAACCAACCAACTGTAATGAAGACATACACCCTCAAATCAAATTCGTCAATCATTGGTCTTGTTTAGTATAATTGAAAGATGCTGGATCCATAAGTGGATTGAACCATTTGGAATAGCAAGGGAAGTTGTAGTATTGCGAATAAACCCATAGGGATAGAGGCCAGCAAAATAATGGGAATGAGAATCCACTCTAGTCTCTTATCCAGCACCATTGTGAGAGTTGCAACGAAGGTCACCCAGCATGAAAGCCAAGGAGAGGAAGAGAAAACAAAGGTCCATTAGGATCTTCTCAGGCAACGAGTACATAAAGTCTTGTGCCTCATACCACGAAGTTAGAATGGCTAGGAATAGCAAGATGGCCGTCACAGAGGAGAACAAACCAAACGCATCTGAAATTGCAAAAACTAGGAAAGAGTCTTGTCCTAACAACAATGGGACTCCGGTATTGTTGTCATTGCCTCCAGGCACAGTGAAAGTAGCAACGAACAATATTGTGGCAATTAGAGTTGAGACGAGCATACATGAATTTGTTGTGTCCTTCACCCACTTCTCTCCTTTCTCAAGCAATTCTTTGTGGTTTTCCACGAATGCATTCCAATGTGTTATCTCAATGTCCCCACCGTGTCTCTTGAACCATTTGACTTTCACTAAATAGCTCATAATGCAGCTTTGCACAATCTATGCATAAAACTTACAAATAGGAGTTTTTTTTTTTTTTTTTTTTGTCAAACACAAATAGGAGTTTCAATAAGTGGATAAAGTATAAAAAATTTTCAAAAAACAAACGAGGGAACATATCAAGGAGATTAAGACTTATCCAACATTTAATGCGAAACTGCTTAAAGGTCAAGTCACATGTTTATATCTAGATCATGTCGAAACAAAGGATAAGCACAAAAAAGGAAGAAAATGAACATTTTACTGTACTACTTCTACTATGAAGAAAGTAATGAATATCAATAATAGGTTCAATCTCATAGCAAGAGGATCAAAATTTTAGACCATACCTAAAATTTTCCTCTGAAATATTTTAATGTGAGTCTAAAAGAGAAGGTGTAATTAGATTGAAGAGAGAGAAACATTACATTGAAGAGAGGGATATTTTGGTCAGTTAATTAGAAAAAGGAGTGCCTTAGCTAAGATAGGAGTGAAAAAAGCATGTCTTTATGATAATTATCATTAAGCACAGTTATTAAATAGATGAAGAAAGAAAGATACTTACCTTACACCATTGGAGTTCTCTTTGCATTTCAAAAACTGCTCCGGCCACCTCACTTACAGCATCAAACCTAGAAGAGTAGAATGCTACTGCATGCATCATCGCCTTGGAATCGTCAAATGTAGGGCTTAAGACTAATGACAACTCAGCAGTTGAGCTTAACTTCAAAAAGAGTCCGAGAATCCTTGCTTGGCGAAACACCACTGCGCGTGTTGGCAAACTCTGACCACGAGGCCTAAAATGAATAAGCTCCGGGAAAAATTGAATACAGAGCTTCACGATTTCACTGATTCCCTGGGCTGTAGCTTGAAGCAGCAAGTCAGTCGTGTCCCTCGCTCGGAAAAATTCGATGATCTCGGTAATATTCATGCAATGGATCGCCATGCAAACTTGTTTTGCCAACTCGATTGCCGCCATGTTTCTTAGCTTCACCTCATGAACTCTCTTGATTATAGGAACTACAAAATGTCAATAATAAAAGGAAAAAGAAAATGAAAAACGAAGGGCCAGCAATGGGACCAAGAAAAAAGTTCCCCAACTCTGGGTCCCCAATTTTTGTAGACACCAAATTGCATCTAACAACAGTTTACTAATTGTCATAATTTCCCAAATTTAGAGATTGGGTTGGCGGGTGATTGGGAAAACGGTCTCATTCTTTTTTCTTTTTTATATCAATCTTTTAGGAAAGCTATTTTGATTTTTTTTTCTCCTTTGGAATTCAATCGTCAAATGCAAACAGTGAGTTTATATCATGTCCGGATGAAAAAGAGTGGGATGTGAAGAAAGTAGAAGCGATTAGAGGGTGACTGAAGAAAGCGATCTTCCCTGAAGTACTTTTCTTGTTTTTTTTGGTCGGTATCTTCCTTGAAGTTCAAAGGAGGTTTTATAATGTTAATCATAATTAAGAGAGCATAATTATAAGAGTTAATCTGATAGAACAACTCTGAAAATAACCACGCTAATTACATTGTCTAGCTAGAGTAAATCACATTAGTCCTTGCGTATGTAAGATTATTTTAGACAATATTACTCAAAGATGCAAAGAAGCTAGTAATTAAAAAATCATATTAATTTTACAAACCATCGTGTTGTTATATATGCTCAGCACAATAGCAATTTTTTTCCATCTCTAACAAAATCAAAAATTCCATCACACAATGGTATGTGATATTTGACCGTACTTGTTACACCTAAATGACAGTGAGTAGAATTAACTTGACTTTATTCTCTAATAACTTTAAATTTGATAAAAAATACGCAACAACACTATTCTGTTTCCTTTTTTGTTCATTGACACAAATAGAAGAATTAGGGACAAGGCTAAAGGGTATTTCCGGGGCATACAAAAGTTGCATGAAGATGACAAGTGTAACTACGGGTAGAAGTTGTGACTAAGTTTTGGGAATCGTAAGTTAAGTAGTATCGACACTGACACGTGGTAAGCAATACAATACGATGTGACATGCCAACACATTATTTCTCAAAAACTAGATAATTTCAACATGTTGGGACACATTGTATATTAAATGTACATGATGAATTATCGTTAAATTAATTTGATACAAATTCACAAATATTCGACAAAAATTCAGAAATAAATAAATAATAAAAAAGCCTAGAATTAATTTATACTAAAAACATTAATCCACAATTTATTAATATCATTAATTAATTTAATTTGACAAATTCAATTTCATTCCAATAATCCATATTTTGGCTTTGTGTGTTAGAGCGTGTCGGAAAAGAAGAGAAAAAAACAAGCTTGGGGGGTAAATTGTATGTTACGGGAAGTGAAAATTAGAAAAGAAGAGAATACTAAATTTTTCTTCTTTTTTTTATTTTTTTTTTTTTACATATTTATATTTTGACCCCTTATTTATTGAAAATTTTTAAAATTAATCCTATGCGTGTCGAATCACCCGTCGAATTCCGAACTCACATGATGAAGAGTGTCAGGAGAGTCCAACAACTATTAACTGAGTGTTGAAAAATGTCGAGTGTTGTCATGGAGAGTGTCAGTACTTCTTAAATTATTATAGCAGTCAGGTGGTGTTTGGGCTAATTTTTGCACACTTCGAGCACTCCGCCTTTTCGGACAATCATAAGAGCACATTCTTCTATATTGGCCTAATGTATTCTGGATCTTATTTTCTGGAGTGCTTCCAACAAATCTGAAATACTAGGATTATAAGAAGAGGAGAAAACTCCTTTATTATCTAGCAAGCAACTCGTTGCTATAGGATTTATCACTTGGATGTGGAATGGCTGGGATGCACGATTTTGTTGGGACCCCCGAAATTGGCTCCCACTGAAACAGTCTTCTATTACAGGCCCTCCCAAACAAATTATTTTGATTTTTACCACCATTCCTATTCCTATTCTTCACCCCAAAAGTTGCCAAATAAAAGCGTAAATTTACTATGTTAAATGCGATTAAATGATATGCCCATGCCTTCATCTATTGTAACCTTATTCACGCAAGCCCCTTGCCCTTAGTAGGGGTGAGCGTGATTCTAGGATAGAACCGAGAATCGGAGAACCGAACTGGCAGGTCCAATTCGGTTCCTGATTCTATGAAGGGCCGGGTAGGTTCTCGGTTCCATTTTTTTAGGAACGGCCGGTTCCCAGTTCTTATAGGAACCGAAACCAAAATTGGTGTAACTTGGGAACTGGGAACACAAACCCAAACCCTAAAATAGCCAAATCCCTAATTTGGCTCCAGCGTTCCCTTTTGTCTTTCTCGTTCCTCTCTATCAACAACAAGAAAAGGGAACCCATTTCTCCTTCATTCTTCCCCTTGGTCCATTCTTGCTTCGCGACGCTGTGGTTCTTTTCACTTCTCTGCGGTTCTGTTCATCTCGTCGTTCTTGACATATTGTTCCTCTCCACGATGCTGGGGTTCTTGTTCGAATCATTTGCTATCACCAACGCCAGCCGCGGCTCGGCTCAGCGACCATCATCCAACAGCTGCGCAACATCATCACTCAGGTCTCTCTCTCTCTCTCTCTCTCTCTCTCTGCGATTTTGAGTGCATTACTTTTTTCCCTCTCGGGACACTTTGTTGAAACTCTCCCTCTCTCCCTCTATCTCTCGCTCTCTTTGGTGGTTGTTTTTTTTTCTTGTTTCTTTTATGGTGAGTGCGGTGACAAACATTCACTTGGGGCGTGGCGGTTGTGTGATTTTTTCTACTGCAAATTGCAACCCAAAAGTTAAAAAAAAAATACAAGGAATATATTTCTTTTTCTATTTATTTTGGACAAAAGCAGTTTCTTTTTCAGCACGCTTAATAAGTGCATAAAATTTGCTTTCGCTGTTCTGTCTTAGCCTTTTGGTTTCGCTATTCACTTGCATTCACTCGTGCAGTTTTTTTGCTTTTGTAGGTTGAGGAGAACATCAGCAAGTTCGCCAAGAAAGGTTTGACGTCATCACAGATTGGTGTCATTCTTCGCGACTCTCACAGGATTGCCCAAGTGAAGAGCTTCACGGGTAGCAAGATTTTGCGTATCCTCAAGGCTCACGGTGAGTTTCACTTAGCATGTTCATTATATTTGTGAAGTGAATTTGCTGGTTAATATATATGAAATGGATTTCAAATCTATAGAAGTAGCTCTTTATATGCTATGTAGTACTTAAATTGTAAGCTTGATGACTTTGGTGGCTGACACCAGTTAAAGCACAACTTTAAGAGGAGATAAATTAGTTTTTAGAGCTTGCTATGTTCTTGGGGTCCCAAAAGCATCCTGAAAACTATGTTGCGCACTATCTGTTGTTCATCAAAAGTTGATTTTCAAGGCTTGATTTATTATTGGAATTGTCTTACTTTATATCTAGCTTTGCGCATCTTTCTATTGTTCATGTATCCCTTTCCTGTATTCTAAAATGATTGGCATAATAGTGACTAGTGAGGTGAAGCTAATTTGGGTTTGTCTTTGAAATTCCAAAACAGCATAAATCGTACAGCTTTTTCCTCTTTGTAAGTTAAGCTCGAGATGATTGTCCTCATGCAATCACCCTGTTCATTAGGCGGTTCAATGATGAGCTTTTTCTTTTACAGATAGAGCTCGTTTCTGTATAGAACTAAGTTGCTTCACCGATGGCTAAATCTGGAGAATCGGAGTTAGTTTCTGAGACAATATGCTGCATATGGTCTCTTTCATGTACAAGATATTTTTGAAGTTGTTTGGGCCAATTCTTACTCCTTGATTCTATCTTCTCGTGTCATTGCTTTTATGAATCCTCCCTTGCATAAATTGCTAATTACTGTCCAACCTTTCGAAATATGAATGACCTCTTTCTCCTGTTTCAGATTGTAGCAATATCTGAACAGGCATTTGAGTACATGGAGGACTCCAAGAGCCCTAAAGAAAGCTCAAACCCTCTAGGCTAGAAATCTTTCGACATGCGTGCTGTTGTTGCTACTACTGAGGATCTTTGGCTATTTATCCTCTTTGAAAAAGGGTCTGAGGGTGAGCATTTTCCTCCTTCAGGGCATAATTAAAGCAGTAGATACCTTTCTACTGAATCAAGTAGTAGGTTGCTCATTGTCGTATGAGAAGGTCGAAGCTGTACAATATTCAGACTCGGAGGTTTGTATAAAAATTATATGTTTGGGACAAAGAGAACAAGAACAAGTGAGTATGATCCTCATGAGAGGGGCTTACTGATTCGTGATATATGTGTTTGCAGGCTTAGGCTATGCTAGCAAGAGTAACTCTTGGATTCCGATCTCTCGGTCAAGTGGTGAATATGGCCCCAAAAGGGGATAAGTACACTAATGGTGCCATAAGTTGTGTACGGCGCTCACTTTGGTGCCAAAAGTTTCCGTCGGATCACTTAAGTGCCAAATCGGAGGAAAAACGATCACTTTGGTGCCACGGGCGAAAGATTCCGGCCAAAATTAATACGTGGCTTTTTAAAAAAAAAATTGATAGGCCTTTAAATGACGTCGTTTTCGGTCCTCCTTAAGAAAACGACGTCGTTTTGCCATCCTACATGGATGGATTCACAGAAACGACGCCGTTTAGCTCACATGGGGATTGAAATTAGGGTTTCCGCCGCTCGGCCATTGTCCTTCGCCAGCCGTCGCTCAGCCACCGTCGCTGCTCAGCCACTGTTGCTCAGCCACTATTGTAGTTGCTCGACCAGGAAAGCGAGGAGAGATTGAGATTGTTGCAGGAAAAATCGAAGGCGAGGGCGGAGGAGGAGGAGGAAGAAGATGGGTCAAAGGTGCTGCTGGTGCGTTGCTGTTGTTGGTGCATTGCTGGTGTCACTGCTGGTGTGCTGCTGGTGCTGTTGCTGGTGCCGTGCTGGTGCCGTTGCAGGTGTGGGTCTTCGAGGAAGAAGAAGACACGAAGACAAGCCTCCCCGCTCTCTCAATTTGGGGATTAGGGTTTCAAAGTTGGGGGAAAGATGCCAAACGGCGTCGTTTTGGTGTTTGGATGCTGACTCAACTCTCCGATGAGCCATGTTGGCTTCAAAAATTAATAAAAAAGGGCCACGTCGGATTTCTGGTCAATTTCGTCGGCGTTGGCACCAAAGTGAGCGTTTTTCAAATTTTTTGGCACTTAAGTGATTCGACGGAAACTTTTGGTACCAAAGTGAGTGCCGTACACAACTTATGGCACCATTAGTGTACTTATCCCCCCCAAAAGTGTGGTCGGCCATGTTTCTTCAAATGGTATTGAAGCTAGAGTTTCGTACATTTATTTTAGACATCCTATCTACATTATTTGTTCATTTGAGTCATAAAGCACCCAAGACTTACTGGATTTGTATATCTTGGCTGATTCAAAGGCTTCTCAAGGTGCACTAGCTTCACAAAATGTTCATGTTACTTCTTTCGCTTTTGTAGAGAAATACATCATCTAAGTTGCAAGTTAGATAGTCTCAATTCCCAAGACAACAATGGAGATGGCAATTCCAAAAAGGTTCTTGTTTGGTAGTATCCATTATCACTTGTCTTTTGTCAAATATTCGGCATAGGTATGACGTGGTATGTGGCATTCTCATTTTTTGCTAGTATCATTGTGTAGAATGTTGGTTCACATTCTAGAATATTAAATGTTTACAAGTATTATAGATTTTGTGTTCGTGTTGTATTCTCTTTGACGAATGACAAGCTTGTTTATTATTGCTACGTTGATTTCTTATTTTTTTTTTTTAAAACTAAAAATGAAACCAAAAAAAGAAAAAAAACCTGTTGGAACTTGGAAGAGTGCGTTTGGTAACGTTCTGTTTCGGGGAAATTTTTTAACAGAAATAGTTTTTTTTTTTTTTTTTTTTTTGTTTCTGTTCCTATGAACAATTTATGAGTATAAGAACGCACTTAGTAATTGCAAAAAATTTCTATTCCAAGAATAGAAATATGTTTGGTAAACTTGTATAATTTTGTTATTTCTTTAATTTTGTTAATATTTTTATTACATTTTTCTATTTTTCCTTCTTTTTCTTTGTGGCCGGTCGCTAGCCATGGTGGCGCCCGGCGACCGGCTGGGCGAGCTTTGGTGAGCTCACCAGAGCCTCTTCGGTGGCCTCGGTGGCTAGGCGAGCCTCACGTCACCTGGGCGAGGTTGAGCCTTGCTAATGGCCTTGGTGGCTTAGGCGAGCCTTGCAAGGCCACCGGCAAGGCTTGACCTCGCCTAGGCGGCACGAGGTCGGTCTCACCCTGGCTTGGCAAGGTCGACCTCGCCCAGCCTAGGCAAGGCCAAGCCTAGGCAAGGCCGAGCCTTGCCATGGCTCGGCGTCTCCGGGGGCCAGCGGTGACTGGCCAAAAGGAAGAAGAAGAAGAAGAAAAGAAAGAGAAGAAAAAAATGATGAGAGAGAAAAATTGTTTCTCGGGATTGTTTCCAGGATTAAGAAGTAACTTTTTCTACTTTTTGTTTCTATTCCAAATTTGTTCCCGGAACAAAAAAATAGATATTTTGTTTTTGGGAACAAAATTTTTACCAAACATGTTTCTGTTTTTTTTTTTTCCCCGGAACAAAAGAACATAAATTTTTGTTCTGGGGAATATGATCAATTTTAAACAAACAGGGTCGAATTGACTCTGGAACTTGTGATAGGGTAGGTTCCAAGTACTTGGTTCTGACGAGTAGGTTCCAGGTTCTAAAAAATGAGGAATCTGTACCTGAGGGTAGGTTCCAGGTTCCAGGCGGAACTTGTGAGGAATCGGGAACTGCTCACCCCTAACCGCCAGTCCCATGCCCAATTCCTGCACCCTCTCAACGTTTTCATTCGTGTTGTATTGAGATGAAGTAGCAGTCAAAGAAAACTATATTTAGGCTCTAAGCACTTCACCTGTAATGGAGGAAACAAATACATTTGGGTTCATTGTTCTTCATTTTTTACTAGAAAGACTTACATGCTTGATTGAGATGATGAAGTGAGCATGATTTCACCAATCAAGATTGAAGGAGAAGTCCTATGTTTACGTAAACCTTATACCATATCTTATGCTTAGATCATTTAGCCATATGGAAGAAATTCTTAGGTTATCATCAAATCTTGCCTCAATTTACAAATTTACGATTCTTGCAATTAGAATTTGGTGAATATCGGAAATCTTCCCAAATTTAAAAATATTGACATGGAAAATCCTATATGACTTTGTTTGAGTTTGAACACTTTTGTGAATGATTTTTATTAGTTTCGTTGACATGAAAAAATAAGTTACATATCCATTGTTGGTTGACAAGGAAAAATTGAATTACAAAATTAACTTTAGCATACATGTCACTCATCTGATGACAAATGTGTAACAATTTTTTTTTTTATGCATGTAACGGGCCTAACACAAATTCTTTTCCAAATTATGGCAAAGAACTAAGTAGGAGATTTTTTTTTACTTATAAAGAAAATCAAAAACAAACAAGCCATAGACTTTTAACAGGAGAGAGAGGGACAAAAATAGAGATGGTATCTTGAAAAAATGGAAGCATACCTACAGATTTGGCGGCATTCCAAAGTGACCTTAAAGGACATCGAAGTGCTACAATCAAGTTGCAAAGTAAACCCTATCACTAGATATGAATTCATTGTAAGACCTCGTAAATCATTCATTACATTGTCCAAAATCAATTAAGTTATACGGTACTTATACACTTGGTTGAATCACATTTGGTTCCCCAGGGATAGCCGATCCATAAAGTAGTTCTATTTCAGGCCATTATTCAAGTAAAACTAGGTCAAGGAACCAGAATATATCCTACAAAGAAACAATCATTTCCCGTTTCTTTTGCTAGTACGGAGGGAATCAATTTAAGAAAATTGACTAAATGTTCAAAATCATGGCAGATCCGAAGATAATGCCCAAACAGCACAAATGCATACCCACCCGGATCCGAATTTTTATTTGTTGGTTTGTAGCTCAAGTTCACTGGTATACCTTCAGTTCAAAAACAAAAGAGTAGGCAATGAGCTAGGTATGATCTTGAAGGAAATCGGTAATGAAGAGATGCGAGTGCAGAAAGTACGAACATTTGCATATCAATGCTTCCAAAACACTGAACCTGGTTCCGCTGGGAAAGTCAGATTTCATCACCGCCAACGCTCGCAATATACACATGCCTTCATGCTTTGTGCTTTTCTTGGTAAGTAAGTGAGGGTACCGCCCAGCTAGATAAAGGGTGATATCTATCCGAATTCACCAGCAACGTTGATCAGGAAAACAAGCCAAGTCTAGAATGAAGGGGAAAACGGATGGAATTGAGATAAAGAGGGATGGTGATCTTACCATGATGACTATCGTAGGTGAGTTCTATCATGGTGTCAATCGCAGAGGAACTGCTGAAGGGCTGATTTTCCCCTTCGTCTGTTGTGCTTGTCGCCAGGAACCAGGCAATCTCCTTATGCATAGAAGCTTCCAGGGCAGATATTCCCAAAGGAACGCGTCTTTCCTTATCTGCAAATTGCGTCAAATTTGGATTACTTCTAACTAATGCCTTCACCATCCTTATCCTTCCACACAGAACAGCATTGTGGAGGGCTATGCGGCCATCACAATCAACCATTTCAAGCACTACTAGATTCGGAGACAAGAGCTCAACCAGGTTCTCCAAAAATTGGTCATGTGCACTCAAAGCGGCTATGTGAAGCAATGTCTCTGATCTGCTTGTTATTTTGGTCATCTTTGAAGCAGCATCTCATTCAAAAAATCATGTAGCAGATTCCCAGTCACCTCGGAATGCAGCTTGCAACAATGGTCGGTAATAGGGTTCATCCACTTCCTCTTCGGAATTTTCTGCAATAGACGCAAACTTTTCAGATCATTCAGTTAATACTTTTATCCTTGCTGACATTTAGAAGTGTCCCACAAGAACAATTTCATGAAGATCCGCCTCAAATACTAATTTCACACTAAAAAACTCTTTTGAGGGATAACGCACCTGAAGCACCTCCAGATTGGGAAGAAGTTGATCCAGCGCTTGCTAAAACATTTTTAATATCTGTAGGAGAAAGAGTGAGCACTAAGTCCTTCCCATACTTTTTCCCCCTTTTTTCTAGCCAAGGTCAGCATTATGTTTGTTTGGTGATAAAGGAAATAAAATGAACCATGAGGAAAATACAAGTTCCAGCATATTTGGGACTCCATCGATTACACTATATTCTTTCTCGGTTGGAAGTTGAACATGTTCCTGCTGCTGGTTCTGCACGATTCGAATTTCCTTGTTCTTCGCTTGGTTGCATCGCCATTGGGTTGCTTTCCTAGTTAAGGTCTTTCAACAGCAAAGTAAACGGAGAATGCAAAAGAGGCTTTTGACTTTCCTAAAAAGTTGAAGCTCTGATATCAATCGGCTTTAGTTGCACGGGCTTGTTATACCATGTGGTTCTTGTTGATGAAAAGCCTGTCAGCGATGGAAAAATATAACTCTTGTTACATGAAGATTAATTTAGGTTAAATATGACACACACTTATCAATTTTAATTTTTTTTATAGTATTAAAACTTAAAAAATAGAGAAATTGTTTGAGTTCTTTCAAGCTTGCCTTGTCACAACCCGATCCTCCGAGCCCATGCCCATCCCTGCTTGGTCGATATAATAGCGATGTCCCAAGACGCATCACTAACCCATTTATTTTAATATTCGCATGCGGAAATAGATATAAATCCCCAGACAATAAAACAATAAGATAGGAAAGTAGGGCCATATTTTTCGAACCTGAAAAACACCAACCACACTTGTATACATCACAACCAGCATGTATATATTACAATACTCAAGTCAGGTCCTACACCAGTCAGTCAGAAAACAAAGTGTGCAAACAGGGGTGGGGGTTTTCTCCAACTACGGCTACTTGTCATCCTCAAACCCCTCTTGCTCCACATCCTCGTCCTCTTCGATCCCTCCTACCTCCATACTCCAGCTGGAGTCTGCTGCTAAGTACACCGGAGAATCTGGATCATCAAGCTTAAGATCCTTCGCATCCACCACCAATCCATCCTTAGGGTTTGCAGTATCATTTCTAAAAGCAACCTCCATCACACGCAGAGGTATCTCACATTCTGGTACAGGGCCCTCCCTTTGGCCATTAAGATAATGGCAGTACCATGACCGGTATTGATGGGGCACCTTTTGGGGTAATCCTACATCAACCCAGACGATGGACTTCACCAGCACATACTCAAGGCTCTCAAGATGTCCATGTATCGGAATGTGGTAACTCGTTTTGGTGAACTTCTTAGGTTGCCCAAAATGTTCCAGTAGGGCTGCCATCTACGGGCCTAAAATGTTATCCCACAACAGGGTGAGATGACGTCTCAGTGAGTTCTACCCCCTAAGACCTGAGTAGAAAGAAAATATGCCCTAAGGGCTGTCTAAATACAATCATGAGTCAGAGGACTTACCTTGGCCTTAGTTTCCTTTCTACAAGTCAGTTCAATTCATAATTACTAACAATCACATCATCCAATCAAACAAATCGAACTATTGATCAATCTATTCAGTCGATTACATGTCAACGAGACCATTTCTCGGTCTAACCAATTACTAAATCTCAATTCTTGATCACGGCCCCAACGGCATGATCTACTAACTCCTTAGTTATAAATCACGGTCTAAAGGACACAACCTAAATTAGGTGGTAATCATGGCCCAACGGGCACAACCTCTATTAGGTGACAAATCACGGCCTGATTGGGCACAACCTCTATCATGTGGCAAATCATGGCCTGATTGGGCACGGCCGATTCCAAATTCAGTGGCAAATCTCAGCCCAACTGGCATAGCCATACTTCAACGGCTTTCTTGATCCACCTCACAACCTCTCACGATCATTTTCCAATGAAATACCAACATTATCCATTGTGGGATAATTCCCCACAATCACTAATCACATTAAAATTTCACAATCTGGTACTCAAATAAATAAAAAGATAGCACCACCGCAATCGGTATAAAATTCTAGCCACCGGCTATCTCGATCTAATTTCCGGAAAATAATTAATTAATTAAATAATTATGGAAATTAATTAATAAAGGCAATAAATACAACTCAGGCCCGGTAAGGCCTAATTGGAAGCCAAGACGAGCTTGGAAATTTTTCGAACCATTCTAATTAAATACTAGAGCTTGTCTAGGCTCTAATTGTACTAAACTATCCACCTAACATGCATTTATAATTAATTAAATTACTAATCTAATCTAACTAACCACCTAATCCAAGCTTTGCCTGAACTAATCAACCCTTAAGCATAATTAACTTACTAAACAAGGATTAGTGAGTTAAACTCACTTGTTTAATGAATTGCTCGGTTCGAAACAACGGGAACACCGCGGGAGATGGAAAACTCCAAAGCGGGCCTCACTTTCGGGGCCAGGAATACCTCCAAAACGGGCCCGAGGTGCTATTGGAAACCCACTCTTTTCGGGTTCTGTTCTTGGCTAAAACAGAGGGAAACAAGGGCTGGTTAGGGCAAGCAAAGGCGACGGAGGCAGCTAGGGGATTCAACGGCCAATGGCAAGGACTCACGGCGGCTGAGCGAAGGTGGGATGGCTCTAGCTGAGCTCAACAAGTCCCGAAACAACAGATGGGACATGAGACAAGGCTGTAGGGGTCATGCGGACGGGAGCGGAGCAGCGGCGACGCGCGCACGAGGCGAGGGTAGCTACGGCGATGGGCGGCGTGCGGTCCAGCGGTGAGGGCTGTCTTTGACGGTTCTTCTCTGGTTGTTGGAAGTTTGAATGGTGCAATGAAGATGAAAGGGAGGGTGTTCGACCGGCTGAGGGAGAAAGAGGAAGAGAGGAGACAAGAGGGGGCCACTAAGCTTCAATCCTCATCCAATGGTCCCCTTGAGCATTCCTCCTCCACAGTTGTCTTCCTAGGCTGAGAATCAGCCACCAAGGCTTCATTTGCAACCCTTGAAATGGTCCAAAAGGCCTAAGCAGTGGGGGCACACGAATTTAGCTTGGTTCTCTTCAATTGGACACCAAATGTCTCTTAATTCCACTCAATTTGGCCTCCATAAATTCAACCAACACCTCATTGATCTAATTGATATTTTTCCTCACCAATTGATCCATCTTGCATCCCAATTTCGTGATAAAGACGGTCCCCTGACATTTTCTGGACAAAAATGGTCCTATGACGACTTTTTTCCACAAAGTCTCGGTTTGTAGAAAAAATCTTTAGAGGCTGAGTCAACGTTCCTAAAATGACCTGTGACGTGACAGAACTTTCAATTTCTACAATCGGATTCAAATTCGCGGTTAATTTCACTCCGGCACGTTTTTAGCGTGACCTAGGATACCGGCTAGCTTTTCGAAATTTTTAGTACAAGTGACCCATAGTCAATTTTCTTTGAGCCACAATGAACCTATTCGACACATTGGTGACTCTCGGTTGTTATGAAAATATCGAGGGTTCAAATACGGACATTGGGTACCAAAACGATAAAAAAATCAGTTTAGTGCCAATTGATGAAAATTTTGCAATTTAGTGAGATCACTCACGTTTAACCACGCATCTCAGTCAAACTGACCTATTTCTGATCTCTAATCGATTTTTAATTGTGCTATAATGATCTCGGCAGATGAGCATGATTGAGCAGCCGATTCCTGATCGAATTCTCAACTCTATTTGCCTTAAAATCTCTTAATGACTTCTATAGATAGTCTAGTTATCTCACGAGTAAGCAACTCTGAGAATAGCGCTATAGGGGCATCGATGAAATGCCCGATTTATTCAATTGAAAGCAGAATTGAAATTCTAGGATGTCACAACTCTTCCCCACTTATAAAAATTCCGTCCTCGAAATTTAAACATTTACAAGACTTAAGCAAAAAGGTGGGGGTACAAACGCCTAATTGACTCTCCAATCTCCCAGGTTGCTCATTCAGTATCATGGTGTTACCAAACTACTTTGACCATTGAGATGGTCTTTGTACGCAAAACTTGCTCTTTTATGTCCACGATCTGAACCGGGCTTTCAACGTATGACTCGGTCATCCACGTCTAATTCCTCAAGATTAAGCACATGGGTCGGGTTAGGCTCGTACTTCCTCAACATCGACACATGAAAGATGTTGTGCACTTGTGCCAATCTCGGCAGCAACGTAAGACGATACGCCAAAGTCCCGATTCTTTCAAGAATCTCAAATGGACCTACGTACCTTGGACTCAGTTTTCCCTTCTTGCCAAAGCGCGAAGTTCCCCTCATTGGTGACACCTTCAAAAAAATGTGATCACCAACTTGGAATTCCAAAAGCCTTCAGCACTTATCTGCGTAACTTTTCTAACGACTCTGAGCGGTCTTTAATCTACCTTTGATCACTGTGACAGCATCCACTGACTACTGGATCAACTTTGGGCCTGTGATCTTTCTCTCTCCAACTTTATCCCAATACACTGGTGTTCTGCATGCTCTACCATACAACGCTTCAAAAGGAGCCATTTGGATGCTTTGCTGATAACTTTTGTTGTAGGCGAATTCCATAAGATGAAGCTGTTCTTTCCAACTTCCTTGAAACTCCAGTACACAAGCTTGTAGCATATCTTCAAGGGTCTAAATTGTCCTCTCAGACTATCTATCTGTCTGAGGATGATATGTCGTACTGTACTGGAGCTTAGTACCTAAAGCACACTGTAAGCTCTTCCAAAAAGTGGCGGTGAATCTCGAGTCTCAATCTGAAGTTATCGTAACCAGCACTCTATACAGTCGAACTGTCTGGCACACATATAAATTAGAGTGCCTATCCAAGTGAAGATCCTTTCGCACCGCAATAAAGTGAGATGACTTTGTCAACCTGTTGACTATTACCCAAATAGAATCGTTTCCTCTCTGACTCCTTGGTAATCTGGTCACGAAGTCCATTATAATATGCTTCCACTTCCATTCTGGAATCTCGAGAGGTTGTAAGAGTCCGCTTGGCTTGCAATGCTGAGTTTCAACTTACTGACATGTTAAACACATGGCGACATGCTTGGCGATGTCCACCTTCATACCTGACCACCAATAGTGTTGACGTAGATTCTGATACATTTTGGTACTTCCAAGATGAATGCTGTAACTACTACGATGAGCTTTTGATAAAATATCCTCTCTAAGCTTCGTATCGTTAGGTACAACCAAACGTCCTCAAAACTTCAGTGTTCCATCATTAAAAAGCTGAAAATCAACTTTTCTTTCTTCGATATCCTCTTGTAAAATTTTCTGAACATCTGGGTCTGTTGGCTGGAGTAGTTTGATCCTAATGTGCACATACGGCTTAATTCTAAGGGTGGCCATAAGATGAGAAAGGTGGCCTACCTCAAATTTGAACACCGAATCTTGAGCTCTCTCGGTTAGATTCCACTCCTTAACCAACTAGTGAGCAATTGAAGATTCTTGGCTCAAAGCGTCGGCAACCTTGTTCGCCTTTCCTGGGTGATATAAAATATCACAATCATAATCTTTCAAAAGTTCCATCCATCGGTGCTATCTCATATTCAGCTCCTTCTAAGAGAATAGGTACTTGAGGTTCTAATGGTCCGTGAAAATTTGAAATTTTTCCCCACATAAATAATATTTCCATATCTTCAACGCAAATATGATAGCTATGAGTTCCAAGTCATGCGTCAGGTAGTTCAATTCATGAGATCTCAATTGACAGGAGGTGTATGCAACAACCTTACCATATTGCATCAACACGTAACCCAGTCCTCTGAATGATGCATCATTATAGATAGCATACCCTCTAGGACCAGATGGAATCATCAGCATAAGTGCGGTAGTCAGCTTTTGCTTCAGCTCTTGGAAACTACACTTACACTTGTCTGACTAGAAAAATTTCTCGTCTTTCTTCAGGAGTCTTGTCAAAGGCGACGCCAAAGCTAAAAATCCTTCCACAAACCGTTTGTAATAGCCTGCCAAACCTAGAAAGCTTTGGATCTCTGTCACGATTGTCGGTCTCGGCCAGTTAATAACGGCTTCAATCTTGCTCGGGTCCATAGAGATTCCTTCGTCTGAAATCACGTGATCTAGGAATATAACACGAGTCAGCCAAAACTCGCATTTGCTAAACTTAGCATACAGCTAATAAATCCTTAAAGTCTAGAGCACTAATCTCAAATGATCCTCTTGCTCCTCAGCACTTCTCAAATGCACCAGAATATCATCAATGAACACGATCACGAACTGATCCAAAAATTCATTGAATGCTCGATTCATCACATCCATAAAAGCAGCCGGAGCGTTCGTCAACTCGAACGGCATCATAGTGAACTCGTAATGACCATACCGAGTACAAAATGCTAACTTTGGAATGTCCTCTTTCCTGATCCTCAGCTGATGATATCCTGTCCTTAAGTTGATTTTCGAAAATATCGACACTCCTTTTAACTTATCAAAAAATTCATCAATTCTCGGCAATGGATACTTGTTCTTGATCGTCACCTGATTGAGTTACCGATAGTCAATGCACAAACGCAACGAATCATCTTTCTTCTTTACAAACAGGACTGGTGCTCCCCAAGGTGATGCACTAGGACGTATGAATCCCTTATCCAACAACTCTTGCATCTGCACCTTCAGTTCCTTCAATTCTGATAACGCCATCCGGTAAGGAGCCTTAGAGATTGGCTTTGTCCTGGATGCTAACTCAATCATAAACTCGATCTCTCTCTCTGGCGGCAATCTTGGCAATTCCTTCGGGAATACATCTGGAAATTCTTGCACAACTAAAATATCTTCAATTTTTAGCTCCTCAACTGTCGTATCCACGACAGTTGCTAGGTAATCTTGACAACTCCCGTCTAACAAACGGGTTACCTCTTGCGACGAAATTCAGGAAATCGAGGGTCCTCATTGGTTCCCTACAAACTCGAACCTCTCACACTTTAATGGGTAAAATTGAATCGACTTGCGATAACAGTCCATTTTAGCTCATTACTTGGTGAGCCGGTCCATGCCAATTATTAAATCAAAGTCATACATGGCCAGGACTAACAAATCTATTTTCCCCTCTTGCTCACCAATCTCTAACTTGCAACTAGAACAACCCAAAGCAGCTAACACATTGGGTGCATTTGGAAATTGCTTTGGAAAGGGCTTTGGGGGGCTAAAGATCTTTAGGCCAAAATAGGGGTGCTTGGGAACTACTTTCGAAGGGGCTTATGGGGGAAGCTAGCATTTGCAAGGCTGAAAGCCCAAGCCAGGTCCTAGGCTGCCTTGGGCTTTCAGCATTCTTGGAATGCCCAAGGTACTGTTTATGGTACTGTTCATCGTCTTCCTTCTCCAGCCACGCCGTTGATCAGAGACGAGCTCGAGAGGCCGGCGAGGTCACGGTTGAGGTCGGCGAGGTCGCGGCGACCATCATCGGCGAGTCATGGCGACCGCCTGTGAGTCCCGGCGATAACATGCAAGTCGCATTGCTGCGACCAGCTCTGGTTCGCGCTCTTTGGGTCGCGCGACCTCAGGCGCGACCTAGATCTAGTTGACGTGAGGTCGCGCGACCTCCGGCTACCAAATCTAGGTAGCCACGAGGTCGCGCGATCTCAGGCGACCCAGATTTAGGTCGTGCCGGTCGCCGCGAGGTCGCCCGGCCTCCGGTGGACCCAGATCTGGGTCGGGCGACCTCCATGAAGGGCCACCGGGGGTCGCCTGGGGTTAGGCGACCCTCGCCGGAGGTCACTCGACCCTGGGCGGCCCTCGCCGGTCCTCTCTGGGGGCTGCCTGAGGCCGGCGGCGGCCACCTTCCTCGCCGACGACCGGCTGCCTTGCTGGTCAAGTTTTCTTTTTTTCTTTTGATAATTTTTTTTTATCACCAAAGCCCTTTGCAAATATTAATTCCCCCAAACACCATTTTGCTCAAAGGTACTTCAAATGGGCTTTTAAAGTACAATTTACCAAACACACTTTGCATTTTGAAAAATACCTTTAACTCAAAGGTCTTTGCATTTTCCTAAAGACTTTTCTGAAAAGTCTTCCCAAATGCACCCATTATCCTTCAATGGTGTAGATATGCTAACAATAGATTTTAGCAATTCGGGATTTAATCCTATCAACTTAACATACTACTAGGCAATAAAGGAATGTGTTGCTCCTGGATCGAATAAAGCATAAGCAAGATGGTTGTTCAGCGAAACCATACCTGTGATCACGTTAGGTGCAGCCTCTGCCTGACCTTGAGTGATGGCATACACCATGCCTTGAACTAAGGGTCTAAGTTGTCCTACTTGCGGTGCATTATGTGTTATATTCCCTCTAATCTGGCCCAACGGTGGCGGCGGCGGCAACTGTTGAGGTCTCCCCTGTCTCCGGGGATAGTTCCTGGCTATGTGACTCTGCTGGCCACATTCAAAATAGGCGTTCGTCCTTCGGAGGCACTAGTTCGCACCATGTCGCTTTCCACAAGTGCGACATAACTCGATCGGACTTGACCCGACTTGCTAATTCCACCCTTCCTATTGGGTGGGATTTGGAATTTACCTCCAGTCATGGGCTTCTTTCCCTAACGGATTCCTTCTCTGTATGAACTAAACCTTGATCCAGACGAGACAACTTGCTCATTCAATCCTCTCTCTATCATCTGAGCTTGGCAGTAAACTTCTCGATAATCTTTGAAATCCAACAGTAGCAAAGGTTGTTTTAGTTCAAAATGAAGACCGTTCCTGAACCTTTGGGCTTTTTCCTCAGGGTCCTCAATCAACCTCGAAGCATACTGAGAAAGCTCCGCGAACTTGACCCCATACTGCTCAACCGTCACTGTCCCTTGGCGGAGACGTTGAAATTCTTCCATCTTTTGTTCCCGGGCACTACCCGAGAAGTATTGATTGTTGAAAGCTTTGAGGAAGGCGTCCCACATCGGGATCACACCTTCTAGGAATACTGTACCCTTGGCGGCTCTCCACCAAATGTTCACGTTCCCTTGCAGTTGATACACTGCCAGCATTGCTTTCTCTTCTTCGTTGCACATCGGAAGTGCAAACGCTTTCTCGAGATCCTAGATCTAGAGTGACGCAACTTCCAGATCCCTTCACTAATGAACCTTGGCGGGTTGAGCTTCAAGAATTGCTCCACTAACTTATGGATCGGCCTTCCTGTGGTCACGTTTCCAGGTAGAACTTCAGCAGGAGCAACGACAGGTGTGGCAGCGAGGGCGGCCTCAGCGGCGGCGGCAACAATAGCAGTAGCAACGGCTTGAGCGATGGTTGCAACAACGGCGGTTTGGTTTTGAGCCTGCTGCCTAATCAAGTCCCTCATGGCCTCCAACGATTGCATGATCCCGTCTATTCTGGGATCACCAAAGGTTGCTACCCAACACCAACTGAAGGTGGTGCTACTCTACTGGCACTAACTTGTGCTGGCGCCCTACCTTGGCCTTCTCAGGTACGAACCCTAGTTGGCGTCCTACCCCGAGTCGCAGGCCTAACTGATATTTTACTAGGAGTTCTTTGCTCCTGCTTGCTCATGGCTCAATCTTCCTACTGAAACTTGCCTTCCAAATCCACATTGGATTAGAAGCTAAGCGATCCGCGTAACAAGCAATTCAACCAAACAACTATCACTGACATGCACCAATCATGAATTTAAAGGCCAATTCTACTTACTATCACATATCCATCGCACATTATCACTCCAATCTCTAACAACCACACTTTGATACCACTAAATTGGGATGTCATGACCCGATCCTCCAAGCCCGTGCCCATCTCTGCTTGGTCAATATAATAGCGATGTCTCAAGACGCATCACCGACCCATTTATTTCAATATATGCATGCGGAAGCAGATATAAATCCCCAGACAATAAAACAACGGGATAGAAAAGTATGGCCATATTTTTCGAACTTAAAAAATGCCAACAACACTTATATACATCACAACCAGCATGTATGTATTACAATACTCAAGTCAGGTTCTACACCAGTCAATCAGAAAACAAACTGCAAACGGCGGCGGGGGTCTTCTCCAACTATGGCCACTCGTCATCCTCAAACTCCTCTTGCTCCACATCCACGTCCTCTTCGATCCCTCCTACCTCCATACACCAGCTGGAGCCTGCTGCTAAGTACACCGGAGAATCTGGATCATTAAGCTTAAGATCCTTCACGTCCACCACCGATCCATCCTTAGGGTATGCAGTATCCTTTTCAAAAGCAACCTCCATCACATGAAGAGGTATCTCACATTCTGGGACAAGGCCCATCCTTTGGCATTATGATAATGACAGTAGCATGACTAGTATCGATGGGGCACCTTTTGGGGTAATCCCACATCAACCTAGATGATGGACTTCACCAGCACATACTCAAGGCCCTCAAGGTGTCCATGTATCAGAATGTGGTAACTCGTTTCGATGAACTTCTTAGGTTGCCCAAAATGTTCCGGTGGAGTTGCCATCTATGGGTCTGAAATGTTATCCCACAACGGGGTGAGACGACATCTCAATGAGTTCTACCCCTTAAGACCTGATTAGAAAGAAAATATGCCATAAGGGCTGTCTAAACACAATCACGAGTAAGAGGACTTACCTTGGCCTCAGTTTCCTTCCTACAAGTCAGTTTAATTCATAATTACCGACAATCACATCATTTAATCAAACAGATCGAACCATCGATCAATTGACTCAGTCAATTACATGTCAACGAGACCATTCCTCGGTCTAACCAATTACTCAATCCCAATTCTTGATCACGGCCCCAACGGCATGGTTTACTAACTCCTTAGTTATAAATCACGGTCCAAAGGACACAACCTAGATTAGGTGGTAATCATGGTCCAACAGGCACAACCTCTATCAAGTGACAAATCAGGGCCCGATTAGGCATGACCTTTGTTAGGTGGCAAATCACGGCCTGATTGGGCACGACCTCTATCATGTGGCAAATCATGGCCCGACTGGCACAACCGTACTTTAGCGGCTTTCTTGATCCACCTCACAACCTCTCATGATCATTTTCCAATTAAATACCAACATTATCCATTTTTGGGATAATTCCCCACAATCACCAATCACATTAAAATTTCATAATCTGGTACTCGAATAAATAAATAGATAGCACCATTGCAATAAGCATAAAATTGCAGCCACCGGCTATTTCGGACTAATTTCCGGAAAATAATTAATTAATTAATTAATTACAGAAATTAATTAATAAATACAATAAATACAACTTAGGCTCGGTAAAGCCTAATTGGAAGCCAAGACGAACCTAGAAAATTTCCGAACCATTCTAATTAAATACTAGAGTTTGTTTAGGCTCTAATTGCACGAAACTATCCACCTAACATGCATTTATAATTAATTAAATTACTAATATAATCTAACTAACCACATAATCCAAGCTTAGCCTAAACTAATCAATTCCTAAGCATAATTAACTTACTAAGTAAGGATTAGTGAGTTAAACTCACTTGTTTAACCAACCACTCGGTTCGAAACAATGGGTACGTCGCAGGGGATTGAAAACTCCAAAGCGGGCCTAGCTTTCGAGGCTGGGAACACTTCTAAAACGGGCCTGAGGTGTTGTTGGAAACCCACTCTTTCGGGTTTTGTTCTTGGCTGAAACAGAGGGAAATAAAGGCTGGTTAGGGCAAGCAAAGGTGGCAGAGGCAGCTAGGGTATTCGGCGACCAACGGTAAGGACTCATGGCGGTTGAACGAAGGTGAGACGGCTCCAACTGAGCTCAACAAGTCTCGAAACAGCAGCTGGGTCATGAGACAAGGTTGTTGGGGGCATTGGGGTTGTGTGGACGAGCGCGAAGCAGCTGCGATGCTCGCACGAGGAGAGGGCGACGCTTGCGCAAGGCGAGGGCAACTACGGTGACGGGCGGCGTGCAATCTAGCGGCGAGAGCTGTCTTCGGCAGCTCTTCTCTGGTTGCTTGAAGTCCGAATGACGCAATGAAGAGGAAAGGAAGGGCATTTGACCAACTGAGGGAGAAAGAGGAAGAGAGAAGACAATAGGGGGCTACCAAGCTTCAATCCTCATCCAATGGTCCCCTTGACCATTTCTCCTCCACAGCTGTCTTCCTAGGTTGAGAATCAGCCGCCAAGGCTTCATTTGCAACCCTTGAAATGGTCTAAAAGCCCTAGGCGGTGGGGGCACACGAATTTGACTTGGTTTTCTTCAAATGGACACCAAATGTCTCTTAATTCCACTTAGTTTAGCCTCTGTAAATTCAACCAACACCTTATTGATCCAATTGGTATTTTTCCTCACCAATTGATCCATCTTGCATCCCAATTTCGCGATAAAAAACGGTCCCTAACATTTTCTAGACAAAAACAGCTCTATGATGACTTTTTCTCAAAAAGTCTCGGTTTGCAGAAAAAATCTTCGGAAGCTGAGTCGACATTCCTAAAATGACCTGTGACATGATAGAACTTTCAATTTCTGCAATCGAATTCAAATTCGCGGTTAATTTCACTCTGGTGCGTCTTTAGCATGACCTAAGTTACTGGGTAGCTTTCCGAAATTTTTATTGCAAATGACCCGTGGTCGATTTTCTTCAAGCCACAATGAACCTATTTGACATATTGGCAACTCTTGGTTGTTGTAAAATTCTCGAGGATTCAAATACGGACAATGGGTACCAAAATGATAGAAAAAGCAGTTTAGTGCCGATCGATGAGAATTTTGTAATTTAGTGGGATCACCCATGTTTAACCACGCATCTCAGTCGAACCGACCTATCTCTAATCTCTAATCGATTTTTAATTGTGCCGCAATAATCTCAGCAGATGAGCATGGTCGAGCAGCTGATTCCTGGTCGAATTCTCCAGTCTATTTGCCTTAAAATCTCTTAATGACTTCCTTAGATAGTCTAGTTATCTCACAAGTGATCATCTCTGAGAATAGTGCTATAGACGCGTCGATGAAATGCCCGATTTATTAAATTGAAAGCATAATTGAAATTCTAGGATGTCACACGCCTGTCTATCCTCCTTATGCTTTTGCTGCCGACCGAACTCAACTGTGGTCGGTAAGAATTCTCTCACAATGGATGGAATATACATAAAAATGAATAGCAACCATATATTTTAAACAATGGTTCAAATGGTAATTCAAAGATCCACATAGATGTTATGTTATTACAAAAATCTCTAACTGATTACAAATTTAAATTAAATCTTTTATAAGAGTTTTCATAATGTGGACTAAATTAATTGATATTGTAATTTACTGTTTTTACGGTTACCGTAAAACAGGATTGGTCTAAAGTGAGATAGAAGGTTTCTTAATTAGTCTAATATGGGCTGGCTAGTGTGGGCCGAGTTGAGCCTAGCTCGTAATGAGGGGGACTAGCTGGAAACTCTATAAATAGTACTCAAGTCTCTCATCTAACCCTAATTCTCATCGGTATCCTCACATAAGGGGCGTTTACCTAACACTACACGTGAGGGGGGGCCAACTCATTGAGCCAGTGATACGGAGGGCAATAGAGGAGAAGGACTTGATGCGTGGATCCCCTTTTTATGTGGGTAATCCCTTTTCTGCTTCCGCTTTATATTTGATGGATCCCAAAATAAGTGCGTTAATCTTTCTACTCAATTATATATATAAATATTATTGTTCTAGTTATGGAGATCTTGGGGTTGCGCAATTTGCATCCAACATGTGGTATCAGAGTAACCATAACCCTAGAATTTGAAAGCATAAAGTTTTTGCCCTAATTTGTGATTTTCGAGACTTTTTGTTCGATAAAAATTAAATTAAATCACAAATTCGGACTGGGCTCGACGAGACGAGCAAGACGGTCGGTGGCGTGTCACCGGAGGAGGCCGCACGCGCCCCCACGAGCGGCCACGCGCTGCCTGGGCGTCGAACGCGCGCTACGCGTGAGCTCCACGCGCCATGCACTTAGGCGGCGCTTGTGGGTGTGTGGAGGCTCCGATCGGCGCGTGGCTGGCGGCGTTGGACTCGTATGGTGATTTCCTATCTCGTGGTATATTTATTTTATATGTTTGATAATTTTATGGATGCGAAAATACATACGGAACCCTAAATACGTTTATTTTAAATGAATTTTTGCGTATTTTTCCTTGTATTTTTCTGTGATTTTGGAAATACAAGTGTTGGGTTATAAGTATATTATCACATACAATCATTATGAGATAGTAATTGAATATATCTTGAGATAATGAGAAACAGTAAAAGTCATGAAATTTTTGTTGCTCAAGCATACTCTTTGACACGCTAGTAATTTTTGAATGATGGACGTCTTAAGAACTCGTAACCAAACTAATTGTACCGATTAACACATCTGCTGAATGTGGGTAATGCATGTCAATTAAGTTACTGCATATTGTACATGAACCCATCTGGTCACTTGTTAATGTCTATCAAGTTGAATATCTTTTTATGGTTAATGAGTATGACAATATTTACGCAGAGCAATAGTATCTACTGTTCAATTTTAGATTTTTGATTCTCCGGTTTGACTCAATTTATAGACCACTAGTTGAAGTAATGATATTTGTTACCTAAAATTGATTAATAAACCAGTTGTTGGCCTTGGAGTCATTTTTTCCTTATGAACTCATGAGTGATAATGGATCAGCTGTCAAGCTTGTTGATTTGGTGTACCCTGTATTACTATTGATATTAATTTGTGAGAGATATTTTATATCAACATTCTTTTTATGTTGTTTTGGTAATATGTAATTGGGTTGCATAAAAGATGTTTTATTCTTTGTTATGAGAAGTTTCTTGTGTTACTGTGATCAATCATCTCATTAGAATCTGTCTTTCAGGTTCGCTGTATATATATATGTATGTATAATTAATTTTATTAATGAATAAAGCAATGCAATTAGCATGATATGTGATTTTGGTGATATGCTGCCCCTATCACTAAAATTAAAATCACATGTATATGGTGTATATGAGGAGTAAAGTTTATATCCCTGATATGAGAGAATTTCAATGATTCAATTGAGTAGTGACCGCCAAAGTGGCACGCTTGATTAGATTTGAAAAATTTCGGTCTCGTATGATGATTGAAATGTCTCCTGGTCTAATGCGTGGTCGTACTCCAAAAGGAGGTGATTGTGTATTAGTTCATGGAGGGATACATGATGGTGTGGTAGACGATTGACTGATCCCAATGGTTCATCTGCCCAAAGGTGATGAATTCACGAAGATTAGAATATATTCTCATAACCGCTATCATGTGGGGAGTGTAAAACTGCATGTCATGTATTCTGCCCAAAGGTGATTATATGATTATGCGTGTAACTCTCTGGATGTGTACTTGTACGTCAAGTTACACGGTGCTCACATGATGCTAATTATATATATTGTTTATTTTTCAGTCACATTTTCTGTAATTAATAACTTCATTATGATTGAGGTTTCAACTGCTTCAAATTTTAAGTTATGGACATATAATTTGTTGCTTGAGAACAGAGCAATTGAATTTGCTTACTGTCCATGAAGCATTCCATTCTGGAATACTTGAAAAAAGGTTTGCCTGCATACTGCACTGCTATAAGATGATGGAAGCCTTAGTTGCTTGAAATTATATCTTATCTGATATTGAAATTAGGACATATCTGCAAATATTGTGTTTAAGTCCTAATGACATATACATCTTGTATATGATTAAAAGGTTGTTTCCGAAAGTTTTCTATTTAAGGAAAATGACTGAGATAAAGGTCTTAAAATGTTGTCAGGTTTAATAGTGGCCATGAGTATTTTGGCAAGTATGACAATACGAAATAGCTTAAAGGGTCATTTGTCAAATACTTGGTAGATTATGGGGTGGTAATTTAATTACTATACCTGAAAATTTTGACAAAAAGATTTGGTCGAAAGGCATAAATGCATCATATTGAACATAGTGATGAGTATGATTAGTAAGACTAATTTATCTGGTCTTTTGTGAGCTGATATTATGAAAGCAATTTTTTCATATACAAAATGTGTCTCTTATCAAAGTTGTTTCATAAACTTCTTTTGAGTTATAGATTGGACATAAATTACTTGAATCTCTTTGAACACACTAGGATAACTTCAATGAACACGATCACAACTGATTCAAGTACCCTTACACATTCTGCTCATAAGACCCAAACAAATAGCTAAGGTGTCCGTCAAACCACGCGCTATTACAGTGAACTCGTAACTGCCATATCGAGTGCGAGATGCTAACTTCGATATGTCTTTCTTCCTGATCCTCAACTGATGATACCCTAACCTCCAGTCGACTTTGAGGAACATCAACGTACAAACACAACGAACCAACTTTCTTCTTCACGATAGAACAGGTGCTCCCCAAGGCGATACACTAGAACGTATGAATCCCCTATTCAACACTTCCTGCATCTGCACCTTCAGTTCTTTTAACTCGGGTAACACCATCTGGTAAGGAGCCTTAGGGACTGGCTCTGTTCCGGGTGCTAATTCAATCACGAACTCCATTTCTCTTTCTGATAGCAAACTTGGCAAATCTTCATGAAACACCTCAGAAAGTACCACGGCTAAGTTTCTCATATCCAGCTCCTCAACTGATGCATCTATTATAGTTGCCTTGCAGATTCGGTAACCAACAACCAGAACTAGGTCATCTTCAGTGACGGATAACAAGGATTGAAGTTCCTTTTTGACTCTCAATAATTCAAAACTTTCACACGCTAACTGAATAAACTGAATTATATCAATACCACGATTCAAAACAACAGAGAGCTCCTTGAGCCAAATCTTTTTATAAATGACTTATAAGTCATACTTAAGCAAACCCCTTTCAAGTACAGCTATAGTCAGAGATTCATATTTCTATTACTTTATTACCAATCCAAAAATCCTACAACCTTCACTGAAAATTTTGCTGCACTACTCTGATAAAAACATCTCAAAAACATTCTTTCCTTGATCGATGCTTGGTTGACCCATTCATGCTCTTCTAGCCATCCTAGTGGCATCCTATCTGCAGTAACAGTGCTTACGCTCTCCTAAACTTACACGGGCAGTTCCTAACCTGACGGCTGTGCTGGCCATAATCACATCATGCTCCCTTTTTACTCTGACACTAGGCTGACTCATGCCTCCTTTCTACAAACTCGGCACACGATCAGTGAGTCCTCCACCTCATATCAAGGAATATCATGCACCCTTCTTTGCACTGAGGTCCTTTCCAGGTACCCCACTAAATGTCCTGAAGTATGTCTCCTCTGTTCTGTCTTATCAACGCCGGTGACAGAAATAGCTATGACTCCATCTATTTATACGGAAAATCTTTGATTAGATGATTGTACTGGCAACCCTCGTAACAAATTATTTCTCTCTTACAGCATGGAACAGATCCCTATCTTTTCTTACAGACACGACACACATCGATCGAGTTGAGCACTAACTTTCCAATTCTACTCTTCCAGCTAGGTGAAATAGGACACCTTTCTTCTAACATCGGCCTTTCTCCCCCAACGATTTCCATCTCTGTCTAAACTGAACCTTGACTCAAATACGGTGACTTGATCCTCGATCACAACTCCACATTGGGCCTCAACAGGCATGGCAACAACAACGGTCACAACACTGGCAGCAGTAGAAACAACGGCAACAGCGGCGGCTCGGTCTTGAGCTTACTGACCTAAGATGCTTTCCAAAGACTCTAGCGCCTAAACAATCCCGTTGAACCTAGGATCGTTCGGTGCTGCTATATTTTGAGTATCGACTTGCAACGGTACTCTCACACTCGCTCTGGTCTAAGCCTGCGCTCTACCTCGAATACCAACTCTTGTCAGCATCCTACCCCGAGGTATAGGTCCTATCGACCTCCTCTAAGGAGTTCGCCACTCCTGGTCACTCATCCTACAAGCTCCTTATAGACACCTGTTTTCCGATTCCAACATCAGGTTAGAATTTGAGTGACCCCACAAACACATTACTAAACAGCTATCAACCACGTGCATCAGCATATTAAAAGCCTTTCCTACTAACTATCCCATGACTCATTGCACCTTATCACTCCATACACAGACCATACTCTAATACCACTTAAACGGAGATGTCATGCCCCGAACCTCGAGCGCACCAACATCCCACCATGGTCATGCAAATGTGACACTCCCAGGTAGTGTCACTGACCCCATTCATTCTTTTTTATTTATTTATTGCGCAAGCGGAACGTATTATAAAACCCTTGACAATGAAATACGGGATAGAAAAGCAGGAAGCAAATTTACAACCAATCACTTACATAAACCAACGGAGTTACAAACGAAGGCCTACAGCCAAAAGTCTACAAAAGACCAACTTTTAAAAATGAACTGTCCTACGACCTACAAGTCGGACACGTTCTCCAATCCTTATGACTTTACCTCTGCAACTCCTCAAAGCCAACCAAAGCTATCTAGCCACTCCGTCCACCAGGGACCTGAAATTGTAATCCCCAAACCGGGATGAAACATTGTCTCAGCAAGTTCAACCCCCTAGACCACTATTAGAAAGAAAATACGCCCCGGGTGGCCTAGCCACCTCACGCAGAAGACTTACCTCATCTTAATTCATTCTTGCAGATTAGCACAATTTGAATCACACAATCTCAGGTAGTAATAATAATTCAAACAATTAGAACGCCATCACTTTCATATAAATCACAATCGCACTTAGCACGCATTCCAATTATTATCCACTACCACACAAGGGCATAGCCTACTCGCAGTTCGGCTATCTACTGACATTAATGCCAGGCATCGCCTCCCCCCATGGAGCACGGCTTCGTCACTACGTCGACGGCATTCTCGAAGGAGCATCGTCTCCCCCCTTAGAGCATGGCTTCGTCACTACGTCAACAGCATTCCCCAAGGAGCATGGGTCCAGTTGGCCTAGCCTCTATTGCGACCTGAGCCACGTCACTCTGTTGACGGCATTTCTAAATGAATAAAGGTCCAGTTGGCCTAGCTACTACTGTGACCCGAGCCACATCACTCTCTTGACAGCATTTCTACCAAAATAAGGGTCCAGTTAGCCTAGCCACTATTGCGACTCGAGCCTTTTAACCAGCACACGACAATTCGATATCGATCATTGGATACTTTACATTTCACTCACATAATCCAATTACGATATTAACCATTAAAAATCCAATTTCAATGCCAAACCCGACACTTGGGTTTTTATGAATAAAATCCCTATTTATCACAATCAACATTCAATTTGCCACATCTATTCACCAAACTCAAATTCTAAATGCACAGTGGCGATCGGCACGAAATTCTGAGAGAGAATAAGGTCCCGACAAAATTTTCGGAATTTAATAAATAATAAATTTATTCCGAAAATTAATTAAATAATAATATCCATATTTTTCGCAATCCACACTCAATTTATAATATCCAACTATCAATTTCAAAATTTGAATACACAAAGCAGCGACCAAAGACGAAATTCTGAGAAAATAAGGTCCCGAGATAATTTTCGAAATTTAATAAATAATTAAATTTATTCCGAAAATTAATTAAATAATAATATTTTAATAATTTCGAATAATAAAATATTATTAAATTATTAAAAATTTTCGAAATATTTATTTAATCCAAAAGCAATTCATTTATGTCAAATCCCCATTATACTAATATAAACAACAATTTAACCTTAACTAAACATACTTTAAATTAAACCAACCTCTTAATCTAATTCACAATTAAGTAAATTAAACTAACCACCTAAACTTAATTAACTTAAGCTAAGCATACCTAAAGCATAATTAACCCTCTAATCGAGATTTAGTGAGTTAAACTCACTCGATTAACGAACCGAGCGGACCAAAACGACGGGATCGACGCGAGGATCGATTTTCCTCAAAGCGGGCCGGATGACCAAGAACATCGGCTAACGAAGATGATGGAAGCTCGGGGGCGCTCGGGCGAGCTAGCTAGCGAGGCGCACGCGGACGGGCGACGACCGCGATGGCGACGGCTCTGGTGACAAGCGGCGGTGTCAAGCGGGCGAAGGAGGCGGACGAAGGGGGCGTCGGGGCTGCTAGTCGAACCAGTCAAGCTCCTCTCTCCCTCCTCTTTTCAAAACCCAACAAGCTCCCTTGATTCAGGGAAGAAGATGTTGGTGATAGCCCACCTTTCCAAGAGCAAATCCTCACCCTCCACTTGTCAACATCCTAGCCACTCTTGCCCCACACCATGACATCACCAAGTGATGTCATACTCCACTAACTCAATCCTCCATAACCTCTTCCAATGGGTGCAAATTTCATTTTCTGCTAGGACATAAAATCTTGTAAATTAATTTTTTAAATTCCATTCAATTCTCTTCCAATTAAGTCCAATTAAACCCCATGAATTAATCCAATATCATCATCCTTCAATTCACATATTTACTTGACCAAAGTACTATCTTGATCTCAAAAATACCACCAAAAGCGGGCCTACCAATTTTCCGAACCAAATTAACCATACCTTGATTATTTTGTTGAAAAGCTCGGCTTGCATGAAAAATCTTCCAAAGATGAGTCAATATTCCTAAAATGATTTGTGACACACCCAGACTTCCAATTTCTGAATTCGATCTCAATTCCACGGTTAATTTCACTTTGGCACGATACTAGCGTGACCCAACCTACCGGGTAGCCTTTAGGAATTTTCATGCATTTGACTTGTGGTTGATCATCTCAAGCTACAATGTACATCTTTGAAACATTGGAGACTTTCGGTTGTCGGGGTAATCTCAAGGTTTCAAATACGAACACAGGGTACCCAATCGATAGAAAAGTCGGTCCAGTGCCAATCGACAAGAATTGTGCAATATGGTGGAATCACCCACACCTGATCACATGCCTCTGTCGAGTCGACCTATCTCTGATCTCTAATCGATTTTTTTTTTAATTGTGCCGTAATAACCCTTGCAAATTAGCTCGGTCGAAAAATCGCTTCCTGGTCAAATTCTCAAGTCTGATGCATTAGAATTTCTTAACGGCTTCACCTAATAGACTAGTTTTCACATGAGTGGCCGACTCAAGGAAAAGAACTATATGCGTGCCAACGAAATGCCCGTCTCAATTTATTGAAAATAGAATTGGAAAATCGGGATGTCACACTCTAAAATAATATTTATATTATAACTCTAAGGCTCTCGAGAAAAATGTGATATTTCTAGAAAATGTTCTCTAGGAAGTCGTTTTCCAAGAAAATGATAATATTTTTTCGTGTTTGGTTGAAACCTAAAAATGAGTTAGAAAATATTTTCTACTATTTGGTATGGAAAATCTAATTTGATTTTCCACCTTGCAGTCATTTAAAAAAATATATATTTTTCAGTATTTGGCTGAAACTTGCAAATGAATTATAAAATATTTTCCATTGTTTGGTATAGAAAATCTGATTTGATTTTCCTCATAGTAGTCCTTTTTAAATTTTTTACTTTTCTTATTTAAAAAATAGAATTTTTAATTTTTCTTTTTCTTTTTTATGTTCTTTCTTTTACTTTCTCCTTCTTCTTCGACGACGAGGCTCAAGCTTGTTGATCTTGAGCAAGGCTCCACCTTGCTAGATTTAGCAAGGTGGAGCTTGTGAGGCCAGCAAACTCGAGCCTCGCCTAATTGGCAAGCTCAAGGCTTTGCTAGTGGTTGGCAAGTCGTGGCAAGCTTGAGGCCTCATGAGTCGTGGTGAGGTCACCTTTAGCTCGGTATGATGGGCTTGACCTCACCGAATCTGGTGAGGTGAAGCCTTGCCTCAAGCTAGCTTGGCTCGGCTCACTGGAATTTGGTGAGCTCGAGCCTTATCATCCTATGGTGAGGCTCATCCCGTAGAAAATCCATGTGGGATGATTTGCTAAAGGTGGCACTCAAATTATTGATTTTACTCTGATGGAGCACTAAGAAAAAAAATTATGGCATCCAAATTAGTGTTGTACGAAAATTACTTGTTTTGATTTGTAATAGTTTTCAATTTAATGCAAGAATTGATGACGGAAAAACAGCTTTCTCTTTCATATAATTCAAAAAAGACATACAAAAGCAAGTACATCTTTACTCTTCTTCTTATTTTTCATTTCTGTGTTGGGTTTAACATACAAATTTAGTGCAGATTAAAGAGGAATGTTTGTTCTATCCCAAGAGGATAGTCGCTAGAGTCGATCGCACCAAGTTTTATATTTTGAAATGTGGAATTATCCTAAGGGATAATGCTTCTGGCCAGTGCACTTGATGCAGCAAAGTCAGAAACAGCAGGAAAGCACAAATAATTCACATGTTGACAAAGCAATGTAAACATGCACATGCCCCTGATACCATTCTTAACCAGAAGATGGCTACTTTAAAATCATAATGATTTCTGTCATTATTTATTTCCAGGGATCATTAATCGCCAGCTCGGTGTGAACAGGATCCACCAGCCGTGGCCACTCGACAGGTAAAAAATTTAAGTCAACATAACAACCACTTGTCAAGCCCCAATGTGTCCCGATACCTCTTACATACTCTGAAGGAATACCTTTTCTAGAACCCTTAGGAAATTCAAAAGACTTGCATAAGTCTGTCCAGCAGGGCGAGATCACCTCGTGCCCCCTACCGAGTTCAACCTGGCCCTTTCCTTCCTGAATTAACCTTTTCAGGTTACAAATTGAGTTGCGCATAAAAAATTAAAAAAAAAAAAAAACTAGGTCACAATAACACAATAACATTATGGCATGTTACAAAGGAATTATGCCCATGTGAACTTTGTTTGACCAACTTCAATTATCAAAGGAAAACCTATAGGTACACTTGAGTCATATGGATCAACCTCAAACTACCCCATCTTCAGTTCTCAACGTTACACTTTAGCATCTTCTTGGTTATATACAATTGATCAGACATGATCAATTGGATCTCACAATTAAATTCAACAACGATATATTTAGTATGTTTACTCTCATGTTCACAAAAATCATTTGTGGAATTGGGATTCAGCATTAGGTATCTTACATTTGTGCAGTTTTGAGTTCAGTACAAAACATCAAAGATTTGACAAATATGCAATTTATCATAGTTAACTGCAATGTACGATCGATCAATCCATGCCTATATTTGCTAGATTGTATTGGTCCCAAGAATATGAACCTAGGGAACTTTCCTTTTTCCCCCATCATTTACGTTTGGTCCTCCAATGTCTTCGGAGAATCCTTAAAAGCTCTTCGCAATAATGATAGCACGTGCCACGAATACTCCACCTCCTAGTCCTTGGTTCTTTATTTTTCTTTTGGTCAAACTTGTTTCTCTATTCAACCCTTAACATTTTTTCTCTTGGCAAACAGTAAAGATTTGCACATTCTAGATGCTCATTAGGGGACACCGATGGCGTCGATGCAGCCGAAGTTAGAGCCCCGAGGTCAACATATAAATAATTCACATCTTGACATAATGATATTAACATGCACAGACTCCCTGATTCTATCTTAACCAAAAGATGACTACTTAAAATATCAAAATCAATGGGGATAAAACAAAATTGTACTTGGTACGTATTTAAAAATATTTTTTTATCATATTTAATAATCTATTTTAGAACTCTTTTTTCGATGACACGATGAGTTGAATAAGCATAAATTCTAAATAAATTCTTAGCTGCTATAAAGATTCCTAACAAATTGAGGTCAACATTTGAATAATAGAATATTGGAATGAAACACATTAGAATTAGATTGAGAATGAGATAGATACATTTAATTCCCAATTTTAGCGATTTCCCATGGGATTCCCAAATAAGATCTGCCTAGAAAATGGGGAATTAGGGCTGCCAAAATATACCACAAACTCATTTTGTAACTCATATTTAATGGGCCTTGCATGATGGGTAACAACATACTTGGCAACAAAGTGGGTTAACAGAAAAGACAAAACCTAGTTAAATGGGTTACTTAAATGATCCATATTTGACCTTAGTACATTCCTACTCACGTACTGCCATTGTATTATTAAGGGTTAATATCACAAAAAATTCCAAATTGGTATAAGTGTGATAAATTTACAATAAATTAATTTTTTGATAATGAAAAATCTCAAATTGATACACTTGTGACGAATTTATCCAAAATAACCATAAAATATCTTTAATCGGTATACTTGTGACAAATTTATTCAAAACTAATTTGTTTGACCGCCAAAAATCCCAAACTAGTACAATTATGACAAATATACTCTCCGTTAAATTAGAAAAATCACAAAAATTGTACAATTGTGATAAATGAAGAGTAAAATCTCAAACTAATACACCAGTCAACTTCACTTATCATCAAACTTAGTAATTTAACAGTAAAATTTAACGGAAACTAATAGAGAGTAAATTTGTCACAAGTGTACGAATTTGAGATAAATTTATTAAAAGTGTACCGGTTTAGGTTTTTTGTATTCAAAAATTAATTTGGAGTAAATTTGTCATAAGTATACTAGTTTTAGATTTTTCAAGATATTAACCTTATTTCTAAAGACATATTCGAGTTCCAACGGTCGCATGGGTGTCCTAGTTGTAGGTGGAATCATTCAATTTGTTCCTGTAATTTCCGTTGCAATTGTTTTTTTTTTTTTATAGTAAAAGCTCAGAATTGTTTTTTCAATTGTAGACAAAAAAAGTTGACGTTGTGCAGTGTTATATAAAATATCATAATCTGTCATACATCTTAAAAAAAAAAAAAAAAAAAAAAAATGAGAACTTGGAATGATTTTCGTTTTCTTTTTTCTTTTTTAATTCCGGCTTTAGATGAACGAGATTTAATTTTTGTCTGACACTGGACACCTCATATCTTTCATATTTCTCACAATTCTGGATCCTTATTTTTCGAAGAATGCTAGAAATTACTTTTTGAAATGTAAACAAAAAGATGGTCTCTTGAAAATCATGGCAAGCGGAATTTCTGACCGGACAAAAGTCAATAAATATTGAAGTCAATATAACTACCACATGAAGTGAGGGATGAGAAAAGGACGGCACGAACCACGGGCCAACAATTCGAACTTCCCAGCAAACAACCCTCGGTAAACTGAATCTCTAAAATACAAACTTTTTTTAGCTAAACAATAAAAAAAAAAAAATTAAAGCCTAGAGCCAACACCAAAATAAATAGATAAATAAATGAAGTCACTCTAGAATCTAGAATTTTCAAAAGGAGACCTATCAACCGACCAGTTTGGTCTGCGCATGCAAGCTGAGGGTCGTACCAGCAGGTGTTCAGCAACACGGGAATAAGCTGCATGTGCACCTTGTTTGGTTTCCACCGGTGATGTGAGAATTTTCTCCGGAAGAGGTGGCAAAATGCGTCTCCTACCCCATAATTCCACTCATATTTACTGGGTTGAATTTAAAGTGGATCAAACAATTTCATGCATGGGTTAAATGAGTTGTTAGAATCAAAGACCGAGTTAAAATTGGTCTAAATGGATTTAACTGTGACTCATCTTTAACATAAAGGTAATGGAAATGAAATAAAACAAACAAGAGCAATGCCCCCATCAGATTAGTCATACGACCGGCTTGTGTAATGCTCCATTTTGCTGTAAATCTTGATGCCAAAGCTGATGATAATTAGGATTGCGTTCAGAGGAAACTTGTTCAGACCCTTTCCCTTTAAAATTGGGGTCTTTAAGGTTAATGTGTGACTCTTTAAGCATGAAACGGGGTTTGCTTCATGCTCTTTTGCCTCTGTATATATATACTGACTTATCGAAAAAAAAAAATCAAAAGGAAATGAAAACATAATATAAAAATTGTTTGGTCCGGTCAAATCGTCTTGACAAATATTATAAGTCATTTGTTTATATCAATTGGGCACATAAACTAGAAAGGGAACAACGGTATTGTGTCGATTAATGAGGCATGGTAACAAGAATTTTATCATATGCATTGGTAGGGAAAGATTTATTATAATATATGCATCTTTTAATTTGCTCAGAATTTATAAAACTATAAGTTTCTAAAATCTAAATAAATAAAGTTCCAGTGATAATATTTCCTTCTCCTCTATTAGTATCAACATCCAAATTTTATGAGGCCAAATCCTTCGTCATTGTGTTTTCTCAAGATGTACATTATCCATTGTCCAAAACAATGTTATCCAATGTACTTATGATTTATTTGATATTCCATATTTCTCATTTCACTTGAGAGTGAAAATAGTGTAGGATGCAAAACGTGCAAATTCCAAGATCTCCATAACCAGAATAAGAGCACAGATGATTGAGTAAAAAGTTTAACGCACCTGTTTTGGAATCTCTCGTTCTTGATGCAGAAGCAAAAAGTGATCATCCATGCGCAAGTCATTCTCCTCTATTGCCCTCTGTATTAGTGGCTCAATGAGACTGCTCCATCACTCTTTAGCGCTAGATAAATGCTCCTTATGTGAGGATATTTGTGAGAATTAAAATTAGAGAAGAGACTTGAATACTATTTATAGAGTTTCTAATCAGGTCCTCTCATTACGGGCCAAGCTCAACTTGGCTCATACTAGCCAACTCCATATTAGACTAATTAAGAATCCTTCTATCTCACCTTAGACTAACCTCGTAAAAACGGTAACTGTAAAACAGTAAATTACAATATCAATTAATGTAATCCACATTAGGAAAACTCTTACATTCTCCCACTTGGACTATATTAAATGAAATTGTACTGTATGTATGCACCTTGGTTTAGAGATAATTCTTAATAGTCAATCACATCCCATAAAGTCTCAAATACTGAATCATGATGGTAACCGCATATATACACACAGAGCCTTCCTTGATCACAAGTGCTTTAAACTTTATTGATATTGAGTCAATATGGTATTGTGGCAAATGGATAACATCTCTCATAGAGATATCCCATTTGTCAGTCACCATTCTCTTACCTTAAGCATTACAAAAAACTTGTACCACTAGAGAATGTCTTTATGGTTCTAATAAACCCACATATGCCTTGTCTTTATGGTTAATCTTTCTTTATGTATAACAAGACATATGCACAAGGCTAATAACCAAATGCCCCTAGCATTCACTCAAGATTTATACAGTACCTTAAGACTTTTATCAATATGTATTCAACATAATAACAACATATTCAAAAATATTTTATTGATTGCAAAAGTTGATACATATCAAAATGTTACTAAATGTAATAAATACAAATGTAAATTTTATTAGAGTAAAGTCAAAGTAGATCCCACTAAACAACAACACCTCATAATGTTCTTAAACTCATATTAATGACATGTCATTCAAGAACAGAAGATCAAAATCCTTGAGTAAGTGGATATGTGATCATATTATTTGCGGAAATATGCTATATTATAACGTCACCTTTCTGTACCCTTTTTTTATGGTAAAAAAATTGACTGCTATATATTTAGACCCCTTTAGACCTCTATTATTAATAAATAATAGTACAAGTTTATTGTCTCAAAACAACCGTATGGATCAATTCATAAAATTAAAAAAAGTCAACTCCTTAATAAGGTTCCAAAGCCTAATAACCTAAATAACAATCTAAAATAATGTTACAAACTATGCTTACATAGTAGAAGATGACATAAAGCTTTATTTATTGCACTTTCTGTTAACTTAAATATGTATTCTGTTATTGATCTCATGTCATCCTAACAGCCAGCAAAGTTTATATTTAAATACCCTACTAACTGTAAGAATTGAACATGTCTATAAATCAGCGTACAATCTCTTATCCTATTTAAGTACCTGAAAACCTTCTTGGAAGTAACCCAGTGATAGCATCCTGAATTTGACTGATGTCTGCCTAGAAGTCCCGTCGCAAAGACGATATTTAGTCTAATGCAAATTTGAGGATACATTATACTTTTAAGTGCACTAACACAAGGTACACCATTTAAATATATTTTCTCAATATCTAAATAAGGACAATGTAATAGATTCAGTCCATTACCCTTAATGACAGGAACAATTCTTGACTTGCAGTGATGTATATCGAAAATCTTCAAAATACAATCAGCAAATGTCCTTTGAGATAAATCTGATATATATGGCAAGAACAATTCTTACGGACCTCAGTGCAAATGATAAAAGATGTCTCAAGGCCACTACTTGTAAGCAAAATATTATGTACATAGATTATGAGAAAAATAAATTTCTTTTCACTAACTTTGCAGTATATATCTACTGAATTACTTTGTTCTCAACTAAATGAAATGACAACACTATAAAACTTTAATAATATTATCTGGAAACTTGCTTAAGCTCATGAATAAGACTTTTCAATTTACACACAAGTTTACTTGAATCATCTGTTGCAAAATCCTCCAGTTGCACTAAATAGATTTTGTATCTATTTATCGTAACTCCATATAAAAAATAAACTATTAATGTCACGTTCACTTTGAACGAATCTTTAAAAATACTAGAAAGAAATAATTATTTCTTCACTAATAACTATCCGCCCTTCTTTCAGAGTGAAAACTTTAACTACTAGTTTAGCTTAAAACTCCACAATTTTTCTTTGAAACCATTTTAGTTTTGTACATCTATTTACAACTAATGAACTTGTGATCTTTAGGCAAATCAGTAAGTTTCCAAACACTATGATGTTTCATAGATTGCATATCGCATTTTATGGTATCTAATCATATACTTGATTGAAGATAATAAACAATATTAATATAAGTCGCTAAATCAATTATGTAGTGGATATTGCAGTTATACTCTCACAAATAGACTATATAGTCTAATGGTATAACTGATCGTCTTTCCCTAACAAATTTTCTGAGTAAAGCTACAACCACTTCATTCTACACTTAAGAGGTTTGAGAAATTTCATCATAAACTATATTAAGAATAGTATTTTGAACCTCAACAAGTTTAGTCTATGATATAGGAGATTCCACAATTGTTTGTATAAGCAAAGACAAAGACATAGTAGCCTCCACTATTATTCTTAATAGTTTGAAAGTAGCTATCCTCCACAACTACGTCAAACTCTAGAAACTTTACTGTATATGATTCCATAATTCTTGTATCTTCATTAGGGTCATAAAATTAATACCCATTTGAACAATCTAGGTAAGATATAAAATAATTCCGAGTGGATCTAAATTCCAATGCACTCAATATTTGATTGTACAACCTCACTTCTACATGACACCTCTAAATTTTAATATGATTCAAGTTAAAATTACGTCCAATTCATACCTCAAAAGAAGTAGATAGAACATCAAAATACTCACCGCCATGGTTAGGCCTGACAACCTTTAAGACTAATTCTAACTATTTTATTTTTTATCTTGGTCATTTTACTTTCAAAATCTTTAGATAACTGTTAAGAGTAGACATAATATCAACATTGTCAACTTTTCTACTCTTCCTTTAGACATGTGCGAGATTATTCCTTAGACATAAAAATTTTGGAAACAACATTTTTAACTATATATGAGACGTATATATCATTATGTTAAAAAGTCCTTATAGATGTATCCTAATTTCGATATTAGACAAAGCATAATTTTAAGCCATTAAAGCTTCTATCATCTTTTAGCAATGTAGTTAGTTGGTAAATCACTTTTCAATTGTTCTTGAATAGAACACTTCATGGACAGTAAATAAATTTTATTGCTATTTTCCCAAGCAACAAGTCATATGTCCACTACTTAAAATTTGAAGTAGTAAAAGCCTCAATAATCATGGAGTTATTAATTATAGAAAATGTGACTGAAAAATAACGTATATAATTAGCATCATATGAGCACTGTATAACTTGATATACAAGTACATATCCAGAGAGTTACATGTAAAATCATAAAATCACCTTTGGGCAGAATACATGACATGCAGTTTTACACCACCCACATAATAGCGGTTATGAGAATATATTATGACCTTTGTGAATTCATCACTTTTGGGCATATAAATCACTAGGATCAGTTACTCCTCTACCACACCATCATGTATCCCTCCATGAACTAATACACAATCACCTCCTTTGGGAGTATGACCACACATTAGACCAGGAGACATCTCAATCATTATACAAGACTGATATTTCTTAAACTCAATCAAATGTGCCACTTTAGTAGTCACTACACAATTACATCCTTGAAGCTCTTTCATACCAGGGATATAAATTTTACTTCTCACATACACCATATACATGTGATTTTAACTTTAGTGATAGGTGCAGTAAATTACTAAAATCACATATCATGCTAATTACACTACTTTATTTATTAATAAAAATTAAAATTTATATATATTATCAATGAATCATACTTTTATAATATTTATGTGATAACATACCAGTAACCTAATACATGTATTTTCAAAATCACATAAAAATACAAGAACAATACGTGAAAATATACTAAAAATGCACATATTTAGGTTTTACATCCATAAAATTATCAAACATGTAAAATAAATACACCACAACATAGAGAATGAACATACAAGTCCAAAGCCATCAACCACGCGCCAAACCGACGCTCCACGCACCCGCCCACGCCGCCTAAGTGCGCTGCCCGTGAAGCTCACGTGCCAATGTTCTAACCCCTCAAAATCGGTCTAGCCGATGGCGGTCCGACTCATTCCCGGTTCGACCAACCGGTCTGATCGGTTGACCAACCCGGTCCATCGTTTAACTAGGTCAGGGGTCAAGTCAATAGGCCTAGTCGCTGATGTCATCATGATGTTAACCTTCGCGCATGAGAGTGCGTGAGGGCGTGTGACCGCATGTGGGGCGCGTCTTTGATGCCCTGGCGGCACGTGAGGGCGGGTGGGAACGCATGGGGCCTCCTCGGCAATGGGCCAGTCTTGCTCGTCTCGACGAGCCTAGTTCGAATTTGTAATTTAATTTGATTTTTATTGAACAAAAAAAATCACGAAAATCACAAAATTAAGGCAAAAATTCTATGCGTTCAAGTTGTAGGGTTATGGTTGCTCTGATACCACATGTAAGATGCAAAACGTGCAATCTCAAGATCTACATATCCAAAACAAGAGCACAGATGATTGAGTAGAAAGATTAACGCACCTGTTTTGGAATCCATCGTTCTTGATATAGAAGCGAAAAACGATGATCCACGTGCAAGTCCTTCTCCTCTATTGCCCTCTATATGATTGTCTCAATGAGATGGGCCCTCACCCTTTAGCGCTAGATAAATGCTCTTTATGTGAGGATATTTGTGAGAATTAGGGTTAGAGAAGAGACTTGAATATTATTTATAGAGTTTTCAACCGGGCCCTCTCATTACGGGTCAAGCTCAACTCAGCCCACATTAGCCAGCTCCATATTATACTAATTAAGAAACCTTCTATCTCACCTTAGACCAACCCCGTAAAAACGGTAACCGTAAAACGGTAAATTACAATATCTATTAATGTAGTCAACATTATGAAAACTCTTACAAATAGTTCACAAAATAATCGTTACAATGATTTATCGTGAGTATAGTAAAAAATGGTTCCGAAAATAAAATTGAAAGGAGATAACAATTTTCTCATTGCTTTCAGTATTTTCATATTTAAGAAGAAAATTGCTAAGGATTAGAGTTTGGGTTGGGTTGAGTTAGGTATGTTCACTTTGGATCAAGTCAAGCATGGATTGCAAACATTATGTTATATAAAGATGAGTCAAATGAGTTAAGATGATTTAAGACCTGCCCAAATCGGACTCAACTATTTGGTTTGACTAGCCCATTCACTAGCAAAGTCTCCGGAAAGTCAAAAGAAAAAAAGAAAAAAGAGTTGTGTAACTTTTACTTCTTGGGAAAAGCACAATTATTGATGTTGAATGACACTACGGGCATGAATGATTAAATATCTAGCCAGAAATTGAATTCTAAAAGAGAAATAAATTTTTCTATTTTTATTTCTAGATGACTTTTTGAGCAAAAATTCATGTTTGATGACAATGAAAATTTTTATTCTTGGAATAAAATTTTATATGATAATAACACAAAATTTCTCCCTCTCGAGGGCAACAGACAGCGGAGGCGGCCGCCAATGGCAATCGGTGGGTGGTGGCAATGGATGGTAGGTGGGTGGCTGACTAGTAAGGAGGAAAAATAATGAGAAAAGTTTTTATTTCTTATTTATGTTTCAGAAACAGAAAAGCAAAAAAAAAAATTTACTTCTAATTTCTATTCTAGTTCCAAACCTATTTCTAGAATAGAAATTTATTCCAGAAATGGAAAAACGAAATAATTTTATCAAACAAATTATATTCTATAAAAAGTTTGGAGTAGAAAAATTGTTTCCGGAACAGAAATCATGGGTTGTCATGCACCTTCTACTCGTACTTACCAAAAAAGAAAATAAAAAAATAATAGACAAAAGAAAATTGGGAAAATCTCAAGTAGGGACCTAAAGTGGCCTCATTTTTTAAAAAGAGGATCTAAAGTGGAATCTCTCTCAAATACAGCCCCAAAGTAGTCATTTAGTATCAATAAAGGACTTAACTTGCCGGCTGGTGAACTATATTCCGGCGACCTGGTTTGGAGTATTTTTGTCCAAAAAATATTCTCTTTTTGTTTTCCTTCTCTTGTTCATCTTCTTCTTGATCTACCCATGGTTGTCCCTATTCATCGTCTTCTTCATTGATGTTGAAGATAGGCATTATCAAGAACATCATAAGTGGGGAAGGGTCGGCGAAGGTCGCGGGACTGACAAGGGTCGGCCTCGCCCAGGGCCAGCGAGGGCTTGACGCCCATTGTCAGCCATAGGCACTAGCAGCGGGCGAGGCCGACAAGGTCGGCGAGCCCTTGTCGGCCTCCCTAAACTCACTGAGGACGAAACCACCCTGCAATGGTGTCTTCTTCTTCTTCCTCCTCTTCGTCTCCGCTTCCCTTGCATGAAGCGACCTAAATGTGCTCCTGAAGCTCAAATCTGCCATGGTCAGGCCTCCCTCTATCGCCATCGGTGACTAGGTCAACTCCTTCTTGCTACCACCCTTTTCCACATTGCTCCTTCGTCGAGGTCACATGCAATGCTGGCTCATGGGTCGTCTCTCTCAACATCACCTCCATCGGCCTCTCGGGCTACATCCCACCTGAAAATCGGCCTTCTCTGCTGATGCAGCCCGCATTGAAGACCAACTCTCTCGACCAAGAAGATCGGCCCACATTCAAGCTCATCGAAACTGTGAAGCTGTATCAACATCTTGAGTCCATTCCGGAAGCTTGAAGACACCTTGGGAGCTCGCATGACGCTTTTACTAGTTTATAGTTTCCATGTTCTTTACTATTTCTCCTAGTTTCAATGCTCCTTTATTTATCCTAGTTTCAACGTTCTGCCTTTATTTCCTTAACGATATAAGCCATCCAATTCCTTGTAGAAGACAAATGACTTTTGATGAATGAAAACTTTGCTTTGAAGCAAGTATTGTGAACCTTGTAGAGTTCATACCCCTGAAAACCTAGAAGAGTTTTCACTCCGTCCTTGAAGAGTCGGAGCTTTCAAAGTCTGCATCCTTGAAGAGTTGTAATCATCGATCTAGAAGAATCGGTGCCCCCCTCAACTTCCTTGGAGGATTAGAAGAGCAACCAACGGAGTTTCTATCTTTTCTTGTTCTGTTCGTTATTTTCAACCCCAATTCAACCATTCTACGATGCTTATTCAGAAAACCCAAATGAAAGAAATTGTAGATCTAGAAGTCTTCGTTCATTTAGCTTTGGAATCAGGTCAATCTAATATGTATCGACAAAGATATGACTGTTCTCTTGAGCTCGTGCAGTGCTGAAATCTCTGTTCGTCCTGTATTCCCCATGTGCGAGTCACTCTCCCAATCCTACTATTCGAGAAAGTCTACCCTTGGTTTGCATCATCTGCAACCTCATCAACCTCACGCTCACCACTAACAACCTCACAGGGACTCTCCTGCCAGAGCTCGGTAGCCCCACCTCCCTCCGGTTCTTCAACCTCTCTAGGATCTTCCCCAGCGGAGTCGTGCGGGCGATAACCCAACTCGAATAACTCAACTTGGGCAACGACAAGTTCACGGGGCCGCTGCTGCCGGAGGTGGTGGGGCTAAAGAAGCTAAAGTGGCTCGATCTTGCTGGCAATTACTTCACCAGCAAGATACTGGAGGTCTGCTCGGAGATGGAGAAGATGAATAGGGGAAAAGGAAAACGAAAAGAGAATATTTTTTTGGATGAAAATACCCTAATTAGGTCACCAAAATACACATCATAAATGCATCAATTCACCAACCGGCAAGTGAGGTCTTTTTTTTAGACTAATTAACTACTTCGGATCCTTATTTGAGACAGATTCCACTTCAGATTATTTTTGGAGAAAATGAAACCATTTGGGTCCTTATTTAAGATTTTCCCAAGAAAATTTTGAAAAATGGACAAGAAAAAGTTTCGATGCTGTCAAAAATTCCACATTCGTCAATAGAAACGCCATTAGTAAAATTACTGGAAACCACATAATTTCTATATATCAGTAAATAAACTAATGCAAAAACGACCAAATTATTCTGGAAATGGTCAACCCCGAGCTTAGTTATAAGAGGCCCTGCAATTTACGGCGATTGACATCACAGCATTAACTTTCTAGGAAAGTAGAAAATCTCTTTTGCATGCTCTGTTTACTTTGTTGTTGAAAGACGGCAACCAGAACAGCAACCCAATGGCAGCACATCCATATCTTCATACACCAGGTACATGTTCATGTTCGAGTCTAGATGAAATATGGTATTGGCAATGTGGTGTTAAAGAATGCTGGATCTTGCATTTTCTCATGGTTCTTTTTCTTTGCTTTATCATTGAACAATCATAACCCTAACCTTGACTAGGAAAAAAAGAAAAAGAAAAATCAGTATGAGAAGAACTTTGTGCTCAATCTTTCTCCTACATATATCGAAGATGTTCGTGGAAGCAATGACCAAATCGAAGTGTTATTTCATTGTGAAATTAATATTTGGGGCAGATCTTGATGAAATGTTCTTATCTGGGACACTTCTCTATATCTACAAGGAAAAAGTATTAACAAAATGAACCTGAAAAATTTGCATCCAATGCAGGAAATATGGAAGAGATGGTGGATGGACCCCTTTACTGACCATTGTTGGCAGCAGTACTCGAGGGTGACTGGGAACATGCTAGCGAATTTTTCGACCTACATCCTGCATCATTGACGGCCAGAATAACAGGCAGATTCGAAACAATGCTTCACATAGCCACTTTGAGTGCACAAGACCAATTTGTTGAGAAACTGCTTGCACGCTTGAGTCCAGATGCTCTTTTAATAGTTGATTCTGATGGCTACACGGCCCTTATTAAAATATGTCTCGAGTTTAAGCTCGAAGCGAATTACTGAATTTTGAAATATAAAATAAAATAAAAAGGGAGGAAAGTGTTTTGCTGTGATGGCTGCGGAATCCGAATTGAAGAAAAGGAAGTTACAAAGAAGCAGCGTCGCACTCGGCTTTGTAGAATTAAAAGGGAAAGTCAAATCTTTCTCTTTTGTTGACCGAATCTTGGATTATTCGGTTTCTTCGTGCACGCAATTCTCTGGCGGTGGAATAAAGAATTCCTTTGTAGGTCTTTTTTTATTCGGTTAGTGGCCACTTGAAACCCTACGTAAAAAGTAGCCACCGAAGGATTCACGAGAAGCTGCATGCCGTCGAGAGGAAGGAAAGCCACACATTGAAGCGCCATTTTTACTCTGAGTGTTGTGGGTGTTCTGTTCGTGAGAGACATTCATAGGTGCTGGGTGCTTGGCTTTGGGTTTTCATGTTGTTCGTGCTGGAAGCTTATTCGTGATTTACATCCAAGATAGATTGGTGTATTGAGTGTAATTAGGGCTTGAGAAACACCGAGAGAGTGTTTGAGTGACTTGAGTGTGTAATCTCCTTGTATCACTTGATCTATAGTGAAATTCGCTGCTGCTCTCCCCGTGGACGTAGGTTTTTATGACTGAATCACGTAAATCTAGTGTCCGATTTATTTTCTTCTTTTATTTATATTTGTTCGATCGTTTGCCTTATCGCAACAGCCCTCCACAATGATGTCCATTCTGGAAGGATAAAGATGGTCGAGGCATTAGTTAGAAGGGATCGTAGATTGACGCAGCGTCCAGATTATAAAGGACGTGTTCCTTTGATAATATCTACTCTGAAAGCTTCTACGCATAAGGAGATTGCCTGGTTCTTGGCGAGAGCAACAACAGACGAAGGGCCAAGTCATCCCTTCAGCAGTCCCTCTGCGATTAATCCCATTATAGATCTCACCTACGCTGGTCATCATGGTGATAATATATCTCTCTCCACCTTAATTCCATCTGTTTTTCACTTCATTCTAGACTAAGCTTATTTTTCCTGATCAACTTTGCTGGTGAATTTGGATAGATGTCACCCTTTTCCTAGTTCATTGACACCGTCGCTTACTTGCCATGAAAAGAAGAAATTTATCTATACTGGGTGTGTTGGCGAGAATGCAGTCTCACTTTCTCAGCGTAACCAAGCTCAGTGCTTGGGGAAAATTGATATACAAATGTCCGTAATTTCCTTATTCCCATTCCTTCATTATTGATATCCTTCAAGAAGATTATACGTGGCTCATCACCTGCTCTTTTGTATCTGAACTGAAGGTATTTCGGTGGACTTGGATTATGGACAGGAGGATGAGAATTTAAGAAATATGCAAAGACCAAGAAATCCAGGTGGGTGTGCATTTTTCATTTGGGCATTATCTAGTTTAGGACCTTCCATGACTTTGAACTTAAGTCTCTTCGATTAATTCCCTCCCTACTAGCAAATAAAACCGAAAGTAGTTTTTTGTATATATCCTGGTTCCCTGACCTAGTTTTACTTGAATAATGGCCTGAAATTGAACTAAGTTATGGGCTATCCCTTGAAAACCACATGATTTAACCAGCGTGTCTCTGCGTCGTTTTGCAGCTCCTCCCATACTAGTTTTTTGTTCGTTACATTGTCCATTAAATAAGTTGTACAATGCTCTTCTTGCTTCTTTTATTTTCTTGCCTCCCTGGCTTGGCTACTCTGCTTGCAGAACACAAGTGTGATCGAACCTTCACAGACCACTTGACTACCCAGCAAGCTTCGGCTTGAAAGAAAGAATAGTATTTCGAGAGAAATTTTTTGGAAAATAAGAAGTTAATAGAAAATAGGAGGAATAAATTATTAGAGCATGTCTCCTCTTACTCGTCCTATTGCAAGAAATTTGAGAGGACAAAACTTCGAGTTATTTATTTTCATCCATGTCGCTGTACCAAGTTACTGGCAATCCCAACTATTAATCTATGTGAATGTGAATGTTGTTCGTTTTGATATTTTAGACTATCAAACATTGACATTGTCAGCATGCCACCAGCTATAATCTATGTAAAGTATCTTCATCTAGATACACACAACGATTTCATATACACTGATGTGGTTCTTTCTGCTACTTGATTGTAGTGCTTCAATGTCTTACAAGATCATTTTGGAATGCCGTGGAATTTGCAGGTAAGATTCTGTTTTATAAATATACCGCCTCTGTCTTTGGCTCTGACTCTCCAATGACAAGGCTACAGCTTGTTTGTTTTTGACTTCTTTTCAACTAGGAAATTAAGGAAAAAAAATTATCAGGTCACAGTTTGTAAGGAAGATTTACACATTTCTCATAGGATAAGTGACGTGTTTGAAATTAGTTTTGTAACTAAGTTTTTCTGCATGTCAACTACCAACATAAACTTGTACTGGCATTGGACCTATCAAAAATCCTCTATAAACTTATTCAAAGTCAAACAAAATCACATATGATTTTTTGTGTCAATATTGTATATTTTGAAAGATTTCAGGTATTCACCAAGTTCTAATTAAAAGAGTAGCGCAATTTGGAAAAAGGTAAACAAAGAATCCTTGAAATTGCAAATTGAGGCAAGATTAGATGTTGACCTAAATCCATCTTCCTTAAGGCAAGAATTGGTCTAAGCAGAAGATTTTATAAAAGAGTTATGTTGACCTAAGACTTCCCTTCAATCTTGATTGGTGAAATCATGTTGGCTTCGTGTTGCCTCCCTTAGGAGTGAATTGCTTAAACCTAAATATTATTTTCTTTCACGCTACTTCATTACAATACAACATGACATAATATGTTGAGAGGGTGCAGGAATTGAGCATGGGACAGGGGACAACCCGCTGGCATGCTTGACTATTTTCGCTGCATCATCCATAAAATAAGATTGCAATTGATGATGCATTGAATATAGTAAATTCTCATTTTTATTTAGGATGTTTAAAAAACCGTTCAGAATAGGAATAGGAGGAAGAAAGCGGGTAGAAAAAATCAAAATTATTTGGTTGGGAGACTAGGAATTGAAGAAAATTTCAGTGGGAGCAAATAATACGCGTCAACAGAACTGTGCATCCCAGAATTCCTCTTCAAGTAATATATCCTATACGAACAAGCCGTTGGTTATGTGGCAAGAGAGTTTGTTCATCCTCCTATGATCCTGTAATCAAGGTTTGTTTAAAACTCCGCAAATGGAATCCTGAATACATTAAATCAATATGGTGGAGTGCTCTCTTAAAATTACCCAAGGAGGTGCAGCACCTGAGGTCGAATTCCAGGTGACCGCCAAAACAATTCCTGTAGTTCCCAAAACTTTTGAACACGTTTTGCCCGCAGTTGTACTCATTTTGTCATCTTCACCCAACTTTTGTATGCACCTGAAAGACCCATATATCCTTGTCCCTAATTCTTCTATTTTTGTCAAAGAATAAAACGGAAACAGAAGTAAAGTGTCGTTGCGTGTTGTTCATTGTACTCACTATATCATTTGGGTGTAACAAGTAAACTCGAAGGGAATGTTAAATATGTCTCGAGTTTAAGCCCGAAACGAAAAGCCAAATTTTGAAATAAATTGAAATAAAGAAAGATTGGTGTATTTGGAAGTTTGGCTTGAAATAGGAAAGTCCAAACTTGGACTTGGACGTGCGAACCAAGACAAAAGATAAAAGAAAAAGAGGAAGAAGTCCTCTCCTCTGCATGCATGAAGATCTCCACGTGAAGTCAAGATAGGAAAGTAGTGGGGCCCAAGGTCAAAGGTTTGACCTTGGGCACACCCACGTATAAAACAGAATTTTTACGTAGGTTTTTTTTTTAGCTTCCTTCTTTCGTTGGTTGGGTTGGACGGCCGAAACCCTGCGTAGAAGTCGCAGAAGGGAGCCGCGAAAGAGGTCTTCTTCTCGGGGTGTTGCTGCTGCACCCATACGAGAGAAAAGGAGGAGCCGCATGTCTTCAAGCTGAAGCGCGATTAAGAAAAGGAGTTCTTTTTCAACGTTTGTTTTGAGCTTGTGTGATAATTTTGTGCCGAGACTTGGGTTTGGGTTAAATTAGGGTTTGGGAAACACCGAGAGAGTGTTTGAGTGACTCGAGTGTGTAATCTCCTTGTATCGCTTGATCTATAGTGAAATTCGCTGCTGCTCTCCCCGTGGACGTAGGTCTTTACGACTGAACCACGTTAATCCGGTGTCTGATTTATTTTCTTCTTCCGTCTATATTTTGTTCAATCGCTCGTCCCCATCTCAACAGGGGACATACCATTATGTGACCTCAGTGGAAGTTTTGATTTTATCTGAGACTGATAGAATGGAGGAAAAAACATTTGCTCTTGCGCTGAGCGTAAATAACAACGCAGAGGTTTGTTTTGTTGATGTGGTTTTTGGTGAAATCCAATTTTTGCCTCTTTGTTTTTCATTTTATTGTTTCTTTTTTTAACATTTTGTAGTTCCTCCAATCAAGAGGATTCACGAGGTAAAGTTGAGATATGTGGCGGCAGTTGAGTTGGCAAAAAAAGTTTGCGAGGCGATCTCTGCTATGAAAACTACCGAGATCACCGAGTTTTTCCTAGAGAGGAACTTGTTGTTTCACGCTACAGTCAAGGGAAACAGCGAACTCGTGAAGATATGTATTCAGTTTTTCCCGGAGCTTATTAGGATTTCGCCTAATGGTGACAGTTTAATCACACTAGCTGTGAAGAATCACCAAGAAAGGATTTTCTCACTCTTTTTGAAGGGAAGCTCAATACATGAGTTTTCATTAGTGCCAGCACCAACACCGGAAGAAGCAGAAAAGATGATTCTCGTAGCTGCAAAGTACGACTAATTTGGAGGCTTTAACTTATGTCTCTGGAGCAGCTTTCGAGATCCAAAGAGAACTCCAGTGGTTTAGAGTAAATACCTTTCTTTTCAAATATATACTAACCGAGCTTAATGATAATTATTATATATTCTCGACAAATTTCATAAAATATGATGGCTACACCTTTATTTGGATAGCCTTAAGAATATACATAGAACTTTCTTCCATAGCGGTAAAGCGATGGCTAGACCAACTTTTGTGTACCTTGACATATCCTCCTCTCTAGACTATCTAAAGAGTGTACAGCACCGCATCAGTCTAATGCATAGGATTTTATTGCAGTTATATTTCCAACAAGCTTTGGATTTAAGACCACAAGGAAAAGAATAAACTCTCCTGATATCTAATCAACACGTTGTTGTTACATGTAAGTTTTAAATTTTACATACAAAAAACTGAATGAGACTCGTCAGAATTAAATTGCAGATGAATTCTACTAATACAACTATGTTCCACTACTCAATCTAAATCAAACGATTCTTTCTTAAAACTGTCCACCTCCTATAGGTTTATGCCACGACGCAATTAGGGGATTATCATGCAAATCATATCTTGTATAACCCACATATCTAAATTTGGAGTCCCCCAAAAAAAAATTAATTAGTTTTGCTTATATTTTAACGATGGCTTTGCTAGTTCCATTGTATCATCTATTGTAAAAACGATAGTGTAATTCAGATATAATTAAATTATGTGGATAAATAATGATCTAATTGAAGTAGTATGACATGAATCTTCTCTTTTTTAATCAAAAGTTAGCAAAGTTCATTTATGGCCGCTGTTTCTATTTGAATAGCTATTAATTCAAGAACACTTCTCATTAGTTGATTTAGCTATTAACTTAGATTGTACTCACGCAATCCATTGTCTAGAAACGAATGACATCATGAAGCTTTTACTATATATTTACCTTTGTCTCATTTCAACCCTCTATTCTCCTTGTCATGAAAAAGAGGTTGGGACAAAAAAATTTCTTTTTCCTTCTCCCGTGGCAGGCTCCAACACATCTCTCCAAATGTCTAGTGAGTGTAATAGAAAGAACGAGACAATCTATTAACAATATCGAATTAAGATTTCTAGGGAAATGATTAGTGAAGAAAGTGAAAATTGGATGAAGAAGCGAGGAAGGCGACATAGAGAATTTTGGACCTTATATTAGATAATAAACTGAGAGAGAGAGAGATAAGAGGGTGGGCTGAAAGGTTGCGTGATCCAAGTAATCTAAATGAAGATTATATAAGTCTGAAACTCAAGAGTAAGGCCCTTTGAACGCGAATCTTCACGGTCGCGATTTGAGAAGGGCAATTTAGGAATATAAAAACTGGAGTAACACCTCAACCTTTTAATGCTGGAGTAATGTTGCCTATAGGAGGTCACAAAAGTGCGACCAAGGAAATGCTAACCATTTAAGGAACCTACTTCAAGACATAGGGCATCTAATAGGTCAGATACTCACGACCTAAAGAGTTCACTTCAGGATATAGGTTACCACCAAAGGTAAGTGCTCACCATCTATGGAATCCGCCTCAGTAAATAGGGAATGGAACTCACCACTCTATAAAATTCACTTTAGAATAATCCTCGAAGAACCGGGGTCAATTTGGGGCCTTTTCATTTTAGGTTAAATCAGAACATCTTGGACAAAATTGCCCCTTACATTGCCACCGGAATAAGCATATGAGTCGCACGTGCAAACCGGCGGACGGAGATTTAGTTGGCCAGTGAGCGTGCCCCTTATTTGGTACTAGGTTAGCCATTTCGGATTTTTATTTGAAGGAAGGTATACTATAAGTCATATTTTGATCAAACGGCTTCGCTTTATTCTCTTATTTGAATTTTTCCCAAGTTTCAATTATATTTGTACTTATTGTCACTCATGTTTGAGACTTTTCCCTGACTTGAGAACCTTCAAACATGAGGGGAAATCATATTGGCAAATATTCACGGAGGAGCACCAAGAGTTGCTTGTGAAAGGAGGGGAGTGGGTGAGGAACACAGCTCAATCATGTATGATCATCTCAACTCTAATTACCACGATACTATTTGGTGCTTCTTACAATGTGCCTAAAAGTATTAGCAACATTGCTAGAGATCCACCGTTGTTTGCAGGGAAGGCTCTCATCATTTTCAAAATTTCGGATGGTTTAGGTTTGTTACTTTCCATGCTGGCTATCTTGATATTCCTAGCCATCTTAACTTCGCTGTATAAGGCAAATGATTTTCTTCACTCGCTGCCTACTAAGATCATGATGGGCCTTTCTTGTCTCTTCCTCTCTTTGGCTTGCATGCGGGTGGCTTTCGTTGCAGCTTACATTGTCGTGCAACAAAAGAGAGAAGAGTGGGTTTACATTACCTTTGTTTCGTTATCATTAGGCCCCCTTCTTTTATTCTTAGTACTCCAAATTCCTCTGCAATGGAAAATGGGTAAATCCACTTATGGGAGCATCTTTTTGTTAGAAAAAATTTCCTTATTTGTTTTGAAGCTAACAAAACGCTTTCATTAGTCTAGTCTGAAGACTTGCAGACTCTTTTGTCAAAGTTTGAAGACCACCAGACTCAAGATTTAAAGTCTGCCCTCATTGATAGTTTCTAGACTGACGATGAAGACTTATCCAGATTTGAATATTTCTTTAAGATTTTGATTCGAGCGGCTAAAAAAGTTCTCAAGGTTGGAGATAGCATCTCAAAATCTATTATTCGTTTTGAAATTAATTCAACTAATTTGGATCCGTTAATTGGCGAATTATACTTGGAAGGTTTTACTTATGGAAACCTAGATCCTGATTGTATAAGTGAGCAGGATTGGTGGGCTATCATCACATTCCTTAAGTAACTCGAGATCTTCCTAATTGATTCTGTCCAATAGGTAGATTGGAAGAACTTCTTTGGAATGTGCCAACGGTTATGAAGGCATGGAGGAGTATAAAAGGAAGACGCTCTAGTTATTCGAGTGTGTATTACAAAGTCTGAAGCTCCTTGTTCTTTGCTGATTTAATTGTTGAGCGTAAATTTGTACTCAAAAGAGAGTTTAGATATTTGTGAGGCATTGTAGAAGTGTAGCAGAGTCTCTACACTATGGAATCAAGGACATGATACTATAACGACTCTTTTGATTCATAGTGAAATCCAGTCGGTGGGCTGTTAGTGCGGAAGAGTAGACGTAGGCTTGGATTAAGTCGAACCACTATAAACCTTGTGTTCTTAATCTCTTCCCTGAACTATTTTATTTTGTTCGTAACTCTATTTAATTGTTAGAGTCTGATTTCCTCTGCAAAGTCTATTGTTAACTAGACTTAGGTTAAAAGTAAAGTTTTACATTATATTTTGCAAAATTTGTTTTCACACCTATTCACCCCCCTCTAGGTGTTTGTACTAGCACTTTCAATTGGTATTAAAGCTTGTGTACTCATTTAAATTGAAGCGTTTTTACTTCAGAGTTAAAGATTCATGGCTAGTATGTTGGCTTTAGGTTTGGTTGAAGGGCAAAGCAACACCAGACCGCCTTATTATGATGCAAAAGAAATACAATATATGGAAAAATAAGATAAAAGCATTCCTAAGATCAAAAGATCCCCTGAAATGGGATGTGGTAGACAAAAGAATCATTTCTAGAGCTACAACAGTCTCAAAAAGAGGGAAATAAGCTGCAAAGGCTAGCGAGATGACTCGAGAAGAGTTAACCAAGAGACAAGTTCTTGATGCAAAAGCAATTTACTCCTTATATTGTGCATTATCTCCTACTGAATATATCAAAATATCTTTTTGTGAAACGGCTAAAGAAGTCTGGGATAGGCTGCACATTACCTATGAAGGAACTGATCGAGTGAAAGAAACCAAGATCAATATTTTGCTCGATTAATATGAAGCCTTTAGGATGAAGCCAGGAGAATCTATCACTGACATGTGATAGTGCTAGTACGAGCACCTAGAGGAGGTTAATAAGTGCGAAAACAAATTTTGCAAAATATAGTGTAAAACTTTACTTTTAAATTGAGTATGGTTGACAACAGACTTTGCAGAGGAAATCAAACTCTAACAATTAAATAGAGTTACGAACAAAGAAAAAAAGAATTCAGAGAAGAGAATAAGAACACAAAGTTTATAGTGGTTCGGCTTAATCCAAGCCTACGTCCACTCTCTCGCACTGACAGCCCACTTGCTGGATTTCACTTGAATCAAAAGAGTCGTTACAGTATCACGTCATTGATTCCACAGTGTAGAGACTCTGCTACACTTCCACAAGGCCTCACAAATATCTAGACTCTCTTTTGAGTACAAATTTACGCTCAACAATTGAATGAGCAAAGAACATGGAGCTTTAGACTTTGGAATTTATCTATCGCGCACACACTCAAATAACTAGAACGTCTTCCTTATATACTCCCCCATGCCTTCATAACCGTTGGCACCTTCCAAAGGAGTTCTTCCAATCTACCCATTGGACAGAATTAATTAGGGAGATCTCGATTTACTTAAGGAATGTGATTATAGCCCACCAATCCTGCTCGCCCATACAATCAGGATCTAGGTTTCCATAAATAGAACCTTCCAAGTGTACTTCGCCAATCAACAGATCCAAATTACTCGAATTAATTTCAAAATGAATAATAGATCTTGAGATGCTATCTCCAGCCGTGAGAACTTCTTTAGTTGCTCGAATCAAAACCTTAAAGAAATACTCAAATTTGGATAAGTCTTCTTCGTTGGTCTAGAAATTGTCAATGAGGGCATACTTTAAATCTTGAGTTTGGCGGCCTTCAGTGTCACGCCCCGAACCTCGAGCACGCGCACATCCCACTGTGGTCGATAGAAATGCGACTTCCCAGGACACGTCGCTGACTCATTCATTTTATTTTGGACACGCGGAAGCAAAACAAATCCCTTAATAACATTTAACTTGTGATAGAAAAGCAGGCAATCAATCACAACCAAACAAACTTTCTTATAAACACATAGGTTTATATACAATACTGGATTGTCTACAAAATAGACCGACTCAACAACTAGGGAACGATCCTATGACCAACTTGGTAGACACGTTCGCCGATTCTTCGGTCTCCACCTCCACAAATGTCCATGGCTTCGAGTCCTCCACGACTGCCATCTAAGGATCTAAATATATTATCCCACAACCGGGATGAGACAATGTCTCAGTGAGTCCTACCCTTTAAGGGTCGATTAGGAAGAAAATACGCCTCAGGGCGCTCAAGCCAGAAAGAGGACAGAGGACTTACCTCACCTCAGTCCCTTCCTGCACGTTAGTATAATTCATATTCAAACAATGCTCGCACAAGCTGAAACTACCGACACACCCATTGGTCTATCAGTTCAATCAATCCAATTGATATCATACGATCCACACATCTATCAATTCATACCATCTATTAAACCATACAATCTATTCATCCATCAATACAATCACGGCTCACACAAGCTGAAATGGATGCAATGCTCTCACAAGCTGATATAGATGGTAGCTCGCACAAGCTGATAAATATATAGATGGTAGCTCACACAAGCTGATATGTAGATGATAACTCGCACAAGCTGATAAATGGATCGTTGCTCTCATAAGCTGATAAACGATCATTGCTCTCACAAGCTAATATGTAGTGCTCACACAAGCTGACAATGATGCTCACACAAGCTGATATTGATGCTCATATAATAGCTCACCAAAAGCTGCAATATATATATATATATATATATATATATATATATATATATATATATATATGTATGTATATCATAATTGCTCGCCCAAGCTAATACATATATATAAACAAATGCTTGCCAAAGCTGATCATTCAATAATAAACCATAGAACTGGATATTCAATCCGATAACAACCAACGATTCAAACTAGTCATGCAAACCAATTACGGTGCTAAAAGCCAACACTGGGTATTTTCAAGTTAAATACCAAAACTTCATCAATTTCATTCAATTCCACACTTTTGGAATAATTAACCATAATCATCAATTTACACAATTTATCAATTAAACATACAATTGGCACAAACTGACCATATTGCTGCGATCGCGAAATTCTAACGACGGCCATCCCTAAGGCAAAATTTTTGAAATTATTAAATAATTAAATTTAATTCCAAAAATTAAATACTTAAATTTATATTATAATAATATATTTTAATAAATAATATTTATAAATTCGAAATAATTAATTAATTAAAAATAATTAATTAGGGCTTAAATATGATTACACTAATTTAATCATACAATTAGCCCTAATTAAACACCCATTATACTAATCATACAACTAATATAATTTACATTAAAATTATCTGATCTAACCACCTAAACCTAATTAGACTAATCTAAACACCCCTTAAGCGTCATTAACTTACTAAGTAAGGATTAGATGATACTGGATTAACGTTCCGGCGAGTCCACGGCAAAGGTGACGCTAAGGCGGGCGATAAACCTCAAGGCGGCGACACCAACAGAGGCCAGGAAGGGCTCAAAAAGGGGCCACGAAGACCTCACCGATATAGCTAGTACGAGTACCTAGGGGGTGAATAGGTATATAAAAGATTTTTCTTAATAATTGCACAATACTAGACAATTGAAGGATTTGCGACAAATAATAATCAACGTAAGACTGAATAAAGGAAAGAGAGAATTGAACACGTGGTTTATAGTGGTTCGGCTTGATTTAAGCCTACATCCACTCTTCTGCACTGACAGCCTATTGGCTGGATTCCACTATGAACAAAGAGATGTTACAGCGTTAATCTTCCTTGATTTCTCGGTGTAGATGATCTACCACACTCGCTTAAGGTATCACCAAGTATAGACACTCTTTGTGTATACAATTTCGCTCAAAATGTATCGACTAATAATCAAGATGCTTCAGACTCTGAAATTTCTCTATCGATCATGCACTAAAACAATTAGAACGTCTTCCTTTTATACTCATTTATGCCTTCATACCCGTTGGCACTTACCAAATGAATTCCTCCAATCTACCCGTTGGACGGAATCAATTAAGAAGATCATTCGAGCTATTAAAGGAACCCGACAATAGCCCATCAATCCTGTTCGCCCATACAATCAGGATATTGGTTTCCAAGAATAGAACCTTCAAAGAATATTTCGTCGACCATCGGATCTTCAAAGGATCTAGATACAAATAAAAGAATCCGTTATATTTATCCAGCCAAGAGATCTTCTCCAAATGATAGGATTAAATTCTCAACCAAATACTTCGGCTCTGGATTTCCTTCGTCACTAGATTAGAAAGACTGTCAATGAGAATAGTCTTGAGTCTTGAGTCTTGAGTCTTGAGTCTTGAGTACTGAGTCTGGTGATCAGAAAGTCTTCAGACTCTAAACTGAAGGTCTGCGAATATCTAGACTAGACTGATAGGAACGTTTTGTCAGCTTCAAAATATTCTGGAAAGATTTCTCCAACAATCTCCCCTTTTTTGATGGTGACAAAACTTTCCCGTAGATTTGAACAACTTTGACCTGCAAAAACATTTCTCAAGTAATATGGCTATCTCATAAAGATTAATAAATCAATCGACTCTGCATCCACAGAAAATTGGTTAGTCTTTCATGAGTAATACCATACAACAACACTTGATATAAATGCAAACAGTCAAGCATCAAAATCTACACCCAATTCAGTCAAATTCAAGTTCAAGTTCACACCCAAGTTCACTCAAGTCATACTAAAAAAAAAAAAAAAAAAACAAACATGTTCGACCACAAAAACAAATTTAAAGTCAAAGTTTAAAGTTCAAATTACAATTCTCTCCCTTTTTGTCATCATTAAAAAGGTGAGAAAAGAATCAGGTCTGCTTGGGAATGCGCACGATCTGGAAATCTCCCATCGACTGGACTATGCCTTCTAGCCTCTTCAAGTCTTCCCTTAGTTGAGCCACCTCCTCTCCTTTGGCATTGGCTTGAATTTGTAGAGCGAGGTCTTTCATTTTGTCCTCTAGGGTAACCGAATATGCTTGTCCAGCATTCTTCATGACTTGAATTTCACAATCTAGAGCATAGATTTGACCCCGCATTTCCAGAAGAACATCAAGAATACGACAAAAATCTGCTGAATTGTCCGTCTGTGTACTTGCATGTGCTTTCTCGGATGGAGTGAATGCAGACGATGGAGCTTCTGTATAATCTTGCAGATTTGGTGTTGACGTATCATGTCCTTCTTCAGGCATTTGAGAAGCCTGAAAATCTTTTGGATCTGCTGGTGATCGTCTTAGACCTTCACTGATGGCAGCATGTGGTGTGGACCTTCCTTGCTCGCCATCTCCCCCTGTCTCTAGGACCTCAAATGGGGAAGAGTGATGATCATGCTCTTCTGCATCTTGATTCCCCTTCTCTCCAGCTTCAGCTGTAGACTCTTCTTTCTCTTCTTCTCCTTCTTCTTCAGCTTCTTTCTCCTTCTCTTGCTGCTCTTCTTCTTCTCTATTCTTGGCTTGCTCCTCTTCTTCTCTCTGTTCTTCTGCTTCTTTCCCTTTCTTCTGATGTTCTGTCGATTTAGGTACAGAACGTCTGGTCCTTATCAAGGCAGAGATTGTGAGATCTTCCTCTTCATCTTCATCCTCCAAGATGAGAGTTCTTTTCTTTGTGGATGGGGCACCAATGGGCTCCTTCCCTTTTCTCTTTGAAGCAGAAGGTACTGGAGTCTTCACTCTGAACTTCTCCATTGCCTTGGAAAGCTCTTTCAGACGCATCTTCGTCAGCATTTTCAAACCTACCACCATTTTATCGCATGGTCGAACACAAAGAGTATATGGAGGTTCAATATTCAAGTGTCTGAAGATCTTGGTCACAAGACCAGGGTAAGGCAATTGGCCTTTGTCCTTCGCCATTGCTCTGTACATATGAAAGAGAATGGTGTGAGGGAGAGAGAACTTCGTCCCTAAGTTAATCGCATACATCAATTTTGCCTCGGAATTGGACACGTCAGTCTTGGATGTAGACTTGGGCCTGATGCAATTGATCACAATTTTGTGAAGCACAATATTGATGGCATGCATCCTTGAATAGATGATTCTTCCCTCTGTATCCCTATCTTTGACAAGCTCCAATGAGGCACGAGCAATTGAAACTTTGATCGGTTGATAACGTCCTCATTCAACTCCAATTATGTCAGCCAACATGTCCACATCTACCACATAGTCTTGGTCTCGAACACTGAATGATATTCTATTCGCATCTAAAAAGCTAAGATTCGAATAGAAGTATGCTGTCAATTGCGCATAACCGTCTGTGGTATCGGTGCAAAATTGCTCAAGTTGAAGCAGATTGAACTTCTCCCTTAAGTTCACATTAATGGCATCCAAGAAATCGAAATCAACACTCCTAGGATTTATCACCCCTCGTTTCAACAGTCTGAAGAACAGATTCTCCTGTTCCTTTGATTTAAACAACTCCATTCTTTTTCCCTTCACCCTCGCAGCAACACCCATTCTAGATTGAAAATCACTGAACATTTTATCATCATCGTTCCTGTCAGTCGGATTCGGTCCCGATATACGAGGGTCACTTGGAATGTTCGCAAGTGCTTCCTCAACCTTTCCTTCGGGAGCAATTCCCAAATCCTCCATTCATCGCAGAAAGATATACTCATTCCCATAATTATTATCTTTAAGAAAATCATCCACGTAGTTCCACGGAGTCCCAATGCTCTTCATTGCACAATAGAGTTTGTAAATAAAAGAGGGTTTTTGGACTCTTACAGGGTCTGCTTCCTCGATTATTTCTTCCTCTGGATGATGACCCGCACCTTGTAGGGTAGATGGTGTTGAGTGACGTGGTGGAGAGTGAATCGGGCTATGTTGCTGACTCGATAAATCTTCTTCTTCGGTGAGATCGAAATGGGTAGGTCCCTCCCTTATTCTCTGTGGTCCCCCGTTCACGATTCTTGAAGACTTCCTCGAAGAAGACATCCTTCCTTGTCGTTGAAAGATTCCTTTACTTGCTTTCCCAAGAAAAGATGACAACTTTCTCGAAAGTGAACACGAAGTAGAGACAGGATTGGGAGGAGAATGCCTTTTAGGGTTTTGAAGATTGGGCGAAAAAGAAAACTGTATATATATAACTCAGTTTAAAAAGGAAGGTTCAATCGGCACAAGGAAAGTGAATGGTCACCTTCTTTTTAAAATCATTAACTACCAAATAGAAGTTAATCCTTTTGAAAAGACAAGATTTTGCTTTTCACGGAAACTATAAATTAACTGAACTAAAGATTGTACCTTTTCGAGTTTGAATATAATAACAACTTACAGTCTATAGCCATGAATGTCTAAGTCTGAGAGTTGGAGAGTCTCTAGACTTTAACTTCTTCAAGCTTCAAAATGTTGAGTCTGGAACGGATAAAATCGAATTGATTTTTCTCCAAGGGCTTTGTGAATATATCCGCTAGTTGAATTTTTGAATCAACAAATTGAATCAAGATTTCTCCATTTTGAACATGATCTCTAATGAAGTGATGTCGAATCTCTATATGCTTTGCTCTTGAATGAAGGATTGGATTTTTGGTGAGATTGATTGCGCTGGTGTTATCACATCTGATCTCTGTGCATGAGTCTTCAATCCCAAAGTCTTGTAGCTGTTGTTTTATCCATAGAATTTGTGAACAGCAGCTTCCAAGAGCTACATACTCTGCTTCTGTTGTTGAGAGAGCCATAGTGCTTTATTTCCTTGAAAACCAAGACACTGTCCTGCTTCCAAGCAACTGGCAAGTTCCTGAAGTACTTTTTCTATCGACTCTGCATCCGGCCAGATCTGCGTCTGAATATCCCAGAAGATTAAAGTCTCCCTTCTTAGGATACCAAAGACCGATGCTTGAGGATGAATCAACGTATTTAATAATACGTTTCGCAGCACTGAGATGGGATTCTCTAGGATCTGATTGAAACCTAGCACAGATGCAAACACTCAACAAAATGTCAGGTCTAGAAGCAGTAAGATAAAGAAGTGAACCAATGATGCTCCTGTACAGCTTTTGATCAACTTTCTTCCCTTCTTCATCTTTGTCTATCTTCAAAGAACATGACATCGGTATGTCGGTCTTTTTGCACTTTTCCAGTCCAAACCTTTTGACAAGATCATTTGCATACTTTTCTTGATGAATGAAAGTTCCTTTCTCCAGTTGTTTCACTTGAAGCCCGAGAAAGAATGTTAACTCTCCCATCATACTCATTTCAAACTCATCCTGTATAAACTTTAAAAATTTCTTGCATAGACTTTCACATATATTTGAATAGGTAAAAAGCTTTTGTTTTCCTTTTTGATAAATAAAGTAGTATCTACTTTACCTTTGACAAAACCATTATGTATTAAGAACTTACTTAGTCTGTCATACCAAGCTCGAGGTGCTTGCTTTAAACCATACAAGGCCTTTTTCAGTCTGAAGACTGAGTCTGGTCTATTTGGGTCTTCAAACCTTGGTGGTTGTTCCACGTAAACTTCCTCATGGATAAATCCATTTAGGAAGGCACTTTTGACGTCCATTTGGAATAACCTGAAATTTTTATAACAAGCAAACACAAGTAATAGTCGAATAGCTTCTAACCTTGCTACTGGTGCGTAAGTCTCATCATAGTCTATTCCTTCTTCTTGCGTGTATCCTTTAGCCACGAGTCTTGCTTTGTTTCGTACGACTTTTCCTTTCTCATTCATCTTGTTTCTGAACACCCACTTAGCTCCAATAATTTTACCTTTTGGTTTGGATGTCAATTCCCAGACATCATTAATGTTGAACTGTCTGAGCTCTTCTTGCATAGCTTCAATCCAACTTTCATCAGATAAAGCTTCTTCTACGCTCTTTGGCTCAATTTCGGAGATAAGAGCTACATCACTAGACTCTTCACGCCTTTTAGATCTGGTGCGAATTCCTTCATTAATTTCGCCGATAATGAGATATTTGGGATGACTGGATTTATGCTTCTAGTTACTGGTTGATTTGTCTGGTTGATGATCTCTTTCTTTATTTGAATCTTCATGAACAGCTTGGTGCTGATCTTCCAGAGTCTGAGATGCTTCTTGAGTTGTAAGCTTTGGAGGGTCTGGAGTAGGTTCAGACTCTTCATGATGAGTCAGACTGGATTCATTTTGCGTAGAGTCTTGAAATTTGACATTCATTGACTCTTCCACAGACTGACTCTTCTTGTTATAGACTCTGTAGGCTTTTCTTGATGTAGAATATCCAAGGAAGATGCCTTCATCTGATCTTTCTTCAAACTTACCAACTCGATCTCCAATACTCTGGGTTCTGGTTGGTCCAAAGAGATTCATATGCAACAACTGTAGTACATGATTAGTAGAGACATGATTTATTTGCTTAAATGAATTTCTTACCTGCTTTCCCAAAATACATGGTGTGCATGGATCGGACTTTTGGTATGGTAATTTGGGTAGACCTCGAACAAGCTGCTTTGATGAGATTTTGGCTAACCACTTCATGTTGACATGACCAAGCTTTCTATGCCATAAGCTTGCTTCATCTTGAATTGAGATTAGGCATTGTGATTCATTTGGTTTCACGTCTAAGAGGTAGATATTACCATGTCTTCGACCCATGAAAGACTGAGTAGAGTCTTTACTGATTCCAGAACATATTCCTTCTTGAAAGGAGATCTTGAAACCAAAAAGTATCACACAATTGGCTAATCTGAGAAGGTTATAATTGAGTCCTTCCACTAGAGAAACATTGCTTATTGTGAGATTTCCAATTTTCACAGTTCCAAATCCCACAATACTTCCTTTGCCGTTTCCTCCAAATGAAACTTTTCCACCATTTACTTGAATAAGCTTTATGAAGCAATTTGAGTCTCCTGTCATGTGTCTTGAACATCCGCTGTCAAGATACCACTTTACCTTTTTCTTGACGGAGACCTACATTTAAAAGAGAGTCTCAAGCTTTCTTTGGTACCCAAATTTTCTTGGGTCCTTTGGTGTTAGTAAGATAAACATTATTAGGCCATACTTTCTTAACAGGTTTTCAAATCATAGGACACTCTTTTTCAAAGTGATCCTAATTGTTACACTTTGAACACCTGAGGGCATTTCGACCTACAGACTTTACAAAAACTTTCTTGAAATGATTTCTGTAAGCCTCTCTCGACGGTCTTTTCTTAATTCTTTCTTTTACTTTAGGAAAATCAATCAAGGGAATTGTTTCTGCTGTCATACTTAGACCGGACTTATAGAAATAAGGTCTTTGAGCTGAAAGAATTTTTTCAAGTTTTTCGGACCCTATTGAAAATTTCTTTGAAATATTTGATAAGTCAGTTTTTAAAAGAGCATTTTCTTTCAAAAGACTATCTTCCTTTTCTTTAAGAGTGGAAACATTCAAATCTAAATTTTTAATTCTTTCTTCTAAGATATTTTCCTTTTGTTTTAGAGCTGAGTTTTTCTTTTTAAGTTCGGAAATTCTTTTGAGAGAAGTCTTAAGACTAAAACACGGTTCATCAATGTATTTAGAAACTTTGACAGGAATTTTAAAATTACTTGCCTCAAATTCACTTTCTAAGTCTAATCCAGAGTCTGAGTCTGAGTCTGATTGTCCCATCAGACACAGGTTGGCATATTCTTCATCACTTTCTTCACACTCTGTATCACTCTATGTTTCAGCTTTGAGAGCTTTACGAAACTTTTCAGCTTTTCCTTTCTTCTTCTTTAGAAGAGGACAGTTGGGTCTGATGTGTCCATTTTTCTTACATTCGAAGTAAACTACATCTTTGTTTGGTTCCTCATCATCTACAGACTTGGTCTGCTGTCTTTGGAAACTTTGTTTCTTTGAGTTGAACCTTCTTCATTTTCTATTCAGCTTTCTGAATCTTCTTATCATAAGAGCAAGCTCCTCATCGTCCAGATCATCTTCAGAATCTTTATCATCAGAATCATCATTTGATTTTAATGCAATTGATTTCTTACCTTTTGGATCTTCATCTTCATTAACTCGTTCCACTTCATAAGACTGAAGAATTCCAATCAGCTCGTCGACAGATAGTGGCATAATTCTTTGCGTCTCTCTTATTGAAGTCTTTATATGATTCCAATCCTTGGAGAGTCCACATAGTAGCTTGTTTACCTTCATGGGATCAGAAATTTTTTGTCCTTGGTTCTCAAGACCATTGACAATATCTGTAAAACGACTAAACATGTCAGTTATAGATTCTCCTGGTTTCATTTTGAATGCTTCATATTGACCGAGGAGAATGTTAATTCTAGTCTCCTTCACTCGATCTGTTCCTTCATAGGTGATATGTAATCTGTCTCATACTTCTTTTGCTGTAACATAAGAGGATATTCTGTTATATTCAGTTGGTGACAAAGCACAATATAAAGAGTAAATTGCTTTTGCATCGAGTGCTTGTCTCTTGATTATCTCTTCTTGAGTCATTCCACTGGTCTCAACAGTTTCTTTCCCCCTTTCAGAGACTAATCCAGCTGTAGGAGTAATTCCTCTTTCCACAATGTCCCATTCCAGAGGATCCTTTGATCGTAGAAAAGCTTTAATCTTGTTCTTCCAGATGTTGTAATCCTTTCCATCAAAGTAGGGTGGTCTGGTATTGCTTTGCCCTTCCACCAGCCCTGGTGCTAGCATACTAGCCATGGATCTTTTACTCTGAAGTAAAACACTTCAAATAAAGTAAGTACACGAGCTCTGATACCAATTGATATAGCTAGTACGAGTACCTAGAGGGGGGGTGAATAGGTATATACAAGATTTTTCTTGATAATTGTACAATACTAGACAGTTGAAGGATTTGCGACAAATAATAATCAACGTAAGACTGAATAAAGGAAAGAGAGAATTGAACACGCGATTTATAGTGGTTCGGCTTGATTTAAGCCTACGTCCACTCTTCTGCACTGACAGCCTATTGGCTGGATTCCACTATGAACAAAGAGATGTTACAGCGTTGATCTTCCTTGATTTCTCGGTGTAGGTGATCTACCACACCCGCTCAAGTTATCACCAAGTATAGACACTCTTTGTGTATATAATTTCGCTCAAAATGTATAGACTAATAATCAAGGTGCTTCAGACTCTGGAATTTCTCTATCGATCACGCACTAAAACAACTAGAACGTCTTCCTTTTATACTCCTTTATGCTTTCATACCCGTTGGCACTTACCAAAAGAATTCCTCCAATCTACCCGTTGGACGGAATCAATTAAGAAGATCATTCGAGCTATTAAAGGAACCTGACAATAGCCCATCAATCATGTTCGCCCATACAATCAGGATCTTGGTTTCCAAGAATAGAACCTTCAAAGAATATTTCGTCGACCATCGGATCTTCAAACGATCTAGATACGAATAAAAGAATCCGTTATATTTATCCAGCCAAGAGATCTTCTCCAGAGGATAAGATTAAATCCTCAACCAAATACTTTGGCTCTGGATTTCCTTCGTCACTGGATTAGAAAGACTGTCAATGAGAATAGTCTTGAGTCTTGAGTACTGAGTCTGGTGATCAGAAAGTCTTTAGACTCTAAACTGAAGGTCTGCGAATATCTAGCCTAGACTGATAGGAACGTTTTGTCAGCTTCAAAATATTCTGGAAAGATTTCTCCAACACTCACGACTTTCTAGTTTTTTACTTCTGATCTGGGCTGAACTGCAGAGAAGAAACCAGCAACTTCAACGGCGAAAACGGGCTAATCGGAGCTCCGGCGAGTGGGTGGTTAGTAATCGGTAGCTCCCGAGGGTCTTAGGAATCTTATAGGAGGTTGGGATGGGCAAAGGAAGGGTCGGAAAGGGGCAAAACAGCAAGAAAACATGAAACAGGCGGAACCGGGTGAGTCCAGGTGGTCCGGCGGGTTGTTCCTTCACGCCGTATTTTGGGAGGCTACAAGGCTCTTTTTTGGGCACCGTCAAGTCCTCCGGTACGTTTTGGATGTCACGGAGATGATGGTGGGTGGAGCTTTGGCTAATTCTCAAAGGAAGACAACTTTTAACTCGATTTTTTGACGAAAGGTCAGCTGCAGTAGAAATTGGAGCGAGGGGAAAACAGAGGAGGAAATAGGGTCCGATGGGCATGCAATGGTGGAGGGCTGATGCTGCTCGGTTCCTCTAGTTTTTGCTGAGCTTCTCTCCTTCAACAACAATGGAGAAAGCCTTGGATTAAGGGAGAAGAAGCTGCTGAAGAGTGGGGAGTCTCATTGGGCTCTCTAGAGCTCAACACATGCCATCTTCTCATTGGCTTTACCCCCAACATTACACCACATGACCTCAGCCACTCTCTCTCCTCCAATCTTCCTCTACAAGCTTGGCAATAGGTGCAAAATATGGGGTGCCATGGGAGCTACCAATTTTGGACATTCCCCCATTCAATCCATTCAATTCTCTCTCAATTCCATCCAATTGAAGCTCAATTAAATTGGTCCATGTGTCCTTGACCTTCTTATGATTCTTCCCCATCAAATGATCCAACTTGCATCCCAAAGATTTGATCAAACACGGCCCTCTGACAATCCTGAACAAAAATGGCCTTACCTTGCTTTTTCGCCAAAAATCTCGGTTTGTAGAAAAATCTTCTGAAGATGAGTCGACATTCCTAAAATGAATTGTGACATGTCAAAACCTTTAATTTCTGAATTTGGGTTCAATTTCATGGTTAATTTCAATTTGGCGCGACTTTAGTATGACCTAATCTACCGAGTAGCTTTTAGGAATTTCCAGTGCAATTGACCTATGGTTGATTAATTTCAAGCCACAAAGTACATCTTTGACACATTGACGACTTTCGGTTGTCGTAGGAATCTCAAGGTTTCAATTACAGACATAGGGTACCAAAACGACAGAGAAATCGGTTTAGTGCCGATCAACAAGATTTGTGCAATTAGGTGGAATCACCCACACTTAATCACATGCCTTTGTCTAGTCAGCTTCTCTCCGGTCTCTAATCGATTTGTACCGTAATGACCCTTGCAGATTAGCACGGTCGAGCAGTCGGTTCCTGGTCTAATTCTCAAGTCTATTACGTTTAGATTCCTTAATGGCTTCACCTGAAAGACTAGTTATCTCATGAGTGGCTAACTCAGAGAAGATAGCTATAGGTGTGAAGATTAAATGCTCGACTTATTCAATTGAAACCAGAATTGGAAAATCGGGATGTCACATTCAGACTTTGACGAAAGAGTCTGCAAGTCTTCAGACTAGACTGATGGAAACGTTTTGTCAGCTTCAAAACAAATAAGGAAGTTTTCTCCAACAATCTCCCATTTTTCGATGGTGACAAAACTTTTATGCAGATTTGGATACTTTTGACCTGCAAGACAATAGTCAAGCAAACAATGATATCTCATAAAAAATAAATGGAATAGGATAAATATAGTATCGAATCTACATCCACAGAAAATGAGTTAGTCCTGTAAAAACAAATATATTTGCCATGAATACCAACAACGTTTAAGATACTGCAAGCTTTAAATGATCAAAACACATTCCAAACCAGTCACAACCAAACAAAAACAAAAATTAAAGTCAAAGTCAAATCAAATCTGCACCAACTTCTCCCCTTTTTGTCAGCATTAAAAAGGTAGAGACGAAAAAGAGAATTGGATAAAATAAAGATTATTTTGGAATGTGAACAAGCTGGAAATCTTCCATTGACTTGACAGTCTCCTCTAGCTTTCTCAAATCCTCCTTCAGTTGCGCTACGTCCTCACCCTTAGTAGTTGCTTGAACTTGAAGATTAAGGGCCTGAACTTGATTGAGCAATGAAACTGAAGAGGCTTGATTAGCATTCTACATATTCTGAAATTCTCATCCCAAATCATAAATCTGACCTCTCATCTCCATAAGAACATCAAGCAACCTTCTAAAGTCTCCTGAATTGTTAGTTTGAGTGCTTGCTTCAGCATGATTAGTTTGTGGAGTATTGGCAGATGATGAAACTTCAGCATGAGCACTAAGACTTAGAGATGAAACCTCATTACCTTCTTCAAGAAATTGAGAGGCATATACATCTCCTGGATCGGTAGGAGAACGACTGACATCATCACTAGTGAAAGCAAGTGAAGGAGTAGCTCTTTTATCGCAGCTCCCCCTGTTTCAGTGCCTTCAGGTGGAGAGAAGTACTCTTTATGCTTTGTCTCTTCTTCAATGGCACGATGACCTTGTTACCCTCTTTGCTCTTCTTCTGCAGTTCTTCCTTCCTCTTCTTTTTTCCTCATCGATTCCCTCTCTTCACTCCTCTGCTCTGTTTCCTCTCTATCTTGGTTCTCACTATCCTCTATCTCTGGAATAAGACGTTGTAAGTTCCTTAAGGCAAGAGCGGAAATGGTGTTGTCTTTCTCATCTTCTTCATCCTGCAAGATGAGTGCTCTTCTTCGTTGGAGAAAAATTCCTTGCGTGTTTTGAAGCTGACAAAACGTTTCCATCAGTCTAGTCTGAAGACTTGCAGACTTTTTCGTCAAAGTCTAAAGACTACTGGACCACTAGACTCAAGATTCAAAGTCTATCCTCATTGACAGTTTCTAGACCGTCGAAGAAGACTTATCCAGAATTAAGTATCTTAAGGATTTGATTCTATCGACTAAAGAAGATCTCCCGGCTGGATATAGAATCTCGGAATCCATTATTCATCTTGAGATTGATTCAGCCATTTTGGATCTGTTGATTGGCAAAGTATACTTGGAAAGTTCTACTTATGGAAACCTGGATCTTGATTGTATGGGCGAGCAGGATTGGTGGGCTATCGTCATATTCCTTAAATAACTCGAAATCTTCCTAATTGATTATGTCCAACGGGTAGATTGGAAGAGCTCCTTTGGTAAGTGTCAATGGTTGTGATGGCATGGAGGAGTATATAAGGAAGACGTTTTAGTTATTTGAGTGTGTGCGCGATAGAGAAATTTCAAAGTCTGAAGCTCATTGTTCTTTGTCAATTCAATTGTTGAGCGTGAACTTGTACTTAAAAGAGAGTTTATACTTTTGTAAGACTTTGAAGAAGTGTAGCAGAGTCTCTACATTGTGGAATCGAGGAAGAGCTATACTGTAACAACTCTTTTGATTCTTAGTGAAATCCAGCCGGTGGGCTGTTAGTGCGGAAGAGTGGACGTAGGCTTGGATTAAGCCGAACCACTATAAATCCTGTGTTCTTATTCTCTTCCCTAAGCTCTTTTACTTTGATGGTAACTTATATTTGATTATTAGAGTCTAATTTCCTTTTCACAGTCTATTGCTAAACAAAGTTGGTTTAAAAGCAAAATTTTATACTTTACAAAATTTGTTTTCGCACCTATTCACCCCCTTCAGGTGCTCATACTAGAGCCTGTGTACTCATTTAAATTGAAGTGTTTTTACTTCAGAGTTAATGATCCATAGCTAGTATGTTGGCTCCAGGTATGGAAATGAATACAACATATGGAAAAACAAGATGAAGGCATTTCTAAGATCAAAAGATCCTCTAGAATGGGACGTGATAGACAAATGAATCATTCCTAAAGCTGTAACAGTCTCAAAAAGAGGAAAAGAAGCTATTGAGTCCAGTGAAATGACTCAAGAAGAGATAACCAAGAGACAAGCTCTTGATGCAAAAGCAATTTATTCTTTATATTGTGCATTATCTCCTACTAAATATAACAAAATATCTTTTTGTGAAACAGCTAAAGAAGTCTGGGATAGATTGCACATCACCTATGAAGGAACCGATCGAGTGAAAGAAACCAGAATAAATATTATGCTCGGTCAATATGAAGCATTCAAGATGAAACCAAGAGAATCTATCACTGACATGTTTAGTCATTTTACAAAAATCGTGAATGGTCTTGAGTATCAAGGTCAACCAATCTCTGGACCCATGAATGTTAACAAGTTACTGCGTGGACTTTCCAAAGATTTTAATCACATAAAGATCTCAATAAGGGAGACACAAAGAATCATGCCACTCTCTGTTGACGAATTGGTTGGCACTCTTCAATCTTATGAAATGGAGCAAATCAACGAAGATGAAGATCCCAAAGTTAAAATATCCATTGCATTAAAATCTAATGATGATTCTGATGTCACAGATTCTGAAGACGATATGGACGATGAAGAGCTAGCTCTTATGATAAGAAGGTTTAGAAAACTAAATAGAAAAGGAAGAAGATTCAATCCAAAGAAATAGAGTTCTCAAAAGTTACAGAATAAATCGGCTTAGGATGATGAATCCAACAAGGATGTAATCTGCTTTGAATGCAAGAAAAAGGGACACATTAGACCCAACTGTCCCTTACTAAAGAGAAATAAAGGAAAAGCAGAGAAATACCGAAAAAGCTCTTAAAGCAGAATCTTGGAGTGATACCGAATGTGAAGAAAGTGATGATGATTATGCCAATATTTGTCTTATGACACAATCAGAATCAAATTCAGACTCTGAGACAGATTTAGATTCGACAAAGAAATCGAGGTAAGTAATTTAAGAATTCCTACTAAAGTCTCTAAGTATATTAATGAATTGTGTCTTAGTCTCAAAACCTCTCTCAAGAGGATTTCCAAACTAAAAAGAGAAAATTCTGCATCAAGCAACAGGAGATTATTTGGAAAGAAAATGTTGAAAATTTAGATAAAAGTGTTATTACTTTAAAAAAATGCAAAACCGTCTTTCAAAAGAAAATGCATTTTTGAAAAAAGATATCTCAAGTATTTCCAAAAGGTTTTCTATAGGATCTAAGAAATTAGAAAAGATTCTTTCAGCACAAAGACCTTACTTTAACAAATTAGGTTTGGGAATGATTGCTAAAACCATTCCTCTAATTGATTTTCCTAAAGTAAAAGAAAGAATTAAACAAAGACCTAAAAAGATTCTTACAAAAATCATTTCCAAAAGGTTTTTGTAAAACCTGTAGGCCGCAATGCTCTTAAATGTTAAAAGTGCAACAGCTCAGAACATTTTGAAAAAGATTGTCCTATGGTTTGGAAACTCGTGAGCAAGGTTTGGGCAAAGACCGTATATCACACTAACTCCAATTGACCCAAGAAGGTATGGGTACCAAAGAAAGCTTGAGTTTCTTTTTTAAATGCAGGTCACTATCAAAAAAAATGTTAAATGGTACTTAGATAGTGGATGCTCAAGACACATGACAAGAGACTCAAGTTATTTCATAAAGCTTGTGCAAATTAATGGTGGAAAAGTTTCTTTTGGAGGAAATAACAAAAGTAGAATTGTGGGATATGGAACCGTAAAGATTGGAAGTCTCATGATCAGTAACGTTTCCTTAGTAAAAGGACTCAACTACAACTTGCTGAGTATCAGCCAGCTGTGTGACATAGGTTTCAAAATCAACTTTCAAGAAGGAATATGTTTAGGAACTAGTAAATACTCCTCTCAAACTTTCACGGGGCGAAGACATGGGAATATCTATCTCTTGGATATCAAATCAGAAAAATCCAAATGTCTAATCTCAATTCAAGAGGAAGCGAATCTATGGCACATAAAACTTGGGCACATCAACATGAAGCAAAAAGCCAAGATCTCAGCAAAGAAACTTGTTCGTGGGCTACCTAAACTGACATATCAAAAATCAGATCTATGCACACCATGCGTGTTGGGAAAACAGGTAAGAAATTCCTTCAAACTAATAAATCAAGTGTCCACTAATCGTATACAGCTTTTGCATATGGATCTCTTTGGACCAATTAGAACTCAGAGCATTGGAGGTAAGAAATATTGCCTAGTAATAGTGGATGATTATTCACGATTCACTTGGGTATATTTCCTAGCAAGTAAGTTTGAAACCTTTCCATATTTTGTAAAATTTGCTAAGAAAGTTCAAAATAAGAAAGGGTATGTTATTTCAAGTATAAGGACAGACCATGGATGTGAGTTTGAAAGTCAAGACTTTGCTAAATTCTGTGATAAATCTGGCTTTCAGCATATGTTCTCCTCACCATACACTCTAGAGCATAATGGAGTTGTGGAAAGGAAGAATAGATCGTTGTAAGAAATGGCTATAACTCTTTTAATTGAAAGTAACATTTCTTCTCGTTTTTGGGCTGAAGCAGTTTCTACAACGTGCTATATTATCAATAGAGTCTTCTTAAGGCCTATTCTAGATAAAACTCCCTATGAGTTGTTCAAAGAAAAGAAGCCAATTGTTTCCTATTTTCATGTGTTTGGATGCAAATGTTTTATATTGAAAAATGCAAATGATCGAGTTTGTAAGTTTGAAGAGAAATCAGATGAAGGCATCTTCCTTGGATATTCAACCACCAGGAAAGCTTACAGAGTATACAATAAAAAGACTCAATCTGTAGAGGAATCGATGAATGTCAAATTTCAAGACTTTATACAAAATCATTTGATTCAGACCCAATCGGAAGAATCTGAATCTGCTCCAAACTCTACAAAGTCTAAACCTCAAGAAGCAGCTCAAACTTCAGAGGACCATCATCAAATAATCATGGAAGAATCAAATGAAGAAAAAGATCAACAGTCTGACAAGCCAACCAGTAACTGGAAGCACAAGTCTAGTCATCCCAAAGAACTCATTATTGGTAACATTAATGAAGGAATTCGTACTAGATCCAAAAAGCATGAAGAGTCTAGTGCTGTGCCTCTTATTTCTGAAATAGAACCCAAGAGCATAGAAAAAGCTTTAACTGATGAAAGCTGGATTAAAGCTATGCAAGAAGAACTCAGGCAATTTAGTATCAATGATGTTTGGGAATTGACTCCTAAACCAAATGATAAATCTATCATTGGAGCAAAATGGGTTTTCAGGAACAAGATGAACGAGAAAGAAAAAGTCATAAGAAACAAAGCAAGACTCGTGGCCAAATGATATATGCAAGAAGAAGGGATAGACTATGATGAAACTTACACACCAGTAGCAAGGTTAGAAACAATTAGATTATTACTTGCTTTTGCTTGTTATAAGAATTTCAAGTTTTTCCAAATGGATGTCAAAAGCGCTTTTCTAAATGGATTTATCCAAGAGGAAGTCTATGTGGTACAACCTCCCGGTTTTAAAGACCCAAGGAAACCAGACTCTGTATTCAGACTAAAAAAATTATATGGTTTAAAGCAAGCACCTCGAGCTTGGTATGACAGGTTAAGTAAGTTTTTAATTCAAAATGATTTTGTTAAAGGTAAAGTAGACACTACCCTATTTATCAAAAGAGAAAGCAAAAACTTCTTGCTTGTTCAAATTTATGTTGATGATATTATTTTTGGATCTCCTAATGAAAATTTGTGCAAGAAATTCTCTAAGTCTATGCAGGATAAATTTGAAATGAGCATGATGGGTAAACTAACCTTTTTTCTTGGGCTTCAAGTGAAACAACTAAAGGAGGGAACTTTCATTTACCAAGGAAAATATGTTAAAGAACTTGTCAAAAAGTTTAGACTAGATAATTGCAAAAAGACTGATATACCAATGTCAAGTTCCTTGAAGCTGGACAAAGATGAATGAGGAAATAAAGTAGACCAGAAGCTATACAGGAGTATCATTGGTTCACTTTATTATTTTACTGCTTCTAGACCTGACATTCTGTTTTGTGTTTGTATTTGTGCCAGATTTCAATCAGACCCTAAAGAATCTCATTTGAGTGCTGCTAAACGTATCATCAAATACGTTGCATCAACGTCTAATTTAGGTCTATGGTATCATAAAGAATGAGACTTTACTCTCCTTAGATATTCAGACGTAGACCTAGCAAGTTGCAGAGTTGATAGAAAGAGCACCTCAGGCACTTGTCAATTGCTTAGTAACAGGAAAGTATCTTGGTTTTTGAGGAAGCAAAGTACCGTAGCTCTTTCTACAGCAGAAGTAGAGTATGTGGCTCTTGGAAGTTGTTGTTCACAAATTCTGTGGATAAAACAACAACTAAGAGATTTTGGAATTGAAGATTCATGCACTGAAATTAGATGCAACAACACCAACGCAATCAATGTTACCAAGAATCCAATTCTTCATTCAAGAGCAAAGCATAGAGAGATTTGACATCATTTCATTAGAGATCATGTGCAAAATGGAGAAGTCTCGATTCAGTTCATTGATTCAAAGAATCAATTGGCAGATATTTTTACAAAGCCTTTAGAGAAAAGTCAATTCGAATTTATTCGTTCCAGACTCAATATCTTAAAGTCTGAAGAAGTTCGGACTCGGGGCTGAAAGTCTAAAGATACTTAGACTCGGAAGATCAACAATCACGACTATAAGTTATTTCTGTTTTTAGAAATTTATCTTTTGGATAAAATCTCGAAAAGGTACGTTCATATATTAATATGTATTGATTGATGTTATCTTCCCAGTTTTTGTGATTATTGTAATCATTCCTTTTCGAAAAAGAAGTTATCTTTTGAAATAAACGGTAATCTAATTTTTTTTTAAAAAGGCAGTAATTTTTTAAAAGGCATTTTTTCTATTTTCCTTTTGCATCGTTCCATATGCCTCGTTTCGACTACTTTATATACTGTTGGTTTTTCTCCGTTTGACTCACAAAACTCTAAGAAAGCATAGATCTTCAACTACTATTTTCTTCTCTTGTTTAATCCTCGAAAAGTTCTCACCTTTCTTGCGAAACAAACTTGGGATCTCTCAAAGACTGTGAAGAGTGTTGTTCCAAAGAAAGTCTTCAAGAATTTCCTAGATAGCAATAGAGCCACAACATTCTCAATAGCGTCGATCTCCTCCATCTAGACCTCATGATATTGATAATCGAGCAGAGGAAGAAATCATTGAAGATGCAGAACCCGTAAGAACTCAAAAGCCTACTTTTATTTTTAAGCTTTACTCTGCTTTGAAGAAGGGTGGTACTCCCTTGAACTATATTGATGAATTCTTGAAAGAGAAGGGTATAGAAATGAAACTCACTTTTTACACACAGTGGAACGATTGGGAATTGCCTCTGCGGGGTCAGCAGAAGAAGCATTTGCAAATATTCCAAGCAATCCACGTGTTGGAGGGCTGAGTCAACCTTATGGGAATGATGATGATAAGATGTACACTCATTTTAAGCCTAGAATGGGTGTTGCAGCACATATACGAAGCAATAGGACAGATTTGTTTCGCTCGGAAGAACACACGTGACTTTATTCTAAGTTGCTAAAGCGGGAGATGATCAACCCTAGAAGTGTGGATTTTGATTTTCTTGATTCTCTGAATGTTAAGCTGCGAGAGAAATTCACTCTTCTTTAACTAGAATGGTTTTGTTCTGAGACGACAGAGGCTCATGCTGAACTCACTGCTTACTTCTATTCTAATCTAAGTTTCTTGGATGCGAATAGATTCTTATTCAGTGTTCAAGATCAGGACTATGTAGTTGACATGAACACATTAGCTGATGTGGTTGGGATAGAAAGAGGAAAATTCCAATCAATTAATGTGTCTGTTGGATGTGTGACAGTAGAGCTTGTTCGGGATGGAATGGCAGAAGAACAAATTTCATATACGAGGATGAATGCCTCAAATATTTTGCTTCACAAGATAGTGATCAATTGCCTCAGACCCAAATTGACTTCGAAGACTGACGTTTCAAACTCAGAGGCAAAGCTGATGTATGCCATTAACACTGGCAAAAAGTTCTCTCTTCCCCACACTATCATGTTCCATATGTACAGAATGGTGGTGAAAGACAAGGGCCAACTTCCTTACTCAGCATTTTTCCCTAAGTTATTCAGGCAATTGAATATTCAGCCTCCCAGGCAATGGTGGTGGGACTAAAAATGGTTTCCAAAATGCGTCTAAAGGAACTTAACAAGGCTTTGGAGCGATTCAAGGAGAAAACCCCTGTCAAGACTCACCCAGTTTCTTTGGCTGCAAAACAAAAAGGGAAGAAGCCCATGATTGCTCCATCCAGAAAAAGAAGAGCACTCATCTTGGAGGATGAAGAAGATGAGGAGGATATTACCATTTCCGCACTTAAAGGCTTACATTGTTCGATTCCAAAGACAGAGGAGAGACAGGATCAAGACAGAGAAGAGTCAAAGCAAAGAAGTGGAGAAAGAGAATCGTTGAGAAAAGAAGCAATGAAAGAAAGGACTGTAGAAGAAGAAGAAAGCAGAGTTGAACAAGAGGAAACAAAGCATGAAGAGTACTTCTCAACGCTTGAAGGCAATGAAATAGGGGGAGTTACTGAGAAAAGAGGTACATCTTCAATTGCTTTTACTAACGAAGATATTAGTCGTTCACCTGCAGATCCAAAAGACATCTATGCCTCTCAATTCCCTGAGAAAGGTCATGAGGTCTCATCGCCAAGTCTAGGTGCTCATACAGAAATGCCATCATCTGCCAATACACCTTAGACTGATCATGCAGAGGCCAATACTCAGATTGATAATTCAGTAGACTTTCGAAGACTGCTTGATATTTTCTTGGAGATACGAGGCCAAATTTATACCCTGGGATGCGAAATTCATAACTTGCAGAATGCAAGTCAAGCCTCTTTAGTTTCCTTGCATGATCAAATTCATGCCCTTACTCTTCAAGTTCAAGCAAATGCCAAAGGTGAAGAAGTGGCTCAACTAAAGAAGGATTTGAAAAAGCTAGAAGGGATTGTCTAGTCAATGGGAGATTTCCAGCTTGTTCGCATTCCAAAGCAATCCTAATTTCACTCACTTTTCGTCTCTACCATTTTAATACTGACAAAAGAAGTGAGAGATGTTGCAGATTTGAGACTTAACTCTTGACTTTTTGATTAACTTTACTTTTGTTTGGTTTGGTTGTGGTTGTGATTGGATTTGGATTTGGATTGTTTGATCGTTTGCACTATAGGTATTTCATGGCAGAGATAATTGTTTATTTACAGAACTAAGTGGATGCAGATTTAATGTTGTCTTTACTAAGACAATTATCTTTTGTAAGATATCCATGTGTGCTTGAGTATTGTTTTGCAGGTCAAAGATATCCAAATCTGCAGGAAAGTTTTGTTACCATAAAAAATGGGGAGATTGTTGGAGAAAACTTCCTTGTGTGTTTTGAAGCTGACAAAACGTTTCCATCAGTCTAGTCTGAAGACTTGCAGACTCTTTCGTCAAAGTCTAAAGACTGCTGGACCACCAGACTCAAGATTCAAAGTCTATCCCCATTGACAGTTTCTAGACCGTCGAAGAAGACTTATCCATAATTAAGTATTTATTTAAGGATTTGATTCTATCGACTAAAGAAAATCTCTCGGCTAGATATAGCATCTCGGAATCCATTATTTATCTTGAGATTAATTTAGCCATTTTGGATCTGTTGATTGGCGAAATATACTTGGAAGGTTCTACTTATGGAAACCTAGATCCTGATTGTATAGGCGAGCAGGATTAGTGGGCTATCGTCATATTTCTTAAATAACTTGAAATCTCCCTAATTGATTTTATCCAACGAGTAGATTGGAAGAGCTCCTTTGGTAAGTGCCAACGGTTGTCATGGTATGAAGGAGTATATAAGGAAGACGGTCTAGTTATTCGAGTGTGTGTGCGATTGAAAAATTCCAAAGTCTGAAGCTCCTTGTTCTTTGTGAATTTAATTGTTGAGCGTGAACTTGTATTCAAAAGAGAGTTTATACTTCTATGAGACCTTGAGGAAGTGTAGCAGAGTCTCTACACTATGGAATCAAGGAAGAGTTATACTGTAACAACTCTTTTGATTCTTAGTGAAATCCAGCCGGTGGGTTGTCAACGCGGAGAGTGGACGTAGGCTTGGATTAAGCCAAACCACTATAAACCTTGTGTTCTTATTATCTTCTCTAAGCTCTTTTACTTTGATCGTAACTCTATTTGATTATTAGAGTCTAATTTGCTTTTCATAGTCTATTGCTAAACAAAGTTGGTTTAAAAGCAAAATTTTATACTTTACTCTACAAAATTTGTTTTCGCACCTATTCACCTCCTTTAGGTGCTCGTACTAGCTTTCACATCCTTTTCTTAGATGGAGCTGTCATAGGCTCCTTGCCTTTCCGTTTTGCAACCACAAAGTCTTGACGAGTCTTGACAGGAGTCTTCTCCTTAAATCTCTCTAAAGCCTTGTTTAGCTCTTTCAGACGCATCTTTGAAACCATCTTCAGTCCCACCACCATTTAATCACAGGTTCGAACACACAAAGTTTTGGGAGGCTGAATTTTAAAATGTCTTAATAGCTGAGTAACAAGTGCTAAATAAGGAAGTTGGCCCTTGTCCTTTACCATTGATCTATACATGTGAAACATGATAGTGTGTGGTAGAGAGAATTTTTTACCAACATTGATAGCTTACATCAGCTTTACTTCTGAATTAGAGATGTCAGTCTTGGATGTGGATTTGGGTCTAAGACAATTAATCACAATCTTATGAAGCAAGATATTTGAAGCACTCTTCCTCGAGTACAAAATCCGGCCTTCTGTCATTCCATCTCGAACAAGCTCCACTATTGCACGACCAATAGACACACTAATTGATTGGAACATCCCTCTCTCTACTCCAATCACATCAGTCAGAGTGTCCATATCAACCACATAATCTTGGTCTCTAATACTAAAAGAAAATCTATTCACATCTAAGAAGCTTAGATTGGAATAGAAATATGCAGTAAGTTCCGGATGAGCTACTGTTGTCTTAGAGCAAAATCATTTAAGTTGAAGTAAAGTAAATTTCTCTTGTAACTTCAGGTTCAGAGAATCGAGAAAATCAAAATCCATACTCCTTGGGTTCATCACCCCTCACTTCAGCAACTTAGAGTAAACTCGCTTATGTTCCTCATAACGAAACAGATTTGTTCTTCTTCCTCAAATGTTTGCAGCAACACCCATTTTTGACTTAAAATGAGTGAACATCTTTTCATCATCATCATTTCCATCAAGTTGACTAAATCCCATAACACGTGGATCACTTGGGAAATTCGCAAAAGCCCTTTCTACCGAGCCAATAGGAGCAATCCCCAAACGTTCCATCGTTTATAAAAAAATAGGTTTCATTTTGGTACCCCTTTTCTTTCAACAATTCATCAATAAAGGTCATTGGAGAACCTCCATCCTTTAAGGAAGAGTAGAGTTTGAAGGTAAAAGCAAACTTAAGAGTCCTTACAAGTTTGGCATCCTCAATAATTTCTTCCTCCGTTCGTTGTTGCTAAATATTCTGTGGTCTAGCCTGAGAAGAATGGCGCGGTTGAGAATGTTGTGGACTCTGCTGTTGTCATGGAGATTCTTCTTCCCCGGTCAGGTCTAAAATGCGTAGGACCCTCACGCATATGCTGTGGTCCTTCGCTTGCAATCCTTGAGGACTTTCTTTGGGAAGACATTATCACAGTCTTTGAGAGAGTTTTTGAACTTAATTTGCGAGAAAGATGAAAACTTTAAGAATTAAACTAGAGAGAAAAAGTAAGAAAGTGAATTATGTGCTTTTAGGGTTTGTGAGTAAAAATGAAGAAGAAAGACAACATATAAGGCAATCGAAACGAGGTATATGGATCATCATAAAAGGAAAAATAAAAAGTACATTTTCAAAAAATAACTGCCTTTTGAAAATAGATAACCATCATCTTAAAAATAACTTCATTTTCGAAAAAGAATAATTGCTATAATTTCAAAAATTGGGAAAATAACATCAATCAATTGCAAATTAATAAACAATCATACCTTTTGGAGTTTTTATCCGAAGGATAAATAGCTATAATTGAAATGACTTACAGTCGTGATTCTTGATCTTCTGAGTCTGAGCATCTTTAGACTTTTATCCCTAAGTCTGAGCTTCTTCAGACTTTAAGATATTAAGTCTGGATCGAATAGACTCAAAGAGACTTTTCTCAAGTGGCTTTGTAAAAATGTCCGCCAGCTGATTCTTTGAGTCAATGAATTGAATCGGGACTTCTCCATTTCGAACACGATCTCTAATAAAATGATGTCGAATCTATATATGCTTTGCTCTTGAGATTAATCACGTTGGTGTTGTCACATTCGATCTCAGTGCATGAGTCTTCGATTCCAAAGTCTCTTAGTTGTTATTTTATCCATAAGATTTGAGAACAACAACTTTCGAGAGCCACATACTCTACTTTGGCTGTTGAAAGAGCTACAATACTTTGCTTCCTTGAAAACCAAGATATTGTCCTATTACCAAGCAATTAACAAGTGTCCGAGGTACTCTTTCTATCAACTCTGCATCATGCTAGATTTGCGTCTGAGTATCCAAGAAAAGTAAAGTCTCATTCTTTAGGATACCATAGACCTAACTTAGAGGTTGTTGCAACGTATTTGATGATGCGTTTCGCAGCACTTAGATGAAATTCTTTGAGATCTGATTGAAATCTGGCACAAATGCAAACACTAAACAAAATGTCAGGTCTAGAGGCAGTAAAATAAAAAAGTGAACCAATGATACTCCTGTACAACTTCTGGCCAACTTTCTTTCCTCCTTCATCTTTGTCCAGCTTCGAAGAACTTGACATTGGTATATCAATCTTTTTGCAATTCTCCAAATCGAACTTTTTAATAAGTTTTTTAGCATATTTTTCTTGATGAATGAAAATTCCTTCCTTCAATTGTTTTACTTGTAGTCCAAGAAAGAAGGATAGTTCATCCACAATGCTCATCTCGAATTCATCCTGCACAGACTTAGAGAAGTTCTTGCACAGATTTTCGTTAAGTGATCCAAAAATAATATCATCAACATAGATTTAAACAAGTAAAAAGTTTTTACTTTCTCTTTTAATAAACATAGTAGTGTCCATTTTACATTTAATAAAGTCATTTTGGATTAAAAACTTACTTAACCTGTTGTACCAAGCTCGAGGTGCTTACTTTAAATCATATAGTGCCTTTTTCAGTCTGAATACGGAGTCTGGTTTCATTGGGTCTTCAAAACCGGAAAGTTGTTCCACATAGACTTCCTCTTGGATAAATCCATTCAGGGATGCACTTTTGATGTCCATTTGAAATAACCTAAAATTCTTATAACAAGCAAAAGTAAGTAATAATCTAATTGCTTCTAACCTTGCTGCTCGTGTGTAAGTCCCATCATAGTCTATCCCTTCTTCTTGCGTATATCCTTTGGCCACAAGTCTTGCTTTGTTCCTTATAACTTTTCCTTTCTCATCCATCTTGTTCCTGAAAACTCATTTAGCTCCAACAACAGATTTACCTTTTGGTTTAGGAATTAATTCACAAACATCATTAACTTTGAACAGATTGAGTTCTTCTTGCATAGCTTCAATCCAGCTTTTATCAGTTAAAGCTTCTTATAGGCTTTTGGATTCTATTTCAGAAATAAGAGCCACAGCACTAGACTCTTCATACCTTTTGGATCTTATACAAATCCCTTCATCAATGTCACTAATAATAAGTTCTTTGGGATGACTGGACTTGTGCTTCTAGTTGCTGGTTGGTCTAACAGATTGCTAATCTTTTTCTTCATTTAATTCTTCAACGTTCATTCGTTGTTGATCTTCTGTAGTCCGAACCGCTTCGGGAATTAGACTTTGTAGAGTCCGGAGCAGTTCAGATTCTTCAGGTTGAGTCTAGATCGATTGATTTTGTATAAGGTCTTGAAATTTGACATTCATCGATTCTTTCACAGATTGAGTCTTCTTGTTGTATACTTTGTAAGCTTTACTAGTAATTGAATATCCAAGGAAAATTCCTTCGTCTGATTTTTCTTTAAACTTACCAATTCGATCATTTGCATTTTTCAATACAAAACATTTGCAACCAAACACATGAAAATAAAAAACAATTGGCTTCTTTCCTTTGAACAACTCATAGGGAGTTTTATCCAGAATAAGCCTTAAGAAAACTCCGTTAATGATATAACCTACTGTAGAAACTGCCTCAGTTCAAAAACGAGAAGAAATGTTGCTTTTAATTAAAAGTGTTATAGCCATTTCTTGCAACGATCTATTCTTCCTTTCCACAATTCCATTCTGTTTGGGAGTGTATGGAGAGAAGAACATATGTTGAAAACTAGATTCATCACAGAATTTAGCAAAGTCTTGATTTTCAAACTCACCTCCATAGTCTATCCATATCCTTGAAATAACATACCCTTTCTCATTCTGTACTTTCTTAGCAAACTTTAAAAAATAAGAGAAGGTTTCAAACTTACTTGCCAAAAAGTATACCCAAATAAATCGTGAATAATCATCCACTATTACTAGGCAATATCTCTTTCCACCAATGCTTTGAGTTTTAGTTGGTCCAAAGAGATCCATATGTAGGAGCTGCAGCACACGATTAGTGGAAACTTGATTTATTGGTTTAAAGAACTTCTAACCTGTTTTCCCAACACACATGGTGTGCATAATTCAAGTTTTTTGTATGTCAAGTTAGGTAGTCCACGAACAAGCTTCTTTGAAGAGATCTTGACAATTTGCTTCATGTTGATATGGTCAAGTTTTCGATGCCATAGATTAGCTTCTGTTGGAGAAAACTTCCTTATTTGTTTTGAAGCTGACAAAACGTTTCCATCAGTCTAGTCTAAAGACTTGTAGACTCTTTCGTCAAAGTCTGAAAACTGTCAGACTGCCAGATTCAAGACTCAAAATCTGCCCTCATTGACAGTTTCTAGACCGTCGAAACAGTCTTATCCAGAATCAAGTATTTCTTTAAAGATTTGATTCGATCAACTAAAGAAGATCTCTCGGCTAGAGATAGCTTCCCGAAATCTATTGTTCTTGAATTTAATTCGGGTAATTTGGATCCGTTGAATGGCGAAGCATACTTGGAATGTTCTACTTATGGAAACCTAGATCCTAATTGTATGGGTGAACAGGATTGTGGGCTATCGTCATATTCCTTAAATAACTTGAGATCTCCCTAATTGATTCTATCCAACGGGTATATTGGAAGAACTCCTTTGGAAAGTGCCAACAGTTATGAAGGCATTGAGGAGTATATAAGGAAGACGCTCTAGTTATTTGAGTAAGTGCACGATAAATAAATTTCAAAGTCTGAAGCTCCTTGTTCTTTGCCAATTCAATTGTTGAGCATAAACTTGTACTCAAAAGAGAGTTTATACATTTATGAGACCTTGAGGAAGTGTAGTAGAGTCTCTACACTGTGGAATCAAGGATGTGATACTATAACGACTCTTTTGATTTATAGTGAAATCCAGCTAGTGGGCTGTCAGTGTGGGAGAGTGGACGTAGGCTTAGATTAAGCCGAACCACTATAAACCTTACATTCTTATTCTCTTCCCTAAACTCATTTACTTTGCTCGTAAATTTATTTAATTGTTACAGTCTCTTTTCTTTTTAAAGTCTTCTATCAAATAGACTCAACTTAAAAGTAAAGTTTTACATTGTACTCTACAAAAAAAAATTTCGCACCTATTCACCCCCTATAGGTGCTCATACTAGCATTTACAATTGGTATCAGAGCTTGTGTACTCATTTAAATTGAAGTGTTTTTACTTCAGAGTTAACGATCCATGGCTAGTATGTTGACTCCATGTTTGGTTGAAGGGCAAAGCAACACCAAACCGCCTTACTTTGATGGGAAAGAATACAATATATGGAAAAACAAGATGAAGGCATTCCTACGATCAAAAGATCCTCTGGAATGGGACGTGGTAGACAAATGAATCATTCTTAAAGCTGCAACAGTCTCAGAAAGAGGAAAAGAAGCTGTTAAGTCCAGTGAAATGACTCAAGAAGAGATAACCAAGAGACAAGCTCTTGATGCAAAAACAATTTATTCATTATATTGTGCATTATCTCCTACTAAATATAATAGAATATCTTTTGGTGAAACAGCTAAAAAAGTCTAGGATAGATTGCACATCAGCTATGAAGGAACCGATCAAGTGGAAGAAATCAGAATCAATATTCTGCTCGGTCAATATGAAGCATTCAAGATGAAACCAGGAGAATCTATCACTAACATGTTTAATCGTTTGATAGAAATCATAAATGGTCTTTTGTATCAAGGTCAACCAATCTCTTGACCCATAAAAGTTCACAAATTACTGCGTGAACTTTCCAAAGATTGGAATCACGTAAAGACCTCAATAAGGGAGACACAAAGGATCATACCACTCTCCGTTGACGAATTAATTGGCACTCTTCAGTCTTATGAAGTGGACTAAATCAATGAAGATGAAGATCCTAAAGGTAAAGAATACATTGCTTTAAAATCTAATGATGATTCTGATGTTACAGATTCTGAAGATGATATGGATGATGAAGAACTTGCTCTCGTGATAAGAAGGTTCAGAAAACTAAACAAAAAAGGAAGAAGATTCAATTGGAAGAAACAAAGTTCTCAAAAGGTTCAAAATAAATTAGCCGAGGATGATGAATCCAATAAAGATGTGATTTGTTTTAAATGCAAGAAAAATGGGCACATCGGACCCAACTGTCCCTTACTGAAGAAAAAAAAAGAAAAAGCTGAGAAATACAGAAAGGCTCTCAAAATAAAAACTTGGAGTGATACCGAATGTGAAGAAAGTGATGATGATTATGCTAATATTTGTCTAATGGCACAATCAGAATCAGATTCAGACTCTGAGACAGACTTAGTCTCAAACAGTGAAATCGAGGTCACTATCAATAAAAATGTCAAATGGTACTTGGATAGTGGATGCTCAAGACATATGACAGGAGACTCAAGTTATTTCATAAAACTTATGCAAGTTAATGGTGGAAAAGTTTCTTTTGGTGGAAATAGCAAAGGCAAAATTGTTGGATGTGGAACCGTAAAGATGGGAAGTCTCACAATCGGTAATGTTTCCTTAGTGGAAGGACTAAACTACAACTTGCTGAGTATCAGCCAACTGTGCGATACAGGTTTCAAAATCAACTTTCAAGAAGGAATATGTTCAGGAACCAATAAAGACTCCTCTTTGACTTTCACGGAGCGAAGACATGGAAATATCTATCTTCTGGATATCAAACCAGAAAAATCCCAATGTCTAATTTCAATACAAGAGGAAGCTAATCTCTGGCACAGAAAACTTGGCCATATTAACATGAAGCAAATAGCCAAGATCTCTGTAAATAAGCTTGTTCGTGGATTACCCAACCTGACATACCAAAAATTTGATCTATGCACACCATGCGTATTGGGAAAACAGGTTAAAAATTTCTTCAAACCAATAAATCAAGTTTCCACTAATCATGTATTGCAACTCCTCCATATGGATCTCTTTGGACCAATCAGAACACAGAGCATTAGTGGCAAGAAATATTGACTAATAATAGTGGATGATTATTCACGATTTACTTGGGTATATTTCCTGACAAGTAAGTCTAAAACCTTTTCTTATTTGATAAAATTTGCTAAGAAAGTTCAAAATGAGAAAGGGTATGTTATTTCAAGTATACGGACAAACCATGAAGGTGAGTTTGAAAATCAAGATTTTGCTAAATTCTGTGATGAATCTGGCTTTCAGCATATGTTCTCCTCACCATACACTCTAGAGTAGAATGGAGTTGTGGAAAGGAAGAATAGATCATTGTAAGAAATGGTTGGAACACTTTTAATTGAAAGTAACATTTTTTCTCATTTTTGGGCTGAAGTAGTTTCTACAGCATGTTATATTATTAATAGAGTCTTCCTAAGGCCTATTATGGAGAAAACTCCCTATGAGTTGTTCAAAGGAAAGAAGCCAATTGTTTCCTATTTTCATGTGTTTGGATGCAAATGTTTTATATTGAAAAATGCAAATGATCGAATTGGTAAGTTTGAAGAAAAATCAGACGAATGCGTTTTCCTTGGATATTCAACCACCAGCAAAGCTTACAAAGTTTACAACAAAAAGATTCAATCAGTGGAGGAATCAATGAATGTCAAATTTCAAGACTTTATACAAAATCAATCGATTCAGACTCAACCTAAAAAATTTGAATCTACTCCAGTCTCTACAAAGTCTAATTCACCAGAAGCAGCTCAAACTTCAGAAGATCAACAACGAACGATCGTTGTATAATCAAATGAAGAAAAAGATCAACAGTCTGTCAAACCAACCAGCAATTGGAAGCACAAATCTAGCCATCCTAAAGAACTCATTATTGGCGACATTGATGAAGGGATTCGTACACGATCCGAAAGGCATGAAGGGTTTAGTGCTGTGGCTCTTATTTTTGAAATAGAACCCAAGAGCATAAAAGAAGCTTTAACTGATGAAAGCTAGATTGAAGCTATGTAAGAAGAACTCAGGCAATTTAATATTAATGACTAGAACATCCTCCTTATATACTCCTCCATCCTTCATAACTGTTGGCACCTTCCAAAGGAGTTCTTCCAATCACCCGTTAGACAGAATCAATTAGGGAGATCTCGAGTTACTTAAGGAATGTGATGATAGCCCACCAATCCTACTCGCCTACACAATCAGGATCTAGGTTTCCATAAGTAGAACCTTCAAAGTATACTTCGCCAATCAACGGATCCAAATTACTCAAATTAATTTCAAAACGAATAATAGATCTTGAGATGCTATCTCTAGCCGTGAGAACTTTTTTAGATGCTCGAATCAAAACCTTAAAGAAATACTCGAATCTAGATAAGTTTTCTTCGTCGGTCTAGAAACTGTCAATGAGGGCAGACTTTTAATCTTGAGTCTGGCGGTCTTCAGACTTTGACGAAAGAGTCTGCAAGTCTTCAGACTAGACTAATGGAAACGTTTTGTCAACTTCAAAGCAATTAATGAAGTTTTCTCCAACAACATGTTTAATCATTTTATAGAAATCATGAATAGTCTTAAATATCAAGGTCAACTAATCTCAGGACCCATGAAGGTTAACAAACTATTGCGTGGACTTTCCAAAGATTGGAATCACGTAAAGACCTCAATAAGGGAGACTCAAATGATCACGCCACTCTCCGTTGACGAATTGGTTGGCACCCTTCAGTCCTATGAAGTGGAGCAAATCAATGAAGAAGAAGATCCCAAAGGTAAAAAGTCTATTACTTTAAAATCTAATGATGACTCTGATGTTACAGATTCTGAAAACGATATGGACGATGAAGAGCTTGCTCTCATGATAAGAAGGTTTAGAAAATTAAACAAAAAGGGAAGAAGATTCAATTGAAAGAAAGAAAGCTCTCAAAAATTTCAAAAAAAAATCAGCTGAGGACCATGAATCCAATTAAGATGTGATTTGCTTTGAATGCAAAAAAAAAAGGGACACATCAGACCCAATGTCCCTTGCTGAAGAAAAAGAAGGGAAAAGTTGAGAAATACAGAAAGGCACTCAAAGTATAAACTTGGAGTGATACTGAATGCGAAGAGAGTGATGATGATTATACTAATATTTGTTTAATGGAAAAATTAGAATTAGATTCAAACTCTGAGATAGATACAGACTCAGACTCAGACAGTGAAATCGAGGTAAGTAATTTAAAAATTCTTACTGAAGTCTTGAAATATATCAACAAACTTTGTCTTAGTCTCAAAACCTCTCATAAGAGGATTTCCGAGCTAAAAAGGTAAAATTCTACACTTGAAGCAACAGGAGATTATTTGGAAAGAAAATTTGAAAATTTAGATAAAACTTTTATTACTTTAAAAAAAAAATGCAGACTCTCTTTCAAAAGAAAATACACTTTTGAAAAATGATATTTCAAGTATTTCAAAAGGTTTTCTATAGGATCTGAGAAATTGGAGAAGATTCTTTCAGCTCAAAGACCTTACTTTAACAAATCTTGCTTAGGAATGACTTCTAAAACCATTCCTCTAATTAATTTCCCAAAAGTAAAGGAAACAATCAAATAAAGACCCACAAAAGCCTTTTATAGAAATTATTTTCAAAAAGTCTTTGTAAAACTTGTTGGCCATAGTGCTCTTAAATGTTCAAAGTGTAACAGTACAGAACACTTTGAGAAAGAATTTCCTATGGTTTAGAGACCTGTTAAGAAGGATTGGCCAAAGACTGTATATTTCACTAACTCCGTTAGACCTAAAAAAGTATGGGTACTAGAGAAAGCTTAAATTTCTTTTTTAAATCCAGGTCACTAACAAGAAAAATGTCAAACGGTACTTGGATAGTGGATGCTCAAGACATATAACAGGAGATTCAAGTTGTTTCATAAAGCTTATGCAAGTTAATGGTGGAAAAGTCTTTTTTGGTGGAAATAGTAAAGGAAAAATTGTTGGATGTGGAACAATAAAAATTGGTAGTCTCATAATCAACGTCTCCTTAGTAGAATGACTCAATTACAACTTGCTGAGTATCAGCCAACTATGCGACACATGTTTCAAAATCAATTTTCAAGAAGGAATATGTTCTGGAACCAGTAAAGACTTCTTTCAGACTTTCACAGGGCGAAGACATGAGAACATCTATCCTTTAGACATCAAACCAGAAAAATCTCAATGTCTAATTTCAATTCAAGAGGAAGTTAATCTATGGCATCGAAAACTTGGCCATATCAACATGAAGTAAATTGTTAAGATCTCTTCAAAGAAGCTTGTTCGTGGACTACCCAACCTGACATACCAAAAATTTGAATTATGCACACCATGTGTGTTGGGAAAACAGGCTCGAAATTCTTTCAAACTAATAAATCAAGTTTCCACTAATCATGTACTGCTGCTCCTACATATAAATCTCTTTGGACTAACTAGAACTCAAAGCATTTGTGAAAAGAGATATTGCCTAGTAATAGTGGATGATTATTCACGATTTACTTGGGTATACTTTCTAGCAAGTAAGTCTGAAACCTTTTCTTATTTTTTAAAGTTTGCTAAGAAAGTACAAAATGAGAAAGTGTATGTTATTTCAAGCATACGAACAGACCATGGAGGTGAGTTTGAAAATCAAGACTTTGTTAAATTCTGTGATAAATTTTGTTTTCAACATATGTTCTCTCCATACACTCCCGAAGAGAATGGAGTTGTGGAAATGAATAATAGATCGTTGCAAGAAATGGCTAGAACATTTTTAATTGAAAGCAACATTTCTTCTCGTTTTTGGGCTGAGGCAGTTTCTACAGCATGTTATATCATTAACAGAGTTTTCTTAAGGCCTAGTTTGGAGAAAACTCCCTATGAGTTGTTCAAAGGAAAGAAGCCAATTGTTTCCTATTTTCATGTGTTTTGTTGCAAATGTTTTGTATTAAAAAATGCAAATGATCGAATTAGTAAGTTTGAAGAAAAATCAGACGAAGGAATCTTCCTTGGATATTCAACCACCAACAAAGCTTACAAAGTATACAACAAGAAGACTCAATCCGTGGAAGAATAGATGACTGTCAAATTTCAAGACCTTATACAAAATCAATTGATCCAGACTCAACATGAAGAATCTAAACCTGCTCCAAACTCTACAAAGTATAATTCCCTAGAGACAGCTCAGACTTCAGAAGGTCAACAACGAACGATTGTTGAAGAAACAAATGAAGAAAAAGATTAGCAGTCCGTCAGACCAATCAGTAACTAGAAGCACAAGTCCAGTCATCCCAAAGAACTTATTATTGGTAACATTGATGAAGGGATTCGTACAAGATCCAAAAGGCATGAAGAGTCTAGTGCTATGGCTCTCATTTTTGAAATAGAACCAAAAAGAACAGAAGAAGCTTTAACTGATGAAAGCTGGATTGAAGTTATGCAAGAAGAACTCAGGCAGTTTAGTGTTAATGATGTTTGGGAATTAACTCATAAATCAAAAGGTAAATTTGTTATTGGAGCTAAATGGATTTTCAGGAACAAGATGGACGAAAAAGGAAAAGTTATAAGGAACAAAGCAAGACTCGTGGCCAAAGGATATACGCAAGAAGAAGGGATAGATTATGATGAGACTTACGCACTAGTAGCAAGGTTAGAAGTAATTAGATGATTACTTACTTTTACTTGTTATAAGAATTTCATGTTATTCCGAATGGACGTCAAAAGTGCATTCCTAAATGGGTTTATCCAAGAGGAAGTCTATATGGAACAACCTCCCAGTTTTGAAGACCCAAGGAAACCAGACTCTGTATTCAGATTGAAAAAGGCGCTATATGGTTTAAAGCAAGCACCTCAAGCTTGGTACGACAGGTTAAGTAAGTTTTTAATCCAAAATAACTTTGTTAAAAGTAAAGTGGACACTATTCTGTTTATTAAAAGAGAAAGTAAAAAAAAAATTCTTATTCAAATCTATGTTGATGATATTACTTTTTGATCACCTAACGAAAATCTGTGCAAGAAATTCTCTAAGTCTATGTAGGATGAATTCGAGATGAGCATGATGGCTGAACTATCCTTCTTTCTCGGACTACAAGTAAAACAATTTAAAGAATGAATTTTCATTCACCAAGAAAAATATGCTAAAGAACTTGTTAAAAAGTTCGGTTTGGAAAATTGCAAAATGATTGATATACCAATGTTAAGTTCTTCAAAGATGGACAAAGATGAAGGAGAAAAGAAAGTTGACCAGAAGCTGTACAAGAGTATCATTGGTTCACTTCTTTATTTTACTGCCTCTAGACCTGACATTTTATTTAGTGTTTGCATTTGTGCCAGATTTCAATCAGATTTCAAAGAATCTCATTTAAGTGCTGTGAAACGCATCATCAAATACGTTGCAACAACCTCTAAGTTAAGTTTATGGTATCCTAAATGAGACTTTACTCTTTTTGGATACTCAGACGCATATCTAGCAGGATGCAGAGTTGATAGAAAGAGTACCTCGGGCACTTGTCAATTGCTTGGTAACAAGACAATACCTTGGTTTTCAAGGAAGCAAAGTATTGTAGCTTTTTTAACAACAGAAGTAGAGTATGTGGCTCTTGGAAGTTGTTGTTATCAAATCTTATAGATAAAACAACAACTAAGAGACTTTGGAATAGAAGACTCATGCACTAAGGTTAAATGTGACAACACCAACGCGATTAATCTCACCAAGAATCCAATTCTTCATTCAAGAGCAAAGCATATAGAGATTCGACATCATTTTATTAGAGACCATGTTCAAATTGGAGAAGTCTTGATTCAATTCATTGACTCAAAGAATCAGCTGGCGAACATTTTTACAAAGCCACTAGAGAAAAGTTTTTTTGAGTCTATTCGATCTAGACTTAATATCATAAAGTCTGAAGAAACTCAAATCAAGGATAAAAGTCTAAAGATGCTCAGACTCAGAAGATCAAGAATCACGACTGTAAGTCATTTCAAATTATAGCAATTTATCTTTCGGATAAAAACTCAAAAAGGTATGATTGTTTATCTACAATTGATTGATGTTATCTTCCCAAGTTTTTGAAATTATAGCAATTATTCTTTTTCGAAGAGGAAGTTATCTTTTTGAGATGATGGTTATCTATTTTCAAAAAGGCAGTTATTTTTTGAAAACGCACTTTTATTTTTCCTTTTATGACGATCCGTATACCTCATTTCAATTGCTTTGTATACTGTCTTTCTTTTTCATTTTTACTCACAAACCCTAGAAGCTGACGAACTTCACTTTCTTACTTTTTCTCTCTAGTTTAATCCTTAAAGTTTTCATATTTCTCGCGAATCGAGTTCAGAAATTCTCTCAAAGACTGTGATAATGTCTTCCCAAAAAAAGTCCTCAAGGATTGCAAGCAGGGGACCACAGCATATGCGTGAGGGTCCTACGCATTTTGACTTAACCAAGTAAGAAGAATCTCAAAGGCAACAAGAGAATCCACAACATTCTCAACCGCGTCATTCTCCTCAAGCTAGACCACATAATGTTCAATAACAAGTAGAGGAAGAAATTATTGAGGATGTCGAACCTGTAAGGACTCTTAAGCTTGCTTTTACTTTCAAACTCTACTCTGCCTTAAAGGACGGAAGTTCTCCAATGACCTTTATTGATGAATTTTTTAAAGAAAATGGGTACAGAAATGAAACATATTTTTTACAAACGATGGAACGTTTGGGAATTGCTCTTGTTGGTTCGGCAGAAAAGGCTTTTGCGAATTTCCCAAGTGATCCACGTGCTGGAGGATTTAGTCAACCTGATGGAAAGAATGATGATGAAAAGATGTTCACTCATTTTAAGTCTAGAATGGGTGTTGCTGCAAACATTTGAGGAAGAAGATTAGATATGTTTCGTTCTGAGGAACATAAGCGAGTTTACTTTAAGTTGCTGAAGCAAAGGATGATGAACCCAAGGAGTGTGGATTTTGATTTTCTTGACTCTCTGAATGTGAAGTTACGAGAGAAATTTACTTTACTTTAACTTGAACGATTTTGCTCAGAGACAACAATAGCTCATCCAGAACTTACTGCGTATTCTATTCCAATCTAAGCTTTTTGGATGCGAATAGATTTTCTTTCAGTGTTAGAGACCAGGATTATGAGGTTGATATGGACACTCTGGCTGATGTGATTGGAGTAGAGAGAGGGATGTTCCAATCAATTAGTGTGTCTATTGGTCGTGCAACTATGGAGCTTGTTCGAGACAGAATGGCAGAAGGCTGGATTTCATACTTGAGGATGAGTGCCATAAGGCTGACGTCTCCAATTCAGAAGTGAAGCTGATGTATGCTATCAATGCTAGTCAAAAGTTCTCTTTGCCGCACACTATCATGTTTCACATGTATAGATCTATGGTAAAGGACAAGGGCCAACTTCCTTATTGAGCACTTGTTACTCAGCTATTCAGACATTTTAAAATTCAGCCTCCCAAAATTTTTGTGTGTTCAAACCTGTGATCCAATGGCAGTGGGACTGAATATGGTTTCAAAAATGCGTCTGAAGGAACCAAACAAGGCGTTAGAAAGATTTAAGGAGAAGACTCCTATCAAGACCCTATGGCTGCAAAACGGAAAGGCAAGGAGCCCATGATAGCTCCATCGAAAAAAAAAGGAGAGCACTCATCTTGCAGGATGAAGAAGATGAGAAAGACATCACCATTTCCGCTCTTGCCTTAAGGAACTTACAGCGTCTTGTTCCAGAGACAAAGGATAGTGAGAACCAAGATAGAGAGGAAACATAGCAGAGGAGTGAAGAGAGGGAAATGATGAGGAAAGAAGCACAGGAAGGAATAACTACAAAAGAAGAGCAAAGAGGAGAACAAGGTCATCATGTCATTGAAGAGGAGACAGAACATGAACAGTACTTCTTTCCACATGAAGGTACTAAAATAGGGGGAGCTGCTGATAAAAGAGGTACTCCTTCACTTGCTTTTACTAGTGAGTCATTCTCCTGCCAATCCAGAAGATGTATATGCATCTCAATTTCCTAAAGAAGGTAATGAGGTTTCATCTCCAAGTCTGGGTGCTCATGCTGAAGTTCCATCATCTGTCAATACTCCGCAAACCGATCATGCTAAAACAAGCACTCAAACTGACAGCTCAGCAGACTTTAAAAAATTGCTTGATGTTCTTATGGAGATGAGAGGTCAGATTTATGCTTTGGGATGCGAATTTCAAAATATACAGAATGCTAATCAAGCCTCTTCAGTTTTATTGCTCAATCAAGTTTAGGCCCTTAATCTTCAAATTCAAGCAACTGCCAAGGGTGAGGAAGTAGCGCAACTGAAGGAGGATCTGAGCAGGCTGGAGGAAATTGTCAAGTCGATAGGAGATTTCCATCTTGTTCGCATTCCAAAACAATCTTAATTTTATCCAATTCTCTTTTTTGTCTCTACCTTTTTAATGCTGACAAAAAGTGGGGAGAAGTTAGGTGCATATTTGACTTTTAGATTTGACTTTAATTTTTGTTTGGTTGTGACTGATTTGGATTGTGTTTTGATCGTTTAAAGCTTGCAATATCTTAAGTATTGTTGGTATTCATGGCAAAGATAGTTGTTTTTACAGGACTAACTCATTTCCTGTGGATGCAGATTAGATACTATCTTTATCCTAATCCATTTATCTTTTATGAGATATCCTCATTTGCTTAAGTATTGTCTTGCAGGTCAAAAGTATCCAAATCTGTAGGAAAGTTTTGTCACCATAAAAAATGGGAAGATTGTTGGAGAAAACTTCCTTTTTTGTTTTGAAGCTAACAAAACGTTTCCATCAGTCTAGTTTGAAGACTTGCAAACTCTTTCGTCAAAGTTTGAAGACTGCCAAACTCAAGATTTAAAGTCTGTCCTCAGTGACAGTTTCTAGACCGACGAAGAAGACTTATCCACATTCGAGTATTTCTTTAAGATTTTGATTCGAGTGGCTAAAGAAGTTCTCACGGCTGGAGATAGCATCTCAAGATCTATTATTTGTTTTGAAATTAATTCAAGTAATTTGGATCCTTTGATTGGTGAAGTGTACTTGGAAGGTTCTATTAATGAAAACCTAGATCCTGATTGTATGGGCGAGCAGGATAGGTGGGCTATTATCACATTCCTTAAGTAACTCAAGATCTCCCTCATTAATTCTGTCCAACGGATAAATTGGAAGAACTCATTTGGAAGGTGCCAACAGTTATGAAGGCATGGAGGAGTATATAAGGAATACGTTCTAGTTATTTGAGTGTGTGCGTGATAGATAAATTCCAAAGTCTGAAGCTCCTTGTTCTTTGCTGATTCAATTGTTGAGCGTAAATTTGTACTCAAAAGAGAGTTTAGATATTTGTGAGGTCTTGTGGAAGTGTAGCAGAGTCTCTACATTGTGGAATTAAGAACATGATACTGTAACGACTCTTTTGATTCATAGTGAAATCCAGCCGGTGGGATTTCAATGCGGGAGAGTGGACGTAGGCTTGGATTAAGCCGAACCACTATAAACCTTGTGTTCTTATTCTCTTCCCCGAACTCTTTTATTTTGTTCGTAACTCTATTTAATTGTTAGAGTCTAATTTCCTCTGTAAAGTCTATTGTCAACCAGACTCAGGTTAAAAGTAAAGTTTTACATTATATTTTGCAAAATTTGTTTTCGCACCTATTCCCCCTCCTCTAGGTGCTCGTACTAGCACTTTCACTTTCGTCCCAAAAGCATTTGGAAGTGAGGCATAATTATTGGACAAGATTGCAAGATTGACCAATTTGATTTGAGAGTATAGGTCTTTGTTGTTATTGGTCATAGCAGGCCAATGCGAAATTGAATGTATTTCCTTAAAATATTTGAACAAATACTATGCAGTATGTTTCCCTACCTTCTTACCGAAGATCTATTCATAGAATGACTTGATCAATCTAAAATCACAGCCTATAGATTCTCAAATTTGAATCTACAAATACATGAACCAATTTTGTTTTTTTAAACATTTAGTACCAAAATATGCTCAATCTTGGAATATTACCTTTTAAAAGTACTAATTTTCTTATAATAATGTAGGTGCAGGAATTTTTCCATCAAATATTCAGCCTCCTGTTATTTCAAAAGAGAATCTATATGTCATGGGAACAATTATTTTAAACATTGACTATCAAACTATGCGCAATGAATCATGGATAACTTTTTAAAAATTAATTTTTCTTTCATAGCTTAGAGGCATGACTTTGTTCCATTAACTTGAAAGTCAACCTTTGTTTTTTAATTCAAAAAATTAGCTTTACTTTGATGGAATTTTTAAACCTATATGTACATAAACAATTATTTGAAACGCACTATTACCAAAATACGCGTGATATCATGAAATAAATTTTTAAACATTTAAATTTATTCATACACGTGCTCTGGAGTTGGGCACGCTCAAAGTTTCAATGAAACGCGTATGCAAGGGAAGGGACGGTCGTTTACTCAACATCCCTTCTTTATTTCTATAAGCGTGTCTGTTTAGTCTTTTGAAGCCACGAAGTTTTTTTTTTTTTTTGTCTTTCACTTTATAATTCCAGATATTATTCAGATTCTAAAAACCTGAAATATATTTGAAATTATATGTATACATTTGTATGTGGTGAAAATTAAAATATTTAAAAATTTAAAAAGTCAAAATGCATGAAATACCAGATTTATGGAGAATGAAAATCAAAAGTTCAAAGCGACAAACTTGTAGTCCATCTACAATCATCTCGGGAAGCTTTATCAGCTATTGTTCATGCGCAAGGCAATACAACCAAGAAAATGACAAATCAGGACTTAGATTCAGCAATCACCACAATAAAAGGAGAACGGAGTCTAACTTTCCAATGATAAGGGGAAATTTTTGCTATAAGAAGAGACTCCACGAGCCATTGAGTGGCAGAAAGGAATGATAGAGAGAGGTCTTTATCATCATCATCGTGGCTTTTCTCTATGAGTTCATATTCTGGGATAGAAGCGATCGTTAAAAAAGAGAGGAAAAAATCATGAAGATAGAAAATTTGAGAGAGACCAAAATTTTATTCTTCTTGTCGAAGGTCACGTCCACCGCTAGAAAGACCCGTCAGCCTCGTTTCCTTTTTCACCGTGACACCACATTGGCCTTCGCCATGCACGATCAGTGATCCTTGTGCTCCTCCATCACCTCCTGCGAAGCCCGGTGATTTATTTACTCTTTGCAAGTCCTTCTGACGTCCCGCGTTCATCTTGCTTAATGGATGATGATGACAATCATTAAGCTAAGTGGAGCATCTTTTTCTTTAGTTTGATCACGTGCGATTCCTTTTTGCTAAACTTTTTGTGATTGTGTTTTCGTTTCTCGTCCAGACTGAGCTCTTGCAGAAAAAAAGAAAAGAAGAACAGAGAATCGCAAAAGAGTGAACGGACAAAAGAGAGGAGGGGAATTCGCAATCATACCCACAGAAAAGTGCTTGGAAAGTTTCCAAAAGTGGCGAAGCTCTCCCTCTATCCCTCTTGTTATTGCCCCTCTCCGGTGGTCTCCCTCCTCAGTGCTCCAATTCTGGCGGTTCTCCATTGAAGGTGTCACTGCCCAGCATTCCTCTGGAGGTCCTATCACGGCACCGGCTGGCCTTTCCTAGGAAGGATACCGTCACATTCTCCACACTTTCATGGTCACCTCCACGGAACACATAAGCCGAGAGAGGAGAGACTCCAAGTTTCGGCTTGAAGCATCCCTCTTTCTCTGAGATCGTTATTGCTGATGACCATGCCTTGCCCCGTCATCGGTGGCCAATTTATTACCTCACACCCTGCCATTCCGCCACAACCAGCAGCAGCCTTGGCACCTTGCTCAGCGGCTTGTTGACCTTTAACTCTCAGCCTCATCATCGAATCTCCATCAAGCCGGGCGTTCTGCACCTCCTTCCAAGGTCGATTCCAGTAACATCAATCTCCCTGCCGTCGTGCTTCAGTCTGACGTCCAGCGAGCAACCTGCCAGCACCGACTACATAGCCGTTGTCTGTGTATCATCGTCCATAGCCACGCCTACAAGCTCCTGGCGATAATCCGCACCTGTGCCAGTGTATCAGCTTTTGTTGAGCCAGATCTCAGCCCCTACCGTGAGCCACACCAGCGTGGCCGATCCTTGGGTCTTGCACAGCTATTTAAGGACCACCCAAGGCCTTGATCTTTCTCTGTTGGTTTTTCCGACGCTCCAAATCAGTCCATCCACGAAGCCTTGCTTGTCCTTGCCATCAGTGTAGTTCCTCACCACCTTGACCATCTTGCTCATGACTTGTTACTGATGTCTCCTCAAGCCCACTACTGATGCCATTCGAGACTCGTGAAGTCCATCTTGAGGAGATCCTAGATAGGCGGTAAAGGTTTGATTAAATTCACGCAATAGTTTTATTTTAATAATTTTAAATACATGATATTTAGTGATAAAATCTTAGCGTGTTTTGTTTGTTACCCTACATTGACCAAGGCAAATTGGGCTTTTGGACCTTTAGACACTAAGGTCGAACCCTAGTATTGCCTTGCGTAGCTTGCTATGGTTGATTCAATTTAGCACGTTATCAATTATGTGATTAATTCTAATCATAACGTGTATTTCAATGCATCATTATCGTATGTCATTGTCTCATGCGTATTTAGAATTTAGGGAATGTTCATGTAATGCACGTCATATAGAAAATTATATATTCTTAGTTTTTAATAATCATATCATATATAAAATATTAAATAGTAATTGCATACGTCCATCAGCCGCATTGCACATAGTTCAATATTAAAACCTAGTTCATTAGATCACGTTATAGTCTTAGGATTTAAATTTTCAGTTTGATAAAAAAAAAAAAATTAAAATTGTGTCATAGGATTATGTGGTACCCCTCAAACGGCCCCCGATCCATTAGGGTCACCACAGTTCGCTTAAATTTCTCTTGCCTTATTGACAAGTCACTTTGATACTGTTGAATTGTAGCGGGTCCATACAACCTGGGGGTTTACATCTTTTAGATCGGTCCCTTGTGCATTTTATATAATGGAAGCATACTCATCATCTCCCTAACCCGTACTCCAATCAAATAATATAATGCAACACACACCAACTACAACCTTTCATATATATATATATATATATATATATATATATATATATATATTATGGCCAAATCACTTTTATTTACATAACTAAGATGGATTTCACAAGTCGGTACAACAAAAGGCCAAGACTTTAACTAAGCTCGGCTAAACCCAAAAGAACCCAACTATACATTAGACATGTACATCAATCCTCAGCTAGTGTTGGCCATCCCAAAAAGTGTCAACCTCCACCAGTCACACGTTCCTATCACACCCATCTTGGTGCATCGGCCGGTGGCGGCGGCCACATCCCCATCATCCTCCCATCTCGACAAACATGGACGGACAAAAACTCTTGTACTACGAGGCCATCAAGTAGGCCCACATCATACATGACATAAACACGGACGCGGATAAACACCAGACCATGAACACCAACGCAGGGGTGCTCTGAGCACTCTACCTCAACATCAGACGGTAATCCATAAATTGTACCACACGTGACACGTGATAAAGGCATCTCTCAATCTGAAATGTTAGTCCCCAAAAAAGGGTGAGTACAACCACTCAGCAGTAAAGATCCATCAAACTACACAATGCAACAAGCAAGACAATCAAGATATCATGAATAAAGCACATATCATCCATGCTAGCGAGCATACATCACCATGCGGTCATGCATATATCGTCATGCAGTCATGCATATCTCACCGTGCCATCATGCATATACCACCATATAATCATGCTTGTATTTCCATGAAGTTCATTCCATGCCATATGCACATACATACGCATGATTCATATCATCCATACAATCATGTATGCATCCCCATGAGATCCATTCAAGCCTTCATGATTGCATTCTCAATGTCAAATAGCATCAATTTACTTTCATAAGCAGATCATGCATCATGCCATATCCACACACACACACACACACACACACACACACACACACACACACACACACACACACACGTGTATGATTCAATTCCCATTTTGATATTCAAAAGGATCTCATCTTTCTCCCAAGGACCAGTGTTTGCATCCCTCATATATTGCTCGCACCTAACCTAACATCATGAGGAACCTTCGGCACACACCTCTGGGCATCCGGCACACACCTCCAAGCATCTCGCATCCCACCTAGCATCACGAGGAATCACCAGGGCTTGCCATGAAAATGGTTACCCTTGCCTTCCGGAATTACGTACCAACATACCACCAGGCCTCCCCTGGAATTACGTACCGACATACCACCGGGCATCTCGAAACTCCCGAGGACCCTCTGGCTCACACCTCCAGTCATCCGGCTCACACACTTTGGGAATCCCAACACTCCCGGGGCATCGTCGGCTCACACCACCGACGGTATCATTATTATCACAATATATAATCACATATATGTCTCATTTTCAACATGGCATTTGATGCAACAATGTCAAAGGTCTAAACCAGCTATTTGATATCATATGATATGCCAAATGTCTAAACCAGTACACATAACACCAACGATATCACATTTCATAAAGCAGTTCATTGGTTTTTGAAAATAGAACCAATTTTCGGGTAAAACAGAATGCACCTTTTTAGTAAAAATTCTTGGAAAATTAGTAAACAATTTCAATAAATTCTGAAAATTTAATGATGTAAGCAAGACCTAGAGAAATACATTACATGAAGAACACCATGTCCAGAGAGCTTCATACGTATCGCTACAGTTCATATATCATAGCCTTTAAAATTTCATAACATCGCCTTTGCACAGTTTCGTTCACAAATTCGGTATAAACCATAAATCAACTTAGAAAATTCTGAAATTTTGATATGTTATATTAAATACCTAGAGGTAAGATTTTTGTGAAGAACTCAAAGTCAAATTCGTGATATATTAGAAGCTATAATCACCATAACCGTCTCTAACCCTCGGCAACAATTTCCAGATCTAACCATTTCGGATAAAAAAATCATTTCACTGACCTACACACGTCCGTTTCTCCTCAAATTTTAGTATGTTACTCTTCAAAGTGTCGTCTAAAAATTTCATCAAAGACACAAGATCAAATTTCAACCGGATAATTTTATAAAAATTCACAAATCGCACTAGGTCAGCATAACTGTTTCCAGATCTAATTTCTTCATAGAAAAATGGTTTCACCAATCTATACTTGTTCATTTCCTCTAAAATTTTGATATGTTACTCTCCAAGAAGTCCTCTACAACTTTCATCAAGAATTTGAAGTAAGATTCCAACTAGAACTTTGCATGCAGCTCATGAAATCACCAAAGGTCGGACTGTTCCAACATGCAACAACTCACTTGGAAAACTACCACCATTCACTTGAGTTCCCAGCATTCAACATCACAGCTCAAGCATTTCCAGCATTCAACATCACAACCATAGCAAGCAAAGTGTAGGCTAACGGACTCTACTTGCCTTAAATTCAATGAAAATCGCAGTAAGCAAAATGGCGGGGCAAGGCGGGCTCAACGGTGGGACTAGACAGGTGCACGGCAGCAACCGGTCTTCCTCCTCCTCTTTCTCTCTCGCACACCCGCTTTCTCTCTTTCTCTCTTTCTCTCCTTCTCTCGCACAACAACTCTCTCTCTCTCTCTCTCTCTCTCTCTCTCTCTCTCTCGGTACTCCTCGCTCACTCCGCCCAATCTCCCTCTCTTTTTTTTTTTTTTTCCTTCAGCAATGATTAGTTAGTAATCATTACTTTGCATGCAAGATGACACTTGGTTGATCCCCTTAGCCACTTGTTAATTTTCATGCAGGTTGATGGGCCATCTTTTGGGCCGACTCCTCCATCTGGTCGACAGCAGCCCTTTGGGCTTCGTGGGCCAGGCCTTAGTGGCCAAATGGTGGGGGTTTTGTGGGTTGGTTTTGGGCTTAAAATTTCGGCCCACTCATTCTTTTAATAATCTATCCTAAATCCCAACTTACATAAATACCTAATTGAAATTTATAGGGCCATAATATTTTGTAACATAATTCAATAAAATCCAACTTATAAAACGTATGGCCAAGAATAAAAAATTTCCTATCAAATAATGGTCCATTGAAAAGCTCGGCCTTAATTTTATTGCAAATCATGGGTCTAATGGCTACAATATAATTTGATGGTGCTTCCATCACCTATTCATGGTTCATAGCATATCTAGGGGTTGTCATGAAGTTTTAGGATGCCACATATTAGTTCGTGATTAGTCCTAGAGTAGAAAATGCATGCACATTGAATTTATAGACTTTAGGGGCATTTGTCTTTTTACTAAGAAAAAAGAGCAAAAATACAGTAGTCAGTCTCATATTCATTACAGAAATAATTTAGTATAGATTGCATATTAATTAGTCATATCGTCCATAACACTCATGCACTCTATCTGCATATTTTTCTAAAGTAATAGTTTGCAAAACCTCGTGGTGATGGATAGGGATACACTTTACTTGTAGCGCATCTGGGTTCTTAAAGACTTCTACAATTTATTTACTGCATTGATTATGGGTGTTATTTTCTTGAGTGCGCATCCGTGTGATCACTCTTCACATGATAATGACATATGGTTGATGCCAAAGAAAATGTAGAGAAGTAGGAGGTAACAAGTGAGAACTAAATTGAATTGGTCGCTCACCCCTCGTAGGAATCCACTAAGTGATAAGAGCACAACAAGAAATCCTTCTTGTTCTCAAGCCAAAGGATAAATGAATTATCACTCAAAACAAGTCCAACCCATCCCGCAACTACATCAAATTGGTATCAAAGTTCAACAGTGCACTTGTTTTGAGTGATTCCTTCTATTACCCATCTTGCATATCATGTCATATTTTCATTCACACAGAGAGAGACAGAGAGACAGAGAGACAGAGAGAGACAGAGAAAGAGACAGAGAGAGACAGAGAGACAGAGACAAAGAGACAGAGACAGAGACAGAGACAAAGACAGAGTTACACAGAAAGAGATGGCTAGTCGTCATCAACGTGGACGAAATGTTGGGTCCCTTATAGCACGAGAAAGAAACCTATAAGACATGGAGATAGATGATTTAAGGAGACAAGTGTAGCAACTGCAGGAGCGCTTGCAATGCTTTGAGCTTCAACAACATGATGCTATGCATCATGATTCGAAAGAAGAAAGAAATGGCTGGTCATTGTCAACATGGACCAAACGTTGGGTCTCCTATAGCACAAGAAAGAAACTTATAAGATGTGGAGATAAATGATTTAATGAGACAAGTGCAACAACTACAGGACCGCTTGCTATGCTTCAAGATTCAACAACATGATGTTATGCATCATGATTCGGAAGATGACTCTCTCAGATGAAGAAGATTTTAATCCCTTCACTGGTATTCGAAGCCATGATTCAAGTGAAGAAGGATTTCCTCGACGTCAGCATCAAAGGCCTGAGAGAATTCAACAAGATTCTTATGTGAAGATTGAAGTTGCTGAATTCGAAGGAAAAATGCAATACGAAGAATTTATGGATTGGCTGCACACTGTAGAAAGAGTCTTTGAATACCAAGAAATACCAAGTGATCGAAAGGTAAAGCTAGTTGCCATAAAGCTCAAAAAGCATGCATCTATTTAATGGGAAAACTTGAAGAAACAAAGAGCTTGTGAAGGAAGGAGCCATATTGTAACGTGGGAGAAGATGAAGAAAGAATTGAAGAAGAAATTCTTACTGGCGAACTACTGTCAAGATACCTTCCTCCAATTTCACAATTTCAAACAAAAGGAGCTGTACGTTAAAGAATATGCCGCAGAGTTTAATCACCTTGTGATGCTTTGTGATGTTTCTAAATCAAAGGAGCAAACTGTTGCCCGCTACCTTGGTGGACTTTAATAATAACTTGGTAATGTTGTTCAACTTCAACCTTATTGGACTTACAATGGTGTTTGTCAACTTGCACCTAAGGTGAAACGACAACTTAAAGAAGCATGTGGTAGTAGCTCCTAGAACAAAGAAAGCTATTCCAAAGGTGAGAATGCTTCTCCTTCTAATACTAGGGCAACCACTTCATATTCAATTCTTAAGAATGATGGAGCATCACGTTCCAATCGCCCTAATCCTACTGGTTTACGCAAGTGTTCAAGTGCCAAGGGTTTGGACATATTGCCTCCAATTGTCCAAATCGGAAAATTGTCTCTTTATTAGAAGAAAAGCTTGAAGAAGAGAAACATGATGACTCACCTAACTCCAATGAAGGATTGGAAGAGGGACATGAAGTTATCTATCCCAAACAAGAAGAGTCTCTAATCCTTCATCGGATCTTGAATGCTACTCCTAATGAAGAAGTCGCATGACTTTGCAACAATGTAAAGACACATGGCTCCACAATAGTGTTTTTCACACTAAATGCACTTCTCATGGAAAGGTGTGTGATGTTATCCTTGATGGAGGAAGCTATGAGAATGTAGTGGCAACAACAATGGTGGATGAATTGCACCTCAAGATAGAGAGGCACCCACAACCTTACAAGTTTTCTTGGCTTCGCAAAGTGAATGAGGTAAGAGTTGATAAAAGATGTCTTGTTCAATTCTCTATCGGAAGAAAATATAATGATGAAGTATGGTGTGATGTTTTTTTCATGGATGCTTCTCATTTACTTCATGGGCGACCTTGGCAATTTGATAGGCAAGTTATGCATGATGGTCATAATAACACCTACTCCTTCTAGAAACATATCACCCTTGCTCCGTTAAATCTATCCATGACCCACAAAATTCAACCTGGGGAGGGAAATGCAACTAAAGAAAACCTTTTCTTGAGTAAGACACCGGTTGGAAGGGTCATGGTTGAAAGCAAAACAAATGAGAAAGAGAGTTCCCTACACCTTGAAATACATTCTCTAATGAGTATGCTGGAAGATGTGTTTTTAGCCATGAAGAATTTCATAGGGTTCAAGCATATGCATTATCTCTTTCGTTGGAGAGGCCGTTCAAAAAATTTGTCGGAATCAAGTCCCTTCGGTAAGAATGATTTTGACAAATTAGCAACTTTCAATCCTAGAGATGAGGCAATGACAAGATTTGAGGACAAATCTTCACAGCCTGGGGAGATTGATGTGGGAGCACTGGGCTTTGTCGATCAATGTAAGTTGAAAATGTCGATTATGCTAAAGAGTTGTCAATTTGGTGTTGATTTCATAGTTGTTGATTGGCTACTGAGACATTGATATTTAAGTTTCTTGTTGATCCGAGACTACTAAAGGACTATCTAACAATCAAAGGCTGTTCTGGATAATTTCCTTTATTATTTGGCGATCTTCGAAGATGTCCATTGGATTGCCCAAGGAGACAAGCGAATTTAGTGTCTATTTAATTAGTTTGCATCTAGTCAAGTGTCATTAGTAAGTCCTAAGTGTATTAGAGTTTTCAAAGAGTCAAAGTTCAAGTCTTTAGATGTTTTAATGCATTTGCTAGTTCCTAGGTCATTATTATCATTTTCTAGTTCCTATGTCTTCAATTAATTAGTTAGTTTCTTGTGTTCAATGTTTAGTCTATTTCCTATGTAATTATCGCTCTATATAACAAGGCAAATTCTCAAATGTAAGACAGTGAATTTTGAGTGAATGTATATTTGAGATTTTCCTTTGTGTAAGCGAATATCTTTGGAGAGTGGATTACTTCTGGTCACTGTATCCTTGGAAGGTGGATTCTTCCTCGGTGGTGAGTCAAAGAAGCACTGTATCCTCGGCTAGTGATATTCCTATAGGCCTTGGTGGTGAGCTTCTTCAATCCCGAACTCCTGTATCCTAGGCCGTTGATTCTTGTAGGTCTTGATGGTGAACTTTATCTATTCCAATCTTAATCCTCAAGTGATGGCACATCCTATACACCCTAGTTCTAATCATATTCTATTGCTCATTTTGCAATTATTCATCAACATTCATCCCCCATATACTCACCCATCTTCGATTATCACTCAAAACAACTCTCGCTCATCTCGTTACTGCATCAACGGTAAAAATGGATAAAGTTTCCTGCAAAGCATATTCAAAATATAGAGAAAAGATATCAAAATGGCGTTAGATAAATTTAGCGTAATCAAGTTCTCGAATTTATTAATCTCTAATTCACAAAAGTAAAATGTACTCCCACATTTTACTCAAGTGTCTAATCGACCTAACCAATTAGTGGCAGCTCCAAAGGGTAAGTGTATATGTATATTGAATTGAGTACCAAGTTGCGATTGGTAGGATTTAGGAAAGCCCACACTAAACGCAAGTGATGGCCTCGATAAAGGAACTTCGTTCCCTTTAGCAATTCATTAGTTTTTCCCTTAGTGGTTCACCTTTGGAAAGGTCGTGACATTTATTATATTAAACTTAGAAGGTAAACTTTTTGACAAAAACAAATTTAACATTAAGCTTGAAGGAGATCATGGGTTTTTCTTTGAGATGACTATTGCATCATGAATTAGTTTTGCGACACCTTCTAACTTCATATCTTGGACCAGGTGTTTTTTAGTGACTTTTTATTTCTCGTTTACTCAACCTACCTTTTTCCTATGAGCGCATTCATTTACTAGTTGGAAAAGAACGAGTATTTCTTCGGTCTTTCTCAATTATAATTCAACATATTTGTGGCACCCCCGAGACGGCCCCCAATCCGTTAGGGTCACCTCAATTCGCTTACCTTTCACTTGACCTGATAATATATCACTTTGACACCATAGAATTATAATGGGTCCATAAGTCCTAGGGATTTATATCATTTAGATCGGTCCCAGCGCAGTTCATATAGTGGAAGCATATTCCAAATCTCCCTATCCCATACTCAAACAAAATAATGCAATGCACACCAACAATATCTCTTATATAAGTTAGAGCCGAACACTTTTATTTACATAACCTGATGGACATCATGAGTCGGTACATCAAAAGGCCAAGACTTTTCTAAGCTCGGCTATATACCAAAAGCACCCGACTTCCCTTTTCTTTTCTTTCTCAAAAGTCCTATACATGAGTCTATCAATAAGTGTCAGCATTCCAAAAAGCTTCATCTGCTACCCATCACCCTCAGTCACACCTAGCGCGGTCCATCAGCTAGCGGCGGCAGCATCAGCATGATCCCATCACGGCAAACATGCACAGACAGAAACTCCTGAATGACTGGGTCGGCGGGTGAACCAACGTCATACAAGACCAGAACTCGCACACGGACAAAGACTAACCCTCGTATCTCAAGGTGATGATGCTCCGTACACTCACACTCGACATCGGTCGGTATACCATAGAACGTGCCTAGGGTGACTGGTAGCAGAGGCATATCTCCCAATCTAAAATGTTAGTCCCCAAAATGAGGTGAGTACAACCACTCAGTAGTAAAAGATCCATCAAATTACACAATGCAACAAGCAAGACAACCAAGATTTCATGTGAAATGTACATAACATCTATGCAACCATGCATATATATCCGTAAGGTTTATTCCGTTCCTTAATAACCACATTTTCAATACCAAATATTACCAACTCAAAATTCATAGGCAACTCATGTACCATGCCATATGCACACACACATGCACATGATTTATTTCCCATTTTGATATTCAAAAGAATTCTCATTTTCCCGGGGACCAGTGTTTGCATCCCTCCGGGCTTTCGCATACAACCTGGCATCGCGAGACCTCTGGCACACACCTCCGGGTATTTCGCACCCCCCCTGGCATTACAAGGCACATCTAGGGCTTGCCATGAAAATGGTTGCCCCTTCCATCCGGATTTACGTACAATACTTACAACCGGGCATCTCGAAACTCCCGAGGACTTCGGGCACATACCTCCGGGCATCCAATCGGCGTTGACTCACTCGACCCTATGGGCATCCTGACACTCCCGGGGCATCGTCGTCTCAACCGTCCAACGGTATCATCAACATCATGATATATACATATATGTCTCACTTTGAAAATAGCATTTGATGCCATAATGTCAAAAGTTTCAATGAGTTTATAAAGCCTCATCAATTTTTGATGTCATATGATATGCTAAATGTCACCACATCCATTGTATAAATAATGACCCAAGGCATCACAACTCATAGAGCAATTCAATTGTTCTTGGAATTAAACAGTTTTCGAACAAAACAGAATGCACTCCACTAATTGAAATTCTGGAAAAATTAGTAAAAAATCTTAATAAATTCTAAGAATTTAACATGTTATAAACAAGGTCTAGGGGGAAAATTTTTTATGAATAACACCAAGTCAATAAAATTTTGTATGAATCACAATGGTCCGTGCATCACAGCCATAAAACTTCAAACATCACTATTGCACAGTTTTAATAACAAATTCGGTAAAACCCCTAAATGAACTCAGAAAATTCTGAAATTTTGATATGTTATAGATAAAACCGAGAGATAAAAGTTTCATGAGAACTCGAAGTTGGATTCATTATAGATCAAGAGCTATAATCACTATAACTCTCCCTAACCCTCTGTAACAGTTTCCAGGTTTAACACTTTCAAAGAAAAATTGTTTCACCAACCAATACTTGTCTGTTTTTTCTCAAATTTTAGTATGTTACTCCTCAGGACATGAAGTCAAGTTTCCACTAGATAATTGCATAAAATTCACAGAATCGCAAAAGGTCAAGCTGTTTTTCCATGAAACAGTTTACTAGTCCTAAAGAACTACTTCTATCCTTTCGAAATTCCAACATCCAGCATCAAAATTCAAGCATCTCCAAAATCTATTACACTTCACTAGTCAACCACACCACAGCATAATGTAGATCAATGGACTTCACTTGCCTTAAGCCGATGCAACCACAGCAAGCAAGATAGCAACTAGCGGACTTCGGGTGCAGCTCAATTGACGGCGAAGCTAGGCAGTGTTGATGGCGGCAGTAGGCGTGCTCACCGCGGGGCTGGTCTCCTTCTTTCCCTCGCCGATGCACCCTCACGAACTCTCTCTTTCTCTCGGACTCTCTTTCTTTTTCTCTCGGTCACTCTCTCTTCTCTCTCGGTTACTCTCTCTCTCTCAATCGCCCCCTCGTTCACTCCGCCCCCTTCTCTTTCTTTTTTTTTTTTCTTAATTAGCTAGTAATCATGAAATTTTGTATGGGAAATCTCTGGTGGAAGCAAGGGGTGGCGACACCTCATGCAGTCCCTCTTGCCACTTGTTTGATTTCTTGCATGGATGTGGCCTCATTCGGCTAGGCTTTGGTCGACTGGATGAAAGGGGAAATGTGGGCTGTCTTGGGTGTTTTGGGCCTTAAGTATCCAGCCCACATTTGCTCCTAATATTCCGCTTTAATCCCCGCTTATAATTACATAATCACAAATATTCGCATGGCCATAAATATTACAACAATACACAAGGATAATTTGATTTGTAGGGTACATGGCTAAGTATAGAAAATTTCTTATCAATCCATCTTATAGTAAAACCTCAGTCTCATTGACGATAGTATGTAGGGATGAGACTAAATCTTATTCAATGGTCGAGCCATTTCTAAATATGACATGTCGGCCTGACGATGAAAAAAATTTGGTGTCCGTACATGATTCTAATAACACCATCCGATGGTACTTCCATCAATCAGCCATGGTCGTCACATATCCGAGGTTGTCGAAATTCTCAGATGCCACAATATTATTCAGTTTTTAAAAATTTTGAAAAGATTAAATCTGAATTTATATGTCAGTGTTTGTATGCAGTAAAATTTAAAAAGTATCGCAATAAATGTGATTAACCTTCAGCTGGTCTGCAAGCTTCTTGGGAAGCTTTATCAGTAGACGTGTCTTCTGAACTCGTATCTACGTGATCCTCTTCATTACCCCAAAAAAAAAAAAAGAAATAAATGTCGTTTAAAAATTAATTACACTTTGTATGCTTTAGAACATCTAGACATGACTACTGCGAGGCTCATTCATTACATGCAAATTATTATATTTAATTAGATGTAAACTATTTAACAAAAACAAATTTAACATTAAGCTTGAAGGAGCTCATGGGTTTTTCTTTGAGATAACTTTTGTATCATGAATTAGTTTTGTGCGACTTCTAATTTTCATATCTTGGACCACGTAATTTTTAGTGAGTTTCATTTCTCATCTAGTTAACATACTTTTTTCTATGAGCGCATTCGTTTACCGTTTGGAAATTAAAATAAAAAAGTATTTCTTCGGTCTTTCTCAATTATAATTCAACATATCACTTAGTTTTAAAATTATGAAAAGATTGAATTTGAATTTATTTGTCAATGTTTGCATGCAGCAAAATTTAAAATATTTCGCAATAAAAGTGACAAACCTTCAGCTGATCTGCAACCTTCTTGGGATGCTTTACCAGTAGACATGTTTTTGAATTCGCATCTATCTGATCCTCTTTAATAACAAAAAAAAAAAAAAAACGTATATATTCTTCAAATATTAATTACACCGTTATGCTTTAAATCATCTATACATGACTAGCACAAAGCTCATTCATTTCATGGAAAAACTTGCACTAATTCTTTTTTTTTTTTTAGTCGATCCTATTTTACTTCTACTCTAACTCTTATTCTCAGACTTTTGCCTTACCTCCTTACAGGGCGTGACAGTCGAAACCCACACTTAAAACTAAATCATCCCCACCCCAACCCTCCCTAAGAATGTGGGAATTCGAACCGCCCACCTCTCTCTTCCATCTTGCACTAATTCAAATTGTAAACTTTCAAACAAAAAAAAAAATGATGTTTACCTTTAGCTTTTAATTTCTTACTATTAGCAAGATAATTTTGCATGAAGCATGTTTAGCATTAAAGGAATATCTAAGAATGCACTCTTCTTTAATACACTAAAAAAAAAAAAATATGAAATACTTAACTATGGTAATTATCCTCAATAGAAAAGGAAATATATAGATAAAAGAAATGAAACCTTCACTTTGAATTGCAATTGAAAGATTGATGGCGATTTTATCTTTTCAGTGTAAATAGGGTGGATTCAATCAATTTTTTTTTTTTTGGTCAAAAGAAAATTGTATTCATTATTCAAAAGGATGCAAAAGTACATAATTTTCATGATAAAGTAAATTAAAAAAAGCATGAATGTTGAAAAACAAAGTTAAATCCAGATCGCAATGAGGATTGATACATCAATTGCATAGTTAAGCACAAACTTGTTCCACATCAACAGATCTATCAAACAAAATCAGCGGCCGATCACTATATCTCGTGTTTTTGTCAATGATGAGTACACGCCAAAAATTCCTTCTTCAATAATTACAACATTGCTAGTTGGTGGTGCATGCCTAAGTTTGGTTTCCTCTACACCATCTTCGTATGGTAATAAACACAGGTCTAACATGTGGAGGAGTAAATCTTTGTAATTCAATAAGATGTCAAAACTCCTACGATCATCATTGAGATTGGAGGCAGAGAACCTGTACATAAACAGAGCAAAAGGACAAACTAACGCTGCCAAAAAAAAAAAAGATAAAAGGAAATAATAAGGGTGGCTTAATTAGGTTTAATGAACTTTGGCCAATGGGTTTAGTTTTGTGATTAAGGTGAGCTTAGTGCGATTATAATAAAGATAGGCTTAATGCAGCTATAACAATAAAATAGGTTAGACTTGGGTTTTAGTCTTTGGGTTTTAGTGAGTTTGGGCTTGATTTAGTTTAAGTGGTCAGGATTAGACTTTGGTGGTTTGGGTTTGATTCTATTGAAGGGGCTTGCTATAGAAAGCCCAATTATGTACCCAATCCAGACCCGCAAAGCCCAAGTTCAGTCCATATTTGGACCAAGCCCCTGGGTTCCGCCCGAGTCCCCATCTCTCGAGAAAAAAATTATTTTTATTATTAAAAATTAATTAAAAATATAGAAAATAGGCTAGAAATAAGTCATGATTGTTGAAACCAAAAGAATAATGATAAACTTTGGAAACTTGGAACAAGGACAACAGAAATTGGAGGGAGAATTTTTTTTATTGAGAATGCTTTCTCTTCCTTGTGTCTTCTTGGACTACGGCTTTGATTTACAACTCACGACTTCATCCCTTTATATAGGAATTGAAGTTTACACATGCCAATAGACATGATAAATGTCAATGATGGAATTTAATGAAAAAGACAAAACAACCTCATACACAGTTATCATAAGCATAATCAGAACACAGAAGTCTTCAATAATTTCATTCTTGAAGTCCATAGAGAATATGCAGCCAACCGTCAATCATAATTTCCTTTTGTCCTCTATCATTGATTGATCAGAGGCGTTGTCAACAAAAATCAATTTTATTGTTATTTCAACAATGATTAGGTTAACCACTGGGGGTTCGCCCTAGTGGCCACCCTTCCAACATGGAAGGGGGAGGTGAGGGGTTCAAATCCCCACCTTCTCAGGGGGGATGGGGAGTAGGAACGCGTAAGTTTGAGAGTGGGTTGCGACTCCCACGCCCTGCAAGCGGCAGGGCACAAGTCTGCGAGTGAGTGTAGAGTAGGAATAGAGTAGGACTGACAAAAAAAAAATGATTAGGTTGCATGATTTTTGCACTAGATTTAGCCTAATTTTATTGCTTAATCATAATTTATTTCAAATTTGTTGGTATATCAGCCTGGTGAGGGTGCGCCAATTTCGTCAACCAACCGGTCCATATGGGAGAACTGGAAAATACTCATGCTTGATGGAACCAGGGACTATTACCCCGAACCTCGAGCCTTGGAAACATCTGAAATTCCGAAGGTTGTCGAGCAATATCGTCAGGCAGCAATCAACTCCATTCAAGCAGGTTAGGCTACGAGATTTCTTGTTTTAATTCACTCATTTTAGTGTTGATATCACATGATATTCAGAATTTTCAACTTATTTAATCTTTCTCATTAAAGTGCCTAGAATAAAGAATCGTGTAGAATTTACATTGAACAAAGTCAAGTGGTTACAAGAAGGTGACTTAAAAAATCGAAGTGAAAATATTGTCAAAAACGTGACTTGGTGCACTTAAAGACAAAAAGAAGAATTATTCTCATAGTTAAAGTTGAATATATCACTCAAGAAACATGTGGATTCTTGATATTCTATGTGAATACAAGAAAAATTATAACCATATAGTTAATTGATGTAAGGTTATACCTAAAAGATATATTAATGTTGGCTACCTTAAAGCTAAAGTGCACTCAACACGTTATCACGATCACATTGATAGATCCACATAACTCCCATCCAACTTGATCGTGACCATGTGCCTATTGGGCATTGCCTAGTCCATCTATAGAAGTATTTTATGTCGTCCTGACTTGTATGGATATGAGCAAATCATGATGTTCTAACATTTCATAAGTTGATAATATGACGTTCATTTGACATAATGCTGGACAAATGTTAGGTTTCGATGGGACTAAGCTCCATGCGGCATATGGCTATCTCATCGATCAATTCTTGAAGGAAGGAATCAACAATAGGACAGATGCATGTGGTGGTTCAATCGATAGTTACAGATTCTTGATGGAGATCGTCCGAGCGGCAGTTACAGCTTTTGGCAGTGGTCAAGTTGCAATTACAATTTTGCCTATGATTGATTATAACGATGCCATAGATTCTGATCAACCTAGCGCTTCCAGTGATCGAACAACTCAATACATTCCGGGGAGATATGGGATCGAAACTTGCTTCTCTCCATGTAACTCGACCACGATTCATGTCATCTCTCAAATAAATTGGCGCAGAAAATGAAGAAGCCAATGTAATGCGGACTCTAACAAGAGCTTATCAAGGTACATTTATGTCAGCCGGCTGGTTCACTCGATAGATAGGATGAAATTCGTGATCGATAGTGATGCGGATTTGATATCGTATGATCGACTTTTCCTTTTTAATCCAGATTTAGTGCATAGGTTCAAGATCAATGCACCATCAAATAAGTATATCCGAGAGCTATTTACATATTCTTTTCTTAACCAAGAAACTAATGACAAGGACGCTCATATGACAAAAGTATGTTCTTGAGAAAACTAGATCTGTATTAAGTGTTTGAATGAGGGGAGCTAGTATTTGGTGTAATTTTTTCTTTTGGTCTGTCATATCTATAACTCTCATCTCACTCTTAGACTTTTGTTCTGTTTTATTACAAACCATGAGAGTCAAACCCTAGCGTCCCCACCTCCCAATTCCATTAGCACAGGGCCAAGCACCTGGTGGCTAGTATTTGGTGTATGTGACGGCTGCTTGAATTGGTGGAATTGGTGAATGAAATAAAGGCATCTATTTTATTATTTACACTTCTTCTTGTATTGTATATTAAGTAAAAATCTAGAGTGAGAATTTCAACTTCATACAAAAATGCTACATATGGATTCATTAGTTGCTTTTAAACTGTGTTTCCTTCGTTTCTCTGTCATCTGATTGATATGCTACAAATTTGAGTATTTTTCGCATGCGACCTTAATTAGAAATACAGGTAGGTGATGTTCTTATTTTTTATCTACTTATATTAAGCCTGGTCGAAGCTTTGGAGAATGTTTTCTTCAACCAGGGATGAAAAAAATATGACTCATTTTTTAGGCTATGATTTCCTTCTTCCTCCTATTGGTACAGATTTGCATATCACCCGTATGCTAACTTAACTAAAAGTAACATGGGTGCTGTTAATATTTGTAATCCATCAATATAAAGATCTTAATATGACCCTTTTGATTTTGGTCCTATGATATGCCTTAGTAAGTCGAAAGGATGAGCTATGTTCTCCTCTAACCGAGTCTCATATTGATATTACATACTATGAACTTAACCAAAAATAAAGGTAGATGATTTCCATAATTGTAATCCATCAATAAAAAATTTGATTTCAAATGTTTCCTTTAATTAGAGGTGGAGGAAAACAAGATGAGATATAGTTCTTTTCCTTGATAAAGTACATAAAAAATATACTATGGGTTAGGAAAATTTTTGGAAGGAAATAGGAATAAGGGGGACTAAAATTTCATTTCCTACTCAAGCTTATTTGAGAAAAATAAATCCCTTTTCTTTTGATACTGGAAACAATTGCTTTTTTCTGTTTTAATAGGTGGTCTAATCTACTGGCCAAGTGTTTTTGTTTTTTTTTTTTTTTTTTTGGTCAATAACTGGCCAAGTTTGTTTACTAGGAACTAGGAAAGTGGAAAATCAAACATGCCTAATTCATGTTCATTATGATGTTTGGTAACTTGGAATAAGAATGAATGGAAATGAACATTGGAAATGGAAAAGGCTTCTTTACCTTTTTTTTTTCCGTCAATGTGGGGAGAGGTGAGTATGAATAAGAAGGAATTAGCAAAAGAAGGATTTTTAATATCAAAATCATTAGGAAGAGGGGATCCCCTCTTTGCCGCCATAATCAGATTTCTCATTACGAAGACCTTATATTCCAATTCAAGGTATTACCATACATGATAATTAAAATTTTATTTACCATTCATGATTGCCAATTCATTCCAAATTGCTTTTAATTCACTTAATTTGTTTCATCCCAATTAAGAAAATGGGAGCTATGGATATTTATAATAATAATAATAATAATAATAATAATAATAATAATAATAATAATAATAAATAGTCGCAACCTCCCCAAGAGTCCTACCACGGGCGTGCGGAAGCTAATGGCTGGTGTTGAGCCTAAGTTTAACCTAGGCTTTTCTAAACCCACCAATTCGCAACTTATGTTCTAAGTCTTTTAACCTGTAAATCAAATTTCATTTAGGAATTGCTACTAATTGATTTGGGATAGGCCAATTAGGAACCCAAGTAATATATCAACAAAAATATTTTACTCATGCGCAACTAAAGAAATTCGGATTGGGAACTTAATTATATTAGTTAATCAACTAATACTCTTTCAGTACTTATCTTATTTAAACATCAAGTAAAATATTTGTGTAGCATTTTATTCTAATCACGAGTTCTAAGATTCACTTCCTAACCAAGTTAAGGAAATAACAATCCAAATACCATAATGGCATAATTGAAATAAAGAAAATGCACAAATAACAATTCAACACTTGTTTACAAGGATTTAAACACAATTTCCCTTTTGTTTTCTTTTAAAGATTTTCACATATTTTTTAGGAATAATCACTCAAAGAACTTTTTTGAAGCTTTTTCTGGTTTTTGGAAAAAACAAACAATTTTCGGGAATCTTAATTTTGCGGGCCCAGTCCAGTTGAGAAGAAATGGGTTCCCCCCTAAAAAGTCAATAAACTAAATCTAGCCCAAGAAAACAAAATAAGCCCAACATGCCTAATTCATCTCAGCCTAGAGACCAAACCCTAAAGATCGACCGGATCTGACCCGGGACCCCCTGGCGTTCTCCTCGCTCCTTGCGGCACCCTCTGCCCTCCGCGGTTTGGCCGGCCGAGACAGCGGTGCCGCTCTCCTTGGCCGAGCTACACGCCCACTTGAGCGTCGCGTTGGCTGGCCCAAGCCGCGGGCTTGGTCTTTTGCCCAAGTTGCTGCTCCTCAGCCGGCGTTCTCGTCGCCGGTGTCCTCGGCCGGAGACAAAGTAACAACGACAGAGGCAATGGAACAAATGAACGGCCAACACTCGGGGAATCCGACGTCGTAAGAACGCCACCGGGGAGCATGACACGCACGGACGACTCAGCTCTGGCCAAAACAGGGAAATAAAACCCAGATCTCATTGTGGCATTTTGTCGAACGGCTCAAGTGCACTACCAAAACAAGAGAACCTGCGACGACGCTCTCGTCGACGAACCAGAATACGCACGATTGCGTAACGAGGGACGGCAACGGGCCGGAGCTTGCCTTAACCAGGTGGCCGCGAGCTCTGGCCGAGCACGCCCCAAAGACAGGGTAGGCAAATAGCAGGGCTTACTCGTTCCGGAAGGGTGTCAGCCTAGAGACGTCGTCGGACTTGGGTCCGCGTGCGGCTGAGATGCCAGCCAAGGCTCTCTATTTCGCGGTCTCTCTCTTTCTCGGCTCCCGGTTTCTCTCTGTGAAAAGCTCCCCAGATCTCTCCTACTCTCAGCCCCGATTTCTCTCTCATCCATCGCTCTGCCGTCAACTGGGCTTGCGAACGTCCTATTTATAGGCCGAGAAGGCCGATCGACGAAGGCTTCGTCCGCCGGTCTTTGGCGCGCCGACCAGCCCTAGTGCGGCCGAACCGACGTCCCCTCACCGTCCACTTGCAGAGCGGGTCTCCTCTGCTCTGCTCCTCAGTTCGGTGGCATTGAAGATGCTTGCTCTGCCTCCCATCCGTTGCTGGCCTACTCTCCTCTCTCTGCTGTAGGTCGTCCTCCGCGCGTCGTCGGCCTCTGCGCGGGTGGTGTGCAGCGCGAGGAAGAAGAAGGATGGGGAAGGAGGCAGAGAGGCCGGGCCCGGGGAAGATTGGGGGTGAATGGGCCTGGGCCCGTGCGCGGGGAAGAGAAAACCAAAGGAGGCTGGGGTGAAAGCCGAGCCCCCGAGCCCCCCCCTTCTTCTTTCAAAGCTCTTTTTTTTTTTCCTTTTTAATATTCTATTTATCTGAAAATAGGTAAAATAAAGGGAAAAAAAAAAAAAATCAGTGGATGCAAATAACGTTAATACCTAGATGATGTGAAAATCCTTTTTTGTTAGGGCCAAATTCTAATTTTCTTACGCAATTTTATCCTAAATATTTGGTCAAAATTTAGGTGTTAATATTAATACCTTGCTACTTTACCAAAAAAAAAAAAATTAATACCTTGCTACTCTGATAGAAATTCAAACTTAAACGTTTGAAACAAAGGATGGCACAAACAACATAACAACACTTGGCCTAGCAATGATCAACTACCATATGTCATTAAAATCAAGAATGCCATCTCTTGTCAAAAGTTCGTATGACGGACATAAGAATATTAAAAGTGCCAAAAGTTACATATGACATTCACTTTAGTATCAAAAGTTTATGCCATATTACTTAAGTGCCAAATCAAAGAAAAAAAAAAGATCACTTAAATGCTAATGGCGACAAATTCTGGCAAAAAATAATACGTCGCTTTTATAATTAAAATTTTTACATTGCTTGGCATATTATTTAAAAAATTTAGTTTCCATGTGATGTGCTTAACACTGAAGAAATCACTTTTTAATAATGATTTACACTAAAGTAATCACTTTAAACAAAATTTGACACTCAAGTAATTACTAGTTACAACTTTTAGACAATGTTATTTAGAGGTTCTAAGTTGACTGGGCATACCGGCATGCCACGTAGGATTGAGAAATTAATAAAATATTTTTGGTAACTCAGATCCAAGTTAGCACCTAAGTAATCCAAAAAAAAAACTTTTCACACTTAAATGAGCATTGTACACAACTTTTGGCACTTCTAATATCATTCTCCCAATGTCCTCACCTACATACTTAGGAGTAAAGTTCAATCATGTCCCGCCATAAATATTATCACAGTTGCTAGGTGGCTCAACATGAAAAAAAAAAAAAATAGAATGACTTTTATATGATATATGTCTGGCTTTTAACTGAATTAATTGACATCAGACACGAAATTTGAACTCAAACTTAAAGAAACTAATGACTAAAACCAAGCCATGATAATACGTGTAATGCATAAGACTTTGTCGATGGTATGCTGGATGACTTTATTGATCATGAATGCATGGCTCATTGAATGAAATGTCCAAAGAGCTTCGTGTTAGAAGATGCCCTAAAGCTGCTAAGGATTATCTTGTTTTAATTAATCCTTTATCTGTTTAATTAATTAATTAACTAAAAAAATTAAAGCTTCATGCATGTGCACGAATTCGTGCACATGCACGAGCGTAATGGTCAGCGGTTGCTGACCATTATGCACGAAGCATGGATGGTCAGCAACCGCTGACCATCATGCCAAGATTGTGCATGAGCGGTTGCTCATGCACGATCGTCTACTATGGACGATCAGCAATGGTTGCTGATCGTCCATCGATTAGCAACCGTTGCTGGTCAATTTTAATATAAAAAACAATTGAGGGATGAGAGTTAAAGGGGCTGTTGAAAAACAGAGAAAAGTGTCATTGTGTTTTGGTTTTCTTCGAGAGAAACACAAGCGAGGAATCACTGATGCTTTGCTGAAAATAGAGATAAAAGTGTGTATGTGTTCTTGTGTCTTTTAGACGCAAGAAAGAAGAGCGTTATGACGGATTATTTCCACGTGATTGCTAGCACAATCGAAGTGGTGAATATCCGAAAGTCCTCTCTTCCGTTTGACGTTCGTTGTTGGTGTGTCTGAACTAGAGGTCCGACGCTTGTGGGACTCGAACTATAGAACATTCAAACCGACTTGTTTAAAGTACGCTTCGAGAGGTAATTCGTTTAACTCCCTTTTATGTTTAGATTTTTTATTAAAACGCACTAACAACACCTAAGGAGAATCATGTGTAAAATATATCTTTGTTTCCGTTGCGTTTATTTCGTTAATTTTTCTTATACATGATTCATGAAACCCCAACAGTGGTATCAGAGCCAACCTTAGGCGTTTTTCGTGCGTTTAATTGATTTGTAGTTCAAATATGTTTTTGCGTTCTAATGGCCAATTTATTTTTATTAAGAGAATTGGTTCTCTTGCTCAAATGTGGCCTATAGAAGTTGATTGATTTATGTGATAAATTTAATCAACAAAGCAAAAATTAGAACTAAATCAATTTTGAATCAAAAATCCATAACTTGTTATACTTGATGTTTACATTTTGCAAATGATATGCAGAATTTTATGCATGCCTTCCAGAGCTTTAAATTTTGAATTTATGACTCGTAAGGAAGGGTGGTGATCATGGAAAAATCCCTAATTGTTGTGATTGTTGTATGGATGAATGTATGATAATTACAGGTATTCTTTTTGGGGATGTAATTATTAAATGGAGGCTGCGTCCTTCTTTTTATATTTATTTTTACGAAATGTAATTTAAGTATAGTGTAGTATTTCAATTATTGATGTAAATACTACAAGAGAGGAGGAGCCATTGGAGGAGCCATTAAACCGGTGAGCTCTCTGGGCCCGATCTTTGAAGAGTTCAAAGATTGAAGAAAAAGTGAAGAGTAGGTCCATATTATTAAAATATTAAAATGGCTAGATGGGTCTCTTTGGCTCGAGACCCATTGAACCATAATTCCATGATCACCACATAGGATAGATGTTATGTGATATCTATTTATTTATTATGTTTTTTGTTATCGTGCCTGTTAAACCGGTTAATGTGCAAAGTGAGACCATTAATAACGACCAAAATCTCCTTATTAATAATATTAAGTCGAAACGGGTTTCGGACTCGTGGCCTTCCATCGTCGTGGTTTGATCCAATATTATAGTGGTTAATTAACCGGTTATTGATACATAGGGGTTGATTACCATTTATAATATTAGACCACTCCATTATGCATATGATGCTGTGGGGTTGGAGCCAAATGATTTCTAATAACTGTCAGGTGAGGGAATCATTTGTGTTTTCAATACTTGCATGAGACGATGGGCTAGACTTAACTATGATCATGATGCCAATAACTGTTAGGTGAGGCTTTCATGGTCTAGAGGCCGAAGTTATGATTGGGATTCGCATATGATGCGTTGAACAAGCTGGTTCACTCACTAAGTTCATAGGACACCAATAATTGTTAGGTGAGGTGGACTTTGGGCTAGTGGGACTCCAATCCCCACTAGTAATCTTTACCCAACAAAGACTACCGCTTCCCATCTTAAGGAGTATGTGATTCGAAGATAAATTTAGTGGGAGGATCTATTTCATTTAAAGACCAAAATGAAATAGTTACTTTGAAAGATACAACGGCTAACAATTTATTTTCTGCAACGTATATATATTATTACTCTTAAAATGGTGACCACAAACCCACTCGCTTCTATACTTGACAAGAATTGTTTAACTGGACCCAATTTTACTGACTGGGTGAGGAATTTGAGAATTGTTCTCAATTCAGAAAAAATTGGGTATGTGCTTGATGAAAAGATGCCAACCTCCTTTCCTGAGGGTGGGACCCAAGAGGAGCGTGTCACTTATGATAAGTGGCGTGACGATGACTTAAAAGTTAGGTCATATATGCTTGCTTCTATGAATAATGAATTACAGAAGAAGTATGAATCTATGGAAGATGCTTTGCGTCGATCATTTTGCACTTAAAGGAATACTTTGATGAGAATGGTCGAACCTCTAGATATGAGATATCTAAGGCATTGTACCGTATGAGGATGGCTGAAGGATCATCTGTTAATGATCATGCTTTGAAAATGATCTGGCACATTGAAGAATTGGCTAGGCTGAATCTCGTTATGGACAATGAGTTAGCTGTGGATTTGATCCTCCAATCTTTACCTAATTCCTTCTCTGGTTTTGTCCAAAACTTCCACATGCATAAGATGGAGAAAACTCTTGCTGAGTTACATAGCATGCTGGTAGTTTATGAGAAGGAAATGCATAACACGAGGCCAAATGTAGTGGCTATGGCTAAGGCTTCTTCTTCAAAGGGTAAGACTGTTTTAAAAAAGAATAAATGGAAGAGGCCTGCCAAACCTATTGTGCAACCAAAATCCATGATGGATAAAGGGAAATGTCATTACTGTGGTGTCAAAGGGCATTAGAGGAGGAACTGTAGGAGGTACCTCGCGAGCTTGAAGGTCAAGCCCAAGAACCAACCTTATGAAGGTATGGTGTCTATGTTTATTGAAACTAATCTTATGGTTAGTGCTGAATCCAGCTCATGGGTTCTAGATTCTAGTGCAACTTCACATATTTGTATGTCTTTACAGAATCTGGAAATAAGCAGGATGCTAGGGCGAAATGAGATTGTCCTGACGTTTGCCAATGGAGCAAGAGTTGCTGCATTAGCTATAGGGACTTTTCGTTTATGTTTGCCTTCTGGACATGTATTGGTTTTAAAGAACTGTTTACATTATAAAAATGATGTTAGGAACATCATCTCTATACCTCGTTTGGGTAAAGAGAATTATGAATTTTCTTTTGCTGATGATGTATATTCTATTTATCATAATAGAATATGTGTTGGTTCTAGCTTATTAACCAACAATCTTTATACCATTACAATGTCCGGTAATGCGATTACCAATGTCAATAAGCAAAATACAATTGATATAAATGCCATAACTAATAAACGCCCTAGAGACGGTCCAAATAAAAAATATGTTTGGCATCTCCGATTAGGTCATATTGGAGAAGACAGAATTAACAAGTTGAGTAATGATGAATACATTGATCCTTCAAATTTTGAGTCATACTCGACTTGTGAGGCATGTCTTCTAGGAAAAATGACCAAAGCGCCTTTTGTGGGATAAAGTGCGCGAGCTGTTAACATATTAGGATTAATACATACAGATGTATGTGGACCAATTAATGAAAATGCTATAGGTGGTTATGATTACTTCATTACCTTCACTGATGATCAGTCACGGTATGGTTATTTATACCTCATGAAGTATAAATCTGAATCCTTTGAAAAGTTCAAGGAATTCAAGGCTGAAGTTGAAAAACAGACAAGAAAATGTATTAAGGCTCTTCGATCGGATCGAGGAGGTGAATACCTTAGTACTGAATTCCTGGACTATCTTAAAGAGAATGGCATTTTATCACAATGGACACCTCCTAGAACTCCAGAACATAATGGTGTATCTGAACGAAGAAATCATACTTTATTAGATATGGTACGATCTATGATGAGTTACACCGATTTGCCAATATCCCATTGGGGATATGCCCTTGAGACAGCTATATATATACTAAATAGAGTACCGTCCAAATCTGTTCCAACTATGCCCTATGAGATATGGCATAGTAGGAAACCTAGTCTTAATCATATTAAGATTTGGGGTTGTCCAGCTTTTGTGAATAAGCTGAAAGTGGAAAAATTGGAGGCAAGATCTGAACAAGGTCGCTTCATTGGATATCCAAAGGAAACTCTTGGATATTATTTCTATTTTCATTCAGACCAAAGAATTTTGGTATGCAAGCACGCTTCTTTTTTGGAGAATCAGTTCATCCAAGAAAGTGGTGCTGGATGGAAAATAGTCTTACAAGAAGAAAATAATGAAGTATCAAACAACCGAGTTCAAATACCAATCTTTGATTCAGTGGGAGCTTCTGATACACAACCTCTTAGGAGAAGTGCGAGAACGTCTCGCCCACCTGCTCATTATAGACACTCGGTTGATCATATTGAATGAGTATTCATTGTGAATGATAATGATCGACCCGATGATCCTAAAACCTATGAGGAGGCGATGTTGGACATCGATTCTGGTAAATGGCTAGAAGCCATGAAATCCGAAATGGATTCAATGTATTCCAATGAGGTATGGACCTTGACTGACCTGCCTAATGGTATTATACCAATTGGCTGTAAATGGATCTTCAAGAGGAAGATGAACGTTGAAGGTCAAATTGGAATTTACAAAGCATAGCTGGTGGCGAAAGGATATCGTCAAAAAGAAGGAATTGATTATGACGAAACTTTCTCACCTGTGGCCATGCTAAAATCCATTCGGATTATGTTGGCTAGAGCTGCACACCTTGATTATGAGATATTCCAGATGGATGTCAAAACGGCTTTTTTAAATGGTTTTCTCGATGAGGACATCTATATGGAACAGCCACGGGGTTTTGAATCCAATAGTGAAAAACAGAAGGTGTGTAAGCTTAAGAGATCCATTTATGGACTCAAACAAGCCTCCAGAAGTTGGAACATCCGTTTTGATGAGGTAGTCAAATCGTTTGGCTTCATCAAAAATCTGGATGAACCTTGTGTATATAAGAAGATCAGTGGGAGTGCAATTGCATTTCTGGTTTTGTATGTCGATGATATACTTTTGATTGGAAATGATGTACCAATGATATCATCAATAAAACTATTCTTGTCACAGAAATTCTCCATGAAAGATTTAGGAGAGGCAACCTACATTTTAGGTATCAAGATCTATAGAGATAGATCAAGACGATTGATTGGCCTCTCACAGTCTACGTACATAGACAAAGTGTTAACACGGTTTAACATGCAATGTTCCAAGAGAGGATTATTGCCTTTTAGGCAAGGGATCCGTCTTTCTAAGGAGATGTGTCCCAACACTCCTGGAGAAAGAAAGCGGATGGCAAAGATACCATATGCATCTGTTATTTGAAGCATAATGTATGCTATGCTATGTACTAGATCTGATATCGCGCATGCTGTAAGTATTACTAGTAGATATCAGTCTGATCTAGGAGAAGAGCACTGGATAGCAGTCAAGAATATTCTTAAGTACTTGCGAAGGACTAAAGATTTATTCTTGATATATGGAGAAGGAGAATTTGAAGTTGTAGCCTATACTGATTCTGATTTTCAATCGGATCCTATTGATTATAAGTCTACGTCTAGGTTTGTCTTCACATTCAATGGTAGTGCAGTTAGTTGGAAAAGTTCCAAACAAAGTATAACTGCCGATTCCACCACTGAGGTAGAGTATGTAGCTGCTTCTGAAGTAGCAAAGGAAGCCGCTTGGATGAAGAAGTTTATTTCTGAACTTGGAGTCGTTCCTTCAATTGAGCAACCGATCACATTGTTTTGTGACAACAATGGGGCGATAGCTCAAGCTAAGGAACCAAGGTCTCACCAGAAGTCCAAGCACATTGAGAGACGCTTCCATCTCATCAGAGAAATTGTTGGGAGAGGTGATATCGCCTTGCAGAAAATTGCCTCAGCAGAAAACGTGGTAGATCCCTTCACTAAGGCCTTACCTCAGTCTTCTTTTGAAAGACATATTGACAAAATGGATTTGAGGTACTAGACAAGTTGGCTTTAGTGCAACTGGGAAATTGTTGGATGTATGCCCTAAAGTTACTATGTAATGGTTACATATTAGGGATTTCAGTTGTACTTTCATTATTATTATTTAATTAATGGCAATGACGTATTCATTCATTTGTCCAATTATTTTATATTGATGAATGATTCCATAGGATCAATTGCAACTAGACCTATTCTTGAGACGTCAAGAATATATGTGACTGGTTTATAGTTAGATTGAATCTTTAAATCGTTCCCGGTCGATGGATTATTGAGTGGATATTAATAATCCTGTTGAGGCCGGTGTGTTCTTAACTTCGCCATTAAGTATTGGATACTTAAGGGAATGATGAGTTGCATGTCATTAGGTATTATGATACCTGAGTTAGAACACAGGTGTTTGTATTAGACAAATTCACTGAACGTGACACATATGGAACGATTAGCGAAAGCTTTTAGCGTGGTCAATGTCTAATTGTTCATGCTTTGGTCTTGTGTAAATAATCCTTAGACCTGAAGCACAGTGCACAGTGTTAACTTGTGTATTGAACAACTATGGTTCACAGGTGCACATAATGCCGGGTCGTTGATCCGTCTTTATACCTGATGGTCATAGTTTGTTCATATATGAAGTTACACGTGTGCACAATATGGAATCTATCTCCTTGTTATATGCAAGGTATGATGATGATGTCCTATGCGATCTAATTGTGACACTGCATTGAAATCCTCGGCCGGGGTTGTAATCGAGAATAAATTGTTTATGTCTCAAATAAAATGCATGTCAATTAGATTTGTGCATATGATCGAATTAATGACTTGACAAATATTCCATGGTCTTTGTTTGATCGGGACATAGTAAGACAGAGGGATTGAATTACACTGTAGCCAAAGCTGATAGGTTCATTATGTTCTTAAAGTATTCACACTATCTGGGTAGCCATGACATATTGCTAGATGTCAATCATGGCTTGTAGGACCTAAAAGATTAATCGAGACAATTAATTCTTTTCGAAATACTAATGTGTTAGTACAAGTCTTACTACCAGCTTAGTGATAAACCTAGGGATGTCACACACCATAAACAATTAGGATGACGTGGAACAAGAGAGAAATATCATTGCAAATATGTTTGCAATTACTGCAATCGAATTGAGTCGATTTGAAATCAAATTAAATGAGATTTAATTTAATTTGTATTATAGTCACGAGTCTACTTGCATATGATGCACACGCATGCCCAAAGTGGATATATGTTAACATACCAAACAAGTTGGCTTTAGTGCAAGTGGGAGATTGTTAGAAGATGCCCTAAAGCTGCTAAGGATTATGTTATTTTAATTAATCCTTTATCCGTTTAATTAATTAATTAACTAAAAGAAAATTAAAGCTTCATGCATGTGCACGAATTCGTGCACATACACGAAGCGTAATGGTCAGCGGTTGCTGACCATTATGCACGAAGCATGGATGGTCAGCAACCGCTGACCATCATGCCAAGATCGTGCATGAGCGGTTGCTCATGCACGATTGTCTACTATGGACGATCAGCAACGGTTGCTGATCATCCATCGATTAGCAACCATTGCTGGTCAATTTTAATATAAAAAACAATTGAGGGATGAGAGTTAAAGGGGCTGTTGAAAAACAGAGAAAAGTGTCATTGTGTTTTGGTTTTGTTCGAGAGAAACACAAGCGAGGAATCAGTGATGCTTTGCTGAAAATAGAGATAAAAGTGTGTGTGTGTGTTATTGTGTCTTTTAGACGCAAGAAAGAAGAGCGTTATCTCGTTCGGGCCATGACTATTATACATCAAGAATACGACGGATTCTTTCCACGTGATTGCTAGCACAATCGAAGTGGTGAATATCCGAAAGTCCTCTCTTCCGTTCGACGTTCGTTGTTGGTGTGTCTGAACTAGAGATCCGACGCTTGTGAGACTCGAACTGTAGAACATCCGAATCGACTTGTTTAAAGCACGCTTCGAGAGGTAATTCGTTTAACTCCCTTTTATGTTTAGATTTTTGATTAAAACACACGAACAACGCCTAAGGAGAATCATGTGTAAAATATATTTTTGTTTCCGCTGCGTTTATTTCGTTAATTTTTCTTATACATGATTCATGAAACCCCAACACTTCAAGTAAGGACTAAACTGATTAATTACTAATACAAGGAGTTCGTGTTACTTTGAGCTGTGTCTTCATTGAGGAGTGTTTCTTGAGAAGGCTGGCATTTCTTTGTTGAATTCTGAAAGAAACGGGAATCGTCCCATGTTAGTGAGGAGAAAATTCATGTAAAGATAAGGAAATTGATTTTGCATATGTTGGACGAGTGAACTTCTTAGCAGTTTGTTGTTGTTTATCAAGTTCAGTTGGGCTACCTGACCACATGCGTTTGTCCGACAACAATCATCAGATCTATCTCAAACGGTAGATGCCTGGTCTGTAAGTGTTTGGCCAACAACAATTGCTCATGTAATGCGCATGTCATTCGTGCTAATCAAATGTGTATATCACGCAAGTATCCGTATTCCGACAGCTAATATGCCCGTCATCTAAACAAACTTGGGAGATAACTTCCTTTATATTCCTCTCAGTCAACCTCGCACACATTTACACGAGCGCTTTGTGTTTGTTCTTTTCTCACGAGTTCACATGGCACAACGAAAACAACTTCCTTCGTGTCTTTATATTATTTGTTGGTATGCGTCTGCTTCTTTGTACTTCATTTGCCCATGCTTTTAGGAAGAGGAAAATAACTCCTCTTTTCATCAAGGCAAGGGGGCGAACGGAGCAAACCTTAAGAAGGGTGGATTAAGCTTAACTCGGACAGAGCAATTAATGTTTGTGGAGAACAAAGAAGGAGGAACAAGTAGTCTTTTGAGAGATCACCAGGGAAACTAGCTAGCTGGTTTCTCTCAAAACACGGGAAAACTGTTGCAATAAGGTGAGCGATCGAATAATAATATAGACAGAAGAATAAAATAAATCGGACGCCAAATTTACATGATTCAATCGTAAAAACCTATGTCCACGGGGAAAGCAACAATGAATTTCACTATAGATCAAGCGATACTAGGAGATTACACACTCGAGTCACTCAAACACTCTCTCGGTGTTTTCCAAGCCCCAATTACACCCAATAACGCACACAACATTTAGCCCCGAAATTCCTCATGAAATAATCTTTCCATCTCACAAAGGAATTACACTCAAATCTTACCACAAGATTTAAATCAGCTACAAACACTAATCTTTCTTGGATGTAATTCACGGACAAGAACGACAAAGAAAATCCCTCTCAAGCACTCAATGACGAGACAGCGTTTCAAGACCATTTCTTCACGATCAACCCTCTTCCATCAATGGCCACAAATCTATATATATAAGTAAGACCCTTATCCGTTTGCCAACTTCTCATAGGATTCTGTTTCCTATTTTAAACGATTTTATCAAAAACATATCTCTGTATATTTTAAACGAAATCCAAGTTCAAGTCAAAGTTGAACTTTCCTATTTCAGCGGCCAAATTCTCCAACGCAGATTCAAACTTTGGGAAGTTGATCTTCGGATCTTCTTTACTCAACTTCGAACGTCTGCAATATATCCAATTCGGAATATTCGGAGTTTTACATTGGACTCAAACTCGAGACATATTTTAACAAAAAGAAACACTTGCATTGCTGAGATTTGGGAGTTAAAAGATGGAAGTAGACAATATTGTTTGTGTCAGAGATATTCATTCTCACATCTCTCAAATTGCGCTCATATCTCGTTTTGATTATGCATATTTTGATTAATATGTTATAGATAGTCATCTAACAAAACCTATATATAGGCTCCTGTATTTTTCTTCAAGATACATTGAAATATATAGAAAATTCCACAATTATCTCTTAAGAACAAACAATCTCACGATCTATGTGGAGAACCTCTCCTTGTCAATGTGCAAGAAATAGGAAGGAACGTTGGTGTAACAAATTGAACATATATACTGAGAAGCAAACGGATGTGCGGATGCTGTCGATAGATTGGGAAAAACAGAAGCATGTGCAGTTAACCATGTTCATTAACTCTCCGGATGTTACCGAAGATATTTTGTATAAGATGCACTTGACAGAACTTCAACTACGAAAACAATATAACTCCTCTTAACACCCCTTGGGATTTTTTGAAAATGATGGAACGGTCCAACTCAGAAGTCCAACAAGTTGTATAAACAACGGAAACTGAACAGCGGATAGGTTTCCGAAGATGTTGGTAATTTAAAATACTGCTGGTAAGAAAATTTAATTCAGGATTTTAGCAACGTCCAAAAGAATTGGTAAATGACCAACTCCTCTAGAATTGTACGAGGACGGTTAGCGATTTAGCAACACCATAATAAGTTTATCATCAATCTATTTAATTAACAACTTACCAACTTCTTCGAAATTTTATGAACACGGTTAGTAAAATGCCAGTATTTTACCAACATTGTAATAAATTAATAATAAGTCACTGACTTCTTTTAAGTCATATAAGCCTGAATTTACTATCTTCTTGATAAATTAGTAAATTACCAACTTCGTCAAAATTTTACAAGTACAGTTAGTAGATTGCCAATGTAATAATGAATTTATCTGATTTTACATTTTATTTCTTTACAATTAATTTTTTTTTTTTAGAATCACTCCTTCGCAAGCCTCTGGCGAATTTGACATTTGAAGCCCGATAACCTAGATTGACCCAAACTTTTCAAGGGCCTGTCTGTTCTTGTTCTTCAAAAAGTGTAAAAAAGAACCCGTGACTGTCCACCAAAAGTTAAATATTTTCCAACTTTTAAAAGGTAATGAAAATTTTAATAAGAATCAAACCGCCGACGTCTACATGTTGACTATATTCCAAGCGTTACAAGCTAAAGAAAGCCAAAGTGCATCGCCACAAGAATTAAATTGAGTAAAAATATATATTTTTAAATTTAATTTAATTAATATTTATATTAATTATCTAGCCACGTTAGCAAAACGACATCGTTTCTGCACTTATCTAACCATGTAAGTGTGCAAAGCAAATTGCACTTGTCTCGTTGGAAAATCGTCACGTCAATATTTTGGCTAGATTTTCTCACTGTTGGCACTTAATTGCTCCATTTTACTTTAATTTTGGTACTTAAGTGTCACTATCCTAATTTTAGGCACTTAAGTATGTTGAGAAAACTCCTATCAAGTTTTGAAGTTGACAAAACTTTCTTATTTTTGTTCAGAATACTAGACTTCTGTGCTATATCGTGGAATGTTATCAAAGTTTATTTTACATCAGAAGTCTTTCCAACTTTAACGAGATCTAGACTAAAACCAAGTCTAGAACGAAGATATAATCAGAATCAAGATTATTGATCTTTTGACAAGGATTCAATACATACGAAATTTATCCTTAATATCTGGCTTTCTGGTGAAAAATCTCACTTACCTTTTATAAATCTATTGATGGAATCAATCATGAATTAATGAAATCAATCTTGAAGACGGGTTCCTTTTCGGGAAGAATTTACTTATGGAAACCTAGACTTTGATTGTATAAGCAATCAGAATTATTGGATTTTCATCTCAATCTTCAAACGGTTACAAAATTTCCATAATCAATTCTGTCCAACGGATTGATGAGAAGAAATTCCTCTAGAGAATGCCAATGGTTAGAAAGACGTAGAGGAGTATTTAAGAAGGTCATTCAGTCTAATTGGGGTAGAGTGTGAAAATTGAAATTCCAGAGTTTGAGGCCTTTCCGATCACTTGTTCTTCATCGACAGTGCTTATAAATTGTATTCAAGAGAGAAAAACACAAGAGGAGTGACTTAGTGAGAGAAAATGAATCCTTCACTAAGTGTTTATACTCAAATTGTTATATTTCTCTGTTGATACCTTAGTGAATTCCAGCCAGAAGATTGTTAGCATGGGAGAGTGAACGTAGACTTGATCTAAGCTAAACCACTATAAATCTCGTGTTGAATTTTCTCTTCCCTTAACTCTTTTGATTTATTTGTCACAATCTTTTTTCTGAATTCCGCGAATTTATAAACCATCTTAATTGAGTCTGAACTTACTTCAAAAGTCTAGTATCACCTTTAGTCAGACTTTGCTTCAAAAATAACTTATTCTGCATTTATTTGCTTAATTTCTTTTTACACCTATTCACCTCTTTTAGGTGGTTATACTAGCATTGTCAATTAGTATCAGAGCTATGGTGCTTGTCTTATTGAAGTGTTTTTACTTCTAAGCTCAAGATCATCTATGGCTAGTATCTTGCCACCAGGGCTGATTGAAGGACAGAGTAATATCAGGCCACCCTACTTAGGGGTGAGCAGCGGTCTAGGGTCGACCCTAGACCGACCCTGGACCGGCCCAACCCTGCCGGTCCTGGTTCGGTTCCCAAGGGGACTAGGTCGGTCCTTGGTCCTGAAATTCCATGACCAATACTGTGCGGGTTGGTCCTCGGTCCTAAGAGTTTTGGGTCGGTCTAACCCTGGACCAACCCTATATATTATATTATATTATATTATATTATATTATTTATAATTATTTTATATATTCAAACCTAAGTAAAATATCTATTATATTATATTATATTGAGATGTTCTACCAATAGCACTAATAGTAATTTCAATTTAAAACTTTTGTTGAGTATTAATTATGTGTCGTTTGTTTTGTTTTCAGTGTTTAGAAGTTCAAGTGAATTAACAAGATATGAAGTTATATATTCATGGTTTATATTAAGTATTTTGAACTTTTTATGGTTTAATTGTATTTCACTAATGAATTTTAGCTGCACTTTGCTTTATTTGTGTCAAATGGTAGAAGTTTTTGAAGAGTAGAGTAGTACTGCAGTTGCTACGGTGATTTGCTAGTCAAGTGGTGTGAAGCTCATTTTTTGGTTGAGTGGACTCTACGTGATTAAATGCAAGAAAACGCTTTTGCATATGGTGTTAAGAATATTAAAGATAGATGATCACAAAAACTTTCCATCTTGTCTCATATCTCGATGAGCGGTTAGAAAGTACGAAATTTCTATTATTATATCATCTTAAATTTGCTAAATATGTATTGATATTTATAGTTTAGTTGTACAATAATGCATTGTCAATGAATGTGTAATTTAAATTTGTAGGTTTGCTTTTTTAGGGAGTATAAAAAATAAGACGAAAAAATTATCGATCGGTTCGGGTTGACCCAGGAACCGGACCGAACCCATTGGGTCGGTCCGGTCATTGGTCCCAGGTTCAATAGGGTCGGTCCTTGGTCCTAAAAATTGAGGACCGACACTGTACGGGTTGGTCCTAGGGTTAAGGGGTGACTCGGACCAACCCGGACCATGCTCACCCCTAACCCTACTTTGATGGAAAAGAGTACAATATGTGGAAGAACAAAATGAAGGCATTCCTAAAGATTCAAAGATCATTTAGAATAGGATGTTGTGGAAAGAGGAATCAACCCAAATGCAACATCAGCTTTAGACAAGGGAAAAGAAGTGATAGATAAAGATGCTAAGAATTCCAATCAAGCTGAAATTACCAAGAAACATGCTCTTGATACTAAAGTTATTTATTCTTTATATTGTGCCTTTTCTCTTGTTGAATATAACAGAATTTCTTTATGTGAAACAATTAAAGAAGTCTGAGATAGGCTTCACATCACTTATGAAGGAACAAATTGTGTAAATGAGACAAAAATAAACATCTTACTTGGTCAATATGAGTCCTTCAGAATGAAGCTTAGAGAGTCTATTGGAAATATGTTCAGTCACTTTATTGAAATTATAAATGGATTGGCATATCAAGGTCAACCAATTTTTGCTCCAATGAAGGTCAACGAACTACTACAAGAACTTTCAAAGGATTGGAACCATGTGAAGACTTCAATTAGGGAGACACAAAGGATCATGCCTCTTTCTGTTGATGAGCTAATAAGCACTCTTCAATCATATAAAGTAGAACTGATCAATAATGAAGAGAATCCAAAAGGTAAGAAGTTAATTGCACTTAAGTCTAATGCTGATTCTGATGATATAGATACAGACGATGACATGGATAATGAGGAGCTGGCCCTTATGATAAAGAAATTTAGAAAATTGAATAGGAAATGAAGAAGATTGAACTGGAAGAAGCAAAGCAAGCAAAATTCCCAGAAGAGATCGATGGAAGATGTTGAAACAAGCGATGATGTAATATGCTTCGAGTGCAAGAAGAAGGAACACATCAAGCCTAATTGTGCCTTACTAAAAAAGAAGAAAGGAAAGTATGAAAAATACAAGAAAGCTCTTAAAGCAAAAACTTGGAGTGACATTGAATGTGAGGAAAGCAAAGAAGAATTTGCAAATATCTGTCTGATGGCTCATTGTTGCGACCAAATTTTCGGGTGTGAACCACCTAGAGTTTGGCTAATGGATTGTTAAGCCTAGACTTAACTCAGGCTCTCCCAAGCCCATACCAATTCGTGACTTAGATTCAAGTTCTTAACATGCAATTGATTTTCAATTAGGAGTCGCCACTAATCTATTTTTTGTGAGTCGATTAGAAACCCAAGTAAAGTAATGGGAGATTTACTTTACTCCTACGAACCAGAGATTATGGGTACGGGGACTTGGTTACACTAGATTTCTTTGATGCCCTTTCGGTACTATTTTTTTAATTTCAAAAATGTTTTTGTAGGCAGCTTGGATTGATTTTAAGTCTATTTTCCTAGCATGTAAGGTGATTATGCGGGTACACAAACCACCAATTTAACACCCAGATAAACAATAAATAAATTACAAAAACTTACCTTAAAGCAACGAAAGTATCCGCAATGTTAAATTAAAATCCATATCAACAATCCTAGATATGGTTTCTAATTAACATGCAATTTCTTTTTTTTTTTTCACTAAATTAATGAAAATCATGCAATATGCAATGCAATATTAACTAAATGACCTAATTCTAATGACATGTAAATTCTAATTAAATGGGCTTAGCAAAAATACTAAATAACATACATGTCAATGAATCTAACCCTAATGACATGCATATGACATTTTTCTTTTTCTAAAAGAATGCATTTTATCATAAATAATAAGACTAATTTAACCTATGACATTTTTTGTATTTTTCATGAAATTCGAAATTAAGAAAAATGCAAAAATACCTATCTAGATTAAGACTCTATCCAGCTTATATTAAGGATCGGTCGGACTAAATCCTAATTTAAACCAAGATATTATCTTAACCTAGCAATCTCTAACCTAAGATGCAATTTATCTAAAAATCAATTTAAAATGAGACATGCAATATTATCCAATATGCAATGACGTACAAATAATGCCCTAATTCCACATGAAATATGCATGATGACTTTTTTTTTGTATTTTTCTTTGTAAATACGAAATTTAAAATTGCCAAATAATTAAACATGCCAGTTAAATTAAAGAAAACTAACATCCTAAATGAAAGCATTTTTTTTTTGGATTTTTATTTAAAAATTCGAAATAAGACTGCAATTCTAAACATGCAAGATAACCCTAAGACTAGGAATATTCTAAAACGAACCTAATCCTAATTCAATTTTTTTTGGATTTTTTCTTTTACGAAAATAAAATTGACTCAAACACCATGACAGCAAATCAAGCAAGATAAGATTGATATCCAAATTGACGAACCATATCTCGCGCATGAGATCGGGTTGCCCAATTTTACATAAATCGCGAACCGTATCTCGAGCGTGAGATCGGGTTGGCAATTTTTCCGTGCGATTGCGAGTCATATTTCGAGCGTGAAATTGAACTGTCAATCGTACGCACGTTGTGAAATTAGGAAAATTTCACAATTCATGAGTGATCAAGAGATCTCTTGGATATGATAATATCGATCAAACATTCAAAGAAATATTGCGATATTACGAATTAGGCAATGTCATGTATGAAAACCAGATTAATCGAGATTCTTACTTAATTCATGATGTCACGCGGGTGACGTTTCCAAAATCAAATGGATGATGAGTCACGGGAATCACGGTGAGGAAGACTGACGATCCGTAGCATGCAAGGGTGCACGGTAATCGTCGAACGTGTTCCACAAGTCTGAGTACTTTGGAATTCTATCCGAGAACTTCAGCTTATCTACGGGCGATGGAATGCTCTTGGACTTCTTTATTTTAATCTTCAATCCACCACTCAGCTTTTGTCTTCTTCTCTTCTACCAAATCTCGGCAATTGATGCCATCAATTTGATGGTGCCACTGTGTGGGATGGACGCTTTGATGTCCACCAGAGAAGACGGTGAGCTTGCTGGCCGTGAGAGAGATCTTCAACAAACCTGCAAAACTGAATCAAATCCCAATGGGAAGGACTGAAAAGTAATCGTAGGATCGCTAGAAATTGAAGAATAGCTCTCGGAAAGGTGTTGGCTTCTTGCTGGGATCGTCTAGAACAGACACGTCGAAGATGCAAGAGTGCGCCGGGACTCCTTTAAGGTTTGCTGGATTCGCTGGTCGTCTTGGTTGAGCAGGTCTCGGTGGCAGGCCCAGCAGCAATTGGTTGTCACAGAAAGTTTGGCAACGGTTTAAGAAGGTAGCAGCGAATCACCAAGGACTTGCGGTGCAGCAGGGACGTTTCTTTCAATGTGTCCCTAAAATTGCCGATGATGGTCGGGCATTGATAATTGCAAGAACAACGTGGGGCACGGCTGCTCAGTGTTGGCCTGCAATGGAAAAGCAAAGGAACTCTCTCTTCCCCTCTTGTGTGTTCTCTGTATAATTCGGAATCCCCCCGTCAATGTGGCCGAATGTCTCAATTGTGTGGCCTCCCCTTTGCTTGTCCGTAGATGATCCTTTTATAGGTAGGACTAACCTAGGTTTTTGAGGAAAGAGAATAAATCTGCATATTATATTTTAGAACAATGACATTTGTAGCCAAAAATTTTCCGATTCCTTTCCATCCACGTTCCTCGATCCTTTTACCCGCATCTTCGTAAAATCAGCCGAATTATTTCTTCTTTTATTTGCTTTATGTGTCCACGTGTGTCCATGAAACAAATTTCTTCAAGACAAATCAAATATACCGCCATGGATACGCATGAAGAGAATATCTGGTCAATATCTCCAAATTTTACTTCCTTTCTCTTCATTATCTTTCTCAGCAGAAACATTGGTGAGCCCCTTGGATTTTTCTTTTTGCCCAAGCCAATTTTTTTGGAGTCCACACATGAGTGGGCTCCTTGCCAGCAATATTGAATGTCCACTGCCAAATTTCGCATGAGATCCACGCAATGCAATTGTTATGCTAATGCTCCTAACATCTATGCAATTAATATTTTTTAGGGATAAAATTGACTCCTAATTTTTAATGTATTAAATAAATAACAGATTGCCAAAATTTAGGTGTCAACACTCATTAAGAATCAAACTTTGACACAAATTCAGAATCTGACAAGGAAATTGAGGTAAGTCATTCAGAAATTCCTATTAAAGTTTCTAAGCATATAGATGAACTTTGCCTCAACCTCAAATCCTCTCTTAAAAAGATTTCCAAATTAAAGAGAGAAAATTCAAAGCTTAGGCAACAGGACAATTCTTGGAGAGAAAAGTTTGACAATCTGAAAAATGATTTTGATGGTTTGAAAGAAAATGCTAATTCTCTTTCAAAAGAAAATGAATGTTTAAAAAATGAGATTTAAGATATTTTTACAAAGTTTTCCAAAGGATCAAAAACTTTAGTGAAACTTCTTTCAGCTCAAATACCCTTTTTACTAAATCTGGTTTGGGTTTGAACAATGAAAGTACTTCTTCGATTGATTTTCCTAAAGTGAAAAAGAGACTTAGACAAAGACCCCCAAAATCTTTTTATAAAAATCATTTCCAAAAAGTTTTTGTAAAACCTATTGGTCGGAATGCTTTTAAATGTTCTAAGTATAATAGCTCAAAATATTTTGAGAATGAATGTCCTAAAGATTGGAGACCTATTAAGAAGAATTGGGCAAAGGCTGTTTTTAAAACTAACTCGCCTAGACCCAAGAAGATTTGAGTACAAAAGAAAGTTTAAGATTTCTTTTTGACTGCAAGTCATTGTTAGAAGGAAAAGTAAGTGGTAGTTAGACGGTGGCTATTCTAGGCCTATGAATGGAGATTCAAGCGATTTTGTAAAGCTAGAAAAACAAAAAGGATGAAATATCTCTTTTGATGGGAACAGCAAAGGAAAAATTATTGGACATGAAATAGTGAGGATTGGAAGTTTAATCATCAACAATGTTTCACTGGTAAAAAGTTTGAATTACAATTTTTAAGCATAAACCAATTGTGTGATACATGATTCATAATTAATTTTCAAGAAGATGTCTGTTTCGGAGTTAGTCAAGATTTATCTCAATCCTTTATTAGGTGAAGACATGGCAATATTTATCTTTTGGACATAAGTCTAAAAGAGCTCTCAATGTCTTATTTCAATCTAAGATGAAGCATATCTCGGCATCGCAAGTTTGGACATGTGAATATGAAATAGATTGCTAAACTTTCATCTAAGAAGTTGGTACAAGGTCTTTCCAAAATAGTATTCTATAAGTTAGAGTTATATACTTCATGTATCTTGGGAAAATAGGTTAGAAGATCTTTTAAACCTACAAATCAAGTTTCTACCGATCGTGTCCTACGGCTTCTTCATATGGATCTTTTTGGACCAACAAGTGAAAGTGCTAGTACAAATACCTAGAGGGGGGTGAATAGGTGTTTAAAATAAACCTTGACAAATAAATGCGGAATAATATAAATTTCGAGCAAAGTCTGAATAAGGATCAGAGCCTAATAAGTAAGCCACCAGACTTCTAGTAGATGTTCAGAATCTATTATGCGATGGAACAGACTTATGAAATAACATGTAAGTATACAACAAACTTAATATGAAGAGTTAAGGAAAGAGAATGTTGCATACGAAATTTATAGTGGTTCAACTTAGATCAAGCTTATGTCCATTCTCCCATGCTAACATCCTTCTGGCTGGATTCCGCTATGCAATCAACAAGATTACAACTTTGAGTGCAAACATTTAGTGGTAGATCACACTATCTCACTAAGTCACTTTTTGGTATTTCTCTCACGATCATAAACCTTTAAGTTCATTAAAGACAAGTGTATGATTGGAATTCGCTCAGACTTTGGAATTATAAATTCTACGCTCCATCTCTTAATTGCTCATCGGTCCTTGATCTCCTTAAATACTCATCCACTTCTAAACTAGCCATTGGATAGTATCTAGAGAATCGTCTTCCAATCTACACATTGAACAGATCTGTATCTAGAAGTTTTAGTAGCCATTAAGTGACAAAAGTAGAATCCCAAGTTGATTATGATTGCCCATACAAACAAAATCTTGGTTTCCATAAGTAGAGCTTTTTCATTTAGAAATTTCATGTCTTCAATATTCAATTATCAATCAATTAAATCGAGTTAATTAAATCTATTTTAATGTAGAATCCAAACCAAATCACTAGCCATTATATGTTTGGGGCTTGTGTTACGTTTTGTCAAATTATTTCGTTCTAAACATGCTTCGTTCTGAATTTGCTATATTATGAACTTGTGTCACATTCTAGATGTAAAGTCTGAGAGTGTTCTGTCTGAAGTAAAGTCTGAGAGTCTTCCGTCTGAAGTAGAGTCTGAGTGTCTTCCTTCTTCACTTGTGTTCAGTCTGAAATTTGTTAGAGGACAGACTTCTTATGTAGAACAGACTTTGACATAAAAGTCTGGCGGTCTTCAGATTTTGATACAAAATTTTGGAAATCTTCATAATAGACTTTACAATATGAACGTAAGTCTAAACATATTCTACTTCTGAACATATTTAGCCTTAAAATCTGAACACAGTCTGAACATATTCAACTTCAACATAGAGTCCTTGTCTTCTGGTTCTTTCAGGTATAGACTTTGATAAAATCATTTACACATTCTATCATCTGCATAATATGTTACTCAACCATCAAACAGATTAGTAGCCTTTGATTTATTTTGTCATCTTCAAAACATCATAAGGGATTTCCCTAACAATCCCCCATTTTGATGATGACAAAACAATATGTGAATATGCAAATATGTAATCACACTTTCTAAAAATATTAATAAATCAGTTCAAATAAATAAAATAAAAAAAAAAAACATAAGATAGCAAATAGATTGAGCATAACAATATATAGAAAAATAATTGCAGCTTAATATTATGCAATAAATAATATCAACACATAGGCATATTTACCTTTTCTCCCCTTTTTTTGTCATAATCAAAAAGCAATAACATTGGAAAAAGCATCACGTAGAGAATATAAAATGATAACAAATATCTTGCATGAAACATAATTTCCAGAAAATCAGCTTTTATAAAGTAAGTCAAATATTAAAGATATGTAATATAGCTCACTTCGATCATATATATATCAGCAAATAAAAGTCACGGGTGCATTATAAAATTCACTTACCCTTTTTGTTATAATAAAATGATAATATCAATAAGAGATTTGTTAATAACAAAAGGTAATAAAAAATGCACTAACCGGATTTTGTAGAACTTGGTAAGTTCTAACACATTTACCTTTTCTGAAGATCATGATCGTTTTAAAAGATATTTCCATAATTGATCAATGCTCCCCCTCAATTTGTTGCCTTTTTTTTAGGTGATCATGATTCTTTCCATTTCTTTTGGATTCACTTTCTCCCCCTATCATCATGACAATATTTGCAAAAACTTTGCACAAGAAAGAGAATCTTTGAGCCTCCAAAAAATAGTACAGAATCTCCATGATTTTCCAATCGAGCTTTCCAAAATCTATATGGAATATTCTTTTGCCACCTGCAAATTCTTGTATAACAGATAACAAGCTTTGCAAAAATATCACGTAATATCTTCCTTCGATTTGTGGATCAAATTTGCTAGATATAAGATATCTTCAAAGAATGTAGCAAGAGTATCCATAAATATGCAATAATATCTTTCAATATCAAAGGGATTTCCTTGAGCATAAATCTCAAAATATATTATTGATGCATTTCGCAAAAAGAAAGATGATATTTTTATCACGCACCAAATCAAGTAAACAAATAAAAATTGCAATGCCTTATATTTATGATAAAAGATATTTGCAATATAAATGATAAGCAATCATCCAAAATAATATATGCATGTAGAAATTTGCTAGGCAAGATGATAAAAAAAAAAAAAAAAAAAAATTCACTTACCCAAGGTATATATTTGAAATATACCATTGATTAAAAAAAACAATCATTACCAATCTTCGCAAGAGATACTTTTGATTGCACCAAGAGTTGCGTAGCTTCGTAATCATTCTCCCCTTATAAAATTTCTTGCAATGAACTCATTTCCTTTTTGGTATCCATCAATTTGGATCCTTCCATTTCGTTAGAGCAAAATATAAAATCTCCATAGATAATCAAATATTCTTTCTTAATTCATCATAGCAAAGTATTTAAGGGAGAATAAATTAATATCACATAAAACAGATTTCCACTTTGCAAAATATGACAATCGAGAGCATATAGTCAAATCAAATAAACTCAATTATCTCTAAGCAAGATATCAAAAATAATCACACGTATTATATCAAATCTCAACCCACGAAACAAATAATAAATCACACAATTCTTCCTTAATAAAACCAATCATGAAGTCTAAATCAATCAAGGCATGAAGAGAATATAAATATAATGAGAATTTTTAAATTATGTAAAAAATTACATTCCTTACCAAATTCTCTTTCTTCCCTTCCTTTATTTCCTGCAAAAAAAAAAAAAAAAAAAAAACACTCACATTTTCTTTGGTACCCATATTTTCTTGGGTTCATGAGAGTTAGTAGAGTATGCTGTTTTTACCAAATCTTTCTTAATAGGTTTCCAGACTTTAGGACATTCTTTCTCAAAGTGTTCTGAATCTCCACAATTTGAACACTTGAGAGCATTTCGACCAACGGGTTTTGTAAAGATATTTTGAAAATGCTTTTTGTACGCAAGTCTAGGAGGTCTTTGTCTAAGTCTCTCATTGACTTTTGGAAAATCTATTAGAGAAGCAATTTCCTTATTGAAACCAAGTCCCAACTTATTATAGTAAGGTACTTGTATGGAAAGAATATACTCTAATGTTTTTGAACCATTTGAAAATTTTGTCGAAATATTTGAAAATTTATTTTTTAAAGAATTATTTTCTTTGACAAGTAAATCTCGACTTTCTTTTATTTGTAGAAATTTTTTTGCAAAATTTCAAACTTTCTTTTCAAGAAAGATCCGGTTGCCTAAGCCATGAATTCTCCTTTTTTAGTTCAAAGATCCTTTTAAGAGAAGATTTGAGATTCAAGCATAACTCATTTATATACTTAAGAACTTTAGTAGGAATTCTTGAATGGCTTACCTCAATTTCCTCATTGGATTACGAGTCTACGTATGCAGGTCAAACTCGATTCTCGAATGTGCCATCAAGTATATATTTCATTACTCATCATCTTATTTTATTGTTATTTTCTACCCATTTTGCTTGTATTGTCTTCTTTTACTGAATTTCCTTCCTTTTCTACTCAGCTTTTGAATTTCTTGATCATAAAAGCAAGTTCTTCATCATCCATGTCACTTTCTGAGTCTATATCATCAGAATCAACGTTAGATTTTAAAGTAATGGACTTCTTACCTTCGGGATCTTTGTCGTTGATTTATTCCACTTCGTAAGATTGAAAAGTGCCAATCAGTTCATCAACGAAAAGTGGCATAATCCTCTAAGTCTCCCAGATTGAGGTTTTAACATGGTTCCAATCTTTTGAGAGACCTCACAAAAGTTCGTTGACTTTCATTAGGGAAGAAATTGGATGACCTTGATATGCCAAACTATTTATAATTTCTGTAAAATGACTGAACATATTTCCAATTAACTCTCCTGGCTTCATCTTAAAGGATTCATATTGACCAAGCAGGAAGTTTATTTTTGTCTCCTTTACACAATCAGTTCCCTCATAAGTGATATGAAGCCTATTCCAAACTTCTTTTGCTGTTTCACATGAAGAGATTCTGTTATATTCAGCAGGAGACAATGCGCAATACAAAGAATAAATGGCTTTTGCATCAAGAGCTTCTCTTTTGGATATCTCCGTTCTAGACATTAGAGCAGGGGGTTTGGTTTCTTTTTATTTGCCATTCTTATTTGAATGTAGACGTACTAGTGGGATTGATTCATTTATTCCACAACATCCCATTGCAATGGATCTCCGGATCATAGGAATGCTTTCATTTTGTTTTTCCAAACGTTGTATTCATTTCCATCGAAATAGGGTGGCTTAGTGTTGCTTCGCCCTTCCTTAAGTCCTGGTGCCAAAATACTAGCCATAGAAGATCTTTAGATCAAAGGTAAAAACACTTTAATAAAACGAGCACTTGGCTCTGATACCAATTGAAAATGCTAGTACAAACACCTAGAGGGAGGTGAATAGATGTTTAAAATAAACATTGGCAAATAAATGTAGAATAAAAGAAATTTCGAGCAAAGTCTAAATAAGGATTGGAGTCTAATAAGCGAGCCACCAGACTTTTGGTAGATATTCAAAATCTATTATGCGATGGAATAGACTTCTGAAATAATCTAGAAGTATACAACAGACTTAAATATGAAGAGTTAAGGAAAGAGAATGTTGCACACGAAATTTACAGTGGTTCAACTTAAATCAAGTCTATGTCCACTCTCCCAAGCTAACTTGAAGAGTCTGAACCTACTCTAGACATTATGAAGTCTACTTCCCCCAAAGTGGTTCAGACTTCTGAAGTTCAACAACAAGAAGAACCAAAAGAATCAACTAAAGCAGAAGATCAACAAACATTTAGATCTACCAGTAACTGGAAACATAAGTCTAGGCATCCTAAAGAACTCATCATCAGCAATATTGATGAAGGGATTCGCACCAAAGTCAAAAGGCAAGAAGAGTCTAGCACTCTAGCATTAATTTCTGAGATAGATTCCAAAAGCATAGAAGAAGCCTTAGTTGACGAAAGCTGAATTGAAGCTATGCAAGAAGAGCTTAAACAATTCAGCATAAATGGTGTTTGGGAGCTAATTCCTAAACCAAAAGGTAAATCTATTATTGGAGCTAAATTGGTTTTCAGGAACAAAATGAACGAGAAAGGAAAAGTGGTCAGAAACAAAGCAAGACTCGTGGCTAAAGAATATACACAAGAAGAAAAGATAGACTATGACGATACATATGCACCAATAGCAAGGTTAGAAGCAATTAGATTATTACTTGCTTTTACTTGCTATAAAAATTTCAAGTTATTCCAAATGTACGTTAAAAGTGCATTCCTAAATGAACTTATTCAAGAAGAAGTCTATGTGGAACAACCACCTAGATTTGAAGATCCAAAAAGACCAGACTCAGTCTTCAGACTGAAAAAGACTCTATATGGATTAAAGCAAGCGCCTCGAGCTTGGTATGACAGGTTAAGTAAATTTCTAATTCAAAATGGTTTTGTTAAAGGAAATGTGGATACTACATTATTTATTAAAAAGGAAGGTAAAGATTTTCTACTCGTTCAAATATACGTTGATGACATTATCTTTGGATCATCTAATGAAAATTTGTGCAAGAAATTTTCTAAGTCTATATAAGATGAATTTCAAATGAGTATGATGGGTGAATTATCCTTCTTTCTCGGATTACAAGTAAAACACTCGAAAAATGGAATTTTCATTCACCAAGAAAAATATGCAAAAGATCTCATCAAGAAGTTTGGTTTGGAGAATTGCAAAAAGACTGATATACCAATGTCAAGCTCTTCGAAGTTGGACAAAGACGAAGGAGGAAAGAAAGTTGACCAAAAGCTCTTAATTGGTTCTATCATCCTACTCACTGGAAACATCTCTTGAAAAAACAACTGAGAACTATGACCCCAAATCCTGAAGTCCATACCATCTTATTTTTCCGACGTCTATGTCATTTTTTCATAAACAATGGCACCATCATCAACGCTCTACAGGATATAAGAACCACATCCTATAGACCTCACTTAGACAGCTGAGAAGCTCGGATTCACAAATCTTATCCAGGATCTGTTAGATCTTGTGAACACCAATACCGAGAACTCCAAAGAATCTTATGCTAGGAAAACAAAACCATTCCCAAAGATGTATGGAACAATGTACCCACTACGTAGGATCATTATGACCTAGCACTAGAAGCTAAGGAAGCACTCAGGCAATGTAGACAAGCTGCATCATCCCAAGATCATGAAATGATAGGTGCAAATGATATTGTCCAATCTACTCATGACCCCTATGCATGTTTGGGAGGCCATCTTTCCTAAGAACCCTATGATCTAGGACTTTCGTCCTTATCCCAGAACATGGATACATCCTTCTATGCACAGTCATCCAATTGGCTTCAGCCAAGCATTCCTGCCAACACTACAAGTGACAACACAAACTAGGCCGAAGAAGAAGCATCTCACTGGGCTCGTGAAGAAGCATCCTCATCTCGCCAGCTCAACTAGATTCTATCACCATAAGACCTTGAAGCACTTGAGCAAAAGTATGATGAACATTGCCTAGCAACAGTATATAGTTCGGATGACTCCAATTATGACTACAATGCTCGTGACGGACGAGACCACTGAACAAATCCGTTGTCCGTACATGGTTACTGTAGCAAGTTACTGTTCATTTTTACTGTAGTACTAGGCTAGGGAAAGTACTGTTCACAGTACGGTTATTGCTCATAGTGTGTTAATAATTCCCTCTCGGAAGTTTCCGGTGCCTTTGTTTATATCTGAACCCATGAGTTTGGTCCTTGTGTGTGTCTTTGTGACCTATTATCGTCTATAAAAGGCAAGGAGGGTGTATTGTGTTAGGCAGAGTCCCTTGAAGTAAAGTGTGTGCTTTGTTAAAAAATCTCTATGGTTTTCTAAATTCCTCTTCTTCTCCAGCCTGGTAGGATCCTCTAAGAAATGCAGCTCGGGTAGATTAGAAACATTTCCATCCTGGCATCTCTAAGTGTCTCTAGGTTCTGAACTAAAAGGTTGAGTAGTTTTCTGCTAAAATGCTGTCCCTGAAAAGCTTGAATGGGAGTGTTCGCCCACTGTGGGAAGGCATACCTGCAGGAAATTTACTCTCCTTCCCTGGTTCTAAGTCTAGGTCCATTCATGGTTGCGTTTGTGATGCTATCTGTTCCATGCGCTTGGTAGGAAACTCCAGTGCTGAGAAGATCTCTTCACATTATGTCTACAGAACCAGAAATCCTCGAAGCACCCGTTTCTCTTGCTCCATCTTCATCATCTTCAACCCCTTCAGAATTTCGTGTCTCAAATGCATCAAAGATAGATTATCTCTATGAAGTCTCTTTTAGTGATGAAACCAAGATTTCTGAAACCCAACTTACTCTCATGAACCTTTACTCCGCTTTTGCCAAACTCAACTCATCATTTTCACCCATCCGCTCCATACATCAACTTATTCATCAAACCCCAAAGCAAGTAAAGGAGTGCGTCTAGTCCTCCAAATTCGACCAGCACCCCATTCCTGCTACTGAAAAGGAGTACTTTGTTACTCTTCAAATACCTCCGGAATTTCCCAGATAATGGGTTCAACAAGGATATTCTCATATCCATTATGGTGCTATTCGGCTTGCTCTCACCTTTCATGGTCGTAAAGGTTTGCCAATTGTGACAAGAATTGCGTTATTGGATACCAGGTTTTTGCAATATCAGCATGCTTGCATAGGCACTATCCAAACTACCTTGAATGCTGGAACAGTCTTTGTGACTCTGTAGCCAAATTTCAACATTGCTCTTTTAGACCCTCAGCTACTTTCTTTCTTAAAAGTCCAAGTCCAGCTCACTGGAGCTCCTCAAATTGCTGACTCTGTAGCTGCAACACTACATTACCAAATGGTTTATCGAGTGCAGAAGCATGCTCTTGGTATGAATTTCAACAATGGCAATGAAGATGATTTGTTTATCTCCATGCAAAATGACCAGGCGTCATGCATCCATGTTCCCAGACATATCCCAAAGGATACGTTAGCCAAGCTTCTTCCAGATACTCGGATTACCAACTATGAAAAGCTACACCAGCATAACAAGCCTTTCCAGTCTACGGACTTTGAGTTCGTTCGAAAAAAAGATGGAACTATCTCCATGAAATTTGGCAAGGAAAAGGAAGAAAATCCATCTATCTTCCAGATCCTCTTCATGATTGAACCATGTGTTCCTGAATCAATTTCCGAGCTAGATCCAAAAAAGCTTGTTCGACACTTTAACAGTGATGGACATCCTATACATTACTACAAAGACCAGCATGGCCATTGTTTTTGGGATCCTTTTTGTTAGTGCTCCTATTGCCTAAATTCTCCTGACAAGGTAAATCCATATGATAAACCTCCACCTCGAAAGAAAAAACCAAAAGATCCTATATACCAAAGGTACTTAAACAGAGATCCTTCTATTGATACTCTCGGTGAGTGTGATAAATACCAGTTCATGGTTTCTTATGCACCACCTCCACCACCAGAGTTCAGTACTGTACCCCAAGTTCCATCAGATCCACCAAAATCATCTCCACCATCCCCTCCTCAGAAGAAACAAGCTCTCTCCCTGTTTTATAAGCCAATCCTAAAATGGGCTAAGAAGCATTCTTACCCATTTGAAGTTCCAACAGAAACACCACCTACTTCTTCCATAACCATGTTCCAAGAAACAGATTTTCCTCCACTTGCTAGGGAAAGTTCTAAACTCTCGTTTCCTGCTCCAGAGGAATTCATTGATCCACAAGGCAGATACCGTCATACTCTTAAAATAGCTGCCCCCACTGATATGGACGAACATAGAAGACAAAGAAGAACTCCTGCTGCTAAAGCTATTTTAAATTGGCAATCGAAGACTCTGTTAGCACAAAACAATGCCTTCAAAGCAATTGATTCCAATATTAGAAATGTGCAACAAGATCTTCGAAAGTATGATGAGACCACCAAGAAAAGGATTTCTGAATTCTAAAAGAGGCTAAATGCCTTGGAATCAGGACAACGTCTAGGGTATCATCATCTTGAGAGCCCAAAGCCAGAGATAAAAAAGCTCAAGAGGCAAATCCAACTCCTTGAAGAAGGAAGGTTCAGACCTTTTTATCCTTTTAATACTACTATCAGAACTGGGTACCTACCTCCACCACCACAGACATCTATTTTTGCTGCCATCCCAGAAGATTCTTTCAGAAAAGAACCAGATATGGCATAAATGCGTAATCGTCTCAAAAATCTACAGAAGGATAAAGGAAAAGAGAAAATGCCCACAGAATCAAGTTTGATCGTCATAAAAGAAAGGCCAGATCAGATGATGCTATCCAATCCATTAGAATTTTTTCTAAAGGATTTGAGTACTCAGGAACCTGACCCTGTTGTCCAATAGCCTGATCCTACCCTTCCGAATGATCAGACTCTATTCCCAGTAGAACAAACTGTTCCTGCCACTTCTGATATTGAATCAAAATCAGTATCCTTTTCCTCATCCTCATCCCTTCTAATTCCTGATGTTGATTCCCTTCCTATTGCACCAGTAACTTGATCTATATTTATGATTGAACCTCCAGATCAGGAAATGGAATCAAATTACTCTGAGCCAGAGATTGTTCAGAACAATCTAGCACACCATGTGACTGTGGCTTCAAAATAGTTTTTTACCATTGATGACATCCCCTACCATAAATGGCCAGAAAGACTTGAGGAATTTCATACTTGGCTAAATACTCGGTCTATCACCAACCATGATATGAATGATGTCCTTTACAATTTTGTTACAAGGTTCACAGGAAGCCTTAAACTTTGGTGGAAATCTATGTCAGAACAAGTCCAGATCCATTTTCTATTGTCACCTGATTTTAGCCTTGCCATTACTCTCTTATATCATTTCTTTGTGGGAAAACCCACTGATCTCATAGAGATGAAAAGAAGAGAATTTTTCAAAAGAAAATATTGCTCCCTCCAAAAGAAATATCTTGATAAGCATTATCGGAAGATGCTTCAACTTTTTTATCAGATTGGAGCTGATCCAAATCTGAAACATGTCTTCCTGACTTCCATCCCTAAAGAACTATCCCAGATGGTTGAAAGATCTTTTTTTGGAAGACAGAGGAGAGTACAGGATATTCCCTTGGGAGAAATACAACAAGAAATCCATCTATGCCATGAAGAATTGTGTCTAAAGCGACAAATGGTCCGGACTTACATCACAAGATGATAGAGAACTCGAGACAGCTTGCTCTCGCCATAAGTTAAAGATCAAATGTTCCAAGAAAGACTGTGATGGTACTTGTGGGAAGTTTTCCCGAAAGAAGAAACACTTCAAGAAGTTTTGGTTAAAGAAATCCAAACATGGCCACAAGCACTTTCAAAGAAAGAAGAAATGGCAATACCTTCACAAGAGGAAAGATCGCACGGGCCACAAAAAATCAAATCACTGCTTTATCTGCAACCAAAAAGGACATTTTGCCAAAAACTGTCCCCAAGCAAGAAAATGTCAGCATCATTTGATACATCACATTGAGAATGAAACAGGTATTTCTCTTGAAAATGATGATATCGAATCACTATTCTCTCGTTGATGAAGAACCATCTTAATAAACTCTTTGTGCCATTCCATGTTATCCCACTTCTAGTGAAGCTGAGTCAGATTTGGAGTCTGAAGATATTTTTCACATATCCCCCACATCTCTAGAACCAAGCTTTGACATATTTTCGAGCCAAACTCATTGTCCCCATTTCCCTATAAAAATCCTCACCTCGAAGTTTGCCAAACCAATTACTGTTATTGCTCTCATTGATACAAGAGCAAATGGTTCAATACTAGACATCAAAGTTTTCCCAGAAGAATTATGGACTCCTTATATTCGATATTTCAATTCTGCCTTAGGAGATACCTTTTCCACAAGAGTCAGAACCACTCTCATAACTGTTCAGTTCTTCCCCTAGTGTTCAATATCCACAAAAATCTTTGGATCCAGTATTCCCAACAAAGACTTAATTATTGGTTGGGACATTATGACTCAAATTTCTCAGCTTCGCATTATTCCTGGAAAAGGTCTTAGGTATAAAGACTAATTCTCTGAGTTCGTCAATATTCAGAGACTCTTTTCCATTCAGATGAGTCTATTAGATCCAATCATGCAAAAATTGTTGGAATCTTGTTCAAAATCTCACTTTGAATTTGCCCAGAAATGTTCCCATCCTTTATGGGAAAATTCAAAGTTTTTTGTCTGCCTTTCATTAAAAAAGAATGAAGACATCAATCCAACAAAAGTGAGTCATATGGGATTGAAGCCAGAACATTTGGCTTTAGCTCAAAGGGAATGCTCAGAACTATTGCAGCAAGGCCTTATTGAAACCTCCAATTCTCAATGGGCTTGTGAAGCCTTTTATGTCAATAAGCGTGCTGAGCAAAATAGAGGAAAAATGAGACTAGTAATCAACTATCAACCTCTCAACATTTTTCTCCAAGATGATAAATTCCCTTTACCCTCAAGAGATTCCCTTTTTACTAGTCTAACCAAGGCCCATATTTATTCCAAATTTAACCTCAAAGCCGGATTTTGGCAATTGGGCATCCATCCTGAAGACAGATCCAAAACAAGATTCTGTATCCCAAACCAGCACTTCCAGTGGAAAGTTCTTCCTTTTGGCCTAAAGGTAGCACCATCCTTTTTCCAAAAGGTCATGTAATCGTATTTTCCAACCAATCTTGTCAAGTGCAGCCGTATACATTGACGATATCCTGCTCTACAGTCTTGATGAGCAGTCACACTGTCAACTTCTTGAGCAATTCGCAGAAATCATAAAGAAGCATGGTATTATGCTTTCCCAAAGGAAAATGAATATTGCCCAAACAGAAATTGAATTTCTTGGTATGTACCTCAATAAAGGTACATACTACCCAGGGCCACATATAGCTAAAAACTTATTAAAGTTTCCTGAAGATAACTTCACGACAAAGCAAGTTCAGCAATTTCTTGGGATAATCAATTATCTCAGGGATTTTGTCCCAAACATTGCAAAGCTCATGATTCCTTTGCAATCCATGCTGAAGAAAAATCCCCCACCTTGGGAAAAATCTTAGACTAAAGTAGTAACCGAGCTCAAGAAGTCATGCAAAATCTCCCACCATTGCAAATACCATCAACAGGAAAAAGAATCCTTCAAACTGATGCCAGTGATGAATACTGGGCAGCCATCCTATTTGAAGAAATTGATGGTAAGAGACACATTTGTGCTCACAAAAGTGGAAAGTTTTCTCAAGCTAAAATGCATTACCATTCCACTTATAAAGAAATCTTAGCAGTGAAAAATAGAATAAAAAAATTTGAATTCCATCTCATCGGCCATCACTTCCTAGTAGAATTAGACATGGCATCTTTCCCCCAGATGACCAAATTTAAACAGAAGCAGATTCCAAATTCTCAACTACTTCGATGGGTTGAATGGTTTTCAAAATATTCTTTTGAAATCAAATATATTCCTGGAAAGAAGAACGCGCTTGCCGACTTATTGTCAAGACTAAAAGCACCAGCTGAAATCAACATGTACATCAAGAGGCCTGCTTTTCACATTCTCAATCATGGAGTGAAATACAAGATTGAGAATATAAAATATTTGCCAAGCTAGAAATATCCCCAGGAGATTGTAGAACGAATCTAGAATGACACACTCACTGAAAACATGGAAAACCTCATGTGGCAATGCCACACAGATCTATTCAGATTCAATGGAGGTTCGATTCTTTATCCTTTTGGGCTAAATTTGAATTATCCATTCATTCATCCCCTTATCTAGAAGGAATATGATTTCTCGGATCAATTCAAGATATTATTATGGTACTTAACCAATAAGTACTTAATAGCTATTAAAATTCCAACCAGAAGATTCATTGCCAACCTCACCAGGATATTCTTACTCGGAAGAAATGTTGAAAATGAAAGTGATAAGAATCTCTTAGACTTTCTTAATTGGTTCTATCATCCTACTCACTGGAAACATCTTTTGGAAAAAGAACCGAGAACCATGACCCAAAATCCTGAAGTCCATACCATCTTATTTTTCCAACGTCCATGGCATTTTTTCAGAAACAATGGCAACATCATCAATGCTCCACAGGATATATGAACCACATCCTATAGACCTCACTTAGATAGCCAAGAAGCTCGGATTTACAAATCTTCTCCAGGATTTGTTAGATCTTGTGAACACCAATACCGAGAACTCTAGAGAATCTTGTGCTAGGAAAACAAAACCATTCCCGAAGATGTATGGAACAATGTACTAACTACGTGGGATCATTATGACCTAGCACCATAAGCTAAGGAAGCACTCAGGCAATGCAGACAAGCTGCATCATCCCAAGATCATGAAATGACAGGTGCATATGATATTGTCCAATCTACTCAGGACCCCTATGCATGTTGGGGAGGTCCTCTTTCCCAAGACCCCTATGATCTAGGACTTTCGTCCTTATCCCAGAACATGGACACATTCTTCTATGCACATCCATCCAATTGGCCTCAACCAAGCATTCCTGCCAACACTACAAGTGACAACACAAACTGGGCCAAAGAAGAAGCATCTCACTGGGCTCGTGAAGAAGCATCCTCATCTCGCGAGCTCAACTAGATTCTATCACTAGAAGACCTTGAAGCACTTGAGCAAAAGTATGATGAACATTGCCTAGCAACAGTATACAGTTCGGATGACTCCGATTATGACTACAATGCTTGTGACGGACGAAACCACTGAACAAATCCGTTGTCCGTATATGTTTACTGTAGCAAGTTACTGTTCACTTTTACTGTAGTACTAGGCTAGGGAAAGTACTGTTCACAATACAGTCACTGTTCATAGTGTGCTAATAATTCCCTTCCGAAAGTTTCTGGTGCCTTTGTTTGAATCCGGACCCACGAGTTTGGTCCTTGTGTGTGTCTTTGTGACCTCTTATCATCTATAAAAGGCGAGGAGGGTGTATTGTGTTGGGCAGAGTCCCCTAAAGTAAAGTGTGTGCTTTGTTAAAAAATCTCTATGGCTTTCTAAGTTCCTCTTCTTCTCTAGCTTGGTAGGATCCTCCAAGAAATGCAGCTCAGGTAGATTAAAAACGTTTCCATCCTAGCATCTCTGAGTATCTCTAGGCTATGAACTAAAGGATTGAGTAGTTTTCTGCTAAAAGGCTGTCCCTGAAGAGCTTGAACGGGAGTGTTTGCCCATTGTGGCAAGGCATACCTGCAGGAAATTTACTCTCCTTCCCTGGTTCTAAGTCTCAACTACTTCAAAGTTAGGTCTGTGGTATCCAAAAGAGGGAGACTTTATTCTCCTTGGATATTCATATGCAAATTTAGCATGTTGTAGAGTCGATAGAAAGAGTACTTCTGGTACTTGTCAATTGCTGGGTAACAGGACAGTATCTTTGTTCTCAAAAAAACAGAGTACCGTAGCTCTTTCAACAGCAGAAGTGGAGTATGTGGCTTTTGGAAGTTATTGTTCTCAAATCTTATGGATAAAGCAACAGCTGAGAGACTTTGGAATTGAAGACTCATGCACCAAAATCAAATGTGACAACACCAGTGCAATCAATCTCACAAAAAATCTAATTCTTCATTCAAGAGCAAAGTACATAGAAATTCGACATCATTTCATTAAAGAACATGTTCAAAATGGAGAATTTATGATTCAGTTCATAGACTCAAAGAACCAACTAGCAGATATATTTACAAAGCCACTGGAAGAAAGCTTATTTGAGCCTATTCGAACTAGACTGAATATTATATCTTTTACCGGTTAAAGTCTGAAGATGCTCAGACTTAGTTCAATAAGTTGATTCTTTCTAAATATATGTGATTTTATTTTTGGATGGAATTTTTAAAAGGTATGTTTAATTTTTAAATCACTACCTACCTTTTTCATTTTTAGAAATTAATTCTTGAATTTTCAGCAATTTTTCTCATTTTCAAAAATGGCAGTTATTCATTGTTTGAAAATGCAGTTTTTACTTTTTCCTTATAACGTTTCGTATACCCTGTTTCACTTGCTTTATATACAGTCAAAACTCATTTTCTTCATTTATGTCTCTTTGAAACCCTAGAATACTGTGATCTTACTCTCTCTCATTTTCTCTTGAGATCGATCCAAAATGATTTCACCTTTTCCAAAGAGCGAGTTCAAAGAAATCCTCCTAGACTATGACAATGTCTTCCCAAGTGAAATCTTCTAGAATTGCAAGCCGGGGACCACAACATATGCATGAGGGACCTACGCATTTCGATTTGACTAAGGAAGAAAACTCCCCACAACAACAGAAACGACAATGACAACATTCTCAACAACGTCAACAAGCAGCACAAGATCCTCTTCCACAGCAAGAACAAGAAGAGATTATTGAAGACGTTGAACCTGTAAGGACTCAAAAACCCCAATTTATTTTTAGATTGTACTCCAACTTGAAAAGGGGTGGTTCTGCAATGAATTTGATCAATGAGTTCTTGAGAGCACACGGTTACAAGAATGAGACCTACTTCTTGAACAATATGGAAAGAATAGGCATTGCGCCTCAAGGTTTGGCGGAATGGACGTTTGAAAATTTTCCTAGTGATCCAAGATATGGTCAACCTGATGAGAAGGATGACGATGAAAGAATGTTCACTCATTTTCAACCCACGATGGGTGTTGCCACCAAGGTTCATGGTGAGGGGACAAATTTATTTCATTCAAAGGACCACATAAAGACTTACTCGAACTTGTTTAAAAGAGGGGTTATGAACCCTCGAAGTGTGGATTTTTACTTTTTCGATTCTTTAAAAATAAATCTAAGGGAGAAGCTTGGATTGCTTCGACTTGAACGTTTTTGCATCGAGACAACTGTTGCCTACCCCGAACTTACTGCCTATTTTTATTCAAATCTATCCTTTTTTAGATGCGAATAAATTTAGCTTTACTGTTAGGGACAAAGAGTTTGTAGTTGATGTGGACACTTTGGCCGATATAATTGGTGTGGAAAGAGGAAGGTTCCAACCAATTGGTGTATCTTATGCCCATGCTACCTTGTCCGTTGTTCGAACAGACTGGTTGAAGGCAAAATTTCTTATTCTAGAATGAATGCCTCCAACATTCTTCTTCACCAGGTGGTGATCAATTGCATTAGGCCAAAATCTACCTCAAAGATGGATGTCTCTCGTTCCAAAGGGAAGTTAATGTATGCGATCTACATTGGTCATAAGTTCTCTCTTTCTCACACTATCCTTATGCATATGTATAAGACTGTTGTGAAAGACAAGGGACAACTTCCTTAATCGGTGCTTATCTCACAACTCTTCAAGCATTTCAAGATCAATCTACCTGCTCCTCTGTGTTTGAACCATTGTTCCAATGGTTATTGGTCCTAAAATGGTTTCCAAGATGAGACTAAAGGAGCTGAACAAGGAGTTGGAACACTTTAAAGAGAAGTCCCCTGTGAAAGCAAAGCAAGACTCTGCTGCAAAGAAAAGGAAAGGCAGGGAGCCCATGACAGAACCAGTGAAGAAAAGAAGATCTCTTATCTTGGAAGACGAAGAAGAAGATGAAGATGATCTCACTATTTTAGCTTTTGCCTTGTGAAATCTACAGAGTTTTGTGAGCTTTAATGAGATAGAGAACAGAGCAAGAGAAGGAACATAGAATAGAGATGAGGAAAGAGAAGAAAGGAGAGCAGAGGAAGAAGAAGGAAGAGAAAGAGAAGAACAAGAAAGAAGAAGATATGAAGAAGAAGGGAGTCGCGATGACTCTTTTGAACCAACACTGGCTGTATCCTTGTCTAATGATTCGGAAAAGACAGGGAGTGGAAAGAATGGAGAACTACATCGCTACAGTGCTGAAGCAAAACATGAAGAAGAACATATCTCTCCACCCGAAGGCACAAAGACAAGGGGATATGGTGAAAAACAAGGTACTTCTTCACCTATCTTTGTTAGTGATGTTAGTAGATCTCCACCAGACCTAGAGGAGGTATATGCCTCTCAATTCCCTGAAGCAGATCTCGAGGCATCTGCTCCTAGTCCTGGTGATAGAACAACTGATGTTACCCCTCTCTTTCAAGCTCCTGGAACTAATTCGACTGGACCCAATACTGCAACAGATCCTTCAGTAGACTTTCAAAGGGTGCTAGAACTTCTTTTAGAGTTAAAGAGTCAACAATATGCCTTTGAGTTTGAAATGAGCACATGATGACTGTCTTCAAGACATCCACAGACTCTACAAGAACAGATTCACGCCCTGAAGCTTCAACTGCAAGAACATGCAAAGGGTGAGGATATTCAACAGATTAAGGAGTCTTTGAAGAAGCTTGAGGACACGGTTAAGTCAATGGGGGATTTCCAACTCGTTCGTATCCCCAAGCAGCCCTGATCTTATCGAACCTTTATTATTTTAAATCATATTTCCTCCACTTTTTGCTAAAGACAAAAAGGGGGAGAGTATGCTTTATCTGCAAATTTGTTTAATTGTTTTGGTTTGACTAAGACTACCTTTTAAATGACCGTTTAATTTGGATATTTGACTTTGAATATTATTAATCTTTTGATGCTTGCAGTACAGTGACTAAAGTTTGCAATATTGATTATGACTAAACTGTTATGGATTAACATGTGTTCCGTGGTTGCAGAATTAAGGTTTCTAGGTCCTATTCAACTTATTTTTATAAGATATCATGTACTGCATAAGTGCTGTTTTGCAGGTCAAAGGTTTTCAAATCTGCAAGAAAGTTTAGTCACCATCAAAAAGGAGGAGATTGCTGAAGAAAACTCATTTACTGTTTGGAAGTTGACAAAACCTTTCGAAGTCTATGTCAGAAGATTTCAAGACTTTATCGTCAAAGTCTAAAGACTACTAGATTTTAGTCTCAAAGTCTATCCTCATTGACAGTTCCAGACTAAAGAATGAAGACTTATCCAAATACAGGATTATTATCCAAATGCAAGATTATCTTCAAGATTTCGATTTGTATAGTTACTAGAAGACCTTATGGCTGGATTTAGCAATTAATTGATTGATCATTCTTATTGGAAACTACTCCGATATTAAGATCTTTGAAAGGCGAAAAAACTTGGAAGGTTCTACTTATGGAAACTTAAGATCCTGATTGTATGGGCGAACATGATTGACGGGCTTTCATCACAAATCATCTAATCACTCGAGATCACCTTAATTGATTCTATCCAACGGGTAGATTGGAAGAATTCTTGTGGAAAGTGCCAACGGTCGAGAAGGCATGAAGGAGTATTTAAGGATTGACTCTTTAGTTGTTCGAAGTGTGAGTGAAAGGAGAATTCCAAAGTCTGAAGCTTTCTAGTCTCTCGCTTTCTCATTCATCAAGCTAAACTTTGTATACAAAAGAGAGAAACTCTTAGTGAGACTGTGTGAGAGTCCGCTAGAGACTCGTCACTGTGATAGTCGAAGATCACAAGCTGTAACATCTCTTTTGATTCATAGTGGAATTTAGCCAATAGGCTGTCAACGTGGAGATTGGACGTAGGCTTGATCTAAGCCAAACCACTATAAACCTTGTGTTTCTATTCTCTTTCCCTGAACCTCTTACTTTAATTTGTAATTTTATATAACTGCTTGTAGTCATTTACATATTCAATCTATTATCTTCTAAAGACGATTTGATTTATTAAGTCTTGCGAAATTTTCTTTTAACACATATTCATCCCCCTCTAGGTGTTCTTACTAGTCCTTTCAAGTTTGTCCCTAAAGGACCAACGCATTTTGATTTCACTAGGGATGATTCGCCTCAAAGCTTTCCTCATCGCTCAGTAGAAAGGGAAGTTACTCAGGAAACAACTCCTATTTTGGTAAGAAAGCCTAAGGTACTTCTTAAGCATTATAAATTTTTGAAATTGGGAGGAAGTCCTATGGATTTCATAAGTAATTTTCTAAAAGAATATGGTTACGAAAATGAAACCCTATTTTTGAGAGCCAATGAAAAGTTAGAGCTGGTAGAGGCTGGAATAGCTGAAAAGGAATTTTCAAACTTTCCTATTAATCCTCGCTTTGGGACGGAGGGTCAAACCAAGAACAAAAAGGAAGATGATGATGAGAGGGTTTTCAAGAATTTTCAACCAAAAATTGGTGTAGCTGCTAAAATCACTGGAAAAAAGACGAAGTTGTTTCGTTCGAAAGATCACAAGAAAGTTTTCTCTCAAATGCTAAATAGAGAAGTCATCAACCCTCGCACTGTGGATTTTGACTTTCTTAATTCAATTAAAGTGAACTTGAGAGAAAATTTTGCCAAACTTCAGATGGAGAAGTTTTGTGTGGAGACATCAGAGGCTTACCCTGAATTGATAGCATACTTTTATTCCAACCTGTCTGTCTTGGGTCCCACTCGTATGCAATTTACTGTGTGTGATAGAGTGTTTGATGTCGATGTTAATCTGTTGGTTGACATTCTGGGAGTAGAAAAGGAGTGGATTCTTGCCCATTAGTATGTCTAATGAGCAGGTCACTAAGGGCGCGCATGACAAAATTTCTGTTTCTCGATTTCTCTGTTTCTCTGTTCCCCAACAGATTTGGAACAACTGTTTGGTAACGCAATTTGATTTCTCTATTTCTGAAATAGATTTCTATTCCAGAAATAGAGAAATTAAAGAAATCGAAAGCTGAAATTTTTAACTTCTCGGTTTGAAATAGAAATCGAAACGAAATCAAAACCATATAAAAGAACCTTGCACTTTCTTACTAACTTAATTCACTCATAACCACAACTTCACAAATTATTGCTAATTTTCTTTTTCTTATTTTGCTCGTGTTTTTTTTTTTTTTTTTGCATTTTTTTCATTTTTTTTAACTTCCTCTTTAGAATGAAAGGCAATCGAATGGGTCCCCAAATTTCAAAAACGACAAAAGTTCTTAAATGCTTACTTAAAAACAATGGCGCTCTTTCCTTCTAAAAAAGGCACACGCATTGCCAGTTGAAGAAAAAGTTCTTATGTAATAGATGAATAAAAAATGTGCCTAGGAATTTAACCTTATTTTTTTATGGATTCAAAATTCTTGCAAAATCAAAATAATTAGATTGTTACACAATCTTGAATTTTAATTCGAAGGCAAGATATTCAAGAGAATCTCTCTTTTGCTATGCAAGGACTATTAAAGGTTCATTGAGCAACAATAAAGAAATTAGGGATGAGCAACTGGACTGATTCAATTTGGAAATCAAAATAAACCGACCTTCCCCGATTGGTTCCTAACCATAAACGTTACTTTAAGGTAACTTTAAGGTAGAATTCTTATATATTCATTTACACCATTAATTTTATTTTGTTGATAATCTTGTATAATACTAGTTTTTGATAAAATGACAAGGCTGTATAGGCGCCATTGATGGCACTTATATTCATGCTTCTGCAGTACTTGTCTAAACTTAGGCCGGATGAGCTTGCAAACGATACATTGACCGAGAAGGGAAACCAAATAAATACGCTTAGGAAAAAAATTGCTAATAAAATGGCAAGGGATAATAATATGCTGGAAATTCCATGAAATTGTATTTTTCAACTTTTATAATGTATTAGTATTATTTCGACTATTATTTTGTATTTGAGAATTTCCTATGTTGTTATCTAATCAATTTCTATTTCTAGAAATAGAAATTTTGTTTTGTTATCAAACATATTTCTGTTTCAAAAATAGAAATTTTGAATCGTTATCAAACGGGTTTCTTTGCTCAGAAACTTATCCAGGAAATAGAAATTAAGAAATTGAATTCTGGCCAGAAATCAATTTTTGTTTCAGAAATTTTGTCATGCACAGCCTAAGTTGTTGGTACGGGATAGCATTTCTCAGATGTCTGCTTCCAATGTCTTGCTACACAAGATAGTCATCAACTGTATCAGACCCAAGGTAGCTTCAAAGATTGATATTTCCATATTCAAAGCAAAGATGATGTGGGACATCTGCAATGGTGTTGCCTTCTCACTCCCTCACACAATCATACTACATATGTACAAAACTATTATGAAAAGGGAAAGGACAACTACCATACACTGCATTGGTAACTAGACTCTTCAAACACTTTCATATTTAACCGCCATCCAAACTTCGCTCTAGAACCATTGCTCTCGTGCAAATTGGATTGAAAATGATATCAAAGATGCGATTGAAGGATCTCTCTGGAGCCCTAACTAATCTGAAGAAAGAATCTGTTAGCAAAGTCAAGCCAAGATCTGCTACTGAGAAGAAATGCAAAGGGAAAAGCGTCGTCTCAAAAACACCAAAAAGGAAATGCCATATTCTTCTCCAGGATGAAGAAGAGAAAGATGATGATGATGATGATGATGAGACCATCTCTATTATTGCCTGGCATGATCTTCAAGGTTTTGCTGATTCTAAGGAAGAATAAGATGATGAAAGCCAGAAAGAACCAGAAGAAGAGAGTGATGGTGAAGAAACTGAAGTGAAAGAAAAAGAGGATGATGACTTGGAAAGGGATGCCAATGTGAACAAGAAATAGGATGAGATTGACAAGGAATGAGAATATACAAGGGAAATTGATGCCCCGGATGATGAGGAGACGGGAACTAGTAAACAAACCCATACTGGCAGAGAAAAGGTTCAAGAATGAGAAGTTACTTCTCAAACTGAAGGCACCAAGACAGAGGGAGTTGGTAAGAAAACTCCTCTTACTAAACCAACTGCTAGTAATGGTATCAGTCGATCTCCTCCAGATGCTGAAGACATTTTTGCATCTCATTTCCCTGAAGTCTCACTTGAGGGTCAACACAAAGAAGCTAATGTTCAGGGGGAGCAAAGAACTTCACACGTTCAGGTTGATATTTCTTCAATCTGGATACTCCACCGATACAACTTGATGAAGCTAGTGCCCAAATAGAACAGGAATCAAACTATCCTCGAATAGTAGAACTCCTCTTAGAGATTAAGGCATAGCAATATGCAATAGAGTTTGAAATCCAGTACCTCGGAGTCTCTTACAAGCAAGGTACAATCTCTTGATAATCAGGTCCAGAATTTGAATCAGCAGACTTCACAGAATCTAGCAAAAGTGGAGACTATTTATCATTAGTGCCTAAATAAGCTTGAGGAGACCGTGCAGACCTTGGAGGAATTCCAACTTGTTCATGTTCCTAACTAATCATGATCCTTTTTTGACCCGACCTCTTTTTATACTTAACTGGTTTTATCTTTTTGTTGTTGACAAAAAGGGGAAGAGACTATGCAGATTGAATCTTATCTTTGACTTGTGATTGTGTTTGATTTTTCTTGGTGTGTTTTGCAAACTGATGTGTTTTATGGATGCAGACTATATGCAGACTATGTGTATTTATTATAATTACTGTATGTTTTCTCTATCAATTATCATGTGCCATTAAAGTGTTGTTTTGCAAGATAATTTTCATATAATGATTAAATCTGCATTAAAGTTTTACTATTCTTATTCTTATTCTGAAGAATACTAGACTTCTGTATTATATCGTGGAATGTTGTCAAAGTTTATTTTACACCAGAAGTCTGTCCCACTTTGACGAGATCTAGACTGAAACCAAGTCTAGAATGAATATATAATCAAACTTGTGATTATTGATCTTTTGACAAGAATTCAGTACGTACGAAATTTATTCTTAATATCTAGCTTTCTGACGAAGAATCTCACTTACCTTTTATAAATCTATTGATGGAATTAATCACGAATTGATGAAATCAATCTTGAAGACAAGTTTCTTTTCAGGAAGCATCTACTTATGAAAACCTAGATTTTGATTGTATGTGCGACTAGAATCATCGGATTTTCATCTTAATCTTCAAATGGCTTCAAGATTTCCTCAATCGATTCTGTCCAACTTATTGATTGGAAGAAATTCCTCTGGAGAATACCAACGGTTAGAAAAGTGTAGAGGAGTATTTAAGGAGGTCATTCAGTCCAATTGGGGTAGAGCATGAAAATTGAAATTCCAAAGTTTGAGACATTTCCAATTACTTGTTCTTCATCGATAGTGCTTACAAATTGTATTCAAAAGAAAAACATAAGAGGAGTAACTTAGTGGAAGAAAAGGAATCCTTCATTGAGTGTTTGTACTCAAATCGTTATATTTCTCTGTCGATACCTTAGTGAATTCCAGCCAGATGGCTGTTAGCATGTGAGAGTGGACGTAGGCTTGATCTAAGCCGAACCACTATAAATCTTGTGTTTAATTTTCTCTTCCTTTAACTCTTTTGATTTGTTTGTCGCAATCTTTTTCTAAATTCCGCGAATTTCTAAACCATCTTAATTGAGTCTAAACTTACTTTAAAGTCCAGTGTCACCTTTAGTCAGACTTTGCTTTAAAAATAACTTATTATGCATTTATTTGCTTAATTTATTTTTACATTTATTCACTCATCTCTAGGTGGTTATACTAGCATTTTCAAAGTGTCCCTCCGTATCCAATTTTGGCACTCTAGAAGTTCGGGTGTTAAAATAGAAATTTTGTCATGTGCATCCTAAATGTTTGTCCAACAAAAGTTTCTCCATGTGATGCTTGTGTTGTTTGTGCTAGCTAGGATTTTAATCACGCGCTCAAATTAATATCCTTATTTTCACAACCAATATTCCTTAAGACCTATACAAACTTTCAAGGATGCTTGCAGTGTTCTTCGAAGATAACTTCCTTTGCATTCCTCTTCGTCAACCACACATACACAAACACTCCCCCTCCCCCCCCTCTTTTCTTTTAAAACTTTTTGTCTCTCACTTCTAGAAGGGAGGGATTTGACTAGATCTCTCCCTCCCCCTCCCAGTTCTTTTCCTTTTATTTCCTTTTGTTTCATTCCTAATTCTCCCAATCTAGTTTTAGATATGAGAGCATTGCTCTCTCGATCTTATATATAAGAGTTTTTCTCTACAATCTAATTCTAAATTTTGGAGTTTTAATAAATAAATATTCTACCTCCAATTTCAATAGTGTTCACATCAACGTCAATGTCAAATTTGTGTTTGTTTAACATTTTTTTACTCAAAAGTTTGGTACTACGCATTGACCGTAGGACTCACTCTCACAAATGTTAGATCTGAGATTTTTCAAAATATTTATGTTGTTTCCATATGGTGATGATGCCAGAGACTTCATGTGACACCCCGAACCCTTCGCAGGTCGTCACCAGCGCCAGTGTTATTCCTTATTACCTTTCTCCTTAGAAGATGCGTCGTAATTTATAGACGCACACACACACACACACACACACACACACACACACACACACACACACACACACACATATATATATATATATATATATATATATATATATATATATATATATATATATTAAACAAAACGGTCCCAAATTGCGACTCATTAGCGGAAGCAAATTAAACATCACCATCTATCCCCCTACCAATCCATGATACCAATACACACCAGCTAATCATCAGGATTTTATAAACAACTTTGACACTTTGCTTACATATATATAGCAAGATGGGATACCCTTCGGGTTGGTACAAAACAAGGAAAAGCTAGGACTCTGCCATGTCCAGCCTAAAACCTCAAAAAGAAACTCTCGACCCTCAACATCATACGAGTACGAACCCCCATCGAAAGTGTCGACTATCTACATCAAAAAGATCTAGCTCCTACTCATCGCGCGCGGGTCTCACACCCAACCCGGTGCATCAGGCGGTGGCGGCGGCAACATCCCTCGCATCGCTCCATCCCGACGAACGTGCACAGAAATGAACTCCTGAATGACAGGGCCCCCAGCCAGGCCTATGTCGTACATCACTAGACAACGTACTCGAATAAAAGTCAATCCGGGAACAGAGGGACAGTCTATCTCAGCACACTCGACCTCTACATCGGATGGTAGACCATAAAACACCCCCCGCGAGACGGCATGTAGCGGCATACTTGCTAATCTGAAATGTTATCCCCAAAAGAGGTGAGTACAACCACTCAGCAGATAGGGAAATCTAATAACAACTCAATACACCAGGCATATCATCATACGATGCAGGCATTGCTTATCTTTGATGTCATGCGCATCCATGCATCATCATATCATACATATCATCATCATGGCATCTCATATATCATTATCATCATCATGCATTTCATCATGCATATCATACCATAGATGATCATCATATCACATCACGCATCATCCTCATCATCATCATCACCATGCATATCATTATGCATATCATGTCATTATCATCATCATGCATATCATCATGCATATCATATCATAGGTGATCATCATATCACATCATATATCATTATCATCACATCATCATGCATATCATTATGCATATCATATCATAGGTGATCATCATATCTCATCACATATCATCATCATCACATCATCATGCATATCATCATGCATATCATCATGCATATCATATCATGGTGATCATCATATCACATATCATTATCATCACATCATCATGCATATCACCATCATGCATTAATTTCCATTTTTATCTTTAGATTTGATCACCACATCACCCATTCCCAATTATCATCCCTTCGGGCAAAGACCTCCAACAGGGTTCCTAGCATTTAGCCTCCCAGGCCACCGGGCTTTCGGCCCCCCACATTCCGGGCATCTCGCATCTCAACTAACATCACGAGGCATTCCCTTTGGGCAGAAACCTCCGACAGGGCTTCCGGCCTTTACCCTTCTAGCCAGGCATCCCGCACCCACATCCTGGCATCGCGAGGTATTCCTTTCGGGCAAAGACCTCCGACAAGGCTTCCGGCCCCCCACATTTCGGGCATCCTGAATCTCCCAGGGAATTCCAGCAATGCATCTCTGTACATTCTGGCCTCATCCTCCACCACAACCTCTTACTCACATATCATTTTCCACATTCACCATCCTTTTAATCTCATTATTACATGGCATATGATTCACACATGCATCGCAATATATGATCATACATACACCAATGTCATATAACAATGCATAATAAATTTAATGAAATTCAAGGCCAATAAAATAATCCCTTTTATTTTATTATTATTTTTTTATTATTTTATTATGTTATTATTATATTTATTTATTTTCATAAATAAATATTAAATTTAATATCTATGATTTTCCCAAAATCATAATATTCAAACAATCACTAAACAAATCAATAGGATGACAATTTCATACGAAAATCATGGCCAAATTGGATTTCACATAATTTCACAATTTCCACAAAATAGCACATGATATTCGGATAATGACTAGAATTGCACAGTTTCCAAATAAATTCGATTAAAATACTCATATGGCCTCCAAAAATTACGAAATTTTACAGGGTGATAGCCAAGAAATTTTCGTACATTTTTCATGAAGAACTCCAAGCGAAATTATTTTTAGATTAATTTATACAACCCCACGAAACCTCTGGAACCACTACCGCGTCGTCCAGAATACACATCTCTGAAATATTAAGATTTCACCCATCTATTCTCTTTCGTTTCCTCTTAAATTTGAGTATGTTATGTACCAAGGTGTCCTTTACAATTTTCATGAAGAGATCTAGGTCAAATAACCAAAGTATGGTCACCATTTAAGTCCATGAAGTCTCGGGTGTCTCGGAATACTTCACCAGAACCATCGTTTCCAAGATCTAGCCGATTCACCAAGCTATACTTGTTCTTTTCGCTTCAAATTTGAGTATGTTGTATTTTAAGGTGTTACCTACAACTTTCATAAAGACATCGAAGTCAAATCTTCAACAGAAATCAACATGCAAACAAAAATCCAGCAAGAGGTAAGTGGAAACTTCACAGATCTAGGGTTTCCGTATAATAGAACTTTAACCCCTCATATCTGCATCATTGTCCACGAAATTTCAGTATGTTATAGTACAAGACGTTAGCTACAACTTCCATGAGACATCGAAGCCAAAATCGGACTCCAAACACACATGCAAGCTCAAACAAGCTACTGACTCCTACAACCGAGCAAGAACAGTCACACGGTTTGAAAACAACCAACCCTTACCTCGGTTTTTCGCACTTGAAGCACCTAAAATCTAACATGCAACCAACAATACAACAAGCAAGAGAAGTTAAAGGACTCCACTTGCCTCTAGGATGGACGGTCGACGACGTACGGCGGCGTACACGGCGAACGGACGGCGGGACACGGCGGCTCCTCCTCGGCTCCGCCTCCTCTCCCTCTCGGTCTCTCCCTCTCTCTCGTGATTTCTCTCTCTCTCTCACCCTCTCTCTCGGCCAAATGAAGCAAAAACCGGCCACCTTCTCTCTCTTCTCCCCTTTTACTTCCCCTAAAGCTCATGATTACCTTGCCTCTACCATGGCCAATGCATGGCCTTCTCCTTGCCACTTGTCTTGATCCATGCAAGATGGGCTTTGGAGTTGGGCTTTGGGCTTGGGCCATCCGGCCACTCCTCCTTGGGCTGGTCGACAGCCTCCTTTGGGCTCTAATGGGCCGACTAGCTTGGCCCACCAAGCTTTAGGCCAATGGGTCCAAGGCCCATTTGAATTTAATCCCCTTTTTTCTTTTTTTTTTTTTTTTTTTTGAAATTCTTCTTTAAATATTTTTAATTCCAATTTTCATCTTGGCCAAAGTCTTTGGGCATTTTTGTTCATTGAAATTTAATTTATAAATCTTATGGCCAAGCATAGATTATTAATCTATTAAATTTAAATTTCCACAATCACAAGCACCAATCATCAAATTTAAAAGACTAATGGCTAAAACATAAGCCATGGAAATTCTACCACCTAATTAAAGACTTTAACACACCTTATGGCTTGGCTTTGAATTTCTGGGATGCCACACTTCAAACCTAGGCACACATCTCTGAAAGGCAAAACCGTAATTACAAATAGAGATTTCAGCGTGTACTTATCAGTGATGGTGATGTGTGATCTTGTGATTAGCTATCGATCCTTTCGCTTGGATTTAGTTACAGAAAGATGAGCTTGTGACGATCTTTGTTGTTACAGATCTATTCTTAAAGAACGAATTTGTGATGATCTCTACCAACGGCTTGATTTTGGATTTTTTGTTTATTTTGGAGATCTATGATTTGTTTTGTTACTTAACTTTTGAGATTCCCTTTCATGTATAAGTTTGGTAATGAATGGAAATTTCTTTTTGACCCAAAAAAAAAAAAAAAAAAAAAACACCCACACACATTCACACGACCGCTCTGCTTTTGTTCTATTCTTGCATGCTCACATAACACACGAACGCAACTTCCTTTTCGTCTAAATATGATTTTTCTGCATGCGTCTGCTTCTTTATTCTGCATTTGCCCATGCTTTTAGGAAGAGGAATATGACTCTTCTTTTCATCAAGGCAGGGGATGGAATGGTGGAAACCTGAATAAGGGAGGATTAAGCTTAACTCGGACAGAGCAATTAATGCCCGGAGAACGGAGAAGCAGGAACAAGAGGTCTTTTGAGAGACCATCAGGGGAGCTGGATAGCCAGTTTTCCTCGAAACACATGAAGACCGAATGCTTTTATTGCTGAGATTTGGACGTTAAAAGTTAAAATTAGACCAGTGCTTCGAATAGTGCTATTCATTTGCATAATGAATTAGAAGCTTTAGCGATTATTTATGCTTTTAAGAACAAACAGTGTAACAATCTTCTTGTGGAACCTCTCCTTGTGGAGTGCAGGAACTTGCAAGGAAAGAATGGAGGAGTGCCGTGAATTGAGCTTATACACAGAGAAGCAAACGGATGCACCGGATGGTCTGGCTAGATTGGGAAAGGAGCAGCATATGCAGTTTACTATTTTCACTAGTATTCGAGATGTTATCGAAGATACTTTGTATGAGGATGCACTCTATAGTATTTTGACTACGAGTGATGTAACTTGACTAGTTTAATTTCTGAACGATGGTCTTCGTTTCACCAAAAGAAAAAGAAAACTTAACCCCCTTGGATTTATCTGAATATGATGCAGACCATCATGAAATGGCCGAACTCATAAGTCCAACAATTTGGATAGTGGGCCTAAAATCTAAAACATTTCTGAATTAAATTTACGAAGATGTTGGTAATTTTCAATATATACATATCCGTAATATTTCAATTCACCACCTTAGACAAGTACTTTCTGAGCACCACGGCGAAAATCATTCTTTTAACCTCTTTTTTCTTTTCATTTCACCGACAACTCAAAAGACCTTCTATAAGTGTGGATTACGCTGATGTGACCTTCTCGTAAAATAGATAGATGAACATCTTTATCTCATATCATCATCCTCAGTTATTAAAAATTTTATATGCATTTAGCCTAATGTGAGTATTTTCAAAAGTTCAATATCAGAAATTTTTTTATTAAAAAAACAATAATTAACTGAATAGGGAATTTATTTAGTCCTTGAGAAAGTAAGAAAAATGGGGAGGTTAAAGATTTAGATCTGACCAAAAAACAAAAAAAGATTTAGATGGAAAGTCAATCAGTGAAATTAGCTCATATTTGGGAAAAAATAAAGATAAAGAGGGAACGTTTTTCGTGTGCACCGCGGGAGGAGGGCATGTATGAAAGTGTGAAACCATTAATGTATGAAATTATTGAGGGCTCTTCCCCAGTTGTACACATGTCACGAAAGAGGAAAGAGAGAGAGCATATTTCAGGAGAGGTATGGATGCGGCCGTTGACTCTTGGTCAACTCTTATTGTACTGATCCTCTAAAATATCACATTTCTGCATTCCCGCACAAATCAATCTTTCCACCTTTATGTACCGAGCAAAAAACAAGAAAAACCTTTATGTATTTTTTCACACTTTAATCTGATGTCCCCAAAGCCCCACTTGTCGACCCAGGTCACTTTTCAACCCATGCGGATATGGGAGATAGTGAGCATCTTCAGAGGGCTTTGCGGACAGGTACTTTCTGAGCACCACGGCGAAAATCATTCTTTTAACCTCTTATATCTTTTCATTTCACCGAGAACTCAAAAAACCTTCCAAAAGTGTGGATTATGCTGATGTGACGTTCACGTAAAAGAGAAAGATGAACATGTTTAACCTTATCTCATAAGTTGAGAACATCATCATCCTTAGTATTTAAAATTTTTATATGCATTTAACTGGAAGTGAGTATTTTAAAAAATTCAATATCAGAATTTTTTTCTTTAAAAAAACAATAATTAACTGAATAGGGAATTTATTTAGTCTTTGAGAAAGTAAGAAAATGGGGAGGTTAAATATTTAGATGGAAAGTCAATCACTGAAATTAGCTCATATTTGGGAAAAAAAAAAGATAAAGAGGGACTTTTTTCGTGTGCACCGTGGGACGAGGCCATGAAAAAGGAAAGAGAGGATATTTCAGTTGAGGTGTGGATACAGCCGTTGACTCTTGGTCAACTCTTATTCTACTGATCCCAAAGCCCCACTCGTCAACCCAGGTCACTTTTCAACCCATGTGGATATGGGAAATAGTGAGCATCTGGGTACGCTGTAACTATCGAAAAGTAATGGCCGACAAAAGTAGAAGTAGACAATAATAGCAAGCAAACGGATGCACCAAATTCTAAAATTTTTTATTTCTTTTGTCACAAAAAGGAAAGAGAGAGGATATTTCAGGAGAGGTGTGGATACGATTGTTGACTCTTGGTCAACTCTTATTCTACTGATCACTTTTCAACCCATGTGGATATGGGAGATAGTGAGCATCTAGGCACACTGTAACTACCGAAAAGTAATGGCCGACAAAAGTAGAAGTAGACAATAATACCAAGCAAACGGAATGCACCAAATTCTTAAATTTTTTATTTCTTTTGTCACGAAAAGGAAAGAAAGAGGATACTTCTAGAGAGGTGTGGATACAGCCGTTGACTCTTGGTCAACTCTTATTCTACTGATCCCAAAGCCCCACTCGTCAACCTAGGTCACTTTTCAACCCGTGTGGATATGGGAGATAGTGAGCATCTAGGCACACTGTAACTACCGAAAAGTAATGGCCGACAAAAGTAGAAGTAGACAATAATACCAAGCAAACGGAATGCACCAAATTCTTAAATTTTTTATTTCTTTTGTCACGAAAAAGGAAAGAGAGAGGATATTTCAGGAGAGGTGTGGATACGGTTGTTGTGACTCTTGGTCAACTCTTATTCTACTGATCCCAAAGCCCCACTCGTCAACCCAGGTCACTTTTCAACCCATGTGGATATGGGAAATAGTGAGCATCTAGGTACGCTGTAACTATCGAAAAGTAATGGCCGACAAAAGTAGAAGTAGACAATAATAGCAAGCAAATGGCCCACAAAAGACGTCATTGCAATCAAGAGTGTCACTAAAGTTCTAGGATTTTGTGGTCATTCTAAATGCGTTTGTAACAATTCTATTCACAAAAATGATTTTCGTTCAAAAACAATTTTTATTCTATTCCCAAATATAATTTCTGAGAAAAAAATGTGATTAATAACTGTCAAAATTTGCATTCCCAGAATAAAAATGCATTTATTAGGATTCTTAAATTTTTATTTCTTTTAAATACTTTTATTATATTTTTCTTATTTTTCTCTTTTTCTTTTTCTTTTTCTCTTCTTCTTCCTCCTTCTTTGTAGCCGGTTGTCGATCGCCGATTGCCAGCCACGTTGGGTGAGGTCTAGCAAGCTTGTTGGAGTCTCACCTAGCCAAGGCGAGCCTCGGCCTCACCAAATCTAGGCGAGGCCATGCCTTGTTGGTGGTTGGGTGAGCCTCGCGTAGATCTAGAGAGGTGGAGCTCGCCCAGCCATTGGCGAGGCTCGGGCCGACGAACCTCACCATGGCTCGACATCGCTGGGGGCTGACGCCTTCCAGCAAGGTTGCCAGCCATCATCTAGACGATCACCGGCTGTGACTAAGACCGGTGACCAGCCAAAAGGAAGAAGAAGAGAAGAGGAGAAAAATTGGAACTGATTTTAGAATTGTTCCCTAGAACAAAAAGTAGCTTTTTCTACTTTTTAATTTTGTTCTAAATCTATTCCCTAACAAAAAAAATATGTTTTTATTATGGAAAATAAAAATTTACCAAATAGATTTCTCTTTTTCATTCCGAGAAAAAAAAAAAAAATAGAAATAGGTTTTCTGGGGAAAGAGGCCAATATCGCCTCTTCTCTATAGTTTGTATGACATCCCTTCACTTCCACGACATCTTCGGCCCATCTTTTCATTCTTCCCTCCTCCCCCCCCCCACCCGGCCCATTCTCCCCTTCTCTCCTCCGCCTGGTTTTGCATGATGCCTCGACAGCGAACGACGTGCGATAAATGTCGCGAGGTACGACCGGCCTGGGCAAATCTGGCAGCAGCTGGCGACGCTACTTAAAAGGGAGGAGAGGTTGGACCGAAAGGGGGTGTCCTTTGGGTGAAAAATCCAGAGAGAGAGGGACTGATCCAACGAGAGAGCCGCGAGCAAGAGCGAGTGAAGAGAGTGGGAGGGAGAGACCGCCAGCCACCACGCCTGAATCGCCATCGACTACTTGCCACCGTGCCTCCTTTCCCGCGCCAAAGCTCTGGTAAGCCTCGTCCCCATTTTGGCCACGTTCTCGGGCGTGCCGGGGCAGAGTTCATGGTCATCCGGCTCACGCAAGCTCCGGCCCCGACCATCCTTTCTCCAGCTACTGTGTGTGTCGTTGTTTGTTTGTTGAGAGTTCCGTCAAGAATCCCGGTTGAAGTTGAGCCGGAAACCTCATGATTCACGAGCCCCCTTCACCCGTTCGACGAAATGGTTAGCGAGATCTAGTTATCATCCTCCCGTTTTTGGCCGAAATCAAGTCGTCTGTGCACGCTGTGATCTATGGGAATATTCCAGTGGTGTTGGGTAATCTTGGGCATCAGCCGTGTAGTCGTTCGCCACTTTTCCACCGTCACCGTAGTTTGTTCGGTGTTTGGCTGTGGTGTGGCTCTCGGCCGGCGGGCAGGAGGTCGGCCGACGAGTGGCATTCGGAGTGGACGACGCTAGGTGGTAGTTCGGCGGTGTCCTGAGCGTTGGCGAGGGCTTGTCTAAGTGGCGTCAAACATCTTTGATAGTATTTAATCACACTTTTATTTAATGTTATGATCCTTGTCTAAGTGACCCAAAGAATACTCCCTTGGATTATCTGAATATGATCCAGACCATCATGAAGTGGCCGAACTCATAAGTCCAACAATTTGGATAGTGGGCCTAAAATCTGACACATTTCTGAGTTAGGTTTACGAAGATGTTGGTAATTTTAAATATATACATATCCGACACATTTCTGAGCACCATGGCGAAAATCATTTTTTAACCTCTTTTTACTTTTCATTTCAGCAACAACTCAAAAAACCTTGCAAAAATGTGGATTGCGCCGATGTGACCTTCGTGTAGAAGAGATAGATGAACATCTTTATCTCATAAGTTGAGAACATTGTCATCCTGATTTATTAAAAATTTTATATGCATTTAGCTTGATGTGAGTATTTTCAAAAGCTCAATATCAGAATTTTTTTCTTAAAAAAACAATAATTAACTGAATAGGGAATTTATTTAGTCTTTTGAGAAAGTGAGAAAAATGGGGAGGTTAAAGATTTAGATGGAAAGTCAATCACTGAAATTAGCTCATATTTGGGGAAAAAAATAGATAATGAGGGAACGTTTTTCGTGTGCACCGCGGGAGGAGGGCACGTATGAAAGTGTGAAACCATGAATGTATGAAATTATTGAGGGCTCTTCCCAAGTTGTACACATGTCACGAAAAAGGAAGGAGAGAGGATATTTCAGGAGAGGTGTGGACACGGCCGTTGACTCTTGGTCAACACTTATTCCACTGATCCTCTAAAATATCATATTTCTAGATTCCTGCACAAATCAATCGTTTCCACCTTTATGTACCGAGAAAAAAAAAAGAAAAAAAATTATGCATTTTTTCACACTTTAATCTGATGCCCCAAAGCCCCACTCGTCATCCCAGGTCACTTTTCAACCCATGTGGATATAGGAGATAGTGAGCATCTAGGTACACTGTAACTACCGAAAAGTAATGACTAACAAAAGTAGAACTGGACAATAATACCAAGCAAATGGCCGACAAAAGATGTCATTGCATTCAAGAGTGCCACCAAAGTTCGGGTTATATGGTCATTTGGGACGCGTATGTAACGTTTCTATCTCGACAATAATTTCTTATGAAAAATATTTTTTTAAATTTTATTCCTAAAAATTAATTTTTGAACAAAAGAATACATTTGATAATTGTCCAAAATTTATATTCTCAAAACACAAATGCATTTGCTAGAATTCTTAATTTTTTTATTTCTTTTAATTTTTATATACTTTTATTATATTTTTCTTATTTTTCTCTTATTTTTTCTTTTCTTTTTCTCCTCTTCCTCCTCCTTTATAGCTGGTCATTGGCCACGACGGTGACTGGCAACCAGCTGGGCAAGATCCCACATCCTTGTCAAAGCCTGGCCTAGCCAAGGCAAGCCTTGGCCTCACTAGACCTGGCGAGGCTTCCTTGGCCAAGCCTTGCCAGGCCACCGGCGGGGCTAGACCTCTCCTAAGTAGTGTGAGGTTGGTCTCGCCCTGGCCTGGCAAGTCTGAGCCTCATCATGGCCATTCAAGGCTCGGCCTCTCCTTAGTTAGGCGAGGTCGACCTCGCTTAGATCTGGCGAGGCTGAGCTCGCCCAACCACTAGCGAGGCTCGACATCACGGGGGGCCGATGACGCTCCAGTGAGATCGCTGTCCATGGCCGAGGCCAGCAACTGACCAAAAGGAAGAAGAAGAAAAGGGAAGAAGAGGATAAAAGAGAAAATGAGAAAAAAATTGGAACTAATTCTAGGAATTATTCTCGATAATAAGAAGTAGTTATTTTATATTTCTTAATTTTGAGCTTTGCCCCATGGTTCGATAAATAGAGCTTGAAAGCATTTCCACTCCCTCACAACGGCATCCTAGTTATTTCGGTTTTTGATGCTGATCGGAAGATTTGCGAAAAATGAGTAATAATAATTGCTAATATTATTTATAAAAATAAATTGAATGCAAAATGTTTTTGTTGTCCGCAAAAATGATTAAGCATAAATTATTATTGATGATGAAAATATTTTCTGTCGATTAATTTTTCTAAACGACATAAATAATCATTTTTTAAAAAATGTTAGCTAAATCACTCATTTTTTGCAAAATGAACACACCCAGAGAGTTGCATCATTTTCAATCTGTAATTCGGGTTAGGTAGTTTTTTTCTTCTATGTCTGGTGTTTTATGATTAACGTGAGCCTTCCAAATTTGAGATAATGCCTATGTGGCATTGGGCATCATCTCAAGAAGATGATATTGGATATTTACTGAAGGTTTTGCTTTCCACCTTAAATTAAGACAACCCTTCCCTTTGACGAAATAAGGTCTGAGTTTTGAGTACCCGGTTTTATGGCATCTTTTCAGAAATGACCTTCCTTAGCAAAAATTGCTTCAGAGCAAGTTAAAAAATCATTATCAACAAGATAAGTATTAAAAATATTCTTAAAAAATTTACCGTCCTTGGTCTTTTATTCCTTCTGAATTCGTCATTTGATTTTTCGATATCATTTGTATGAAGAGGTGTATGAGAATTAATATCAGTTCTTAACGGAAAAATATGCTAAAAAATTATCCATTCTTTGTCTCAACGTTGTATTGTTATCAAGCACATCACTTTTTAGTATGGAAAAATGCACTATTATGTTCAACATAACCAACAAACATGCAATTAGATATCTTAAAGCCTTTTTTTCCTTTTATTAGTACCAAGAAGCATAACCTTAGCAAGGGCACCCCATCCCCACTTTCAAATATTTTAATAGGAAAAGTGCACTTGAATTCTTAAAACTCGTCACAAAAGTGCAATTAAAATTTTAAAATATCAATAAGTATAATCGAATCATAAAACTTATCAAATCAATACAATCAAGTCTTTCCGTTAACTCCATCCAATTTGGCAAATAGAAAATATTGGCGTAACTAAAATTGGAAGGATAAAGCTAAAATGATGTTATTTGGGTTCAAATCTAATTTTTTAATCTAAATATTATTTAAATTAAATTTAAAAATAAATTAAATTTATATAAAAAGAGGGGAAGGACAGCAAAATCAATCAAGGGCCTATAGGGCCCTCATCGTCAATGCCCCACCATCGCTAGAATGGGCTAGCGATTGTGGGGCAAAGGTTGGCCATGATCGCCGACTCATCTTGCCCTAGTCAGTGGCTAGCAACCCTAGCTATCGACCACTTCTGATACATTTCATTCAATTGAGTTAAACTAGCAATATATCTTTCCTTTGTTTCAAAACCTTTTGAAATGTGGAGGATTGTTAAATATTTCAATAGTTTTGGAATATTTAAAGCCATTGTTTTGTAACATCTTTAATATAAGTTATGACCACCATCAATTTGTCACAATTTTGCCCGCCATCAATTTGTGAGGGATTTGTAATAGGACAAGTACAGTGGGAGTGCCATAACCTTCGTACAACACTCACTTGAGTGCCATAAGTTTTTTTTTTTTTTGTTCACTTAAGTGACACGAATTTTAAAAAATTAATTGCTTAAGCATCGTCGACAATTTGTCTCATTGAAAAATTCACCACTAGCCTCACCTAGATTTGATGAGGACCTTTGCGCCCTTGCCAATGGCAAGCGAGGCTGCCATGGCCTTGGGGGAGGTTATTGTGGCCTCACCGGCCACAAGAGAGGCGGCCTCGTCACGAAGGTCCTCGCCTGCATCTATCGATGGCCTCGCTTAAGTTCTTCATGGCCCCGCTAGACAAGGGCGAGACCTTTGCAATTGGCGCAAAAGAAAAAAAAAAAAAGGAAAACAAAATAAGGAAACTAAAAAAATTCAAAATTAAAATATATATTTTAAAATTAATAAAAATTCAAGTGGGACGATTTGCCAAAGGTGTCACTTAAATAATTGATTTTACTTTGATGCGGCAAAGCAAAAAGGAAAATTATGACATTAAAGTGAGCATTATATAAAAGTTATAACACTCCTACTACACTTGTCCCCATTTGTAATAGTTATCAATTTAACGCAAGAAATGATGATGGAAAAACAGCTTTCTCTTTCATTTATTGTTGCTCCAAACATAATTTAGAAAAGACATACAAAAGCAAGAACATCTTTACTTTTCTTCTTATTTTACATTTCTTTGTTGGGTTTAACATACAAATTTGTCGTTTATGTTCCCTCTATTATTCAATGCCATGGCCTGAGAGGATAGTCGCTAGATACGGTTGCACCAAATTTTATACTATGAGATGCGGAATTATCTTAAAGGAGGATACTTTCACGGCACAAATAGTATATCTCATTTTCATGTTCTTCAACTATTTTTTACAACAATAATAACTTACCAACACTATTAAGAATTTACTAACTTCCAAATAAATTGCTGTATTATCAAATCTTCTAGAAGTTTTTTTGCAAGCATCGTAAGTAAATAATCATCACTATAGTAAATGTGTCAACATTTTAGTTATCTATTAATTTATCGATTTCTTTGAAGTGCTATTGTCACATCACTACAAGTTTTAGAATGTTCAGTCATAATAGCATTCCCACTTCGAATGGACCAAAAAATTCATCATTAGTATGACCATGAGGCATGTGAGCCTTGCTTTGATACTAGGTAAAAATTGAAGTAGGGTATAAACAAAGGAAAGGGCATAAACTAATTTTTTTCAATACATATTCAATTTAATTTTTGACAAAACAAAAAATCTTCCTGAGATAATGCCGAGGCCACATTCACAATAATGTCCAAATTCAATGGACCGAAAATGAACCGACTCTCTCGCCGAGAAACAACTCTCGAAGTTCATAAACAGTACAGGAGTGCCATTGTTGGGCTAGTCGAAAGGCTTTCACCCTCTTGTTATCTTACGTGCAGATGCCTTGTCTCTATCCCTTCCATCTTTTCATGCTGCGACACCTAGCAAGTGTCATAATCCATGTTAGGACAGGACCCAGATTTCCTCTGGAAGATGTAAGCAATGACGTTATAGGAACTTTTGGGGACGGAAGAATGTCAAATCATTTCGGGCGAGGAACTTTGGCAGCATCTTTGACTTCAATGACATCTTTGAGTCGCCGAATGTTGCGTCAAAAAGGCATTGTCCTGTGTACAGCTAGGAGAAGACGCAAGAATGTCAAATCATTTCGGGCGAGGAACTTTGGCAGCATCCTTGACTTCAATGACATCTTTGAGTCGCCGAATGTTGCGTCAAAAAGGATTGTCCTGTGTACAGCTAGGAGAAGACGCAAGAATATCACATCATTTCGGGGGAGGAGCTTTGGCAGCATCCTTGACTTCAATGACTCTTTAAGTCGCCCAATGTTGGGTCAAAAAGGTATTGTCCAAGAGACGTCCTATGCTTTAAAAAGAAAAAAAGAAAAAAGAGAGACGTCCTTTGCATCACATGTGCACAGTTAGGAAAAAATGGTACTCAATAATTTCATACATTATTGCACTTTCACAGACATGTTTCTGTACCACGATGCATGTGAAAAACGTTCCATCTTTTTTATTTTTAATTATGAGCTAATTTCATTGATTAACTTTCTGTCTAAGTTTGTATCCTCCCCATTTTCCTTCTTTTTTTTTTTTTTGTCAAAGATAACACACATTCCATACTCGGGAATTATTTTTCTTAGAAAAAAATTGTGATATTAAGTTTTTGAGAATACCGACGTCAAGCTAAATGTGTATAAAAATTTGTATTGACTGAGCATCACGATATTATTTTATGAGGTAAAACTAAAGATGTCAATGTATCTTTTTTAACGCAAAGGGAATATATTTTGAATTGGGGATGAGAAGCGAAGAAAAAAGAGGAGAAGAGAAAAATTGTCCCCATTGCTTAGAAAGTACAGATCTAATGACAGTGAATAAAAATGTTATGGGTATATATATGTATATTACATACATGGACATCATAAAAGTTTTCTTATTCAAATAATCTCATAATGTAAATCTAAACCTATTTATAACATAAAGTTACATGCAAAAATAAAATTTGATTATATATCATTATCTATAATTTGCTATGCAAAAAAAAAAAAAAAAATTGTATCACCATTGTACAATATAAAAGCACTTTGAAGAGGATATATGATAAGGAAAATTCCAAACAATGGCTCGAAGTGCATTTATTTTCTTAAATAATGGTCTAAAATGGTCACACCAATCTCAAATAAAGATCTGAAGTAATTATATTTGTTTCAAATAAGGACCTAACCTTACTTGGCTCACTAGCCGACAAAAATTTCAACTGACTATAGATATTTTCGTCAAAACACAATTTAAATTTATATCAAATTAGATTTTTTTGCTAATAATTAAAAAAACTTAAACTTAAAAAAAAAAAATAGAGGCGGGAAGGAGCCCTCCCTCTTGTCTCTGTTCTTTTTTTTTTTTTTTTTAATATGGAAAAAAAGGAAAAAATTTTAAAGACAAGATTGCTCTTATCAAATATTGAGTTGAAGGCCCTTATTTGAAACAAAGTTCATTTCATATCCTTATTTGAGAAAATGAACGTACTTAATGCATTTATTTGAGAAAATAAGAGTACTTCAGGTCTTTATTCGAAATTTTTCCTATATAATAGATACAAGGTCATTGTAAGTCTTTTTTTACACAAATAATCTTAGGATGAAAACATAACCTGTTTGTGAAATATATCTACATGCTAGAAGTAGAAATTGAATACGTGTGATTCTATAAAAACCAGCTTATGTAAAGAAACTGTGACAATGTTAGTGCGCTAATTAAAACTGTTATTAACATGTGTTTTTTAGAAAGAAGGGGATGGTGGAAGAAAAATTGAAGGAGGGGATAAAAGGAAGGGCAATGCTGTGATTTTGGCACTTTTGAGTGGCCAATTTCACAAGTTTTCCACCAACAGGAGTGAGCCAGAAGCGTCGACAGCACGCAATAATCGAACAGCCGATCCTAAACCACTTGAATCCAATGGCTGAAGGGAAACATGACAAAGTGGTCAAGCGCAAAAGCCCGGGATTGCAGAAATGGCCCTCGCTCCACCTTTTTCTTGGCTTCCAAACAATTCTCATCAACGAATCATCATCAAACATCAAATTTCGGACGTGGAAAACTGAATATTAGAAAATGCAAATATATCTATTTTATAAGTCATTGTATGTGTTATAATTGTGGGCACGTTACAAAACCCTATTTTCTCACTCACGATTTAAAGAAAACGTTTGTAAGTTACAAAGAGAAATGACCAATTTCATTCATATATATATGTGTGTGTGTGTGTGTGTATGCATGTATGTATGCATGTATGTATGTATATCTTCATCAATTCATTTTGGGTATATCCATTAAATAACTATTAAGATCAGCTCTCAAGACTATATATATGTTATTTCCTTATATCTTTATTCATTAATGACCACAAGAGAGGTGGCCTCACTGCAAAGGCCCTTGCTTGTAGCTATCAATGGCCTCACCTAGGGCCTTCACAGCCCCACTGGCCAAGGGTGAGGCCTTTGCAGCCGATGCACAAAAAAATAAAGAAAAAAAGGAAAATAAAAGTATAAACTAAAAAAATTCAAAAATTTATAAAAATTCAATTTTTTTCAAAAATACCAAAAATATATATATAGGATTATTTGCCGGAAGTTGCATTCAAATGATTAATTTTACTCCGATGTAGCACTTAAGTAAGCAAAAAAAAGCTATAACATTCAAATGATCGTTATATGAAAATTATGGCACCTTGTTGTACTTGACTAGATTTGTAACAGTTTTCAATTTAATGCAAGAATTGATAATAGAAAAATGGCTTTCTCTTTCATTTATTGTTACTCCAAACATAATTCAAAAACACATAAAAATTATGGCACCCTCTTGCACTTGACTAGATTTGTAACAGTTTTCAATTTAATGCAAGAATTGATGATAGAAAAATGGCTTTCTCTTTCATTTATTGTTACTCCAAACATAATTCAAAAAACACATACAAAAGCAAGAACATCTTTAGTCTTCTTCTTATTGTTCATTTCTTTGTTGGGTTTAACATACAAATTTGTTGTTCATGTTCCCTCTATTATTTAGTGCAGAGTAAAGAGCAATGTTTGTTCTATCTCGAGAGGATAGTCATTAGAGTTGGTTGTACTGAGTTTTATACTCTAAAATGCAGAATAATCCTGAAGGATGATGCTTCCACATCTCAAACGGTATATCTCATTTTATATTCTCCAACTTTTTTTTACAACAATAATAGCTTACCAACACTATTAAGAATTCACTAACTTCCAAATAAGTTGCTGGATTATCAAATCTTTAGAAAAATTTTGCAAGCATTGTAAGTAGATAATCATCACTATAGTATATATGTCAACATTGTAGTAATCTATTAATTTATCAACTTCTTTGAAGTGCAACCCTCATGTTGCCGCAAGCTTTACAATGTTCAATTATAGTAGCATTCCCACTTCGAATGGACCAAAAAAATCATCATTAACATGACCGTGAGGCATTCGAGCCTTCCTTTGATACCAAGTAAAAATTGAAGCAAGGGTATAAACAAAGGAAAGGGTGGAAACCAAAATTTTCAATGCACATCCAGTTTAATTTTTGATAAAACAAAAGAATTTCAAGGGGTTACCAAGGTCACATACACCATATCTCACTTTTGATGTTCGAATTTGGTGGACCGCAAATGAGCCGACTCTCTCTCTCTCTCTCACATACAGAAAAACAACCCTTGAGGTCGGGGTGCCATTGTTGGGCTAGTCGAATTACTGGGATGCCATTGTTGGTCCATGCATATGCCTTGTCCCTATCTCTTCCATCTTTTCATGCGAGACGGCTGGCAAGCGTCACAACCCATGTCAGGATGCGACCTAGACTTTCCTCTTGAGGATGTAAGCAATGACGTCATACAAACTTTGGAGAAGAAGCAAGAATGTCACATCACTATGGGGGAGGAACTTTGGCAGCATCCCTTCACTTCCATGACATCTTTAAGTCGCCTAATGCGACTTGATTAGGAGTTGTAATAGGACAAGTATATTAGGAGTGACATAACTTTCATACAACACTCACTTGAGTGTCAGAACATTTTTTTTTTTTTTATCATAGTTTTGCCTGCCATCAATTTATGAGGGATTTGTAGTACAACAAGTATATTAGGAGTGCCATAACTTTCATACAACACTCATTTGAGTGTCATAACTTTTTTTTTTTTTTTTGGTTCACTTAAGTGACACAAATTTTAAAAAATTGATTACTTTAGTGTCATCGATAATTTGTCTCATTGAAAATCCACCACTAGCCTCACCTAGATTTGATGAGGACCTTTGTGCCCTTGCCCATGGCAAGCGAGGCTGCCATGGCCTCGGGAGAGGTTATTGTGGCCTCACTGGCCGCAAGAGAGGTGGCCTCATCACGAAGGTCCTCGCTTGCATCTATTAATGGCCTCACCTAAGTCCTTCATGGCCCCATTGGACAAGGGCGAGGCGAGGCCTTTGTGGTAGGCGAGCATAAAAAAAAAAAAAAAAAAAAGGAAAAAAAAAATGAAAACTAAAAAAATTCAAAATTAAAAAATATATTTTTAAATTAATAAAAATCCACGTGGGACGATTTGTCAAATGTGATACTTAAATAATTGATTTGACTTTGATGTGGTACTAAGAAAAAAATATTATAACATTCAAGTGAGTGTTGTACTCCTACTATGCTTGTCCTGATTTGTAATAGTTTTCAATTTAACGCAAGAATTGATGATGGAAAAAGGGCTTTTTCTTTCATTTATTGTTGCTCCAAACATAATTCAAAAAAGACATACAAAAGCAAGAACATCTTTACTCCTTCTTATTTTTCATTTCTTTATTGGGTTTAACATACAAATTTGTTGTTTATGTTCCCCCTATTATTCAGTGCCATGGCCCGAGAGGATGGTCACTAGATATGGTTGCACCGAATTTTATATTGCGAGATGCTGAATTATCCTAAAGGAGGATACTTCCACAGCGCAAACAGTATATCTTACTTTCATATTCTTCAACTATTTTTTACAATAGTAACAACTTACCAACACTATTAAGAATTTACTAACTTCCAAATAAATTGTTATATTATCAAATCTTATGCTTTTTTTTTTTTTGCAAGATTACTATAGTAAAAACGTCAACATTTTAATAATCTATTAATTTATCGATTTCTTTGAAGTGCTATTGTCACATCACCACAAGTTTTAGAATGTTTGGTCATAATACTGTTCCCAATTCGATTGGACCAAAAAAATTCATCATTAGTATGACCACGAGGCATGTGAGTCTAGCTTTGATACTAGATAAAAATTGAAGCAGTGTATAAATAAAGGAAATGGCATCAACTAATTTTTTTTGATACATATCTAATTTAATTTTTCACAAAGCAAAAAATCTTCTTGAGATAATGCCGAGGCCACACGCACAATAATGTCCGAATTCGGTGGATCGAAAATGAACTGACTCTCTCTCATTGAGAAACCACCCTCGAAATTAAACAGTACAGGGGTGCCATTGTTGGGCTAGTCGAAAGGTTTTCGGTCACTCTCTCATATCTTCCGTGCAGTTGCCTAGTCTCTAGACTCTATCCCTTCCATCTTTTCATGCTTAGACCACCTAGCAAGTGTCATAATTCATGTCAGGACGGGACCCGGACTTTCCTCTTGAGGATGTAAGCAATGACGCCATAGGAACTTTGGAAGGCGGAAGAATGTCACATCATTTCGGGGGAGGAACTTTGGCAGCATCCTTGACTTCAATGACATCTTTAAGTCGCCCAATGTTGGGTCAAAAAGTTATTGTCCAAAAGACGTCCTTTGCGTCACATGTGTACGTTAGGAGAAGACGCTAGGAGAAGACGCAAGAATGTCACATCATGTCGGGGGAGGAGCTTTGGCAGCATCTTGACTTCAATGACATCTTTAAGTCGCCCAATGTTAGGTGAACAAGGTGTTGTCCAAGAAACGTCCTTTGTGTCACATGTGCACGGTTAGGAAGAAATGGTACTCAATGATTTCATACATCATTGCACTTTTACAGACATGTCTCTGCACCACCATGCATGTGAAAAACGTTCCATCTTTTTTATTTTTAATTATGAGCTAATTTCATTAATTAACTTTCTTCTAAATTTGTATCCTTTCCATTTTTTTTTTCAGAGATAACATACATTCCATATTTGGGAATTATTTTTTCTCAGAAAAAAATTGTGATATTAAGCTTTTGAGAATACCTAGGTCAAGCTAAATGTGTAAATTATTTATTGACTAAGTATCACAATGTTATAATTTTATGAGGTAAAATTAAAGATATCAATGTATCTTTTTTAATGAGAAGGCAATATATTTTGAATTGGAGATATGAAGCAAAGGAAAAAGAGGAGAAGAGAAAAATTGTTCCATATTGCTTAAAAAGTACGAATCTAACGAGAGTGAATAAAAATATTACAAATATATATGTATATTACATACATCGACATCATAAAAGATTTCTTATACAAATAATTTCATAATGTAAATATAAACCTATATATAAAATTACATGCAAAAATAAAATTTGATTATGATCATTATCTAAAATTTGTTTGTGCAAAAAATTTTGTATCACCATTGTACAATATGAAAACACTTCGAAGAGGATACATAACAAGGAAAATTTCAAATAAGGGCGTGAAGTACGCTCATTTTCTCAAATAAGAGTTTGGAGTAGCCACGTTAATCTCAAAGAAGGACTTGAAGTAATTATATTTATTTCAAATAAGGGCCTAACCTCACCGGCTTACTAGTTGACAAAAATTCTAACCAACTAAAGGTATTTTCATCAAAATACAATTTAAATTTATATCAAATTAGAATTTTTCCTAATAATTTAAAAAAAAAACTTAAACTTAAAAAAATAAAAAATAAAAAAACAAAGGCAGGAGAGAGCCCTCCCTCCCGTCTTTTTTTATATATAAAAATTAGCTTTTTTAATGGAAAAAACAAAAAAAGATAAAATCCCTTATTAAGTAGTGAGTCGAAGATTCTTATCTCAAAACAAAATTCACTTCAAATCCTTATTTGAGAAAATGAAAGACTTCAAGCCTTTATTTGAGAAAATGATGGCACTTTAGGTACTTATTTGAAATTTTCCCTAGATAATAGATACAAGGTCATTGTAAGTCTTTTTTACACAAATAATCTTAGGATGAAAACACAACCTGTTTATGAAATATATTTACATACTAGAAGTAGAAATTGAATATATGTGATTCTATAAAAATCAGCTTATGTAAAGAAACTATGACAATGTTAGTGCGTTGATTAAAATTTTTATTAACATATGTTGTTTGGAAAGGAGGGAATGGTGGAAGAATAATTGAAGTAGGGGATAAAAAGGAAGGGCAATGCTGTGATTTTGGCACTTTTGAGTGGCCAATTCCACAAGTTTTCTGCCAACAGGAGTGTTCCAGAAGTGTGGACAGCACGCAATAATCGAACAGCTGATACTAAACCACTTGAATCCAATGGCTGAGGAGAAACATGAGAAAGTAGTCAAGTGCAAAAGCCCGTGATTGCAAAAATGGCCCTCGCTCCACTTTTTTCTTGGCTTCCAAACAATTATCTCATCAACGAATCATCATTGAGCATAAAATTTCGGACGTGGAAAACTGAATATTAGAAAATACCGTTGTAAAATATTGAGTTACGAATATATAATAGAAAAGAGATTGAGAAGAGAAAGCAAGTGAACATTAGAGATAGTAGAGAAAGCTAGATATTTTACTGTATTATGATTGTTATTCTGATAGTTGTTCTGTTATATATTGTACATCAAAACTAAATTCCTTTTTATAGGAGAATAAGAATGTACTTATTATTAATATCAATGTATCGAATGATACATGTACTGGATAAGGGAGATGAACATTCATTGTATATGGAGATGTACTTAGAATATATGATACAAATGTACCATAATAAGTACATTAGATAAGATGAATATAATGAATATTCATTCATGTATTCTATTCATTCATGTGTTTCATAACACTCCCCCTTGAATATTCATCATATTCATTATGAATGTGCATCGAATGATACTGCCTCATTAAAAACCTTAAGTCGGAAAAACCCAGTGAGATAAAAACCGGACAAAAGGGAAAAAGAGTGCAGGGCACACATGTTATGATCTCTCCCTTTTATGGATGCATTAATTGCCTCGTTAAAAACTTTAAGTCGGAAAAACCCTATAGGAAAAAACCGGACATTAAAAAAAAAAAAAAAAAAGAGTGCAATGCATATATAACCACTCCTGAGGCTAATCATTATTGCATCTTGTGAACTCACCTCATATCAATGCTGCAATGTATAGTTCATAATATCTCCCCCTCAATTAAGCCATATAGCCACTTCTGGGGCTAATCAATCTTGCATCTTGTGAACTCGCCGCATACCAATGCCATATACTAATTTCTCAAAAGTTGATGTTGGCAATGATTTGGTAAAAAGATCTGCAAGATTATTTATGGATCGAATTTGTTTAACATCAATTTGTCGACTTTCTTGGAGTTCATGAGTATAGAAAAATTTCAGCGAGATATGCTTGGTCCTATCACCTTTGATATATCCTCCTCTGACTTGTGCAACACAAGTAGCATTATCTTCATAAATTATAGTGGGAGAATTTGTAACCGGTATTAAGCAACAAGAATTATGAATATGTGTTATAACGGATCTTAACCAAACACACTCTCTTCCAGCTTCATATAAAGCAATAATCTCAAAGTGGTTAGAAGATGTAGCTACTAGCGATTGCTTCATAGAACGCCAAGAAATAGTCGTACCGTTATAACAAAATAAATACTCGGTTTGAGAGCGAGCCTTATGTGGATCGGATCTATATCCAGCATCAGCATATCCAACTAAACCAAAGTTAGTGGAATCCTTGGAATAATATAATCCCAAATCTATGATTTCTCGGAGATAACGGAAAATATGTTTAACTCCATTCCAATGTCTCCGAGTTGGCTCAGAACTAAAACGTGCCAATAAATTTATCGCAAAAGCGATATCTGGTCTTGTACATTGTGCCAAGTACATCAAAGCCCCAATTGCATTGAGATATGGTACTTCAGGACCACGTATCTCTTCATCAGATTCTCTAGGACGAAATGGGTCCTTTTGGGGATCTAGAGACCTTACAACCATAGGGGTGCTCAATGGGTGAGCTTTGTCCATGTTGAAATGTTTAAGTAGTCTTTCAACATATGCTGATTGATGGACGATTATTCCATTTGCTTTATGCTCAAGCTCTAGACCAAGACAAAGTTTGGTTTTACTCAAATCTTGAACTTCAAACTCCATTTTCAAATATTCAGTAGTTTCAGCTAACTCTTCCGGAGTTTCAATTAAATTTATATCGTCGACATAAACTGATATAATAGCAAATCCGGTTTCTGATTTCTTAATAAACACGCATGGGCATATAGGATCATTCTTGTACCTTTCCTTAATTAGGTACTCACTTAGGCGTTGATACCACATGCGACCGGATTGCTTTAACCCGTACAAGCATCTTTGCAATTTTATTGAGAATAAATTGCGGAGAGTGCATGCTTCGGGCATTTTGAATCCCTCAGGAATTTTCATATAAATATCAGAGTCTAATGAGCCATATAGATATGCCGTCACAATATCCATAAGACGCATTTCCAATCTTTCAAAGATTGCTAGGCTAATGAGAAAACGAAATGTAATCATATCCATCACAGGTGAATATGTCTAATTATAATCAATCACAGGTCTCTAGGAGAATCCTTAGGCAACGAGTCGGGCTTTATACCTGACAATCTCGTTTTTCTCATTTCGTTTTCGGATAAATACCCATTTATATCCAACGGGCTTTACATTATCGGGGATACGAGTTACAGGTCCAAAAACCTCTCGTTTAGTTAGGGAAGCTAATTCAGCTTTAATTGCTTCCTCACACTTAGGCCAATCTTGCCTTTGACGACATTCAATAATAGATTGTGGCTCACAATCATCATCCATAATTTTATGAGCAACTGAGAATGCAAAAGCATCATCAATGATGATTTCATTTCGATCCCAAATTTCATTACAATATGTAATGGAATTTTTAGTATTTCCGGGGCTAGTGCTCCTTTCATGGGTTTGCGCCTCTTCAGAGGCAATAAGCTCTTTGGGAGCAAGCACAATGCCAGGCTTTTCTGGAGCAGATTCTTGATTCTTCCCTCTTCATTTTCGAGGAGCAATATCTTTTGATCCTATCGGTCTACCACGCTTTAAGTGCGGGGGATTTTGATCCATTTTAGCCTGTTCTTCGGGAACAACTATCCTAGTTGGAGCATTTGCAGCTAGAATATGAGACTTCGTTACCTTAATAACATCATTAAATGCATCAGGAAGTCTATTGGCCATAGCCTGTAAATGGATTATGCGCTGTACCTTGTTTTCACATTCAGGGGTCCTTGGGTCTAATTGAGATAAATTTTTCTCATTCCAGGAAAAAATCTTAATTTGTTTTTGTTTTGCAGCCATGGAAGTTTGAGGTATCCTAATTGATGGAAACCTAGTCTCATTGAAATGACAATCTGCAAATCTGGCAGTAAAAAGATCACCAGTAGTTAGTTCCAAGAACCTAATGATAGACAGTGAATTAAACCCAACATAAATGCCCAAACGGCGTTGAGGACCCATTTTCGTCCTTTTTGTCGGTGCTACAAGCACCTGTACTGCACAACCAAAGGTGCGTAGATGTGAAATATCTGGTTCATAACCAAGAACCATTTGAAGGGGAGATTGTAAAATACTTGCAGTGGGGCGTAATCTTATTAGAGTTACCGCATGCAAAACTGCATGACCCCATGCTGTATCGTTGAGATTTGTTCTCAATAATAGAGTGCGGGCAATGATTTGGATACATTTAATCAAAGATTCTGCCAATCCATTTTGAGTATAAACATATGCAACCAAGTGCTCAACCTTGATTCCGAGTGAAGCACAATATGTATCAAAACTCTTTGATGTAAATTCACCAGCATTATCCATCCTTATGCTCTTAATTGGATAATCAGGGAATTGTGCTAGGAACTTTATAATCTACGCAAGTAAAAGTGCAAATGCGACATTGCGCGTAGATAATAGGCAAACATGGGACAATCTATAGGATGCATCCACTAATACCATAAAATATCGAAATGGTCTACTTGGTGGTTGTATTGGTCCACAAATATCACCTTGAATTCTTTGCAAGAATAAAGGAGATTCAAAATTAACCTTTGTTATAGAAGGTTTGATAATGAGCTTTTCTTGTGAGTAAGCCTCACAATTATAATCTTTGGACAACAATACCTTTATATCCTTTAAAGGGTGCCATTTTGTATTTTGAATTATCCTACGCATCATTGAAGTGCCAGGATGACCAAGGTGATCATGCCACAGTCCAAACTAATCAGGGCTTACCAATCTCCAGGATGTGGTAGCGTAGGTTTCAACAGCTTTAATCATGACATAATACAAACCCATAGAAGAAGCTTCTAGCTTCTCATGGATGGTCTTTAGGCCCATCTTATAAGAGGAAATGCCAATATATTCCTTATCTTGCTCATAAATAGTCTCAATATGGTACCCATTACGGCGTACATCTTTGAAACTGAGCAGATTCCTTTTTGATCGAATGCTTAGAAATGCATTCTCAATATGCAGGATTGTGCCATTTGGCAAAATAATTGTAGCATTCCCAAAACCATCAATAATCGGAATAGGACCTGATATTGTATGGATTTGTGCCTTACGCAATGTCATACTCGAGAAAAAGTGTCTACTACAAAATATAGTATGTGTTGTTGCACTATCAAGCAAACAAACATCTTCCTTTTTCTCGGTATTTTCCATTTGCATTTATATTGACAACTTCAGGTGTCAAGTATCATAAAAGTTGCATATTAGTTATATAGTAGAATAAAATTTCAAAAATAAATATTATATAAGGTTCATAAGTATTTCATAAAGAACAATAAAAAGTAATACATTTAAAGCGAAACACCATAAAATTCAAAGTTCAAATTATCATCCACCAATCTAATTCATCAAAGTAATTAGAGGTCCTCAAAGAAATTAGAGATATCCAATGATGCATTTGCTACTTCAGGTTCAAGAGGAGTCCCACCAACGGAAATATTGTTGGTCTCAATAGTGGTTATGGCAGTAGGATTGATTTCAATGGCATGAGATTCACCGCGCTTGCCCGTATTCTTTAAAGATGCCTGGTATAAGTAAACAAAATGTTTTGGCATACGACAAGTATGTGACCAGTGCCCAGTCATGCCACAACGATGACAAATACTTGCATTAATTACCTTCTTTTGCTTCTTTTCTTTGCCATGATTCAGGCCAAAGTTTGATTTCCTAAGGCGGTTAAATTTCTTGCCATCCCTTCTAGGATTATGTTCTTGTCTGCGCTTATAGCCCTTAAAATGGCCAGTATTTTTTTCAAAGTTAGCATGTGCTTCAGGCAATACTTTTGAGCCAGCAGGTCTAAGATCATGATTTTTGAGCAGTAATTCATTGGTTTGCTCAGCAGTTTGAAGCACAAAAATTAATTTTGAATATGTGGCAAATTGACATTGCTGGTATTGCTGTTGCAATACAATATTTGAAACATGAAAGGTGAAAAAAGTTTTCTTAAGCAATTCTGCATCAGTGAGTTTGATACCGCATAACTCAAGCCGAGAAACGATATCAAATAAGCATAATTATAGTCAGACACTGATTTAAATTCTTGCAGTATGAGATTTTGCCAATCATATTGTGCTTGAGGGAGGACAAAAGTTTTAGTATGATCATACCTATCCTTCAACCTTCTCCACAAGATATGAGGGTCTCGAATGGATAAATATTGAGTCTGCAGGCTCTCATGCAAATGACGGCGAATAAAAATCAGCGCATTTGCTTTATCCTTTTCATTTAAGGTTCCATCCTCTGTAATTGTATTAGCGAGACCTTGCCCTTGGAGGTGCATTTCCATGTCAAGGCACCATAATAGATAATTCTTTCCATTCACTTCGAGGATGTGGAATTTCGGCTTTTCAATATTTGCCATAATCCTTGCAAAAATAAATCCTTAAATTAATTAAAAGAATTTCCAAATATCCATCGCTACTTCAGGAGCAGAATGATACTTTTAGATTTGAATTTTGGTTTCGGGCCAAGAAAGATAAAAATGAAGAATTGATAGAAGAAGATGAAGTATAAGTTGATTAATAAAAAAAAAGTACCTACCTTGCAAAAATTACTTACTCAGTCAGTAGATCCTCGTGCTGATAACGTGTTGTAAAATATTGCGTTACGAATATATAATAGAGAAGAGATTGAGAAGAGAAAGTAAGTGAACACTAGAGATAGTAGAGAAAGATAGATATTTTACTGTATTGTGATTGTTATTCGATAGTTGTTATGTTCTATATTTGACATCAAAACTAAACTCTTATTTATAGAAGAACAAAAATGTACTTATCATTAATATTAATGTATCGAATGATACATGAACTGGATAAGGAGATGAACGTTCATTGTATAGAGAGATGTACTTAGAATATATGATACAAATGTACCATAATAAGTACATTAGATAAGATGAATATAATGAATATTCATTCATGTATTCTATTCATTCATGTGTTTCATAATAAATACAAATATATCTATTTTATAAGTCATTGTGTGTGTTATAATTGTGTGGAGGTTACAAAACCCTATTCTCTCGCTCACAATTTAAAGAAAACTTTTGTAAGTAAGAAAAAGAAATGGCCGACTTCATCAATTATTTTTTTGGTATGTCTATTAAATAACTATTAAGATCGACTCTCAAATATATATATGTTATTTCCATATATCTTTATTCGTTAATGGCCACAAGAGAGGTGGCCTCACTACGAAGGCCCTCGCTTGCAGCTATCAATGGCCTCACCCAGGGCCTTCGCAGCCCCACTAGCCAAGGCTGAGGCCTTTGCACTTGGTGCACCAAAAAAAAAAAAACAGAAAAAAAAGGAAAATAAAATATAAACTAAAAAAAAATTCAAAAATTTAGTAAAATTCAATTTTTTTTCAAAAAAAAAAAAAATGCATTTATGACGATTTACTTCCATTCAAATGATTGATTTTATTCTAATGTAGCACTTAAGTAAGCATAAAAAAAAAAAGTTATGACATTCAAATGATCGTTATACAAAAGTTATAGCACTTCATTTGCACTTGTCTCGATTTGCAATGGTTTTCAATTTAATGCAAGAATTGATGATGGAGAAACGGCTTTCTCTCTCATGTAATTCAAAAAGGACATACAAAAGCAAGAACATCTTTATTCTTCTTCTTATGTTTCGTTTCTCCGTTGGGTTTAACATACAAATTTGTTGTTCATGTTCCCTCTATTATTTAGTGTAGAGTAAAGAGCAATGTTTTGTTCTATCTTGAGAGGAAAAGTCGTTAGAGTTGATTGTACTGAGTTTTATACTTTGAGATGCAAAATTATCCTAAAGGACAATGCTTCCATGTCTCAAATGGTATATCTCATTTTATATTCTCCAACTCTTTTTTACAACAATAATAACTTACCAACACTATTAAGAATTTACTAACTTCCAAATAAGTTGCTGGATTATCAAATCTTTAGAAATATTTTGCAAGCATCGTAAGTAGATAATCATCACAATAGTATATATGTCAACATTTTAGTAATCTATTAATTTATCAACTTCTTTGAAGTGCTACTCTCACATCGTGGCAAGCTTTAGAATGTTTAGTGATAGTAGCATTCCCACTTCGAATGGACCATTGAAGCAAGAGTATAAACAAAGGAAAGGGTGTAAACCAAATTTTCAATGCACATCCAGTTTAATTTTTGACAAAACAAAGAACTTTCTATTATAATTATGGTTATGGTTAATGGATCAACGAATGCCAATAAAGTAATATACGTCTTTTCTATTCACGTATCTCCTTTGGATTCATGAATTTCTTAAACTTTTCCGTTTATGTATCTATTGAATTCATGAATTTCCTAGATTTATATATATTTTAGCTTATGTATTTATTGAGTTCACGAATCTCTTGAATTCACGTATCTTTGGATTCGTGAATCTCTTGAATTCATGTATCTCTTGATTCATGAATTTCGTAGATACATGCGTTTATTTAATTCATGTATATCTTCTATGCATGAACTAAAAATCTCTATAAATAGATGGGAGCATAGAGCTTCATTACGGTCTTTCGGTTTTGGTGTTTCCAACTCGATTCCAAAGGCTTTGAAATACTTTCTACTCTTCTGATTTTTCTGAGTGTGCTGGTTCAATTGAACGGTTCGACTAAGTCCTGTTTGCATAGTGCTAATCCAAACAGGTTCGAGGTGTTGTATCTTGGGAGGCATAGTTCGTGAATCTGCGAAGCACCTTTGGCAGGAACTAATCGCCTTAAGGAGATTTGGATATCCGTACCTCACCTCCAATTTTATGTTATATCTTATTTTCTTCTTCTCCAAGAGTTGTAAGTTTACATAAAAAGAAGAATATTATATAGCTGTTATCGTCTTCTTTACATTGATGTTCTGATTACAACAAACAGTGTGTATTCTTTGGATTAATTTCCAACACTTTCCACATACACCATATCTCACTTTTGATGTCCGAATTTGGTGGACTGAAAATGAGCCGACTGTCTCTCTCACACACAGAAAAACAACCCTCGAGGTCCATAAGCAATCATTGGGGTGCCATTGTTGGGCTAGTCAAAAGGTTTAATACAATTACTAGGGTGCCATTGTTGGTCGTTGCGGATGCCTTGTCCCTATCTCTTCCATCTTTTCATGCGAGATGATTAGCAAGCATCAGAACCCATGTCAGGACGTGACCTAGACTTTCCTCTTGAGGATGTAAGCAATGACGTCATACAAACTTGGAGAAGATGCAAGAATGTCACATCACTGTGGGGGAGGAACTTTGGCAGCATGCCTTGACTTCAATGACATCTTTAAGTCGCCTGATGCAAGGCCAAAATGGCGTTGTACAAAGGACGTCCTTTACTCAATAATTTCATACATAATTGCACATTTTCGGACATGTCTGTGAGTGTACGTTCCATATTTGTTTTTTTAAATATGAGCCGATTTCATTCATAAACTTTCAATCTAAATTTTATCCTCCCCATTTTCCTAACCTTTTTCAGAGATAACATCAATTTTATATTCGGTCACTTATCTTTTCTTAGAAAAAAATGTTTGATGTTAAGCTTTTACCCATGTCAAGCTAAATGTAAATAAAAAATTTATTGATTGTGGATGCCGATGTTCTAATCTAATTAAGTAAAATTAAAAATTTCAATGTATCTTTTTTAATGAGAAGGGCACACCAATGCAATTTAGATTCAATGTATGTCAAGAAGATGTATTGAATTGACGATGAGAATTGAAGAAGAGAGAGGTGAAGAGAAAGATTTTCTTTTTTTCTGCTTAGAAAGTACTTATCTAAGGCAATGAATAAAAATATTACAAATATATATATATATTTTATATTACATACCTCGTCGTCATAAAAATAAAATTATACAAATGATTTCATGATGCATACAAACCTTTTTATAAAATATAGTTACATGCAAAAAAAAAAAGTTAATTACGTATCATTATGTAAAACCTATTTGTGTGAAGAAATTTTTATTTCCCAATGTACAAAATAAAAGCATTTTGAAAAAGATACATATTACATACATGGTTAGTGTAAGTCTTTTGTGCATAAGCAATCTTATAATGGGAGCATAACCTATTCATGAAATATATCTACATGCTAAAAATAAAAATTGAATGTGGAATCTATAAAAACCAGATTATGTAAAGAAATCGTGACAATGTTGTTTGGAAAGAAGGGGATGATGGAAGGAAAATTGAAGCAGGGCAATGCTGTGATTTTGGCACTTTTGAGTGCCCGATTCCACAAGTTTCCCACCAACGGGAGTGATCCAGAAACGCTGACAACACTCGTTAATCGAACGGCTGATATTAAACCACTTGAATCCAACGGCTGAGGAGAAACATGACAAAGTTGTCATGCGCAAAAGCACGGGATTGCAGAAAAGGCCCTGGGTCCACTTTTTTTTTTCTCCACATATCAAATAAAATTAGTAAATCACCAACTTCGTCGAAATTTTACGAGCACAGCTAGTAAATTACCACTGTTACAATGGATATATTTGATTTTCCATTTAAGTCTTACCATTTTTTTATCACGTTTCTGTAAGCCTCTGTCGAATGTAACGTTTGGAGCCCTATAACCCGAATTGAGCCAAACTTTTTAGGGATTGTTCCGTTCGTGTTTTTCAAAAAGTCAAAAAGGAATATATACTTTTCCACCGAAATTTAAATATTATCCAACTCATAAAAGGTCATGAAAATTTTTACATATGATCTAAGTGCCAACGTCTATATATTGTCAACATATTAGGTGTTACGAGCTGGCAAAGGCCTAAATGCATCATCACAATATATAAATTTAGTAAAAAGAGAAAAGTAAAATATTATATAGACATGCCCGGAGAGAATTGAGATGGGCTCAAGGCAATCCAAACCTAAAATTAAGGTCCAAAGTGGCCGGGCTATTCGGTTTTTCTGCCTCAAAAAAAAAAAAATGATCAGCCAATATGTAAGATTATTTGCATTTTTGTTAAATTTAAATAAAAAATAATTGCACGAGTAAATTTGGACTAAGTAATTTTTCAAATCGCTCAATTTCCACAAAATGAACTTACCTAAAGAGTCCAATCATTTTCGGTCCACCGAATTTGGACCAAGTAGTTTTTTCCTTCTATATCTAGGTGTTATGTGGTTTATAGTTTTATGTCAATGTGAGCCTTCAAAATTTGAGATAATGTCTATGTGGCCTTGGGCACCATCTCAAGAAGATATAAATATATGTTGACACAAAAATTTTGCCTATTTATTTAAGACTTAAAATTAGGGATTAATTTCCAATCCCTAAACAAAAAATAATTTTCATTGAATTGCATCACATATAACATTAGGAACATTTGCATTATTAGTATTAATTGTTAGAATTTTTTTTAAATTAATTCAAATTAAAAAAAGAAAAAAAAACGCGGCAGGGCCGGGCCAGGGCCAGACTTAGCCCGGCCCCACTTTGTTTTCTTCTCTCCCCTTTCCCCCTGCGCGTCCTATTCTCCCCTTCTCCTTCTCTCCTCCGCCTGGTTTTAGACAATGCCTCGACGGCAAACGACGTACGATGAATGCCGTGCGGTACGACCGGCCTGGGCCAGCTGGCAGCAGCTGGCAACGCTGCTTAAAAGGGAGGAGAGGGTGGACCGAGAGGCGGGGTTCTTCGGCTGAAAAATCCAGAGAGAGAGAGAGAGAGAGAGAGAGGGAGAGATCCGACGAGAAAGCCGCGAGTGAGATCGAGGGAAGAGAGTTGGAGGGAGAGACCGCCGGCCACCGCGCCTGAATCACGGCCGACTACCCGCCGCCGTGCCTCCTTTCTGGCGCCGAAGCTCCGGTAAGCCTTGACCCTATTTTGGCCCTGTTTTCGGGCGAGCCGGGCTGGAGCTCGCGGTCGTCCGGCTTACACGAGCTCCGGATCCGACCATCCTTTCTCCAACTACTGTGTGTGTCCCTGTTTGTTTGTCGAGAGTCCCGTCGAGAATCCCGGTTGAAGTTGAGCCGGAAACCTCATGATTCGCGAGCACCCTTCACCCGTTCGACGAAATGCTTAAGCGAAATCTAGTTTTCATCCTCCCGTTTTTGGCCGAAATCGAGTCGTCCGTGCACGCCGTGATCTGTGGGAATATTCCAGTGGTGTTGGGCGACCTTGGGCGTCGGCCGTGTAGTCGTTCGCCACGTTTCCATCGTTGCCATAGTTTGTTCGGCGTTTGGCCATGGTGTGGCTCCCGGCCGGCGGGCGGGAGGTCGGCCGACGAGTGGCGTTTGGAAGGGACAATGCTGGGTTGTAGCTAGGTGGTGTCCTGAGCGCCAGCGAGGGCTTGTCTAAGTGGCATCAGTTCGGGTGAGGAGCTTCGGTGAAGAAGAGCGCAAGGTGGAGGCGTGCTTGGGGAAGGAGAGAACAGGTAGGAGGAGAGAAAATAGAAAAATAAAATAATTAAAAATAATTAAAATAGTTAATTAAAAAAGATTTAAAAATTAGTTTTTAATTTGAAGCGGGTCATATCCCAATAGGCGAATCGAGTTATCGGGCTGGACCCGGTTTAGCCGGTCTGGATCCCATTTCCCGAACATAATAATAATTTTTTAAATTAAAAGATTAGTTTAAAATATATATTTGCTATTCATTTTTATGTGGGTCCCATCCACCGTGAGAGAATTGTTGCCGACCACGGTCGACTCCTGTTAGTAGTGGAAATAGAGGGAGGAGAGAGAGGCAAGCTTGAAAGAACTCAGACAATTTCTCTATTTTTTAAAAAAATTTTAATACTATAAAAATCTAGAATTTACCACCCCATGTGGTGGCGGCGTTGGTTCGGGCTTTGTCCTTCTCACGACAGGGACAAGTTCGAATCCCATCATCGTCATTTGTGGACTTACTTGTATTGTGAGGGTGGTGGTTTCTTTGGCGTCACCCCAGGGTTTACTCGCCGGTTGCTGGTTATACGGAGTTCCTGGGTTACCAAAAAAAGAAAAAATCTAGAATTTATAAATTTGTGCCATATTTTACTTAAATTAATTTTCATGTAACAAGAGTTATATTTTCCCATCGCTGACAGACTTTTCATCAACCAGAACCACATGATATAACGGGCCCTTGCAACTTTGGCTGATTGACATTAGAGCTTCAACTTTCTAGGAAAGTCGAAAGCTTCTCTTGCATTCTCCGTTTACTTTGTTGTTGAAAGACTGTAACCAGGACAACAACCCAATGGCGATGCAACCAAGTGAAGAACAAGGAAATTCGATTCAAGCAGAACTAGCAGTAGGTACATGTTCAAGTTCCAATTGAAAAAAATATGGTATAATCAATGGAGTCCCAAAAATGTGGGAACTTGTATTTTCTCATGGTTCTTTTTATTTTCTTTTTCATCAAACATACATAATGCTGACCTTGGCTAGGAAAAAGAGAGAAGAAAGATTTATCAGTTTGTGAAGGACTTTGTGCTCACTCTTTTTTCTACATATATTGAAGATGTTCGTGTAAGCGTCGGATCAGATTCTTGTCAATCCGGAGGTGCTCCAGGCGCGTTATCCCTTGAAAGAGTTATTCCATTATGAAATTAATATTTGGAGCGGATCTTCATGAAATTGTTCTTTTCTGGGACACTTCTCAATGTTTGCAAGGAAAAAAGTATTAATTTAAATGGCCTAAAAAGTTTACATCCATTGCAGAAATATCGGAAAACGTAGTGGATGAACCCTATTACCGACCATTGTTGCGAGCTGCATTCAGGGGCGATTGGGAATTTGCTAAAAGATTTTTCGAACAAGATGATACTTCAAGGACGGCCAAAATAACAAGCAGATCAGAAACATTGCTTCACATAGCCGCTTTGAGCGGACCGGACGAATTTTTGGTAAACCTGGTTGAACTCTTGTCTCCATATTTGGAAGCGCTTGAAATGGTTGATCGTGATGGCCGCACAGCCCTGCACAATGCTGTCCTAGGTGGAAGGATGAGGATGGTCAAGGCATTAGTTAGAAGTAATCCTAGGTTGACGCAACTTCGAGATAAGGAAGGACGTACTCCTTTTGGAATATCTGCTAATGAAGCCTCTATGCATAAGGAGATTGCTTGGTTCCTGGCGAAAAGTATGACAGACAATGAGCGAAGTCATCCCTCAAGCGATCCCTTTACGATTGAGGACATCATGGATCTCACCTACGTTGGTCATCATGGTTCGATCACCATCACTCTTCATCTCAATTCCATCTGTTCTTTCCTTCATTCTAGACATAGCTTATTTTCCTGATCAACATTGCTGGTCAATTCGAATAGATATTACCCTTTATCTAGTTGAGCGGTACCCTCAGTTACTTACTATGAAGAGCACAGAGCATTCCGGACGATATATACTGTCCGCATTGGCGACGCAGGAATCTCACTTTCACAGTGGAAGCAGGCTCAGTGTTTTGGAAGCATTGATATACAAATGTCGGTACAATCTGCACTCGCATCTCTTTATTTTACTGATTCCCTTCAAAATGATCATGCCTAGCTCATCGCCTTCTCTTTTGTTTCTGAACTGAAGGTATACCGGTGAACTTGAGCTACAAACCAACAGACCAAAATTCGGAGCTGGGTGGGTATGCATTTTTGCTGTTTGAGCATTATCTTCGGATCTGCCATGGTTTCGAACTTTTGCTCAATTTTCTTAAATGATTCCCTCCGTACTGGTAAAAGAAATAGGAAATGATTATTTCTTTATATGACATATTCTAGTTCCTCGACCTAGTTGTACTTCAATAATGACTTGAAATTGAACTACTTTATGGATGAGCTATCCCTTTGGAACCACATATGATTCAACCAAGTGCATAAGTACCGTGTAACTTAATTGATTTTGGACAATGTAACGAATGAATTACAAGGTCTCACAATGATTTCATATCCAGTGACCGGATTTTCTTTGCAATTTGATTGTAGCGTTTCAATGTTTTTCAAGGTCACTTTGGAGTGCCGCCAAAATTGTAGGTATGCTTCCATTTTATCAAGATATCATCTCTATCTTTGTCCCTCTCTCTCTCCTATTAAAAATCTATGGCTTGTTTGTTTTTGACTTTTTTTATAAGTAGAAAGAAGTTCCTACTTAGTTCTTTGCCATAATTTGGAAAAGAATTTGTGTTAGGGCCATAGCATGCATTAAAAAAAGTCATTACACGTTTACCATCAGATCAGATGAGTGACATATATGTTGAAATTAGTTTTGTAATTCAATTTTTCCTTGTCAACCAACAATGAGTATGTAACTTATTTTTTACATAGTTGATGAACCTAATAAAAATCCTTCAAGAAAGTATTCAAACTCAAACAGAGTTATATATGATTTTCTATATTAATATTTTTATATATGATTTTCTACATTAATATTTCTAATTACAAGAATCATGAAGTTGTAAATTGGGGTAAGATTTGATGATGACCTAGGAATTTCTTTCATATGGCTAAATGATCTAAGCGTATGATATGGTATAAGGTTTACGTGAACATAGGACTTCTCCTTCAATCTTGATTGGTGAAATCATGTTCACTTCATAATCTCTATCAAGCATGTAAATCTTTCTGGAAAAATAAGAACAATGAACCCATATGCATTCGTTTCCTCCATTACGGGTGAAGTGCTTGAAGCCTAGGTATTATTTTCTTTGACTGCTACTTCATCTCAATACACCACGAAAGAAAACGTTGAGAGGGTGCAGGAATTGGGCATGGGACTAGGGGAAGCCCCTCGCGTGAATAAGGTTACAATAGATGAAGGCATGGGCTTATCATTTAATTGAGTTTAACATAGTAAATTTACACTTTCATATAACAACTTTTGGCGTGAAGAATAGGAATAGGAACAGGTAGTAAAAATCAAAACAATTTGTTTGGGAGGGCTCGTAATAGAAGAATATTTAAGTGGAGCGAATTTTGTGGGTCCCAACAAAATCGTGCATCCTAGAATTCCACCTCAGGTGATATATCCTATACCGACAAGCTATTTATTATATAATAAAGGAGTTTTCTCCTCTTCTTATAATTGTATATTTTAGATTTGTTGGAAGCACTCCAAAAAATAAGACACCGAATATATTAGGCCAATATAGGAAGAATGCACTCTTAAGATTACCTGAAAAGGTGGACCGCACGAAGTATGTGAAAATTAGCGCAAACACCACCTGACCGCCACAGAAAGATCCTATAGTTCCCAAAACTTATTCACAATTTTTGCCCGTAGTTACACATACTTGTCATCTTCACCCAACTGTTGTATGCCCCTGAAATACCCTCTGGCCTTGTCCCTAATTCTTCTATTTGTGTCAAAGAACCAAAAAAGGAAACAGAACAGTGTTGTTGCGTATTTTTATCAAATTGAAAGTTATTAGAGGATAGAGTCAACTCCACTCACTACCATTTAGGTGTAACAAGTAAAGTCAAATATCACGCACCATTGTGTGATGGAAGTTTTGATTTTGTTAGAGACAGAAAAAATTTGCTCTTGTGCTGAGCATATATAACAACACAACGGTTTGTACGATTAATCTAATTTTTTTAATTACTAGCTACTATGCATATTTGAATAATATTGTCTAGCTAGACAATGTAATTAGCTGGTTATTTTCAGAGTTGTTCTATCAGGTTAATGCTTATAATTATGTTCTCTTAATTATGATTAACATCATAAAACCTCGTTTGAATTTCAAGGAAGATACTGACAAAAAAAAAGAACTTCAAGGAAGATCACTCTCTTCAGTTACCCTCTAATCGCTTCTACTCTCTTCACATCCATCTCTGTTTTCATCCAGACATGATACAGACTCACTGTTTGCATTTGAGGACTGAATTCCAAAAGAGAAAAAAATAAAATCAAAATAGCTTTCCTAAAAGATTAAGAAATAAAAAAGAATGAGATCGTTTTCCCAATCACCCGCCATCCCAAGCTCTAAACATGGGAAATTATGACAATTAGTAAACTGTTGTTAGATGTAATTTGTTGTCTAAAAAAATTTTGGGACCCGGAGTTGGAGAACTTTTTTCTTGGTCCAATTGCCGGCCCTTCGTTTTTCATTTTCATTTTCCTTTTATTTTTGACATTTTGTAGTTCCTATAATCAAGAGAGTTCATGAGGTGAAGCTAAGAAACATGGCGGCAGTCGAGTTGGCAAAACGAGTTTGCATTGAGATCTCTTACATGCAAAATACCAAGATCATCAAAATTTTAGGAGACGGGGACTTGCTGTTTCATGCTACATCCAAGGGAATCAGTGAAATCGTGAAGCTCTGTATTCAGTTTTTCCCGGAGCTTATTCGAATTAAGCTTGATGGTCGCAGTTTGCCGGCACATGCGGTGTTGTATCGCCAAGCAAGGACTCTCGGATTCTTTTTGCAGTTAAACTCGACCGCTGAGTTGTCATTAGTCCTAGGGCCTACAGCAGAAGATTCTAAGCACATTATGATTGCAGCAGCATCGTACTTCCCTACTGATTATGATACTGTAACTAAGGTGGCCGGAGCAACATTTCAAATGCAAAGAGAACTCCAATGGTATAAGGTATCATTCTTTTCATCTATTTGATAACCACACTTAACGATAACGATTATAGGGACATGCTAATTCCCACTCTTATTTTGGTTACGACATTCCGTTTTTTTTTTTTAGTTAAATTAATTGACCAAAATATCCTTATCTTCAATGGAATGTTTTTCTCTCTTCAATCTAGTTACACCATCTTCACTTCTCGACTCACATTAAAGTATCTCAAAGGAAAATTTTAAGTATGGTCTAAAATTTCGATCATCTTGTTATGAGATTGAATATGTTCTCAAATTTTTTTACTTTCTCCATGGTACAAGTAGTACAGTAAGAGTCCTTTTTTCTTCTCTTTTTGTGCTTATCTTTTGTTTCGACATGATCTAGATATAAACATGTGACTTGATCTTTAAGCAATTTCGCATCAAATGTTGGATAAGTCATGATCTCCCTGATATGTTCCCTTGTTTGTCTTTTGAAAATTTTCAATACTTTATCCACTTATTGAAACTCCTATTTGTGAATTTTATGTATAGGTTGTGGAAAGCTGGGTCATCCCTAGTTGGAGAAATGCCTACATCGAAAGAACCGAAACCACCAAGGGTGTGAATGTGACATATTGGAATGATTTTGTGGAGAAACGCAGAGTGTTGCTCGAGAAAGGGGAGAAGTGGATGAAGGACACAGCAAATTCATGTATGCTCGTATCAACTCTAGTTGCCACAGTATTGTTCGCTGCTGCATTCACTGTACCTGGAGGCAATAACGACAAAAATGGAGTCCCACTGTTGTTAGGAGAGGACTCTTTCTTGGTTTTCGCAATTTCGGATGTGTTAGGTTTGTTCTCTTCCATGATGGCCATCTTGCTATTCCTATCCATCTTAACTTCACGATATGAGGCGGAAGATTTTCTTGAAGCATTGCCTAAGAAGATCATAATGGGGCTTTGTTTTCTCTCCCTCTCCCTGGCTTTCATGCTGGTGGCCTTCGCTGCATCTCTCACACTTGTGCTGGAAGAAAGAGTAGAGTGGGTTGTCATTCCCATTACTTTGCTGGCCTCTCTTCCCGTGGTTTTATTCATAATACTACAGCTTCCCCTGCTATATCAAATGGTTAGATCCACTTATGGACCAACCATTTTTTATCCCGATGGCATTTGGGATGGAGTCGATTATACTAAAAAAGATCAGTGATTGATAAATTTGATTTGAGGGTGTATGTCTTCATTATAGTTGGTTATAGTGGGGCCAATGCGATACTGAATGTATTTCCTCAAAGTGTTTGAACAATTACTGCTGTGACCTTTCCAAAGGTCCGTGAGAAAGCTAATGGAGCTCTTTGCATTTACTGTTGTGCTCGCATCATGAAAAATTTCATCCAAGTGAAGACGTCAATGCCTGCGGTGGCAGAGAAAAAAATGACTTTGAAGACTTCGTTTTGATACTTCTCTCCTTGATGCGAGCACCGCATTCCTCACGATTTTATTTTCCGTGTTGGACGACCTTAATCTGGACAAGAAACGAAATTACAATCACAATAGTTTGAATAGCAAAAAAATGGAATCGCCCACGATCAAATTAAAGAAAAAGGTGCTCGACTTAGCTTAATGATTGTTATCAACGTCTTCGAAGCAAGATGAGTGTGGACGTCAAGAGGACGGGTCTCTCTCCAGTTTTCTATCTTCACTATTTTCTCCTCTGTTTTTAAACAATCGCTTCGCTCCCGCAATGTAGACTCATAAGCCACGATGGTGACACAGACACCCCTCTCTATTTTTTTTCCCTCCTCTCAATGGCTCGTGAAGTCTCTTTTTATAGCAAAAATTTCCATTAATTATTGGAAAGTCACGAACCTTTGCTCCTTTGATAGTGGGGATTGCTGAATTTTAGTCCTGATTGGTGCGTCAAATCCCATCGATCCTTGTACTGATGCCATGGATGCGTCCGTATTCATTCACCATTATTTACAATTCCACGGCCAGCTCATTCCATGAGTATAAACTTCTTGATTGTTTCCCTTAATTTCCTCTCTCGCTATCTTCAGGATTTCATTCCAGCAGCCCAGACTTTCCACAAACGCTTTGATTTCTTTCCTTTATTTTGTCCGTCTTCGCCTATTTGTCTCTCAATTGCCATGCTTTGCTCTTCTGCTTTTACCTATGCCGCCGTGAATGTGTCCACGTTCATTCGCTATCATTTTCGTCTTCTTCTCTTCCCAAACTCCGCTCGATCTATTGCCGATTTTGCCTCCCGCCTACCATTTCTCCGAAAAAAAATATTCCATTTATTTCTCCTCTTGACTGGCCACTGTCTGTTTCCCAATATTGCCTCCTCCCATCATGTCAGAATAATAATCCATTTCATATTTTGTGGGGCTGATTTGTTTTGGGATCATTTACCTTCTTCATTCAGAGCAACAGATGAATTGCTCATGCGATTTTCCATCATGGGTCGGCCAAAATTTGCTGGAGGAAAGTTGACTGGCTGAAATTTGCTAGGGTAGATTTCCTGATTGATTGGTCTTTTTCCTTCTTGTGGATGACCGATTATTCACTTCTCCCTTACAATCCAATTACCCATTTTCTCAAATCATGGGCACGATTCCTAATCGAGCACATTCTGAGGACATTTGCTAATCTATGTGCCAACTTGGAGCTCATATGAAATTCATTGGATGCGGACATGCTAAACATGCAAAGTCAAAATATATATATATAGGGTCAGTTTGGATCCCTATTTTTCTTATGCAATAAATGATTTAAAGCCAAAATTTAGGTGACAACAATTACTATGTGTTATGTTTCCCTACCTTGTTACCAAAGATCTATTTATAGAATGATTCAATTAATTTAAAATTTCAGCCTATAGATCCTTCAAAATTGAATTTGTGCATACATGAACAATTTTTATTTTTATTTTTTAACATTCAATATCGAAGTATGCTAAATCTTGGAATATAACTTAAAAAAAAATTGTTAAGCTTTTTGTTTATAATTTAGATTCAAGATTAGTTTTCCTTCAGCTTAAATATTCAGCGAGCACAATCACCTCATATGTCAAGAGTAAGTTTTTCAAAGTTTTTTTTTTTTTTTAGCTCTTTTGTTGCTGTGTGGTAAGTATTTCCTCTTTGTTCTTCACAATTGATTTAACGCTTTATTTATGATACGTTAATTAATGATTGCACATCTGCATGATCACTACATCTGTTCGGAGTAAATTAAAAAACATATTTGAAATAAAAGATAAAAAGTACTGAAAGGGCATTAGAGAAACCTAGCATAATTAAGTCTCCGTACCCACAATCTTTAGTTCATAGAAATAAAGTAATCATTCCATTACTTTACTTAGATTTCTAATCGATTTATCAAAAATAAATTAGTGGCGATTCTTGATTGAAAATCATTTGTATGTAGAGAACTTAAATCTTAAGTCGCGAATTGATATGGGCTTGGAGAGCCTAGGCTTAATAATCCATTAGCCAAATTCTTAGGTGGTTCCATTCACTTTAGGGAGGTCACGACATAATCTATATAAAAAATTATCTTCAGTGATTATTACCAAAATACACATAATCATGTAATATATCTTTCATCATGGAATGAGAGATGAACAATTATCTATAGAAAAAATCTATGTATACAAAATTTCGGTGATGAACGATACCAAATGTAGGCTCTATTCTTGTGAACTATAAAGTAATTGGAATCATACCAATATAATACTTTGTTTGTATTAATTGTGAAATAGATGGAATTAAACCTACCATAAATCTTTCATCATTCACCAGTTACATATAGATCTTTCATAATAGAATCTAGGTATACATAAACAATTGCTTTAAAACATTTATTACGAAGTTCGTGCAATCATGTAATATAACTTTTGTCACGGAATGACTTTTCCAGCATTTGATTTTTCTTTATAAATGCTCTTCAAATGAAAGGTTTGATAATCAAAACAATCTATATAAGAAGAATACCGATGATAGAAATGATACCAAATGTACTACTTTATTCCTAGGAACTATAGAATTGGAAATATACAAATTACAGAACTTTGTCCACATAGAGTGTGAGATAAGAATAAGAAAAATGGAAGACGAGATATGACTCGGTCCACTTTGTGCAGCCTCCGTGCGTATGATGGATGACCTCTGTATCTCTGGGGGAGAGTGCTCGAAGTCTGTTCCGTTGGATGAAGCTTAGGGGATTATTGATTTTGAAGCTTAAATGGGATGGGCATAACATATCTTTGTCATAATCCCTAATTTGTGAATTAATTTGTAATTGTGAAATTCTAGTGTCAAGTAACTCAATTGGTAAAATCGGAAAGTTTAGGCTTCAATTGGCCTCCACGTGATAAATTTAAGACTGACTAAATAACCGTCCCTAAATAACTTATTTCAAGATTTATTTCTTCTAATCAGTAACAATTTATCATAAAATTCTCAAAAGAATTAATTATGCAAAATTTAGATATTTGCTAGAGTTAGACATCTCCTCACATTATAGGTTTGCTAACCGACATCAAAAGCAATCAATGCATGGAGTTGGCGCAAGAGCGTGCCGCGTGAGTCATCATTATTTAAGTTTTACACACTTTTATATCCATTGACAGATAGATTAAAATTGAAAAGCTAGTATCATTTCCTTGAATTACCTCATCTCACCTTGAAACTTTGTGAGCACCTAAGTTTATTGTAGGCTTTCCAATAAGATATCATTTGCCCGACACCCTTGCTTGTCTCAAACGAAAGAGCATCCTTTTCGGGGAAATGTGAAAATAAAACCTAAGGATCTAAACTAAACAATACTTATATAGTGAGTCAAACTTTCCGGTGGCATGAGAGTTGCAAGAATCCAAAAATGGTTTAAACAGTAGTTGAATTCGAAATTTTATGAACTTATGATAAAAAAAAAAAAAATCATACACAACACCTTGACACTTTTAAGGCACATCGAGTTTTGTAGAAGAAAAATCATGCACGATACATGGGAGCCCATCTCACATGTACCATTGGATGAATTGGGAATCCATGGATGTGAGCTAGGTTCACATGATCCGGACGCATCATTGCGAGTTCATTGTACAAGTGATCGCGACAAGATTCTAGTGTATTTAGAAAAAAAAGAAACAAGTCCAAAGCCAGGCTTTAAAACAGAATTTGCCTAGCTCACATGTTAGGCCCCGTTTGGTTCAACTATGGGGAAATGGCTTTGCATTTCCCCAGGTATCTTTAGAGGAATGGGGATTTGATGAAGGCAAATGTGTTTGGATACTCTCATTTTGGTGTATTTTGCAAAGTAGCTTTGACGTGAAAAGAAAAAGGAACAAGGAAAAGGAAAAAGGAGGAGGAGATGCTGAAGTAGAGGGGAACGATTGGGAGGTAGTTGGAGCTGGTGGTTGTGGTGGGGGAGGCAGCTGGTGGCAGTGGTGGTGGGGAGATGACGGGTCATGTGACGTCCTGAATTTTTTAATTATGCTTTCAATTAAATTAATCGGGCCTTTCATCGACGCGCCTATAGTGCTGTTCTCAGAGCTAATCACTCTTGAGATAACTAGACTATCTGGGGAAGTTATCAAGAGATTTTAATGCAATAGACTTGGGAATTCGACTAGAAATCGATTACTTGACCGTGCTCATCTGCCGAGATCATTACGGCACAGTAAATATCGATTAGAAGTAAAAAATAGGCAAGCTTGACTGAGATGTGTGGTTAAACGTGGTTAATTCCACCAAATCAAGAAATTCTCATCGATTAGCACTAGACTGCTTTTTTTTCTGTCGTTTTGGTACCTTATATTTGTATTTGAATCCTCGAGATTTTCATGACAACCAAGAGTCGCCAATGTATCGAAGAGGTTCATTGTGGCTCAAAGAAAATTGACCACGGGTCATTTGCACTAAAAATTTCTGAAAGCTACCAGTAGACTAGGTCACGCTAAAATCGCGCTAGATTGAAATTAACCGCGAATTTGAATTTGATTTCAAAAATTGAAAATTTTGTCATGTCACAAGACATTTTAGGAACGTCGACTCAGTCTTCGAAGATTTTTTCTGCAAACTGAGATTTTGGTGAAAAGTCGAGACATGGCTGTTTTCGACCGGAAAATGCATAGGACCATGTTTGATTGCGCAATTGGGATGCAAGTAGGTTCAATTGGTGAGGAAAAATACCAATTTGATCGAGGACTCGATATTGGAATTTATAGTAGCCTAATTGGATTGGTTCAAGGGAGGATTGAAGTCCAATTTGAGGAAATTGAACCAAAATTCGTATGCACCCCATGGACCCAGCCATTGGACCATTTCAATGTCTTCTAGGAGGATTTTTGTGGCTGCTATTTGCTAAGGAAAGCCAGCTACATGGTGGGACCAAGCTAGGGGACAAGAAGATGAGATAGAAGCCTTGGTGGTCCCCTCCACAGAGCAAGCTGGTTCCCTCCTCCTTTCCCTTCCATTTCCATCGACTGAGCCCTCCATCTTCTTGTAGCTTGAAGCCCAGCAAACCTAAAAAACCTTCAAGCCTCTCATCTTCCCCCGGCTAACACCGCTCGCCATCAGCCGAACCCCCCTTCGCGCGCCGCTTGCTCGCTTGCATGCTTATCGCAACTCACAAGCCCTCCGCGCATGCCAGCGTTCCAGCTGCTTCATCCCTGCCTACCCGTGTGTCCAGAGGTCCTGACCAGCTCCACTAGCCACCGTATGCTATCGCCGGAGCCACCTAGAAGCCTGTGAAGCCCTGCTGAGCAACCCTACAGCCTTTGCCGGTCTTCCTTGCTTGTCTCTACCTCAACTGACCATCAGGAAAACTTTGGTAGCCACCGGATTGAGACCGAATAGTGTGTGGTCTCTAGGCCACTGTTTGGCCCGCTTTGGCTCGTTTCCTGACCTAGAAAGGCATTCCCGCTTTGGAGTTTCTCGACCCCTGCCGCATCCCCGTCGTTTCGAACCGAGCGATTCGCTAATCAAATGAGTTTAACTTACTAATCCCTGCTTAGTAAGTTAATGACGTTTAATGGTTGATTAGTTTAGACTAAATATGTATTATGTGGATAGTTAGAATAGATTAGTGAATTAATCGTTCGATATTGTATGTTATGTGGTTTGAGTAGTGTAATTAGAGCTTAGATAAGCTCTAGTATTTATCTAGAGTGGTTTAGAAATTTTCTGGGCCCGTCTCAGCTTTTAATTAGGCTTTACGGGACTAAGTCTTATTTATTGGCATTTAATAATTATTTTACGTAATTAATTAATTAATTAATTATTTTTCAGAAATTAGACCGGGATAACCGGTGATCGGAATTTTATGTTAATCACAATGGTGTGAATTGTTTAATTTATTGAGTGTTATTTTGTGCACATTGAGTGTGATTTGCAATTTTGGGTATTTATCCCAAAATTAATTAATTTCAGTAATTAATTAGAAAATCACCGGCGTCGGTTTATAATGTCAAAAATGAATTTGTAGACTGATGAAATTAGTGGGATTTTCAAGTGAGAAAATATTATATTTTTGGCTCAGGCTGACTGTGTACCCACGCATGATTATTTTTATCGGGTATTTTTTACCCGAGGAAAATAGGCAAAGGTATTATGTTAATTGAGGAATTTAATTGTGAATGGCAATGTTGTTGGGTGTGGGTGAATAACTGTGTGATGTTCTAAGTTAGAGCAAGAAAACCACCAAAGTATGGCTGTGCCCATTGGGTTGTAATTAACCGCCAAAGTATGGCTATGCCTATTAGGTTGTAATTAACCGTCAAAATATGGCCGTGCCTACTGGGCCATAATTTACCGCCGAACTTGGAACAGGCTGTGCCCGTTGGGCCATAATTTAGCATTGAACATTTAGTAGGCCGTGCCCATTGGGTCATAATTAATAGTTGGACTGAGTAATTGAAATGACCGTGTGAGGTCTTGATGACATGGAATCGACTTAATCGATTAATCGATGATTTGATCTGGTTGGATGAATTGATCTGTGAAGTGATTGATTGGATGGTTATTTGAACTATCTTGACTTGCGGGAAGGAATTGAGGCCAAGGTAAGTCCTCTGACTTGTGGTTGTGCTTAGGTAGCTCTCATAGCGTATTTTCTTCCTAGTTGGGTCTTAGGGGGTAAACTTGCTGAGACGTCGTCTCACCCCATTGTGGGATAACATTTCAGGTCCATAAATGGTAGCTCCTCCCGAGTGTTTTGGTCAACCTAAGAAGATGATAGAGCAGAAGCATTTTATCCCACTGCATGGGAGCCCCAGGGGATGGACCTATGAGCTGGTGCAATCCATGGTCTAGGTCGATGAGGGTTTACCCAAAAAGGTGCCCCATCAATACAGAGCATGATATCACCAGGCTTGAGATGGAGAGATGGAAGGTCCTATACAGGAGTCCAAGATTCCTTTTTATGTACTGGAAGTGGCCTTTGGGAAAGGCACAACAAACCTTCCAGGAGGTTTGGTGGTAGACCCAGTGGATCCTGACCTTGAAGATCCAGGATCTCCGGTGTATTCAGTTGTGGGCTCTAGCTGGAGTGTGGAGGAAGATGGAGAGGATGACGGGGACCCGTAGTTGTTTGGAAACCCCCCATGTTTTGCAAACCTTGTATATTTATATGTCGGTTTGTATTGTATTATATATAACATGACTGGGTATGTTATGTATATATAAGTGTGTTGTTGGTTTTAAAAATTATGGACATACTTTTCTATCCCATTGAATTGTTGCTTGGGGATTATTTATCTGATTCTGCATGTGCATTAAAATGAATGGGTCAACGATGTGTCTTGGGACGTCGCTATTTAATCGACCAAGCCAAGATGGGCACTCGCTCGGAGGATTGGGGCGTGACAGGTCGTGCGACCCACGCACTATTGTCGCCTGGGTCGCGTGTCCTAGGCGGCGTTGCTTGAGGCCATGACCCAGGTGACGGTGGTGCGTGGGGTCGATGCCCGAGGTCGCCTGACCTTAGGCGACTCTTCTCGGCGACCAGATCTAGCCGGCTGAGCTCCATCGGCTGAGCTTTGTCGGTTAAGCTTCATCGGTGGAGCAACAAGTCTAAGAGGAAGACGATGAATAGTAATTTTTTAGGGTAAAAGAGGAAAGGCAATTATTAGTGAAGGCAATATTGGAAGAAAAAAAAATCATTAAACCCCTTTTTAGCATTATGAAAATGCTAAAAACCCAAAGTAGGTGGGGACCAGCTTTGGGGTTTCAGCATTTCAAATGCAAGCATTTGGCCAAGGAGACCTTCAAATACTAAACCAAACACCTAAAATTTTTCCCAAGGGGCTTTGGGGGCTCAAAGCCCCTTAGGAATGCTGAATCAAATGGGACCTTAATCCTCATCAATTAAGTCATGCATAGAAAAGTTTGTGTGAATGAATTGGTCCAGTTGGCCTCACACAATACTAAATAATTGTATTGAATGTGTTGGCACAATGCGCCATTACTAAATAATGCTTTGATTGGGTCAAACACACGGCACGATGTGAGTCATCATTATATGAGAATGCAGCACCGAATGTTAGCTTATCCCTATGTAGATAGGATCCAAATTCTACTGTAATGTCATCTATAATGGATGGATGGATGATATTGCTACATCACTTGACCTATCAAGCACATTTTTTTCCTAGATGAACATTAGCTCTCAAGGAATTGATGAAGCATCATACTTTTATTCATCTACTCAAGATTCGACGAAGAAAGGGAGGCATTTTGCTCCATAGTCCAAATAGAACAACAAGTCAGAAAGCACTAATAATCAAATCTCCACTCCAACGATTCACTTCAACACACAAGCAAACCAAATACAACCTTATAAGAAAAATCCATGGAAAGCCATTGACGACGAGCATATAAGCTGAATTATTATTTTCTTTCATTTTTTTGAAGAGGCTTGAAAAGGTGGTGATCGTTAATGGATAGATTCTTGACGAAAATGAAATTAGCCACTTAGTTAGTGCCACCAAGAACCCCTTTAGCTTATTAACCTGGGCATCATCAAGGAAAGTGGTAGCCTCAACCAACTCAAAAGGAAAATTATTAGCGAATAGAGCAAAGTCCAAGATTTGAAGCCCAGGGGCGGACTGCTGAAGTTGACTATGGCAAGTGCTGGACCTTGACCAGCATTCCATTGAAAGTGCAATAGCCCTTGAGGGAAAATCATGCTGTCCCCTTTGTTGATGTTCTTCAAGTAGATGGTGTTTGATGACGGTGAGATGAACCCTCCACAGATCGATCTTTGGAGGACGAGGAGGACCTTCAAGGTGCCTGGGTACGTGTGTGTCGGGGTGACCCTACTGGGGGCCATATCGAAATTAGTGGTTGCAATCAATCTGGATATGACAAGGACTATGTAGCTGCTGAGCATATTCACAAGTTATCTTGAAAGTGGCAAAGAAGGTTCCATCTACGCTAGAATGTTTGTAAGTTCTATTTTGGAAGTTTATTTAACAATCGAGCACAACACCACCTATAAACCAATAAGTACATAACATTACTCGTCACTCACGATGCTTCTCTATCTCTAATTGAATGAAATTCTAACATATTGTAAATACGAAATAGTGGGTTTTTCTCATAAATTTTACACAGAATTTTTCATCCATTTTATCAAAACACAAATAAAAGTCCTCCTATTATTGACACTTGAATTTTATTCGGCCAATCAAACATGAATTTTATAAAAAAAAAAAGAAGTATATGAAAATAATAAAAATTACTAAATAAAATTTCGGCCCATCTTATTGCAGGCTCGCGTCCACATGTACATATCTTATACACATGCATTCGGCGTGGTAGAGTAGAACAGAGAGAACGCACATCCACGGAACTTAGCAAATTCTCTCTCGCATCATCGATTTCCAGTGGCTTCTTGGTCCCCATTCCTTCTTCATACTCAGCCAACTCCACTCCACCGGTAGCCTCCGCTCGTCTCCAATCGCCGTCCACCATAGTCTCTTTGCATTTGAACCTCATAGAATAAAGCAGATAGTATAAAGAAAGAATTCTCATGTTCAGCTGTGATTCTCTCTCGATTTCCTCTATGCATCCTTACCCCTCTCTCCATCGCCGATTGTCGTCGCAGGCCACTTCCCCAACACCACCAGCTTTGCAGCCGCAGGAACTGCTCTGTTCACTTCCATTTTCAGGCCAACTTCATCGAAGTGCTTGATTCCTTCTCCCTCCTTTAAGCCTGTTCCAGTCTTTGGTGCTACAATTCCTAAAGATTCACTCCCTTGATTTGATCACCAATAGCAGTAAGCTATTACTCTTCGTCAAGGTAAATCCACATACTCTGTTTCCGCTGAAGGTAATGACCGACTACTCAATTCCGCCAATGTAAAATCTGGTCACATTTGAGGCTTTCCTGATGACCTTCGGAATGCTGTGCTGCCTCTTTTTGATAAGATCTCTCCCTTATTTATGCATCTAGATCCTTTGACAGAAATATCTACCACCTGTTTAATAAAATTCCTAAACTAGATCAGTGTGTTTCGATTCATATTCTGATTGAGAGCTTCCCTTTGCTTGATTGATACATTAGTTTTGTTGTGTGGAATTTACTTGTATTTTGTTTCCTTTCATTTCAGAAATTAGTAGCTATCCGTTTTAGGATTTGTCATTAAAATTCTCAAATTAGATGCATAGCAAGTGTGTACATCAGATAAATTTGATATCTAAGTATTCCAGAACTTAGAGCAAGAGCATCTTGAACAAAAATGAATCAATCCATGCACATTTACTTCTTATGCTTCACAAAATGTTGATCTATGTTTATTGTGCCCAACTGCAAACATATTATGAAAAAATATTGCTGGGTTTGTTCTTTACACATGTTGAGATCACAAGCGTATTGAACTGATGGTTTTATTTAATGTGATGGGCTTAAGTTGGTCCGTCTGCCCATGTTGGGCCTAAAAGCTCGGCCCACAAGATTATGGCCCATGGATGGAGGGATATGATGAAGGGGTACGTTTCTTTTTGGATGTGACGTATATAAGGGAGAAAAGAGAGGGAGGAACGCACCTTTTGGCATTTACGCACGTTCCTCCTTCCTCTCTCCCTTCAAAAAGAAAAATAGTGAGAAAAAGGCGACACCATCTTCCCTTCAAGGCCAATTAACGTCATCGGATCGAACGGGATTAGTTTCTCTTCCTCATATCGGCATCGGTGTTTAATCTGTGACTAACAAGGTACGTTTAATTTTGTGATGTACCCTAGAATCGGTGATGCATGTGTTTTTTCCCGGGCTCGTCTTCCGCATTCGTTTTAGGGGTTCGATTTAGCGTCGAATCCAGTTTTTGGGAATCCAACTATCCTTACATTGGTATCATAGCCTTAGTTCATGTTTTTCCCGACCCCTTTCATGTTTATGAATGATTTTTAATTGAATTTTCACGAAATTAATCGGCCGACACTGATCGAGGCGAAAAATCCCGACACCCGAGCATTGTTCATCAATTTTTTCGAGTTTCTATAAGTCAAAATCGATTTCTGATGGCGTTGGGTGGAAGATCTCGTCGAGACGATCGCGACGAGTAGTGGAACGCCGCCAACGGCCGCTGGACGTGCCCCCACGCGCAGCTGGAATGAACCAGCGTCTTCGTGACGTTAGCTGACATCATCATGACGTCAGCTGCATGCATGCCGCACGTGCCAGACGGTCCGTCCGACCCGGCCCGATCAGTTCGATTGGTCCAACCGGTCCGACTGCCCGCCCGACCCGGCGATCCGACCCAGCTGATCGTTGACCGTTGAACGTTGACCGTTAATGACCGTTGACCGTTGACCGTGACGACCATTGACCGTTGACAACTGTTGACGATCGTTGACCGTTGATCGAAAAAAAAAAGGAGGAAAATAATGTGTTTCTTTTTCCAATCAAGTCTATGTGGATTATATGTGATACCTTATTTGTTCTGCATTTGTTGCAGGAACAATGCCTCCCCTTAGGTTGCGCACACCTGTTCGTGCAATTACCGATGAACAAAAGGAAAGGCTTTCTAAGTTGATAGCTGAGCTGACTGATCATCGATGGGAGAGTGGTGACTTAATTGATCACGTTCTTGAAGTCAACAGGAAAATTCAAAAGGTCATATGGAATGGTCATCCCATGCCACAATCTGAGATGGTGCGATTTTTCATGAACACCCTTCCATCAGAATGGCAAGGAGTGTTGAATCGCATATGGGATGTCAACAAAGCTGCTTCATATAGGAAAATTTGGATGGATTTTATAGATGATTATTACTGGATTGTTACAAGGGAAAAGATCAAGAAATTGAACAAAAGATGATCTTTTCCAGTTCGTGTATTGACTTGGTGTTAGATGTATTGGCTGGCCTTTGTTAAGTGTGCTTTGTGAACATCTTATGTAATATTTACTACTTGATTGTTGTTGATGTAGCAACTGATATGTTAGTTGTATTATGTGAAAGCATTATTATTCTATTAGATGTCAAATATTATTTGCTTTCTGTTATTGTTGATTGCTGTGGGTAGTTCATAGAAGTTTTTGTAGCTTTATAGAATTTATTTTGCATAAGACAATTATATTAATGATAGTTTTAAGTTAGGATTTTTGGAGGATGGTTGGAAACATAGTGACCTTTTGATTCTGAAACCCAGTTCACTATTAGGTTTGACTCTTATAAGAAGCCTCATGGTCTGACCATGAAGCAATATCTTAGAAAGACGTCAAACATGATTAATGAGCTGAAAGATGCTGGCCATGTCCTCACTGATGAGCAGCAAGTGCAGGCAGTGATTCGTTCTTTGCCTTAGAGTTGGGAGCATATGAAGGTGCACCTGACCCATAATGAAAATATCAAAACTTTTGAGGATGCAGTGCGTCATCTTGAGTTGGAAGAGGACCGCCTCTTGGCGGCTAAGGCAGAAGTTGAAATCTACCATGCTGGTTCTAGCTCACATGGAGCTTCGAGCTCTAAGCGCAAACGTCCTAACTGGTTTGATAAAGGGAAAGGCAAGGAAGCAGGTCCTTTAGGGAAGAAGCCTAAGCTTAACCAACATGAAAGAGGAAAGCGTCCTCGAATGAAGAAGCTTATAAGGGTGAAGTGTTACAACTATGACAAGAATGGTCACTATGCTTGCGACTGTCGTGAGCCAAAGAAGGTATACACCCCTTGTACTTTTCAGAACTTTGCTTTTGTGTCGAATTCTGTATTCTTAACTGAGTCTAATCCTTTGTGGACTGTGAATTCAGGAGCGACAGACTATGTAGCGAAGGATAGAGAATCCTTTGTGGAATTTTGACGAGTACCAACCGGAATTAAGTAGATCTATGTGGGAAACAACTCCAGAGTTGAAGTGAAAGGAATTGGCACCTGCCAACTGAACATGCGTGGTGGACGCACTTTGTTCCTACATGATGTATTGTATGCTCCGGAGATTCATCGAAATTTAGTGTCTGTTTTAGTGTTGGTTAAATTAGGTTTTAATATGAACTTCCATAATAGAGGTGTGAATTTGTTTTTGGATACAAATTGCTATGGTTGTGGTTATTTTCTAGATGGTTTCATTGTATTAGATATTGACTATGTTAATGCAAATGTTTGTTATTCCCTTCTCATGTCTCCTAATTCATATGATAATGATGTGAATGTGTGGCATGCTAGACTTGGTCATATTGGCTAATAATGTATGAATAGACTAGCCAAAAAGGGCTCGTTGGGCAACATTGAAAAAGTCGATTTGCCCATATGTGAGCATTGCCTTGTAGGGAAAACGACAAGGAAACCATTTGGAAAAGGTAAACGAGCTGAATTTCTTATGCACTTAATCCATTCTGACGTCTGTGGTCCAATGAATGTGAGAGGAATGCATGGGGCTGTTTATTTCATCACTTTTATAGATGATTATACTCGATTCGGATATGTCTATTTGATCTCACATAAATCTGAAGCATTAAGTTGTTTTAAAAGATTTATGAACTTGGTAGAAAATTAATTAGATAAGAAAATAAAAGTATTAAGATCCGATCGAGGTCGAGAATATTTATCTGATGAGTTCAGAAAATTATGTGATGAGAAAGGAATAGAAAGATAGTTGTCTATTCCATATACTTCTCAACAAAATGGTGTTGCGGAAAGAAGAAACAGAACCCTACTGGAAATGGTTAGGTCCATGATGGTGCATGCTAACTACCTATCACTTTTTGGAGTGATGCGTTGTTAACTGCTGCCTATATACTTAACTAGGTGCCTTCCAAATCAGTTACTTCCACTCCATATGAGTTAGGGATAGGTAGAAAATCAGACTTAAGTTTTCTTAAGCCATGGGGTTGTGCTGCCTATACTCATGAGTCCTCTCACAAGTTTGGGAAATTGGGTCCTAGAGGAAAGAAGAGTATTTTCATAAGGTAGTCCGAACACTCGAAAGGGCATGTGTTCATAGGTGAGCAGGAAAGTGGGATGAATCACGGGATGTCACATTCTTAGAGGATGAATTTCCTTAGAAGGGCGGAATAGGGGAAGATTACTCCCTATTTGAAACCTTGGATCAAGATAATGATATTAGTGGAGTTCGTCCAAGTGGGAGTAATATGAGAAGTGATGAATTGAATTCAACTCATTCTCAATTGCAACCACATGATGAGACGATGTCATCATTATCTAATCCTAGTGGGAGCATAATGGGAAATGATGTGCAAAGTGTACAATCTCCTATACGGCGAACAAGTCGCCAAAGTATTCCCCGTCGACGTTTTGACATTGAAGGGGAAACTTTTATGATTGCTCCGCAAGATGAGGATGAGCCAAGAAATATTAATGAGTCTCTGAATTGTCCTAGTAAGGAAAAATAGATTCATGCAATGGAAGAGAAGATTGAGTCAACGAAGTCAAACCAAGTTTGAGAACTGGTTGATCTTCCAAAAGGATGCAAAGCTATTAGGAGCAAGTGGGTTCTCAAAATAAAGCGAAAAACTGATAGCTCAATAGAAAGGCATAAGGCTCGCTTTGTGGCGAAGGGGTATAATCAACAGGAATGAATTGATTATGAAGAAACATTTTCTCCTGTAGTGAGATTTACCTCGATTCGCATTATTCTGGCAATAGTGGCTAATATGGATCTTGAGTTACATCAAATGAATTTAAAGACTGCTTTCCTCAATGGAGAATTAGAGGAAGAAATATATATGAAACAACCTGCTGGTTTCATTAAAGAAGGCCAAGAAGGGAAGGTATGTCGATTTTTGAGATCGATATACGGCCTTAAGCAGTCGTCGAGACAATGATATATACGCTTTCATAATGCTATAATAGCATATGACTTTACAATGATAGATGAGGATCATTGTGTATATATCAAAAGATCCAAAGATCAATTTGTGATCATATCATTATATGTTGATGATATACTAATTGCCGGAAGTAATATGAAATTTGTTAACACCGTCAAGAGTTGGTTGCCTTCCAACTTTGAGATGAAGGATATGGGTGAGGCTGCATACATTCTTGGAGTTAAGATTTCAAGAGATCGTTCGAAGAGATCGTTATCTCTTTCGCAAGAAACATATATAAATAAGGTTATTGAACGATTTCGTATACAATATTGTAAACCCATAAACACTCCTATTGCAAAAGGTGAATGATTGAGCCATAAACTGTGTCCAAGGACTCCACAAGAGAATGAACAAATGAAACATGTTCCTTATGCTAGTGCTGTTGGGAGCTTGATGTACGCTATAATGTGTACAAGACCTGACATATATTTTGCAGTTGGAATGGTGAGTAGATACTAATCCAATCCAGGTCAAGTACATTGGAAGGCCGTTAAAAGAATACTGAGGTATCTAAAGAGAACTGCTGATTACAAGTTGAATTACCAAGGAAAGGATTTGCGACTTGAAGGCTATTCAGATGTTGATTGGGGAGGAGATTTAGATGAAAGAAAATCTACCTCTTGATTTGTTTTCCTACTGAATAATGGCGCCATATCATGGAGCAGTAAGAAGCAAACGTGTATAACCTTGTCTACGATGGAAGCTGAGTTTGTGGTATTGTCAGCAGTGGTACAAGAAGGAGTTTGGCTTAAGAGATTTTTGGATCATTTAGGTGTTATTGAAAAATTTGCAAATCCATTGTTGGTTAACTGTGATAGCCAAGCAGCTATAGCATACACCAAAAATCCAAAATATCATGGTAAGACCAAACATATAGATACCAAGTATAACTTTATCAAAGATATGATTGCACGAAAGGATGTGAACTTACAGTACATATCTATGCATAGAATGATAGCATATCCTATGAAAAAACCAATACCTAGAGATGTGTTTTGTAGTAATGTAAAATCTCTAGGATTGCGTAGAGTCTGATGTATTGGATTGTAATTTCCCTGATTTGTTCACATTTATGAACTTTTGTTTTTTCATTGTTAATGTCTGTGAATCTTTGTTTGATCTTTATGCATCTTAATGCTCAGTGCATTACTTTAAGTTGAGAAAGTATGTTGGACAGATAAAAGATTAGCCCACTCACACGGGTAATTGCCTCTATTTACTGTGTGATAAATAGATATGAGACGGTTTTTAAGCTTATTATCTAGGTGATAATTGATAGCTCAAGCTTAAAATATATTTGTCGCCTTAACTAGATGTTAAGATGATGACACAATATTTACTATGTTCGAAAGTAAAATAACCCACATATTTTACTTTATCTGTCTATGATGCCAGATGTGAGTTCTGATGAATTTTGTAAATGAGTATATACGTGAACTCAAGTTAGACATTGGGTATGTTTGAACTATCATTTGTACGGTATTGAATGTTTAGACATACGCTCCATGGGAAAGGAGTTAATACCGTAATACGTATTTCATACTACGTATGCATGGGACGACCAATAAGAGTGGCAAAAGTTTGATTTCAACTTTCATGCCGTGTGAGACTCTTGAGGAAAAGAATTCCTCAATTTTAGTGCCCTCATGACTTTTACTTATTCTCAAGATTTTTATTTAGTGTTTGCTATCTTAGGATATTGCCAATGGTCATGAGTTGATTCGATCTAATGGGACATTTCTAGAAAAGCAAGCTGAACTGAAATTGAGAGTTTGAAGGAAAGAGGAAGATCAAATTTGGAGAATCACATTATAGTTTTGTATTCACTGGTCGACCAATTATGATTGTCTTTGGGATAATCATAATTGTGAATACAATATATATATATATATATATATATATATATATATATATATATATATATATCATTGTTTAAAAGAGATCAAGAGAGATATAAATATGATCGATCGATCTAGGGTACTGCATAGTAAATCTACTCAGAGTGTGATGCCCATTATGAGCTGTTATATATTCCTAACAGATGTATAGCAACGAGCTCTCAAAGTATGCTGGTCACACGGATTATTCACCGGTATGAATGTTGAAGAGAGGTCAAGAGAATTTTGTTCGGCCCACCATGTGCGAGTGGGAGATGATGGTTTTATTTAATGTGATGGGCCTAAGTTGGCCTGTCCGCCCATGTTGGGCCTAAAAGCCCGGCCCACAAGATTAGGGCCCATGGATGGAGGGATATGATGAAGGGGTACGTTTCTTTTTGGAGGGGATGTATATAAGGGAGAAAAGAGAGGGAGGAACGCACCTTTTGGCATTTACGCACGTTCCTCCTTCCTCTCTCCTCCAAAAAGAAAAACAGTGAGAAAAATGCGATGCCATCTTCCCTTCAAGGCCAATTGACGTCATCGGATCGAACGGGATCGGTTTCTCTTCCTCATATCGGCGTTGGTGTTTAATTTGTGGTTAACAAGGTACATTCAATTTTGTGATGTACCTTAGGATCAGTGATGCATGTGTTTTTTCCCGGCCTCGTCTTCCGCATTCGTTTTAGGGGTTTGATTTAGTGTCGAATCCGATTTTTGGGAATCCAACTATCCCTACATGAACGAATGCTAATATCTTGAATCTTGGGTGCATGCTGCAAGAGCATTGAGCTGCCGCTCTAGTCATCACATACACATTCATATTGGGTGGGCAGTGTTACTAATTGGTTCATCTTCATGTCCGTTGAGTTGTTGATGTGGTCACCTTGTTGTGTTTGTACCAATGTGTTATGCTAGGGATTATGTCTATTATGTGCATGCTTGCTGTTCATATGTCCTCGTATGTGGAATTTTTCAATTGTGTCATTGATGTGCTGTTCATTCATGCCAAGCAGTTGCTGTCCAGATTTCCTCTTTCATTTTTTTTTTCTGTTCTATTTTGGCGAGCCCCTAGTGTTATGACTGAAGAATTCAGAGGTGTAATAGCGTGTATACGCATTCATTTTGGGTGGGCAGTGTTATTGATTGGTTCATCTTCGTATGCGTTGAGTTGTTGATGTGGTCACGTTGTTGTGTTTGTACCGATGTATGATGTGCTGCGTTATGGATTATGTCTATTCTGTGCATGCTTGCTGTTCATATGTCCTGGTGTGTAGAATTGTTTAATTGTGTCATTAATGTGCTATTCATTCATGCCAAACAATTGCTGTTCAGATTTCCTCTTTCATTTTTTTTTCTGTTCCATTTTGGTGAGCCTCTAGTGTCGAGGCTGAAGAATTCAGAGTTTTCAGGGCCAGTATGTGGAGACCATTGTTCAAATGCTTTTAGGTTTTGTTTGTTTCGTAAAAAATGAATGATTTGAAAATCATTTTCCTAAAAATGTTGGTGTCTTTTAAGACATTTATGTAATTTCAAAGTAATCTAAAGGAATAAAAAAATTTATCATATAAAGTAAGTTATTAGATAAATTTCATATGGGAACTCTTAATTTCACGAAGCTATCATGAAGCTATATCATTGTCTAAAAGTTCTTGCTGAATAAATGTCTTGCGTAGCAAAAATTATTTTGTTCAAACGATCGGAAAAGAATAATATAATATGATTTTTTCATATCCACTCATCTACCAATAAAGAAATGTCTTGTGGAACAAAGTAATACCGCGACTATTTGAGGCCACCGCTATATGTGAGTATCATTAGGGATAAAGGCGTGATAACCAAGCACCACCGTGAAGTGAGCTGCCGGCGGAAGACTCGAAACAAGGTAAAATGCCAAAATAGGGAGTTATCATGTCCATCTCTGCAAGGGCAGTTTAAGGCGAAACCCGCGCTTCCATGGCAGTCACTGAGGTGCAGGACGAGCGTCAAGAATTTCGGGAATGGATGAATAAAGGTTTGAATGAGAACAGCAAGCTCTTGAACGAGGAGCTAACAACATAACCTCTCAGCCAAACTCGTTAGAGCTGATGCAGCGATCGCGTGAGGTCGAGTTGGAGTTGCCAATGTTGGCGACGTTGCTTTTGGAACTCAGCTGGTGTTACAATGAGAGAGCTTGGTGGAATGGTGAGGTGAGGGAGAAGAATCATCAGAGCTCCCTAATGCCTGTAGGGAAAATATGGCTTTGAATTGGGTAGAACAATGAAGATGGATCTTTAGAGTACTCAAGTTGGACTTTGATGCGTGATATCACTTTCTTTAAGGATTTATTTGCCCTACAAAGTTACTAATGGTCACCGGCAAATTTCCTCCAGTATACAACAAAGTCTAAAAAATAAAAATACTAGATAGCAATTCTAGTATTTCTCCAAGATCTCTCTAGGAAACAATTGAAAGCATGGTTGTAGTTATTTTTCAGAGAGAAGTCTCAAAAATAATCACACACCCATTCTTTTGAAAACTAAAATGTACATATAAAACATTCTTAAAACATAGACAACTCTTTGTGAAACGTTGCAAAGTGAACAAATGTAACCTTTCGAAACTTGTCCAGATGAACAAAGGCGTCCATTCGGAAGAAATTGAAAGAACGAACAATTGCAATCCTTCAGGAGAAGTTGCAAACTGAACAGGTATATTTTCCAAATGTTGTATTGAAAAGACAAACAAAATTCGGAATAATAATTTTTTAAGTAAATAAAATTTCGAATTTTTATCTTTTTTTTAATAATTTCAGAAAATTCTCAAAACGAAAAAACAACCTTTGAATTGATTAAAAGTAATAAATAAAATTTGCGCCAAAATCATGTACCTACGCGTGGGTATGATGGGGTCTAGCCCACACCTAATCATTCCTTTAGGTACACAAAGGAAACCCCACACTTATTGATTGGCCCACTTCTTCCCACTTTTTCTATGTGGGACAAGGAAAATGTACTTAGTTTGTTTTTACAAACAAACTTGCAACAATCCCCCACTTTATTTGTAAAACAAAGATTTCAAAAATTAAAATTTTAAAACCGTAAAGCCAAAATTTCAGTAAGATTAATATACATACATAAATGCCTCTTTTGAGTTAATTTGAGTTAAACCTTTACTTAGTGCAAGTATATCAAAACTCTATCAAAGTGACAAGTAGCTCGGCTTTAAACTTGTACTTTTACGTAATAAACCGGATATACCGTACATACACTAACATCTTGTTTCAGCAAGAAGTTCTATATTACTCCGCACTATTATGGCCTTGTGCTTGATCTTATTTCATGAGCTCTCTAGAAAGCAACCCTCACTTTCGTAAGAAGTGGCACCACTTCTAAACTCATATAGGTGAAGTATCTACCATGTGTTTCTGTTATTATCAACACATTACAAGTTTGTACTATACTTCATTAAGAATTCAATCCAACCTACAAAACGTAACAGACAATACTGACTTCTCATATTAGGGCTACGTCAATATCAAACAATTACATTTAATAACTTGTTCTTACCCATTAAACCTTGTAACTAGTGATGTTCTAGAAAAATGTCAGGTTACTATTATTGGTGATTTCAATTAAAAGGGTTCATCCCCATTTCTTGTGAGGTCATTATTACCATGTGTCTTGGTAAAGCCTTCGTCAAAGGATTGGCAAGATTATTACTTGACCTCACGTATATAATTGTTATGGTACCATCTTTAATCAATTGTCTCACATATTCATATCTTAGACTAATATGTCTAGACTTACCATTATAGATGCTATTATAGGCTTTTGCCAAAGTAGCTTGATTATCATAGTGGATAAAAATAGGAGGCATAGGATTATGCCATAACTTGATATCCAACAACAAATTCCTAATCCATTTGGCCTCTTTCCCAATTGCCACTAAAGCAATAAATTCAGATTCCATAGTTGAGTGAGTTATATATTTCTGTTTCTTACTTGGCCAAGATACGGAACCTCTAACTAGTGTGAAAATCCATCCAGAAGTGGAACGCTCATCTCCCACACTTGTAATCCAACTAGCATCGGTATATCCTTCTAATACAGCTGAATAATTATTATTGAACAATCATAAATATTTAGTTCTCTTAAGATAACAAAAAATTCTGGTAATAGCTCTCCAATGTTGTGTACTTGGATTACTAGTATATCTACTCAACTTGCATACAGAATAAGCAATATCTGGTATAGTACAATGCATCACATTCATTAAAGACCCTATAGCACTCGCATATTCTAATTGTGCTATTACTCTAATAGTATTATGATTTAATTTAATACTTGAATCAAATTGAGTACTTATTTCCTTGAAACCAAGATGTTGAAATTTATTTAATAATTTTTCAACATAATTACATTGGTTTAAAGAATAACCTCCACTATGCTCCTTAACTTTAATACCTAAGATAGTATCTACTTCACCAAAATCCTTCATTTTAAACATGGAAGTTAGATACTTCTTAGTCTCAATAATTCCAGTCATATTCGTTTCAAAGATAAGCATATCATCAACATATAAGCACACTAAGACACCATAGTCTTTAGTGAATTTAGAGTATATACACTCATCAACACTACTGTTGATGAAACCATTTGACAATATGACCGAATTAAACTTTTCATGCCACTGCTTAGGAGCTTGCTTAAGCTCATAAAGTGACTTAATCAATTTACATACTTTTCTTTCATTTCTAGGAAGAACGAAACCCTTTGGTTGTTCCATGTAAATCTCCTCATTTAATTCTCAATTTAAGAAAGCAGTCTTAACATCTATTTGATGAACACAAAGATCATAAATTTGATGAACACAAAGATCATAAATGGAAGTTAGAGCAAAAAGAACTCGAATAGAAGTTATACATGAAATAGGAGCATATGTATCAAAATAATCGATTCATTCTTTTTGTTTATATCCCTTGGCCACAAGTCTAGCCTTAAAAGCTTGAATAGAACCGTTAGAATGATATTTTATTCTAAAAACCCATTTGTACCCAATAGGTTTTGATCCTTTTGGTAAATCTACTAATACCCAAGTATTATTGGACATAATTGAGTCCATTTCATCATTCATAGCTTCTTTCCAAAAAGAAGCATCTCTAGAAGACATAGCATCATCAAAGCTTCTAGGATCATTTTCTAAATTTAATACTAAAGGATATTTATTTATCACGTTATTTTCTCCATCTCTTTCAACAAGAAAAACATGAGTAATAAAATCATGACCTAAGTCTTTTAGTTTCCTAGCTCTAGTACTTCTCCTTGGTTTAATCATGTCTTTAGAATCATTTGTTTATTTCTCTTGAGAATCTCTTTGAGTTTCCATAGATTTTGAATTATTTTCAATAATTTTAGAACTTGTAAAACATCTATTCTCAAAGAATTGAACGTCTTTCGATTCTACAATGACATTGGACTCTAAATCAAGAAGTCTATAAGCTTTACTATTTTCAGCATTCCCAACGAAAACACTTTTGATAGCTCTAGGACCAAGCTTTGTTCTCTTAAGATCTGGTACTCGGTAGTATGCCAAACGCCCCCACACTTTAAGATATGACAAAGGGGTTATGTCATTTTTCTTGGAATGTATTCTGTTATGAATATAACATGCATTAAGTAATACTTCTCCCCAAAGATTAAAGTTTTGAATTTGAAAGCATACAATTAACCATTTCTCCAAGAGATCGATTTTTTCTTTTAGCCAAACCATTTTGTTGTGGAGTATATGGTGCTGAAACTTGATGAATAATACCATATTCTTCACAAAATGAAGAGAATTCATTTAATAAATATTGTCTACCTCTATCTGATCGTAGAACTTTGATTTTCTTTTCTAATTGATTTTTTACTTCAGCCTTATATTTCTTAAACATGGTAAATGCTTCATCCTTCGATCTTATGAGATAAACATATAAAAACCTACTGCAATCATCCATAAAAGGTAATAAAATACCTTTTACCTCAACGTGTTAATATACCATTGAATTCACATATATCACTATGAACCAAATCCAATAAATTCAAATCTCTTTTAACACTAGGAAATAGTTTCTAAGTAAATTTGGACTTAGCACATATTTCACATTTATCAAAATCACCATTGAAATTTATCAAGTCTAACTTCTTCATATTCTTCAAATAACGAATATTTATATGTGCCAACCTACTATGTCATAAAAATGAAAACTCAACAATATAAGCAGAACTAGCAATATTATTATTGATACTTAGTTGATACATGCCATCATTGGCATAACCCTTTCCAACAAACAGCCCATTCTTCGACGGGATAATCTTGTTGGATTCAAACAAAACTCGAAACCCCCTATTACAAAGTAAATCAATTGAAACTAGGTTCTTCCTAATTTCGGGTATAAATAACACATTAAGAAGAGTAATCTTCTTTCCAGAAGTGAAGTCTATTTCCACCATGCCTTTTCTAGCAACCTTTGCAAGAGCATTATTCACCATCAGGACTTCTTGAACATTTGAGTCAACAATCTCTTCAAATTGCTTGAACATATATTTGTCATTATACACATGGATTGTTGCTCCAGAATCTGACCACCAATCGGATTGGACAGTGGTATAAATTAATTTTAGAAACCATAGCCATTGTATCATTAATTTCAGAAACTTTCATGTTCGAAAACATGGTTGAAATCATGGCCACATAATTTTCTTCAACTAGATTTGCATCTGCATTCACCGTCAGAATGTTATTGTCTTTTGAAATGCTCTTATGATGAATGCATTCTTTGGCGTAATGTCCATGTTTGCCATAGACAAAATAGAAACAAATTTTCTTCTTTTGTGTTCTCTTAAATTTATTCTCGCTTTTTACTTTAAAGTTCTGGCCGATTTTCCGTTTTCTTTCCATAGCATTCACCTTGGAATTGTACAAAACAGAATTAACACGTAAACGTGACTCTTCCTCAATGCGAAGATGTTTTTGTATTTGCTCCAAAGTAAAGTCTTCTGACTTGTGCATTAGCCTTTTTCCATAGTCTTTCCAACTTGGAGGAAATTTTGCAATAATTGCTCCAACTTGAAAAGCTTCTGGAATATCAATCTTGAGGGCACGGATTTTATTCACAAGCACTTGCAATTCATGGAATTATTTCAATAAGGGTTTGGTATTAATAAACTTGAAATCAAAATACTTTGCGATTAGATATTTGTTGGTACCTTGCTCCTCCGCTTTGTACTTGAATTCCAGTGCATTCTAAATTTCTTTAGCCGACTTTATTTCAGTGAATAAGTTGTAAAGACGATCGGAGAGTGTATTCAAAATGTGTCATCAACAAAATAATTCATCCTCTGCACGTTTCTTCTTCTCCTTATTAACCTTCTCAATGGCTTCCGCACTTGGTTGTCCTCCCTCGGTAGTAGGCTTCAGATCTTCTATAGGCGCCAAGTTAGGATCCAGTATGTAGGAAATCTTCAGAACAGTGAGTAAGAGCATCATCTTGTTCCTCCAGCGAGCAAAGTTGTTCCCATCAAACCGGTCTAGTTTGACCATATCTTGATTCATGACTTTGATTTTCTCCAACTCCATTGTTGAACAAAATAAATCCTTAAAACGCTGGTAGGAGAGCTTGTGAGATATAAAAGCTATAGAGGGGACCCTTCGGTCCTGTTGTTTTGTGTAGAGGAATCCAAGCGTGACAAAGGTGGAGGTCAGGAGAGGAAGAGAACCGGTTTTCATGAGTGATTCCAAGTCCGAGAGAATAAGTGGAGAAGGAATTAGTCTTAGTCTCTCTCTCTCTCTGAGTGGATACTAAAAAAAACCAACGTCATACACATTGCAGGGGAGGGATTCTCTGAAATTTTGCGGAGAAGACGCACACTCAGGAATTTTATTATTATTTTTATTATTTTTTTAGTAAAACCAATGTTCGACTTGTCGGCAAAAGTTAAGGTGTCAACCATATTAAGCAGATCGTTGTAGAGGAACGAATAATTTTAAAGTAAGATCTTGCAAAAATAATAAATTTAAAATCTCATGAGTTAGTTGGACCTTTCAAATTATTTGAAAGTAATTTTTTCATTGGTTGCACAGAAAATCTTTAGGCGATGGTTTTTAAGGAAAGATAGTTGAGTATGAGGCTTGATTTCAAGTATCCTGGACTCGGGTCAAGAGAAAAACTGTAATTACAGGATTGCCAACTTAGTCGAATTAACATTTCCACCTTTTGACTTGACCCATATATCATGACACTAGTCTTCTGAAAACCAAATCACCATCAAATCTCTCAAGGCATTTGGAAAATTACCTAATCAGTCATAAACCTATTTCATAAATATTAATTCAGTCATAAACTTTTTGAATTTTACGAATTTAGTCCCGAAATATTTACCCAAGATTCTAATGTAGTCATTCCAATTAATTTTCATAGGAAATCGTTGACATAGCAATCTAGTAATCACCGGCCTTATGCCGTCACATGAGTGATTTTTGGTGAAAATTGGCTAAAATGATTACATTAGAATTTTAAGTAATTATTTAGAACTAAATTGGCATCCATACAATATGTTTAGAACTGAATGGACAATTTCTCCCAAGATATTTAGCATGCATTTGGTTTGCAAAAATGTTCTAAAAAAACTTTATTTTGTTTCATCTTCTACTTTCTTGATGATATGTTTGGTGAGTGAAAAAAAAAGTAGGAGTTTTCAATGGGAATGAAAATTATATAAATATTTTTGGTGTCTTGTATAAAATAAGGTCAATTTTGGTCATTTTCAATTTTAAGATTCAAAGTTTAGGAACACATCAACCAAAATATCCACCAAATGTATTTTATCGAGAATTTTAGAGATGAAAACAATGAATTGGACAATTTCAATTGTATAACTATATTTTACATGAAAGCTATCTCTTTAAGAAGATTTGACCATGAATTAAATTGAAGCTCTTTACCATTGCTTTTGGGCTCGACAAAAGTGATATACTCATTTTATTGATAAATTATGCAATTAAAGGCTTACAAATTAAGTTGCCCAAATAGCTTTTCCAAGCCAAGGAAGCAACTTAACTTGGTAAGCACTCGACTTGATCATGGTATCAACTATCAATGGATGGAATGAACTTAGAAAGAGGGACAAAGTCATCAAATTGAAATTTTTCACTTTTGCTTTTGGGCTTGACAAAAGTGAAGTGCTCATTTTGCTAATGAATGATACAACTAAAGGCTTGCAAATGAAGTTGTCCAAATAGCTTTCCCAAGCCCAAGAACGAACTTAACTTGGTAAAGACTCAACTTGGTCTTGGTGTCAATTGTCAAAGGATGAATGAACTTTGCAGTAAGAAAGAGAGATAGAGATATCAAATTGAAGTTCTTTACTTTCTTTTTTGCGCTCGACAAAAGTCAAGGGATCATTTTGCTGATGAATTTATGACTAAAGGCTTCAAAATTAATTGATTGAATTGCTTTTCCAAGCCTAAGGAGCAATTTAACATGGTAAAGAGTCGACTTGATTATTGTGTTATCAAGGGATGGAATGAACTCTATTGTGAGCAAGAGGAATAGAGTCATCAAATTGAAGTTTTTCACTTTTGCTTTTGGGCTTGACAAAAATGAGGTACTCATTTTGCTAATGAGTTATATGACTAAAGGCTTGCAAATTAAGTAGCCCAAATAGGTTTTGCAAGCCCAAGAAGCAATGTAACTTGATAAAAACTCAACTTGATCGTGGTGTCAACTATCAATGGATAAAATGAACTCTCTAGTAAGAAAGAGAGATATAGTCATCAAATTGAAGTTCTTTACTTTATTTTTTGTGCTTGACAAAAGTGAGGTGCTCATTTTGCTGATGACTTACATGACTAAAGGCTTGCGAGTGAAGTTGCCTGAATAGCTTTTCCAAGCCCAGGGAACAAATTAACTTGTTAAAGAATCAACTTGATCATGGTGTCAACTGTCAAGGAATGGAATGAACTCTAAAGTAAGAAAGAGGGATAGGGTCATCAAATTGAAGTTCTTTACTTTTGCTTTCGGGCTTGACAAAAGTGAGGTGCTCATTTTGCTAATGAGTTATACGACTAACGGCTTGCAAATTAAGTTGCCCAAAAAGCTTTTGCAAGCACAAGAAGCAACCTAACTTGGTAAAGACTCAACCTGATCATTGTGTCAATAGTCAAGGGATGAAATGAACTCTATAGTAAGAAATAGAGATGAAGTCATCAAATTGAAGTTCTTTACTTTCTTTTTTATGCTTGACAAGAGTGAGGTGCTCATTTTACTGATGAATTATACGACTAAAGGCTTGCAAATTAAGTTGCCCAAATAGCTTTTCCAAGCCTAAGGAGCAACTTTGTGACAGCTTAAATTTTCAGATTCCATTTTCGATTAAATAAATCGAGCCTTTCATTGACGCACTGATAGTGCTATCCTCTGAGCTGATCACTCATGGGATAACTAGACTACCTAAGAGAGCAATTAAGGAATCTAAATACAATGGACTTGAGAATTCAACTAGGAATCGATTGCTCGACCGTGTTGGTCTATAAAGGTCATTACGGCACTGTTAAAATCGATTAGAGATCGGAGATAGGTTGGTCGGCACTAGACCAATTGCAAAATACTCGTCGATCGGCATTAGATCGATTTTTCTATCATTTTGGTACCTGCTGCCCGTAATTCAAACCTCGAGATTTTCACGACAATCGAGGGTCATCAAATTGATCACGGGTCAATTGCATCAAAAATTCCTAAAAGTTACTTAGTAGACTAGGTCACGCTAAAAGCGCGCCGGATTGAAATTAACCATGAATTGGAACCCAATTTTAGAAATTGAAATTTCTGTCATGTCACGATCTATTTTGGGAACGTCGACTCATCCTTCGATTTTTTTTTGGAGATCCTAAGATTTTTAAGGAAAACCGTTTCGGATGTTGCAGAAAAAGCATAGAAATTCGGACAGGCCCAATTGAAGGAAATTTGGACTTCCAAGCCGAGCCTTTGGGTGTTGAGGACTTGCAAAAAATTGTACAGGAATTTTCCTCATCGAAATTGGACCTCAATTAGAGAGATTGAGTGAAGAAATTGAAGTTAAATTGGTGAAATTCGGAGCTTGGCTTTGAGACAATAATTTTGGGCTTCAATTGGTTTAATTATGGGATTTATATTGTAGAAAGTATTAGGGGGACAATGCATTTAATTAAGTGGATGGGTATGTTTGACTTTGGCCTTCTTCGAGCTGTCTTTGCACGTCTCTTGGCCGACCTCTCCCTTCACATGTTGTCATCTTCGGTTCTCTCTCTCCCTCTCTTGCATTTGACTGCCTCCCTTAACCAAAGCTCCAACTCCTTCTTCATTTGATTTTTCTCTATGCCGTGTCTTCATCCATCACCAACATCATCATCAATTCCTTCCTCACTCAAGCTTAACCACGGCTCCACTCATCGAGCTCTCTCTTCCTTAGCTGAAGCCACACATCTTCTTCAGTCAGCTAAAGAATCCCATCTTTGACCGCTCCTCCTCCACGTGCATCTAGCAATTCAGCCGAAGACTCGAGCAAGCATCCGCATGGACGCCAGCCAGCTCTCGGATGTTGTTGCTCCTTCCTTCGTGTCTTCAACTTGGCCACACAAAGTCAACCCAGCAAGTCCACCGATTCTCCAATTCAATTGCTTGCGTCGGCCCATCTATTCCACCGAGTTCTCTCTCCATCGCTTCTCCAGCTCTACTTCAACTTGTCTCCATTTCAGAGGCGAGGAGTTGAAGCCACCGAATCAACTTAGCAAGCAAGTCATCCTAGTCAGCTCCCATCTTTGCAGCATCACGGCCCCGCAATTCCAGCCTAGAAGCCTGCAGCGATTTAGCCCACAGTCCATCGAAGTTCAGCTTACGAATTTATCCATAAGCCCAGCTCCCATTCTAGCTCAGCCCATTGGATTTCAGCCCAAGTTTTAGCCTATATGAATTCAGCTCGGCTCATTTCCAGCACACATCTCAACCCAATCATGAAGCCTATGAAGCCGGCCCAGCTCGTAGCCAAGCCCAAGCTCAAAGACAAGCCCAGTTTTTGCCGTGGGCTTGCAAGGCCTTTGGGCCCGGTCCGAGTGCCCGTCGACGCCGTCGAAAATTCGGATTTTGGCTGCCATCGCGCCATGGTCGTGGTGAAGCAGTCTTCCCTTTAAAACAAGTGAGCTTAACTCACTAATCCTCGCTTAGTAGCTTAATTATGCTTAGGGATTAATTGGTTTAGGCTAAGATGGATTAGATGGTTAGATCATATTAAATTAGTAAATTTAACTATTTGCTGATGCATGTTAGGTGGATAATTAGTGCAATTAGAGCCTAGACAAGCTCTAGTATTTAACTAGAGTGGTTCGGTAAATTTTTGGGCTCGTTTCGGCTTCCAATTAGGCTTTTTCGAGCCTAAGTCTATTTATTGGTATTTATTTATGTAATTATTTAATTAATTATTTATTTTCTTGGAAATTCAACTGGGATGGCCGGTGATCGGAATTTCGTGCTGATTGTAGTGGTGCTTTCTGCTTATTTAATTGAGCACTGGTTTTTGAAAATTGAGTGAATTAGCAATTATGTGGGGATTTATCCCAAAATTGATTAGTGTCGATATTCAATTGGAAATGGATCGTGAGAGGTTATGAGTGGACTTAGAAAGTCTCCGAAGTATGGCTTTGCCAAATGTACCGAGATTTACCACAAAATTGGGATCGGTTGTGCTCAATAGGGCCGTGATTCACCACCTGTTAGAGGTCGTGCCCACTAGGGCCGTGATCCACCAAGTATTAATGGTCATGCCTTTTGAGGCCGTGATTCGCCACCTGATATGGGTTGTGCCTAATAGGGCCGTGATTTGCCACCTATTAAAGGTTGCACTTATTGGGCCGTGATTACCACCTAAAGATAGGTTGTGTCATGAGGACCGTGAGTCATAATTGGGAATTGAGATGGAATAGTTGAAATGACCAAGAGTGGTCTTGTTGACATGTATCGACTGAGTCGATTAATCGATGATTTGATCTGATTGGTTGGATGACATGATTATTAGTGTTTTTAAATTGAATTGACTTGTAGGAAGGAACTAAGGCCAAGGTAAGTCCTCTGACGCTTGTTTGTGCTTAGGTAGCCCTTAGGGCATATTTTCTTCCTAATCGGTCTTAGGAGGTTTAATTTGCTGAGACGTAGTCTCACCCTGTTGTGTGGTAACATTTTCAAGTCTCTCGGTGACGGCCATGGAGAGCTAGAAGTCCTGAAGTTTGGAAAGGTGGAAGAAGCATAATCGGCAAACCTGTATGACTAGTTAGTCATAGGACAGTTCCTGTTTGATTAGCCGACAATTTTTGTAGCCAGCCTGGTCTTGTGTATAAACCCGTTGTTTATAAAAGACTTGTCGTGGTTTGAAAAATATGGCCTACTTTCTTATCCCATTGTTTTATTATCTGGGGATTTATATCTACTTCTGCATGTGTACTTAAAAATGAAAGGGGTCGGCGATGTGTCCTGGGACTTCGCTATTATATCGAGCAAGGAGGGATGGGCACGTGCTCGGAGGATCGGGGCGTGACATCCCAGTTTAGTGGTATTAGAGCGTGGTCGTTAGAAATTGGAGTGATAAGGTGCGATGGATATGGGATAGTATGTAAAAAGGCCTTTAAATTCATGTCCGGTGCATGTCAATGGTAGTTGATCAGTAAAATTGTTTGCCGTGTGTGGATCGCTCATCTTTGAATCCAATGTGAATTTGGAAGTTAGGTTTCAGTAGAGACTGAACCATGAACGAGCAAGAGCAGAGAACTTCGAGCAAGAGAATTGTTAGGCCTACAACTCGGGCTAGGTCACCGAATACGGTCGGTACCCAAGGAGGCAGAGGTAGGGCACAAGCATAGGCTAGTGCTAGTGGAGTAGCACCACCTCCTGTTGGTGCTAGGGTTGCAATCCCTGGTGATCCCAGAGTAGACAGGATCTTGCAGTCGTTGGAAGCTATGAGAGACTTGATTAGGTAGCAGGCCCAGAATCAAGCCATCGATGTTGAAGCTGTCGCTTAAGCCGCCGCTACTGCTGCAGTTGCCGCTGCCGCTAAAGCCGCCCCCGCTGCTGCACTTGTAGCTGCACCTGTCATAGCTCATGTTGAAGTTCCACTTAGGAATGTGGTTGCTGGGAGGCCAATTCACAAGTTAGTGGAACAGTTCTTAAAGCTGAACTTGCCGAGGTTCATTGGTGAAGGAGACCCTGAAGTTGCATCACTTTGGATTTAGGATATGGCGAAAGCGTTTGCATTACTGATGTACAATGAAGAGGAGAAGGTGGTACTAGTTGTGTACCAACTTCAGGGCAATGCAAACATCCGGTGGAGAGCCGCCAAGGATATGGTATTCTCGAAAGGTGTGGTCCAGGTGTGGGACACCTTCCTCAAAGTTTTTAATGATCAGTACTTCTCGAGTACTGCCCAAGAACAAAAGATGGAGAAATTCCAACATCTCCGCCAAAGGAGTATGACTGTTGACCAATATGGGGTCAAGTTCGTAGAGCTGTCCTAGTATGCTCCGAGATTGATAGAGGACTTAGAGGAAAAAAGCCAAAGGTTCAGGAAGGGCCTTTGTTCTGAACTAAAACAACCTCTACTGCCATTGGATCTGACTAATTATCGGGAAGTCTATCGTCGAGCTTAGATGATAGAAAGAGGATTGAATGAACAAGCTACCTCATCTGGGTCGAGGTTTAGTTCTTTCAGAGAAGGGATCTATCAGGGAAAGAAGCCCATGACGGGAGGTAGATTCCAAATACTGCCCAACAGGAAGGGTGGAGTTAGCAAGTCTGGGTCAAACAGAATTGAGCTATGTCGCGCTTGTGGAAGATGGCATGGATTGAACTAGTGCCCTTGAAGGACGGGCGCCTGTTTTGAGTATGGCCAACTAGGTCACGTAGCTAGGAACTGTCTCCAGAGACAGGTGAGACCTCAACAGTTGCCATTGCCGCCACCGTTGGGTCAGATCAAAGGGAATGTGCCTCATATTGCATCACAAGGAGGACAGCTTAGGCCTCTAGTTCAAGGCACGGTATATGCCATCACTCAAGGTCAAGCGGAAGCTGCGCCTGACGTGATCACAGGTATGGTTTCGCTGAATAACCATCTTACCTATGCTTTATTCAATCCAAGAGCAACACATTCCTTTATTGTTGAGCAATTTGTTAAGTTGATATGATTGAATCTTGAATTATTGGAATCTATTGTTAGCATATCTACACCATTGAAGGATAAGGTGTTATCTATTTTTGGTTGTTCTGGTTGCAAGTTAGAGACTGGTGAGCGAGAGGGGAAAATAGACTTGTTAGTCCTAGCCATGTATGACTTCGATTTGACAATTGGCATGAATTGGCTCACCAAGCAATGAGCTAAAATGGACTGTTATCGCAAGTCGATTCAGTTTTACCCATTAAAGGGTGAGAGCTTCGAGTTTGTAGGGACCCATGGAGGACCCTTGATTTCCCTAATCTCATCACAAGAGGTAACCTGTTTATTAGACGGGGGTTGTCAAGGTTACTTGGCAACTGTTGTGGATATGACAGTTGAGGAGCTAAAAATTGAGGATATTTCAGTTGTGCAAGAATTTCCCGATATTTTTTTGAAGGAATTGCCAGGATTATCACCAAAAAGAGAAACTGAGTTCGTGATTGAGTTAGCACCTGGGACAGAGCCAATCTTTAAGGCTCCTTCCTAGATGGCTTTATCAGAATTGAAGGAACTGAAGATGTAAATGTAAGAATTATTGGATAAGGGATTCACACGTCCCAGTGCAACACCTTGGGGAGCACCAGTTCTATTTGTCAAAAAGAAAGATGGCTCGTTGCACTTGTGTATCAACTATCACTAACTCAATTAGGTAATGATCAAGAACAAGTATCAATTGCTGAGGATTGATGACTTGTTTGATCAGTTACAAGGAGCGTCGATATTTTCGAAAATCGACTTGAGGACATGATATCATCAGCCAAGGACCAGAAAAGAAGACATTCCAAAGTCGGCATTTCGTACTCGATATGGTCATTACGAGTTCACAGTGATGCCATTCGAGTTGACGAATGCTCCAGCTGCTTTCATGGATTTGATGAACCGAGTATTCAAGGAATACTGGGATCAATTCGTGGTCGTGTTCATCGACGTTATCTTGGTGTATTCAAGGAGTGCTGACGAGCATGAGGATCATTTGATATTAGTGCTTCAAACCTTGAGGATTCATCAGCTATATGCTAAGTTTAGCAAATGCGAGTTTTGGCTGACTCGTGTTGCGTTTTTAGGTCATGTAATTTCCGAAGACGGAATCTTTGTGGACCTAAGCAAGATTAAAGCAGTTATCAACTAGCCGACACCGACAACAGTGACAGAAATTTGAAGTTTTATGGGTTTGGCAGGCTACTACAGACGGTTTGTGGAAGGATTTTTAGCTTTGGTGTCGCCTTTGATAAGATTCTTGAAGAAAGATGAGAAATTTGTGTGGCCAGACAGGTGCGAGTGTAGTTTCCAAGAGCTAAAGCAAAAGCTAACTACCGCACTTGTGCTGACGATTCCATCTAATCCTAGAGGGTACGAGATCTATAGTGATGCGTCGTTCAGAGGATTAGGTTGCGTGTTGATGCAATATGGTAAGGTTGTTGCATACACCTCCCGCCAATTGAGACCTCATGAACTGAACTATTCGACGCATGACTTAGTACTCGTAACAATTATTTTTGCATTGAAGATTTGGAGACATTTCTTGTGTGGGGAAAAATTTCAGATCTTCATGGACCATCAAAGTCTCAAGTACCTATTATCTCAGAAGGAGTTGAATATGAGACAGCGCCGATGGATGGAATTGCTGAAAGATTATTATTGTGATATTTTATATCACCCAGGAAAATCGAATAAAGTCGCTGATGCTTTGAGTTGAAAGTCATCAATTGTCTACTTATTGGTTAAGGAGTGGAGTCTAATCGAGCAAGCTCCAGATTCTGTGTTCAAATTTGAGGTAGGCCACCTTTCTCATCTCATGGCTACCCTCAGAATTGGGCCAGATGTGCAAATCAGAATCAAGCTACTTTAGCTGACAGACCCAGAGGTTTAGAAAATTTTACAAGAGGATATCGAAGAAAGGAAAGTTGACTTTCATGTTTCTGATGATGGAACATTGAGGTTCCGAGGACGATTGGTTGTACCTAACGATGCGAAGCTTAGAGAGGATATTTTATCAGAAGCTCATCGCAGTAGTTACAGCATTCATCCCGGAAGTACCAAGATGTATCTGAATCTGCGTCAACACTATTGGCGATCTGGTATGAAGGCGGACATCGCTAGACATGTCGCCAAGTGTTTGACGTGTCAGCTGGTTAAAGCCCAGCATTGCAAGCTAGGAGGACTTTTGCAACCTCTTGAGATCTCAGAGTGGAAATGAGAGCATATCATGATAGATTTCGTGACCAAGTTACCAAGGAGTCAGAGGGGGTAATGATTTGATTTAGGTAATAGTTGATAGGTTGACAAAGTTGGCTCACTTTATTGCAATGCGAAAAGATCTTGACTTAGATAGGCATGCTGATTTATACGTGCGTCAGATAGTTCGATTGCATGGAATGCCGGTTATGATATCGTCAGATCGAGACCCGAGGTTTACTACTACTTTTTGGAAAAGCTTGCAAGGTGCTTTAGGTACAAAGCTTCAGTATAGTATGGCATATCATCCTCAGATAGATGGTCAGTTTGAGAGGACAATTTAGACCATTGAAGATATGCTGAGAGCTTGTGTACTGGACTTTAAAGGAAGTTGGGAGAAACAACTTCATATCGTAGAATTTGCCTACAACAATAGTTATCAACAAAACATCTAGATGGCTCCTTTCGAAGCGTTGTATGGTAGATTGTGTAGAACACCGGTGTGTTGGGATGAAGTTGAGAAAGATTATGGGCCTAGAGTTGGTTCAACAATTAGTGGATGCCATGGCGGTGATCAGAGGCAGACTAAATACCGCCTAGAGTCATCAGAAAAGCTACGTAGATAAGCGTCGAAGGCTTTTGGAATTCCAAGTTAGTGATCACGTTTTTCTAAAGGTGTCACTCATGAGGAGAATTTCGCGCTTTGGCAAGAAAGGAAAACTGAGTCCGAGGTACGTAGGTCCGTTTGAGATTCTTGAGAGTATCGGGACTCTAACGTATCGTCTTGCGTTGCCGTCGAGATTGGTGCAAGTGCATGATGTCTTTCACGTGTCGATGTTAAGGAAATATGAGCATGACCCGACCCATGTGCTCAATTTCGAGGAATCGGATGTGGATGATTGAGTGTGATACATTGAAAGCTCGTCTCAGATCGTGGATAGGAAAGAGCAAGTTCTGTGTACAAAGACCATTCCAATGGTCAAAGTGGTCTGGCAACACCATGGAACTGAAGGAGCAACATGGGAAACTGAGGAGTCGATGAGATGACTGTACCCCCGCCTTTTTGGTTAAAGATTGTAATAGGTTTAAATTTCGAGGACAAAATTTTTATAAGAGGGGAAGAGTTGTGACAACCTGAAATTTCAGATTCCGTTTTCGATTAAATAAATCGAGCCTTTTATCGACGTGCGGTTAGTGCTCTTCTCCGAGCTCATCACTCATGGGATAACTGGACAACCTGGGGGAGCAATTAATGAATCTAAATGCAAGGGACTTGAGAATTCAACTAGGAATCGATTGCTCGACTATGTTGGTCTGCAAGGGTTATTACGACATTGTTGAAATCGATCAGAGATCGGAGATAGGTCGATTTGACTGAGATATGGGATTAGAGTGTGGGTGATTTCACCTGATTGCAAAATACTCATTGATCGGCACTAGACCAATTTTTCTATCATTTTGGTACCCGGTGCCCATAATTGAAACCTTGAGATTTTCACGACAACCGAAAGTCAGCAATGTGTTGAAGATGTATATGGTGACTCGAAATAAATTGATCACGGGTCATTTGCACCAAAAATTCATAAAAGTTACTCAGTAGACTAGGTCACACTAAAAGCGCACCGGATTGAAATTAACCGCGAATTTGAACCCGATTTTAGAAATTGAAAGTTTTGTCATGTCACGATCTATTTTAAGAACGTCAACTCATCCTCCGAATTTTTTTTGGAGATTCCAAGTTTTTTAAGGAAAAGGGTTTCGGACGTTGTGGAAAAAGCACAGAAATTCGGATGGGCCCAATTGAAGGAAATTTGGACTTCCAAGCTGAGCCTTTGGGTGTTGAGGACTTGCAGAAAATTGTATGGGAATTTTCCTCATTGAAATTGGACCTCAATTGGAGAGATTGAGTGAAGAAATTGAAGTTAAATTGGTGAAATTCGGAGCTTGGCTTTGAGACAATAATTTTGGGCTTCAATTGGTTTAATTGTGGGATTTATATTGTAGAAAGTATTAGGGGGACAATGCTTTTAATTAAGTGGATGGGTATGTTTGACTTTGGCCTTCTTCAAGCTGTCTTTGCACATCTCTTGGCTGACCTCTCCCTTCACGCGTTGTCATCTTCGGTTCTCTCTCTCCCTCTCTTGCATTTGATCGCCTCCCTTAACTGAAGTTGCAGCTCCTTCTTCATTTGATTTTTCTCTCTGCCGTGTCATCATCCATTGCCGGTATCATCATCAATTCCTTCCCCACTCATGCTCAACCACCGCTCCACTCGTCGAGCTCTATTTTCCTCAACTGAAGCCACACATCTTCTTCAGTCAACTAAAGAATCCCATCTTTGGCCGCTCCTCCTCCACGTGCATCCAGGAATTCAGTCGAAGACTCGAGCAAGCATCCGCGTGGACGCCAGCCAACTCTCGGACGTTGTTGCTCCTTCCTTTGTGTCTTCAACTTGGCCGCACAAAGTCAACCCAGCAAGTCCACCGATTCTCCAATTCAACTACTTGCGTCGGCCCATCTATTCCACCGAGTTCTCTCTCCATCGCTTCTGTCGCTCCACTTCAACTTGTCTCCGTTTCAGTGGCGAGGAGTTGAAGCCACCGAATCAACTCGGCAAGCAAGTCGTCATAGTCAGCTCCCATCTTTGCAGCATCACGGCCCTGCAATTCCAGCCTAGAAGCTTGCAGTGATTTGGCCCACAGTCCACCGAAGTTTAGCCCATGAATTCATCCATAAGCCCAGCTTCCATTCTAGCTCAGCCCATTGGATTTTAGCCCCAGTTTCAGCCCATACGAATTTAGCTTGGCCCATTTCCAGCACACATCTCAACCCAGTCTTGAAGCCTGGGAAGCCGGCCCAGCTCGCAGCCAAGCCCAAGCCCGAAGACAAGCCCAGCTTTTGTTGTGGGCTTACAAGGCCTTTGGGCCCGGTCCAAGTGCCCGTTGACACTGTCGAAAATTCGATTTTGGCCGCCTTCGCACCATGGTAGTGGTGAACCAATCTTTGCTTTAAAACAAGTGAGTTTAACTCACTAATCCTCGCTTAATAGGTTAATTATGCTTAGGGATTAATCAGTTTAGGCTAAAATGGATTAGATGGTTAGATTAGATTAAATTAATGAATTTAACTGTTTACCGATGCATGTTAGGTGGATAGTTAGTGCAATTAGAGCCTAGGCAAGCTTTAGTATTTAACTAGAGTGGTTCCGTAATTTTCCTGACTTGTCTCGGCTTTCAATTAGGCTTTTCCGAGCCTTAGTCTATTTATTAGTATTTATTCATTTATTTATTTCCGTAATTAATTAATTATTTATTTATTTTCTGGTAATTCAACCGGGATGATTGGTGATCGGAATTTTGTGCTGATTGCAGTGGTGCTTTCTGTTTATTTAATTGAGCACTTTGTTTATGAAAATTGAGTGAATTGGCAATTATGTAGGGATTTATCTCAAAATCGATTAGTGTCGGTATTCAATTGGAAATGGATCGTGAGAGGTTATGAGTGGACTTAGAAAGCCGCCGAAGTATGGCCGCGCCTGATGGGCCGAGATTCACCACTTGTTAGAGGTCATGCCCACTAGGGCCGTGATCTACCACTTATTAAAGGTCGTGTCTTTGAGGCCGTGATTCGCCACTCGATAAGGGTCATGCCTAATAGGACTGTGATTTGCCACCTATTAAAGATTGCATCCATTGGGCCGTGATTGCCACCTAAAGATAGGTTGTGTCTTGAGGACCGTGATTCATAATCAGGAATTGAGATGGAATAGTTGAAATGACCCGGCATGGTCTTGTTGACATGTATCGATTGAGTCAATTGATCGATAATTCGATTTGATTGATTGGATGACATGACTATCAGTGTTTTTAAATTGAACTGACTTGTAGGAAGGAACTGAGGTCGAGGTAAGTCCTCTGACGCCTATTTGTGCTTAGGTAGCCCTTAGGGCATATTTTCTTCCTAATCAGGTCTTAGAGGATTGAATTTGCTAAGACGTAGTGTCACCTTATTGTGGGATAACATTTTCAGGTCCCTAGGTGATGGCCGTGGAGAGCTAGAAGTCTCGAAGTTTGGGAACGTGGAAGAAGCATAATCAGCGAACCTGTATGACTAGTTAGTCATAGGACAGTTCCTGTTTGATAAGCCTACAATTTTTGTAGCCAGCCTAGTCTTGTGTATAAACCCGTTGTTTATAAAAGACTTGTCATGGCTTGAAAAATATGGCCATGCTTCCCTATCCCATTGTTTTATTGTCTGGGGATTTATATCTACTTCTGCATGCGTACTTAAAAATGAAAGGGATCGGTGATGTGTCCTGGGACATCGTTATTATATCGACCAAGCAGGGATGGACACGTGCTCGGAGGATCGGGCGTGACAAACTTAACGTAGTAAAGAGTCAACTTGATCATGGTGTCAACTATCAAGGGATGAAATGAACTCTAAAGTAAGAAAGAGAGATAGAGTCATCAAATTGAAGTTCTTTACTTTTGCTTTTGGGCTTGACAAAAGTGAGGTGCTCATTTTGCTAATGACTTATTCGACTAAAGGCTTGCAAATTAAGTTGCCCAAATAGTTTTGCAAGCCCAAGAGGCAACCTAACTTGGTAAAGACTCTACTTGATCATTGTGTCAATTGTCAAGGGATGAAATGAACTCTATAGTAAGAAATAGAGATAAGAGTAATCAAATTGAAGTTTTTTACTTTCTTTTTTGTGCTTGACAAAAGTGAGGTGCTTATTTTGCTAATGAATTACACGACTAAAGGCTTGCGAATGAAGTTGTTAGAGTAGCTTTTCCAAGCCCAAGGAGCAAGTTAACTTGGTAAAGACTCAACTTGATCATGGTGTCAACTGTCAAGGGATGAAATGAACGCTAAAGTAAGAAAGAGGGACAGAGTCATCAATTTTAAGTTCATTACTTTTGCTTTTGCACTTGACAAAAGTGAGCTGTGCATTTTGCTAATGAGTTATATGACTAAAGGCTTGCAAATTAAGTTGCCCAAATAGCTTTTGCAAGCCCAAGAAGCAACATAACTTGGTAAAGACTCAACTTGATCATGGTGTCAACTATCAAGGGATGGAATGAACTCTATAGTAAGAAAGAGAGATAGAGTCATCAAATTGAAGTTCTTTACTTTCTTTTTTGTGCTTGGCAAAAGTGAGGTCCTCATTTTGTTGATGAATTACATGACTAAATACTTGCAAATTAAGTTGTTGGAATAGCTTTTCCAAGCCTAAGGAGCACTTAACTTGGTAAAGAGTCAACTTGATCATGGTGTCAATTGTCAAGGGATAGAATGAACTATAGTAAGAAAGAGAGACAAAGTCATCAAATTGCAATTCTTACTTTTGATTTTGGGCTCAACAAAAGTGAGGTGCTCATTTTGTTTATGTGGTATATGACTAAAGACTTGCAAATTGAGTTGTCCAAATAGCTTTTGTAAGCCCAAGAAGCAACTTGACTTGGTAAAGACTCAACTTGATCTAGGTGTCAATTGTCAAGCGATAGAATGAACTCTATTGTAAGAAAGAGGGATAGAGTCATCAAATTAAAGTTATTTACTTTTGCTTTCGGGCTTGACAAAGTGAGGTGCTCATTTTGCTGATGAATTATATGACTAAAGGCTTGCATTTTAAGTTGCCCGAATAGCTTTCCAAGCCCAAGAAGCAACTTAACTTGGTTAAGACTCAACTTGATCGTGATGTCAACTATCACTGGATGGAATGAACACTGTAATAAGAAAGAGAGACAGAATCATCAAATTGAAGTTCTTTACTTTTGCTTTTGGTCTTGACAAAAGTGAGGTGCTCATTATACGACTAAAAGCTTGCAAATTAAGTTGCCCAAACAGCTTTCCCAACCCCAAGAAGCAACTTACCTTGGTAAAAACTTAAGTTGATCATGGTGTCAATTGTCAATGGATAGAATGAACTCTATAGGAAGAAAGAGAGACATTCATCTTAAAGTATTGGTTTCATTACTAAGGACTAAACCTAATGATCTATGGCACCGGAACATGAGGCTACTTGCCCACCAGTCATCTTAAAGTAAGTTATTAGCTACATTTGATGTGAGAAAGTGATATCATTGTTGAAAAATTGTTACTAAATAAATCTCTTTTTGTAGTATTTTTATTTTCAAAGGATTGAAAAAGAAATAATATGATTTATTCGTATCCACTCATCTCACCCATAAAGACACGAAGGACATCACAGAGATTTGCATATCCTATAAGGTAAACATTTTTTTATTGACAAATACTACTATATAAAGAAAGACTTATGTCAATTTTTTTTTTCACTTTTCAATGATAATTATAACCAAAGAAACTTGCCCAGAGTCACCTGATTGTAGGCTAACGTTTACGCCTGGACTCAGAGGTACGGACACTTAGAGTGCCAAAACTTGGCACAGAAAGACACTTAAGTGTCAAAACTTTGAAAATGTACACTTAAGTGCCCAAATCAGAGTAAAATGGATCACTTAAGTGCCACTCTGGCCAAATTGCTAACGTAACAATTTTCCGGTGAGGTGAGTGCAAAACGGTGTCGTTTTACACGTTGACGTGGTGAGAAAATGCAAAAACGATGTCATTTTGTGTATGATGTGTAAATAATTAATATAAAAAGTAATTAAATTAAATTTAAAACTAATTTTATTTAAAATATTCTAAAAAATAAAAAACATAAAATAACACAAAAAAAGGGGGCGGCTGAGGGCTAAGCCCTCGTCGCCACCGTCGGGAAGGGCAGGCGATGGAGGGGGGAGGGACGGCCAGGGTTGTCGGCCCCTGGTCGACTGGCGGCAAGGGTTGTGAGCCCTCACTGGATTTGGACGAGGGTCGCGACCCTCGGCCCAGATTTAAGCGAGGGCTTGCGAGCCCTCGCAGCCTCCCCGCTGTCAATGGGAAGGGCCGGAGACGGAGGGGGGAGGGTCGGTCGAGGTCGCCGGGCCTAGGCAAGGGCCGCGACCCTCACCCCAGATTTGAGCGAGAGCTCGCGGGCCCTCGCCGCCTCCCCACCGTCGCTGGGAAGGGCTAGCAACGGTGGGGGGAGCATCGGCTGGGGTCGCCGGGCCCTAGACAAGGGCTGGCGACGCTGGTTGACCAGCGGCGAGGGCTCGCGAGCCCTCGCCCAGATCTAGGGCAAGGGTCGCGGCCCTCACCCATATTCAATGAGGGCTCGCAGCCTTCACCGCCAGTCAACCAGGGGCTGACGACCTCGGCCAACCCTCTCCCCTCCATTGCTGGCCCTTCCCGGTGATGGCAGGGAGGTAACAGGGCCCGCGAGCCCTCGCCCAGATCTAGGGCGAGGGTTGCTCATTCATCTAAATTAGACAGCAGTAATACATACACACACATACACCCACATATACATAGGGGTGATTGGGTCTAGGGTAGGTTGTGACATCCTGATTTTCAGATTCGAATTTCGATTGGATATGTTGGGCCATTCATTGACGCGATTATAGCGTTTTTCTCTAAGATGGTCACTCACGAGATAACTAGTCTATCAAGTGAAGCCATTAAGGCATATAAAAGCAATAGATTTGAGAATTCGACCAGGAATTGACTGTTCGACCATGTTAGTCTCCAAGGGTCATTACGACACATTTAAAAATTAATCAGAGATCAGAGATAGGTCGGTTCGACTGAGATGTGTGGCTAAACGTGGGTGATCCCACTAATTTGCAAAATTCTCCTCGATCGTCACTAGACTGATTTTTTTGTCGTTTTGGTGCCCTGTGTCCGTATATGAAACCTTGAGATTTTCATGACAACCAAGAGCCGCCAATATGTCGAAGAGGTACGTGTGGCTTGAAGAAAATCGACCATGGGTCAATTGCACCAAAAAATTCCTAAAAGCTACCCTGTAGGTTAAGTCACGCTAAAATAGCGTTCGGTTGAAATTAATTGCAAATTTGAACCTGATTTCAGAGATTGAAAGTTCTGTCATGTCATGAGCCATGTTAGGAACATTGACTCATCTTTTGAAGAATTTTCAGCGAGTTCAGAATTTTTATGGAAAATCGATTAAGACGTTTCGAAAAAGAACGGAAAATTCAAATGGGCCAAATTGAAGGTATTTTTGGCCTCCTGTGTGAGCTACTTGGTGAAGGGAATTTGCGTGGGCTTTCTCCTCGGCCAAATTGGGCATCAAATTGAAGAAATGAGAGTCAAATTGAATGAAATTCGTAGGCTAGAGGGGTTGTCTTATTTTGGTCTTCAATTGGACTTCAAATTGTGCGAGTTGGTGTTGAAATTGGTCTTGGATGACCAATTGTTATTATTTGTTGAAGATGAGCTGAAGATAAGCTTGAATAAGCACTCAAGTATTTAAAAATTTTGGTGTGTGACTACTTTTTCTTTTCCCCCTCACCGGACCCCTCACACTGACGTCCCTCTCCCTTTCTCTTTATTTCCGCACAGTTCTTTCCCCCCCTGGCCGACAAACCACTGCTCCCTTATCCTTTCCCTCTGCCGATGTCCCTTCTGTCTCTCCTCTCTCTCTTCTCTAGTATTTATTTAAATAGGTTCGAAAATTTTCAGTCTGTTTCGGTATTTAATTAGGCTTTTCCAACAAAAGTTGCTATTTTTGGTATTTAATAATTAATTTATGTAATTATTTAATTATTTATTTATTTTCTAGAAATTATACTTTGGGATAGTTAGTGACTGGAATTTCGTGCTGATTGCAATGTTGTGATTGATTTATTTAATTGATCGCTAATTTGTGCAAATTGAGTGTGAATTGTGATTTTGGGGTATTTATCCAAAAAATTATTAATTTAAGTTTTTAATTGGAAAAAAAAAATGAGCGTCGGTTTACAACGCAAAAATTATTTTAGTGGACCATATAAAATGGTGGGATTTATGGAAATGAAAATATTGTATTTTAGTTAAGGCTGATCGTGTACCCACACACGAGTATTTTTATTAGGTATGATAAAAGTGGAGAAATTATTGGTTAATTAGAATGGTATACTATATTAGCCTGTGGGCTTGATACATTAGTTTAGAGTCAGTAGTATACCTTAAGTATCGCACAGCTTATTTTGGTCTTCAAATTGAAGAAATAGGAGTCAAATTGAGTGAAATTCATAGGCTAAAGGAACCGTCTTATTTTGGTCTTCAAATTGGGCGAGTTGGTGTTGAAATTGGTCTTGGATGACCAATTGATATTATTGGTTGATGATGAGCTGAAGATAAGCTTGAATAAGCACTCAAGTAATTAAAAATTTTGGTGTGTGACTACTTTTTCTTTTCCCCTTCACCGGACCCCTCACGTCGACGTCCCTCTCCCTTTCTCTTTATTTCTGCATGGTTCTTTCCCCCCTGGCTGACAAACCACTGCTCCCTTATCCTTTTCCCTCTACTGATGTCCCTTTCTCTCTCTCCTCTCTCTCTTCTCGAACACGCTTGTTGTTTCCCTCATCTCCTTCACGCAGACTCCTACCCCATCGAAGAACTTCTGCTTTTACTTTTCTTTCTTGTTTCCTTCGAACCTGCAGCTCCTTCAGTTGAATTCTGCAGCCCACCACCTTCTATCCCCCAAGCTTATTTTGTGGACCATATAAAATGGTGGGATTTATGGAAATGAAAATATTATATTTTGGCTAAGGCAGATCTTGTACCCATACACAAGTATTTTTATCAACTACGATAAAAGTGGATAAATTATTGGTTGATTACAATGGTATATTGTATTAGCCTGTGGGCTTGATACATTAGCTTAGAGTGAGCATTATACCCTAAGTATTGCACAGCTTTGGTGAGCATTAAGAATCGCATTGCTTCGGTGAGCATTAAGAATCACACAGCTTCGATGAGCATTAAGGATCGCACAGCTTCGGTGAGCATTATTAATATACTATATCAGCCCGATAGCTTGATATGCCAGCTTGGCGAGAGCAGTATATTATTTATTAGCCTTTGGGCAAGCGATACAATCTATCTTTAGCTTAGGATAAGTAGTCCTTTATGAGATCAGACTTATAGATAGTATCAATTGGATTGACCGTGTGATGGTCTTGTTGACATGAAATCGACTGAGTCTATTGATCGACTGAGTCTATTGATCGATGACTTGTTGATGTGATTCAATGAATTGCATATTGTATTGACTTGCTGGAAGGGACTGAGGCCAAGGTAAGTCCTCTGACTTATGTTTGTGCTTAGGCAGCCCTTGGGGCGTATTTTCTTCCTAATCGGGTCTTAGGAGGTGAACTTGCTGAGACGTTGTCTCACCCAGTTGTGGTATGACATTTTCAAGTCCCTAGGGTGAAGAACACGGAGCTTGAGGCGGAAGGGTTAGGAGCATAGGTAGCTCAGAAGTTCTTCTCGGAGATAGATCTCCTGTATTCAGACCCTAGAGTTGGCTCCTGTTTGTAAACCAGATTGTGGTTTTTAATAATGGGTTGATATGAAATTTATTGTCCTGCTTTTCTATCTCATGTATGTTTCTGTCAAGGGATTAGTATATATGCTTCCGCATGTGAAATATTTGAATGGGTTCGCGATGTGTCCTGGAATGTTGCAATTTAATGGACCACTGAGGGATGGGCATGTGCTCGGAGGATCGGAGGGTGATATCCCCGTGTAGTGATATCAGAGCAGGTCTGTGTTTGGAGTGATAAGGTGTGATGAGTGGTGGGATAGTTAGTAGGAAAGACCGTTTAAATATGCTGATGCATGTGATTGATAGCCGATTGGTAGTTTGTTTGGTGTGGGTCACTCAAATTCTAATAAGGTATTAGAATTAGAAAATAGGTTTCTATGAAGATTCTATAGTATGAGTGATCATGAGTTGAGAACTTCTAGTAAAAGGACAATAGCCTCTATGATTTGGGGTAAAACGTTGACAAGGATCAGCAACCGAGGTTGTGACATCCTGAAATTTGAGTCATCTGAGGAATGAATGGATGTGAATTTCGTCAATGCATTGTTGGTTTATCTCACTCGGAATTGATCACTCTTGAGATACTAACCTTGAGGGGAAAGGCTAATGAGAACAGAACTTGTGCGACTAAAGGACTCGACTTGGGAAAACGACTTGACCATGAGATATGCAAGTTGATTCTAAGGACGACTAAGAGTCGATTCGCGGACAGAACATAATGGAACGACAGGTGATTCCATTTACCGTTATCGAATCCATGAATGACCCTATGTCGATCCTCAATAATCGTGTACTTTGAAATAAGAATCTATCCTCCGTAATTTCATGCAGTCAAGGATGTCCATGCGTGGAGATATCTTGAACGTGGTTTGGCACGAGTTGGTCACGCGTGAATCCTCAAAGCCACTCGTCAATCTGAGTTGTTACCAAAATGGCATTTGGCGTAATTGACATGGCAAGAGAACTTAGGATTGGACTTCGAATTATCGGGAATGTCCGAGACGGACTTTGGATAAAGCTACTTCAGACAGTCGACAGAGCCAGTTAAGCTGAGCAATTGGAAAAAGGGATTTTCAAACCGAGGAAGCAAGCCCGTGAGGATGTGGGCCTTAAGCCCAGGTTGGCACAGCCACCAAATGGGCCTAGGTCAAGCAAATGAGCCCATTAGGCCAAACCAACTATTCATCTTTTAAGCCCATGGGCCAATTATTGGCCATTTCAAGCCCAACCAATTCCCAAGCCCATTCCTATTCATGGCCAAGCCCAACCCTTAGGCCCATCCACCAATTTCAGCCCAAGGACAAAATGGTCTTTGTGCAAGGTGAAATGACTAAATTGCCCCTAAAAGCTTGTGGATAAGGGCAAAGGAAGAGAGAGATGGTGAGGGGACTTGTATGGGGACGTGAAGTGGCCATTGAATGGCCTTAATGAGGAGTGCTTTCAGCCCTCACTTCACTCTCTCTCTCCCCTCCTTCGTCCCCAATTCGACGGAGCTCTCTCTCTCCTTATTCTCCCTCTCCTCTAGTTTATGTTCTAGCAAACCCTCCTCCAATGATCCGAGTTTATTGTTGACTTCCCGGACGAATCAGTCTTCGTGTGACCCACCATTATCTTCAGAAGATTCAGTCCGTGCAGGGGGACTTGGCCGTTCGCCGATCTGAGCCACCATTTGACCCGCCGGTTGGCTAGAAGCTAGCGGCAGTTCGATCGCCTGGAACAGTTTTGCTCCAGCTGACCTTTCGTCAAAGATCCGAGTTAAAAGTTGTATTCCCGTGAGAATCATGCTATGCTTCACCCACCACCGCAAAGAAAAATTCGAGATCGTACCGGAGCACCCAACCACTTGTCGGAACGATCCTTCAATAGTCCTGAAATCCGGCAAGAAGCCATCGGCCACTGGACCGCCTGGTTCCTCCGAGTTCCACCTAGTTCGCGATTTCGGCCCGTTTTCTTCCATTTTGATCCTTCTTTCACCTAGCCCAGCTACCAGCCACTCCCCTTAGACCCCAGGTACCGTTGGTTGCCGGCCACCCCCTTCACCGAAGCTCTGGCCAAGCCGTTCAACTCAGTTTCTCCTCCGACAGGGCTGTTTTTCGGTGTTTTTAGTGGGAGTTCGAGCTGTAGTTGCTGTGTTGAACTTGGGACTGCCTTGGATTGTCGTGGTAGAGGTCCTGGAGCGTCACCTCCATCGTTGCCACCGCGATGGTGTTTCTGGCCTGCTCAAGGGGTAAGTTTAGCTCCTAATCCTTAGATTAGTGCCTAAACTTACTTAGGGTTGGTTTAGTTAGATTTAATTCTAGTGCAAGTGATTTAATTAAGTTGTATTAACCCTAAGATAGGTGGTTAGATTAATGGCTAAGATTAGTTTAGCTTAATTTTACTTTATTATCTTAATGATGCTTATGTGGTTAATTAAGCATGTTTATCTTAATTGATTGGTTTCCTTAATTTAATCATTGTTTTAATGATTTTTGAATATAATTGATTGTTTATTAAATTTTGGGAATTTACTATTCATGCGACACTGTTCACGATTTACTGTTCATGAATACTGTTCACGAGTTACTGTTCACAAAACACAATTCACCCGAGAACGAAAAGTGTCTAATTTCATGTGTGTTTAGTCCTATGAAGTGATTGGATGTGTTATTGCATAAACATCCGCTTGAATTGAGTGATGATTTGTGTAATTATGTGATAATTGTGAAATATAGGAATTTTAATTAGAAAATACCGGGCGTCGGTTTACAACGCCAAAAATGTGTATAGTGGATCCATGGTAGGTTATACATCACCTCGGAGAATGCACGTGAGCTTAGTAAGTTAGTCTATCACCTAGGAGAATGCACATGGGCTCAGTGATTAAGTATGGCATCTTGAAAGAGACACGTGGGCTCGGTGACTTGATGCATCGCCTTGGGGAATGCACATGGGCTCACTGATTCAGTATGGCATCTCAAAGAGACACATGGGCTCGGTGACCTAATGCATCACCTTGGACAATGCACGTGGGCTCAATGAATAAGTATGTCGTCTTGAAGAATGCATGTAGGCTCAACGACTAGATATTCCATCACGAGAGAAATGTACGGTATCAATTAAGCGACTGAGGCAAGGTCGAGTTGACATGTAATCGACTAAGTCGATTGATCGATAGCTCGATCTGAATTGATGCATTGATGTGTGAAATTGTTATATCTATTAATTATATGCGTGAGTGAATCACATCGTTTATGGCACACACGCATGAATTGATAATGTGCAGAGTGTGGCAATGGCTAGGTGAGATCGCTTGTGACACGACTCATATGTGATTGATGAAATGTATCATCTAATGGCCACGTGCTTTGTGTTTATCATGCCGAGTGATATCATGCAGGGTATGGCATACCAGGTAAGGTTGTATGTGAATCGACTGTTGGTTGTTGCTTGTGGTGGGGTAGTTCTGGATAGATACCCTGAGTTGAGTTGGTGTACTAACTAAGGCTTAGGATTGGAACTCGCTGAGATTTATATCTCATTGGTTATTGAATAACCATTTTCAGGTCCCTAGTGTGAAGAGCCAGGAGCTTGAAGCGAAAGGGTCAGGAGCATAAGTGGCTTAGTAGTTCTTTATGACATAGACCTTCTGTATAAGCTTGAAGTGTTTATAAAAGTGTATTTGATTTGAAATTGGTTGTCATGCTTTTCTATCCCATGTATGTTGTTGTCAGTGGATTAGTTAATTTGCTTCCATATGTGCAATAAAATGAAAAGGGTCGGCGACGCATCTTGGGAACGTTGCAAATTTCTATCGACCAATGAGGGATGTGCGCGCGCTCGAGGTTCGGGATGTGACAGAGGTGGTCGAGGTAGAGCATCAGCTTAGGCTAGCGCGAGTGTAAGAGTACCACCATAGGCTGGTACTAGTGTAGCAGTACTAAGTGATCCTACATTTGATGGGATCGTTCAGGCGCTAACGTTCCTTGGGAACTTGTTGAGCCAGTAAGCTCAAGACCAAGCTATCGCTGTTGCCGCTATCACTACCGCTGCTAGTGTTGTAACCGCTGTTGTTACCACACTTACTGAGGTCTAGCATGAAGTGATTTGGGAGCGAACCGTTGTGTCTAAGTTGAGGTGTAGATCCAGTAGAGATGGAAATCAGTTTGGGAAGGAGCCCATGACCGGAGAAGGGTATCCTATTCCGCACAATAGGAAGGGTGGGATAGGCAAGTAAACACCGAACCAGAATGGAGAATGTCGTTTCAGTGGGAGGCGACATATATGTAGCCAGCACGGCCATCAGGTGAGGGACTATTAGTGTGAGTCAAAGGGAGCACAGACATTGCTACCATAGATAGGACGCTATTAGGATGGCAAAAAGAAACAGGATTGAATCGAACCATGCACTGATAAGAGGAACAATGTTTTTGGGGTGATTTTATCAGAGTAGCGCAACAGAGTTTTGGGGTTAAGTTTGTGGAATTTCAGTTCGTTGTGTTAAGGTTGTAGAAGAAGAACCACTAACTAAAGTTGTACTTGATTAGTTGTTGGTGTATAACTTTGACATCGAGTGTGGAAAGAATTGGCTCCTGGAGCATCTTGCGGTAATGAATTGTTGTTGTGATGTAACCTAGCTTAATCCATTAGCATGTGGAAGTTTCGAGTTTATTGGGAGTCGAGAAGGACCCTCGATTTCCTTAATCTTATTGTTTAAGGCAACCCGTTTATTAGAAGGGGATTGCCAGGGTTTCTTGACAATTGTTATAGATAAGATAGTTGAGGAACTAAAGATTGAGGATATTGCAGTAGTTCAAGAATTTCCAGATGTGTTTCCATAGGAATTGTTAGGCCTGTCGTTAGGGAAAGAAATAGAGTTCGTGATCGAGTGAGCACCCGGGATAGAGCCAATCTCTAAGGCTCCATACTAGATGTCGTGGTCTAAGTTGGAAGAGCTGATAGTGCAGATGCGAGAATTACTAGATGAGAGATTTATACACACTTGTGCATCACCTTAGGGAGCACCGGTTTCGTTTGTGAAAAAAAAAAGATGATTTGTTGCGCTTGTGCATCGACTATCGTTAACTCAATCAGGTGACGATCAAGAATAAGTATAAACTCTTAAAGATTGACGACTTGTTTGATCAGCTACAAGGAATGTTGATATTTTCAAGGATCGACTTGAGGAAAGGGTATTGTTAGTTGAGGATCAGAAAGGAGGATATACCAAAGTTAGTGTTTAGTACTCGAGGCGAGCATTATGAGAAGTACTGTAATGCCGTTTGATCTAACGAATGCTCCAGCCACTATCATAGATTTGACGAACTGAGTATTAAAGGAATCTCCATGGACCCGACCAAGATCGAAGCAGTTATCACTTTATCAGTGGACCAAGACTGACAATAGTATTAGAGATCAGGACCTGTGGGGGTTGAACAGGTTACTACAGAAGGTTCGTGGAAGAATTTTCAACATTCGTGTTGCCGTGGACTCGACTCCTAAAGAAAGAAGAAAAGTTTGTGTGGACACACAAGAGTGGGCATAGTTTCCAAGAGCTTAAGCAGAAGCTGACTACCGCACCTGTGTTGATCATTCCATTTGGGCCTGGAGGATACGAAATCTACAGTGATGTGTCATTTAGGGGACTAGGTTGTGTACATATGCAACATGATAGGATTGTTGCATACGCATCCCGTTAGTTGAGATCTCGCGAGTTGGATTACCCGACGCATAACTTAGAACTCGCAGCAATAATTTTCACTCTGAAGATTTAGAGACATTATTTGTGTGGAGAAAGATTCCAGATCTTCACTGACCATCAAAGTCTCAAGTATTTATTCTCTCAGAAGGAGTTGAATATAAGATAGCGTTGTGAATTAGAACTTCGGAAGGACTATGATTGTAAAAACTTGTATTACTCTAGAAAGACAAATTAAGTCGTAGATGCGCTGAGTTAGGAGTCTTCAATTGTGCGTATGCTGGTTAAAGAATGGGTTTTACTTGAGAGAGCGCGGGATTCGGTTTTCAAATTTGAGGTAAGCCACCGTTCGAATCTTATGGCCACCTTCAAAATTGAACTGAAGGTCCAGTTTATAATCAAGACGTTTCAGTTGACGAACCTAGAGATTCAGAAAATCCTACAAGAGGATACCAATAAGAGAAAAGCTGATTTTTTTTATTTATGAAGGTGGAACATTGAAGTTTTGAGGATGATTGTGTGTACCTGACGATGTAGCACTCAGGGAAGAGATCTTGTCAGAGGCTCATCATAGTAGTTACAACATTCATCCAAGCAGTATTAAAGTGTAACAGAATTTGCGTCTACCCTAATGTGTCACAAAAATTCGCTCTACACTATGGTGGTCCTGTATGAAGGCGGACGTCGTCAAGTTTATTGTCAACTATCTGGCGTGTCAACTAATGAAATCGCAGTACTGTGAGTTGAGCAGGACTTTTGCGACCTCTCAAGATCCCCGAGTGGAAATGGGAACAAATCACAATGGTCTTTGTGACAGGCTTACCAAGGAGTCAGAGGGGTAATGATTTAGATTGGGTAGTGGTCGGCAGACTAACGAGATCAGCTCACTTCATCACAAGAAGAAGGGACTTTGAATTGGATGGGCATGCAGTGTTGTACGTGTATCAGATTGTTCGGCTGCATAGTGTGCTAGTGACGCATTTATATCAGACCTAGACCCGAGATTCCCAGTTTTAGCAAGATATTTAGATGGTTCCTTTTGAAGCATTGCATAGCAGAGTGTACAAAATTTCAGTTTGTCGGAAGGAAGTTAGATGATGAAAGATCATAGCCAAGAGTCAGTTCACCAATCAGTGATTGCAATTGTTATGATTAGAGACAGATTAAAAATCACTCAGAGCTGTCAGAGAAGTTACGCCGTTAAGCGTCGAAGGCCGGAATTCCAAGTTGGTGATCATGTCTTCCTTGAGGGTCACTAATGAGGGGTACCTCGCGTTTCAGCGAGAAGAGAAAGCGGAGTCCGAGGTACATAGTGTTGTAGAAAACTTCCTTATTTGTTTTGAAGCTGACAAAACGTTTCCATCAGTCTAGTTTGAAGACTTGTAGACTCTCTCGTCAAAGTCTGAAGATCGCTAGACTCAAGATTTAAAGTCTGCCCTCATTGACAATTTCTATACCGACGAAGAAGACTTATCCATATGCGAATATTTCTTTAAGGTTTTGATTCGAGCAGCTAAAGAAGTTCTTACGGCTGGGGATAGCATCTCAAGATCTATTATTCGTTTTGAAATCAATTCGAGTAATTTGGATCCATTGATTGGCGAAATATACTTGGAAGGTTCTATTTATGGAAACCTAGATCCTGATTGTATGGGCGAGCAGGATTGGTGGGCAATCATCACATTCCTTAAGTAATTCGAGATCTCCCTAATTGATTCTGTCTAACGGGTAGATTGGAAGAACTCCTTTAGAAGGTGCCAACGATTATGAAGGCATGGAGGAGTATATAAGGAAGACGCTCTAGTTATTCGAGTGTGTGTGCGATTGATAAATTCCAAAGTCTGAAGCTCCTTGTTCTTTGCCGATTCGATTGTTGAGCATAAATTTGTACTCAAAAGAGAGTCTAGATATTTGTGAGGCCTTGTAAAAGTGTAGCTGAGTCTCTACACTGTGGAATCAAGGACGTGAGACTGTAACAACTCTTTTGATTCATAGTGAAATCCAGCTGGTGGGCTGTCAGTGTGGGAGAGTGGACGTAGGCTTGGTCTAAGCCGAACCACTATAAATCTTGTGTTCTTATTCTCTTCCCTAAACTCTTTTATTTTGTTCGTAATTCTATTTAACTGCTAAAGTTTAATCTTGCTCAAAGTCTGCTGCTCTTCAGACTCAGGTTAAAAGTAAATGTTTTCACTGCATTTTGTAGAATTTGTTTTTACACCTATTCATCCCCCCTTTAGGTGTTCATACTAGCACTTTCAATTGGTATCAGAGCATGTGTACTCATTTAATTGAAGTGTTTTTACTTCAGAGTTAAAGATCCATGGTTAGTATGTTGGCTCCAGATTTGGTTGAAGGGCAAAGCAACACCAGACCGTCTTATTTTGATGGAAATGAATACAGTATATGGAAAAACAAGATGATAGCATTCCTAAGATCAAAAGATCCTTTGGAATGGGATGTAGTAGACAAATGAATCATTCATAAAGCTACAACAGTCTCAGAAAGGGAAAAGAAGTTGCAGAGGCTAGCAAGATGACTCAAGAAGAGATGACCAAGAGACAAGCTCTTGATGCAAAAGCAATTTACTCCTTATATTGTGCATTATCTCTTACTGAATATAACAGAATATCTTCTTATGAAATAGCTAAAGAAGTCTAGGATAGGCTGCACATTACCTATAAATGAACTGATTGAGTGAAAGAAACCAGGATCAATATTCTGCTCGGTCAATATGAAGCCTTTAAGATGAAGCCAGGAGAATCTATAACTGACATGTTTAGTCGTTTTACAGAAATCGTGAATGGTCTTGAGTATCAAGGTCAACCAATCTCAAGACCCATGAAGGTTAACAAACTACTGTGTGGACTTTCCAAAGATTGGAATCACGTAAAGGCCTCAATAAGAGAGACACAAAGGATCATGCCACTCTTTATTGACAAATTGGTTGGCACTCTTCAGTCCTATGAAGTGGAGCAAATCAATGAAGAAGAAGATCCCAAAAGTAAAAAGTCTATTAATTTAAAATCAAATGATGACTCTGATGTTACAAATTTTGAAGACGATATGGACGATGAAGAGCTTGCTCTCATGATAAGAAGGTTCAGAAAACTGAACAAAAAGGGAGGAAGATTCAATTGGAAGAAACAAAGCTCTTAAAAGTTTCAAAATAAATCAGCTGAGGACGATGAATCCAATAATGATGTGATTTGTTTTGAATGCAACAAAAATGGACACATCAGACCCAACTGTCCATTGCTGAAGAAAAAGAAAGGAAAAGATGAGAAATACAGAAAGGCACTCAAAGCAGAAACTTGGAGTGATACTGAATGCGAAGAGAGTGATGATGATTATGCTAATATTTGTTTAATGGAAAAATCAGAATCAAATTAAGACTCGAGACAGATACAGGACTCGGACTCGACTACTATGAAATCGAGGTAAGTAATTTAAAAATTCCTACTAAAGTCTTGAAATATATTAATGAACTTTGACTTAGTCTCAAAACTTCTCTTAAGAGGATTTCCGAGCTAAAAAGGGAAAATTCTACACTTAAGCAACGGGAGATTGTTTGGAAAGAATAGTTCGAAAGTTTAGATAAAAGTTTTATTACTTTAAAAGAAAATGTAGATTCTCTTTTAAAAGAAAATACACCTTTGAAAAATGATATTTCAAATATTTCAAAAAGGTTTCTATAGGATCGAGAAATTGGAAAAGATTCTTTCAGTACAAAGACCTTACTTTAATAAATCGGGCTTGAGAATGACTTTGAAAACCATTCCTCTAATTGATTTTCCAAAGGTAAAGGAAATAATCAAACAAAGACCTACAAAAGTCTTTTATAGAAATCACTTTCAAAAAGTCTTTGTAAAACCTGTTGGCGGTAGTGCTCGTAAATGTTCTAAGTGTAACAGCTCAAAACACTTTGAGAAAGAATGACTTATGGTTTGGAGACTTGTTAAGAAAGTTTGCGCAAAGACTGTATATTGCACTAACTCCATTGGACCCAAGAAAGTGTGGGTACCAAAGAAAGCTTGAGTTTCTTTTTTAAATGTAGGTCACTATCAAGAAAAATATTAAATGGTACTTGGATAGTGAATGCTCAAGACATATGACAGGAGATTCAAGTTGTTTTATAAAGCTCATCCAATCAAATGGAGGAAAAGTTTATTTTGGTGGAAATAGCAAAGGAAGAATTGTCGGATGCGGAACAATAAAGATTGGAAGCCTAACAATCAACAATATCTCCTTAGTAGAAGGACTAAATTACAATCTGCTCAGCATAAGTCAACTATGCGACATAGGTTTCAAACTCAATTTTCAAGAAGGAATATGTTCGGGAACCAGTAAAGACTTCTCTCAGGCTTTCACTGGACTAAGACTGGGAACATCTATCTTTTGGATATCAAACTAGAAAAATCTCAATGTCTAATTTCAATTCAAGAATAAGCTAATCTCTGGCATCGAAAACTTGGCCATATCAATATGAAATAAATTGTCAAGATCTTTTCAAAGAAGTTTGTTCGTGGACTATCCAACCTGACATACCAAAAATCTTAATTATGCACGCCATGTGTGTTGGGAAAACAAGTTAGAAGTTCTTTCAAACCAATAAATCAAATTTCCACTAATCATGTGCTGTAGCTCCTACATATGGATTTCTTTGGACCAACTAGAACTCAAAGCATTAGTGGAAAGAGATATTGCCGGTAATAGTGGATGTTTATTCACGATTTACTTGGGTATACTTTATGGCAAGTAAGTTTGAAACATTCTCTTATTTTTTAAAGTTTGCTAAGAAAGTACATAATGAGAAAGGGTATGTTATTTCAAGCATACGGACAGACCATGGAGGTGAGTTTGAAAATCAAGACTTTGCTAAATTCTGTGATGAATATGGTTTTTAGCAGATGTTCTCCTCTCCATACACTCTCGAACAGAATGGAGTTGTGGAAATGAAAAATAGATCGTTGCAAGAAATAACTAGAAAACTTTTAATTGAAAGCAACATTTCTTCTCGTTTTTAGGCTGAAGCAGTTTTTACAGCATGTTATATCATTAACAGAGTTTTCTTAAGGCCTATTCTGGAGAAAACTCCCTATGAGTTGTTCAAAGGAAATAAGTCAATTGTTTCATATTTTCATGTATTTGGTTGCAAATGTTTTGTATTAAAAAATGCAAATGAATGAATTGGTAAGTTTGAAGAAAAATCAGATGAAGGAATCTTCACTGGATTTTCAACCTCCAACAAAGCTTACAAAGTATACAACAAGAAGACTCAATCTGTGGAAGAATTGACGAATGTCAAATTTCAAGACCTTATAAAAAAAATTGATTCAAAAACTCAACCTGAAGAATTTGAACCTGCTCCAAACTCTACAAAGTCTCATTCCCAAGAAGCAGCTCAGACTTCAGAAGGTCAACAATGAACGAATGTTGAAGAATCAACTGAAGAAAAAGTTCAGCAGCCTGTTAGACCAACCAGCAACTGGAAACACAAGTTCAGTCATCCAAAGAACTTATTATTGGTGACATTGATGAAGGGATTCATACAAGATTCAAAAGGCATGAAGAGTCTAGCGCTGTGGCTTTTATTTCTGAAATAGAACCCAAAAGCATAGAAGAAGCTTTAACTGATAAAAGCTGGATTGAAGTTATGTAAGAAGAACTCAGGTAGTTCAGTGTTAACGGTGTTTGGGAATTAACTCCTAAACCAAAAGGTAAATCTGTTATTGGAGCTAAATGGGTTTTTAGGAACAAGATGGACGAAAAAGGAAAAGTTATAAGGAACAAAGCAAGACCCGTGGCAAAAGGATATACGCAAGACGAAGGGATAGACTATAATGAGACTTACGCACCCATAGCAAGGTTAGAAGCAATTAGATTTTTACTTGCTTTTACTTGTTACAAGAATTTTAGGTTATTTGCAAATGTACGTCAAAAATGCATTCCTGAATGGATTTATCCAAGAGAAAGTCTATATGGAACAACCTCCCGGTTTTGAAGACCCAAGGAAACCAGACTCTGTATTTAGACTAAAAAAGGCGCTATATGGTTTAAAGCAAGCACCTCGAGCTTGGTACGACAGGTTAAGTAACTTTTTTATCCAAAATGGCTTTGTTAAAGGTAAAGTGGACACTACTCTGTTTATTAAAAGAGAAAATAAAAACTTTTTACTTGTTCAAATCTATGTTGATGATATTATTTTTGGATTACCTAACGAAAATCTATGCAAGAAATTCTCTAAGTCTATGCAGGATGAATTCAAGATGAGCATGATGGGTGAACGATCCTTCTTTCTCGGACTACAAGTGAAACAATTGAATGAAGGAATTTTCATTCACCAAGAAAAATATGCTAAAGAACTTGTTAAAAAGTTCGGTTTGGAGAATTGCCAAAAGACTGATATACCAATGTCAAATTCTTCGAAGCTGGACAAAGATGAAGGAGGAAAGAAAGTTGACCAGAAGCTGTACAAGAGTATCATTGGTTCACTTCTTTATCTTACTATCTCTAGACCTGACATTTTGTTTAGTATTTGCATTTGTGCCAGATTTCAATCAAATTCCAAAGAATCTCATCTAAGTGCTGCGAAACGCATCATTAAATACGTTGCAACAACCTCTAAGTTAGGTCTATGGTATCTTAAAGAAGGAGACTTTACTCTCCTTGGATACTCAAACGCAAATCTAGCAGGATGCAGAGTTGATAGAAAGAGCACCTCGGGCACTTGTCAATTGCTTGGTAAAAGGACAATATCTTGGTTTTCAAGTAAGCAAAGTACTGTAACTCTTTCAACAACAGAAGCAAAGTATGTGGCTCTTGGAAGTTGTTGTTCTCAAATCCTTTAGATAAAACAACAACTAAGAGACTTTGGAATCGAAGACTCATGCACTGAGATCAAATGTGACAACACTAGCACGATTAATCTCACCAAGAATCCAATTCTTCATTCAAGAGTGAAGCATACAGAGATTCGACATCATTTTATTAGAGATCGTGTTCAAAATAGAGAAGTCTTGATTCAATTCATTGACTTAAAGAATCAGCTGACGGATATATTTACAAAGCCACTGGAGAAAAGTCTATTTGACTCTATTCGATCTAGATTTAATATCTTAAAGTCTGAAGAAGCTCAGACTCAGGGATAAAAGTCTAAAGATGCTCAGACTCAGAAGATCAAGAATTACGACTGTAAGTCATTTCAGTTGTAGCAATTTATCTTTTAGATAAAATCTCGAAAAGGTACGATTACTTATTAATCTGCAATTGACTGATATTATCTTCCCAAGTTTTTGAAATTGTAGTAATTATTCTTTTTCGAAAAGGAAGTTATCTTTTTTGAGATGACAGTTATCTATCTTCAAAAAGGCAGTTACTTTTTGAAAATGCATTTTTTATTTTTCCTTTTATGACGATCCATATACCTCGTTTTGATTGCTTTATATACTATCTTTCTTCTTCATTTTTACTCACAAACCCTAGAAGCACAGAACTTCACTTTCTTACTTTTTCTCTCTAGTTTAATCCTTAAAGTTTTCATATTTCTCGCGAATCGAGTTTGGAAATTCTCTCAAAGACTGTGATAATGTCTTCCCAAAGAAAGTCCTGAAGGATTGCAAGCAGGGGATCACAGCATATGCATGAGGGTCCTACGCATTTTGACCTGACCGAGGAAGAAGAATCTCCAAGGCAACAGTAGAGTCCACAACATTCTCAATCATGTCATTCTCCTTAGGCTAGACCACAGAATGTTTAGCAACAACAAGCGGAGGAAGAAATTATTGAGGATGTCGAACTTGTAAGGACTCATAAGCCTGCTTTTACTCTCAAACTCTACTCTACCTTAAAGAACGGAGGTTCTCCAATGACCTTTATTGATGAATTTTTGAAAGAAAAGGGGTACCGAAATGAAACCTATTTTTTACAAACAATGGAACGTTTGGGAATTGCTCCTGCTGGTTCGGCAGAAAGGGATTTTGTGAATTTCCCAAGTGATCCACGTGTTGGAGGATTTAGTCAACCTGATGGAAAAGATGATGATGAAATGATGTTCACTTATTTTAAGTCTAGAGTGGGTGTTACTACAAACATTCGAGGAAGAAGAGCAGATCTGTTTCGTTCTGAGGAACATAAGTGAGTTTACTCTAAGTGAAGAGAGGGAAATGATGAGGCAAGAAGCAGTGGAAGGAAGAACTGCAAAAGAAGAACAAATATGAGAATAAGGTCATCGTGTCATTGAAGAAGAGACAGAGCATGAAGAATACTTCTCTCCACCTAAAGGCACTGAAATAGGGGTAGCTGCTGATAAAAGAGGTACTCCTTCACTTGCTTTTACTAGTGATGATGCCAGTCATTCTCCTACCAATCCAGAAGATGTATATGCCTCTCAATTTCCTGAAGAAGGTAATGAGGTTTCATCTTCAAGTCTGGATGCTCATGCTAAAGTTCCATCATCTTCCAATACTCCACAAACTGATCATGTTGAAACAAGCACTCAAACTGACAACTCAGCAGACCTTAAAAGATTGCTTGATGTTCTTATGGAGATCAGAGGTCAGATTTATGCTTTGGGATGTGAATTTCAGAATATGCAGAATGCCAATCAACCCACTTTAGTTTCATTGCACAATCAGGTTTAGGCCCTTAATCTTCAAGTTTAAGCAACTGCCAAAGGTGAAGAAGTAGCATAGCTAAAGGAGGATCTGAGAAAATTGGAGGAGACTGTCAAGTCAATGGGAGATTTCCAGCTTGTTCGCATTCCAAAACAATCTTAATCCAATTCTTTTTTTCGTCTCTACCTTTTTAATGTTGACAAAAAGGGGGAGAAGTTGGTGTAGATTTGACTTTATTTTTGTTTGGTTGTGACTGGTGTTCAGTTGCGATTGGTTTGGATTGTGTTTTGATCGTTTAATGCTTGCAATATCTTAAGCATTGTTGGTATTCATGGCAAAGATAATTGTTTTTACAGGACTAACTCATTTCCTTTGGATGCAGATTCGATACTATCTTTATCCTAATCCTTTTATCTTTTGTGAGATATCCTTATATGCTTGAGTATTGTCTTGCAGGTCAAAGGTATCCAAATTTGCAGGAAAGTCTTGTCACCATCAAAAAAGGGGAGATTGTTGGAGAAAACTTTCTTATTTGTTTTGAAGCTGACAAAACGTTTTCATCAGTTTAGTTTGAAGACTTGCAAACTCTCTTGTCAGAGTCTGAAGACTACCAGACTCAAGATTTAAAGTTTGCCCTCATTGACAGTTTCTAGACTAACGAAGAGGACTTATCCAGATGTGAGTATTTCTTTAAGGTTTTGATTTGAGCAGCTAAAGAAGTTCTCATGGCTGGAGATAGCATCTCAATATCTATTATTCGTTTTGAAATCAATTCGAGTAATTTGGATCCGTTGATTGGTGAAGTATACTTGGAAGGTTCTACTTATGGAAACCTAGATTTTGATTGTATGGGCGAGCAGGATTGGTGGGCTATTATCACATTCCTTAAGTAACTCGAGATATCCCTAATTGATTCTGTCTAATGGTAGATTGGAAGAATTCCTTTGGAATGTGCCAACGGTTATGAAGGCATGGAGGAGTATATAAGGAAGACGCTCTAGTTATTCGAGTGTGTGCGCGATAGATAAATTCCAAAGTCTGAAATTCCTTGTTCTTTGCCAATTCGACTGTTCAGCGTAAATTTGTACTCAAAAGAGAGTCTAGATATTTGTGAGGCATTTAGAAGTGTACCAGAGTCTTTACACTATGGAATCAAGGACGTGAGATTGTAACAACTCTTTTGATTCATAGTGAAATCCAGCCGATGGGTTGTCAGTGCGGGAGAGTGGACGTAGGCTTGGTCTAAGCCGAACCACTATAAACCTTGTGTTCTTATTCTGTTCCCTGAACTCTTTTATTCTGTTCGTAGTTCTATTTAACTACTAAAGTTTAATCTTGCTCAAAGTCTGCTGCTCTTCAGACTCAAGTTAAAAGTAAAGGTTTTCACTGCATTTTGCAGAATTTGTTTTTACACCTATTCAACCCCCTCTAGGTGTTCATACTAGCATTTTCACGTAGATTCCTTTTAGATTCTGGAAGGAATCGGGAACCTAACATATCGTCTTGCATTGCCGTTGAGGTAGGCGCAAGTGCATCACGTTTTTCACGTGTTGAGGTTGAGGAAGTATGAGCCTAACCTGACCCATGTGCCGAGTCTCGAATAGTTAGACGTGGACGATAGAGTGTCGTATGTGAAAAGCTCGGTTCATAGTGTGGATCAAAAAGAATAGATTCTGTGTACGAAGATGGTTTCCTTGGTCAAAGTGGTCTAACAACACTATGAGACCGAAAAAGTAACATGGGAAAGTTAGAACTCGATGAGACGATGATAGCCCACACCTTTTGTTTAAGGTTGGTAAAGGTTTAAATTTTGAGGACGAAATTTTTATAAGAGGGAAGAATTGTGACATCCTGATTTTCGGGTTTTAATTTCGACTGGATAAGTTGGGTCTTTCATCGACACGACTATAGTGCTTTTCTCTGAGATGGCCACTCACGAGATAACTAACCTATCATGTGAAGCTATTAAGGAATATAAATGCAATAGACTTGAGAATTCGACCAAGAATTGACTGCTCGACCGTGTTAGTCTGCAAGGGTCATTATAGCATAGTTAAAAATCGATCAGAGATCAGAGATAGGTCGGTTCGACTGAGATGTGTGGCTAAATGTGGGTGTCCCACTAATTTGCAAAATTCTCGTTGATCGGCACTAGACTGATTTTTCTGTCGTTTTGGCGCCCTATGTCCGTATTTGAACCTTGAGATTTTCACGACAACCGAGAGTTACCAATGTGTCGAAGAGGTATATGTGGGTCAAAGAAAATCGACCACAAGTCAATTGCACAAAAAAATTCCTAAAAGCTACCGGGTAGGTTAGGTTATGCTAAAATAGCGTCCGGTTGAAATTAACCGCGAATTTAAACCCGATTTCAGAGATTCAAAGTTCTGTCATGTCACAAGTCATGTTAGGAAAGTCGATTAACCTTTCAAGGAATTTTTGACAAGTTCGAAATTTTTACGGAAAATCAATTCGGACATTTCGGAAAAGAACGGAAAATTCGGATGGGCCAAATTTAAGGTATTTTTGGCCTTTTGTGTGAGCTACTTGGTGAAAGGAATTTGTGTGGGCTATCTCCTTGGCCAAATTGGGCATCAAATTGAAGAAATGGGAGTCAAATTGAGTGAAATTCGTAGGCTAGAGGGGCTTCTTATTTTGGTCTTCAATTGGTTTTCAAATTGTGTGAGTTGGTGTTGAAATTGGTCTTGGATGACCAATTGATATTATTAGTTGAAGATGAGCTGAAGATAAGCTTGAATAAGCAGTCAAGTATTTAAAAAGTCTGGCGTGTGACTACTTTTTCTTTTCCCCTTCACCGAACCCCTCACGCCATCGTCCCTCTCCCTTTCTCTTTATTTCCGCACGGTTCTTTCCCCCCTGGCCGACAAACCACTGCTCCCCTATCCTTTTCCCTCTGTCAACATCCCTTTCTCTCTCTCCTCTCTTTCTTCTCGAACACGCTTGCTGTTTCCCTCATCTCCTTCGCGTGGACTCCCACCCCACCGAAGAACTTCTGCTTTTGCTTTTCATTCTTGTTTCCTTCGAACCTGCAGCTCCTTCAGTTGAATTTTGCACCCCACCACCTTCTGTCCCCCAACCAAAGCCACCATCTTGCCCCAACATCTCCACGTTTTCCTCCACCGATTCAACCCAGTGTTACCACACGTCTCTACCAGTCAACTTTGCAATTCCCCAACTGGTTTGTTGACTCCACTAGCAGATTGGTCCCCCTGTCCACCGACGTCCTACTCCATTTGAACGCCGAAGCAGCCCATGATTTTTCTCTGTGGATCTCAGCCCAGTAGCAGCTCCTTCTTGGTTTTTTGTTGACTGTCGGTCTTCAACACCAGCTGCCCTCGAGGTGCCCACACCAGCGACATCCCACAAGCTTCTAGCTCCTCACGCCCAGTAGCTCCATTTCTAGCGTCCTGCTCCATCGAAGCCCATGCACGTCCAACCCATGTCCTTTTCTCTCGAAGCCAAACTCTACCGAAGTCAACCACGAGCAGCCCGTCGTTCAGCCGTGTGTTCAGCTACGTTCAAAACTAGAACGGGCAACCCAACCGTGGGCTTGTTTGGCCGATTTCGGCCCGATTTGGGCCCCGTTAGTGCCGCCACTTCGGAGTTTATCAGCCGCCGTTGTGTCTTCGTCGCCGTCGCTATGAATTGATTTTCGCATTAATCCAGTGAGTTTAACTCACTAATCTCTGCTTAGTAAGTTAATCACGCTTAAGGGTTGAGTAGTTTAAGTTAAGTATGGATTATGTGATTAGTTAGAATAGATTAGTGAATTAATTGACCGATATTGCATGTTAGGTTGTTAATTTACTGCAATTAGCAACTAGATAGGCTCTAGTATTTATTTAAATAGGTTCGGAAATTTTCCGGGTCCATTTTAGTATTTAATTAAGCTTTTCTGGCCTAAGTTGCTATTTTTGGTATTTAATAATAAATTTCCATTATTATTTAATTATTTATTTATTTTCCGGAAATTAGACCGGGATAGTCGGTGACCGGAATTTCGTGCTGATTGCAATGGTGTGATTGATTTATTTAATTGACTACTAATTTGTGCAAATTGAGTGTGAATTGTGATTTTGGGGTATTTATCCCTAAATTTATTAATTTCAGTTTTTAATTGGAAAATAACCGAGCTTCGATTTACAACACCAAAAATATTTTATTGGACCATATAAAATGGTGGTATTTATGGAAAGGAAAATATAAGGCTGATCGTGTACCCATACACGGGTATTTTTATTAGGTATGATAAAAGTGGAGAAATTATTTGTTGATTAAAATGGTATACTGTATCAGCCTGCAGGCTTGATACATTAGCTTATAGTGAGTAGTATACCCTAAGTATCGTATAGCTTTGGTGAGCATTAAGAATCGCATTGCTTCAGTGAGCATTAAGAATCACACAGCTTCGATGAGCATTAAGGATCGCACAGCTTCGTTGAGCATTATTAGTATACTATATCAGCTCGATGGCTTGATATGTCAGCTTAATGAAAGTAGTATACTATTTATCAGCTTTTGGGCAAGCGATATTATCTATCTTCATCTTAGGGTGAGTAGTCCTTAATGAGATTGAACTTATATATAGTATCAATTGGATTGACTGTGTGATGATCTTGTTGACATGAAATCGACTGAGTCGATTGATCGATGACTCGATCTGATGTGATGATTTGACTTGTTGATGTGATTCGATGAATTGCATATTGTATTGACTTGCAGGAAGGGATTGAGGCTAAGGTAAGTCCTTTGACTCGTGTTTGTGCTTCGGTAGCCCCTAGGGCGTATTTTCTTCCTAATCGGGTCTTAGGGGGTGAACTTGCTGAGACGTCGTCTCACTTCGTTGTGGGATAACATTTTCAGGTCCCTAGGGTGAAGAACTCGAAGCTTAAGGCAGAAGGGTTAGGAGCATGGGTAGCTTAGAAGTTCTTCTCGGAGATAGATCTCTTGTATTCAGACCCTACAGTTGGTCCTTGTTTGTAAACCAGGCTATAGTTTTTAATAATGGGCTGATCTAAAATTTGTTGTCCTATTTTTCTATCCCATGTATGTTTCTGCCAGGGGATTAGTATATACGCTTCCGCATGCAAAATAAATTGATTGGGTTGGCAACGTGTCTTGGGACATCGCAATTTAATCGACACCGAGGGATGGGCATGTGCTCGGAGGATCGGGGCATGACATAGATAGGGTCTACACTTGGACCATGTACTTGACCCTGTTATAACCGGTTCCCTTTTTCTAGACCCTATATCCAACTCTGTTTGCATTGGACACTATATCCGACCCAGCTTGTTTTTCCGGTCCGATTCTAGGGTTTACCCTATTTCCATTAGAACCTATTTTGTAACCTCCCAATATCCGATACAATTTCGAATTTTACATTAATACATGAGAGAATTGTCACGCCCCGATCCTCAGACACGCACATCCCTTACTTTTGGTCGATTTTAAAATGCGATATCCCAAGACTATTTATCGTCGACCCTTTTGTTTATATATGCACATGAGGAAGCAGTTATAATTCCCCAGATAATAAAACAATGGGATAGAAAAGCAGGCCATATTTTTCATACTGAAAATTCACAACCACACTTTTTTTTTTTTTTTTTTTTTCGTATCTCATAGTATTCTACAATACTATACGTAAGTCTAATCTAACATCTATTTACATGCAGACAAGGTTTGACAAGACAAGATGCGATCTCATTCCTCATCCGGGTTGTACTCAGGATCATCCTCGGGGTCCTCCTCCCCGTACTCCTCTTCGGGTTCCTCATTAGGGATTTCCTCGTCAAATTCCTCCTCCTTAGGCTCCTCATCCAGGTCCAACCACTGAGACAATGTCTCAGCAAGTTCTACGCCCTAAGACCCGATTAGTAAACTAATATACCTTAAGGCTACCAATGCAGAACACGAGCTAGGGGATTTACCTTGGCCTCAGATTCCACCTGCATATTAGCACATATCAAATAGGCACCCAAGCAATCATATCACAGATTGAAGCATCGATCAAATTGACCTAGTCGATTACATGCCAACAAGACCACTCACGGTCATTCCCATTCAATTAATCAATTTACAACATCAGATTAAAGTAATGATCAATTGATTTACTTGATTATGTATCATCAAACCATTTCCGGTCTTTTCAACTATTCCAACTCAATTCCCAATTATGAATTACGGTCCTTAGGACAGAACTTATCTATAGGTGGTAATCACGGCTCCACCAAGCAACTTAGTTAGATTTAGTGGCTTTATGGCCCCACTCGGCACTTTCGATAATCAATGGCTTTACGGTCCCACTTGACCCTTTCAAGATTTGATGGATTTATGGTCCCACCTGACCGTTTTAACATCTGATGGATTTATGGTCCCACCCGACCCTATCAAGATCTGATGGATTTACGGTCCCACCCGACCCTTTCAAGATTTGATGGATTTATGGTCCCATCTGACCCTTTTCATGATGCCATACACTGTTACCGAGCCACGTGCATTCTCTAGGAAGACATACGGAGTCTCCGAGCCACGTGCATTCTCTAAGGCTGCCTTTTCGCCAAGATGACATCCAATCACCGAGCCACGTGTCTTTCCCAGGTGATATTCCAATTCACTGGGCCACGTGCATTCTCCGGGTGATTTACCAACTTACTTTCGATACTGACAACCGATACCCAACCAAGTCTCAATCACATAGCCAAAATTGCCTTATTTAAGAACATAACTTAAAAATGCACCATTAAATCAATTCCACACGAATTAAAGCTCAAATAAATAAACAGACTGCTTCGACGACAATCATCATGAAGTTCCAGCCACTGGCCATCCCGGTTGAATTTCCGGAAAATAAATAATTAAATAAATAAATTTCGAAAATTAAATAAATAAACACAATAATTCCAATTGAGCACAATATGAAGCTCAATTAAATAAAAGGACCGTGCCACGATCATCAGCGTAAAATCCCGGTCACTGGCCATCCCAATTGAATTTCTTGAAAATAAATAGTTAAATAATTAATTTCGAAAATTAATATTTAATTCCTAAAAATTCCATTTAGGCCCGAATTGCCTAATTAACTCTAGATAAGGGTCAGGAAAAATCCCACGAAGCATCCAATAAATACTATAGGTAATTCTCTATCTAAGTACACTAACCAAACAACTAATATGCAATGCAATTACCTAATAATCGCTAATCAATTCTAATCTAACCACCTAATTACACTTAACTAACACTAATCAACCTTTAAGTATAATTAACAAACTAAGAAGGCATTAGTGAGCAAAAATCACTCAAAACGACGGGATCGACGCGAGGATCGACTTTCCTCAAAGCGGGCCGAGCATCCGAGCTCGGGAAGGCGGCCAAAATGGGCCAAAAGGTCGCTGCAATACCCATTTTTACACTCTCTGTGCGCTGCTGGTTGAGGCCGGATTTGGGGCTGAGATGGCGGAGCAAGGCCGGTGGAGGGCAAAGGGAGCTTCGGTGGGCCGAGGTGGCGGCATACGGTGGCCGGAGGTGGCTGAACCACGGCCTGATGTGGCCGAACGGGACTAAACAGAGGCAGAATAAGAGCTGGGGTCGCATGGCGGAGTGGTGAGAGGCACGGCCAAGCACATCTGCATGCGGGTGACGTGCGGGTAGGGTGGAGCAACAACGGCAGCTTCGGTTCGGTTGCTAGTTCAACAGCAAGCCGCTGTCTTCGTTCCTACCTTTGCTCGTTCGAACACACGGAGAGAGAGAAGAAGAGAGAGGTCGGTTGTGTGAGAGAGAGTGGATAGGTTTGAAAAGTCAAAAAGCATAAAGGAAATGAGAAGCAAAGTGGAAGATAGCCATGTATTCGGTGGAAGGGGGGCTTCGTACGAGGAGCAAGAGAGAGAGAGAGAGAGAGAGAGAGAGAGAGAAAGAAAGAAAAGAAAAAAGAAAGAAAGAAAGAAAGAAGGAGAGAGAAACTTGTGGGAAGAATAGGGAAAAAGGTGTTTAGCCAAAAATAGAAAAGGAATGGGAATTAAAATCAAAAGAAAAGAATTTCCTCAAATAGAAAATTCTTATTTCATTTTCTTTTGAATAAGCTAATAGATTCCCAAAAGAAATTTCAGATTAAAGTACTCGGTTCCCACTTGCATTTATGCATCCAATTTCCCTCTTGAATTTCTCTCAAATGACTCTCATAAAATCAATTGATGTCTCACTTATCAAATTGATTATTTTTCTCATCCAAGAACCCCTCATGCTTCTCAATTTCACAATCCCCGGCTTCAATTGAACGAAAACGGCCCTAAACCGACTTTTTCCCAAAAAAGTTTCGATTGTCAAAAAATCTTCTTAGATTGAGTCGAGGTTCTTAAAATTTATTATGACAATATAGAATCTTCAATTTCTGAAATCGGACTCAGATGGGTAGTTAATTTCACTCGGGCGCGTTTTTAGTGTGACCTAGGCTACCGGGTAGTTTTCAGAACTTTTTAGGACAATTAACCTGTGGTCGATTTTCTTCGAGCCATGATGAACCCACTCAACTCATTGGTGATTCTCGGTTGTCATGAAAATTTTGAGGATTCAAATACGGACACAGGGTACCAAAACGATAGTAAAATCAAATTAGTGCCGGTCGATGAGAATTTTCCAATTTAGTGGAGTCACTCACGATCGGTCATTCATCTCAGTCGAACCGACGTATCTCTGATCTTAATTCGATTTTTAACTATGCCGTAATGACCTCTAAAGATGAGCACGGTCGAGAAATCGATTCCTGGTCGAATTCTCAAGTCTATCTGCCTTAAAGTCCTTAATAGCTTACCCAGCTAGTCTAGTTATCTCATGAGTGGCCAACTCAGAGAAAAATACTGTAGTCGCATCGATGAAATGCCCAATTTATCTAATCGAAATCAGAACCCAAAAATCCGGATGTCACAACTCTTCCCCCATTATAAAAATTTCGTTCTCGAAATTTAAACCTTTACCAATCCTTAAATGAAAGGTGGTGGTATTGTCGTCTCCTTGAGTCTCACTTTTTCCCACGCTAATCCTTCGGTCTCATGGTGTTGTCCAACCACTTTGACCAATGAGACCCTCTTGGTACACAAAATCTGCTCTTTCTAAACTAACAATTGAATTGAGCTTCTCACATATGACACTATGTCATTCACATCTGATCTCTTTTTCTCGACTCCCTAATGAACCTTCGAAGTTCAACAATTCAAATTTTCTGACGGTTCTGTGCGGTTTTTACTCTGACACTGATATGACAAATGCAATCACCGATTACTGAGATGGCTCTAGTCTGTGATCTTTCCTCACTTCACTTTCTTTCCACCACTAAAATTTTGTACCCTCTACTATGCACTGTTTAAGGAAGAACCATCTGAACTCTGCTAAGCTTGCAAACTTTGATGTAGATTCGAAATATAATTCACCCTCGGCACTCCATGTCAATGAATTATCTGATACACACCCATTTCGGCATACTCATTTAAATATGTTATCTTTTCGTACTGTACTGAAGTGGACCGGTTTCGTCTATCGGCCGACCACTATCCTCAAATGGAATCAGTATTCCCCCGGTTCCTTAGTAAGCCTTTCACAATGTTTCATTGTGATATATTTTCATTCCCACTTGGGACTCTCGAGTGATGATAAAAGTCCTCCTGGTTTGCATTACTGGACTTCCACTTACTGACACCTCTGACACTTGCATCCTACCCGGCGGTATCTATCCTTACATCAGTCTACTAATATGGCTGACGCCAATTCTGATCTACTTTGTATTGTCTAACCAAGTGCTACAATACTATAGTGAATTTCTGACAAGGTCTTTTCTTTGAGTGCTCCATTGTCAAGTGCACTCAATCACTCATGGAACCTGAACGTTCCATCCTCAGAAATCTTAAAGTCAGATTCTTTCTTGCCAGTATCCTCTTATAAGATCTTCTGAACATCTTTGTCTATCAATTAGGCGCCGATCCTAACTTGAACATGAGGGTGGCTATAAAATTCAAAAGGTAGCTTACCTCAAATTTGAAAACCAAATTTCGAACCCTTTTCAAGTAAGGTCTATACTTTAGCCAGCCTATGCACAATTGAAGACTCTCAGCTCAACACATTAATGACTCCTTTTGATCCTTTAGGGTGATACTAGATAACACCATTACAGTCCTGCCAAGGTTATGATTCACGATACCATTTCATATTCAACTTATTGGATTTCAATTGGTGGAACGGTTATGCAACAATCTTCTCATGTTGTATCAATATGTACCCAGTCCTCTGCAAGACACATCACTAAAGATTTCATGCTTTCCAAAGCCAAATGAAAAGTTTAGCACAAGTACGGTAGTCAATTCTTACTTAAGCTCTGGAAACTATCCTCGTACTTGTCTATCTCAATGAATTTCTCTTCTTTCTTAAGAGGTCGAGCCCGCAATGATATTGATGCTGAAAATACTTTCATAAACCTTCTGTAGTAATTTGTCCAATCCCCACAGCTTCTGATCTCTAACATTGTTGTCGATCTCGATCCATTAACAACTGATTCGATCTTAGTTGGGTCCATGAAGATTCCTTTACCTGTACTCACATGACCATTCTTAGAGGCTCTCGTGATCCTCAGCACTTAATGAATACCCTAGAATGTCACTATACCACACGATCACCCTTGATCTAGATATTCTTTGAACACTTGGTTTGTCAAATCTATGACAACGGCTGGAGCGTTCATCAAATCAAACGGCTTTACATTAATCTCACAAGCGCTAAATCAAGTGCGAAATGCTGTCTTCAGTACAACCTCCTTCCTGGTTTTCAACTGATGATAACCTGTCCTCAAGTCGATCCTTGAAGACATCAACACTCTTTATAACAAGTCACCCAATTGAGTTGACAATGGTTGATGCATGATTGCAATGAACCATCTTCCTTTCTCTCTCCACAAAACTGATGTTCCCTAAAGTGATGCACTGATATGCATGAATTCCTCATTCATCAATCTTCACATCCATACCTTTGGCTCTATCAATTCAAACAACAATAACTGGTAAAAATCCTTCAAGAGAATGGTTCTGTTCCGGATGCTAGCTCGATCGTAATTCTATCTCTTTCTCTAGCGACGGTCTGACCATCCTTCTGTCATTACTTTCAGGAATTCTTGGACTACTGAGGAGTCCTCAATTTTCAATTCTTCAATTTATCATAACTATAACCATCACCAAGTAACCTCGGCAATCTCCATCGAACAATTGGGTTGTCTTCAGTCGATGAGATTAAAGAAATCGAAGATTCATTTCGACTTCCAATAAACTCGACACTTTCATGTGCTCCTAGACTAAGTTGAATTGCTCCATGACCCCATTCTACTCATGTAGTGTCAAAGTTACACCTCAGCAACTAGTCAAGCATGACTATCACTAGTGATTCCCCTTTCTTTCACTTATTTCAATAAACTAAAGTTCCCCAAATTTCATCAAACTCTACTACGATACCCTGATAGAATTTTCCCCAAAACATTCTTTCTCTGACTAGTGCCGGGTCGGTTCCAATTCCGTTCTTCTCACCATATCCGAATGTTGAATTCATCCATGTTTTCTTCCACAATTTCGACATCTATCTGGTGAGTCTTCTACCTCTTGTCAAGTGCTAGCATGCACTATTTCTTGTACCGGTGATCTATCCCAAAAATTCCACAGTGTGTTCTATTGCGCACTCCTTCTAACCTGTCCTATCGACGGTGATAGCAGTAACCGTTGTTGAGATTCCATCTACTAATGCAGACAACCCATAAATCACTGTCCATGCTCGCGACGTTTAACACAAACTCCTGTCCTCAGAACACACGAGACCGATCCATACCATCTTCCATGGAACAACATGTTCCATTTCTCTCAATACTGACTTGACTATTCCACTCTTCCTATTGAGTGGACCAGAATACGCTTCCCTCAACATCAGTATTTTCCCTGACCGAATTCCAAGTCTACCTGGGCTGAATCTTGACTCAAATATTGAAATCTATTCCCATATTATCCTTCCAGGTTGGACCTCAGTAAAGGTAGCAGCAACAACAACTTGATTATGATCTTACTGGCTCATCTAGATCCCAAGGCACACTTGCATCAGATAGGACTTAGGATCAATCGACGTTGCTACTCTAGTACCAATTTACAGTGGCACTCTTATGCTCGAGCTGGCCAGAGTCGACACTCTGCCTTCCAAATTCACAATAATTAAAAGCAAGCGACTCACATACGACAAATAATTCTACCAATCAGCTATCACAGACATGCACCAGTCATGAATTTAAAAGCCTTTTCTACTACTATCCCATAAGTCATCGCACCTTATCACTCCAATACCTAACCATTGCTCTAATACCACAAAAAGGGAATGTCATGCCCTGATCCTCAGGCACGTGCACATCTCTTACTTTTGGTTGATTTTAAAATGCGATATCCCAGGATTATGTATCATCGACCGTTTCATTTATATATGCACATGAGGAAGCAGTTATAAATCCCTAGACAATAAAACAATGGATAGAAAAGCAAGCCATATTTTTCATACTGAACATTCACAACCACACTTCCTTTCTTTTTTTTGCACATCTCATACTATTCTACAATACTATATATACATAAGTCTGATCTAACATCTATTCATATGCAGACAAGGTCTGACAAGACAGGACAGGATCTCAGTCCTCATCCAGGTCGTACTTCGGATCATCCTCGGGGTCCTCCTCCACGTACTCCTCTTCGGGTTCCTCATCAGGGTTTCCTCGTCAAATTCCTCCTCCTTAGGCTCCTCATCCGGGTCCTAAAATGGTTATTCAATAACCACTGAGACAACGTCTCAGCAAGTTCTACCCCCTAAAGACCCGATTAGTAAACTAATACACTTTAAGGCTGCCTATGCATAACACGAGCTAGGGGACTTACCTTGGCCTCAGATTCCACCTGCATATTAGCACATATCAAATAGGTACCCAAGCAATCACATCACAGATCGAAGCATCGATCAAATCGACCTATTCAATTACACGCCAATAAGACCAATCACGGCCATTCTCATTCAATTAATCAATTCACAACATCAGATTAAAGCAATGATTAATCGACTTAGTCGATTATGTATCATCAAACCATTTCCGGTCATTTCAACTATTCCAACTCAATTCCCAATTATGAATTACAATCCTTAGGACACAACTTATCTATAGGTGGTAATCACGGCCCCGCCAAGCAACTTCCTTAGATTTAGTGGCTTTACGGCCTCACTCGGCACTTTCAATAATCAATGGCTTTAGGGTCCCACTCGACCCTTTCAAGATCTGATGGATTTACGGTCCCACCCGACCCTTTCAATATCTGATGGATTTATGGTCCCATTCGACCCTCTTAAGATCTGATGGATTTACAGTCCTACCCGACTCTCTCAAGATCTGATGGATTTACGGTCCCACCCGATCCTTTTTACGATGCCATACACTGTCACCGAGCCATGTGCATTCTCTAGGAAGACATATCGAGTATCCGAGCCACGTGCATTCTCTAAGGCTACCTTTTTGCCAAGATGACATATCCAATCATCGAGCCACGTGTCTTTTCCAAGTGACATTCCAATTCACCGAGCCACGGACATTCCAATTCACCGAGCCACGTGCATTCTCTAGGTGATTTACCAACTCACTTTCGATACTGACAACCGATACCTGACCAATTCTCAATCACATAACCAAAATTGCCTTATTTAAGAACATAACTTAAAAATGCACCATTAAATCAATTTGACACGAATTAAAGCTCAAATAAATAAACAGACTGCTCCACGTTAATCAGCATGAAATTCCAGTCACCGGCCATTCCGGTTGAATTTATGAAAAATAAATAATTAAATAAATAAATTTCGAAAATTAAATAAATAAAAAATAATTCAAATTTAGTAGAATATAAAGCTCAATTAAATAAACGGACTGTGCCACGATCATCAGCATAAAATCCCGGTCACTAGCCATCCCATTTGAATTTCCGCAAAATAAATAAATAATTTCGAAAATTAATATTTAATTACTAAAAATCCCATTTAGGCCCGAATTGCCTAATTAACACCCGATAAGGGTCGGGAAAAATCCCACGAAGCATCCAATAAATACTATAGGCAATTCTCTATCTAAGTACACTAACCAAACAACTAATATGCAATGCAATTAACTAATAATCTCTAATCAATTTTAATATAACCACCTAATTACACTTAACTAACACTAATCAACCTTTAAGTATAATTAGCAATCTAAGAAGGCATTAGTGAACAAAACTCACTCAAAACGAGGGGATCGACGCGATGATCGACTTTCCTCAAAGTAGGCCGAGCATCCGAGCTCGGGAAGGTGGTCAAAACGGGCTAAAAGGTCTCTGCAATACCCATTTTTGCACTCTCTGTGCGCTGTTGGTTGAGGCCAGATTTGAGGCTGAGATGGCGGGGCAAGGCTGGTGGAGGGCGAAGGGAGCTTCAGTGGGTCGAGGCGGCGGCGTACGGTGGTCGAAGGTGGCCGAACGGGATTCAGTAGAGGCGGAACAGGAGCTAGGGTTGCATGGCGGAGTGGTGAGAGGTGCGGCCAAGAATGGCTGCACGCGGGGGACACGCGGGTGGGCGGACTAGCGACGGTAGCTCCGGTTCGGCTGCTAGTTCGATGGCAAGCCATTGTCTTCATTCTTGTGTCTGCTCGTTCGAATACACGGAGAGGGAGAAAAAGAGAGAGGTCGGTTGCATGAGAGAGATATGAAGATAAGTGAGAGAGAGTGGATATGTTTGAAATGTCAAAAAGCATAAAGGAAAGGAGAAGCAAAGTGGAAGACGGCCATGTATTTGGTGGAAGGGGGGGCTTCGTATGAGGAGCAAGAGAGAGAGAGAGAGAGAGAGAGAGAGAGAGAGAGAAAAGAAAAAAGAAAGAAAGAAAGAAAGAAGGAGAGATAAACTTGTGGAAAGAATAGGGAAAAAAGGTGTTTGGCCAAAAATAGAAAAGGAATGGGAATTAAAATCAAAAGAAAATAATTTCCTCAAATAGAAAATTCTTATTTCATTTTCTTTTGAATAAGCTCATAGATTCCCAAAAGAAATTTCAGATTAGAGTACTCAGTTCCCACCTGCATTTCTGCATCCAATTTCCCTCTTGAATTTCTCTCAAATGACTCTCATAAAATCAATTGATGTCTCACTTATCAAATTGATTATTTTTTTCATCCAAGAACCCCTCATGCTTCTCAATTTCATAATCCCCGGTTTCAATTGAACGAAAACGACCATAAATTGAATTTTTCCCAAAAAGTCTCGGTTGTTAGAAAAATCATCTGAGATTGAGTTGACGTTCCTAAAATTTATTGTGACAATATAGAATTTTCAATTTCTGAAATCGGACTTAGATTGGCAGTTAATTTCACTTGGGTGTGTTTTTAGTGTGACCTAGGCTATCGGGTAGTTTTCAAAACATTTTAGGATAAATGACCCGTGGTCGGTTTTCTCCGAGCCATGATGAACCCACTTGACTCATTGGCGATTCTCGGTTGTCGCGAAAATCTTGAGGATTCAAATACAGACACAAGGTACCAAAACGATAGTAAAATCAAATTAGTGCCGGTCGATGAAAATTTTCCGATTTAGTGGAGTCTCCCACGATCGGTCATTTATTTCAGTCGAACTGACCTATCTCTGATCTTAATTCAATTTTTAACTGTGCTGTAATGACGTGTAAAGATGAGTACGGTCGAGAAATCGATTCATAGTTTAATTATCAAGTCTATCTGCCTTAAAATCCTTAATAGCTTACCCAGCAAGTCTAGTTATCTCATGAGTGGCCACCTCAGAGAAAAATACTATAGTCGCGTTGATGAAATGCCCAATTTATCTAATCGAAACGAGAACTCAAAAATCTGGATGTCACAAGAATAACGTAATCCTAATAATTTGTATTAGAACATTAATCACTTGTAATAAATAAATACATTAACTTTTCGACTACATGAAAAAATTAAGGATCCATAGGGCTAATTATCATAAATAAAATGATAAGGCAAAGCAAAAATTATAACATTGCATAAATATTAGCAACAAACATTGATCTAATATTAGTCTTATTCCCACAACTACTATATGAAGTTGTGCATGTGACATCATGAATTTTCGACCCCATCTCCATAATATGAAGTGGGTATTTTGTTGACGCGTCTATGGTCCTTTTTCTCCGAGCTGATCACTTACGAGTTAACTAATCTATCAGGTGAAGCCGTTAAGGGATATAATGCGACAGACTTGAGAATTCGATCATCAATAGACTATTCGACCGTGATAGTTGACAAGGGTCAATACGACACCATTATAATTGATTAGTGATTGGATATAGGTCAATTTGATGGAATGGCCTAATTAAATTGTGGGTGATTCCACATGATTGCAAAATTCACGTCAAACGGCACTAAACTGATTTTCTGTCAATTTTGTACTTGATGCCTGTAATTAAAACCTTGAGATTTTTATGACAAACGAACGTCGCCAATGAGTCGAATATGCATAAACGTGGATCGAAAATTATCAACCACGGGTCAAACGCATTAAAATCCCTAAAAGCTACCCGGTAGGTTGGGTTGTGCTAAAATCACGTCCGGTTGATTTTAACCACGAATTTGAACTTGGTTTCAGGAATCGAATGTTCGAGTATGTCATGATTTATTTTTAGAATATCATCTTATCTTTCGGAGAAATTTCGTCGAGTATGGAATTTTGCGAAAAAATTGGTTTTCGGCAAAATAAGTGAAATTCGGATGGGTAGACCAAGTTGGATTTTCTACCTCAATTAAGCTTATTTTTGGGAAATTATAGTTAAGAAAGTATTTGGGAGACAATGGATGAGCATAAAAGGACTTTTGGGGCTTAAGTGATGATGGAATGAGATATTTTCCTTGACTTTCTTTGCTTTCTCTTTCCCTCCCATTTCTCTCTCACCTTCACTCACGCACGTCCCCTTCACCTGAATTCCTTCTCCCACATATTCTTCTTTCCCTCCCTTCCTTCTGCTGATTCCATTTCCTCTGCCCACGTTCCTTTCTTCCCCACCTTTCTGCATCTTCTTCCTTCTTGCCTCCAACACCCTTACCCACTTCACTACACGCCCACACACTATCACCCACCACTATTGTCGCAACCTAAATTTTGGGTGTACCACCTAAAATTAGGCTAATGGATTAATCACAGCTTACAGCGGTGGAGTAAAAGAAATTTTCCACATGAGACCTTATACAACCGTCGGTTTTGATGGTTAGTAAAGAGAGTGAGTGGTTAAAACTCTTAAATCAAGGATGGACAAAGATTGTTGGCGTAATTTTTTTTTTTTTTTACACTCACACTACATTCGCTAACATTTCATATAGATGATAGAACTACTTATCAAAAGAAGAGTGAAAAAAATAAAAAACCAGAGCACCTCATTTACTTCTGATTTATACATGTTTTCCCACGTTGAACTTGCAAATAATACCATACAACCAATGAATATCTCCTACTGTAATCAAGTATTCAATAATAAATCAATGATGATATCCACCACGCAAATAAAATAGCAAATATACAACCACAATAGCACATAAACCAACAACAACATAGTTCTAACATTTGCTTATGATTCATATATATATATATATATATATATATATATATATATATATATATTCCCTCATTGAACTTGTAAAAGATAATACCACACAGGCAATGAATATCTCCTATTGAGATCATGTATTCACAAAGCATAATCATGAAAAGATATAGATCGCTTTAACTGTGGGAACATTATTGATCGAATCTCACTCCAGATAAACATTAGCTCATCCTCACAAAAATGGGGCATGAAAAGAAACGGTGACCAAGAGATGAAATTTGTTTAAAAACAAAAGTAGGGTGCATAGTAAAGCAGGATTTCATGAAAAAAGAGTCGCCTTTTCACGAGCCACAATTGACTGCACCTATGAAAGCTAAAGCAAGGAAGGAAATCACAAACCTTGTAAAGTGTGCGAATAACAATGCACATAGAGAGATGAAATCTTGCAAGAAAGTAGAATCGTCGTGGCTCCTTGCCAGAGATGGTGCTTGAATTCATTGGAATAGAGCTACCGAGAAAAAGATGTGTTTTTTGTGAGAGGAGTCATGCGTGTAAAAAAAGGAGAAGGAAAAGGAGAATGTAGGATTTTTTAATAATAGATCGACAAGAGAAATCCTATCTAGGTCTATCCCACCCCTTCCCCTCGGATTTTTTTTATCTGGGCTATATATCCTCTATATCCGACCTTATCTTATCTTAGCCGGCTACCAAACACGGGATAAGATAAAACATATCCTATCCAGGTTTTTATTTGGTCGACCAAATGCAGTCTAATAGAATTTCCAGAAAGGTCTTTTCTTTGTGACTGGACTATTGTAATTTTTGCCTTGTACTAATAAGAATCACACAATGAAGGAAAGTGTGCTTATATTTGTTTAATGCAACGGATTTAAACAATTCATTGATACGACGAGTGCGCATGATCAATTATCATCAACCCTATGGATGGCTGTGTAACAAATGTATCTTAATTCATAGTGTTGCTTGTCAATATTTATAACCATTTCACATCAAGTAATAGTAAAATGGTTTCGCGAGAAAATATTGAGTACGGCTTGGATTCCACCGTATCAAAATCCATATCTACTCAATGGGCAACATGTGTCGTTCGGGTCCTACCGCGCCAAAACCTCTTACACCCTCACCCTCTGGCCTTTCTATTCTCTCTCGTCTTCTTTCCTTTATTTCTCTGCTATTGTTATCTCTCTCTCTCTCTCCTCTCTCGATCACGCCTGTGACGACGCCCTGCTCTCCCTCTCCCGATTATCATCAGACCGACACCAGAGAAAATAACATAAATTCACAACCGAACTCTTAAACAAGATGATTGAAAGACTATTAGTTTCCTTACTTCTTGTTTTCTCTGGTTCTTTTCGGTTCATGAAGCTTTGACGTTTCACGCCCAGTTCCGAATCTCCCCTTTTTGCTCGCAATTTTTCTCATTGTTGGTTGATGATTCCTTTCGAAAACTGTTTTCCTGCATTTCTAAATTTGGTGGGTATCTGTGTTGCATTTGGTTCTTTTACGTGGGAAGAAGAGGACTAGGGTTTTCATAACGACGGAAGCAATTCATAAGTTTTTGTGCATTAGTTTCCAGGACTGGAGCACTTCGATGTTGAGCTAATGCGACCCTTTTTGTGCCTTTAGCAACGATTGTTTACTTCATTCCGGGTTTAAGAGTTTCGTCTGTGAAAAAGTTTCGCCTTTTAAGAGTTATCGATGCTAATAAGCAGGTCTTGGAGCAATTGCTGCCATGGACGAAGATCCAGATGATCTTAGGCCGAATACTCTCGATGAGGATGGGGATACTAGGCCGAATACTCTTGATGAGGATGGGGATACTTTTATGAGTCTTAAATTCCCCTCTCTCTACCGGAGAAGATGTTGGAAGTAGATGTCATTGATTCCTCGAGGCGGAAGCGACGATGGAGGTGACAAACGAGGCGCGTCGGAGATGGTGGCATGGGTTATCGAACAAGAGAAAAGAGGGGAGATAAAGAAGGGCATCGTTGCATGCATGAACAAGAGAGTAGGGATGATTGGTTCCCGGTCCGATTTGATTCCACCTAAGAACCAAGAACTGGATCAGGAGGATTGGTACCTAATTTTTGGGATTGGGGACCAGACTGAATGGTCCTAGGATCAGGAACCAGATCGGTCCCATAGAACATATACGTGGTAAAAAAAAAAAATAAAAAAATACTAGAGTTTTTACTATTTTTAGGGTTTATTGCTATTTTTAATAAATTAAAAAATATATATTTTAAAAATAGTCGGTCCGGTCCGTTGGTCTAGTTCCCCTTAGAACCGAGAACCAGACCGATGATCATTGGTTCTATTTTTATGGAATCAGGAACTAGATTGATCCCTCCGGGAATTAGACCAAACCGATCAATTCAGTATGATCCGGACAGCTCCTAATTTGGGCAGTCCGATATGCTCACCCCTACGAGAGAGGAGAGAGAGGGGAGAGTGAGCAGGATCGGAGAAATAAAGAAAAACAGAAAAGAGGGAAGAAAAAGGGAGACAGGCAAGAGGGTGAGGATGTCAGAAGTTATGGCGGGGTGGGGCCCGGGTGACACGTTGCCCAGTGAGTGGACTCAGATTTTAACACGGTGAAATCCGAGCCCTACCCAATATTATCTCAAGTTTCACAAGATGTGCTAATAAAAAAATAAATTCAACTAGTTTCTTTTTTCTTGAATTTTCCATATCTGCAGCTAGCATCAAACAATTCATTGATACAATGAGTGCCCATGACCAATTATCAAAGCCACAATTGAACAATTATTCATCGTTGAATCGAAAGGCATCTCGATTGTCAAAAAGCGTTGAAAGTGTACTTTGGATTACAACCAAAAAGAACAAGCAGCCGAGATTCTACCATTTTGGAATCAAAAGATGTGGCTACCGGGAATCCTATTCTCAAAAAATGAAGGAATTCTGCAACCACAAAGAATTCATATTATTCTTGTTATATCATTCTGGATCAATAAGCACATTCACCTCTTTACTCTCGGTCTGAAATAGCCTTAGGGACGCCCTGGTAGTAACTGCAAACAATTATGAAAGATCACTCCAAAGCAAAAGAGATTCAATAATAGAATGTTATTGTCAAAAGGAACTACAGCGCGTGTAAACACACACGGAGACCAGAATATGAAGAAAGATTGGGTTTGGGGAAAAGCGAGACATAATCAAAGGAAGAATAGAGCTGGACAACATCAGGTTCAGATAAGTAAGTCACTCATCATTACGAATCATAATTAGACATTATCTTTTCTTTTTTACTTCAACAAGTAAGATTTTATTCAGTGAAAAACACATAAGCAGGGAGCAATCCCGTTACAAGATAAAATATACAAGCTGAGGCACTAGGAAGCACGAGGAACTCTATCAATAAGATAAAGTTGAAGAACAGAGTGTCAGTATCCTGCTTATGTCCTTACCAGGCAAAGAGATGAGTATCCTGCTTTTTGGAACAGCTGAACTTGATACTTGTACAAATTGTCCAAGTTCTGAGCACAACTTAGGCTATTCTAAATGTTTGGATAGCGTTGTTACGATCATAACAGAGGCAGCTTGCAGGAATTGATCTACTACAACTAACGAATACTCCTGGTCAAGGGTAAGAGAAAAACATACACATGATAATGGACATGGAAAATGGTAGTTGATTCGTCGAGAAGCCTGCCAGAGGAAATGCGAGAACTCCAAGACGAAACTATGATGTGATGACTTTGGTTAAATCAAGCTTCAGCAACCGCCTCACCTCTCATCTCTGATTCTTCTCCAACAATCGTGAACTATTCTTGAAGAAATGCCCCCCATGCCATATGTCCTGTTACTTCTTCGCATTGACAAAATCCTGTTCATTTGGTTCTACGTGTCATTTTCTTATAAAAAATGTTGCCTTCGCAGATTCAGAGAATTGCTGTATTAGAATTGACCGAATGTAGCAGAAAAACCCCAAAAAAGCCGCAAATCTCCTTCAGCAAGCAAACGAGCCTCGGCCCAATCGAGCTTCCTTGACGAAGAGAGAATCGAGCAACATACTAAACCCTAATGCCCCAAATCGCCTTCAGCGAGTGAATGAGCTTCAACAAGCTTCGGCAATGCATCGAGCTTCCTTGAGAGAGAGAATCGATCGGCATTAACCCTAAAACCCTAAATCAATTCCTCTGGAGGAACAAATAGAGACACTGGTGAATGCCCTCATCCTTGTAACTTTAGCCGCGTCAGATAATTTCACAGCCAAAACGGCGCCACATCACTACCGATTACCTTTCATTGTCCGCGTAAGTCGCCATGTAGAATTTTTAATGGTGTTGACTAATGGAATCATAAACTAAAGGAAAAGGAAAAAAAAAATTAATGAAGGAAGAAGTAGAGCAAGAGAGCTTCGCATAAAAATCAATTTATATTGTACGTGGCTGGAAAACCTTCAATATAATTTTTGATCTATGGTAGAGATTTTTGTAATAACATAACATAAATATATATGTTTATACCATTTCAACCACTGCTTAAAATGCATGGTTAATATTTCAATCGGGCTTGCCTGTCTTTGCTAATCGTGCTTGGACAGCCAAAAGTCAACTTGGAACCACCTCTGCCGCCTAGAAATCCAACTTCAGTAATTTTCGTACCCATAATTGGCAAATTGATTTTGAGTGGAGAAATGGATTGGAATACATCAAAAAAAGAAGAGAGAGAGAGAGATAGTGAGAGAGAGAGAACTGAAATTAGTGCAGGCCCTCTCTCTTTCTTCCTTTTAGAGGAACTATAGTGTGACGGCATGATTTTCTGATACTGTTTTCAATTAAATAATTTGGGCTTTTCATCGACGTGCCTATAGTTCTTTTCTCTGAATTGATCACTCACGAGATAACTAGTCTATCTGGTGAAGTCGCTAAGGGATTTTAATGCAACAAACTCAAGAATTCGACCAGGAATCGACTGTTCGACCATGCTAATTCGCAAAGGTCAATACGACATTGTCAAAATTGATCAGAGATTGGAGATAGGTCATTTCGACTGAGGTATGTGATTCAAGTGTAAGTGATTCCACCTAATTGCAAAATTTTCGTTGAGTGACACTAAATTGATTTTTTTGTCATTTCTGTATCCTGTGCCCGTATTTGAAACATTGAGATTTTCACGACAACTGAGAGTTGCCAATGAGTTGAAGATGTACAATGTGGCTAAAAATTAATCAACCACGGATCAAATGCGCTAAAAATTCCTAAAAGCTACCAGGTAAGTTAGGTTGCGCTAAAATCGCATCCGGTTGATATTAACCACGAAATTGAACCCGATTTCAGAAATTGAAAGTTTTGTCATGTCATGATTCATTTTAGGAATATTGACTCATCCTCTGAAGATTTTTCTATGAACCCGAGTTTTTGGCAAAAAATCAAATTTATGAGTTTTTGGACCAGGAAAATTAGAGGACCATTTTTAATGCACTTTCGGCCATCAAGTTGGTTCATTTGATGAGGAAAAATCATGTGATGGATGTGGACACATTGACTGAATTTTTGGACACCATTTAGGATTAATTTGAAGGAGAATTGAGCTCAAATTGGATGGGGAATGTCCAAAATTTGTAGCCAGGGGGGAGCAACATTTTGCACACTTTGGGAGGCTTCTTGAGGAAGATTTAGTGTGGAAATTGGGCTATGGATATCGCTAAGCAAGGTGGGGGCAAGCATTGAGTGTTTTGGATATTTGTAGGACACTTTTGTGGCACTTTGGGCCCCCCTTGCAGCTAAACTCTTCTTCTTCTTCCCTTGGTTTGCTTTCCCCATTGTTATGTTGTTTGAGCTCAAGAAAAACCCGAGAAAGCCAGCCTTGAACCAGCCAGCCATCGACCACCCCTTGCCGCTCGTCGTGCGCCGGCATTGCTGCCCGATCCCGCTGCTCGCCCACTTGTGTGCCCGCTCGTCCGCGAGCCTAGCCTGTTGCTTGGCCACCATCCCAAGTAGCTCGAGCCTCCTCCACCGTTGGTCCACTGCCTCTACATGCCGTCCAGCCAGCCCAAGCCACCGCTGTCACCCACTGCAGCCATTGCCGTCTCGCCTTGGCGTTTCCCTCGCCATTCGACCGCTCGACTAGCCCTCCTTCGACCCAAAGTAGAAGCCGAACCTCACAGTTAGGGGTGAGCAGTGGTCTAGGGTCGACCCTGGACCGACCTTGGACCGGCCCAACCCTGCCGGTCCCGGTCCGGTTCCCAAGGGGACTGGGTCGGTCCTTGGTCATGAAATTCCAGGACCAACACTGTGCAGGTTAGTCCTCGGTCCTAAGAATTTTGGGTCGGTCCAACCCTGGACTAACCCTGTATATTATATTATATTATATTATATCATATTATTAAATTCTTTTATATATTCAAACCTAAGTAAAATGTCTGTTATATTATATTATATTGAGATGTTCTATCAATAGCACTAATAGTAATTTCAATTTAAAACTTTTGTTAAGTATTAATTATGTGTCGTTTGTTTTGTTTTCAGTCTATAGAAGTTCAAGTGAATTGACAAGATGTGAAGTTATATATTCATGGTTTATATTAAGTATTTTGAACCTTTTATGGTTTAATTGTATTTTACTAATGAATTTCAGCTGCACTTTGTTTTTCAATTTGTTTCAAATGGTAGAAGTTTTTGAAGAGTAGAGTAGTACTGCAGTTGCTACGATGATTTGCTAATCAAGTGGTGTGAAGCTCATTTTTTGGTTGAGTGGACTCTACATGATCAAATGCTAGTCAAGTGGTGTGAAGCTCATTTTTTGGTTGAGTGGACTCTACGTGATCAAATGCAGGAAAAAGCTTTTGCATATGATGTTATGAATATTAAAGATAGATGATTACAAGAACTTTCCATCTTGTCTCATATCTCGATGAGCGGTTAGTAGGTTCAAAATTTCTATTATTGTGTAATCTTAAATTTGCTAAATATGTATTGGTATTTATAGTTTAGTTGCACAATGCCGCATTGTCGATGGATGTGTGATTTGAATTTGTAGGTTTGCTATTTTAGGGAGTATAAAAAATAAGACGAAAAAAATTATCGATCGGTCCTGGGTTGACTCTGGAACCAGACCAAACCCATTGGGTCAGTCCGGTCCTTGGTCCCAGGCTCAATAGGGTCGGTCCTCGGTCCTAAAAATTGAGGACCGACACTGTACGGACCTCGTTTGGTGTTGCCGTAGGCTTGCTTTCCGCCGACCTTCGTGTTGCTATCATCATGAACTCACCAGCTCGCTCTTCTGATTAGTTTACTTGCTAAACTCTGCTTAGAGAGTTAATGATGTTTAGTAGGTAATTAGATTATGTTAAGTATGGCTTAGGTGGTTAGTTTTGATTAGTGATTTAATTGTTTAATTATGATGGTTAGGTGGTTAGAATAGATTGATTAAGTGTTAAATAGATTGTGCTATTTATGTAGATAGGTGCATTATTTATGTAAGCCCGTTTAGGTGGTTAGATTAGCATTTCTAGCCTAAGTATGCATTTATCTAATTAAATTGCATTTATTTAATTGTTTTTGCTATTTATTTAACCATTTAATATTTTCCAGAAATTATACCGGGATGGTCGATAACTGAAATTTTGTGCTGATTTCAATGATGTGCTTAGTTGATACAATTGATTGTTAATTTGTGCAAATTGAGTGATGATTGTGATTTTGAGTATTTATTTCAAAATTATGAAATTTAGTATTTAATTAGAAAATACTGGATGTCGGGTTTTGACACTGAAAATGTTTTTAAAGATTATATCAAACAATAGGATTTTAAAATGAAGGATATCAATTTTTTATGGTTCAAATTGATCGTGTATCCACACATGATTATTTTTACCATGTGTTTTTAATACAAAGAAAATGGGCCAATTACATTATTTTACTTGGGACATTTTGAGTGCAAAGCACGATATCTTGGCTGGGATTGGATGGGTGCATTAATGATATGAGAACCTATCACGAGCCTTTGGGGCTAGATGATGCTCTTTCGAGAATGCCCCAAGTCAACGGATGCCGGTCGTAGTGGAGGTTGGGCCGATGCTCCTATATGGAATGTCGTCTAGATGTAGACGTTGCCATGCTCGATGGTGGGAGATGACGCCCAGTTATGCCAGAAGACCACTAACTGTTGAGTCGGCTGTGGCCGTTGGGTCGTAATCAATTAGGACACATGATTCATTGGAATTGACACGCCTGATTATGGGAAAAAATTGTGTGGCACGGAATGGGATGTGTTATAACGATTTGGCCCTTTAATCGAGACCCCTGTAATTGTTTGGGTTATAAGTTGAGATGTCCTGGTTGATGAGTGCTTTTAATGCAATTATATGTGATATGAACTATACTGACGTGTAGGAAGGAATTGAGGCGAGGTAAATCTTTTGTGATGTGTGGTTATATTACCTTTTGGGCGTATTTCCTTCATAAGGCGTGGTTTCGCCATGAGATCAATGGGATTAGGGAAGGTCCCCTGCAGGGTTCCGACATCCCTATCGTTGTGGTCAACACTGCGGCAGGTGAGGGGGTAGCTGATCCCCCTAATGGTGTAGTGGAGGACCCAGATCCCCGAGAGGTCTGAGAGGTCTTGGCTAAAGAGTCTTGTGCCTAGATGGCGTAATGACTCTTCTTTTTAGAGTAGACCTTTGTTTATAGACTAGTACTGTATATAAACTCAGCTTGTATATGAAATTGAGCATTGTTTGAGGATTTATTTATTCGCTTCTGCATGTGCAATAAAATGAATGGGTTGGCCACGCATCTTGGATGTCACAATTTTATTGACCACCAAGGGATGTGCGCACACTTTAGGTTCGTGGCGTGACATCCCCGCCCGGAGTGGTATTAAGCTGGTAAGTGTATGGAGTTATAAGGTGTGATAAATTTTTGGGATAGTTAGAAGGAAAGACCTTTTATTATGCTGATGCATGTGATTGATAGTTGTTTGACCGATTGTTTGGTGTGATCGCTCAAGTTCTAATTTTGTGTGGAATTGGAAAGCAGGTTTCTGTAAAGAATCTGCGTCATGAGTGATCATGAGTAGAGGACCTCTAGAAAGAGGCCTGTAGGACTAGTGACTCGGGGTAGGACGCAGACAAGGGTCGGTACTTGAGGTGGTAGGGGTAGAGTGCAAGCTCAAGCCAGTGCAAATGGATTAGCGGCGCCACTAGTTGATGCTTGTGTAATAGCCCCTGGCAATCCTAGAATCGAATGGATCGTTCAGGCGCATGAGACCCTTGGAGCTCTAATGGGGCAGCAGGCCTAGAGTCAAGCCGCCGCCACCACTACTGCTGCCACTATAGCCGCTGCTATTACTACTGCCAATGTTGCCGTTGCTGCTGTTGCTGCCACACTTGCCGAAGTTTCACCTGGAAACGTGGTTGTGGAGAGGCCAATGCACAAACTTGCGGACAATTTCTAAAGCTGAACTCACTGAAGTTCACTTGTGCAGGAGACCCCGTGACTGCAACGCTCTGGGTCCAAGATTTGGAGAAGACATTTGCATTGCTGATGTGCATTGAAGAGGAAAAGGTTGTCCTTGTAGTATATCAGCTACAGGGTAACGCGAGTACATGGTGGAGAGCCACCAGAGGGAGAGTGACCCCAAAAGGCAAAGTTCCGGTGTGGAACGCCTTCATCGAAGCCTTTAATAGTGTTAACACCTGAAATTTTCGTCGACATTTTAATCTTTTTTTTTTTTGGGCAAAAATATAAAAAAAATAAAAAAGCCAAAAAGAAAACAAAGAAAACAAAAAAAAAAGAAAAAACAAAAAAGAGAAAACAAAACAAAAAAGAAAAAAAGAGAAAACAAAAAAAAAAAGAAAATAAAAAGAAAAAAATGAAATGAAATGAAAAAAAAAAAAATTAGAGAAAAAGGAAAAAATAAAAGAAAAAAATAATAGAAAAAGGGATGGCGATTCTCTCTGAGGGGTTTTTCGGCTCGCTCTCTCTCTCCTCGAGACACTCTCTCGGATTCTCTCTCAGTCTCTCTCTCTCTTTGCTGGGGAGTTGGCCCAAAATTGAAAAATATCGGGGAATCCATGGGTCAATTCCACCATCTCCGATGAGAGAAGTCGGAGGAAGCAGCCGGCCGCCACCGCTTCTTCGTGGCAATCGCCACCCTAGCGATCGCCTCCCTCGTGATGGACACCGGATCCGACGATCCTTGAACCCTAGAAGGAGAGCTCACGAGAAAAAAAGGGGAATCGAGGAGAGGAAAAAGGATCGATTGCCATTGCTCCATTCCCCGGCCTTACGTGCGATTTCGATTGATCGAAGGCGACGGCGGTCAAGGCGACGACGACGCCAGCGGTTTTGTTCGCTGGATCTGACCCGATCTAAAGCCGACCGGAGATCCGCTTTATCTTTTGTCATTCTCGGACTCGAATTTCTCAGGATCGGGCTCACCGGATCGGTGAGCTCTCTTTCCATCACTCTCGATCTGTTAGGGTTTCGTTTCCTGTTTCTATCCGTTCGGGTAATGGATTCTGAATTCTCTCCCTCGGTTCTTTTTCGCTTTTCTTTCCCGAGCTCCGGTCGAAGGTAAAGGTTTTCCTCCATTGGCAAGCAATTGAAGATCAAGCGCCGGTGGTTGAAGATCGTGAGGACCTAATTTTTTCTCGGAGATCATACGCTTGCTTGCTCGATCAGTGTTTCTCTCTCTAGATCAGGTTCTCTCTCTATTCCTCTCTCTTATTTGCTCTGTCTTGCGCGAGTTCTATCACTCTCTCTTAGATTGTTCTTTCTAGCTCGATCATGATCCGTATATGGGAAGCCGTTAGGTTCTGTATCTGGCGTTGAAGTAGATCAAGATTTCTATTGTAGAATAGAACTAGTTGTGACTAGATTTCATGGTCAAAATACAAGAATAATGTTGCTGCGAATGATAGTCGTGTGAGGGCAAAAGCTGAGGGTTTGAATAAACAAGCATGAGTCATTAATTCAAAAATGGTGATCAAGAACTCTAGAGTGAAAACAACATCTTATTGAAGATCTGCTATTGATGTGAGCTTGCTTGGATGATATTGTGGTCGCGTGATTTTAAGTCGCTGACTTGCCCCTGTATTTTGGTTACTAAGCTGAGATGCTTGCCATATGTTTGTGAAAATGCCTAAATGAATATCTACATAGTGTCTTCATCAATGTATATGCAAGATGTTCATGACTTACTTAAATCATGATGCTCATATTGAATTCATATTGCTTATTGTTGATATAATCAATCTGAGCAATTTTAGCATTATGGCATGCTTAAAACATAAGCTCATTGGCCTCGTCGACTTTGAGTGATATTCATTTCCACTTCGAACTAGATGGAGTTTTAGAAAGTAATAAATCTCTGTTCTAGTTTTGTTTTATTCAAATTTGGGAAGTTTTTCTAGATCAAGCAGAGATCAATTGATGGATAAAACTGACGTTTGGAGTTGGCGGATATGAACAGAAATTTGTAGAAATAAAAACACGGTTTGTTACTTTTGTCGACCCTTTTATGGTTGTAAGGTTTGCTGTGATTCATTTTTAGAACTACTCTTTGAGCATGGTCTGGATGGCTTTATAGACCATTAGTTATGCATTATGTTCTAATCCATTTGTGGCTGATTTGTATGTCCTCATGATGATCGTTTTTCGACTATCAATTTGACATCAATTGGACTCAACTTCTCTTAAGAAGTGGGCTTGTTTTAATATTTCCTATGATGCTGATCTCGCATGATTTGCAATGAGTTGATGATTATTGATGATGAATTTGAAGTTGATTGAACTTAATTTGCCTTGATCTGCAATTTCGTATACCTGATATGTCACCCTCTGTTTTGGCTGAAATGAGGTGATAGATGAGTTTTTTTTTTTTTGACCTCGAGCCCTTCTAGACATAAAAAAGACACTTGTAGGGCTTCGATTCGATATGTCACACACCTTGAACAGACGTCATTTGGTCAATAAAAAACACCTACAAAGTCTGTCAAATTTGCAGTAGTTTTAAAGTCGATTTGCTATTCTGCGATTTTCTGTTTTAACTGATATGAGCTGGTTGTTGTGGTTTTCTACGTTCGAAGTCTTCATGGAGGTTGAAGATGGTTTGATTATCTTTCCAATGAGCTATAGAATGCCCTAATTGGGCTTCATTTAATATAGTTTTTTCCTGTCCAAAGTTAGGTCCAGAATCTGCCAAATATTTATTTTTCTGTTTCGGATGACTTCCTGTGTAAACTGCTTGATATGAACTGGTAGATGATGTTATTAGGACTTAATGTCTTCTAGATATTTGTAATAGACTTCTCAAGCTTTCCAAAGACATATTATATGTGCAATTTGGCCATCATTTACTCTGCCTAATGTTTCTTGCAAAAAGCACTAATCTGCTGATGTGTTCTGCTTGTTATGATCTGATCTGACCACTTGTACAAATGGCTTTGCTTGAGCTAGAAAAAGACCTAAATTGCAATTATCACCTAGTAGGAATTCGTAAAGGACACCTTGAGCTTTCTAACGATGCCTAGTTTGTCCAATTTGCCCATCATTTGCCCTGATTTTTTTTTTTTTTTAGATCAAGTTTTGAAGTCTGAATTTGTCTTGACCTACAGTGCTGTCTTGTCTCTATGAATCTGACTGTCTACCAATTTTGTGTGATTTTATACATAATGATCTTGAGGATAAATTCTCAATGAAAGTTGTCCATAATATCCATATCCATCCCATGCCAAAATTTGAGAATTTTAATCATCATTAAATAAGGTCAAGTAACCTTAGAACTCAAGTCGATATGTCGCAATTGAAAGTGTTACGCATTTCGAAAGTGTTATGCATTTTGCTCCTAATGACAAGTCATATATCAATGTTAATGGATTTGTGTGGCCTTTTGCACATGGATTTAGGGTTAAATGTCTAATTCAAACTTTTTCTTCACATTCAACTCTACGTCATGTTCAAATTTCATGATTTTCATGCATTGATTAGGTGGCTTAACAAATCAGTTATCATGCGTCATTCTCTGATTTGCTTATAATTGATTTGCATGCTTTAGCGATTGTTGCTTTTCGGCCATGAATTTGACTTTACATGAACTTGATATGCCTCAGGAAATTCCATTCATGAAAGTTGCTCTTTATAACGTGCTTGATTTCTGTGATTTTTCCTTAGAGCCAATCATACATGGGTTCTACCCCAATTGCTTTGATCTTAGTTGTGATGATTGTTTCTTTCACTTGTATGCACCTAGTCATAAATTTCTTAGATTAGGTTTAGATTAGGACCTTGAAGATGGAGAAGGCGTGAAGATGGTGGAGGTCGATGTCAATTCCGACCATTTTCATGTAATACCCATTTTCCCGACATATGTCTCGGGCTCCATTTGTTGTATCAAACCCGACGAGTTGCGGGTTTCTTTCTTTCCCAATTGTTTTCTCTTTTATATTTTTAGAATTACATGATTAGGTTTAACTGCTTTTCTTGATTGTTTACTTAATGTCTTGCACTTTCAATATTATTGACTGTTTTTCTTTCTTTTTTTAGAAATAGAATAGAATGAAAGTAATCCATCATGCATGATCATTTAGTATAGAATTGATGATCCTGAAAATATAAAAAGAAATGCATGGACATGTTAGGAAAAACACAACATGCTATATAGGTACCTGGTTATGTAGGAATCGAGGGAACACTCCGAACCCTCGATTGGGTTTCTAGCCGACCCCCAAAATGAGGCTAGTGGCGACTCCTGTCTATTTTTTTAGGTTGTTAAATACCTAGATCGTATAAATAAATCCTACTGTCACGCGGGGTACGAGCCTGGGAGAGCTTGCGATCTTGAGATTAAGTACCCCTAAACCTGACCTTTCTCCTACTTGGATACATTTCGAGGGGCGGCGAGATGGGGTCGCGACAAATAGCAAGTGCTTTTCTGATAACACCCAAGAGCAGAAGATGGAGGAATTCCAATGCCTCCATCAAGGGATGTATACCGTGGATTAGTATGAGGCTAAATTTGCAGAGTTCTCGCAGTACGCTCCTAGGCTAGTGGAAGATCTTGAAAACATAGCTCGGAGGTTTAGGAACGGCCTCTGACTAGAGTTGAAGAATCCCTTAGTAGCGTTTAACCTGAAAGACTTCAACGATTTACATAAATAGGTGCAACTAATAAAGAGGAACCTAAGTGAGTAAGCTGCTACATCTGGGTTAAGGTTCAACTCAAACAGAGAGGGGAACCGGTTTAGGAAGAAGCCCATGACTGGATGAAGGTATCCTATTCCACCTAATAGGAAGGGTGAGATAGGTAAGTCAACACCAAGCCAGATGGGCATATGTCGCTTTTGTGGAAGGTGACATGGATCAGCCCTGTGCCATTCTAGGATGGGTGCCTACTATGGGTGTGGCCAGTAAGGCCACCAAGTTAGAGATTGTCCCCGCAAACCAATGGGACTACAACAGTTGCTGCCACCACCGCCGATGGGTCAGAATAGGGTGTTTGGGCCACATAACGCACAATAGGGCGAACTGGACAGATCTCCAGCGCAAGAAAGAGTGTACGCCGTCACCAAAAGATAGGCTGAGGACTCGCCTGATGTGATCACATGTATGGTCTCATTGAACGACCATGCTGCTTATGCTTTATTTGACATCGGTGCAACTCATTCATTTATGGCTAAGCAGTATGTTAAGTTGGTAGGATTGAGTCTTGAAATGTTGGAGTCAGTGATTAGTATATCTACACCATTAAAGGATAAAGTGTTGTCTACGGTAGGCTGTCCTGGGTGCAAGTTAGTGATTGGTGAGTGAGAGGGGATGATAGATTTGTTGGTCCTAGCCATGTATGATTTTGATGTGGTAATTGGCATGGACTGGCTCACCAAGCAAAGAGATAAGATGAACTACTATCATAAAGCGATTCGGTTTAACCTGTTAGCGGGTGAAAGTTTTGAGTTTATTGCAAGTCGAGGAGGACCCTCAATTTCTTTAATCTCGTCGCTTGAGGCAACCCGATTGTTAGACGGGGGTTGTCAAGGTTACTTGGCGACTATCTTGGATACGACAGTTGAGGAGCTAAAGATCAAAGACATCAAAGTGGTTTAGGAGTTTCCATATGTGTTTCCGAAGGAGTTACTAGGCTTGCCTCTAGAAAGGGAGATAGAGTTCGTGAATGAGTTAGCCCTTGGGACAGAACCAATCTCTGAGGCTCCTTACCGCATGGCGTTGTCTGAGCTGAAAGAACTAAAGGTGTAGATACATGAGTTGTTGGATAAGGGATTCATACGTCCTAGTGCATCACCTTGGGGAGCACTAGTGCTGTTTGTGAAGAAGAAAGATGGTTCGTTGCGTTTGTACATCGACTATCGTCAACTCAATCAAGTGACGATCAAGAACAAGTATCCACTGCCGAGGATCGATGATTTGTTTGACCAATTGCAAGGAGCTCAATATTCTCTAAGATCGACTTGAGGAAAGGATATCATCAGCTGACGATCAGAAAAGGAGGACATACCGAAGTCAGTGTTTCATACGCGATACGGTCATTATGAGTTCACTGTAATGCCATTTGGTTTGACATACGCCCTAGTTGTTTTCATGGATTTGATGAACTAGGTGTTTAGGGAGTATTTGGATAAGTTCGTGATTGTTTTCATTAACAACATTCTTATGTACTCGAGAAGTTCAGAGGAGCACAAAAGACAGTTGAGGACAACTTCAAACTATGTGGAATCATTGACTGTACGCCAAGTTCAGCAAGTGTGAGTTTTGGTTGACTCGTGTTGCTTTCTTAAGTCACGTGATTTCAGGTGAAGGAATCTCCGTGGACTGGACCAAGATCGAAGCAGTTATCAATTGGCCAAGACCGACGATGGTGACAAGAATCATAAGCTTTTTGGGTTTGGCAGGATATTACAGAAGGTTTGTGGAAGGAATTCAGCCTTAGCCTCGCCGTTGACTCAATTGCCGAAGAAGAAAGAGAAGTTTATGTGGACAAATAAGTGCTAGTGTAGTTTTCAAGAGTTTAAGTAGAAGTTGACTATCGCATCAGTGTCGACAATACCATCTGGTCCTGGAGGATATGAGATCTATAATGATGTGTCATTTCGAGGACTGGGTTACGCGTTAATGTAGCATGGCAGAGTCGTTGCATACAAGTCTCATCAGTTAAGACCTCATGAGCTGAATTGCTAGACACATGAATTAGAACTCCCAGCAATCATCTTCACTCTAAAGATTTGGAGACATTACTTTTGTAGAGAAAGATTCTAGATCTTTACACATCATCAAAGTCCCAAGTACCTATTCTCTCAGAAGGAGTTGAATATGAGACATCGTCGCTGGATGGAACTTCTTAAGGATTATGATTGCGACATCCTCTATCATCCTGGAAAGGCTAATAAGGTCGCAGATGTGTTGAGTCAGAAGTCTTTGATTACTCAGATGGTGATTAAAGAGTGGGTCTTACTCGAGAGAGCTCGAGATTCGGTTTTCAAATTTGATGTAGGCCACCTTTCAAATCTTATGACCACCCTTAGAATTGAGCCGGAAGTGCAAATTAGAATTAAGACACTTCAGTTGACAAACCTAGATATTCAGAAGATCCTGCAAGAGGATACCGAAAAGAGAAAGGCTGACTTTCAGATTTCTGAAGACGGAACACTGAGGTTCTGAGGACGATTGTGTGTACGTGACAATGCAAAGCTTAAAGAGGAGATCTTATCAAAAACTCATCATAGTAGTTATAGCATTCATCCAAGTAGTACGAAAATGTATCAGAATCTGCGTCAACATTATTGGTGGACTAGAATGAAGGCGGGTATGGCCAAGCATGTCGCTAAATGTCTAACGTGTCAGCAAGTGAAGGCAGAACATTGTAAGCTGGGAAGACTTCTGCAACCTCTCGAGATTCCCAAGTGGAAATGGAAACACATCACAATGGACTTTGTGATGGGCTTACTGAGAAGTTAGAGGGGTAATGATTCCATTTGGGTTGTGGTTGATAGACTGACGAAGTCGACTCACTTTATCGCTGTTCGAAAGGATTTTTCCTTGGATAGATATGTAGAATTGTACATGCATTAGATTGTTTATCTTCATGGTGTACTAGTGATGATTACATCTAATAAAGACCCAAAGTTCACAGTAGCCTTTTGGAAAAGTTTGCAGACTGCCTTAGGAACGAAGCTGCAGTACAGTACGGCCTATCATCCGTAGACAGATGGCCAGTTTGAGAGGACAATTCAGATTCTCGATGACATGTTGAGAGTGTGTGTAATAGACTTCAAAGGAAGCTAAGAGGATCAACTCCACCTTGTCAAGTTGGCCTACAACAACAGCTACCAGCAGAGTATTCAGATGGCACCATTTGAAGCGTTGTATGGCAGAGTGTGTAGAAGGCTAGTGTGTTGGGATGAAGTCAGGGAACTGAAGATCACAGGCCCAAAGTTGGTTCAGTAGTTAGTGGATGTAGTTGCAATTATCAGAGATAGATTAAAGACCGCTCAAAATCACCAGAAAAGCTATGCAGATAAGTGTTGAAGGCCATTGAAATTCTAAGTTGATGTCACAGGCCCAGAGGGGTATTTCGCGCTTTGGCAAGAAAGGGAAGCTGAGTCTAAGATACGTAGGTCCCTTTGAAATTCTGGAAAGAATAAGGACTTTGGCATATCGTCTTGCATTGCCGTTGAGACTGGCGCAAATGCATGACATCTTTTACGTGTCGATGTTGAAAAAGTATAAGCCTGACTCGACCCAGGTACTAAATTTTGAAAAATTAGATGTGGACGACAAAGTGTCATACGTGAAGAGACCAGTTCAGATTGTGGACTATAAGGAACAGATTCTACGCACCAAGACAATCCCGTTAGTCAAAATGGTTTGGTAACACCATGGGATAGAAGGAACAACCTGGGAAAGTGAAGATCGATGAGACGACAATACCCCCACCTTTTTTGTTTAAAGATTTGTAAAGGTTTAAATTTCGAGGACGAAATTTTTATAAGAGATGAATAGTTGTGACAGCCTGATTTTTTTATTATGTTTTCGATTAAATAAGTTGGGCTTTTTATCGACACGCCTATAGTTCTTTTCTGTGAGTTGATCACTCACGAGATAACTAGTCTATCTGGTGAAGCCGTTAAGGGATTTTAATGCAACAGACCTAAGAATTCAACTAGGAATCGACTCTTCGACCGTACTAATCTACAATGGTTATTACGGCATTGTCAAAATCGATAAGAGATCGGAGATAGGTTGATTTAACTGATGTATGTGATTAAAGTGCTGGTGATTCCACCTAATTGCAAAATTCTCGTCGAATGACACTAAACTGATTTTTTTTTTTGGTAATTTTTGTACCTTGTGCTCGTATTTGAAATCTCGAGATTTTCAAGACAACCGAGAGTTGCCAATGAGTTGAAGATGTACAATGTGACTCGAAAATAATCGACCATGGGTCAAATGTGCTAAAAATTCCTAAAAGTTACCTAGTAGGTTAGGTCATGCTAAAATCGTGTCTAGTTGAAATTAATCACGAAATTGAACCCGATTTCATAAATTGAAAGTTCTGTCATGTCACAATTCATTTTAGAAACGTTAACTCATTCTCTGAAGATTTTTCTACGAACTCGAGTTTTTGGCAAAAAATCAAATTTAGGCATTTTTGGACCGGGAAAATTAGATGACCGTTTTTTAGGGCACTTTTGGTCGCCAAGTTGATTCATTTGATGAGGAAAAAACATGAGATGGATGTGGACACCTTGGCTGAATTTTTGGACACCATTTGGGATTAATTTGAAGGAGAATTGAGCTCAAATTGGATGGGGAATGTCCAAAATTCCTAGCCAATGGGAGGAGCAACATTTTGAACACTTTGGGAGGCTTCTTGAGGAAGCTTTGGTGTGGAAATTGGGCTATTGATACGACTGAGCAAGGTGGAGGCAAGCATTGAGTGTTTTGGATATTTGTAGGAGACTTTTGTGACACTTTAGGGCCCCCTTGCAGCTGAACTCTTCTTATTCTTCCCTTTGCTTGCTTTCCTCATTATTGTGTTGTTTGAGCTCAAGAAAAACTAGAGAAAGCCAGCTTTGAACCAGCCAGCCATCGATGGCCCCCCTACCGCCCGTCGTGTCATGGAGTTGCTACCCAAGCCCACTGCTTGCCCGCTTGCGTGCTCACTCGTCCGCGAGCACAACCTGTCGCCTGGCCACTGTCCCGAGTATCTCGAGCCTCCTTTGCCATCGATCCACCACCTCTGCACACCGTCTAGCTAGTCGAAGCCACTGCCGTCTCACCTTGCCGTTTCCCCTGCCATTCGACCGCTCGACTAGCCCTCTTCGTCCCAATGCAGAAGCCAAACCTCACAACCTAGCTGTGACCTTCGTGCCTTTTCCAGGTCCATCCAGACCTTGTTTAATGTCATTGCAAGCTTGCTTTCTCTAGCCTTCGCGTTGCCGTTGCTGTGAACTCATTGACCCGCTAATCCGATGAGTTTACTTGCCAAAATCTGCTTAGGGAGTTAATGAAGTTTAATAGGTAATTTGATTAGGCTAAGTATGGCTTAGGTGGTTAGTTAGTTTTGATTAGTGATTTAATTGCTTAAATGTGATGGTTAGGTGGTTAGAATAGATCGATTAAGAGTTAAATAGATGCATTATTTTTCTTGGCCCGTTTAGGTGGTTAGATTAGCATTTTTGGTCTAAGTATGCATTTATCTAACTAATTTGCATTTATTTAATTATTTAATACTTTCCGAAAATTATACCAGGATAGTGGGTGACCGGAATTTCATGCTGATTTCAGTGGTGTGCGTAGTTTATGCAATTGATTGTTAATTTGTGCAAATTGAGTGATAATTGTGATTTTGAGTACTTATTTTAAAATTATGAAATTTTGGTATTTAATTAGAAAATACTGGGTGTTGGGTTTTGACACCAAAAATATTTTTAAAAACTATATCAAACAGTGAGATTTTAAAAGGAATGATATAAATTTTTTCTAGTTCAAATTGGCCATATACCGACACACAATTTTTTTACCATGTGTTTTTAATACGAAGAAAATGGACAAAACATATTATTTTAATTGTGACATTTGAGTGCAAAGCATGATGTCTTGGTCGGAATTGGATGGGTGCATGAATGATATGAGAACCCATCACAAGCCTTTGGGGTCGGATGATGCTCCTTCGGGAATGCCTCAAGTCAACGGATGCCAGTTGCAGTGGAGGCTAGGTCGATGCTCTTATATGGAATGTCGTCTAGATATAGAAGTTGCCGTGTTTGATGGTGCGAGATGATGCCCAGCTATGCCGTAAGACCACTGACTGTTGAGTCGGCCGTGGCCGTTGGGTCATAATCAATTGGGACACATGATTGATTGGAATTGACGCACTTGATTATAGGACAAAATTGTGTGGCACGGAATGGGACGTGTCATAACGATTTGGCCTTATAATTGAGACCCCTATAATTGTTTAGGTTATAAGTTGAGACGTCTCGATTGATGAGTGCTTTTCATGCAATTATATGTGATATAAACTATACTAACGTGCAGGAAGGAATTGAGGTGAGGTAAGTCTTCTATGATGTGTGGTTAGATTACTTTTGGGCGTATTTTCTTCCTAGTCGAGGTTTAGGGGGTGAACTTGCTAAGATATTGTCCCACCCTGTCGTGGGTTTAACCTTTTCAGGTCTGCAGATGGCGGTTCCTCTAGTACGTTTTGGACAGCCGAAGGGGTATACGCAGCAGAGTACTGACATCCCTATCCCCAGGAGTCCCTGGCTCCATGAGCTCATAGTGACCACTATCTTGGTCGATGAGGGTTGACCACAGTTGGTACATCATCGATTTAGGGCGTGGTTTCGCCATGGGATCAAGGAAGGTCCCCTACAAGGTTTTGACATCCTTGCCATTATGGTCAACACCACGGTAGGCGAGGGGGTAGCTGATCCCCCTGATGGTGTCGTGGAAGACCCAGATCCCCCAGAGGTCTTAGAGGTCTCGGCTAAAGAGTCTTGTGCCTAGATGCCGTAGTGACTCTTCTTTTTAGAGTAAACCTTTGTTTATAGACTAGTACTGTATATAAACTCAGCTTGTATATGAAAAATGTTTTGTGAAAATTTGTATCATGCTTTTCTATCCCAATTGAGTGTTGTGTAGGGAGTTGTTTATTTGCTTCCGCATGTGCAATAAAATGAATGGGTTGGCGACATGTCTTGGGACGTCGTAATTTTATTGATCACCGAGGGATGTGCACACGCTCCAGGTTCGGGGCGTGACATATAGATTAACTCATATATTGAGCATCATCATTAAAATGCACATTTAAGATATTGCATTCGGGATAATTAGACGAAAGGTGCCGAATATTTACTGATTACCTATTGTCCATTATCTTTCTTTTTTTTTTCAATCAATTGCGTTCCTAAATTTTATTTCAATTAGATTACGTAAACCATATGCTTTAATTTCTGTACCAATTACTTGATATTGTCCGTAAATTCATTTTAATCAAATGGATTTTTAATTATCTCTTTCTTGTTTGCTGAGGGTGGTCCGGCTCACTAGTCGCTACACGTACTCAAAAGCTGTGGCATCCTAAAATTCCTTGCCAGTCTTTAGGGGTGCTCTAATTCATGTGTTTTTGCATTGAGATTTTGGCCAAGCTTTTAGTGGATGAATTTTGGGAAAGAGAGTTCTATCTTTGGCCATATGTATTATAAATTGGGATTTATGAATTTATGATTTGCAAGTGTGTAGCCATTTAATTTGCAAGTTAGTACTTTGATTAAATAGGGATTTAATTAGTTTTAAAAAGGGGTCAAATTGTGATTTATTTAAGCTTGGGACTTAGGCCCAAGAGTGTTGGGCCTAAGAAGGGCCTTAATGGCCGGCCCATAAGCCCATGAAAGGGCTGTCGGTCGCACGAATGAAGGGGGGGGAGTCCGGTTGTATTCCTCCCCCATTTGTCCCAAGAGAGTTGCCAAGTGTCCTCCATGCACACCTAATGATGGCTAATGATGGAAGGGAAGAAATTAAGGGAAAAGATGGCCGGCTTAAGCGAGAGAGAGGGAGAGAGAGAGGAGGGTTCGTCCGAGAGGGAGATAGAGGAGAGAAAGAGAAGAAAGAAAGGAAGAAAGGAAGAAGAGAAGGAAGAAGGAGGAGAGGCCGTGCGTTTGCCGTCCATTGTTGCCATGTCCCGTCGCCTTGTGCTCGCTGCTTGCTCGGTTTAGAGGCAAGTAGGATCCTTGATCTACTCTTGCATGTTGTGCCTAGTATGTGTGATTGAATAGTGATAAATTTCGGGTGTTTTGGGTGTGGAAAACTGAAGTTTTAAGACAAGTGTTTTAGGTTAGTAAACTGTTCTTGAGAAACAGCTCGACCTTGGATGTTCTAGTGGCTTGCATGTGATGTTCGAGTTGGATTTTGGCTGTGACTTCTAAATGAAAGTTGTTAAAAACTTCTCCGAGTACGACATACTCAAATTTTAGAGAAAACCAACAAGTATAAGTAGGTGAATTCTTTATTCTTTGGAAAGACTAGATTTGAAATTCGTTGTGCTGAACTTCAGTGGTTTCGTGGTCTGTAAAGTAATCTTCTTGTAAAAATCTCACCTTCATATCTTAACAAAAGTTGTAAAGGACATCTTGAGGTTTAACATATCAAAAATTTAGAGAAAACCAACAAGAATAGGTAGGTAAAATCGTGGTTTTTCGGAGGTAGATAGATCTGGAAGTTTCAGTACTAGGAACAGACGTTTTAACCGCCTATATTTAGTTACCTAGGACAAATCTGACTTTCACTCCTGCATAAAAAATATACCTTAGAGTCTTGACTACCACATGGTCAAATTTCCTAATTTTTGAAGGTCATTTGGGTATTTAATCGGAAATTTTTTCAAAACCGTGTAATCTGATCCGTTCGGATTTGGTCAGTTGCAATGTGTGGACTATATCATTTTGTATAAGGTTCTTTCAGCAATATGTTCTTCATTAAATATCATTCTTTATGTCTTCCCTGCAACATATTAAAATTTCGTAATTTATGAAGTTCATTTGCCTATTTAACCAAACATGTTTCAAAAACTGTGCAAGTTGGATTGTTAGAATAGTAGTGCTGTGATGCATGGTCTATATCATTTTGTATGAGGGTCTTTTGGTGTAGTGTTCTTCATAGAATATCTGCCTTTATTTTTGACTATTTCATGTTCGAATTTCATAATTTTTTAAAGTCATTTGGGTATTTAATTAAAACGTTTTCAAAAACTGTGTAAGCTGGATTGTGCGAATTTCAAAAGCTGTAATACATGGACTATTCTGTTATGTATGAGCCCCATGAATTATATTGTTTTAAGTGATTGAATCTTGCTACACATGTGATGATATTTGGCATTACATATACGATCAAAAGCTGAATTGACTTTGTTGCGATTACATCATGTGCCACGTTGATATTGAGACATAAATTGTGAATATGAGTCATGATGAATGAGGGTGCCATTGGAGGTGTGAGCCAACAATGCCCTGGGAGTGTCAGGATGCCCAGGATGTGGGGGTGCCGGATGTGCTCGGGAGTTTCGAGATGCCAGGGATGTGGGGGTGCCGGAAGCCTTGGTGGTGTGTGCGGAGGGGATACCTCATGATACCAGTTGGGATACGAGATGCCCAGAATGTGGGGGTGTTGGATGCCCGGTGGTGTGCGCTGGAGGTTACCCACGATGCCAGGTTGGGTGCGAGCGATAAAATGTGGGATGCAATTGCTGGTCCTAGGAAAGAAAAATGTGGTGATCCAATTGAAAGAGAAAAAGTTGAAATTGAATCATGCACGGTAGGGTGACATGTATGCATGGCTGTTTGATACGATATGTATGATGGCATGATGGTATATGCATGCATGATTGATGACATATGCATGGCTGCAAGGTAAGTTATGCATGGATGCATGAGTGATATGTACCCTACTATGATGTCATGATTGCTCTATTTTATGCATGGAGTAGTTTAATGGATCTTTTACCTGTTGAGTGGCTGTACTCACCCCTTTGGGGACCAACATTTCAGATTAGAAAGATACCGCTCCCTTCGGTCACGCGGGGTATGTTTTACGGCCTTCCTTCCGACATGGAGGTTGAGTGTTCAGAGATTGATTGTGTCACCATCCTTGATCTGACTTTTATACGGGTTCATGTGCTGGTGATATATGAGGTGGGCCTGGCTGGGGGCCCGGTCATCTAGGAGTTCTTGTCGATCCACGTCCACCGTGGCGGTGTGATACGAGGGATGTTGTCGCCGCCACCACCCGATGCAACATGATGGGTGTGATGGCCCGCGTGAGGAGTGGGAGTTGATGTTTTTTTTTTTTTTGGGATAGCCAACACTTGTAGATGGAGGATGACACGTGATCGACATAGGGGTCGAGATCTCACTTTTTAAGCTATGCCCAAGTTTAGCTAAAAGTCTTGGCTTTTCTTTTTGGTTGCACTGACCCGAGAAATCTATCATGATAATATAAATAAAAGTGGCTTGGCTTTATCTTTTCTTATGGTGCGTAGTTGGTGTACATTGTATCATGGTTATTGGAGGAAAAAATGGTGAGACTTGTTTATGCTTCCGCTAATAAGCTACTCTAGGACCGTTTTCAAAAAGAAAAAAATTAAATAACAAAATATGCCATGAACTACAGTTCTTCTTTAATCTTGAAATTAAGAGATGTAACTGGCATCCATTAGGTAGAGCGATAGGTACCTGTGGCGACCTTAGGTGTTTAGGGGTGCCACATCCCCCTTTTTGGTATCAACGCAATGGTTATAGATTGGAGTGATAAGGAGCCTCATTTGGAAATTGAGGAACATGATGACAATGCACACCATAAGATATTAACTGGAATAGTTGGGTAACCTTGAATAACGGGTGATGGATATTCACTCGTAGATCCCCGGTGGTTATTATGAGTTACTTTTAGGTACCAGTAACATGGTTATGTTACTTATTTTTCCCTAGTTGCTGTTGTTTTTAATGAAGACATTGAGTCACAGATATTTCCTGAGGCAAATGCTTGGAAACTGCAGGAAAATCATGGTACGATATGGAAGTCATCATCCATCAAGGGCTGAAGCCTTTGCGGCAAGGGCTAAACCCCGGATGGAAGATATCCTGCAAGCATTGGCCAATATAGGAAATCTGATGGAAAGACAAGCGCAGCAACAACCCGGAGCAAAACGCCGTACTCAGGGACTGGTAGAGCAATTTTTGAAGTTGAAACCACCTGAGTTTAGTGGAATGGGAAGTCCTAAGGAGGCGGAGCATTGGATTGATGGGATGGAACGAATTTTCCAGTTGTTGGACTGTAGTGAAGCTGAGAAAATAACTTTGGCAGAGTACCAGTTGAAGGGAAATGCAAAGTTTTGGTGGAGAGCTTCGAGGGACATAATCTTCCCACCTGGTACTAATATTAATTGGGGTGAGTTTGTCAGAGCCTTCAATAGAAAACATTTTTATGACTGTGCTAAGGATGAGAAAATTTCAAAATTTGTTTAGTTAGAACAAAATGAGCTAACAGTGGATCAACATGAGGCAAGGTTTTTTGAACTGTCTAGATATGCTCTTAGGCTAATCGAGGATCAAGAAGAGAAAGCTAAGAGGTTTCTAAAAGGGTTGAGAACTGATGTTAAAAAACAACTGGTGCCTTTGAATATAAGGGATTATCATGAGATTTATGAAAGGGCACAGTTAGTGGAGTAAGAGCTGGTGAGAGAGCGATAGGAGTTTAATAGACCGCTGAACTTTAGTGATGTGAGAAGGGGTAAGAGACCCTATCATGGTAAAGGTTAGGTATGGAATGCGAAGAAAAAGAGCAATTTTGGAAATTTTGGGAGCGTTAAAGATGGCCTAAATATAGGGAAAGCACCCTATCAGCCTGATGTTTGTCAAAAGTATGATGGGAGTCATGGCCCAGGACCTTGCAATGGACGACTGAAATGTTATGGTTATGGACAAGTGGGACACTTTAGGAGGAATTGTCCACAAGTAAGGTCAAAAATGAGTGTTGGCATGGTAGGACAGGGACAACAGAGTGCCGTTAGACTAAACCTACCAAGGAATCCTCAGAGGCCACTCACGGAAGGAAGGGTGTATGCAATCACCCAAGAGGAAGCGGAAGCTTCCCAAAACGTTATCTCAGGTACGATTTTCATAAAAGGCAAGAAGGCATATGCATTGTTTGATACGGGTGCTACGCATTCATTTGTGTCTGAAAGATATAGACAGTTGAATAAGATAGAAACTACGTCTCTCGAGACGTCTCTTTGTGTTTCTACGCCTTTAAAGAATATGATATTGTCTACGCTGGTGTGTGGAAATTGTAAGATAACAGTGGGAGGAAAGGATATGGAAATAAACTTGGTCGTAATGGCTATGTATGACTTTGATGTTATCATAGGAATGGATTGGCTTCATAAGTATCGGGCCAGAATGGATTGTTATAGAAAAGTGATCCAACTTATTTTACCTGATCAGTCTATTTGTGAATTTTTGGGAGGTCAGACCAATCTATCTATAGCACTTATTACAGCATTAGAAGCCTGTGCATTACTTGACAAAGGATGTCAAGGATACTTGGCCATGGTTAAAGATTATACTAAGGAAGAGCCTAAGCTTGATGAAATTCGTGTGGTTAATGAATTTCAAGATGTATTCCCTGAGGAGTTGCCTAGATTACCGCTAGAACGAGAAATTGAGTTTGAAATTGAATTAATGCCTGGAACAAGACCTCTATCGAAAGCCCCGTATAGGATGGCCTTAGTCGAGTTGAAGGAATTGAATGTGCAACTACAAGAGTTGCTTGATAAAGGATTCATTAGACCAAGTGCTTCACCTTGGGGTGCACCAGTCTTGTTTGTGAAAAAGAAAGATGGGTCGATGCGCTTGTGCATTGACTATAAGCAACTGAATCAAGTGACCATTAAAAATAAATATCATTTGCCTAGCATTGATGATTTATTTGACCAACTGCAAGGAAATTCGGTCTTCTCTAAGATTGACTTAAGATCAAGATACCATCAGCTAAGAATTAAGAAAGAATATATTCCTAAGACTGCATTTAGGACTCGTTATGGACACTACGAGTTCCTTGTTATGCCATTTGGATTGACAAATGCACCAGCTGCATTTATAGATCTAATGAATAGGGTATTTAAGCCTTATTTAGACCAGTTTGTCATTGTTTTTATTGATGACATCCTGATATATTCGAGAGGGCCTAAAGAGCATGAACAACACTTGAGGATAGTTTTGCAAACTTTGAGAGATCATAAGCTGTATGCCAGGTTTAGAAAGTGTGAATTCTGGCTGGACCAAATAATATTTTTAGGGCATGTGATATTATGAGAAGGAATTGCAGTGGACCCGGTGAAAGTTGAGATGGTGATAAATTAGCCGAGACCAATAGCACCTACTGAAATACGGAGTTTCTTAGAACTGGCTGGTTACTATAGAAGGTTTATTGGGGTTTTCACGATTGGTAGGTCCTTTAACAAAATTGAATCGAAAGAACGTGGAATTTGAAAAGAATGGGGAATGCGAAAGGAGTTTCCATGAGCTTAAAAGAAAATTGACCTCGGCTCTAATTTTGACTATACCAACCAGATCTGATGGTTTTACAGTGTATAGTGATGCATCTCACAAAGGATTGGGATGTGTTTTGATGCAGCATGGCAAGGTCATAGCCTATGCGTCTAGACAATTGAAACCCCATGAATTGAACTACCCAACGCGATTTAGAGTTAGCAGCTATAGTGTTCGCTTTGAAGATATGGAGGCATTATTTATATGGGGAAAAGTTTGAGATCTATACAGATCATAAGAGCTTGAAATATATGTTCTCACAAAAGGAATTGAACATGAGACAAAGGAGGTGGATGGAGTTGTTAAAGGATTATGATTGTGAGATACGATACCATCCAAGGAAGGCGAATAAGGTAGCGGATGCTCTTAGTCGTAAGTCAGCTATGGAGATGACCAGTTTAAGAATGGCAGAGTGGAGCTTGTTAAAGTCCGTAACGGACTCAGAGTTTAAATTGAAAGTGGATTGTCTTATCGGTATGCTTAGTGCATTAAGGATTGAACCTGAAATTATTCAGAAAGTTAAGATCATGTAAGAATCTGACCCGGAAATTATAAAAGTGAAAGATGCAGTGCCTTTAGGAAGAAGACCAGAATTTCAAATCTCTGAAGATGGAGTGGTAAGATGCCAAGGACGACTCTGTGTTCCCGACAACGAAGAGGTAAAGAAGGAAATTCTGTCGGAGGCACATAGGAGTAATTACAGTGTTCATCCGGGAAGTACAAAGATGTACAGGAATTTGCATAAGCAATTTTGGTGGAATGGTATGAAAGCAGATACGGCAAAGTACGTTTCTCAATGTTTGACATGCCAACAAGTAAAAGTGGAACATCGCAAACCTGTAGGACTATTGAGACCGTTAGACATACTAGAATGGAAATGGAAGCATATAACAATGGACTTTGTACAAGGACTACCAAGGACATCAAGTGGACATGACTCTATCTGGGCAATAGTGGACGATCTGACTAAGTTTGCTTATTTCCTAGCAATTCGCATAGACTACCCAATGGACAAATATGCGGATATATATGTAAGTCAAGTAGTACGTTTACATGGTGTTCCAATAACTATTACCTCAGACTGGGATTCGAGATTTACTTCGATCTTTTGGCGGAGTCTTCAAATTGCCTTAGGAACTAAACTCTAGTTTAGTACTGCTTTTCACCCTCAAACAAATGGAAAAACATAAAGAGTAATCTTGACATTAGAGGATATGTTAAGGGCTTGTGTGATTGACTTTAAAGGGAATTGGGATGAAAGATTACAATTGGTGGAATTTGCCTATAATAATAGTTTTCAGAAAAGTATAGGTATGGCTCCTTATGAAGCATTATATGGAAGGAGATGTAGGACTCTTGTCTATTGGAATGAAGTAGGTGAAAAGAAATTGATAGGACCTGAACTGGTACAAGTTACCACTGAAGCTGTCGAAATTATCAGGGAAAAACTTAAAACAGCTCAAAGTAGATAGAAAGACTACGCAGATAGGCGTAGAAGGCCTTTGGAATTTAGTGTGGAAGATCATGTATTCTTTAAAGTATCTCCAATGAAAGGAATATCTTCATTTCAAATAAAGGGTAATTTAAGCCCTAGATTTGTTGGACCTTTTGAGATACTTGAAAGAATAGGAGGTGTAGCTTATCGTTTGGCGCTGCCTCATAAATTGGGAAATTTGCATGATGTGTTTCATGTATCGATGCTGAGAAAGTACCAGTCGGATCCTGGTCACATACTCGATCATGAAACCATTGAAGTAGATGAGAAAGTGAGGTACATCGAAGAGCCTGTTCAAGTATGGATCGAAAGGAGCAAGTCCTGAGGACCAAGACAATCCCACTGGTTAAGGTATTATGGCAACATCATGATGTGGAAGAAGCCACATGGGAAAGTGAAGATCAGATGAAGGAAAAGTACCCCTACTTGTTTCAAAAAGGCATGAGTAACTGTCTAATTTCGAGGACGAAACTCTCTAAGCAGGGGAGAATTGTGGCATCCTAAAATTCCTTGCCAATCTTTAGGGGTGCTCTAATTGATGTGTTTTTGCATTGAGATTTTGGCCAAGCTTTTAATGGATGAATTTTGGGAAAGAGAGTTCTATCTTTGGCCATATGTATTATAAATTGGGATTTATGGATTTATGATTTGCAAGTGTGTAGCCATTTAATTTGCAAGTTAGTACTTTGATTAAATAGGGATTTAATTAGTTTTGAAAAGGGGTCAAATTGTGATTTATTTAAGCTTGTGACTTAGGCCCAAGAGTGTTGGGCCTAAGATGGGCCTTAATGGCCAGCCCATAAACCCATGAAGGGGCCGTCGGTCGCACGAAGGAAGGGGGGGGGCAGTCCGGTTGCATGCCTCCCCCATTTGTCCCAAGAGAGTTGCCAAGTGTCCTCCATGCACACCTAATGATGGCAAATGATGGAAGGGAAGAAATTAAGGGAAAATGATGGCCGGCTTAAGTGAGAGAGAGGCAGAGAGAGAGGAGGGTTTGTCCGAGAGGGAGAGAGAGGAGAGAAAGAGAAGAAAGAAAGGAAGAAAGGAAGAAGAGAAGGAAGAAGGAGGAGAGGCCGTGTGTCCGCCGTCCGTCGTCGCCGTGTCCTGTTGCCATGTGCTCGCTGCTTGCTCGGTTTAGAGGCAAGTGGGATCCTTGATCTACTCTTGCATGTTGTGCCTAGTATGTGTGATTGAATGGTGATAAATTTCGGGTGTTTTGGGTGTGAAAAACTGAAGTTTTAAGACAAGTGTTTAGGTTAGTAAACTGTTCTTGAGAAAACAGCTCGACCTTGGATGTTCTAGGGGCTTGCATGTGATGTTCGAGTTGGATTTTGGCTGTGACTTCTAAATGAAAGTTGTTAAAAACTTCTCGTAGTATGACATACTCAAATTTTAGAGAAATCCAACAAGTATAAGTAGGTGAAATCTTCATTCTTTGGAGAGACTAGATCTGAAATTCGTTGTGCTGACCTTCAGTGGTTTCGTGGTCTGTAAAGTAATCTTCTTGTAAAAATCTCACCTTCATATCTTAACAAAAGTTGTAAAGGACATCTTGAGGTTTAACATATCAAATATTTAAAGAAAACCAACAAGAATAGGTAGGTGAAATCGTGGTTTTTCAGAGGTAGTTAGATCTGGAAGTTGTGGTACTAGGAATGAAGGATTTAACCGACTATATTTAGTTACCTAGGACGAATCTGACTTTGATTCCCGCATGAAAAATATACCTTAGAGTCTTGACTACCACATGGTCTAATTTCATAATTTTTGAAGTCATTTGGGTATTTAATTGGAAATTTTTTCAAAACCATGTAATCTGATGCGTTCGGATTTGGTCAGTTGCAATGCGTGGACTATATCATTTCGTATAAGGTTCTTTCAGCAATTTTTTCTTCATGAAATATCTCTCTTTATGTCTTCCCTATAACATATTAAAATTTCATAATTTATTAAGTTCATTTGCCTATTTAACCAAAAATGTTTCAAAAACTGTGCAAGTTGGATTGTTAGAATAGTAGTGCTGTGATGCATGGTCTATATCGTTTTGTATGCGGGTCTTTTGGTGTAGTGTTCTTCATAGAATATCTGCCTTTATGTTTTGAATATCACATGTTCAGAATTCATGATTTTTTAAAGTCATTTGGGTATTTAATTAAAATGTTTTCAAAAACTGTGTATGCTGGATTGTGTGAATTTCAAAAGCTGTAATACATGGACTATTCTGTTATGTATGAGCCCCATGAATTATATTGTTTGAAGTGATTGAATCTTTCTGCACATGTGATGATATTTGGCATTACATATAAGATCAAAAGCTGAATTGACTTTGTTGCCATTACATCATGTGCCATGTTGATATTGATACATAAATTGTGAATATGAGTTATGATGAATTAGGATGCCATTGGAGGTGTGAGCCAACAATGCCCTGGGAGTGTCAAGATGCCCGGAATGTGGGGGTGCCGGATGCCCGGGATGTGAGAGTGCCAGATGTCCTTAGGAGTTTTGAGATGCCCAGGATGTGGGAGTGCCAGAAGCCTCGGTGGTGTGTGCCGAGGGGATACCTCGTGATGCTAGTTGGGATACGAGATGCTTTGAATGTGGGGGTGCCGGATGCCCGTTGGTGTGTGTCGTAGGTTACTCGCGATGCCAGGTTGGGTGCGAGCGATAAAATGTGGGATACAATTGCTGGTCCCGGGACAGAAAAATGTGGTGATCCAATTGAAAGAGAAAAAGTTGAAATTGAATCATGCATGGTAGGGTAACATGTATGCATGGCTGTATGATATGATATGTATGATGGCGTGATGGTATATGCATGCATGATTGATGACATATGCATGGCTGCAAGGTAAGTTATGCCTGGATGCATGAGTGATATGTACCCTACTATGATGTCATGATTGCTCTGTTTTAGGCATGGAGTAGTTTAATGGATCTTTTACCTGCTGAGTGGTTGTACTCACGCCTTTGGGGACCAACATTTCAGATTAGAAAGATGCCGCTCCCTCCAGTCACGCGGGGTACCTTTTACGGCCTTCCTTCTGACGTGGAGGTTGAGTGTTTAGAGATTGATTGTGTCACCATCCCTAGTCTGACTTTTATACGAGTTCATGTGCTGGTGATGTATGAGGTTGGCCTAGCTGGGGGCCCGGTCATCTAGGAGTTCTTGTCGGTCCACGTTCGCCGTGGCGGTGTGATACGAGGGATGTTGCCATCGCCACCTCCCGATGCACCAGGATGGGTGTGATGGCCCGCGTGAGGAGTGAGAGCTGATGTTTTTTTTTTTTTTTTTGGGATAGTCGACACTTGTAGATAGAGGATGACACGTGATCAACATAGGGGTTGAGATCTCACTTTTTGAGCTATGGCCAAGTTTAGCTAAAAGTCTTGGCTTTTCCTTTTGGTTGTACCAACCCGAGAAATCAATCATGATAATATAAATAAAAGTGGCTTGGCTTTATCTTTTCTTATGTTGCGTAGTTGGTGTGCATTGTATTATGGTTATTGAAGGGGAAAATGGTGAGATTTGTTTATGCTTCCGCAAAGAAGCTACACTGGGACCGTTTTCAAAAAGAAAAAAAATTAAATAACAAAATATGCCATGAACTACAATTCTTCTTTAATCCTGAAATTAAGAGATGTAACTGGTATCCATTAGGTAAAGCGATAGGTACCTATGGCGAACTTAGGTGTTTAGCGGTGCCACAAAAGCGTGGCCAAATGGAGAGTGACGACTGTGTACTACCAGGGAAAGTTCTCCTCACCCCCCCCCCCGGCGAAAAAAAGCGATGACAATGGTCGTGAGCGAGACCCTTGCCCGCCTCTCTCTACAGTATCTCCACTTGAGCCTGTTGACTGATGTCGAGCCACCACCATGTAGCCAAGCCCGACCCTAGTTTGCCACTCTCACCAGCGCGCACTCATAGATACAGAGTTGTAGAAGGTAAGTATCCTTTTCCCTCTCAACTATAACGTTAACGCATAAGTATCATAACAGATAGTAATTCTGATTAGTCTTGAATTTTGGGGAAAAGAGAATGGAAGAAAAAAGAAAAACTGCATGTTGTTTAAAGACAAAGATCGGCACTTTGGCGCTTTGCACCTGGCAAACTAAAGATGGTAATTTTTGAAATAAAAAATCCCAAAAAAATGATCTCTATATTTTCATGTTTTTTTTTTTTTTTTTTTGTAAAGTTATTTTTATGTTTATTAGTATTTATATTAATCCTAGAAAATCACTCTGTGACAGTGGGTTATGACCGTTGATTCTAAAAACAAGCATGATTGTTGGAAGATCTTAGACAGATTCTGATTATAATTGATTCCAATCGATCTTAGATTGATATAGTAAATAGCAAATTATAGAATTCTAATTCTTGTATTTTATTTCTTCCTATTTTGTTCTTTCCTCCTTACATTATAAATGTACTATGTAATACCAAGAAATATATAGAGAAATATTTTATTAAAGTTCCCTTCTCTTTTCTGTCATGGTATCAGAGCATTCGCTTCCTAGCATTGCTTCCGCAACCTTTTGAATTGCCATCTTTTTTTTTTTTTTTTTCTGGTTTGTCGCTGCACCTTTCTCCCTACAGAACAAACCAGCAAAGTGATTAGGAATTCAATCGAGATACCATGGCAAAGGATAAAAATGTTATGAGTCCCTCAGCAGAAGACTCATCACAACAGAATCAGACAATTTCATCCTCTAATCAAATTGGATTGACTGAAGAAGGGCAAGTGACCAACATTGCCTCTGCTCCTGCCCCTACTCCAGTACAGATTCCAATGCCAACTTACTGGCCTCCAGCCCAGTGGTATCCTCCTCAATGGACAACTGGATCTGGATAGACATGGCCGCAGTACCCATATGGGACCGACCTAACTAATGAGTCAGGTCAGACAGCTGCGGGTCATAGACCCGGATTCATGCCGGGTCAAGGAATAGAGTCCTATCCGGTTCCACACGGACCGCCTTACCTGTTTCCATTCAACAGCGGCCGGCCTAAACTAGGAGATCTGCTGTACACATCACCGGCAGATGGGCCGAAATTACACCTAATTAGTCAGCAGTTCACTGAACTGACGAATTATCACTGTTGGGCTCGGGATCTCCGGCGAGCACTCATCACCAAGGCCAAGGAGGGCTTCATTGAAGGAACCGTGCCTTACCCGACGGACGAGCGACTGTAGAGGCACTGGCGGCGTTGCAATTAACTTTTGCGCACTTGGATTGGTAATTGCTTAGCGCCTGATGTCGCTGCTGGCCTCCCTCCGACAGAAGATTCGAAAAAATTCTAGGATCACATACAAGAAATGTATGGCAAATCAGATAGGGCGAGAATTTTTTCCTTGACACAAGCCCTAGCTGAATTAAAACAAGGTAACCTTTAGGTCACCGCCATTTTTAACAGGCTATCGGCCCTATGGAATGAGATCGAAGCGAATGAGGACAAGTTGGAGGGACTGGAGGCCACTCTCTGACAGTATTACACAATCAAGGACAAAAAGAAGGCTACCCAATTTCTACTCACCTTGAACGAGTCATATGCTGCGTTTCATTCACACATCCTTGTGATGGAACCCTAACCACCACTCGGCCGGATCTTCCAACTGGCCGTGCAGGAAGAAAATTAGCGGGTGGCTGCAACTGAACAAGCTTGGGTCGGTGAAGGAGCAGGATTCGCGGCTTTTCCATCTGGTCTTGTTTAAACGGAAAGCATCACTGGAGCTGGAGGGGGTTTCGAAGCCGGAGGAGGGTCACGGGGAAGAGGCTTCACGGCCTTAGCGACAAAGAATGGGGAAGATAACCCTAGATTCCCATGGATGGACGGCTGGGATCGTAGGCATGGATCAGATAGCCTGGATAAAAGTGCTGGATCTGACGGTCGTGGGAGGAACACTGGATCGGATGGGTAGAATCTCTTCTCTAGAGTGGACGACTGGGATCAACGCGCGAGATTGGATGGCTGGGATCAACACGGGAGATCGAACAGCTTCAATCTCGTGAATTTCTTCACTAGATTGGACGGTCGGCATTTTGCCATGTCAGCACCAGTATATAAAGGATCCTACGGCACACGAAATGCCACATCAGCAGGGAAGGTCAGTGGACAAAATTTCAAAATTAAAAATAAATATTGTGAATATTGCAAGCATCCACATCATACTGTTGATACATGTTGGAAACTACATGGGAGACCCAATAATAAAAAAGAAAGGGAGTCATCAGTCTATCAAGTCTCTGCACAAAAGAGTGGTGGAACGTCTCAGCAGACTATCACCCAAGAACAATATGAAAATATTGTGCAAGCTTCGAGTCAACTTATGACTGGTGACACTGGTGCAGGATTCTCAGGTACTTTTTTACATGAAGGTAATTCATTATCTATTGATGCATGGATTATTGATTCAGGCGCAATTAGCCACATAGTTTGTAGTACTTATCCTCTCGTGTCCATCAAAACACACAATCTCTTGTTACGGTGCATCTTCTAAATGGGAACATTATGAATGTTACCAAAATCGGTACCGTACATCTTGGTCAAAACCTTGTCCTTAAAAATGTCCTATACATTCCACATTTTGAGTTTAATCTTATTTTTGTCGCAAAAATATGTATGGACAATTCCTACAAAGCCATATTCAATTCCAAACGTTGTATTTTTCAAGACCTTTCGACTGGCAGAGTGATGGGCTTGGGTAATGAGGCATGAGGACTTTATTTTTGGGTCAATTTTCCGGGAGATTTAGAATTATTGAATAAAGGGATTTATTGTAATGCAATCAGTTATAATAAAAATCTCCTTTTGCATCAACGATTGGGTCATAGTGCTCGATTTCCCCATCCAAAATGCCCCATGTGTCCTTTAGCTAAACAAACTCAAGCATTTTTTCCTGTTAGTACATCTCGAGCCAAAAATCCATTTTTTTTGCTTCACATGGACATCTAGGGTCCCTATCATATTTCTCATCGTGAAGGATCTCGGTACTTTCTTACAATCGTTGATGACTATAGTCGTGCCACTTGGCTATATCTTATGCAGTCAAAGAGTCAGACATTTACTCATTTATCAAATTTCCTTTCCTTAGTTAGGAATCAATTTGATAAATCTATACATCGAATTCATACAGATAATGGGCGAGAATTTTTTACTTTTGATTGCGCAACCTTGTTATCCACTCATGGGATACTTCGTGAAAGTTCCTGTACTTATACTCCACAGCAAAATGGAGTTGTAGAAAGAAAACATAGACATCTCTTAGAAGTAGCCCGTGCAATTAAATACCAAGCCTTAGTCCCTGAAGAATTTTGGGGAGACTGTGTGGTCACAGTTGCCTATCTGATTAATCGCATGCCGAGTCGAATTCTTCTCAGAAAAACTCCATTTGAGATGCTTTACAAGAAACAACCAGATAATAACCATCTTAGAGTATTTGGTTGTTTATGTTATACAACAACTGTGGGTCCTCGAGATAAAATGAGCCCCCGTGCCACACGCTATGTTTTTATGGGATATCCTTCCCTTCAGAAGGGTTATCGTGTCATGGAGCTTTCCACAAGGCATTTCTTTACCAATAGAGATGTTGTTTTTCATGAAGACATGTTTCCTTTCAAAGAGAATTTATCAGACAACAATCGGTTCTTTTTGTCTGATGAAGAATTGTCATTAGCGCCTGGTTTTCTTATGGCGCCTCTATCCTCTATGACATCGGCACCAGTGGAATTCTCAAATTTGGAGACGGGACTACTAGCTTTACCCGAGGGAGTCCTTCCATCTACGTCGGCAGTAGACATAATAGAAATGGTTGCTGAATCCTCTATGGCCTTTGAGAATATGGTTGAGCTACCTCGTCGTTTTGGAAGACAGACTCGCCCACCTCCGTGGACTAAAGATTACATATGTTCTGCTACAGCCTCTTCAGGTACATAATCTCTTGTTTCATCCTATGTTTACTTCAATCGATTATCAGCATAACACATGTGTTGTATCAATCGAATTTCAGAAGAACATAAGCCATCTTCATTCACTGAGGCAGCAAAAGATCCCAGATGGCGGAGTGCAATGGAATATGAACTTACTGCACTCAAGGAAAATCATACTTGGGATGTTGTTCCCTTACCACCACATCGAAAATCGATTAGGTGTAAATGGGTTTACAAGATCAAGTTCAAATCAGATGGTTCCATAGAATGCTATAAGGCTAGGTTGGTAGCCAAAGGATTCAATCAAAGAGAAGGCTTCGATTATCACAAAACATTCTCCCTAGTTGCGAAGGAAGTTGCCGTTCGATCTTTTCTTTCTGTTGCAGCAATACGCAATTGGCCATTACATCAAATGGACGTCCACAATGCCTTCCTTCATGGAGATTTAGATGAAGAGATATACATGGATCTTCCTCAAGGATTATGCAGATAGGGGGAGTCTCGGGTATGTCGTCTTCGCAAATCCTTGTATGGGTTAAAACAGGCATCTAGACAGTGGTATGCCAAGTTTACTGCTGCACTAACCAATGCAGGTTTCCAGAATTCCAAATGTGATCATGCTTTATTTACACGAAATGAGGGAAGTTCATCAATTTATTTGTTGATATATGTTGATGACATATTGGTTATGGGAAACAATGACTCTCATGTTGCAAGATTCAAGGAATATTTGCACTCCAATTTTCATATAAAGGATTTGGGGCCTCCCAAATAATTTCTTGGCATTGAAATTGCCAGGTTTGATAAAGGAATTTCCCTCAGTCAAAGGAAATTTGTCCTGGAAATCATTTCTAAAGTTGGATTATCGGGATGTAAACCAGCAGTAATTCCCATTGAATAGAATATCAAGCTAACGACACATGAGTATGATCCGAATTCTTCTTCATCAAACAAGGATCCATTACTCAGGGATCCATTAGGGTATTAGCGTCTTGTTGGAAAGTTGATATATCTTACCATGACAAGACCTGATATATGTTATGCAGTATAAATACTCAACCAATTCATGCATATGCCAAAGGAGTCACATATGAATGCAGCCTTGAGAGTGGTAAAATACTTGAAGGGATGCCTAGGGCTCAGTATATTTCTATCTCGTGAGTGTGATATGGGGATGACAGCATTTTCTGACACTGATTACGCTACCTGTCCAATGACTAGAAGATCCATCACCAGTTTTTGTGTTAAATTGGGAAAGTCGTTGATTTCGTGGAAGACAAAGAAGCAATCTATCGTGTCTTTGTCTTCAGCTAAATCAGAATATCGAACCATGGCAAAAACTACCTACAAAATAGTCTGGATACGAGGACTTCTTTCAGACTTGGGAATACAGGTTAGTGGACCAAGTGAATTGTTCCATGATAATGATGCTACACTTAAGTTAGTAGCAAATCCAGTTTTTCATGAGAGAACAAAACACATAGAAGTTGATTGTCACTTCACTCGTGATAAGATCAAAGAAGGGGTTCTCGTGACAAAGGGCATGGGAACAGTGAATCAACCTGCAGATATTTTCACTAAGCCATTATGCCAAAGACAACACAAATTTCTATTGAGCAAGCTAGGTGTCCTCGACATATATAGGCCACCAGCTTGAGGGGGAGTGTTGGAAGATCCTAGACAGGATTCTGATTATAATTGATTCCAGTAGATCTTAGATTGATACAGTAAATAGGGAATTATAGAATTCTGATTATTGTATTTTATTTCTTCCTATTTTGTTCTTTCCTCCTTACATTATAAATGTACAATGTAATACCAAGAAATGTACAGAGAAATATTTTACCAAAGTTCCCTTCTCTTTTCTGTCAATGATTGTTCGCATCTCCTCTTTCATAATTGCTGTTTACGTTTTCAGGTGATTTTCTGAATCACTTATCTTGTCGGGCGAAAAAAATTTCTTTCCCTTCAACCTAGTTTTTTGTTTTTTTTTTTTGTTTGAGAGACCATGCGAAGAAGTTTAAGAACCTTGCCGGGTGGCTTTACGTTTTCGTTACTGCAGCATTTATGGTGTAGGAACAATTTATTCACGAACAGAATCGCAAATTTCAGTTCGAGTTTTCTTCTCTTCATCCCCAATTCTCCAATACCAAGTGTGCGTGCACAAGAAGCGGCGAACATTCCACAGAAATTATAAGAAATGAACTGATATACCAAGTGCTCCCACTCTCCCTGTTGTCTGGATGCGTTTTCCTTTTTTTTGTATCTTTTGTTTCTCTCCAGATTTGGTTTAGCTGTTGCTTTCCATCCAGCGAATGTTCCAGTTTTGAGCAATCAACGATGGTGGCAAGCTGGGCGTTCTATACTCGCAACAATAGGGCGAAATGAAGTAGCAATACAGAAACAGAGCAGAACAGAGTAGAGTAATACCGTGGCTATTCAAGGCCAATGCGATGATTACAAGAGGTGTGACTGTATGTGGGAGTATCATCGGGATAAAGGCACGACGACGGAGCACAGCTATGAGGTATGTCCCCGGCGGAAGACTCAAATCAAGGAAAAACGCCAAGACAGGGAGCCACTGAGGCCTAGGATGAGCATCTGGAACTTCAGGAATGGATGAATAAAGGTTTGAACGAGAAAAGCAAGCTCTTGATCGGCGAAAATTTAAGGTCCAAAAACAGAGCTTCTCCATACTCGTCGGAGCCGACACTGGCTATCACCTGAGGTCGAGTAGGTGTCGGCAACTGTGGTACGTTGTTATAGAGGGTTAGATAGTGTTACAGTGAGGGAGCTCGTTAGGATGGTGAGGTGAGGGAGAAGAATCGCGAGAGCTCCCTGAAACCAGAGAGGGGAACCTTCGGTCCTGTGGGCGTGTAATGAGATTCCCCTCTCAGTCTTGTGGGCGTGTATTGAGGAATCCAGGCGTGACGAAGGTGTAGGTAACCAGTAGAGGACTGGGATAAACTATTTTACACTCAAGTAATCCTACTGCCATAAAGCGGAAAAAAAGAAGATATGATTGCTTGTAATTGCAGAGGCTCACCTTTAATTTAAGGGAGGTAATTGTATATAAAGAAGGACTAAACTCCACCTAGGGAAACTAAAACTCTTTGATAATTGAATATCTTACCCATTTTTTGCATTCTCCGTTTACTTCGTTGTTCAAAGACTCCAACCAGGAGAGCAATGCAATGGCAACGCAACTAAGTGAAGAACAAGAAAATCAAATCATGCAGAACCAACAGCAGGTATCTGTTCAAATTCCAAGCGAGAAAAATTAGGGTATTGGCGATATGGTCTTAAAATATTCCGAAACTTGTATTTTCTTCATAATTCTATTTCTTTGCTTTGTCATTGAAGAAATATAACCCTAACCTTGGTTAAGAAAATCAATTTGAGAAGGACTTTGTGCTCACTTTTTCTCCTACATTTATTGAAGATGTTCGTGTAAGCGTTCCATCAAATCCTTCTCAATCAAGAGGTGCTCCAGGTGCGTTATCCCTCGGAAGGGTTATTCCATTTTGAAATTAATAGTTGGAGCGGATCTTCATGAAATTGTTCCTTTCTGGGACACTTCTCACTGTGAGAAAGAAAAAAAAAGTATTAACTTGGCCTGAAAAGTTCTCATCCATTGCAGAAATACTGGAAAACGTAGTGGATGCACACTATTACCGACCATTGATCCAAGCTACATTCAGGGGCAATTGGGAATTTGCTAAAAGATTTTTCGAACAAGATTCTGCTTCAAGGACGGCCAACATAACAAGCAGATGAGAAAGAGTGCTTCACATAGCCACTTGGAGTGCACAAGTTGAGCTCTTTTCTCCACATCTGGAAGAGCTTGAAATGGTTTATTGTGACGGCCGCACAGCCCTCCACATTGCTGTCCTGTGTGGATGGTCAAGGCATTAGTTAGAAGTAATCCTAGGTTGACGCAACTCGCAGATAATGAAAAACACATTCCTTTGGGAATATCTGCTATGGAAGCTTCTCTGCATAAGGAGATTGCCTGGTTCCTGGCGAAAATTACAACAGACAATGGGCCAAGTCAACCCTTCAGCATTCCCTCCGCGATTGAGATCATTATGGATCTCAGCAACACTGGTCATCATGGTAAGATCACCATCGCTCTTTATCTCAATTCCATCTGTTTCTTCTTTCACTTGTTAGGTTTCGTTCGTTTCACGGAAGATATAATACTTATGTAAAATGTTTTCCAAAAAATCATTTTCAGGAAAATGATAATATTTTCTAGCGTTCAGTAGAAACTTGAAAATGAATAAGAAGACATTTCTTTCGTCAATATAGATGATTTGAATTTCCTCCGTTCACTCCTTTTGAGATATATATATATATATATTTAAAAAAAATTAATTATCTTTTCTTTTTTATTTTCCTCCTTTTTTAGTCGGTTGCTAGCCACAACGATGGCCAACGATCAGCTAAAGGCGAGCTTGAGCTCGTTGGCCTCAAGCTTCATTGAATCGATGAGCCAAAGGCTCACGCTTGCCGATTTGGCAAGTGACTAGCTCAAGCTCACCGATTTGGAGAGTGGCTAGCTTGAGCTCAGTGATTTGGCAAGTGGTGAGCTTGAGGCTTGTGTCACAGGTCGGTTGTTTCCGATCGATCAATCACCCGCGTGGCCTTAGGATTCTCGATCCTAAGTCAGCCTCTCACACGCACGCACGAACGCAAGGGTCGTATGAGCAAGAAGAAAGTGTATTCTCTTGTGAAGAAGCTAAACACAATAAGGGGGAGGGACCCCTATTTATACAAGTTCATGTCTCGTCTCGTCCGTCGATCGTCCCTCCGATCCAACAGTTGTATTTGAACGAAAGCCATCATTACAAGTCTAACACTAGGCCACTCAATGGCTAGGCCTTGGGAAGCCCATGATCGTGTGACGAAAGAAAGGGCAAGTCAACAAGGCCACTTGACATGGAGTAGGTGAATGGTCGCAGGTCGCACATGGGCCAGCCGAACATTGCTCACGGGTCAATCATGGGTCGTGCACGGGCCTTTTTCTATATTCCGCATGGGCTAATTGTGAGAGGATCATGGATCAGTCGTGGGCTGCTTGTGGACAACCCTTGTGCGTGACATGGCCTCATCATGGACGGTCTTGGATCATGCTTCGTCCATGGGCCATGTCACTTGCCTATGGCTAGTTGCCATGGCCAAAACAAGAAAGAAAGAAATGAAAAAGAGACCAAAGAAAAAGAAAATGATGAAAAAATCGGATTTTTTTTTAAAGTGGAGAGAGAGAGAGAGAGAGTTGGAGGCTAGAGATAGGAGAGAATGAGTAAGAAAAATGTTTTCCCCTACTTGAAAATTGGAAAACATTTTCCTTTATTATAGAAGACTTTTTTGCATTAAAAGAAAATATTTTCGCTGACGAGTTCATTTTGTCGTGAAAATGAAAGTCAGAAAATTTGAACAACATTTTTTTAGAAGTTATTTTCTATGAAATGAGTGGTGATTTAGACTTAGCTTTTTACCTGATCAACATTGTTCGTGAATTCGGATAGATATCACCCTTTATCTAGTTGGGCAATACAAGCACTTACTTACCATGAGAAGCACACGATACAAGCAAACATTACTGGGCGTGTTGGGGAGGAATGAGTCTCACTGTGGAACCAGGCTGAGTGTTATGGAAGCATTGATATACAAATGTCCGTACTTTCTGTGTGACAGCCTAAATTTTCAAATTTCATTTTCGATTAAAAAAATCGAGCATTTCATCGACACGCCAATAGTGCCATTCTCTGAGATGATCATTCAAGAGATAACTAGACTATCTGGGGAAGCCACTAAGGCATTTTAACGCAATGGACTTGAGAATTCGACCAAGAATCAACTGCTCGACCGTGTTGGTCTGCAAGGGTTATTATGGCACTGTCAGAAATTGATTAGAGATCAGAGATATGTCGATTTGAATGAGATATGTGATCAGAGTGTGAGTGTTTCCACATGATTGCAAAATACTAGTCAATTGGCACTAGATTAATATTTCTATCGTTTTGGTACTCGGTGTACGTAATTGAAACCTTGAGATTTTCATGACAACTGAGAGTCGCCAATGTGTCGAAGATGTACATTGTGACTAGAGATAAATCGATCACAGGTCAATTGCACCAAAAATTACTAAAAGTCACCCGATAGACTATGTCACGCTAAAATCGCGCCAGATTAAAATTAATAGCAAATTTGAATCCTATTTTAAAAATTGAAAGTTCTGGCATGTCGGGGTCTATTTTAAGAATGTTGACTCACCCTCCGAAGAATTTTCGGAGATTCCGAGATTGTTACAGAAAATCAATTCAGATATTACGGAAGAATAGCGAAAATTGGACGGGCCAAATTAAATGAAATTTGGACTTCCAAGCCGAGCCTTTGAATGTCAAGGACTTGCATAAAATTATATGGGTTTTTCTTCAGCGAAATCGGACCCCGATTTATAGAATCGGTGAAGAAATTTAAGAGAAATTGAGTGAAATTCGGATTTGGAAAAGGGCATCAAATTTGGGCTTCAAAATTTGGTTTATTTGTGAAGATAATGCAAGAAACTATTAAGAGACATAGGGATAAGTTTGAGGGTCAATTGAGGGACCAAGCATTTAAGAATTTGGATGATCTCTATTGACTTTGTCTTCTCTTCTTCAAAGCTTCCAATTCACGCCTTGTCTGCCGCCGCCTCTCCCTCTACACGAGCTCCTGTCTTTGCTTCACTTTCATTCTCCTTCGCATTTCGTTTCTTCAGCCACAATTTCTCTTCATTTCTGCCGCCCACATTGTCATCATCACCTCTGCCATCTCACGTCCGAAGCTCCATCCCTCTGCTCCACCGAAAGTCAACTCCAGCGGCTTCACCTTTAACGCCTCCTGTTGTTGCCACGTCCAGCATCAAACCAATGCCAGTTGCTCCACTATCGAGTCAACCAGCAAAGCTGGTGTTGTCCCCTAAATCCCACCGTTCTCCCTCAGCAGCCAATGACACGAAGCCCTTATCGAAGCAGCTCATGCCGTCTTGCCTCAAACCGAAGCAGCTGCCACGAAGATCGCAGCAGCCCACGTTTGTCTCCTTCTTTCATCCATTCAGCTAGCGAAGCCAGCCGTTCCAGTCGGCCCATCTCCACGATTTCAACTCCAGCGTCTTCAGCCCAACTCTCCTCCAAGCCCACGTGAGTTCCAACTCAACTCATTTCCTTTTCATCCGCCAAATCAGCCCAGCAGGCAGCCCATAGTTTGGCCTCTTCAGCCCACAAACTAGGGGAGTTCAGCCCAACTTCGGCCCAAGAATTTCAGCAGTCCATGAGCCCATCGATTTTTGCTTAGTCCAGCGTAGTCAGCCTGTGGCACCCTAGAATTTCATGACAACCCCTAGATATGTTATGAACCATTAATAGGTGATGGAAGCATCATTGAATTATATTGTAGCCATTTGACCCATGATTTGCAATAAGATTAAGACAGAGCTTTTAATGGATAATAAATTGATAGGAAAATTTTATTCTTGGCCGTACGTTTTTTAAGTTGGTATTTATTGATTTATGTTGCAAGTTTTATGGCCTTATATATTTCAATTAGGTATTTATATAAGTGGGGATTTAGAGTAGATTATTAAAAGATGGAGTGGGCTAAAATTTTTAGGGCAAAACCAGCCCACAGCCCCACCGTTCGACCGGCCCAATAAGCCCAATGGGCTGTCGACCAAGGGAAGAGACGGACCGGATGGAGGAGTTGGCCCAAGGAAGGCCCATCAACCTCCATGAAAATCCAGAAGTGGCAAGAGGAGGTTGCCAAGTGTTATTCTCTTAGAGCCAAGTGGCAATTGCCATGCAAATCAAATGATTGCAAATCATTGAAGTGAAAGAAAAGAGGAGAGGCGGATTGAGAGAGAGAGAGAGAGAGAGAGAGAGAGAGAGGGACGTCGTGTGAGAGAAGGAGAGAAAAAGAGAAAGAGAGAAGAGAAGAATGAGGCCTGTGGCTGCCGTGCATCCGCCTAGTCCCGCCATCGAGCCCGCCTTGCCCCACCGTGTGTTTGCTGTAATTCTCTTTGGATTTGAGGCAAGTAGAGTCCGTTAGCTTACACTTTTCTTGTTGTGGTTGTAATGTTGAATGCTGGAAATGCTTGAGCTATGAGGTTGAATGCTGGAAACTCGAATGAATGGTGGTAGTTTTTCCAAGTGAGTTGTTGCATGTAGGAACAGTCTGACCTTTGGTGATTTCGTGAGTTGCATGCAATGTTGTAGTTGAAATCTCACTTTGACTTCTTGATGAAAGTTGTAGAGGACTTCCTGGAGAGTAACATATCAAAATTTGAGAGGAAATGAACAAGTATAGGTCGGTGAAACCATTTTTCTTTGAAGAAGCTAGATCTGGAAATTGTTATGTTGGTCTATTGTGATTCTGTGAGTTTTGTGAAATTATCCAGTCCGAATTTGATCACATGTTCTTGATAAGATGTGTAGATGACATCTTGAGGAGTAACATACTAACATTTTAGAATAAACGGACAAGTAATGATCGGGGAAAATGATTTTCTTTGAAGATGATGAATCTGGACAGTGAACTGAGAGTTTGGGAGAGTTATAAAACTTATATTTTTTAATCCAGAAGGAATTAGACTTCGGTTTCTGTATGAGATTTTTAGCCTTATATCTCATCTACAACATATTAAAATATCAGAATTTTCAGAGTTCATTTAAGGACTTAATCGAAATAATTTCTAAAACTGTGCAAAAGTGACGCTGGAATTTCTTTTGTTGTGATGTATGGATCTATGGGATTGATGTGAAACTTTCTTGACATGGTGTTCTTCATGAAATATCTTCCTCTAGATCTTGTTTACATCATGTTAAATTTTCTGGATTTATTGAGATTTTTACTAATTTTCCAAGAATTTTTACTAAAGAGGTGCATTCTATTTTACTCGAAAATTGGTTCTATTTTCAAAAAAAAAAAAAAATCAATGAATTGCTTTATGAAAAGTGATACTGTGGGTGTTATGTATACTGCATATATGGTGACATTTGGCATATCATATGACATCAAAAAGCTGGTTTAGATCTTTGACATTGTTGCATCAAATGCCATATTTAAAATGAGACATATATATGATTATATATTGTGATAATAATGATACCATCGGAGGTGTGAGCCGACCATGCCCCGGGAGTGTCGAGATACTCGGAGTGTGTGTGCCAAATGACCGGAGTGTGTGTGCCGGAGGGTCCTCGGGAGTTTCGAGATGCTTGGTGGTATACGGTACATAATTCCAAGGAGATGTCTGGTGGTATGTCGGTACGTAATCCCGGAAGCCTTGGAGGTGTGTGCTAGGGGGATTCCTCGTGATGCTAGTTAGGGTGCGAGATGCCCGGAGGTTTGTGCTGGATGCCCGGAGGTGTGTGCCGGAGGTTCCTCGCAACGCCAGGCTGGGTGCGAGCGATAAATTGACGGATGCAAACATTGGTCCTTGGAAGTAAAATGATGAGATCCTTTTGAAAGATAAAAATTGAAATTGAATCATGCTCATGGGTGTGTGCATGTGGCATGATGCATGATGTTCTTATGAAAGTAAATTGATGCTATTTGACATTGAGAATGTGATTATGAAGGCTTGAATGGATCTCATGGGGATGTATACATTATTGTATGGATGATATGAATCATGCGTATGTATGTGCATATGACATGGAATGAACCTCATGGAAATACAAGCATGATTGCATGATAGTATATACATGATGGCATGGCGAGATATGCACGACTACATGACAATATATGCACAACCGCATGGTGATGTATGCTCGATAGCATGGATGATATATGCTTTGCTCGTGATATCTTGATTGTCTTGCTTGTTGCATTGTATAGTTTGATGGATCTTTACTGCTGAGTGGTTGTACTCACCCCTTTTGGGGACTAACATTTTATATTGAGAGATGCCTCTATCACCCGTCACGCATGGTACATTTTATGGATTACCGTCTGATGTTGAGGTCGAGTGCTCGGAGCACCCCTGCGTTGGTGTTCATGGTCTGGTGTTTATTTGCATTCCTATTTTGGTTATGTATGATGTGGGCCTACCTGATGGCCTGTAGTACAGGAGTTTCTATCCGTCCATGTTCGTCGAGATGGTAGGATGATGGGGATGCTACTGCTATCACCGACTGATGCACTCGGATGGGTGTGATAGGAGCATGTGACTGGTGGAGGTTGACACTTTTTGGGATGGCCGACACTAGCTGATGGATAGATGTACATGTCTGATGTATAGTCGGGTTCTTTTTGGATTTAGCCGAGCTTACTTAAAGTCTTAGCCTTTTGTTGTACCGACTTGAGAAATCCATCTTAGTTATGTAAATAAAAGTTATTCGGCCCTAAGGTGTATATATATATATATATATATATGAAAGGTTGTAGTTGGTGTGTATTGTATCAAATTATTTAGTTTGTGTATGGGTTACAGAGATGATGAGTATGCTTCCGTTATATAAAATGCGCAAGGGACCAATCTAAAAGATGTAAACCCCTAGGTTGTATGGATCTGCTACAATTGAAATGGTATCAGAGTGGCATGTTATTAGGACAAGTGAAAGGTAAGTAATCTCTGGTGACCCTAGCGGATCGGGGGCCGTGTCGAGGGGTGACACAGTCTTGTTTTGGTATCAGAGCAATGGTTATAGGTGGAGTGATAATGAGCCTCATTTGGAAATTGAGGAATATGATGACAATGCACACCATAGGATATTAACTGGAATAGTTGGTTAACTTTGAATAACGGGTGATGGGTATTCACTCGTAGATCCTTAGTAGTTTATTATGAGTTGTTAGGTGCCAGTAACGTGTTTATGTTACGTATATAGTAGTAGTTGCTTTTTAAATGGAGACATTCATTCTCAGATTATTCATGAGGCAAATGCTTGGAAATTGCAGGAAGGCAAGGGCTGAACCCCGAAGTGGAATGTCGCCCTCAAGGACTGGTGGAACAATTTCTAAAGCTAAAGCCACCTAAGTTTAGTGGAATGGGAAGTCCTGAGGAGGCGAAACATTGGATTGATGGGATAGAACAAATTTTCTGGTTGTTGGACTGAAGTGATGCTGAGAAGATAGTTTTGGCAGAGTACCAGTTGGAGGGAAATACAAAGTTTTGGTGGAGAGCTTCAAGAGATACGATCTTTCCATAAGGTACTGATATAAACTAGGATGAATTTGTTAGAGCTTTCAATAAAAAGCATTTCTCTGATTGTGCTAAGGATAAGAAGATCACTGAATTTGTTCAGTTGGAACAAAAGGAGCTGACAGTGGATTAGTATGAGGCAAATTTTTCTGAATTGTCTAGGTATGCTCCCAGATTGATTGAGGATCGTGAGGAAAAAGCTAAGAGATTTCTGAAAGGGTTGAGGATTGATATTAGGAAACAACTGGTGCCTTTGAATATAAGAGATTATAATGAGATTTATGAAAGAGCACAGTTAGCAGAGCAGGGATTGGTGAGAGAGCAATCAGAGTCTAAGAGACAATTGACCTTTAGTGATATCATAAGGGGTAAGAAACCATATCCTGGTCAAGGTTAGACGTGGGATTCTAAGAAAAAGAGTAATTTTGGAAATTTTGGAAGTGCTAGGGATGGCCTGAATTTAGGGAAAGCACCCTATCAGCATGATGTTTGTCGAAGGTGTGATGGGCGACATGGCCCAGGACCTTGCAATGGATGGCCGAAATGCTATGGTTGTGGACAGATAGGTCACCTCAAGAGAGACTATCCATGAGAGAGGTCGCAGCTGAGTGTCGGGTCGGTGCGACGGTACAGCAAAGTGCTGTTAGACCAAACCTACCAATGAATCCTCAGAGGCCACCAACACAAGGAATGGTGTATGCGGTCACCCAACAGGAAGCGGAAGCTTCCAAAAATGTTATATCAGGTACGATTTTCATAAATGGCAAGAAGGCATATGCATTGTTTGACACGGGTGCTATGCATTCATTTATATCTGAAAGATATAGGCAATTGAGTGGAATAGGAACTACACCTCTTGAGACGCCTCTTTGTATTTCCACGCCTTTAAAGAATATGGTATTATCTACGATGATGTGCGCAAAATGTAAGCTAACTATAGCAAGACGAGATATGGAAATAGACCTAGTTGTGATGGCTATGTATGACTTCGATGTTATCATAGGAATGGATTGGCTCCATAAGCATAGGGCTAAGGTGGATTGCTATAGGAAAGTGATCCAATTCATATTACCTGGTTAGTCTAGTTTTGAATCTTTTGGAGGTCAGACAAACCCCTCTATAGCCATTATCTCAATGGTAGAAGCTTGTGAACTACTTGACGAAGGATGTCAAGGATACCTAGCAGTGGTAAGAGATCTTACTAAGAAAGAGGCTGAAATCGATGAGATCGAATAATCAGGGAATTTTAAGATGTATTTCCTAAGGAGTTACCTGGATTACCACCAGTACGAGAGATTGAGTTTTGAAATTGAACTAATGCTTGGAACAGGACCGATATCGAAAGCCCCGTATATAATGGCCTTGGTGGAGCTGAAGGAATTAAAGGTGCAACTACAAGAGTTGCTTGAGAAGGGATTTATTAGACCAAGTGCTTCACCTTGGGGTGCACCAATTCTATTTGTTGAAACGAAAGACGGGTCGATACGTCTATGTATTGACTATAGACAACTGAACCAAGTAACTATAAAGAATAAGTATCCCTTGCCTAGAATTGATGATTTATTTAACCAGTTGCAAGGAAGTTCAATCTTTTATAAAGTTGACTTAAGGTTAGGATACAATCAGTTAAGGATAAAGAAAGAAGACATTCCTAAGACTGCATTTAGAACTCGTTATGAACATTATGAGTTCCTAGTTATGCCTTTTGGATTAACGAATGCACCAGCTGCATTCATGGATTTAATGAATAGGATACTTAAGCCTTATTTGGATCAGTTTGTAATTGTCTTCACTGATGATATCCTGATATATTCTAAAGGACCTGAAGGGCATGAGCGACACCTGAGGATAGCATTGCAAACATTAAGACATCATAAGTTATATGCCAAATTTAGTAAGTGTGAATTCTTGCTGGATCAGATAATACTTTTAGGGCACGTGGTGTCGAGTAATGGAATTGCAATAGCAAAGGTTGAGATGGTAGTGAATTGGCCGAGACCGACGATGCCGACTGGGATGCGGAGTTTCTTAGGATTGGCTGGCTATTACAGGAGGTTTATCGAAGGATTTTCACAATTGGTAGGCCCTTTAACGAAATTGACTCGAAAGAATGTAAGATTTGAATGGAGTGGAGAATGTGAAAGAAGTTTTCGGGAACTTAAAAGAAAGTTGATTACAGCTCCAATCCTAACTATACCATCTGTATCTGAACGATTCACGGTGTATAGTGATGCATCTCATAAAGGACTAGGATGTGTTTTGGTGCAGCATGGCAAGGTCATAGCCTATGCATCGAGGCAATTGAAACCTCATGAGTTAAATTACCTAACCCATGATTTAGAATTGGCATCTATAGTGTTTGCTCTGAAAATGTGGAGACATTATCTGTATGGAGAGAATTTTGAAATTTATACGGATCATAAGAGCTTGAAGTATTTGTTTTCGCAAAAAGAGTTGAACATGAGACAAAGAAGGTGGATGGAGTTATTAAAAGATTATGACTGTGAAATATGATACCATCCAGGAAAGGCAAATAAAGTGGCAGATGCCCTTAATCGAAAGTCGGCTATGGACATGGCTAGTCTGAGAATAACAGAGTGAATCTGTTAAAGTCAATTGCAGATTCAGACTTCAAGTTGGAAATGGACCACCTTACTGGTATATTTACTACATTAAGGATTGAGCCTGAAGTTATTCAAAAAGTTAAGATTTTACAAAAATCTGACCTGGAGATTTTGAAGATACGAAACGCTGTGTCTTTAGGGAAAAGACAAAAGTTTCAAGTTTCTAAAGATGGAGTAGTAATATGCCAAGGAGGGCTCTATGTTCCTGATAGTGAAGAAGTGAGGAGGGAAATCCTATTAGAAGCACTTAAGAGCAATTATAGTATCCATCCAGGTAGTACGAAAATGTATAGAAATTTACACCAACAATTTTGGTGGAATGGCATGAAGAAGGATATAGCTAAGCATGTTTCTCAATGTTTAACATGCCAGCAAGTGGAAGCGGAACACTGCAAACCTGCAGGACTGTTGAGACCATTGGACGTACTAGAATGGAAATGGGAGCATGTAACAATGGACTTTGTGCAAGGATTGCCAAGGACATCAAGTGGTCACGACTCTATTGGGGTAATAGTTGATCGTTTGACTAAATCTGCTCATTTCCTAGCTGTCCGTGTAGACTACTCGATGGGTAAACTTGCTGAGATATATGTAAGCCAAGTGATATGCTTACATGGTATTCCTATAACGATCACATCGGATCGAGACTCTAGGTTTACTTCAAATTTTTGGCAAAGTCTCCAGAATGCTTTAGGGACAAAGCTTCAATTTAGTACTACTTTTCATCCCTAAATAGATGGACAAATGGAAAGAATGATCCAAACTTTGGAATATATGCTGAGAGCTTGCATTATTGATTTTAAGGGAAGTTGAGATGAAAAATTGCACTTGATAGAGTTTGCCTATAACAATAATTTTCAGAAAAAATATAGCCACGGCTCCGTTTGAAGCATTATATGGAAGAAGGTGCAAGACTCCTATTTGTTGGAATGAAATAGGTGAAAGGAGTTTGACAGGACTTGAATTAGTACAAATTACTACTGAGGCTGTGGAGATAATAAGGAAAAGACTTAGAACAGCCCAAAGTAGGCAGAAAGACTACGCAGATAAGCGTAGGAGACCTTTAGAGTTTAATGTGGGAGATCATGTATTCCTTAAAGTATCCCTTATGAAAGGTACCCTCACTTGTTTAAGGAGACATGGGAAATGTCTAATTTCGAGGACGAAATTCTCTAAAGAGGGGAGAATTGTGGCATCCTAGAATTTCATGACAACCCCTAGATATGCTATGAACCATTAATAGGTGATGGAAGCACCATCAAATTATATTGTAGCCATCTGACCCATGATTTGCAATAAGATTAAGGCCGAGCTTTTGATGGATAATAAATTGATCGGAAAATTTTATTCTTGGCCGTACGTTTTATAAGTTGGAAATTATTGATTTATGTTGCAAGTTTTATGGCCTTATAAATTTCAATTAGGTATTTATATAAGTGGGGATTTAGAGTAGATTATTAAAAGAATGAGCGAGCTGAAATTTTTAGGCCAAAACCAGCCCACAGCCCCATCGTTCGACCGACCCAAGAAGCCCAATGGGCTGTCAACCAAGGGAAGAGAGGGACCGGATGGAGGAGTTGGCCCAAGGAAGGCCCATCGACCTGCATGAAAATCCACAAGTGGCAAGAAGAGCTTGCCAAGTGTTATTCCCTTAGAGCCAAGTGGCAATTGCCATGCAAATCAAATGATTACAAATCATTGAAGTGAAAGAAAAGAGGAGAGACAGATTTAGAGAGAGGGTTTTCGACTGAGAAAGAGAGAGAGAGAGAGACGTTGTGAAAGAGAAGGAGAGAAAGAGAGAAAGAGAGAAGAGAAGAAGGAGGCCTGTTACTGCCGTGCGTCCGCCTAGTCCCGCCGTCGAGCCCGCCCTGCCCCGCCGTGTGCTTACTGTCATTCTCTTTAAATTTGAGGCAAGTAGAGTCCGTTAACCTACACTTTGCTTGCTATGGTTGTCATGTTGAATGCTGGAAATGCTTGAGCTGTGAGGTTGAATGCTGGAAACTCGAATGAATGGTGGTAGTTTTTCCAAGTGAGTTGTTGCATGTAGGAACAATTCGACCTTTAATGATTCAGTGAGTTGCATGAAGTGTTCTAGTTGAAATCTCATTTCGACTTCTTGATGAAAGTTGTAGAGGAATTCTTGGAGAGTAATATATCAAAATTTGAGAGGAAATGAACAAGTAAAGGTCGGTGAAACAATTTTTCTTTGAAGAAGCTAGATCTGGAAACTGTTATGTTGGTCTGTTGTGATTCTGTGAATTTTCTGAAATTATCCAGTCCGAATTTGATCGCGTGTTCTTGATAAGAGTTTTAGAAGACATCTTGAGGAGTGACATACTAAAATTTGAGAATAAACGGACAAGTAATGATTGGGAATGATGCATGATCTACTTATGAAAGTAAATTGATACTATTTGACATTGAGAATGCAATCATGATTGTATGGATGATATGAATCATGCGTATGTATGTGCATATGGCATGGAATGAACCTCATGGAAATACAAGCATGATTGCATGGTAGTATATGCATGATGGCATGGTGAGATATACACGACTGCATGACGATATATGCACGACCGCATGGTGATGTATGCTCGATAGCATGGATGGTATATGCTTTGCTCGTGATATCTTGATTGTCTTGCTTGTTGCATTGTGTAGTTTGATGGATCTTTACTACTGAGTGGTTGTACTGACCCCTTTTGGGGACTAACATTTCCGATTGAGAGATGCCTCTATCACCCGTCACGTGTGGTACATTTTACGGATTACCTTCTATCACCCGTCACGTGTGCGATTTTGAGGCCCATGCCCAGCGTTTGCAGCAAACCCAACTCTTTAACAAATCTCAGTTCGGACTGAAATTTGTTGGGCTAAGTTTAGGTCCGGTTGTGGCGTCGTCACGGTGAACCGGTCTTCGTTTTACACCGGTAAGTTTATGCACTAAACTCTTCTTAGTAGGCTAATAACATCTAATGGATGTTTGGATTTATTTAAGTGTAATTAGTTCAATTGTTAGTTTAGTTAGTTAAATTAGATTAGTTAGATTATTTAATTAGGTGGTTAGAGATTATAGTTAATTAGGTTAGTATGTTGTTATATAGCTAGGATGTTTAGAATAATTTATTTAGCTCAACAGGTGGTTAGATTAGAATTATTTAGCCTAAGTTAGCGTTTTTAGCATTTAATGTATTTATTTAATTAATTTAATTATTAATTATTTTTCTGGAAATTAGGCCGGGTAGTCGGTGACCGGAATTTCGTGCTAATTGCAATGGTGTGTTTAGTTTCTGCAATTGGATGTTAAATTGTGAAAATTGAGTGTTGATTGAATTTTTGGACATTTATTCCAAAAATTTATAAAATTCGTTATTTATTCAGAAAATCCCGAGTGTCGGATTTTGACACTGAAAATAGTTTTAAGTACTATATAAAATAGTGGGACTTTAAAAGAAAGGATACCAAATTTCTGGGATGAATTGACCGTGTACCCACATAGGACGATTTTCATGAGTATTGTTAATACGAAGAAAATAGGCCAGGTTCACCATTTTAATGGAGATAATTGAGTGCAATGCATGGTGCCCTAGGCCATGTTTGAGTGATCGTGTGTTGGTTAAGAGAACTCGTCCCGAGCTATTAAGCTAAATATTACCCCTTATATGGGATGCCCTACCAATGGATGCCGGTCGTAATAGACTCTGGACTGATGCTCCTTTTTGGAATGCTATTGACGTAGTGATGATGCCGTGCACAATGGTGTGAGATGATGCCTGATAATGTCAGAAGACCGCCGAATAGAAAGTAGGCCGCACTATATGATGAGAGCAAAACTAGGAACGCATGGTTAATGGAGTTGAATGAGCCAGATTATGGGACCAAAATCGTGTGAAACGGTATAGGACATGTCATAATGATTTGGCCCTATAATCAAGACCCCTGTGTTAATTGGAGAATTGAGTATGGCGTTCTAGTTGTTGGAGCTTAATTGTTGCTCATATCTGTTTGGCTGTCTGTAGTGTAAATTGTACTAACCTGCAGGGTGGATCTGAGGCGAGGTGAGTCCTTATGATTGTGTGATTGTGTAGTTAGGATGCCTCTGAGCGTATTTCCCTCCTAATCGGGGTTTAGAGTATGAACTCGCTAAGATTGATATCTCACCCTATCGTGAGTTAAATTTTCAGGGTCGTCAAGTGGAGGACCTGGAACAGAGATGAGGTGATCTGAAGTGTAGGTCAGTTAGAACTGCTTCTTTTTGGAAGGCTAGTCTTTTGTAGTCTTTTGTCGATAGACTTTTGTACATGACTCAGTGTATATATGAAGGTGTGTTTTATTGGTGAAATTGTTGTCCTGCTTTTCTATCTCGATATGATTACTGTTAAGAGATTTATAATTCGCTTCCGCATAAGCAATAAAATGAAAGGGTTGGTGACTCGTCCTATGAAGTAGCAAAATTTTATCGACCAAAGAGGAATGGGCACGTGCTCGGGGTTTGGGGTGTGACATGCCCGTTTAATGGTATTAAAGTGAAGTTTAATTTTGGAGTGATAAGGTGCGATGGGTTCTTGGGATAGTTAGTAGGAATGACCTTTATATTATGCTAATGCATGTGATTGATAGCTGTCTGATGCATGTGATTGATAGCTGTTTGGTAAATTGGTTCTGAGATCACTTAGTTTCTAATTCTGTATGGAATTGGGAACAGGTCTTGTAAAAGTGCTACAATATGAGTGATCTGAAGCCGATGACTCCTAGGCAGAGGACCTTATCCTCAGTGACTCGGGCCAGGACGCTAACAAGAGCCGGTGTCCGAGGTGGTTAAGGTAAAGCGCCAGCTCAGGTCAGCGCGAGTGGCGTAGTACCACCTCCAGTTGGTGCTGGAGAAACAGCCCATGGTGATATGAGAGTGGATGGGATCATGCATGTGCTAGAGACAATGGGTAATCGTATGGAGTAGCAAGCTCATAATCAAGCTGCCGCTACCATTGCTTCAGCCACCGCTACAGCCGCTGCTACCGTAGTCGGTACTACGGCCGCCATTGCCACTGCTACCATTGCTATCGTCCCCACAACTATCGCCGCACCTGCTGCCATACCTATAGAGGATCCACTTGAGAGCGTGGCCGCTGTGAGGCCAATGCACAAACTAGGAGACACAATTTCTGAAGTTGGACCCACCAAGGTTCATTGGTTTAGAACATCTCGAGGCTGCAACCCTCTGGGTCCAAGAGTTGGAAGATGCTTTTGCACAGCTAATGTGCACCGAGGCGGAGAAGGTTGTCCTTGCAGTCTATTAATTGAAAAGGATTGAAAGCACATGGTGGAGAGCCACCAGAGGAATGATATTTCCGGAAGGTGTGGTTCTAAAGTGGAATGCCTTCGTTGAGTTTTCAACAACAAGTACTTCTTTGATAGCGCTAGAGAATTGAAGATGGCAGAATTCCAGCGCCTTTGCCAAGGATTGATGATGGTAGATCAGTATGAGGCGAAGTTCGCTGAACTATCATAGTATGCTCCCGAACTGGTTGAGAATTCGATGAGCTGAGCTAGACGATTTAGAGATGGGCTCAGACCAGAAGTGAAAAGCCCACTGGTGCCATTCAATTTGAAGGGCTACAATGATCTGTATGAACGGCCCTAGCTGATCGAAAGAGATCAGAATGAATGAGCTACCGCATTTGGATCATGGTTTAGCTCTAATCGGGATAGAAATCGGTTTGGGAAGAGATCGATGACAGAAAGAAAGCACTTCCATCGTCCCACTCAAAGGAGTATCACTAGAAAACTTGCATCCAACCAGAATGGTGTGTGTCCCTTCTGCGGAAGACGACATGGGTTGGCCCTGTGCCACTCTAGGCCGGATGCTTGTTTTGAATTGTCTTAGGAGACAGATGGGACCGCCGCAGTTGCCGCCACCGCCATAGATAGGTCAGAACCGAGGACTCCCGCCATCGAATGCACAGTAGGGTGGACTACTCAGACCTCCAGCTCAAGGACGGACATACACCATCACCAGAGAACAGGACAGAGGGAAAGCACCGTAGATAGAACACCACTAGGATGGTGAAGGGGACGGGAACGAACCGACCATGCACTGATCAGAGGAAGAATGTTTTTAGGGTGATTTTATCAAAGTAGCGCAGTGGAATTTCGGTGAAGGTTGTAGAATTTCAGTTGTTGTAATAAAGCTATAGAAAGAAAAAAAAAATCATTGGCTATAGTTGTACTTGACTAGTTGCTTATGTATAACTTTAACGTCATATATGAAAAGAGTTGGCTCAAGGAGCATCTTGTGGTAATGAATTGTTGGCATAAGGTAATACAATTTGAACCGTTGATGGATAAAAGTTTCAAGTTTATTGGGAGTTGAAGAGGACCCTCTATTTCCCTAATCTCGTCACTAGAGGCAACTCGGTTGTTAGATAAGGGTTGTCAAGGTTACCTGGCGACTGTTATGGATACAACAGTTAAGGAGCTGAAGGTCGAGGACATTGCAGTGGTCTAAGAATTTCTAGATGTGTTCCCAAAAGAATTGTCAAGGTTACCGCCAAAAAGAGAGATTGAATTTGTGATTGAGTTAACTCCTAGGACAGAGCCAATCTCTAAGACTCTTTATCGGATGGCTTTATCGGAATTGAACGAAATGAAGGTGCAAATGCAAGAATTATTGGACAAGGGATTCATATGTCCCAGTGCATCACCTTGGGGAGCACCAGTTCTATTTGTGAAGAAGAAAGATTGTTCGTTGTGTCTGTGCATCAACTATCGACAACTCAATCAAGTGACGATTAAGAACAAGTATCCACTCTCGAGGATCGATGACTTGTTTGGTCAGTTGCAAGGAGCGTCAATATTTTCTAAAATCGACTTGAGGACGGGATATCATCAACTGAGGATCAGAAATGAGGACATTTCAAAGTCAGCATTTCATATTCGGTACGGTCATTATGAGTTCACTGTAATGCCGTTCGAACTGACGAACGCTCCAGTTGCTTTCATGGATCTGATGAACCGAGTGTCCAAAGAATACTTAGATCAATTCGTAATCGTGTTCATCGACGATATCCCGGTGTACTCGAGAAGTCCAGAGGAGCATGAAGGACATTTGAGATTGGTACTGTTGACTCTAAGGACTCATGAGTTGTACGCTAAATTTAGCAAGTGCGAGTTTTGGTTGACTCGTGTTGCTTTCCTAGGTCACGTGATCTTAGGAGAAGGAATCTCTATGGACCCCTACAAGATAGAAGCAGCGATCAATTGGCCAAGTCCAACTACAGTGACAGAGATCAGAAGTTTTCTAGGTTTAACAGGGTATTATAGAAGGTTCGTAGAAGGCACTTTAGCTGAAAAATTCGGATGTTCAGAAGATCCTGCAAGAAGATGCAGAAAAGAGAAAATTTGACTTTTAGATTTCTGAAAATGGAACACTGAGGTTCCGAGGACGTTTAGTTGTACCTGATGATGTGGAGCCTAGAGAGGATATCTTATCATAAGCGCATCGTAACAATTACAACATTCATTCTAGTAGTACCAAGATGTATCAAAATCTGCGTCAACATTATTGGTAGTCAGGTATGAAAGCAGACATCGCCAAGCATGTCACCAAGTATTTGACATGTCAGCAAGTTAAAGCTCAACATTATAAGCCAGGAGGATTTCTACAATCTTTCAAAATCCTAGAATGGAAATGGGAGCATATCACGATAGATTTTGTGATGGGCTTACCAAGGGGTCAAAGAGGTAATGACTCTATTTGGGCCGTGCTCAATAGATTGACGAAGTCGGCTGACTTCATCGCAATATTTAAGGACCTTGATTTGGACAAGTATGCACATTTGTACGTGCGTCAAGTAGTTCGCCTGCATGGAGTGCAGGTTACAATAACTTCAGACTAAGACCCGAAGTTTACAGCTGCCTTTTAGAAAACCCTGCAAACTCCCCTAGGAAAGAAGCTTTAGTACAGTATAGCTTATCATCCTCAGACGGATGGCTAGTTGGAGAGGACAATTCAAACCCTCGAAGATATGCTGCGAGCATGCATGTTGGATTTCAAGAGAAGTTGGGAGGAACAGCTTCACCTTGTCGAGTTCACTTATAACAACAATTATCAGTAGAGCATTCAAATGGCTCCTTTTGAAGCGTTGTATGGCAAAGCATGTAGAACATCGATATGTTGGGATGAGGCCAGAGAAAGAAAGATTACAAGGCCAGAGTTGGTTCAACAGTCAGTGGATGTAGTTGCCGTCACAGAGACAAATTAAAGACCGCTCAGAGACGCTAGAAAAGCTACGCCGATAAGCGCCAGAGACCATTGGAATTCCATGTTGGTAAACACGTTTTTCTGAAAGTGTCACTAACGAGGGGTACTTCGTGCTTTGCAAGAAAGGAAAACTGAGTCCAAGGTATATAGGTCCATTTTAGATTCTTGAAAGAATCGGGATCCTAGCATATCGTCTTGCATTACCGCCAAGACTGGCACAAGTGCATAACGTCTTTCACGTGTTGATGTTAAGGAAGTATGAGCCTGACCAAACCCACGTGCTCAATTTTGAGGAATTGGACATGAACGACAGAGTGTCATACGTTGAAAGCTCGGTTCAAATTGTAGATTGTAAGGAGCAGGTCTTGCGTACTAAGACCATCCCATTGGTCAAAGTGGTCTAGCAACACCACGGTACTGAAGGAGTAACATGGGAAATTGAGGAATCGATGAGACAACTATACCCTCACATTTTTGTTTAAAGATTGTAATAGGTTTAAATTTCGAGGACGAAATTTTTACAAAAGGGGAAGGGTTGTGACAGCCTGAATTTTCTGATTTCATTTTCAATTAAATAAATCGGGCATTTCATCGACGCGTCGATAGTGCCATTCTCTGAGCTGATCACTCACAAGATAACTAGACTATCTGGGAAACCATTAAGGCATTTTAACACAATGGACTTGAGAATTCGGCCAAGAATTGATTGCTCGACCATGTTGGTCTGCAAAGGTCATTACCGCACTGTCAGAAATCAATTAGAGATCGGAGATAGGTCAATTTGACTAAAATATGTGATCAGAGTGTGGGTGATTTCACCTGATTGCAAAATACTCATCGATCGGCACTAGACTGATTTTCTATTATTTTGGTATACAGTGCCCGTAATTGAAACTTTGAGATTTTTACGACAACTAAAAGTCGCCAATGTGCCGAAGATGTATATTGTGACTCGAGATAAATCAATCATGGGTCAATTACACCAAAAATTCCTAAAAGTTACTCGATATACTAGGTCACGCTAAAATCGCGTCGGATTGAAATTAACCGCGAATTTGAACCCAATTTCAGAAATTGAAAGTTCTAGCATATTACAATCTGTTTTAGGAATGTCGACTCATCCTCCGAAGAATTTTAGGAGATTCCGAGATTTTTACGAAAAATTGATTCAGACGTTACGGAAAAATAGCGGAAATTTGGATAGGCCAAATTAAAGGAATTTTGGACTTCCAAGCCGAGCCTTTGAATATCGGGGACTTGTAGAAAATTTTATGGGATTTTTCTTCAGCGAAATCGGACCCTGATTTGGAGAATCGATGAAGAAATTTAAGAGAAATGGAGTGAAATTCGGATTTAGAAAAGGGCAATAAATTTGGGCTTCAAAATTTGGTTTATTTGTGAAGATAATGCAAGAAAATATTAATAGACATAGGGATAAGTTTAAGGGCTAATTGGCGGACCATGCATTTAAGAATTTGGATGATCTTTTTTGACTTTGTCTTCTTTTTTTCAAAGCTTCCAATTCACGCCTTGTCTGCTGTCGCCTCGCCCTCCACACGAGCTCCTATCTTTGCTTCACTTTCATTCTCCTTCGCATTTTGTTTCTTCAGCCACAATTTCTCTTCATTTCTGCCGCCCACATCGTCATCATCACCTCTGCCATCTCACGTTCGAAGCTCCATCCCTCTGCTCCACCGAAAGTCAACTCCAGCAGCTTCACGTTGGACGCCTCCTGCTATTGCCCCGTCCAGCATCAAACCAACGCCAGCTGCTCGACTATCGAGTCAACCAGCAAAGCTGGTGTTGACCCCGTAAATCCCACCGTTCTCCTTCAGCAGCCAAACTACACGAAGCCCTTATCGAAGCAGCTCATGCCGTCTTGCCTCAAACCGAAGCAGCTGCCACGAAAACTGCAGCAGCCCACGTTTGTCTCCTTCCTTCATCCATTCAGCCAGCGAAGCCAGCCGTTCCAGTCGGCCCATCTCCACAATTTCAACTGCACCGTCTTCGGCCCAACTCTCCTCCATGCCCACGTGAGTTCCTGCTTAACTCATTTCCTTTTCATCCTCCAAATCAGCCCAGCAGGCAGCCCATAGTTTGGCCTCTTTAGCACTCAACTTCGGCCCAAGAATTTCAGCAGTCCATGAGCCCATCGATTTCTGCTCAGTCCAGCGTAGTCAGCCCACGCACGTACGTAGCCCAATTGAAGCCCGTCTTCAGCTGCATCAACGGCCCAGCAAATTCAATCCATCAAGCCCACGATTTTGAGGCCCAAGCCTAGCGTCTGCAACAAGCCCAACTCTTTAACAAATCTCAGTTTGGACTGAGATTTGTTGGGCAAAGTTTAGGCCCGGTCCAAGCTTCATCGATGTTGCTGCAATTTAAGTTTTGGCCACCGCCGTGCCGCCGTCACGGTGAACCAGTCTTCGTTTTACACCGGTGAGTTTATGCACTACACTCTTCTTAGTAGGCTAATGACGTATAAGGGGTGTTTAGATTCATTTAAGTGTAATTAGTTCACTTATTATTTTAGTCAGTTAAATTAGATTAGTTAGATTATTTAATTAGGTGGTTAGACATTATAGTTAATTAGGTTAGTATGTTGTTATATATCTAGGATGGTTAGGATAATTTAGTTAGCTCAATAGGTGGTTAGTTAGAATTATTAGCCTAAGTTAGCTTTTTTAGTATTTAATGTATTTATTTAATTAATTTCAGTAATTATTTAATTATTAATTATTTTTCTGAAAATTAGGCGGGGGTAGCCGGTAACCGGAATTTCGTGCTAATTGCAATGGTGTGTTAAATTTCTACAATTGGATGTTAAATTGTGAAAATTGAGTGCTAATTGATTTTTGGACATTTATTCCAAAATTTATAAAATTCGTTATTTATTCAGAAAATTCCGAGTGTCGATTTTGACACCGGAAATAGTTTTAAGTACTATATAAAATAGTGAGACTTTAAAAGAAAGGATACCAAATTTCTAGGATGAATTGACCGTGTACCCACACACGACGATTTTCACGAGTATTGCTAATACGAAGAAAATAGGATAGGTTCACCATTTTAATGGAGATAATTGAGTGCAATGCACGGTGCCTTGGGCCATGTTTAAGTGATCGTGTCTTGGTTAAGAGAACTCGTCCCGAGCTATTAAACTAAACATTACCCTTATATGGGATGCCCTACCAATGGATGCCGGTCGTAATAAACTCTAGACCGATGCTCCTTTATGGAATGTCATCGATGTAATGACGATGCTGTGCACAATGGGGTGAGATGATGCCTGATAATGTCAGAGGACCGCCGAATAGAAAGTAGGCCGCAATATATGCTGAGAGCAAAAGTAGGAACGCATGGTTAATGGAGTTGAATGCCTCGGATTATAGGACCAAAATCGTGTGACACAGTATAGGACATGTCATAACGATTTGGTCCTATAATCAAGACTCCTGTGCTGATTGGAGAATTGAGTATGGCATTCTAGTTGTTGGAGCTTAATTGTTGCTCATATTTTTTTGGCTATCTGTAGTGTAAACTGTACTGACCTGCAGGGTGGATCTAAGGTGAGGTGAGTCCTTATGATTGTGTGATTGTGCAGTTAGGATGCCTCTGGGCGTATTTCCTTCCTAATCGGGGTTTAGAATGTGAACTCGCTGAGACTTATATCTCACCCTATCGTGGGTTAATTTTCAGGGTTGTCGAGTGGAGGACTTGGAACAGAGAGGAGGTGATCTGAAGTGTAGGTCAGTTAGGACCGCTTCTTTTTGGAAGACTAGTCTTTTGTAGTCTTTTGGCCATAGACTTTTGTACATGACTCAGTGTATATATGAAGGTGTGTTTTATTGGTGAAATTGTTGTCCTGCTTTTCTATCCCGAGATGATTACTATCAGGGGATTTATAATTCGCTTCCGCATGTGCAATAAAATGAAAGGGTTGACGACTCATCTTGAGAAGTCGCAAAATTTTATCAATCAAAGAGGAATGGGCACGCGCTCGGGGTTTGAGGCGTGACATTCTACACTCGCATCTCCTTCATTACTGATTCCCCTTCAAGAAGATCAACTTGGTTACCTGCTCCTTTGTCTTTGAATTGAAGGTATCCCGGTGGACCTGAACTCCAAACCAAAAGATAAAAATTTCTGATCCGGGTGGGTATGCATTTTTACTGTTAGGCATTATCTTAGGACATTTCATGATTTTGAACTTTCAATCAATTTTCCTAGATTGATTCCCTCTGTACTAGGAAAAGAAATGGGAAATGATCGTTTCTTTGCATGATATATTCTGGTTCCTTGAGCCAGTGTTACTTGAATAATGGCCTAAAATTGAAGTACTTTATGGATGGAAACCACATATGATTCAACCAATCATAAGTATCGTATGACTTAATTGAATGGACAATATAACAAATGAATTACAAGGTCTCACAATAATTTCATATCTAGCGATTGATCTCTCTCTGCAATTTGTTTGTAGCGCCTCAATGTCTTACAAGGTCACTCTGGAATGCTGCCAAAAGTGCAAGTCTATGGCTTGCTTTATTTTTGACTTCTTTTATAAAATAGAAAGAAATTCCCACTTAATTCTTTGCCATAATTGGGAAAATAAGTTGTGTTAGGCCCACTGCTTGTGTGAAAGTACACATTTACCATTGGATGAGTGACATGTGTTTATAAAATTAGTTTCAAAATTAAATTTTTCCACGGGTCAATTGTCCAACAGTAAATGTGTAACTTATTCTTTACAACATCGATGGACCTAATATAATCCTTCAAAATTATTCAAACTCATACAAAGTCATGTATGATTTTTTGTGTTAATATTTTAATATTTTGAAAGCTTTCAGATATTCACCAAATTCTAATTGCAAGAGTCACAAAATTTATAAAATTAAAAAAAAATTAAAAAATACTTGAAACTGAATATTGAGCGAGATTGGATGTGAACCTAGGAATTTCTTGTTTATGGCTAAATGATCTAAGCAGAAGATATGGATGAGAGTTACCTAAACCTAGCACTTCTCCTTCTGTCTTGATAAGTGAATCATCTCTATCAAGCATGCAAATCTTTCTGGAAAAAATAAGAACAATGAACCCATTATGTACTCGTTTCCTCCATAACGGGGGAAGTACGCCACGAAAGAACACGTTGAGAGGGTGCTGGAAGTGGGCGTGAGAACAGGGCCAAGCCCCTTGCGTCACTGACTATGAAGTAAGGTTGCCATTGATGAAGGCATGAGTTTGTCATTTAATCGCATTTAACATAGTAAATTTACATTGTTATTTGGCAATTTTATAAAGGCGTGAAGAATAGGTATAGGAGCATGTAGGGAAAATCAAAATAATTTGCTTGAGAGGGCTTGGAATAGAAGAATATTTCAGCAGAAGCTAATTTTGTGGGTCTCAACAAAATCATGCATCATAGAATTCCACTCCAAGTTACATATCCTATACCAACAAGCTATCGGTTAGATATTAAAGGAGTCTTCTCCTCTTCTTATAATCTTGTATTTCAGATTTGTTGGAAGCACTCCAGAAAAAATAAGATCCTGAATACATTAGGCCGATATGGGAGAATTGCTCTTAAGATTACCCGAGACTAAGAAGGTGGACCATTCAAAGTGTGCAAATCTGAGCCCAAACATGACCTCACCACTTAAAAAAAAATAAAAAATACTACAGTTCGCAAAACTTATTCACAACTTTTGCCCGTAGTTGCATTTGTCATCTTGACCCAACTTTTGGATGCACCCGGAATACTCTTGAGCCTTGTCCCTAATTCTTCTATTTTTGTCAAAGAACAAAAAGGAGACAAAAGTATAGTGTTGTTGCGTATTTTTATTAAATCAATAGTTTTTTTTTTAGAATAGAGTCAAGTTAACTCTACTTACTATGTCATTTAGGTGTGACAAGTAAATTTGAACGTCGCATACCATTATGTGACCTCATGTGGAAGTTTTGATTTTGTTAGAGATAGATAAAATGGAGAAAGCAAAAAAAAAAAAAAAAAAATTGCTCTTGCGTTGAGCATGACTAACAATACAATGGATTGTACGAATAATATGATTTTTTTTTATTACTAGCTGCTATGCATAATTGCATATTACTATCTATAATAATCTTAGATATGCAAAGACTACTGTGATTTGCTCTAGCTGGAGAGATGTCATTGGCGTGGTTATTTTTCAGAGCTGTTCTATTAGGTTAAGTCTCATTATTAATTCTCTTAATTATGATTGACATTATAAAGCCTCATTTGAACTTCAAGGAGGATCACTTTCCTCAGTTGCCCTCTAATCACTTCTACTTTCTTCACTTCCAGACATAGTATAAACCTTTTCTTGGAAAATTCCAAAAATGACTTTACACCTTTTCAGTACTTTGCATCAGCAATTACTAAAAGTCACACTTTGCATTTGAGGACTGAATCCCAATGGAGAAAAAAGCTCAATATAGCTTTTCTAAAAGAGTAAAAAATATAAATAGAATGAGATCATTTTCCCAATCACCCACCAACCCAATCTAATGTGGTAGGGGCTTTTGTGGGAAAATATGACAATTAGTAAAGTGTTGTGTCTGATAACAAAAGTTGGGATGCAAAGCTGGACTACTTTTTCTTTTTAAGTAAAATCCAATCGCCGACTCTTCGTTTTTCGTTTTCATTTTTTCTTTAATATTTTGTACTTCCTATAATCAAGAGGATTCACGAGTGAAGCTAAGACACGTGGCAGTAGTCAAGTTGGCAAAAAAAGTTTGCATTGCGATCTCTCATGGGACATCTACCGAGATCACCAATTTTTTACATGAGCAGAAAGCTTTGAGTGAAGCAACAGGAAGGGGAATCAGTAAAATCGTGAAGTCATGTATTCAATTTTTCCCGGAGCTTATTTGGATTTCCCCTTGCGATAAACGTGGTAAGAGGTTGACGACAGTGGCTTTGAAGTATCGCCAAGAAAGGACTCTCAGTCTCTTTCTGAAGGTAAGCTCAACCAATGGGTTGTCGTTAGTTCCAGGGCCTACAGAGGAAGAATGGAAGGAGATAATGGAGGGAGCAGCAGATTATGCAGCGGCAGAGTACCAACATAGTTTCGATGCGGTAACTAACGTGGCTGGAGCAGCATTTCAAATGCAAAGAGAAATCCAATGGTACAAGGTAGAAATCTTTCCTTTCATATATCTAATAGCTGTGCTTAATGATAATTCCCATTATCATATCTTGTTAAATTCATAAAATATGATGACTGGAACTTTATTTGGATAGTCTTGAGAATATACATAGAACATTTTCTTGACAAGAGTAAGGCGATGTCTGGTCCAGCTCTTACGCACCACGAGGTTCACCTTCCTAGGTGAATCTAGGGCAGAGCCCCACATCAGTCTGGTGTATTCATGACTTTACTCTTAAAATGATTCCAATGTGACTTGTATCCAAGATCACAAATGAGAAGAAGAAACTCTCTCACCATCTAGGCTGACACATTGTTGGTACATAGAATGATTCAATCAATTTAAAAATTGAGCCTATAGATACTTCAAAATCAAATCTGCGCATACATAAACAATTTTTTTTTTTTTTTAACATTCAGTACAAAAGTATGCTCAATCTTGGAAGATAACTTTTTTAAAGATTAGTTTTTCTAGCTATTTGTTTTATAATTTAGATTCAGAATTTTTTTTTCTTTCAGCTTAAACATTCAGCCTCCAGGTATTTCTAAATATAATCTATATAAAAAATGAGAGAATTGTCCAAAAAGTCCTAAACCTATTGCAGTTTTGCTAATTGAGTCCTAAATCTTTCAATTTTGCCGATTGAGTCCTAAACCTTTTATCAATTTGCCAATTGAGTCCGTTCGGCTAATTTATGCCGGAATATGCTTACGTGGATTTACATTTAGCGTTGGCCGTCCTACATGGCTGGATCGGCGCTGAAGTGGACGCCGGACTTAAAAAAAAATGATGATTCTTTTTTTTCGCTTTTGGGTTTTTTGCTTACGGGGGATAATTCCCCCAAACCAGAACCCTCCCCCCAAAACAATCAGAACCCTCGACAAGCTCTAAACCTAATTTGCTCGCCCACTCAAAAAATCAAAACCCCGTAGCATTTTACTCCAAAATTTTTCTCGACGAGGGTGGACATCTCTCGATGAAGGTCATCAACAGCGCTCGATGATGCTCGGGAGGAACACAAGATTTCCTTGAGCAGCTTTTGAACTCTCGACGACGGCCATCAACGGTGCTCGATGACGCTCGGGAGGAACAGGGGATTTCCGCGAGCAGCTTTTGAGGGGACCCGATTCGACGCAAAGACCCGATTCAACGTGAAGACCCGATCGAGACTCGATTCGTTCTCAAGATTCCTTAGCAAACTCGATATTTTGTGGTCCCGATTTTCTCATATTGTCGACACTTTAGCGAGCACGACAAAAAGGTATGTTTTGTGTCCCCAATTAAGTGTGTGTAGTATAATCTGTTCGATTCATGATGTCGGAGAGAAATATTTTCATTTCTTTTTTATACTGGAAAGAGAAAACGTTGGTGGGCATTTGGGGTTGACGGATTATCTTTGATGAGGAAGAGGAGCAATTAGGTACGAGGCAGCTGTTCCTTTAGGTTTGTGTTCCTAGTTCGAACAGGGATGCCTTCCTGCCTTAGAGAAGGTGTCTGCTTTACAAGTGATATGGCCGATGTCGTCTAAAGACAATTTCCGCATGTCCACTGCCTAATAATGCTTTTAGAATTATCGATGAAAATCTCAAGTTCTCTCCAAATTGGGTTTTCTAGAAAGTCCCATTCCTTTCTTTGCATCCTAATGTCGAACCTGATAGGAAGGGGATAATCCTGTGTTTATTGAAAGTCAACAGGACGGATCTAGAGTTTGATTTTTAGGGTCCAACTACGGAATAGAGATAATGGAAATCACAAGTATCATGAATATAAAAACCAAGTCCAAAAATATTTTATATCAATGTCGCCCATAAGTCCAAAAAGTTTGTAGATCTAATGGCACGTGGGAGTTAGGTTGTTTCATTGCTTTGTGCATGTATATCAATAAACGCATTCAGCTAATAAAATAATTTTCTATGTTTATGCAACATATCTTATATTGATCAACAAATTTGATTATAAAGTTCAATCTTTTGGGGGTCAATGATGTTGAAATGATACTACGTTAGTTGGATAATCAAATTTAGAATTAGGCTTGCAACATTACGGCCAATTCAATGTTTGGGAAGACTCGGGTCACTTGTAGATTTGGAAGCCAAGTCAGGCTAGGCTGATTCTAATCCCATCTTTATCTTTTTCAACAAGAGTTTTGGGATCCTAAATGTTTAGGGGCCGATCGACAACTTCAACTTGTTATACATTAATATAGATTAATCTAAAGGCCTATCGTGCGTTTGTTTATATATTGTCTTTAGTTTTAGAGGACTTGTGGGGCTGCTGTTTTAGTGAACTCACAGACGTATAATCCATTTTTTATTGGATACACAGCAGATATATGAATTAGATAGCTCATGCTTTCCATGGTCTCTAAACTTTGGAAGAGTAAAACACTTTGCAACTTTGGTTCTAGAAGATAACACGTCTTTAACTTTATATTGCTTTAAGCATGTTACTTCTCTCTTAGAACATGTTAATTTCATTTATATATTGGCTTTAGTTTTAGAGGACTTGTGGGGCTGCTATTTTAGTGAACTCGCATGCGTATAGTCCATTTTTTTTTTTTTTAAACATAGCAGATATATGAATTAGAAAGCTCATATTTTTCATGGTCTCTGAACTTTGGAACTACTATAGTGGCGTTGACTTTTGTCTTCTTATTTCCTTTGTCCAGGTGTCGTGGATCATTTTGAGAACTGTTTAACATAGACGATGGTGTCGGTCCCTCCAATTAGCAATGATACATCTGTATTTTGCTATTGTGGCCTAAAATCTCCTCTGCGAAGAGCAAGGATGAAGGACAATTGGGGAAGAAGATATCATGGTTGCCCAAAATACAACTACAAAAATATAGCGGAAAATTGTGGATTTTTTATTTGGGTTGATGCGGAAACCAGTCAATCGACGATGAGTGTGTCTAAAATTTTTTATCAAAGCAATGTCAAAGAAGAACTAGTGTCAACCCATATTGAGGATGACGGCAATTCGATGGATGTTGAAGTCAAAGTTCTCAAGGCACAATTGAAACGTGAGAAACAAGATACGACAAAGCTGAAGAAAGAAAATTCCAGATTAAAGAAAATGTTGATTGTGTTGTCAATGTGTACAGTAATATTAGCTCACATGTTATTTGGAAATTTGAAAGTCAAGGATGTGATGAGTTTGCCATAGTATGTTATCGTAAACATATTTTGTACTTGTCAACATGTTTTATATGAGGATGTGCACTCTCCTTTTGGAAATAAAGTGGGAGTTTTGTTTCAGTAAATGAATTCCACTTTTGTGGTCTCAGTATTAGTTTCTTCAATTTGTATATATCTACAATCTTGATTTCAATGTTCCACACATGGAATTTTTTTTTTTTTTTTTGGTCTTCGTCTCTCCTTATATTTGTAATCGATGAATTAAGGTCTTATATCCTCTGGCTTGAATACTCTGGAGTGTCTTACATAAATCGTGGGAAAGTAGAGGTTGGAAGTGTGAGACAAAGGTAATATTAGAAAAGAAAATCAATGGATCAATCTGGTTTAAGCTTTCTTAGGAGTCGGACCTTTCCCCATTTATTCCTAAAAAGGAAAAAAGTAGTGGTCTTCGTAAAGCAGTAATGGATCAATCTGGTTCCGAGCAAAGAAGGCACTCCCACATGAGAGTCGCCAATCATCTAAAACAATGCAGAGCATTCAGTCCAACTTTGCACAACTGAAATTGCTGCCGCAAAAAAGATATGATTTTTCATTGTCATTGCATCAAAAGAAAGTATCTTGTCTCTCTGTACATCTCTCTTCTATAATGACCGAATTGATAATCACAGTCGCCGAAAAGGAAAAAGAAAAAGATTCGATTGAATCAGACCCTCAGATTGAACAAAAAGAAATCATCCAAGACTCTACTCTGTTCTTAGCTTAGGCTGACTCAGCTTTCGGAACTGGGACAATTCCCATCATCTCACGGTCACCCAACCCTCGGAATCTTCCCAATTAGGCCTCTCCTGGCTCGCCAACTCGCCAATCCGATCAGTCACTGATGAAGAATCCAGCGAGATCTCCAGCGCAGCGTGCTCTGTAGCGAATGGCCGCCCCTACGGATACACAGGATGCTTCGGTCGAAGCTTCAGTGCTATCAGTACTGTATCACTTCAGCCAAAATAGAAGACTAGATATAATGAGTCCCTTCAATAATAAATACTCAACAAAGAAGTAAGTGACTGTATAACAAGTTCAAAAGAATGACTTATGGCATATAAATGTCCTAGAATTAGAGCAAGGGATTTGCATATAACATAATAATATGGCCATAAGATCTCAAACTTTAGATCTTACCATATCCTTCATGATCTTACCATATCGCTTTGAGGATGTCAATTCTGTGCACATTGACCGACACATTTATTTATTCACTTCAATATTGTGACAAAAATCACTAGAGGGCAGGCGAACCTACAATATCTGCAGATGCTCAACAACCAGAAAAATTGAGAAAAACAGCACCATTTGAAGCCAAGATGGCCTACAAATGGCCCAAGATGCCTACCGTAGACGCGTGTACAAGAGATAAAGTAATACCTGCTGTAGATATATCTATAAACTTAAACATTAACATCGCACTGAATTCTACTAAGTAGAATAAAAAAAAAACTGATTATTTGAATAACATAGCAAGTCAGCAACAAGTGACTACAATTTCAAATGGGGTAAACAAGGTTGCCTGAACAATTATGGCCTATCGAATCACTTCATAAAAGGAAGCGAACAGCAAGAGACATGGTGGTTTCATCCATACTAGGAACTGGACATTAGAAAAGAGCCATAACACAACTTCACTAAACCAACCCATCGTCAAAAAAAAAAAAAAAAAAAGAAAGAAAAATCCACCAACGCTATATCAATAAACTTGTCAATGACGATGAAAAGAAAAGAGCCACAGCACCACTTCAGTAAACCCGTCATTAACAATAACAAAGAGATAGCCACATCACTTCCCTCGGCTCATCATCATGAACAAAAAATAAAAAACAGCCACGTCACTTGAACCCAACCACACAAATGGCTATCATTTTTATAGGTTAGACTTGCTTCCTCTCAATATTTTTCTTCTTTCTTGATGGCCTTAGTACTTTAAGTGGCACTTCAAACGGAGCTTCTTGTGATGTTGATACAACTCATGCTTGTAAATCACTTCTTTGTCTCTTGTCCTGTTTGGCATTTTTACTCTTAACCTAATATTATTAAAATTCATTAGTTCACAAATTTGTTCATAAAAATGCAAATCTAACAAAATAGAATTACTTACTAGAAGCATTTGTAATGTCGCTGACCCAATCTTCTTAGCAAGGCATGTCAAACTATTATGTCCCGTTTTCTTGCAACTTCGACATGTCATCTTCATTCCTCTTCTCAACATTCTAATACCACTTGCAACCTCCCCTTCCTCTCTTCTTCTTTTTTGTTTGTGTCTGCCAGGCTTCACCCTCATTGGAAGTGGTTCAGGTGCTTCCTTATTAGTCTTTTTCCAAAATTTCTCTCCTCGAACCAGCTGCATCATGTTCTGATATGCAGCTAAGAACTTGGTCTTTTTATAACACTCATCCACATAGTCATATGCATCCTCTTGCCTATTGCATATAGAAGAAATGGCATGAGAACAAGGAATGCCAGTTAGCTGCCATTTCCTACAAGTACATTCTCTCTTGAACACATCTACCACATACTTCACATCCTTATCCATTACCTCATATCCAGCATCATCATCCCATATCACTCGACAATAAGTTGCACTAAGTCTATTTTCTTCCAACTTTCTTACGATCCTTGGACCATAGTCCCTTCTCCACCTAGCACATGCATCTCTTTGTGTATGCATCCTTGTCATCATCATTATCCTCATTTCTTCCAACATACTGTAAATGGACTTACACCTAGCATCTATTATTCTTCCGTTAAATGCCTCACATAGGTTGTTGTCAACTATGTCACATTTGACGTCAGTAGTGAAGAAAGCTCTACACCAGTGTTTTGGCTCTGTTTGAACCAAGTCATGATATGCTGCAGGACTAATTTTCTTCAATGCTTGAGAATGTTCATCATAATCAGCCATAGTACTACTTTTAGCACACTTCCAAAACAATCTTTGCATTTGTATCCCTTTATACTTCTTGCCCTAATTAGCATAAATGTGTCTAGCACACATTCTACGCTCAGCTGCTAGCAACAATTCGGCCACAGCTTGTATAAGGCCCTACAAAATATGATTTCAAATGTAAAGCATACACTACATTTATAATCAACTAAGAGTAATAATAATAAAAAGAAATAAGAAACTTACCATTTGCTTGTCACTAATTATGACCCATCCTTGTCCACATGTGTTTGTAATTTTGAGATCCCACATCAAATTCATCAAGAACCAAGTCCAAGTTTCTGTACTCTCAACTCTAACAACTGCCCAAGCAATTGGGTACATTTGATCATTAGCATCCCTTCCATTAGCACACAAGATCTCCCCTTTACAAATTCCTTTTAAGAAACAACCATCTAATCCCACAACTTTTCTACAACCATCAAGAAAGCCTTTCTTACATGCTGCAAAACATACATACATTCTTTCAAATAACGCTTTAGATTGCACATCAAGTTTTTCAACCTTAACTATAATAACACTTCCAGGATTTGTTGCACTAAGTTCCTCTGCATAATCCCACAACTTTGCATATTCTTTCCTATAATTTCCCATCAAAACTCTATGGGCAAGCAACTTAGCCTTCGTACATTGATTTATGCTTACATTTAAGCCTAACTATTCCTTGATAAGATCTTTCAAAGCAATGGTCTTAATAGTTGGCATTGCTCTAATTGTAGCAAGATAATGATTTGCCAACTAAGAACTTGTCACCCTCTTATTTTTGAAGCTAATAGTACATGTATGTTCTTCATGATACGTCTTCACGTGGAATGATCCAGTTCTAATATCAAAGGATGCAGAGATCTTCCAAGGACAGTTTTGATCAACACATTTTGCCCTGATATACTTCTTTTCATTCTTGATAAATTTTATCTCTCTACGCTCAGCCACTGAATACTTAATGAGAGCATCTTTGAATTGCTTGCCATCATCAAACCTCATACATGTAGTAAATACAGGCACTGCAGAATCAAGTTCATACCTTGGGAACCGGCTTCTCCTTCTTCTAACAATTTCAACTTCTTCACCTACATCAGACCCCAAGCTCTCATCAGCATCAGTGTCATAGTATTCTGTTCGGTAACCAGCTTCAACAATAGCCATATATGATTGTTGGGGATTAGATGATTCAGTTATAGATTCTTGAGATGATACAAATCCCATGAATGATCCCCCCATAATCTGAGCCTTTGTGATTCTCCTGTCAAATTCTCTAATATTTTTTCTTCCTTCCATAAGGTCCACATCATCATCATCATCATCATCATCATCATCATCATCAGTCAAGATTCGTACATCGATGAGGATGTCTGTGTCTTCATCTTCTGAACAGATTTCTACATCATCATTGTTATCATCATCACTCGCTACCTCATTACATAAATCAATGCCCTCACCATGACTAATACCCTCACCAGCACCCTCACCAATGCCAACACCTTGACTAACACCCTCACCAATATCCTGACCATCACATTGATAAGCTTTGTCACCTACCTCATCATCAACATATTCTCTATATATCTCAACTACGCCATTATGCAAATGATGGAAAACTAGATCAATAACAGTGCTATCATTCCATATGTATCTCAACCCATTTTCTAGAGACTTCCCAGGAATTTTTAAATAAAGTTTTTCAAATTTATGATTTACCCCATCCTCATGATCTCTAATGAACCTCTCATAGTTAATTGATTTGATATCAACGTGTATGAAGTCCATATTTCCCCTGACATATTCCAACATTGGGCAATGAACAAGTTTTCCACCATGGAAAAGGCAAACCAACGCTGTCTTGTTGCTCATCTCAATCCTACAAAAAAGGCATATATTATAAGTAAACATGTAATAGATGGATAACATAGTAACACACATGAAAATAACAAGCAACGACATAAATAAATTTGACACGACCATGATTCCAAACAAGGGATCCATGAAGATAAAATTTGTGTGCTCGAATTAAATCTATATAGTTGTTGTTGTGATTAATTGATGATTTAGGAAATATCTTGACACTCCTTATGAAAACATAATGTGGCATCCTGAAATTCTTTGCTAGCCATTAGGGGTGCTCCAATTAATGTTTTGCATTGAAATCTATGGCCGAGTTTAAATGGATAGATCTTGGAAGAGGATGGCTTATCTCTGGCCATGTGTGTTGTGAACTAGAATCCGTAGGTTTGTAATTCTAAGTGTTTAGTTATTTAATTTTACCTTATAGTACTTTAGTTTAATAAGATTTAATTAGTATTTAAAAACGAGATTTAAAATTGATTTTAATTAGGTTGGGCCTTAGGCCTAAGAGCATGGATTTTGGAGGGCCGAATGGCCGGCCCAATTGAGGTCCATGAAGTGTGACCGTCGACCAAGGGGGGGGGGAGGAGTGGCCGGCCCACTTCTTCCAAGCCCAATCCAAGCCCAAGCCCATTTTGCATGAGCTTAGCCAAGTGACAAAAGAGGGCTTACATGCATTGGCCATTGAGGGTGGCAAATAATCATTGCCAATGATGGAGTTTAAGGGAAATAAAAGGGAAAAGAGAGAGAGAGTGGCTGGTTGGGGGTTTTCAGCCAAGCCAAGTGAGAGAGAGAGAGAGTGAGTTGCGAGAGAGAGGAACCGAGAGGGAGGAGAGGAAGGAGCTCGCCGTTCATCCACCCGCACGCCATCCGTCCGTCCGTCGCTAGTGTGCCGTTCGTGTGCCATCGTTCACTTGATCTTAGAGGCAAGTTCGGATTGATTTCCACTCTTGCATGTGTGTCTTGCATGTTTGATTTGTCGGTGGTAGATTTCGGAGGTTAGGGTAGGCAAAACTGAAGCTAGAATGTGACTTGTTCTTGAAAATGCTTGCTGATTTCGTGTAAACCGCCTGACCCAGAAACTTATGGAGGCTTGCATGCATGTTTCGAGTTCGATTTTGACTTCGATTTCTTCATCAAAGTTGTAGCCAACATCCTAAACTATAACATGCTAAAGTTTGGGACAAAATGGTTCAGATTAAGGGGCAAAACCCTCTTTCTACGAAGACACTAGATCTGGAACTGCTTTGCTGACCTTTTGGTAGTTTTGTGGGTTGCAGTCGATTTTTTTACTAAGAATCTCTCTTAGACTTCTTCATGAAACTTGTAGCGAACATCCTAAAGACTAACATACTCAAATTTGAAGTAAAATGAGCAAGTGTAGCCTAGTGAATCGACTTACTCTTGAAGATGGTAAATCTGGAAACACGGTACTGGCCACCCGAGACTTCATGGACCCATATGGTGACTATTCTTTGGAAATTTGGCTTAGATCCCTTAATAAAAGTTGTAGGGGACCTCTTAAATTAAAACATATCCAAATTTCAGAAGAAACTAAGAAGAATAAGTGGGTGAAAACTCGATATTTTGGAGATAGTTATTCTGGACGTTTCGGTGATAGAATCAGGAGACTTGGACATCTATGGAAAATTATCTACAATGAATATGGCCTAGATGTCTGCATCAAAAATGTGCTTTAGTGTCTTAAATATAACCTGGTAAAATTTCATAATTTTCAGAGGTTATTCAGGTATTTTAATCAAATTATTTCAAAACTGCACATTCTGTTTTATCTGAAATTACAAGCTGTAATTGTGTGAATTATATCTTCTTGTGTGGAACTCGTTTGGGCATGTATTTTCCATGAAATTATTATCTTATTGTCTTGTCTATCACATGTCTTGATTTCAAGATTTTTGAGAATCATATGGATATTTAATTTAAATATTTTCTAAAATGTACAAGCTGGAATTTAGTAAACTTCAAAAAGGCATGAAAAATGGACTATTTTAAATTGCATGGACTCCATGAATTGTATTGTTATGAATGATTGTGTCTTGCTGCATGTATGATGATGATTGGAGATGCATGTATGAAAAAAATTAAAAGGATGAATATGATCTTGATTGCCATCACATCACATGCCATGTTAAAATTGAACTATAATTGAAGATGAGAATTGAGATAAATGAGAAGGCCATCGGAGGTGTGAGCCGATAATGCCCCGGGAGTGTCGGGATGCTTGGCTAGAAGGGGGTGCCTGGTGGCCTTGAATGGCTGGATACGGAGGGTCCGAATGTCCGAGTGGTTTCGAGATGCTTGGAATGGGGAGCCGGAAGCCTCGGAGGTTTTGTGCCGAGGGGCCTCGTGATGCCGCTTGGATGCGAGAATGCCCTAGAAGGGTGTGGGGTGCCCGGTGGCCTTAAATGGCTGGATGCTGGAGGTGCTTATCTCACGAGATGCCAGGAGAGTGGGGTGCGGGATGCCTGATTCTATCTTGGATACATGTGGATGCAAACATTGGTCTTGGGAAAGGAATGTGGTGATCAAAATAAAATTGAAATTGAATTATGCAATGATATATGAAATGATGATGACATGACATGATGATAACAAGATATGCATGGATGCATGGTATTGATGATGGTATGATGATGATATGATGTTACATGCATGATGCATGATGATGATCACCTGATGGCATGGATGCATATGATGATGGTACATGATATGATGATCACCTGCATGGATGCATGGTAAAGATGATGATACATGTGACATGATGATGGTAAGTGCATGATATAATGGTGATGACTATATGATGATGTATGTACATGAGATATGATGACATGTGCATGATACCAAGGTAAGTTGTACATGGATGCCTTAATGACATGTGATGCTATGATTGTGATGATTGTGTGGCATGATGCATTGAGTGCTTTATCGGTCATTTACCTGCTGAGTGGTTATACTCACCCCTTCGGGGACCAACATTTCAGATTAGAAAGATGCCGCTTCCTATCATCACGCGAGGCACCTTTTATGGCCTCCCATCGGATGTAGAGATAGAGTGTTCGGAGATCGACTGCATTCTCATCCCTGGATTGACATTTATTCGAGTTTGCGCCTGCTGGTGATGTATGGCGATGTAGGCCTAGATGAGGGCCCCGTTATTCAGGAGTTCATCGTCTGTCCATGTTTGTCAGATAGAGTGATGCGTGGGATGCTGCCGCCACCATCACCAACGCGCCAAGATGGGTGTGATGGCTGCGTGAAGGGTAGAGAGCTGGTGTTTTTTTTGATGATAGCCAACACTAGTTGATGGAGGGATCTTGCACGTGATCACTTTTTGGGTCGTAGTATCTTTTTGGATGTAGCCAAGTGTCGCTGAAAATCTTTGGCTTTCTTTTGTTGTATCGACCCACGAAAATCCATCACGAAAATATGTAAATAAAAGTGGCATGGATTTATCTTTTCTTATGATGTTTAGTGGTGTGCAATTGTATCATGGTTGTTGGAAGGGTAGATGGCGATATTTTATTTTGCTTCCGCTAATGAGTCACGCTGGGACCGTTTAAAAAAAAAATGTCTATGATTTACGACGCTTCGTCTTGGAGATGTAACTAGTGTTCCATTAGGCGTAGCATTAGGTGCCTATGGTGACCTAAGGTGGTTTAGGGTGCCACAGTCGCCCTTTTTGGTATTAGAGCAATGGTTATAGGTGGAGTGATAAGGAGTCTCGTTTGGAAATTAGGGAACATGATAACAATGCACACCATAGGATATAAAACGGAATAATTGAATAACAGGTGATGAGTATTCACTCGTAGATCCCACGTAATTAGTTTTGAGTTGTCTTTAGGTACCAATAACATGTTTATGTTACTTTTGTAGTAGTAGTTGCTTTGAATGGAGATACTGAGTCTCAGATTATTCCTGAGGCAATGCTTGAAAATTGCAGGAAAGTCATGGTGCGAGCTGGAAGTGCTCATCCATTGAGGGTTGAAGCCTCTGCTGCAAGGGCTGAACCTTGAATGGAAGAGATCCTGCAGGCATTGGCCAATATTGAAAATTTGATGGAAAGGCAGGCGCAGCAGCTACCTGGAGCTGAACATCGTACTCAAGGACTGGTGGAACAGTTTTTGAAGCTGAAGCCACCTAAGTTCAATGGAATGGGAAGTCCTGAGGAGGCGGAGCATTGGATTGATGGAATGGAACAAATTTTCAGGTTGTTAGATTGCACTGCTGCTGAGAAAATAACTTTGGCATAGTACCAGCTGGAGGAAAATGCAAGTTTGGGTGGAGAGCATCGAGGGACACAATCTTCCCACCAGGTATTGAGGTTAAGTAAGAAGAATTTGTGAGAGCTTTTAATAGAAAGCATTTTTTTGACTATGCTAAGGATAGGAAAATTACTGAATTAGTTCAATTGGAACAAAAGGAACTGACGGTAGACCAATATGAGGCTAGATTTTTTGAACTGTCTAGATATACTCCTAGGCTGATTGAGGATTAGGAAGAAAAGGCTAAGAGATTTCTGAAAGAGTTGAAGATTGATATCAAGAAACAACTGGTGCCTTTGAACATAAGAGATTATAATGAGATCTATGAAAGGGCACAGTTGGTGGAGCAGGAGTTGGTAAGGGAACATTAGAGAATAAGAAACCATTGTCCTTTGGTGATGTGAGAAGGGGTAAGAGACCCTATATAGGTCAAGGTCGGACTTGGAATCTAAGAAAAAAGAGCAATTTTGGAACTTTGGAAGAGCAAGGGTAGCTTGAATTTGGGAAGGACACCTTATCAAAATTCAGGAGTTTGTCAAATGTGTAATGGGCGACATGGCCCAGACCTTGCATTGGCAACCGAAATGTTTTGGTTGTGGACAAGTGGGCCACCTTAGGAGAAGTTGCCCATAAGAAAGGTCGTAAGTGAGTGTTGGCTCGGTGCAACAAGGATATCGGAGTGATGTTAGATCAAACTTACAAAGGAATCCTCAAAGGCCACCAACACAAGGGAGGGTGTATATGGTCACTTAAAAGGAAGCGGAAGCTTCCAAAAATGTCATCTCAGGTACGATCCTTATCGATGGTGAAGAGGCATATGCATTGTTTGATACGGGTGCAACGCATTCGTTTTTGTCTAAAAGATATAGACGTTTGAGTAAAATAGAAATTATGCCTCTTGAGACGTCTCTTTGTGTTTCTACGCCTCTAAAAGATATGTTATTGTCTACGCTGGTGTGTAGAAATTGTAAGATAACAATGGGAGGAAAGGATGTGAAAATAGACTTAGTCGTAATGGCCATGTACGATTTTGATTCTATCATAGGAATGGACTAGCTTAATAAGTATCAGGCCCAGATGGATTGTTATAGGAAAGTAATCCAATTCACTTTACCTGATCAGTTTAGTTGTGAATTTCTAGGAGGTCAGACCCATCTACCTGTAGCATTTATTTTAGCAATAAAATCCCGTGCGTTACTTGACAAAGGATGTCAAAGGTACCTGGCCATGGTTAGAGATTATACTAGGGAGGAGCCTAAACTTGAGGAAGTTCGAGTAGTTAATGAATTTCAAGATGTATTTCCTGAGGAGTTGCCTAGATTACCACCAGAGCAGAAAGTTGAGTTTGAGATTGAATTAATGCCTAGAACAGGACCAATATCTAAAGCCCTGTATAGAATGGCGTTAGTCGAGTTGAAGGAATTAAATGTGCAACTACAAGAGTTGCTTGACAAAGGATTCATTAGGCCAAGTGTGTCACCTTGGGGAGCACCAGTCTTGTTTGTGAAAAAGAAAGATGGATCGATGTGCTTGTGCATTGAATATAGGCAACTGAACCAGGTAACCATTAAAAATAAATATTCTTTGCCTAGGATTAATGACTTGTTTGACCAACTCCAAGGAAGTTTGGTCTTCTCTAAAATTGACTTAAGGTCGGGATATCATCAGCTAAGAATTAAGAAATAGGACATTCCTAAGACTGCATTCAGGACTCGTTATGGACACTAAGAGTTCCTTGTTATGCCATTTGGATTGACTAACACGCCGGCTGCATTTATGGATCTAATGAATAAGGTATTTAAACCTTATTTAGACCAGTTTGTGATTGTTTTTATTGATGACATCCTGATATACCGAGAGGACCTAAAGAGCATGAGCGGCACTTGAGGATAGTTTTGAAAACCCTGAGAGAGCATAAGCTGTATGCTAAATTTAGTAAGTGTGAATTTTGGCTGGACCAAATAATAATTTTAGGGCATGTGGTATCAGGAAAATGAATTGCAGTAGATCCGGCGAAAGTTGAGATGGTGATAAATTGGCCAAGATTGATGACACCTACTGAAATACAAAGTTTCTTAGGATTGGTTGGTTATTATAGGAGGTTTATTGAAGGATTTTCACAACTGGCAGGTTCTTTAACTAAGTTGACCCGAAAGAATGTAAAGTTTGAATGGAATGGGGAATGTGAAAGGAGTTTCCAAGAGCTTAAAAGGAAATTGACTTCAACTCCAATCCTGACTATACCGACTGGACCTAATGGTTTTACAGTGTATAGTGATGCATCTCACAAAGGATTGGGATGTGTTTTGATGCAACATGGCAAGGTCATAGCCTATGCATCTAGACAATTGAAACCCCATGAACTGAATTACCCAACGCATGATTTAGAACTAGCAGCTATAGTGTTTGCCTTGAAGATATGGAGACACTATTTGTATGGGGAAAAGTTTGAGATTTATACGAACCATAAGAGTTTGAAACATTTATTCTCACAAAAGGAGTTTAACATGAGACAAAGGAGATGGATGGAATTATTAAAGGATTACGATTGTGAGATAAAATACCATCCAGGGAAGGCGAATAAGGTAGCGGATGCTCTTAGTCGTAAGTCAACTATGGAGATGGCGAGTTTAAGAATGGCCGAATGGAGTTTATTAGAGTTTGTAGTAGACTCAGAGTTTAAATTGGAAATGGATTGTCTTACTGGTATGCTTAGTGCATTAAGGATTGAGCCTGAAATTATACAGAAAGTTAAGACATTACAAGGATTTGACCCGTAGATTTTGAAAATGAAAGACACTGTGTCTTTAGGAAAAAGACCAGAATTTCAAGTCTCTGATGATGGAATAGTAAGATGCCAAGGACGACTTTGTGTTCCCGACAACGAAGAATTAAAGAATGAAATTTTGTCGGAAGTACATAAGAGTAATTATAGTATTCATCCGGGTAGTACAAAGATGTACAGGAATTTACATCAGCAATTTTGGTGGAATGGTATGAAGGCAAATACGGCTAAGCACGTTTCTCAATGTTTGACGTGCCAACAAGGAAAAGCGGAACATCACAAACCCGCAAGACTTTTGAGACCGTTAGACATACCAGAATGGAAATGGGAGCATATAACGATGGACTTTGTGCAAGGATTGCCAATGACGTCAAGTAGTCATGACTCTATCTGGGTAATAGTAGACCGCTTAACCAAGTCTGCTCATTTCCTAGCAGTTCGCATGGACTACCCAATGGACAAATATGCGGATCTATATGTGAGTCAAGTGGTACGCTTACATGGTGTTCCGGTAACTATTACCTTAGATTGGGATTCGAGATTCACTTCGAACTTTTGGCGAAGTCTTCAAATTTCATTAGGAACTAAACTTTAGTTTAGTACTGCTTTTCATCCCTAGACAGATGGACAAACAGAAAGAGTAATCCAGGCATTAGAGGATATGTTGAGGGCTTGTGTAATTGATTTCAAAGGAAATTGGGATGAAAGATTGCATTTGGTGGAGTTTGCCTATAATAATAGTTCCCAGAAAAGTATAGGCATGGCTCCTTATGAAGCATTATATGGAAGGAGATGTAGGACTCCTGTTTGTTGGAATGAAGTAGATGAAAGGAAATTGATGGGACCTGAACTGGTACAAGTTACCACTGAGGCTGTTGAAATTATCAGAAAAAGACTTAAAACAGCTCAGAGTAGACAGAAAGACTACGCATATAAGCGTAGGAGGCCTTTGGAATTTAGTGTGGGAGATCATGTATTCTTGAAAGTATCTCCAATGAAAGGAATATCTCGATTTGGGATGAAGGGTAAGTTAAGCCCTAGATTTGTTGGACCTTTTGAGATACTTGAAAGGATAGGGGATGTAGCTTATCGTTTAGCACTGCCTCCTAAGTTGGGAAATTTGCACGATGTGTTTCATGTATCGATGTTGAGGAAGTACCAGCCGGATCCTGGTAACATACTCGATCATGAAGCCATCAAAGTGGATGAGAAAGTGAGGTACATCGAAGAGCCAGTACAAATACTGGATCGGAAGGAACAAATTCTTAGGACTAAGAAGATCCCATTGGTTAAGGTATTATGGCGACATCATGATATGGATGAAGCCACATGGGAAAGCGAAGATCAGATGAAGGAAAAGTACCCTTACTTGTTTCAAGAAGGCACAAGCGGTGTCTAATTTCGAGCACGAAATTCTCTAAGGAGGGGAGAATTCTGGCATCCTGAAATTCTTTGCTAGCCATTAGGGGTGCTCCAATTAATGACTTGCATCGAAATCTATGGCCGAGTTTAAATGGATAGATCTTGGAAGATGATGGCTTATCTCTAGCCATGTGCATCGTGAATTAGAATCCATAGGTTTGTAATTCTAAGTGTTTAGTTATTTAATTTTACCCTATAGTACTTTAGTTTAATAAGATTTAATTAGTATTTAAAAAGGAGATTAAAATTGATTTTAATTAGGTTGGGCCTTAGGCCCAAGAGCATGGATTTTCGAGGGCCGAATGGCCGGCCCAATTGAGGCCCATGAAGTGTGACCGTCGACCATGGGGGGGAGGAGTGGCCGGCCCACTTCTTCCGAGCCCAATCCAAGCCCAAGCCCATTTTGCATGAGCTTGGCCAAGTGGCAAAAAGAGGATTACAATGCATTGGCCATTGAGGGAGGCAAATAATCATTGCCAATGATGGAGTTTTGGGGAAATAAAAGGGAAAAGAGAGAGAGAGAGTGGCTGGTTAGTGGCATTTGGCCAAGCCAAAGAGAGAGAGAGGGAGTTACGAGAGAGAGGAACCGAAGAGGAGAAGGAGCTCGCCGGCCGCCGCCCGCATGCCGTCCGTCCGTCGCCGGTGTGCCGTCCCTTTTGCTGTCATCCGCTTGGTCTTAGGGGCAAGTTGGGATCGATTTCCACTCTTGCATGTCTGTCTTGCATGTGTGATTTGTTGGTGGTAGATTTCGGATGTTAGGCTAGGCCAAAACCAAAGCTAGAATGTGACTTGTTCTTGAAAATGCTTGCTGATTTCGTGTAAACCGCCTGACCCAGAAACTTGTGGAGGCTTGCATGCATGTTTCGAGTTCGATTTTGACTTCAATTTCTTCATCAAAGTTGTAGCCAACATCCTAAACTATAACATACTAAATTTCGGGACAAAATGGTTGAGATTTAAGAGGAAAAAATCTCTTTCTACGAAGACACTAGATCTGGAACTGCTTTGCTGACCTTTTGGTAGTTTAGTGGGTTAGAGTCGATTTTTTTACTAAGAATCTCTCTTCGACTTCTTCATGAAACTTGTAGAGAACATCCTAAAGACTAACATACTCAAATTTGAAGTAAAATGAGCAAGTGTAGCCTAGTGAATCGACTTACTCTTGAAGACGGTAAATCTGGAAACATGGTACTGGACACCCGAGACTTCATGGATCCATATGGTGACTATTCTTTGGAAATTTCACTTAGATCCCCTAATTAAAGATGTAGGGGACCCCTTGAAGTAAAACATATCCAAATTTTAGAGGAAACGAAGAAGAATAAGTGGGTGAAAACTCGATATTTCGGAGATAGCTACACTGGACGTTTCGGTGCTAGAATCAGGAGCTTCGGAAGTCTATAGGAAATTATCTAGAACGAATCTGGCCTAGATGTCTTCATGAAAAATCTACTATAGTGTCTTAAATATAACCTGGTAAAATTTCATAATTTTTGGAGGTCGTTCGATTATTTTAATCAAATTATTTCAAAAACTGCACATTCTGTTTCTATCCGAAATTGCAAGCTGTGTTTGTGTGAATTATATCTTCTTGTGTGGAACTCTATTGGGCATGTGTTTTTCATGAAATTATTATCTTATTGTCTTGTCTATCACATGTCTTGATTTCATGATTTTTTAGAAGCATATGGATATTTAATTTAAATATTTTCTAAAATTGTACAAGCTGGAATTTAGTAAACCTCAAAAAGGCATGAAAAATGGACTATTTTAAATTGCATGGACTCCATGAATTGTATTGTTATGAGTGATTGTGTCTTGCTGCATGTATGGTGATGATTTGAGATGCATGTATGAATTCAAGGATGAATATGATCTTGATTGCCATCACATCACATGCCATGTTAAAATTGAACTATAATTGAAGATGAGAATTGAGATAAATGAGAAGGCCGTCGGAGGTGTGAGCCGACGATGCCCCGGGAGTGTCGGGATGCTTGGCTAGAAGGGTACAGCCGGTTGCCCGGTGGCCTTGAATGGCCGGATACCGGAGGGTCCTCGGGAGTACCGAGTGGCATCGAGATGCCTGGAGAGTGGGGGGGCCGGAAGCTTGGCAGGTATTGTGCCGAGGGATGCCTCGCGATGCCAGTTTGGGTGCGAGATGCTTGGCTAGAAGGGTACGGCCGGTTGCCCTGTAGCCTTAAATGGCTGGATGATGAAGGATCCTCATGATGCCAGTTGGGGTACGAGATGCCCGGAGAGTGGGGGAGGCGGATGCCTAATTCTATCTTGGATACATGTGGGATGCAAACATTGGTCCTGGGAAAGAGGAATGTGGCGGTCCAAAATGAAATTGAAATTGAATTATGCATGATGATATATGCATGACATGATGATAACATTATATGCATGGATGCATGGTAATGATGATGGTACATGTGATATGATGATGATGATGTTACATGCATGGATGCATGGCAATGATGATGATACATGTGATATGATGATGATGTTACATGCATGGATGCATGGCAATGATGATGGTACATGTGATATGATGATGATGTTATATGCATGGATGCATGGTAAAGATGATGATACATGTGACATGATGATGGTAAGTGCATGATATGATGGTGATGACTATATGATGATGTATGTACATGAGGTATGATGACATGTGCATGATACCAAGGTAAGTTGTACATGGATGCCTTAATGACATGTGATGCTATGATTGTGATGATTGTGTGGCATGATGCATTGAGTGGTTTATTGGTCATTTACCTGCTGAGTGGTTGTACTCACCCATTCGGGGACCAACATTTCAGATTAGAAAGATGCCGCTTCCTACCGTCACACGTGGCACCTTCTATGGCCTCCCATTGGATGTAGAGATAAAGTGTTCGGAGATCGACTGCGTTCTCATCCCTGGATTGACTTCTGTACGAGTGCGAGTGCTGGTTATGTATGATGTAGGCCTGGATGAGGGCCCTATTATTTAGGAGTTTCTGTCAGTTCATGTACACCGAGACGGAGTATTTAGGGGGATGCTGCCGCCACTATCGCCCGATGCACCTGGATGGGTGTGATGGCTGTGTGAATGGTAGAGAGCTGGTGTTTCTTTTTGGGAGTAGCCGCCGCTGTTAGATGGAGGACGTCATGTGATCACTTTTGGGGTTGTAGTATCTTTTTGGATGTAGCCAAGTGTCGCTGAAAATCTTGGCTTTATTTTGTTGTATCGACCCACGAAAATCCATCACGAAAATATGTAAATAAAAGTGGCATGGCTTTATCTTTTCTTATGATGTTTAGTGGTGTGCAAATGTATCATGGTTGTTGGAAGGGGAGATAGTAATTTTATATTTTGCTTCCGCTAATGAGTCGCACTGGGACCGTTTTAAAAAAAAAATGTCTATGATTTACGACGCTTCTTCGAGGAGATGTAACTAGTGTTCCATTAGGCGTAGCATTAAGTGCCTGTGGCGACCTAAGGTGGTTCGGGGTGCCACACATAAAAAGTGTATATACTAAATCAATTCGCTAATGAATTTAGGACATTAATAACAATGGTTTTAATTGGATGGTTCGGACTTAATTTAGCATACGTTTTAGTGCGAATGATGGAAGGATTTTGAAACTAAAGTACACTTGCAATTCAACAAATTCTGAATTTCTACAACAACGTTAGAACAAAATAAAAACTGTATATTTGTTCCTAAATTTCATGAAATCGAACCCTGTGAATGTCTTGATGAAAAAAGGCATGTTTCAATGATTTACAAAGTTTGTGATCCACCACAATCCAACCAACCAAGCTTTTATCACTCTAAAATAATTCTTGAATTTGCTGGTCAAGGCATCATTCACGTCCACTTAGATTTCACATGCACTTTCTTCGTTCATATCCACACAAATTCGGTAAAGTCTTCTCCTTTTGCTTGCACTTTTCTTGTTCCCATAGGCACTAGTCATGTGGAGCCTTTCACATTAACCCCCCAAAAAAGATTGAATTTTATAATCAAATTTGTTGATCAATATAAGATACGTGGCATCAACATAGAAAATTATTTTATTAGCTGAATGAGTTTATTGACATACATGCACCAAGCAAATGAAACAACCTAACTCCCGCGTGCCATTAGATCTACAAACTTTTTGGACTTATGGGCGACACTGATAATTGACCTTTTTGGACGTAGTGTGTTGGACCCTAAAAATCAAACTCTAAATCCATCCTGCCGACTTTCAATAAACACAGGGTTATCCCCTTCCTATCAGGTTCGACATTAGAACGCAAAGAACTTGAGATTTTCATCGATAATTCTAAAAATATTATTAGGCAATGGACATGCACGCTTACGACCCACTAAAAATTGTCTTCAGACAACATCAGCCATATCACTTGTAAAGCAGACACCTTCTCCAAGGCAGGAACGTGTCCCTATTCGAACTAGGAACACAACCCTAAAGGAACAGCTGCCTCACACCTAATTGCTCCTCTTCCTCATAAAAAAAATCCGTCAACCCCAAACGCCCACCAGTTTTTTCTCTTTCCAGTATAAAAAAGCATTGAAAAATATTTCTTTCCGACATCATGAGTCGAACACATTATACTACACACAATTGGGGACCACAAAACATACCTTTTTGTTGTGCTCACTAAGTGTCGACAGTGTGAGAAACTCGGGACCACAAAAAATTGAGTTTGCTATGGAATCTTGAGAACGAATCGGGTCTTCATGTCGAATCGGGTCGTCGCGTTGAATCGGGTCTTCGCGTCGAATCGGGTCCCTCAGAAGCTGCTCAAGGAAATCCTGTGTTCCTCCCGAGCGTCGTCGAGCGCTGTTGATGGCCTTCGTCGAGAGATGTCCACCCTGGTCGAGAAAAATTTTGGAGTCAAATGCCATGGGGTTCTAATTTTTTGAGTGGGCGAGCAAATTAGGTTTAGAGCTTGTCGAGGGTTGTCGAGGGTTCTGATTGTTTTGGGGGTGAGGGTTCTAGTTTGGGGGAATTATCCCCCGTAAGCAAAAAACCCAAAAGCGAAAAAAAAAAATCATTTTTTTTTTAAGTCCGACGTCAATGTCAGCGCCGGTCCGGCCATGTAGGACAGCCAACGCTGACTGTAAATCCACGTAAGCATTTTCCAACATAAATTAGCCGAACGAACTCAATTGGCAAACTGATAAAAGGTTTAGGACTCAATTGGCAAGATTGAAAGGTTTAGGATTCAATTGGCAAAACTGCAATAGGTTTAGGACTTTTTGGACAATTCTCCCTATAAAAAATTAACTTCAACATTTATTACCAAAATACACGCTATCATGTAATATATCTTTTATCATGGAATGCGAGATGGATGGATATTTTTAGAAATAATTTATCTATACAAAATTTCGGTGATGATAATGATACCAAATGTAGACCTTATTCTTGTGAACAATGAAGTAAGTGAAATCATACCAGTTATAATACTTTGTTTGTATTAATTGTAAAATAGATGGAACAAAACCTACTATAAATCTTTGATCATTCATTAGTTACATATAGATCTTTCATTATAGAATCTAGGTATACATAAACAATTACTTTAAAATATTTATTACAAAGTTCGTGCAATCATGTAATATAACTTTCATCACGGAATGACTTTTCGAGCATTTGATTTTCTTTATAAATGTTCTTCGGGTGAAAGGTTTGATAATCAAAATAATCTTTATATGAAGAATACCGATGATAGAAATGATACCCAGATGTACTACTTTATTCCTAAGAAACTATAGAATTGGAAATATACCAATTACAAAACTTTGTCCACATAAATTGTGAGATAAGAAAAATGGAAGACGAGATAAGACCCCTCCGTCCGTTCCGCCCAGCCTCTGTGCGTACGATGGATGACCTTGGTATCTCTAGGGGATTATTGATTTTGCAGCTTAAATGCGTTGGGCATGATCCCTAATTGATGAATTAATTTTTATTGGCGAAATTATTGCCAATTGGTAAAATTGAAAAGTTTAGATTTGGATTGGTCTCCGCATGATAAGTTTAAGACTAACCACACCTAAATATCTTATTTCAACATTTATTTCTTCTAAATTGGTAATAATTTATTAAAAAAGTTCTCATTAGTATTAGATATCCAAAATTTAGATATTTGTTAGAATTCGACATCTTCTAGCATTAGAGGTTTGCTACCTGGCTTCAAAAGCAAATCAATGCATGGAGCTTGCACAAGAGTGTGCCACTTGAGTCATCATCATGCGAGTTTTACCCACTTTTATATCCATTCACAAATAAATTGAGATTAAAATGATAGTATCATTTCCTTGAATTACCTCATCTCACCCTGAAACTTCATGAGCACCTAAGTTTATCGTAAGCTTTCCAATAAGATATCATTCGCCCAACACCCTTGTTGGTCTCAAATCAAATAGCCACCTTTTCTGAGAAAACACTCATCAAATAAAAACTCATGGATCTAAATTAAACAACACCTACATATAACAAATAGTGAGTCGAGCTTTCCGGCAGCATTAGAGTTGCAAGAATCCAAAAGTGGGTTTAAAAGGGACTTGTTTCGAAATTTTATGAACATATGGTCAAGCAACTAATCAAACACCCCAACACTTTTATGGCAGGATAAGTCTTGTAGAAGAAAGAATCTTAGATGCACCCAGTGCATCCGAGCCCATCTCACATGTACCATTGGATGAAGTGGGCCCCCCTAGCCCACCTATGGAACCCACTGATCCAATGGTAGCACAGGCTAGGTTCACATGATCCAAACGCATCCATTACTGCCTCGCATCCACGTATACGTATCTTATACATTCATGCATTTGGCGGGGTAGAATAGATCGGTGAGAACGCAGACACATGGAGCTCAGCAAATTCTCTCTCGCATCATCAATTTCCAGGAGCTTCTTGGTCACCATTCCCTGTTCATACTCGGCCACCTCCAGTCCACCGGTAGACGCCACTCTTCTCTAATTGCCGACCACCATAGGCTCTTCGCATTCGAACCTCGGAGAATAGAGCACAGAGTAAAAGGAAGGAACTCTCATGTTCAGTTGTGATTCTCTGTCGATTTCTTCTATGCATCTTTACCCCTCTCTCTGTCATGATTGTCGTCGCAGGCCACTTCCCTAACACCAGCAGCTTCGCAGCCACAGGAAGTGCTCTGTTCGCCCCTATTTCCAGCCAACTTCATCGAAGGGTTGGATTCTTGTCCCTCCTTTAGCCGGTTCCAGTCTTTGAATGGTGCAACCAATCGTGGTCAGCTATTACTCTTCGTCAAGATAAATCCGCATACTGTGTTTCTGCTGAAGGTAGGACTGAGTGCTCAATTCCGCCAGCGGGAAATTTGGTCCTGTTCAAGGTTGTCCTGATGACCTTAAGCATGTTGCGTTGCCTCTTTATAATAGGACCTCTCTCTTATTTCTGCATCTTGATCCTTTGGCCTAAAAATCTACCACCTGCTTGACAAAATTCCTGAACTAGATCAGTGTGTGTTTCGAATTCGGATTCTGACTGAGAGCTTTCCTTTGTTTGATCAATTCATTAGTTTCGTTGTATAAAATTTACTTGTACTTCGTTTTCTTTCATTTAAGAATTAGTAGTTATTCATTTTAGGATTTGTTATTGAAATTCTCGGATTAGATGTGAATCCAGTGTGTACATAAAATGAATAAGTCGGTTCAATTGAGATGTGTGGCTAAATGTGGGTGATTCCACCAATTTGCAAAATTCTTGTCGATCGGCACTAGACTGATTTTTCTGTTGTTTTGGTTCCCTGTATCCGTATTTGAAATCTCAAGTTTTCACAACCACCGAGAGTCACCAATGTGTCAAAGAAGTTCATTGTGGCTCGAAGAAAATTGATCACAGGTCATTTGCACTAAAAATTTCTGAAAGCTACTCGGTAGGTTAGGTCACGCTAAAATCGCACCAGACTGAAATTAACCGCAAATTTGAATCTGATTTCAGAAATTGAAAGTTCTGCCATGTCACGAGTCATTTTATGAACGTCAACTCATCATTCGGAGATTTTTCTGCAAACCAAGATTTTTGGCGAAAAGTAGATATAGTGTCGTTTTCGACTAGAAAATTCAAAGGACCGTTTTTTATTGCGTAATTGGGATGCGAGTTGGTTCTATTGGCATGAAAAAATGTCAATTTGATCATGAGTACCTTGGTTGAATTTTTGGAAGCCGAATTGAGTTAATTCAAGAGGGGTTGGACGTGGAAATGAGGGAAATATCTCCAAATTCGTAGCCCCCTTGCCTCAACCTTTTGGAACCTCTCATTAGCTTCCTAGGGAAGCTTTTGTGGCTGCTTTTGGCTGGGGAAGCCAGCCCATCCAACGTGGGGTATCTTCTAGGAGACAAGAGGATAGAAGAAGAGCAAAAGGGACCCTCCAAGCAAGAGTTGTCCCCTTTCTTCCTCCCTCAACCTTGCTTTCTCCATTTTAGAACCTTTAGAGCTTTGAAAATTTGTAGGGAGAAGCCAAGCAACCCCCTTGCTTGTCGTACGATCGGCCGAGCCGCTGGAGTCCAACCGCGTCACCGTCGTGCCACTCTCACACTAGTCGTGCCTCCTACCTACTCGCGCATCTCTTGCCATCATCCCTGTCCATTTGCACGTTTAGAGGCCTCGCCCAGCGTCGCCAGCTACCGTGCGTCATCGCCAAGGCCGCTAAAGCAACCGCCCGGTTCCCGCTACAGCCCGCTGTCTCGTTCTCGCCGTTTCAGCCGCTGTCATCACTTGGCTTGGCCTTTCTTAGCCAAGATCAGTAGCCAAATTTCCAGCAAGACTTTGGAACTTCGAGGCCCGTTTCTGAGCATTTCCCAGCCTTGCTTGGTGTCCCCATTTTGGAGTTTGTGGACCGCCTCCGTGTCCTTATTGAAGTGAACTCACCGGCTCGCAAATCCAATGAGTTTATTCACTAATCTCGGCTTATGGAGTTAATTATGCTTAAGGGTTGATTAGTTTAAGTTAACCATTGATTAGATGGTTAGTTAGAATAGATTAACAATTTAAATAATCGTTATTGCATGTTAGGTTGTTAGAGTAGCATAATTAGAGCCTAGATAAGCTATAGTATTTATCTAAATAGGTTCGTAAATTTTCCGGGCCTGTTTTGGTGTTTAATTAGGCTTTTCTGACCTAAGTTTGCATTTATGGGATTTATTAAATTAATTTTGGTAATTATTTATTATTTATTATTTTTCGGAAATTAGACCGGGATAGCCGATGACTGGAATTTTGTGCTAATCACAATGGTATGCGTGGTTTATTTAATTGAGTGTTAAATTGTGCAAATTGTGTGTTGATTGCAATTTTGGGTATTTATCATAAAATTTATTAATTTCAGTATTTAATTAAAAAATTACAGAGTGTCGGTTTACGGCACCAGAAATGTTTTTATTGGCTATATAATTAGTGGGATTTTATGAAATAAAGATATTATACTTTTGGCTGAGGCCTACCGTGTACCCACACACGATTATTTTCATCGAGTATATTTTAATATGTTGAAATTGGGCCAAGTTCGTTATTTAATTGAGGGGTTGATGTGCAAGGCACAAAGTTCTTGGCCGGGATGAGTTTATTGTAGTTCAGCTTGTGCGAGCATTGGGTGTCAGTTTGTGAGAGCAATATACTATATCAGCCTATAAGTGCTTGATATGTTAGCTTGTGAGAGTAGTATACTTTGTCAGCTTAAGTGAGCAATAATCGTTTATCAGCTTGTGAAAGCAGCGATCCATATATTAGCTTGTGGGAGCAACTATCTATCTATATTAGCTTGTGCAAGCTACTATTTATCCTTTTTAGCTTGTGTGAGCATGGTCTATGTTGACGATACCAGATATATAGTATTGAATTGATAGACAATATGGATTGAATGGATTGATAAGTAGTATCGTTCAAGTTGAACCGATTAAATTGAAATGATTGATTAAGTGGTTGGATCGTACTGACTTGCAAGAAGGAACTGATGTAAAGGTAAGTCCTCTGGCTTGTGCTTGTGCCTGTGCTTAGGCAGCCCTTGGGGTGTATTTTCTTCCTAATTGGGACTTAGAGAGTGAACTTGCTGAGATGTCATTTCACCCCGTTGTGGGATAACATTTTCAAGTCCTTAGATGGTACCTCCTCCCAAGCATTTTGGACAGCCGAAGAAAGTCTCCAAGCAGAAGTGTTTTATTCCGCTTCATGGAAACCCAAGGTACCCCATCAATACAGATCATGATATCGTCAGGAGCAGAATGGACAAAGAGAGAGTCCCATACCAGAGTCTGAGGTCTCTATGTATGTGTTGGAAGTAGTTTTCGGGAAAGGCACGGCCGACTTACCAGGTGGTTTAGTGGTGGACTCGTGTCTGTCGAAGCTAGGGATCTCGGAGTATTCAGTTGAAGACTCGACCAATTAGAGGATATGTAGCCCTCTACCCCTCCCCCCCGTTTTGCAGACCTTGTGTATAGATCGGTTAGTATTGTAAATGACATAGCTTGATATGTATATAATGGTGTGGGTTGGTTTTCAAAAATTGTGGCCCTACTTTTCTATCCCATCTTATTATTGTCTGAGGATTAATTATTCGCTTCCACATGCGCATTAAAATGAATGAGTCAGTGGTGTGTCTTGGGACGTCGCTATTTAAACGACCACCGAGGGATGGGCACATGCTTAGAGGATCAGGGCGTGACGTCCCCATTTAATGGTATCACATCATGGTTAGTGGTTGGAGTGATAATGTGCGATGGTTATGGGATAGTTAGTAGGATTGGCTTTTATTTTATGCTGGTGCATGTCTATGATAGTTGATTGGCAGAATTGTTTATTTGGGGTCACTTGACTTCTAATTTTGTGTGGAATTGGAAGGCAGATTTATGTAAAAAACTTGCAAGATGAGTGATCAAGAGCAGAGAACTCCTAGAAAGTGTACTATAGGGCCTGTTACTTGAGGTAGGACGTTGACGAGGGTCAGTACCCAAGGTGGCTGTGGTCAAGCGCCAACTCAGGCTAGCGCTAGTAGAGTAGCACCATCTCCTGTTGGTGTTGGGGTAGCAGCCCCTAGTCATCCCAGGTTCGAAAGGATCATGTAGGCGTTGGAAGCGATGAGAGATCTGATGGGGTAGCAGGCCCAGAATCAAGCTGCCGTCACTACCACCACTGCTCAAATTGCTACTATTGCTGTCGTTGCTGAGACCGTCGCCGTTGCTGCACCTGCCGAAGTTCCAGCTGGGCACATAGTCGTGGAGAGGGAGAGACCAATCCACAAATTGGTAGAGCAATTTCTGAAGCTGAACCCGCCGAGGTTCACTGGTACTGGAGATCCAGAGATCAGATCTCTTTGGATTCAAGATCTAGAGAAGGCCTTTGCACTACTGATGTGCATAGAGGCAGAAAATGTTATCTTGGCAGTATATCAACTGCAGGGTGTCGCGACCCGATCTCACCGCCCTTGAGTCAAAAGAGGGAAATGTCGGGTTTAGTGGTACTTGATCACAAGATCACGATCTCTCCCAAGCTCGTACCCAACGCAACGAGTTTATTTATGCGATCTAATTATTTATGACAACCTAAAAGTAGACAGGAGTCACCACTGGTCTCATTTGGGGGTCGTCTAGAAAACCCAATTGAGGGTTGGGAGTGCTCCCTCAATTCCTATGCAACCAAATATTTAGGTTCGGGGACTTGGGTTATGCTAATATTTCTATTAACACCCTTTCGCTACCTAAATGGTATGTTGTGTTTTCCTAATATGTCCATGCGTCTCTTTTTACATTTTCGGGATCATCAGTTCTAAACTAAGTGATCATGCGTGGTTAATCATTTTCATGCTTTTCTATTTCTAGAAAAAACAAGAAAAGAAAACAATCAATGGAATTGAAATTTCAAGACAATAAGTAAACAATCAAAGAAAGTAGTAAATCATTATGTAATCCTAAAAAATATAAAAGAGAACACACAAAAAAAAAAGAGAGAGAAAACCCGCAACTCGTCGGGTTTTATACAACAAATGGAACCTATGACATATGTCAGGAAAATGAATATTACATAATAATAGTCGGAATGGACATCGACCCCCACCATCTTCACGCTTTCTTCATCTTTGGGGTTCTAATCTAATCCTAACGTAAGAGACTTATAACTACGTGCATACAATGAAAAGAAACAAGCATACACATCAAAACAACTTTCATGAAGACAAGTAATCTCAATTTAGCATGCAAGATATTCTAAAAGAAATCCTAGAATGAAGTCATAACAAAGAATCACAACAGAAATCATCAAACAATATATATAAGATCAAACCAATTTGAGTAGAACCCATGGATAATTGGTTCTAAGAAAAGCACAAATCATCAAGCATACCATGAGGAACAACTTTAAAAAAAAAAAAAAAAGAAGTTTCCTAAGATGGGTTACACATGAATTTTGGCCTCTAAGAGACCCAACAAGCATGAAAAGATGGGCACATATCAAGATTTCAATTCTATAACAAGAGTTGAGAGCATGCATAGTTTCGCTCACTTAGAGATAGGCATAAATCTAACCAAAGATGTGCCATATAGAATAAAGAATGACAAATATTTCTCATTCAGAACTCAAAACCTAATTGTGATCTCACGGATGATGACGAAAATGACAAAACCTATGCACCTTCTTAATTTTCTTAATTGCAACAGTACACATGCAGATTCATAGATGTAATTGACAAATCAAGTGACATCAAAATCATGCAAATCTTACATCAATAGAAAGCATATGACATGAATTTCATTTTTCATGAAGACCTTAAGGTCAAACAAACTCAATTTCATGCTTAAATTTGCCCAAGTTCACCTTGGATCAATGTAGGGGCAAACAGACACATGTTTAGATCTAAGAGGTTTTGAACTACTAAAACATGTCCAAAAATTCTAAAACAATAACAGGACATTCTCAAGACAATGAGGAACAAGTTTCATGCAGACAACTTCATCAAAAAATCATCAAAGAAATCATAGCATAAAATTAAAAAATGCTGAGGCGAACTAATGCCAAAAACTAAAGAGCACCAAGAATCTGCTAATATCAACAAAAAACAGCTCATCTGACAAGTGCAATAATCTGTTTTATGATCCATCATGCCTGCAATAAGCTTGCCTATAGCGAAGAATAAAACCCACGTACCAGAAGGTATAAGAAACTCCACACCACCAGAAGTCAGTTCCTCACCAAGCACGATTAAATCATTGTTTGCACTAGCAACATCATATCAAAACAACCAGTTTTCTGCGTGATTCCACCAAAAACAGAAGCTCCTATTGTAACTAGAGCCTCCTTCATGCGTTGGTCTATATCCCCACTGCTCATCGAGAAAGCATGAGTAATATGCACGCAGAACTCGACAGCAATGCCAACTGACATTATCAAATTAACAATAGAGACAGCATTCAACTGGTTTTTCAGAATTGCCATCACCTCCAAAAGATTGCTTACAATCATTGCTAGCACTAGTAGGATGATCGCTGAACTCCATAAACTGCAAGTTATAACTAAAGAGACTATGAATACTGCACCTTGATTGAATTGGCGAAGGATCGGAAGCCGTCACTACCGTTGACACTGTCGCCGCTGCTGCAAGGGAGTTACCTAATCTGCAATCAGAGTGGGCCGCGCGAATCTGAGCCCCCTATCGCCACCGCTACTGTTGACACGAATCTGAGCCTTGCACTCCGAGGTCCTCGACCGGCTATTCCAGCGAGTTAGATCTAGTGTGCGAGAGACGAATCGAGAGGGAGAGGCCAGTTCTCTGGTTTCCGCCGAAGATCCATGAAACCGTTGAGAGAGCAAGTCTGATCGAGAGCCAGAACCTCCGATCGAGCGTCATCGGTCGAGAGAGTCATCAATCCCCGAGAGCGATCTGGCGAGCCCGATCCAGAGAGAAAACCACCGATCGAGCGAGCGAGCGTCCAATCTCTGAGAAAGAACCAAATCCCGAGAGCCCAAGAGAGAGCACTTGAGAGAAAGAGATGGATCCACTGAGTGAGAACCGGTAGAGCGAGAGCGAAACAGAACTCCCCTCACAATCCCCGACTGCAGGCCTTCGATCTCTAATCCTTGCTAATGAGAGAAAACCTTAGCCTTCGACTCGAGCTCAACAGAGAAGTGCTGGAGACGGAAGCGGATGCTGCCTCCTGTGGATGGCAAGTGAGGTGGAGATTTTCCCTTGAGGAATGGTGGATCTCTACTAGGATTGTCCAAGGCTAAGGTTTCGAGATCTGCCATGGAAGCTCCATCGAGCAGTTATCGAAAGAGAGAGAGTCGGGAGATCTCCGAGAGAGAGAAAAACTTAGAGAGCTCAGAGAGCTCAGAGGTCCAGAGAGCTCCGAGTGAGCCAGCATGCGAAAGAGCCCTCGTCCCCATGAGAGAGAGTGCAAGTGAGAGAGAGAGCATGCGAAAGAGTCTGTGAGAGAGAGAGCGTGCTAGAGAAAAAAAAAAAAATCACCCCCGTTTTTTTTTTTTTTTTTTGATTTTCTTTATTTCTTTATTTTTTATCTCTTTTCTTCTTCTTTTTTTTTTTTTTGATCTTTTCTCCTCTCTCTCTCTCTCTCTCTCTCTCTTTTATCTTTTATATTTTTGCAAACTAAATGGCTATTTTAAAATGTCAACAAAATTTCGGGTGTCAAGATAGGGTAACACGAATACCTGGTAGAGGGCCGCTAGAGGTATAGTATTCCTAGAAGGAGTAATCCCGTTATGGGACTCTTTCCTTAGAGCCTTCAACGACAAATATTTTTCGGGTAGCACCTGAGAACATAAGATGGAGGAATGTCAACATCTCCACCAAGGGACGATGATCGTTGACCAATACGAGGTCAAGTTTGCGGAGCTTTCTCAGTATGCTCTAAGGTTGATAGAAGATCCAAAAGATAAAGCTCGAAGGTTTAGGAATGGCCTTCGGCTAGAGCTAAGACAACCACTGGTACCATTGGATCTGAAGGACTATTGTGAAGTTTACAACTTAGCCCAACTACTAGAAAGAAGTCTGAACGAGCAAGCCACCTCATCCGGATCGAGGTTTAACTTGAGCAGAGACAGAAATCGGTTTGGTAAGAGGCCCATGACCGAAGGAAGATTTCAAGTCCCGCCCAACAGGAAGGGTGGAGTTGATAAGTCAGCGTCACATCAGAATGACGTGTGTCGCTTCTGCGGAAGGCGACATGGGTTAGCTCTATGCCATTTAAGGGTGGGCGCATGTTTTAAGTGTGGCCAACAGGGTCACTTGGCCAGGGATTGTCCCAAAAGACCAAGAGGACAACAGCAATTATCGCCGTTGCCACAAATGGGTTAGATAAGGGGTGTAGGACACAATACACACTGCAGGATGGACTAGAACAGACCCCTAGCTCAAGGGACAATGTACGCCATCATAAGAGGTCAGGCAGAGGACGCGTCTGATGTGATTACAGGTATGGTTTTTTTGAACAACTATGCTGCTTATGCTTTATTCGACTCTGGAGCGACTCATTCTTTTATTGTTGAGCAATATGTTAAGCTTATAGGATTAAATCATGAGTTGCTGGAGTCAGTGGTTAGCATATCTACACCGTCAAAGGATAAGGTGTTGTCTACATTGGGTTGTTCTAGTTGCAAGTTAGGGATTGGTGGGCGAGAGGGGATGATAGATTTATTAGTACTAGCCATGTATGACTTTGATTTAATAATTGGCATGGACTAGCTCACTAAGCAACGAGCTAAGATGGACTGCTATCGTAAAGCAATTCAGTTTGACCCGTTAGAGGGTAAGAGTTTCGAGTTTGTTGGAATTCAAGGAGGACCCTCGATTACATTGATCTCGTCGCTTGAGGCAACCCGTTTGTTAGACGAGGGTTGTTAAGGTTACCTGGCAACTGTCGTGGATACGATAGTTGAAGAGTTGAAGATTGAAGATATTTCAGTGGTGCAAGAATTTCCTGATGTATTCTTGAAGGAATTGCCAAGCCTACCGCTAGAGAAGGAGATAGTGTTTGTGATTGAATTAGCACCCAGGACAGAGCCAATTTCTAAGGCTCTTTACCGGATTGCATTATCTGAGTTGAAAGACCTGAAAGTGCAAATGCAAAAGTTGTTGGATAAGGGATTCATACGTCCTAGTGCATCACCTTGGGGAGCACCAGTTCTATTCGTGAAGAAGAAAGATGGTTTGTTGCAGTTGTGCATCGACTATTGTCAACTCAATTAGGTGACGATCAAGAACAAGTATCCACTCTCGAGGATCAACGACTTGTTTGACCAATTACAAGGAGCGTCGATATTTTCAAAAATCGACTTGAGGACAAGATATCATCATCTGAGGATCAAGAAGGAGGACATCCCAAAGTTAGCGTTTCGTACTCGATACGGTCATTATGAGTTCACTGTAATGCCGTTCGGTTTGACGAACACCCCATCTACTTTTATGGATCTGATGAACTGAGTGTTCAAGGAATATTTGGATTAGTTTGTGATCATGTGCATCGATGATATTCTGGTATATTCTAGAAGTGCTGAGGAGCATGAGAGTCATCTAAGAATGGTACTTCAGACTCTAAGGATTCATCAGTTGTATGCTAAGTTTAGCAAGTGCGAGTTTTGGTTGACTCGTGTTGCATTCCTAGGTCACGTGATTTCAAGTCAAGGAATCTCCGTGGACCCAACCAAGATTGAAGCAATGATTAACTGGTCAAGACCAACTAAAGTGACAGAGATCAGAAGTTTTATGGGTTTAGCTGGTTACTACAGAAGATTCATGAAAGGATTTTCGATTTTAGCGTTGGCATTGACTCGACTCCTGAAGAAGGACGAGAAGTTTGTGTGGACAGACAAGTGCGAGCGTAGTTTCCAAGAGCTTAAGCAGAAGTTGACTACCACACCTGTGCTAACCATTCCATCTGGTCCTAGAGGGTACAAGATCTACAGTTATGCGTCGTTCAAATGATTGGGTTGTGTGCTGATGCAACATGGTAGGGTTGTTGCACACGCCTCCTGTCAATTGAGATCTCATGAATTGAATTACCCGAAACATGAATTAGAACTCGCAACAATCATTTTCTCTTTGAAGATTTAGAGACATTATTTTTTAGGGGAAAGATTCCAGATTTTTACTGACCATCAAAGTCTCAAATATCTATTCTCTTAGAAGGAGTTGATTATGAGACAACGCTGCTGGATGGAACTTCTGAAGGACTACGATTGTGATATTCTGTATCACCCCGAAAAGGTGAATAAGGTCACTGACACTTTGAGTCGGAAGTCTTCGGTCGCACAGATGATGGTTAAAGAGTAGAATTTACTCGAGAGAGCTCAAGATTCAGTTTTCAAATTTGAGGTAGGCCACCTTTTGAATCTTATGACTACCTTCAGAATTGAGTCGAATGTCTAGATTAGGATCAAATTACTTCAGCCGACAGACCCAGATGTTTAGAAGATTCTACAATAGGACATCGATAAGAGGAAGGCTGACTTTCAGATTTCTAAGGATGAAATACTGAGGTTCCGAGGATGATTGTGTGTACTTGATGATGTAGAGCTTAGAGAGGAGATCTTATCAGAAGCTCATCGTAGTAGTTATAGCATTCATCCTGGCAATACAAAGATGTATCAAAATCTGCGTCAACACTATTGGTGGTCTAGTATGAAGGCGGACATCGCCAAGCATGTCATCAAGTGTCTGACGTGTCAACAAGTAAAGGCACATCATTGTAAGCTGGGAGGACTCCTACAACCTCCCGAGATGCCAGAGTGGAAATGAGAGCACATCATGATGGATTTTGTGACAAGCTTTATCGACGAGTCAGAAATGAAATGATTTCATTTGGGTAGTGATCGACAAGCTGACAAAGTCGGCTCGCTTCATCACAGTACAAAAAGATCTTGACTTAGATAGGCACGTAGAGTTGTACATGCATTAAATTTTTTGACTGCATGGAGTGTCGGTGACGATTACTTCAAACCGAGACTCAAGATTCACAGCTGCTTTTTGGAAGAGTTTTCAGGTTGCTTTAGGGACGAAGCTGCAGTACAGTACGGCATATCATCCTTAAACGGATGGCCAATCCGAAAGGACAATCCAAACCCTCGAAGACATGCTACAAGCTTACGTGTTAGAATCCAAGGGAAGCTGGGAGGAACAACTTCATCATGTCGAATTTGCCTACAACAATAGCTACTAGCAAAGCATTTAGATGGCTCCTTTTAAAGCGTTGTATGGTAGAGCGTGCAAAACGCCAGTGTGTTGGGATGAAGTCGGGGAGAGAAAGATCACAGGCCTAGAGTTGGTTTAGCAGTCAGTGGATGCAGTTGCAATCATCAGAGGCAGGCTAAAGACCGCTTAGAGCTGCCAAAAAAGCTACGCAGACAAGCGTCGAAGGCCTTTGGAATTTCAAGTTAATGATCACGTTTTTCTGAAAGTATCACCAATGAGAGGTATTTCGCACTTTGGCAAGAAGGGAAAGCTGAGTATGAGGTACATAGATCCCTTTGAGATTCTAGAGAGAATCGGGATCCTAGTGTATCATCTTGCGTTATCGCCGAGACTAGCGCAAGTGTACGACGTCTTTCATGTGTCGATGTTAAGGAAGTATGAGCTTGACCAGACCCACATGCTTAATTTTGAAGAATTGGACGTGGATGACAGAGTGTTGTAAGTTGAAAGCTTTGTTTAAATTGTGGATCAAAAAGAACAGGTTCTGCATACCAAGACCATTTCATTGGTCAAAGTAGTCTAGCAACACCAGGGCACTGAAGGAGCAACTTGGGAAAGTGAGGAGTCAATGAGACAATTGTACCCCCACCTTTTTGCTTGAAGTATTGTAATGGTTTAAATTTCGAGGACGAAATTTTTATAAGAGGGGAAGAGTTGTGACATCCTAAGACTTTTAGTCTTGTTTTCAATTTAATAAATCAGGCATTTCATCGACGCGCCGATAATGCTATTCTCAGAGCTGATCACTCCTGAGATAACTAGACTATCTGGGGAAGTCATTAAGGAATTTTAATGCAATAGACTTGATAATTCAACTAGAAATCAACTACTCGACCATGCTCATCTGTAGATACCATTATGGCACAGTAAAGATCGATTAGAGATCAGAGATAGGGCAATTCGATTGAGATGTATGAAAGAACGTGGGTGATTCCACCAATTTGCAAAATTCTCGTCGATTGGCACTAGACTGATTTTTCTGTCATTTTGGTACGCTGTGTTCGTATTTGAAACCTAGAGATTTTCATGACAACCGAGGCTCCTCAATGTATCGAAGAAGTTCATTGTGGCTCGAAGAAAATCAACCACAGGTCATTTGTACTAAAAATTTCTGAAAGCTACCCAGTAGGCTAAGTCATGCTAAGATCGCGCCAAATTAAAATTAACCGCGAATTTGAATACGATTTCAAAAATTAAAAGTTCAGTCATGTCACGAGTCATTTTAGGAACGTCGACTCGTCCTCCGAAGATTTTTCTACAAACCAAGATTTTTGGCGGAAAGTCGAAATAGAACCATTTTGGACCGGAAAGTTCAGAGGACCGCTTTTGATCGCGCAATTGGGATGTGAGTTGGTTCTATTGGCATGGAAAAATGTCAATTTGATCGTGAGTACCTTGGTTGAATTTTTGGAAACCAAATTGAGTTAATTCAAGAGGGATTGGAAGTGGAATTGAGGGAAATATCTTCAAATTCGTAGCCCCCCTTACCTCAACCTTTTGGACCCTCTCATTAGCTTCCTAGGGAAGCTTTGTGGCTGCTTTTGGTTGAGGAAGGCAGCCCATCCATGGTGGGGTCTCTTCTAGGAGACAAGAGGATAAAAGAAGAGCAAGAGGGACCCTCTAAGCAAGAGTTATCCCCTTTCTTCCTCCCTCAACCTTGCTTTCTCCATTTTAGAACCTTTAGAGCGCTGAAAATTTGTAAAGAGAAGCCGAGCAGCCCCCTTGCCCGTCGCACGATCGCCCGAGCTGCTGGAGTCCATTCGCGTCACCGTTGTGCCACTCGCACGTCAGCTGTGCCTCCTGCCTGCCCGCGTGTCTCTCGTCGTCGTCCTTATCCGTTTGCACATCTAGAGTCCTTGCCCAACGTTGCCAACTATTGTGCGTTGTCGCCAAGGCGGCCAAAGCCATCGCTTGCCTCCGCTTGGTCCTCGTTGCAGCCTGCTGTCCCGTTCTCACCATTTCAGTTGTTGCCGTCGCTTGGCTCGGCCTTTCTCGGCCAAGATCAGTAGCCAAAGTTTCAACAAGGCTTTGGAACTTTGAGGTCCGTTTCCGAGCCTTTCCCAACTCCACTTGGTGTCCCCGCTTTGGAGTTTGTGGACCGCCTCCGCATCCCCGTCGAAGTGAACTCACTGGCTCGCAAATCTAGCGAGTTTACTCACTAATTTTCGGTTGGGGAGTTAATTATGCTTAATGATTGATTAGTTTAAGTTAATTGTGAATTAGGTGGTTAGTTAGAATAGATTAGCAATTTAATTAATCGTTATTACATATTAGGTTGTTAGAGTAGCGTAATTAAAGCCTATATAAGCTGTACTATTTATCTAGAGTGGTTCGGATTTTCCTGGGCCCGTTTCATTATTTAATTAGGTTTTTCGGCCTAAGTTGCACTTATTGGTATTTATTAATTAATTTTGATAATTATTTAATTAATTATTATTTTCTGAAAATTAGATTGAGATAGTTGGTGACCTGAAATTTGTGCCGATCGCAATGGTATGCGTGGTTTATTTAATTGAGTGCTAAATTGTGCAAATTGTGTGTCGATTCCAATTTTGGATATTTATCACAAAATTTATTAATTTCATTATTTAATTAGAAAATTACCGAGCGTCGGTTTACAACGCCAAAAATATTTTTGTTGGCTAAATAATTAGTGCGATTTTATGAAATAAAGATATTATACTTTTGGTTGAGGCCTACAGTGTACCCACATATGATTATTTTCATCGAGTATATTTTAATCTATTGAAATTGGGCCAAGTTTGTTATTTAATTGAGAGATTGATGTGTAAGGCATAGAGTTCTTGGCTGGGATGAGTTTATCGTAGTTCAGCTTGTGCGAGCATTGGGTGTCAGCCTGCGAGAGCAATATACTATATCAACTTATAAGTGCTTAATATGTCAGCTTGTGAGAGCAGTATACTTTATCAGCTTATGTGAGCAATGATTTTATCAGCTTGTGAAAATCAAATGAAGGAATTTGTAGGTCTTTATTTCATTCTTTCCTTTACTTTGGAAAAATCAATTAAATCAATAGTTTCTAGTGTCATACCCAAACTAGATTTGTTAAAATGTGATCTTTATATAGAAAGAATCTTTTCTAACTTCTTGGATCCTTTTGAAAACATTCTTGTTATATTTGAAATGTCTTCTCTCAAAAAACTATTCTTCTTTGAAAGAGAATCCGCATTTTCCTTTACATCAACAAAGCTTTTGTCTAGATTTTCAAACTTTTCTTTTCAAGAAATTTCCTGTTGCTTTAGTTTAGAATTCTCTCTTTTTAGTTCGGAAATCCTTTTAAGACATGTTCTGAGACTGAGACTGAGACTGAGTTCATCTATATATTTTGAGACTTTAATAGGAATCTTTAAATTATTAACCTCGACTTTTTTATCTAAGTCTGAGTCTGAGTTTGATTATGAGTTTGCCATTAAACATATATTGGCATATTCTTCATCACTTTCTTCGTATTTAGTATCGCTCCATGTCTCTGCTTTGAGAGCATTTTTGAATTTCTTTGTATTTCCCTTCTTTTTCTTCAACAAGGGGCAATTGGGTCTGATGTGTCTATTTTTCTTGCATTCGAAGCAAATCACATCTTTGTTTGTCTCATTGTCTTCATTTAATTTCTTCTGAAATCTTTGAGTGCTCTACTTCTTCTAGTTAAACCTTCTTCATTTCCTAGTCAACTTCCTGAACTTCCTAATCATGAGTGCTAGCTCTTCATCGTCCAAGTCACCTTATGAATATGTATCATCAGAATTATTGTTAGATTTTAAGGCAATTGACTTTTTACCTTTGGGATCTTCTTCCTCATTGATTTGCTCCACTTCATATGATTAAAGTGTGCCAACTATCTCATCTATTGAAAGAGGCATGATCCTCTGGGTTTCTCTTATTTAAGTCTTTACATGATTCCAATCTTTGGAGAGTCCACGTAGCAATTTATTGACTTTCATTTGTCCTGAGATTGGCCGTCTATGATATGCTAGACCGCTTACAATCTCCGTAAAACGATTGAACATGTCAGTGGTGGATTATTCTGGCTTCATTTTGAAGGCTTCATATTGTCTAAGTAGGATATTGGTTTTTGTTTCTTTGACTCAATCAGTTCCTTCATAGTTAACATGCAACCCGTCTTAGACTTCTTTTGTTGTTTCACAAGATGAAATTCTGTTATACTCAGTAGGAGACAAAGCATAGTATAAGGAGTAAATAGCTTTAGCATCAAGAGCTTGTCTCTTAGTTACATTTGCTCGTGTTATTTCACCTGCATCTGCAACTTCCTTTCCTCTTTTTGAGGTTGATGTAGCTTTGGGAATGATCCATTTTTCTACCACATCTCATTCCAAGGGATCTTTTGATCTTAGGAATGGCTTCATCTTGTTTTTCCCTATATTGTACTCCTTCCCATGAAAGTAAGGAGGTCTGGTGTTGCTTTGGCCTTCAACCAATCCTAGAGCCAAAATACTAGCCATAAATATTTAGCTTAAGAAATAAAACACTTCAATAAATAAGCACACAGGCTCTGATACTAATTGAAAGGGCTAGTGCAAACACCTAGAGGGAGATGAATAGATGTAAATAAATTTTTTTTGCAAAACTTAGTAGAAATAATTTGCTTTTAGAAGATGATAGACTAAGAACGTAATCAGCTTTAAATAAATATGCAAACATACAAATGAAAATAAAGAGTTCAAGGAAAGAGAATTAGAACACAAGGTTTATAATGGTTTCACTTAGATCAAACCTACGTCCACTCTCCCACGCTGACAACCCTAAGGCTAGATTCCACTATGAATCAAAAGAGATTTTACAACTTGTGATCTTCGACTTTCTCAATAATGAGTCTCTACTAGTCTCTCACAAAGTCTCACTAGGTATCTCTCACTTTTGTATACAACTTTGAGCTCAACGAATGAAACACTAAGTAACTGGAGAGCTTCAGACTTTGAAATTGTTTTTTCACGCACACTCTCGAACAACTTGAGAGTCCGCCTTAAATGCTCATTCATGCTTTCATAACTGTTGGTCCTTACCAAAGGAATTCTTCCAATCTATTCATTTGACAGAATCAATCAAGGGGATCTTCGAGTCGTTACATGGTTGTGATGAAAGTCTGTCAATCCTATTCGCCCATACAATCATAATATTTGGTTTCCATAAGTAGAATTTTCCAAGTCCACTCGCCTTTCAAATGATCTTCATATCGAAGTAAGTTCCAATAAGAGTAATCAATCAAGTAAATGTTAAATCCAGCCATAAGGTCTTCTAAAAACCATACGAATCGAATCCATAAAGATAATCCCGCATTTGGATAAGTCTTCATTCTTCGGTCTAGAAACTGTTAGTGAGGGCAAACTTTTTAGACTAAAGTCTCGCGGTCTTCAGATTTTGACAGAAGAGTCTGGAATTCCTCATATCATAACTTTTGAGTCTGCAAGTCTTCAGATTGGACTTTTGGAAATGTTTTATTAACTTCAAAATATTAATGGAGTTTCCTCTAACAATCTCCCCATTTTTTGATGGTGACAAAACTGTCCTACAAATTTGAATAATTTTGACCCGCAAAGCAACAATTAAGCAACACGTGATAAAAAAAAAAAAATTAATTAAGACCTAGATAGCATTGATTCTGCAACCACAGAAAACACATTAGTCCTACAAGATGAAATGACTAACTAGCCGTAATTAGTATCACAAACTAAGTTATTGCAAGCGTCAAAAAGTTCAAATCCAAACAGTCCAAAGTTAGTCCAAAACCAAACCAAAAAGTACCAGAGTCCAAAATACCAAGCACAAAATCATCAAAAGATTCCAAGCCAAAAAGATAAATCAATCAAATCTACACAAACTCTCCCCCTTTTTGTCACATCAAAAAGTGAATAATGATTATAAAAAGAGTTGGGTAAAAATCATGGCTATTTGGGGATACAAACGATCTAGAAATCCCCCATAGACTAGACAGTCTCGTCTAGCTTCCTCAGATTCTCCTTCAACTGCTCAATATCTTCACCCTTTGCAGTTTCTTGCACTTGAAGCTTCAAGGCTTGTATCTGTTCATGTAGAGAGTTTGAAGTGGACTATAAAGCAATTTTGAGATGTTTGATCTCATACTCCATTTCATATTGTTGAGCCTTCACACCCAAAAGTATTTCCAGCAACCTTTGAAAGTCCGTTGTAGGTTATGTTGTAGCACTGGCTTCAGCTGAATCAATTCCACGAGTGTTGAGATGTGAGGGAACATCGGTGGTTCGATCACCAAGACTAGGAGTGGATGCCTCAACATCAGCTTTAGGGTATTGAGAGGCATAGACATCCTCTTGATCTACTGGAGATCTACTTACATCACTAGTAAAGACAGGTGAAGAAATACCTCTTTTTCTAGCAGTTTCCCCTGTTTCTGTGCCTTCAGGAGAAGAAAAGAATTCTTCTTCTTGTCCTTGCTCTGCTTTAGCATCGAAGTGATGTTGTTCGACTCTTGCAGTACCACTCCGAGTCTTTTCGCAATTCTCGGACAAGGATACAGCATATGTTGGCTCAAAAGTATCATCTTGACCCTCTTCTTCCTCTTCTTCTCGTCATCTTCCTTCTTCCTCCGTTCTTTCTTCACCTCTCTTCTCTGTTTTTGCTCTTTCTCTGTTCTCTCTGTCCTCTAGCTCTTTGAAGCTAACAAAACTCCGTAAATTACATAAGGTAGAGAGAGTGATATCGTCCTCATCTTCTTCATTCTACAAGATAAGGGCTCTTCTCTTCTTGGTTGGTGTGGTCATGGGCTCCTCGCCTTTTCTCTTAGTTGCTCCAGTGTCTTGTTTTGCCTTGATAGGGGTCTTCTCCTTCAGGCGCTCCAATTCCTTATTTAGCTCATTCAGACGTATCTTTGAAACCATTTTCAACCGAATCACCATTGGAGTAATGGTTCTAACACATAGAGAAGCAGGAATCTGAATTTGGAAATGTCTGAAGAGTCGAGTGGCAAGCGCGGAGTAAGGTAATTGCCCCTTGTCCTTCACAACTGTCCTATACATGTGCATTAGGATAGTCTGAGGCAGTGAAAACTTATAGCCAATGTTGATAGCATACATCAACTTCGCTTCAAAGTGAGAGACATCAATCTTTGAAGTGGATTTGGGTCTGATGCAGTTGATCATGATATTGTGAAGTAAAATATTGGAGGCATTCATTCTAGTGTAAGAAATCTTGCCCTCGGCAAATCTGTCCCGAACAAGAGCCAAAGTTACATGACCAACAGACACACTGATTGGTTAGAAACTCGCTCTTTCCACACCAACCACATCAGCCAACGTATCCACATCAACCACAAATTATTTGTCCTTAACCGTAAAACAAAATCTATCCGCATATAGAAAAGACAGATTTGAATAGAAGTAAGCAGTCAGTTCAGGGTAGGCTTCAGTAGTTTCTGAGCTAAAGCGTTCAAGTTGAAGAAGTGCAAACTTCTCCCTCAATTTCACTTTCAAAGAGTTGAGAAAATCAAAGTCCACACTTCTAAGGTTCATAACTCCTCTCTTCAATAGATTCGAATAAGTCCTCTTGTGGTCATTGGAATGAAATAAACTCGTTCCCTCTCCACAAATAGTTGCAGCAACACCCATTTTAGGCTAAAAATGGGTATACATCCTTTCATCATTGTCATTTCCTTCAGGTTGATTAAAGCCACCAACACGCGAATCACTTGGAAAGTTGGCAAAAGTCATGCAACAAAACTTTTAGGCACAATGCCTAACCTTTCCATAGTATTTAAGAAGAAGGTTTCGTTCTTGTAACCATTTGATTGCGAAAACTCATCGATCAAAGTCATTGCAGAACCACCCATCTTTAAGTTAGAATAGAGTCTAAACAAAAGTTGGGGTTTTTGTGTTCTTACAAGTTCAACATCTTTAGTGATCTGTGGAGGATCTTGTGTTGCTTTTTGTGAAGAGTGACGCTATTGAGAATGTTGTTGTGGTTGTTGTTGAGTAGAATCTTCTTCTTCCGTCAAATCGAAGTGGGTAGGACCCTTAAGCATGTGCTGTGATCTCGTGTTTGCAATTATAGAAGACTTCCTCTGGTAAGACATTGTCACTATCGAGGGGGATTTCTCGAACTCGCTCATTGAAAAAGGTGAGAACTTTATGGATCAAACTCGAGAGAAAAGAGAGAAAATAGGAACTCTGTATTCTAGGGTTTGAATGAGCATAAATGGAGAAGAAGAATTTCGACTGTATATAAAGTAAGTGAAACGGGATATACGAAAAGTCACAAAGGAGAAAGTAAAAACTGTCATTTTCAAAAATGAAAACTATCTTTTTGAAAATGAAATCCACCATAAATTCAAGGATAATTCCTAAAAATGATTTAGGCAAGTAGCGATTCAAAAATCAACGTACCTTTTCGAAGCTTTATCCAAAAATAAACTCATATTCATTTATAAAGTATTAACTTACAGTCGTAACTTCTGAATACTCTAAATCTGAACATTTTTAGACTTTACCCGGTAGAAGATATGATATTCAATTTTGCACGAATATACTCAAATAAATTTTTCTCCAATGGCTTTGTGAATATGTCCGCCAGCTGATTTTTTGAGTTTATGAACTGGATCATAACTTCTCCGTTCTGAACAAGATCTCGAATGAAGTGGTGTTGTATCTCTATATGTTTTGCTCTTAAATGAAGAATTGGATTCTTTGTGAGATTGATGGCACTGGCGTTATCACATTTTATCTCTGTACATGATTCTTCAACACCAAAGTCTCTTAGCTGTTGCCTTATTCATAATATTTGAGAACAATAACTTCCAAGAGCCACATATCTTGCTTCAGCTATTGAAAAAGTTACGGTACTCTGTTTTCTTGAAAACCACGATACCAACTTGTTGCACAGCAGTTGACATATACCTAAAGTACTCTTTCTATCTATTTTGCATCCTGCTAAATCTGCGTCTGAATATCCAATGAGAGTAAAGTCTCATTCTTTGGAATACCACAGACCTAGCTTTGGAGTTGTTGCAATGTATTTGAGGATGCTCTTTGCAACACTTAAGTGAGATTCTTTGGGATTTGATTGGACTCTTGCACAAATAAAGATACTAAACAAAACATGAGGTCTAGATGCAGTAAGGTAAAGAAGTGAACCGATAATGCTCATCTATAGCTTTTGGTTTACACCTTTTACTCCTTCATCTTTATCTAATTTCGAAGAGCTTGACATTGGTGTCTCTGTCTTTTTGCAGTTCTCCAATTCAAACTTCTTGATGAGATCTTTTGCGTACTTTTCTTGGTGAATGAAATTACATTCCTTTGATTGTTTAACTTGTAATCCAAAAAAGATAACTCACCCATCATACTCATCTCGAATTCATCCTACATGCATCTAGAAAACTTGCATAGATTTTCATTAGGTGATCCAAAGATAATATCATCAACATAAATTTGAACGAGTAAAAAATCTTTACCTTCTCTTTTAATAAACAAAGTAGTATCTAACCACCCATCGTTGCAGCGTCGATGGTAGGGCTGCTGGACTCCAACGCAGGAGGTCCCAGTTTCGAAGTCCCTGCGAAGCAGGGAGGCTGAAGCGTTGCGTGGTGTCTTGCCCGGGGTGCGTGGGTGGTGGTTTCTTGTGTGCCTCCCCATGGTTTACTCCCCGGCTGCCGGTCGTGCGGTGGGTTCCTTGGGTCACCAAAAAAAAAAAAAACAAAGTAGTATCTACCTTTCCTTTAACAAAATCATTTTGAGTTAGGAATTTACTTAACCTTTCATACTAGGCTCGACGTGCCTACTTCAATCCATATAGGGTCTTTTTCAATCTGTAGACTAAGTCCGGCTTTCTTGGATCTTCAAAACTAGGTGGTTGTTCTACATAGACTTCTCTCTATCGATGCATAGATCTCGTCATAGTCTATCTCTTCTTCTTGCGTATATCATTTGGCCACGAGTCTTGCTTTGTTTCTGACCACTTTTCCTTTCTCGTCCACTTTGTTCCTGAAAACTCATTTAGTTCCACTAATGGACTTACCTTTAGGTTTAGGAATTAGTTCCCAAACATCGTTGATGCTAAACTGTCTGAGCTCTTTTTGCATGGCTTCAATCCAGCTTTCATCAACCAAGGCTTCTTCTATACTTTTAAGTTCAATCTCAGAAATAAGTGCCAAAGCACTAGACTCTTCTCGTCTTTTGGATCTGGGTCGAATTCCTTCATTAATGTTGCCAATGATGAGTTCTTCGGGATAAATTGACTTATACTTCCAGTTGCTGGTTGGTTTGAGAGTCTGCTGATCTTTTGCTTCAGTTGACTCTTTTGGTTCTTCCTATTGTTGAACTTCAGAAGTTTGAACCACTTCAAGGGAAGTAGACTTTATAATGTCTAGAGTAGGTTTAGACTCTTCAAGTTGAGTCTGGTCCACTTGATTTTGCATAGAGTCTTGAAACTTGACGTTCATAGATTCTTCCACAAATTGAGTCTTTTTGTTGAATACTATGTAGGCTTTGCTTGAGGTTGAGTAGCCAAGAAAAATTCATTCGTCTGATTTTTCTTCAAACTTACCAGTTCGATCATTTGTATTTTTCAAAACAAAACACTTACAACCAAACACATGAAAATAAGAAACATTTGGCTTCTTCCCTTTAAATATTTCATAAGGAGTTTTCTCTAGAATAGGCCTCATAAATACACTACTAATAATGTAGCAAGCTGTAGAAACTACTTTAGGCCAAAATCGAGAGGAAATATTACTTTCAATCAAAAGGGTTTTAGCCATCTCTTGCAATGATTTATTCTTTCTTTCCACAACCCCATTTCGTTCTGGAGTATATGGAGAAGAGAAAACATGCTGGAAACCAGATTCATCATAAAAACTTGCATAGTCTTGATTTTCAAACTCACCTCCATGGTCTATTCCTATGCTTAAAATAGAATATCTTTTTTTTTTTTTCATTTTGAACCTTCTTGGCAAATTTTGAAAAGTAAGAGAATTCTTCAGATTTACTTGTTAGAAAGAATACCCAAGTAAAGCGAGAGTAATCATTCACGATTATTAGGCAATATCTCTTTCCACCAATGCTTTGAGTTCTAGTTGGTCCAAAGAGATCCATATGTAGAAGTTGCAATACTCGATTAGTAGAAACTTGATTTATAGGTTTAAAAGAACTTCTAACCTGTTTTCCCAAAACACATGGCATGCATAATTCAGAATTTTGATAAACCAAGTTGGGCAGTCCACGAATAAGCTTCTTGAAGGAAATCTTGGCAATCTGCTTCATGTTAACATGACCAAGCTTTCGATGCCAAAGATTTGCTTCATCTTGAATGGAAATTAGACACTGAGAGCTTTCTGGTTTTATATCCATAAGGTAAATATTTTCATGTCTTCGTCCAGTGAAAGATTGAGATAAGTCTTTACTAGTTCCCGAGCAAATGCCTTCTTGAAAATTAAATTTGAATCCAGTGTTGCATAGTTGACTTATGCTAAGTAGATTATAATTCAGTCCTTCCACCAAGGAGACATTGTTGATTGTGAGACTTCCAATATTTACAATTCCACAACCAACAATTTTTCATTTGTTGTTTCCACCAAAAGATACTTTTCCACCATTTATTTGTATAAACTTTGTAAAACAACTTGAATTTCTTGTCATGTGTCTCGAACAGCCACTATGCAAATACCATTTGGTCTTTTTCTTGATAGTGACCTACAATCATAAAAAGAATTCAAGCTTTCTTTGGTACCCATATTTTATTGGGTCTAGGGCAATTAGTACCAAAAACAGTCTTTGCCAAATCCCTCTTAACAGGTCTCCAAACCTTGTGACATTTCTTCTCAAAATGTTCTGAGCTGTTACACTTTGAACATTTGAGAGTACTTCAGCCAACAGGGTTTTACAAAAAAAATTTGAAAATAGTTTTTGTAAAATGTTTTTGTAGGTTTTTATATGATTCCTTTACTTTGGGAAAATCAATTAAAGGAATAGTTTCTAGCGTCATACCCAAACCAGATTTGTTAAAATAGGGTCTTTGTACATAAAGAATCTTTTCTAACTTCTCGATCATTTTGAAAACCTTCTTGTTATATTTGAAATGTCTTCTTTCAAAAAAAAATATTTTCCTTTGAAAGAGAATATGCATTTTCCTTTAAATCAACAAAGTTTTTGTCCAGATTTTTAAACTTTTCTTTCTAAGAAATTTCCTATTGCTTTAGTTTAGAATTCTCTCTTTTTAGTTCGGACATCCTTTTAAGAGATTTTTGAGACCGAGATTGAGTTCATCTATATATTTTAAGACTTTAACAGGAATGTTTAAATTACTAACATCGACTTCTTTGTCTGAGTCTGATACAAAGTCTAAGTCTAATTCTGAGTTTGCCATTAAACATATATTGGTATATTCTTCATCACTTTATTCGCATTCAATATCGTTCAATGTCTCTGCTTTGAGAGCCTTTTTGAATTTCTCTGTATTTTCCTTCTTTTTCTTCAACAAGGGGCAGTTGGGTTTGATGTGTTCAGTTTTCTTGCATTCGAAGCAAATCACATCTTTGTTTGTCTCATTGTCTTCATTTGATTTCTTCTTAAATCTTTGAGTGCTTTGCTTCTTCCAGTTAAACCTTCCTTATTTCTTGTTCAACTTCCTGAACTTCCTAATCATGAGTGCTAGCTCCTCATCGTCCAAGTCATCTTTTGAATCTGTATCATCATAATCATCATTAGATTTTAAGGCAATTGACTTCTTACCTTTGGGATCTTCTTCCTCATTGATTTGCTCAACTTCATATGATTGAAATGTGCCAACTAATTCATCTATTGAAAGAGGCATGATCCTCTGGGTTTCTCTTATTGAAGTCTTCACGTGATTCTAGCCTTTGGAGATTCCACGGAGCAATTTATTGACTTTCATTTGTCCTGAGATTGGCTATCTATGATATGCTAGACCATTTACAATCTCCGTAAAACGATTAAACATGTCAGTGATAGATTATCTAGGCTTCATTTTGAAGGCTTCATATTGTTCGAGTAGGATATTGATTTTTGTTTCTTTGACTCAATTAGTTCCTTCATAGGTAACATGCAACCAATCCCAGACTTTTTTTGTTGTTTCACAAGATGAAATTCTATTATACTCAGTAGGAGATAAAGCACAGTATAAGGAGTAAATAGCTTTAGCATCAAGAGCTTGTCTATTAGTTATTTCTGCTCGTGTTATTTTGCCTGCATTTGCAACTTCCTTTCCTCTTTTTGAGGTTGATGTAGCTTTGGGAATGATCCATTTTTCTACCACATCCCATTCCAGGGAATGTTTTGATCTTAGGAATGCCTTCATCTTGTTTTTCTATACATTGTACTCCTTCCCATCAAAGTAAGGAGGTCTGGTGTTACTTTGGCCTTCAATCAATCTTGGAGCCAAAATACTAGCCATAGATGTTTAGCTTAAGAAGTAAAACACTTCAATAAATAAGCACACATGCTCTTATACCAATTGAAAGGGCTAGTGCAAACACTTAGAGGGGGATGAATAGGTTTAAATAAAAATTTTCGCAAAGCTTAGTAGAAATAATTTGCTTTTAGAAGATGATAGACTAAGAATGTAATCAGCTTTAAATAAATATGCAAATATACGAATGAAAATAAAGAGTTCAAGGAAAGAGAATTAGAACATAAGGTTTATAATGGTTCGGCTTAGATCTAGCCTACGTCAACTCTCCCGCGCTAACAACCCTAAGGTTGGATTCCACTATGAATCAAAAGAGATTTTACAACTTGTGATCTTTGACTTTCTTAGTGATGAGTCTCTACTGGTCTCTCACAAAGTCTCACTAGGTATCTCTCTCTTTTGTATGCAACTTTGAGCTCAACGAATGAAATGGTAAGTAACTAGAGAGCTTTAGACTTTAGAATTCTTCTTTCACGCACACCCTTGAACAACTTGAGAGTCCGTCTTAAATACTCGTTCATGCCTTCATAACCGTTGGCACTTATCAAAGGAATTCTTCCAATCTATCCATTGGACAGAATCAATCAAAGGGATCTTCAAGTCATTAGATGATTGTGATGAAAGCCCGTCAATCTTGTTTGCCCATACAATCAGGATATTTGGTTTCCATAAGTAGAACATTCCAAGTCTACTGTCCTTTCAAATGATCTTCATATCGGAGTAAGTTCCAATAAGAGTAATCAATCAAGTAAATGCTAAATCTAGCCATAAGGTCTTCTAAAAACCATACGAATCGATTCTATAAAGACAATCCCACATCTGGATAAGTTTTTATTTTTTGGTCTAGAAACATCGGCGATGGCAAACTTTTAAACTAAAGTCTCGCGGTCTTCAGATTTTGACAGAAGAGTCTGGAGTTCTTCATATCATAACTTTTGAGTCTGCAAGTCTTCAGATTGGATTTTTGGAAATGTTTTATCAACTTCAAAACAGTAATGGAGTTTTCTCTAACAATGTGTAACTAAGTTATATATGATTTCATGTGCTAATATTCTTAAAATTTAAAAGATTTTCAATATTCACCAAATTCTAATTGCAAGAACCGTGAAATTGTAAATTGAGACGAGATTTGATGATAAACTAAATATTATTTTCTTGGACTGCTACTTCATCTCGATACAACACAAACAAATACGTTGAGTGGGTGCAAAAATTGGGCATGAGACTGAGGGCAAGCCTCTAGCGTCATTGACTCTGAAATAAGGTTGCCATAGATGATTGCATGAGTTTATTATTTATTTGCATTTAACATAGTAAATTTACACTTTTATTTGGCAATAATTTGTTTGGGAGGGCTTGCTTTAGAAGAATATTTTAGTTAGAGCGAATTTCGTGGGTCCCAATAAAATCGTTCATTCCATAATTCCAACCCAATTTATGTATCCTATGCCAATAAGCTATTGGTTAGATAACAAAAGACTTTTCTCCTCTTCTTATAATCCTGTAATCCAGATTTGTTGGAAGCACTCAAGAAAATCAGATCCTAAATACATTAGGCTGATATGGGACGCTTTTAAGATTACTCAAGAAGGTGGACCACTGGAAGTGCATAAAATTAGCCCAAACGCCGCCTAACTACTAAAACAAGTCCTTTTGTTCCCAAAACTTTTCACAACTTTAGACCATAGTTGCAGTTGTCATCTTCACCTAACTTTTGTATGCACCTGAAATACCCTTTATCCTTGCCCCTAATTCTTCTATTTTTGTCAAAGAACAAAAAGAAAACAGAAGTATAGTGTGTTGCATTTTTTTATCAGATTAAAAGTGATTTTAAAATAGAGTCAATTTTAAATCTATTCGCTATGTCATTGGGGTGTAACAAGTAAACTCAAACGTGTGGAAATTTCGATTTTGTTACAGACTACGGAATGGAGAAAGAAAAAGTTTTTGCTCCTGCTGAGCATAAATAACTATACAATGGATTGCACGAATAATATAATAATCCATGAAGAAATAGACTTCCTAATCAGGCCAAGTTAGGACTTCGATAGTCCGGATACTGCAGTATTACACGTTACACGGAATTGAGCTAGAGTAATAGCAAAATGGTTTCTTCGAGACGACTATATCTAATGGGTGAAAGCTTGGTTGTCGTAGCTCTATGTGCATTATGACTCTGTTTGGCAATTGGGGAAAATTGGGGGAAAGATAATTGAAGTGGAAAATTTTGGAAAATTTTCCTTTCGGTGAGTAGAAAGAGGAGGCAAATTTAAAATTGTGAGAACTTTTTTTTTTTTTTTTTTTGGCATTTTCCATACGCTCATGCTTCCAAGAATAGTACATGTAAGGCACTGACCACAATGGTATGTGTTAATGAAATCGGAAGCAGGACATTCAAGGTGTGGTCAAGGCGTTAATGAAGATAAAACACCAATGCTGTTTATGCACGAATATCTTTTGTTTGTTACTTTTACGTATTAACTTGCTGGTATATAGGCAGAAGAGATTGGATATGGAACCTAACGTATCTCCCACCAACAAGGTAGTGCCTGCACTCTTTGGAGTTTCGGAGGGATTTTCGGCAAAGCAGTTTTGGATGACAATCGATATTTGAGGATCCACGGTCGCGAAGCATTTCAGATGACCCCAAAAGGTAATCATTCTTCTTCCAATCTATATTTGCTGGTCCACGTTCATCGGCATTTTTTTTCTCCTTAAACTCAAATGATCATGCTCCATTCATTTTGCGAAATTTTTTTTTTTTTAGAAATATATTTTTCTCATTTTCTAACATTTAGTTTGCTCAAGAAAATGAGTAGACGAAAAATGTTTTCTTAATCAACAGAAAACCTATGATTAAAGTCAGAAAAATGATTTCTCTTTTTGAAAAACTGGAAAATATTTTCCAAAGTATGACTAGGTAACGGTGATTGGACCTAAAACTCTATGTTTGGGCACAAAAACTCTACCGTTGATCCCTAAGTCCTAGCATTCAAGACCAAGTCTTTAATGGCTGAGCCTAGGCTCTTGGTGCCCACGCTTGGATCCATTGAGGCCGGGCGCGAATCCCTAGTGCCTATACCCAATTCCTTGGCACTTGAGCCTAGATCCATAAAGGACGTACTTAGGTATCACTTGAGTTCTGGTTCACAAAGGGCATGCACGGGTTCATTTTCAAGTTTTAGCAAAGCACTAGAAAATATTGTTATTTTCTTGAAAAATGACTTTTTGGAAAATATTTCCTAGAATCGTCACATTTTTTTGCGAAAGGAACAGAATACTATAGTGTTTTCTAGACATTAACTTTGCTAGCATTTGCACTACTTGTTTTTCAAGTAGTTTCAAAAACGAGTCTATCACTTGATAATGCTATTGCCTCATGGTGGATAGACCATTAATTGGTTGTCCAGATTTCTAATCAAAATAGGATTGGAAAAAATAAAATATAAAATCTTGAAATTTTCTTATACATTTTCTACTATTTGGTGAATTATAGTATTAAGATTGGATATCTTCATATTCGATCATGTACATTTTTGATATAAATAATATATCATTGTAAATGAACTTAAAGTTCATGAGTAGAGATGGTGAAAATCACTTGCAACACTATTCCCTAATTTATTTTTATTTTATTTTATTTTTCCTCTCTTTTTTATAATTTTCTTTATTATTTCTTTTTTGCCCTCCTATCATTCTCTAATAAATTTTATTAGATAGTAATATGTACTAATATACCTAAAATACAAAAATACCTAATATATGTAATAAATATACATATATAATTTATATATTGAATGTATATTATATGATAGAATTAAAGTTGAATATATAAATTAAAATAATATTAAATTAAAAAAATAAGTTTTTACTTTATTTTTATTTTTCTTAAATTAGAATTCAAATATTATTTATAGTGAAATATAACTTCAATTTTGTTAGTTTAATAAGTTTTTTTATTCGAGAAAATAACTTTCCTATTATGGACATTATAAATCCTATTTGCTTTTATCCCATCTCATTCATGGGATAATTTTATCCAGCCTATATTCCCTTTATATATGACTTTATCCTGTCGTAAGTAAGCACAAAACGTAGGTTATGATAATCGTATACTATCTTGAATTTTATCCTGACTACTAAACGCAACATATGTAATCATTGATCGTGCTATTTCATGTGGACATTTCAGTTTTAATGTTCAAAGTTTAAAAAACACAACAACAAAAATTTATACCAAACGTATTTCTTTGAGAATTTTGGAGATGAAAACAAAAAATTGGAGAATTTACATGGTATAACTATATTTTGCATGAATGTTGTCCCTTTAGAAAGATTCTACCTTATATTAAATTGAAGGTCTTTGATTTTAGGCTTATGACAAAAGTTAGGTGCTCATTTTATCTATAAATAAGTAAAGGCTTGCAAATTAAGTTGCCCGAATAGCTTTCCCAAGCCAAAGAACCAATTTAACTTGGTAACGACTCAACTTGATCATGGTGTAAAGGGAAGGAATGATCTATATAATAAGAAAGAGGAACGGGATCTTCTTAAAGTAATGGTTCCATTACTAAGGACTGAAACCTAATGACCTGTGACACTAGAGCCTAAGGCTACTTGCCCACTAGTAAAGGTCTACTTTATATTTCCAAGGATGAACTAGTTTACACTCAACTAATCCAATCACTATAAGGCAGAAAAAAAGATATGCTTGCTTGTTGTAATTGTATATGCTCACCTTTACTTTAAGGGAATTACTTGTATATAAGAAAGGAATGAACTCCCCCTAGGAAGACTAAAACTCTTAATCTTACCCATTTTTGCATTCTTCATTTATTTCATTGTTGAAACACTCTAACCGGGAGAGCAGCCCAATGGCAACTCAACCAAGTGAAAAACAATGAAATTTGAATCATGCAGCACAACCTGCAGGTAATTGTTCATGTTCCAACTGAGAAAAAAAAATTAGATATGAGCCACATAAAAATATGCTGGAACTTGTATTTTCCCAAGGTTCTTTTTCTTTGCTTTATCATCGAATAAACATAACCCTGACCTTGGCTAAGAAAGAGAGAAAAGAAAAAAAATATTCAGGATGGGAAGGATTTTGTGCTCACTACTTCTCCTACACATGTTACAGATTATCTTTCAATCAATATAGCAGCTCCTCCTCAATCTAGAGGTGCCAGAGGTTCGTTATCCCTCAAAAGAGTTATTTCATTGTGAAATTAATATCTGGAGCAGATCTTCATGACATTGTTCTTTTCTGGGAGACTTCTCAATGTCTGAAAGGAAAACGTATGGACAAAATGGCCTGAAAAGTTTGCATCTATTACAGGCAAAACCGACCATTGTTGCAAGCTGCGTACAAGGGTGATTGGGCATCTGCTAAAAGATTTTTGAAAAAGATTCCGATTCAAAGATGGCCAAAATAACACGCAGATTAGAAACAGTGCTTCACATAGCCGCTTTGAGTGCACAAGACCAATTTGTTGAGAACCTGGCTAAGCTCTTGTCTCCGGATGCGCTTGAAAAGGTTGATTGTGATGGCCGCACAGCCCTTCACATTGCTGTCCCGAGTCAAAGGATAAGGATGGTCAAGGCATTAGTTAGAACAAATTCTAGGTTAACGCAACTTGCTGATAATGAAGGATGCGTTCCTTTGGAAATATCTGCTCAGGAAGCTCCTATGCATAAGGAGATTGCCTGGTTCCTGGTGAAAAATACAAAAGACGATGAGCCAACTAAGCCCTTCAGCCGTCTCTCTGCCATTGATTTCATCTTGGATCTCACCTACGCTGGTCATCATGGTAAAACCACCATCACTCTTTATCTCAATTCCATTTGTTTATTCCTTTATTCTAGACTTAGCTAATTTTCCCGATCAAGTTTGATGGTGAATTCGGATAGATACCGTCCTTCATCTAGTCAGGCGGTATCCTGGCTTAATGACCATGAAAAGTGAAAAGTATGAAGGCAAAACTATATTGTACTTGTTGGCATCGATGCGGTCTCACTTTCTCAGCGGAACCAGGTTGAGTGTTTTGGAGGCCTTGATATACAAATGTACGTACATTCTGCACCCGCATCCTTTCGTTGCTGATTCCCTTCAAGATGATCATACTTGGCTCATCACCTGCTCTTTTGTTTCTGAACTGTAGGTATTCCGGTGGACTTGAACAACACATTAGCAGATAAAAATTCGGATCTGGGTGGGTATGCATACTTGCTGATGGGTATTATCTTAGAAACTTTCATGATTGTGAACTTCAAGTCAATTTTCTTAGATTGATTCTCTCCGTACTAGCAAAAGAAACCAGAAATTATTGTTTCTTTTCAGGATATGTTCTGGTTCCTCGACCCAGTTTTACCTGAATGATGGACTGAAATGGAACTACTTTGTGGATTAGCTATCCATTGGGAACCGTATATGATTCAACCTAGTGCATACTGATCATGAGGTCTTACAATGATTTCTATCTAGTGACTGCGTTCTCTCTATAATATGATTGTAGTGCTTCAATGTCTTACAGGATCACTTTGGAATGCTGCCAAAATTTTAGGTACGCTTTCATTTTATTAAGATACCATCGTTATCTCTATCCCTCCCTCTCCAACTAAAACTCTATGGCTTGTTTGTTTTTAACTTCTTTTATAAGTAGAAAAAAGTTCCCACCCAATTCTTTGCCATAATTTGGAATAGAACTTGTGTCAGGCTCACTGCTTGTGTGAAAGAACCGTTGGACATTCATCATTGGATGAGTGCTATGTGTGTTTAAATTTAATTTTGTTATTAATTTTTCCACGGGTCAACTGTCCAATATTGAATATGTAACATATTCTTTACAACATGATGCACCTAAAAATAGTCCTTCATGAAATTATTCAAACTCAAACATAGTTATAAATGAATTTCTACGTTCACATTTTTATATTTTGAAAGATTTCAGATATTCTCCAAATCATAATTGCAAGGGTTGCGAATTTTTTTTTTAAAAGATAGTGAAAAAAGAATACTTGAAACTGCAAATTGAGTTGAGATTTTATGTTAACCAAGGAATTTCTTGCTTATGGCTAAATGCTCTAGGCAGATAATATGGAATAAGAGTTACGTAAACCTAGGACTTCTCCTTCAATCTTGATTGGTGAAATCATGTTCGCTTCATCATCTCTATCAAGCATGTAAATCTTTCTGGGAAAATAAGAACAATGACACCATATGTATTTTTTTATGTGCTTAAAGCCTAAATATTATTTTCTTTGACTACTACTTCATCTCAATGCAACACGAAAGTGATATTGCTAGTACGAGTACCTAGAGGGGGGGTGAATAGGTATACAAAGATTTTTCTTAATAATTTATGTATACTTGCGCAATACTTAGACAGTTGAAGGATTTGCGAAAGATAATAATCAACGTATGACTAAGTAAGGAAAGAGAGAATTAAACACGTGGTTTATAGTGGTTTAGCTTGATTCAAGCCTACGTCCACTCTTCTGCACTGACAGCCAATTTGGCTGGATTCCACTATGAACAAAGAGATGTTACAGTGTTGATCTTCCTTGATTTCTCGGTGTAGAGGATCTACCACACTCGCTCAAGGTATCACCAAGTATAGACACTCTCTGTGTATACAATTTCGCTCAGACTGTATCGACTAATATTCAAGGTGCTTCAAACTCTGGAATTTTTCTATCAATCACGTACTCAAACAACTAGAATGTCTTCCTTTTTATACTCCTTTATGCCATCATACCGTTGGCACTTACCAAAGGAATTCCTCCAATCTACCCGTTGGACGGAATCAATCAAGAAGATCATTCGAGCTATAAAAGGAACCTGACGATAGCCCATCAATCCTGTTCGCCCATACAATCAGGATCTTGGTTTCCAAGAATAGAACATTCCAAGAATACTTCGTCGACCATCGGATCTTCAATTGATCTAGATACGAACAAAAGAATCCGTTGTATTTATCCAACCAAAAGATCTTCTCCAGACGATAGGATTAAATCCTCAACCATATACTTCGGCTCTGGATTTCCTTCGTCCTTTGGATCGGAAAGACCGTCAATGAGAATGTCTTGAGTCTTGAGTCTTAAGTCTTGAATCTTGAGTCTTGAATCTTGAGTCGATAGTCGAAAGTCTTCGACTTTAAACTAGACGATTTGCAGATACCAGACTAAAAGGCGAAGGAAACGTTTTGTCAGCTTCAAAATATTCTGGAACGATTTCTCCAACAATCTCCCCCTTTTTGATGGTGACAAAACTTTCCTGTAGATTTGAACCACTTTGACCTGCAAAAACATTTCTCAAGCGATATGGCAATCTCATAAAGATTAACAAAGCAACCAGACTCTGCATCCACAGAAAATTGGTTAGTCTTTCATGAGTAATACCATATAACAACACTTGATATGAATGCAAACAGTCAAGCATTAAAATCCACAGCCAATTCAGTCAAGTTCAAGTTCACACCCAAGATTGCTCAAGTCATAAACAAACATAAAAAACTTAAAGTCAAAGAAAAAAAGTTGGTTGATTGGTTGGTTGGTTCAAATTGCTTCTCCCCCTTTTTGTCAGCATTAAAAAGATGAGAAAGAAGTCATGTCTGCTTGGGAATGCGCACAATCTGGAAATCTCCCATGGACTGGACTACTCCTTCGAGCTTCTTCAAGTCTTCCCTTAGTTGAGCTACCTCTTCTCCCTTGGCATTGGTTTGAAGTTGAAGAGCGAGGTCTTTCAATTTGTCCTCCAGGGTAACTGAAGATGCTTGTCCAGCATTCTTCATGGCTTGAATTTCACAGTCCAGAGCATAGATTTGGCCATGCATTTCCAGAAGAATATCCATAATACGACGAAAATCTGCAGAATTGTCCGTTTGAGTACTTGCATTTGCTCTTTCCGATGGAGTAAATGCAGACGATGGCGCTTCTATATAGTCTTGCAGATTTGGTGATGACGTATCGTGTCCTTCTTCAGTCTGAATTTCTTCTGGTTCTGCTGGAGATTGTCTTGGACCTTCACTATTGGCAGCATGAGGTGTGGACCTTTCTTGCTCGCCAACTCCCCCTGTCTCTAAGACATCAAGAGGGGAAGAGTGATGATCTGTATCTTGATTCTCCTTCTCTCCAGATTCAGCTGCAGACTTTTCTTGCTCTTCTTCTCCTTCTTCTTCAGCTTCTTTCTCATTCTCTTGCTGCTCTTCTTCTTCTCTGTTCTTGTCTTTCTCTTCTTCTTCTCTCTGTTTCTTCTGTTGTTCTGTTGATTGAGGAACAGAACGTCTTGTCCTTATCAAGGCAGAGATTGTGAGATCTTCCTCCTCATCTTCATCTTCATCCTCCAAGATGAGAGTTCTCTTCTTTTTGGATGGGGCATCAATGGCTTCCTTTCCCTTTCTCTTTGAAGCAGACGGAACTGGAGTCTTCACTCTGAATTTCTCCATTGCCTTGGAAAGTTCTTTCAGACGCATCTTTGTCAACATCTTTAAACCTACCACCATCTTATCGCACGGTCGAGCACAAAGTGTGTGTGGCAGTTCAATATTCATGTGTCTGAAGATCTTGGTCACCAGACCTGGATAAGACAATTGTCCCTTATCTTTCAACATTGCTTTGTACATGTGAAAGAGAATAGTGTGAGGAAGAGAGAATTTCTTTCCTGAGTTGATTACGTACATCAATTTTGCTTCTGAGTTAGACACATCAGTCTTTGATGTAGACTTGGGCCTAATGCAATTGATCACAATTTTGTGCAGCATAATATTGATGGCACGCATCCTTGAATAGATGATTTTTCCTTTAATGTCTCTGTCTTCAACAAGGTCCATTGTGGCACGAGCAACTGAGACTTTTACTGGTTGATAACGTCCTCGTTCAACTCCAATTATGTCCGCCAACATATCCACATCCAACACATAATCCTGATCTCGAACACTGAAAGATATTCTATTCGCATCGATAAAGCTAAGATTTGAATAGAAATATGCAGTCAGTTGTGCATATCCGTCCGTGATGTCAGTGTAAAAACGTTCCAGTTGAAGCAGACTGAACTTTTCTCTCAAGTTCACATTCACAGCATCCAAGAAATCGAAGTCGACACTCCTAGGGTTTATCACCCCTCGTTTCAACAGTCTGAAAAACAAATTTTCCTGTTCTTTTGATTTGAACAACTCCATCCTCTTTCCCTTCACCTTCGCAGCAACACCCATTCTCGGTTGAAAATCAGTGAACATTTTGTCATCGTCGTTCCCATCAGTCAAATTTGGGCCCGACATCCGAGGATCACTGGTAATATTCACAAGAGCTTCCTCTGCTTTACCTTTGGGAGCAATTCCCAAATCCTCCATTTTCTTCAGAAAGATATACACATTCTCATAGTTCTTTTCTTTAAGAAAATAATCCACATATTTCATCGGAGTTGCAGTACTTTTCAACGCATGGTAAAGTTTGTAAATAAACGAGGGTTTTTGGACTCTTACTGGGTCTGCGTCCTCGATTATCTCTTCTTCTGGATGTTGACCCGCACCTTGTGGGGTAGAATGTGTTGAATGACGTGGAGGAGAATGAGTTGGGTTCTGATGCTGACTTGATAAATCTTCCTCTTCTGTGAGATCGAAGTGGGTAGGTCCCTCCTTCATCCTCTGTGGTCCCCTTGTCGCGATTCTTGAGGACTTTCTTGAAGACGACATCCTTCTTGTCGCTAAGAGATTTCTTTGCTTGCTTTCCCAAGAAAAGATGACAACTTTCTCGAGGATGAACTCGAAGTAGAAACTAGTTTGAGAGGAGAATGCTTTTAGGGTTTTGAAGATTGAAGGTGAAAGCTGTATATATATAACTCAGTTTTGAAAAGGGGAAGTTCAATCGGTACAAGGAAAGTGTACGAATACCTCTTTTCGAAATCGATAATTGCCAAAATTAATCCTTTTGAAAAGACAAGTTTTTCAATTTTCATGACTACAAAATAACTGAACGAAAGATCATACCTTTCCGAGTTTAGATAACAACTTACAGTCTATAGTCATCAACGTCTGAGTCTGAGATATTTGAGTCTGAGAGATTTGAGTCTGACGGTCATCAACTTTCAGAGTCTGAAGGTTGGAGAGTCTCTAGACTTTAACTTCTTCGAGCTTCAAAATGTTGAGTCTGGAACGGATAAAATCGAATTGATTTTTCTCCAAAGGCTTTGTGAATATATCCGCTAGTTGACTTTTTGAATCAACGAATTGAATCGAGATTTCTCCACTTTGAATATGATCTCTAATAAAGTGATGTCGAATTTCTATATGCTTTGCTCTTGAATGAAGAATTGGATTTTTGGTGAGATTGATTGCGCTGGTGTTGTCACATCTGATTTCTGTGCATGAGTCTTCAATCCCAAAGTCTTGTAGTTGTTGTTTTATCCATAGAATTTGCGAACAGCAACTTCCAAGGGCTACATACTCTGCTTCTGTTGTTGAGAGAGCTACAGTGTTTTGTTTCCTTGAAAACCAAGACACTGTCCTGCTTCCAAGCAACTGGCAAGTTCCTGAAGTACTCTTTCTATCTACTCTACAGCTGGCCAGATCTGCGTCTGAATATCCCAGAAGATTAAAGTCTTCCTTCTTAGGATACCAAAGACCAATGCTTGAAGATGAAGCAACGTATTTAATAATACGTTTTGCAGCACCGAGATGGGATTCTCTAGGATCCGATTGAAACCTAGCACGAGATACAAACACTCAACAAAATGTCGAGTCTAGAAGCAAAGATAAAGAAGTGAACCGATGATGCTCTGTACAGCTTTTGATCAACTTTCTTCCCTTCCTCATCTTTGTCTATCTTCAAAGAACTTGACATTGGTATATCGTCTTCTTGTAATTTTCCAATCCAAATCTTTTGACAAGATCATTAGCATATTTTTCTTGGTAAATGAAAGTTCCTTCCTTCAATTGCTTTATTTGAAGGCCAAGAAAGAATGTTAATTCTCCCATCATACTCATTTCAAACTCATCCTGCATAGACTTAGAAAATTTATTGCATAGACTTTCATTAGGAGATCCAAAAATAATATCATCCACATATATTTGAACGAGTAAAAAGTTTTTGTTTTCCTTTTTGATAAATAGAGTAGTATCTACTTTACCTTTAACAAAACCATTTTGTAATAAGAACTTACTTAATCTGTCGTACCAAGCTCGGGGTGCTTACTTTAGACCATACAAGGCCTTTTTCAGTCTGAAGACTGAGTCTGGCTTCTTTGGGTCTTCAAATCCAGGTGGTTGTTCCACATAAACTTCCTCTTGGATAAATCCATTTAGGAAAGCACTTTTGACGTCCATTTGGAATAACCTGAAATTTTTGTAACAAGCAAATGCAAGTAATAGACGAATGGCTTCTAACCTTGCTACAGGAGCGTAAGTCTCATCATAGTCTATTCCTTCTTCTTGCGTGTATCCCTTGGCCACGAGTCTTGCTTTATTCCGTACGACTTTTCCCTTTTCGTTCATCTTGTTTCTGAACACCCATCTGGCTCCAATAACAGTTTTACCTTTTGGTTTAGATGTCAATTCTCATACATCGTTAATGTTGAACTGTCTGAGCTCCTCTTGCATAGCTTCAATCCAGCTTTCATCAGATAAAGCTTCTTCTATGCTTTTTGGTTCAATTTCAAAGATGAGAGCAACAGCACTAGACTCTTCACGTCTTTTGGATCTAGTGCAAATTCCTTCATTAATTTCGCCGATAATGAGATCTTTAGGATGACTGGACTTGTGCTTCCAGTTTCTGGTTGATTTGTCTGGATAATGATCTCTTTCTTTATTTGAATCTTCATGAACATCTTGATGCTGGTCTTCCAGAGTCTAAGATACTTTTTCAGTTGTAAGCTTAGGAAGGTCTGGAGTAGGTTCAGACTCTTCATATTGAGTCTGACTGGATTCATCTTGCGTAGAGTCTTGAAATTTGACGTTCATTGACTCCTCCACAGACTGGCTCTTCTTATTGTAGACTCTGTAGGCTTTGCTTGATGTAGAATATCCAAGGAAGATGCCTTCATCTGATCTTTCTTCAAACTTACCAACTCGATCTTTTGCATTTTTCAATATAAAGCATTTGCAATCGAACACATGAAAGTATGAAACAATAGGCTTCTTACCTTTGAATAATTCATAAGGGATTTTCTCAAGAATAGGTCTTAAGAAGACTCTATTGATGATATAGCATGCTGTTGAAACATCTTCAGCCCAAAATCATGAAGAAATTTTACTTTCAATTAAAAGAGTTCTAGCCATTTCTTGAAGAGATCTATTCTTTCTTTCCACAACTCCATTTTGCTGAGGAGTGTATGGAGAGGAGAATACATGTTTAAAACCAGATTCATCACATAATTTTGTGAAATCTTGATTTTCGAATTCACCTCCATGATCTGTTTTTATACTTGAGATAACACATCCTTTTCATTTTGAACCTTTTTAGCAAATTTTTCAAAATACAAAAAGGTTTCGACTTACTTGCAAGGAAATATACCCAAGTAAAGCGAGAAAATCATCCACAATTACTAGGCAGTATTTCTTACCTCCAATACTCTGAGTTCTGGTTGGTCCGAAGAGATCCATATGCAGCAACTGTAGTACATGATTAGTAGAGACATGATTTATTTGCTTAAATGAATTTCTTACCTGTTTTCCCAGAATATAGGGTGTGCATGGATCGGACTTTTGATATGGTAATTTGGGTAGACCTCGAACAAGCTGCTTTGATGAGATTTTGGGTAATTGCTTCATATTGACATGGCCAAGCTTTCTGTGCCATAAGCTCGCTTCATCTTGAATGGAGATTAGACATTGTGATTCATTTAATTTCATGTCTAAGAGGTAGATGTTTCCATGTCTTCGACCCATGAAAGACTGAGTAGAGTCTTTACTAATTCCATAGCAAATTCCTTCTTGAAAGGAGATCTTGAAACCAGTATCACACAGTTGGCTAATGCTGAGAAGGTTATAGTTGAGTCCTTCCACTAGAGAAACATTGCTTATTGTGAGATTTCCAATTTTCACAGTTCCAAATCCCACAATGCTTCCTTTGCCGTTTCCTCCAAATGAAACATTTCCACCATTTACTTGAACAAGCTTTACGAAGCACTTTGAGTCTCTGTCATGTGTCTTGAACATCTGCTGTCAAGATAATATTTTATCTTTTTCTTGACGGAGACCTGCATTTAAAAGAGAGTCTCAAGTTTTCTTTGGTGTTAGTAGGATAAGCATTATTAGGCCATACTTTCTTAACAGGCTTCCAAACCATAGGACACTCTTTTTCAAAGTGATCCTTACTTTTACACTTTGAACACCTTAGAGCATTTCGACCTACAGACTTTACAAAAGCTTTCTTGAAATGATTTTTGTAAGCCTCTCTCGACGGTCTTTTCTTTATTCTTTCTTTAACTTTAGGAAAATCAATCAAGGGAATTGTTTCCGCTGTCATGCCTAGACCAGACTTATTGAAGTAAGGTCCTTGAACTGAAAGAACTTTTTCAAGCTTTTCGGATCCTATCGAAAATTTCTTTGAAATATTTGATAAGTCCGTTTTTAAGAAAACATTTTCTTTCAAAAGATCATCTTCTTTTTCTTTAAGAGCAGAAACATTTAGATCTAGACTTTTAACTCTTTCTTCTAGAATGACTTCATTTTGTTTTAGAGCTGAGTTTTCCTTTTTAAGTTCGGAAATCCTTTTGAGAGAAGTCTTAAGACGAAACACAATTCATCAATGTATTTAGAGACTTTGACAGGAATTTTAAAATCACTTACCTCAAATTCACTTTGTTTGAGTCGATCCGAATCTGAATCGAGTCTGAATGTGCCATCAAACATATGTTCGCATATTCATTATCACTTTCTTCACATTCTGTATCACTCCGTGTTTTCGGCTTTGAGAGCTTTTCGAAACTTCTCAACTTTTCCTCTTTTCTTCTTTAGAAGAGGACAGTTAGATCTCGATGTGTCCCTTTTTCTTACATTCGAAGCGGACTACATCTTTGTTTGGTTCCTCATCATCAGGACTTGGTCTGCTGTCTCTGAAACTTTGTTTCTTTGAGTTGAACCTTCTGCCTTTTCTATTCAGTTTTCTGAATCTTCTTATCATGAGGGCGAGCTCCTCATCGTCCATATCATCTTCGGAAATCTGCATCATCGAATCATCGTTTGATTTTAATGCAATAGATTTCTTACCTCTTGGATCTTCGTCTTCATTAATTCGTTCGACTTCATATGATTGAAGAGTTCCAATCAGCTCGTCCACAGATAGAGGCATAATTCTTTGCGTCTCTCTTATTGAAGTTTTTATATAGTTCCACTCCTTGGAGAGTCCACGCAGTAGCTTGTTCACCTTCATGGGATCAGAAATTTTTGTCCTTGGTTCTCAAGACCATTGACAATATCTGTAAAACGACTAAACATGTCGGCTTATAGATTCTCCTGGTTTCATTTTGAAGGCTTCATATTGACCGAGGAGAATGTTGATTCTGGGTCTCCTTCACTCGATCTGTTCCTTCATAAGTGATGTGTAATCTATCCCATACTTCTTTTGCTGTAACACAAGAAGATATTCTGTTATATTCAGTTGGAGATAAGGCACAATATAAAGAGTAAATTGCTTTTGCATCGAGTGCTTGTCTCTTGTTTATCTCTTCCTAAGTCATTCCGTTGACATCAACAGTTTCTTTTCCTCTTTCAGAGATTGATGCAGCAGTAGGAGTGATTCCTCTTTCCACAACGTCCCATTCCAGAGGATCCTTGGATCGTAGGAAAGCTTTCATCTTGTTCTTCCAGATGTTATAATCCTTTCCGTCAAAGTAGGGTGGTCTGGTATTGCTTTGCCCTTCCATCAGCCCTAGTGCTAGCATACTAGCCATGGATCTTTTACTCTGAAGTAAAACACTTCAAACAAAGTAAGAACACAGGCTCTGATACCAATTGATATTGCTAGTACGAGTACCTAGAGGGGGGTGAATAGGTATACAAAGATTTTTCTTAATAATTTATGTATACTTGCGCAATACTTAGACAGTTGAAGGATTTGCGAAAGATAATAATCAACGTATGACTAAGTAAGGAAAGAGAGAATTAAACACGCGGTTTATAGTGGTTCGGCTTGATTCAAGCCTACGTCCACTCTTCTGCACTGACAGCCAATTTGGCTGGATTCCACTATGAACAAAGAGATGTTACAGTGTTGATTTTCCTTGATTTCTCGGTGTAGAGGATCTACCACACTCTCTCAAGGTATCACCAAGTATAGACACTCTCTGTGTATACAATTTCGCTCGGGCCAGTATCGACTAATATTCAAGGTGCTTCCACTGGAATTTTTCTATCAATCACGTACTCAAACAACTAGAATGTCTTCCTTTTTATACTCCTTTATGCCATCATACCGTTGGCACTTACCAAAGGAATTCCTCCAATCTACCCGTTGGACGGAATCAATCAAGAAGATCATTCGAGCTATAAAAGGAACCCGACGATAGCCCATCAATCCCGTTCGCCCATACAATCGGGATCTTGGTTTCCAAGAATAGAACATTCCAAGAATATTTCGTCGACCATCGGATCTTCAATTGATCTAGATACGAACAAAAGAATCCGTTGTATTTATCCAACCAAAAGATCTTCTCCAGACGATAGGATTAAATCCTCAACCATATACTTCGGCTCTGGATTTCCTTCGTCACTGGATCAGAAAGACTGTCAATGAGAATAGTCTTGAGTCTTGAGTCTTAAGTCTTGAATCTTGAGTCTTGAATCTTGAGTTTGGTAGTCAGAAAGTCTTCAGACTTTAAACTAGACGATCTGCAGATACCCAGACTAGACTGAAGGAAACGTTTTGTCAGCTTCAAAATATTCTGGAACGATTTCTCCAACAGAATAAATACATTGAGAGGGTACATGAATCAGGCATGGGACCGGGGGCAAGCTCCTAGCGTCAATGATTATGGAAATAAGGTTACAACGGAAGAAGGCGTGGGTTTATCATTTAATCACATTTAACATGGTAAATTTACAATTTTATTTGGCAATTTAAAAGAAAAAAAAAAGGCGTGAAGAATAGGAAAAGGAGCAGGTAGGAAAAATCAAAGTAATTTGTTTTGGAGGAACGAATTTCGTGGGTCCCGCCAAAATCATGCATCCCAGAATTCCATCCCAAATTATATATCCCATGCCAACAAGCTGTTGGTTAGATAATAAAGGCGTTTTCTCCTTTTCTTATAATCTAGCATTTCAAAAAAAAAAAAAAAAAGCTTTTACTCTTGTGCTGGACATAAATAACAATACAATGTGCTTAAAAAAAAGGATTTGCTCTTGTGCGCGATTAATATGATTTTTTTATCACTAATTGCTATGCATATTTGGAAAATACTATCCAAAATAATCTTACATATGCAAAGATTACTGTGATTTACTCAAGCTAGACATGTTATTAGTGCGGTCGTTTTCAGAGCTGTTCTATCGGCTTAAGTCTTATAATTATATTTTCTTAATAATGATTAACATTATAAAGCCTCATTTGAACTTTAGGGAAAGTCACTGCCCTCTAATCACTTCTACTTTCTTAACATCTATTTTTTTCATCTAGACATTAGATAAACCTTTTCTTGGACAATGCCAGAAATGATTTTATACTCTTTTTGTACTTTGCATCAGCAATTGCTAAAACTCACTGTTTGCATTTGAGGACTGAATCGCAAAGGAGAAAAAAAAAAGCCAAAATTGCTTTCCTTAACATATATACATATTGAAAAAGAGAATGAGATCATTCTCCCAGTTACCCGCCAACCCAAACTCTAAATGAGTGAAATTATGACAATTAGTAAGATGTTTGTTAGATAAAATTTGATGTCTAAAAAAAAAAAAAAATTAGGACCCACAGCTAGGGAAATTTTTCTTAATCCAGTTGCCGTCCCTTCGTTTCGCTTTTTCTTTTTCCTTTATTTTTGACATTCTGTAGTTCCTAGAATCAAGAGAGTTCATGAGGTGAAGCTGAGACACATGGCGGCAATCGAGTTGGCAAAAAAAGTTTGCAGTGCGATCTCTGCTATGAAAACCAACGAGATCATCCAATTTCTTCAAGAGGACTTGTTGGACCGAGCTGCAGGAAACGGAATCAGTGAAGTCGTGAAGTTATGTATTCAGTCTTATCGGAATCTTAATGTTGTTTCACGCCGTAGTAAGAAGTTGATAACACTTGCTGTGAAGTGTCGCCAAGAAAGGACTCTCGGCCTCTTTTTTAAGGTAAACTCAACTAATAAGTTGTCATTAGTTCGAGCGCCTACACGAAAAGAATCGAAGGAAATGATGATCGCAGTAGCAGAGTACGCAGCAGAACAGTACTACCCTAACTTCAATGCGCTAACTAATGTTGCGAGAGCAGCTTTTCAAATGCAGAGAGAACTCCAATGGTTTGAGGTATGTCTTTCATTTCATATATTTAATAATCACGCTTAATGATAAATATTATATCTCATTGACTAGTTTCTTAAAATATGATAGCTAGAACTATATTTAGATAGTCTTGGGAACATATATAGAACCTTGTTTTTAATAGCGGTTGGGTGATATCCGGTCAAGCTTTTGCGCACCACGAGGTTTACTTTCTTGAGTGATTTTAAGGATGGATTGCGCCATATCAATTAGGTGCATTTAGGACTATACTCCTGAAATGCTTCCAAGATGACTTGAATCCAAGACCACAATGACAAGAAGATAATCGTTTGTCATCTAAGCCAAAACTTTGATGGTACATAGAACTTTTTAAGTTCCACATGCTAAACATAAATTGATAAGGTACATCGAGAAGCAACAATACATCCTTAGAACAATTTATAGAAAATAAGGGAGACTAATTAGAAAAATTACAGCATTGAAAATTGATCGAGACTAATCATAATTAAATTGCATTTCAATTTTACTAATATAACTATGGTCCACCACTTAAATTCGACCAACTCTTTACATAGGTGTCTGCCACAATGCAATTAGGGGATTATTATTCAAATCATTTCATGTATAACCCATATATATTAACGTGGAGCCCAAAAAACATTTAAATCAGTTTTACTTATACTTTCACGATAACTTTGCTCGTTCCATTGTATCATATTCTGTATTTAAGATTATAGTGTAGTTCAGCTATAATTAAATGTATGCAGATGGATAATGATTTAATAAAAGTAATATGAATTGTATCTTCTATTTTTTTATCAAAAGGTTAGCTAAGTTCATTTATGGCCACTATTTTCATTTGAATAACTATTAAATCAAGAACATTTCTCATTAGTTAATTTAGCTATTAACTAAAGTTTTAGTCATGCAAACGTTTTATGCCAAAAAAAAAAAATGATATCTGAAGCTTTTACTATATGTTTACCTTTATTTCATTTCAAGTCTTTAGTCTCTGTCATGAAAAATTAAACTTGGGACAATTAAGTACAACAAGAGTCCTAAAATTTTTGTCAACCTTGCACTTAAGTTCTACAACTTTGAATTCATACTCGGTAGGTCCTAGAGTTTGTCTTTGCCTTACACGTCAGCCCTTCCTTTAGTTCAATTAATTTTTAATGAACGGAAAATTTATTTATTTATTTAGTTTATTTTTTGAGCAAGTGGCATTGATATGGTGCAAATAGGTGCCACATCAGTAAAACTAAAGTATGAATGACCAAAGTTTTAAAAAAGTCAAAAAATAGAGAGAAAGTGATGATCGAAGAGGAACAGGAAGGGGTCGCCCCCTTTGTCACTAGCAAGGTTTAGGGATCCTCACGAGGTAGCCTCGAGTGCAACGACCCTTGCAGGACCGCCAATGAGGATTGGCCGCCCTTGCTCAATGGTGGCAGCAACATAGCTCGACACCACTAGAGGAGGCGTGATTGGCCCTCACATGGACATCATCGTTGCCACCACTGTAGACCCATAAAACACGCTTGTACCCTCACTAGCTGGTCAAATCCAAACATTTGGCATGTATAACTGATTCTAACTTGGAGCAATTTATATATAATTGATTGGATCTGAAACACTAAATTTCGGTTTCTAAGTTGGAAATTCCCTACTTTCTGACCAATTGCATCGATCCTTTGTCAATCCTTTCACGTAGCATGTTATTTAATTTACTTGTGAACAATCAATTAAGTGATATGAAGACATTACTCCAACTAGCAATGCACTTAATTACCATCTGTTGGATGCTTGAAACTGAAATTTATATAAACAAAACGAATATGTGCGCTACAAATTAATGTGAAGATGATAAGGGATAAATAAAGAGATTGATAGGGTTAGTTCTAATGTATGAAATAGGATGGCCAACACCATGACAACTTCTCAATCAATCACATCAATCGATCTAAGAAATAAGAAGAGCAGATTTGCAGAATTTAGAAGAATGCAAAATACATATTATCCTACTAGAGAAGTGAAACAAGAGAAATATGAATATGGGAAATTGTTCAATCAGTCTTAAATCTATCATACGAATATTATCCTAAACTTTTCAATATTTTCAATTTCGTTCTAAACTTCCGTACAAAATTTTAATGTAATTTTTACAATTAATTTTTATCTTAAATCAATAATGTGGCAGTATGCCATAGAGGACAACTAGCGACAACTAGATTGCTACTAGCAATTTATAGCGGAATTGACCGAAATAATTATATTGGAATTTTATGCAAAAGTTCATGACTAAATTTGTAAAATTTGAAAAGTTTAGAACTGAATTGACATCTGTACAATAAATTTAAGATAAATTGGTTAATTCTTCCAATATGAATGTGAATCCATAGTTGAACAAAGCATCCCAAGTGGAGAAACAATGCACCTTTTTTTCTTTCAAGATGTCTCAAGCCAATAGATTAAGTCTTTCAATGTGTTGAAATTCACATTGTAATCGTAATAATCATCATTCCTTTAACAATGGAACAATGGAGCCTCTTCACTAGTTGCGTTTAACAGACATCACGAAAGAGGGGTAATATCCTCTTTATTGTCTTCTTCTTCAAGGTCATAACGGGAATCGTCACGACGCAACACTAAAATTCTCCAATTGTTCTTGGAGTTGTGTGTCTGTCTACTGAAACTTTTTAGTTTGACATCACAATTATTACCATTGAGTCCATAGTGAAGACAACCAACCATAACCTAGGTTTTGATACCAACTCATACTAGACTGTCGGAGATTTATTAAATAACACAAGTGAGATGAGAGAAACGTGTCGAGACCAAATTTTCAGGTGAACCACCTAGGGTTTGGCTGATGGATTGTTAAGCCTAGACTTAACTCGAGCTCTCCCAAGCTCATACCAATTCGTGACTTAGGTTCAAGTTCTTAATATGCAATTGATTTTTCGATTAGGAGTCACCACTAATTTATTTTTGGTGGGTTGATTAGAAACTAAGTAAAGTAACGGAAGATTTACTTTACTTCTACGAACCAGAGATTGTAAGTTCAGGGACTTGGTTACAGATTTCTCTAACGTCCTTTCAGTACCTTTCTCTTTATTTTCAAAAATATTTTTGTAAGTAGTTTGGATTGATTTTAAATCTATTTCCATAATATGTGAGGTGATCATGCGGGTGCGCAAACCACTAATTTAACACTCAAGAAAGCAATGAATAAATTATGGGACTTACATTGTAGCAATGAAAGTATCTGCAAAATTAATTCATAATTCACCTCACAAACCCTAGGGTTTTTTATTAACACAGTTACTCAATTTTTTTAAAAATTTCTCTTTATTAATGAATTCTAACCTATATGCAATGCAACATAACCAAATGACCTAATTCTAATGACGGGCAACTTTTAAATAAATAGACCTAGAGATAATCACTAAATGACATGCATTTCATGAATCTAATTCTAGATGACATGTACATAATATTTTTTATGTTTTCTTAATAAGCATGCAATCTATCCTAGAGAATGGAATTAATTTATTCTAACATAATTTTTTGGTATTTTGCACGAAATTCAAAATTAGAAAATTGCAAAAATTATCTATCCAAATTAAGATATCGTCCAACTTATATTAAGAATTAGGTTAGGCCAAATCTTAATTTAAACTAGAATGTTATCTTGACTTAGTAATCCCTAACCTAAAATGCGATTTATCTAAAAAATTTATCTAAACTTATAATTAATTAGAAAATAAAATTAAACATGCAATCTTATCCTAATATGCAATGACGTGCAAAAATACCCTAATTCTAATTTTTTCTTTTTCAAGAAATTTGAAATTAAAATTTTCAATTAATTAAACGTGCAATTTAAATTAATGAAGTGAAAATCTAACACCTTAAATCAATGTTTTTGGTATTTTTATTTAAGAAATTCGAAATAAATAAATTTTCATTCTAAACATGCAAAATAACCCTAAAACGAGTAATATTCTAACATTAACCTAATTTAACTCAAATATATTTTTTGGGTTTTCTTTTACGAGAGCAATCTTAATTCAAATAAAGGCATAAAAAACAACACGGCAACAAATCGGGCAGATATCATCCATGTCCATTTAATTTGGAAATAAATTGACGAATTGTATCTCCCGCATGAGATCAGGTTGGTTAATTTTAAACAAAATCACGAATTGTATCTTGAGCATGAGATCGGATTGGCGATTTTTTCCATGCGATTGCGAGTCGTATTTCGAATGTGAAATCGGACTGTCAATTATATACACATTGTGAAATTAGGAAAACTTCACAATTTAGAAGGCTACTCGATATTTTGTGGATATGATGGTATCATTCAAATATTCATACGAGATAATCCCATAAAATAGGCAACAAGGATATATGAAAATTGAATTAAACGAGATTCTTACCTAATATTTGGTGTCATGTGGACTACGTTGTCAAGTTCGGATGAATGACGGATGGCGGGATGACTCACGGGTGGTGGTTCAAGGTGACGTGCTGCTCAATGATGATACCTCGCTCAATAAGTGACAGCGAATTTTGAATGTTGGCTAATACTTCACTGATTTAGCCTAACAAGGTCAACAAACTCGACCACCACAGCAAGGGGACGTCCACTAGAAGACTTGAACAGCAAAAAGGAGGATTGTTGGCAGGAAGATTTGAACTCCCAAGGCTGGTCACCAATGTGACTCAAGTGTACGCAAGAGGCACTCGGACTCACGGGAACCTGAAAATAAAAGCACAAAAGATCGCCAACTCAGTGGGGTAGCGTTCACCGGTGGAGGGTCAATGGTGGTCAGGGAGCAACGGCGCCAACGCACAGCAATAACGAAACCAAAGCACCAACGCGGTTGGGTGCAACAGCTCGGACATGGTTGACTTTTCAGGTGGTACGTGTGCAGGGAGTGGCTTGGCTGTCGTCGACACCTCAGTAGGGCAGCAACACGATGTAGCAGTGATGGAAATAGAGGCATGGCCACAGGTCCGGCCGTGGAGTGGGCGCCTGCTTGGAGGGTTGCCTCGGCCAAGAGCTGGACTGGATTTCCTTCTCTCTACTCTCTCTCATGTGTGTTCTTCCCCAACCCCACCCCCGCCCGCCCGGCGACCGAAAGGGTCCTCTCCTTTTATATGGAACGGCTAGGGCTAGTAAAAGGAAAGCCCAAAATCCACTTTCCTTCTTCTGATCCTTGCATACCATGCATATATAAGCCGATTCCTCTTTATTTCCTGTTTCTTTTATTGACTGAATATTGCTCCAACTCTGAATCGTGAGAATCAAGTTTCATCTTTATTTTATTTCATGATGCCCACGCCTCCTGCTCTTTGCCAATCTACCCTTTTTATTTTGTTTATTTGTGATTCACCAAATCAACCATACTTTATTATTTTCTTTCCCTAATTACTAAAGATCTTGTGCCCACACAAAATTGAAAGAATTTCTGCATGGGTCAATGGGTCAAAACTTTCACTTAACAGAATTAGAACTCTGGCATTTAAAAGGTGTGGTCATCATATCCTTTTAATGAGCTTGGCCCCGTTTTGCTGCCCAGTGGATTGGAGCTGTTTCGAAGCCATGGCCAGCTGTGAGATTGTGTTCCCATCGTCATCCTTGGCAGTCACAAGGTTGTCTGCATTTTTATCTTCACTGGCCTTTTTCACCAGCTTCTTGAGCACATCGGACTGATTGTTCTTCACTGCCAGGTGAAGTGCGGTCTAGCCATGAGCAGCGCGTTCCTTGAAGGCTTGAGGACACTAAGAGAGCAACTCTTTGATTACCTTGACCCTGCCCTTGATGGCCACATAGTGGAGCGGTGTCCAACCACCTTTGCTCTCGATCATGCAAAGATCAGGGCCTACTATTAGAAGCTCCCTCGTGACTTCCAAATTCCCCGTGGCCGAGACAATGTGTAACGGTGTAAGGCCATCATGATTCAGTTCCCCTGCAAAATTGGGCTTTCCTGCTAACAATCTCCTTCACGAGTTCGCTCTTTCCAGCGAGCACAGCCAAATGAAGAGGAGTCTCTACCATTGGTCTCAACATGGCTTTGTCTAGAATCAGTAGATCTTCAGCTAACAAGGCCAGTAGAGAGGTGACATCTTCGTACTGGATAACTTTGGAGAGCCTAAGATCCATAGGAATTCGTTGTGCACAATAAGAGGCCTGGGCTTCTTTGGTTTGCTTATAGTTTTAGAAGCTTAGCTCGTCCTATTTATGCAGAAAGCAAAGATGGGACTCCGCAATGACCCAAGCAAGTGCTGTGGTTTCTGTCTTTTCAAGATCCTGATTTAAATTGTCCTACTTAGAAACATCTCCATTGGCTTCAAACTTCTCATTTTGCACAGTTGCATCCCCCTCCAAGGCTCAACAATTGTGTACTTAATGAAATATGCCCCTAATATCTATATGCTAAGCAATTTAATTTAAAAAATTTTCTTTAGGGGTTAAAATTAATCCCTAATTTTTTAATGCGATAAATGACTAAATAAGTTGCCAAAATTTAGGTGTCAACAGCTACCCCTCTTTGAAGGTGAGCTCGTAGAGGTTGCCTTCAAAGACAAATTGAGACCTAAATTTTGATCATGCACATGCAATGAATGATTTTTTTTTTTTTTTTGGAAAATGAATTCCATTTTGAAAAGCAATTTAGATGATGCATGGAAATGCTAATGCAAATGATAAAGGAACCTACCTAGAATAACTTGCCTCCATGGAGGGTAGAGTAATTCTAGACAGTTGGTGTTACATGTCCAGGACCTGTACCTTTCTACGATCGTCTAGAATAGTAACAAGGTTTTGTAAGAAGATTGCTTTCTTAGGACCCGTACCTTTCTACGGTCGCCTAATATGGCAGCAAAATTTTGTAAGGAAACTGCTTTCTTAGGACTCGTACTTTTCTATGGTCGCCCAGTATGGCAATGTTTGATTGTGTCTAGGATCCGTACCTCTCTACAATCACCTTGACCAAAAAAAAATTGATTTTCCAGAACCCCTACTTTTCTACGGTCGCCTGTTAGAGTAATAAATGTTTTCTATGACTCGTACCATTTACGGTTGCCTAAACTGAGGTTTTGCTTGGCTAGGACCCGAACCTTTCTTCAATCACCTAGCATTGCGGCATAGATCATCTGACCAGAACTCGAACCTTTCTTTGGTCACCTTAATCAAACTGAATCTGGAGAAAAATCTTTGGGGGACAGCTCAATCAAGTGTGAGTATACTCAAAAGGGAATACCTATGCAATGACAAGTATTTAAGGTATGGATAGATATATACTTACCTGGTAACATCTCTGCTCCTGGGTGTTGTCTCCTACAAAACATGGTCATAGGAGAGGTAACATGCATTCATGCATTAATTCAAGGGAGATTCATGCGTGATGATTTCTCTAAATCTTGCATCACCTAATTTCCATTGGGAATTATTTTAAAAGAATATTCCAATCTAAACACGAGTGTCATGGATATGTTAAATGAAGGATCTTTCAGTTTGAAAGGACTTTTCACTCATCCTCATTAAAATGACCATTTCATCCTGACCTTTGATGCAGGATTTCGACAATCGCTCTATCTAACCATTGTCATGCCAAACAAGGGTCTGAGCAATCTTGCAAGTGGTAAGATCTTACCATTCTAAGAGGTCCTTAATAGGGACCGTAATGTTGGCTTCATCAATAGCTTAAAAAATGGGATTGTTTGAGTTGAGGCTATTGAAGAATGAAATTTTACAATTGTCTTGGGATTTACAAGTCAAGAAACATACAAAATGAGGCAGAAATTATCTTACTCGCACTTGTTTGAGCGATGCTTTCAAACATATGAACTTTTACGTTAATTCAAGTGCCATAATCCGAAGAGACTTTGCAAGGGACGTAACGTAAGCTCGGTTCTTTGGTGAGAATCGAAAGGATTGTTAGGCTCAAAAAGTGTTTAAGGGTCAAAGTTGGTGATCATCTTGACATCTCCACTTTTCTTCTCCACCATTGAAGATTTTCTTCATATCAAAACTCCATTGAGTGTAACATCTCAGCATTTGAGTTTTTAGTACAACCCTATTGGGATACAACTTCAACCAATGTTTGATTTTTTTTTTTTTATATGGGCATTGGTCTTGCTTTTACCAGGCACACTGTTTTTTCATGCCCCATTTTTTGCACTTATTTCCTTTGGACTTACACAGCCTCCATCTTTTATCAGCATCTTAGACCATGCTACTTGAATGGTTGTTTTTCGTCTTGCCCTAGTGTGGGGAATTATCACCAACTGGATTTAATATGAAATGATTTCATAGGCTCAAGTGGGCTATGCAATGGATGAAAGTGTGTATGATAGAGAATGGACTGCTCTTCGTCATCCTAGAGCACTTTAAATTATCATAGAAGTTATGCTGCGAAAGTAATTCTCGAAGATTGATGCAAGTGTGAGTAAGAAAATTCCTATCATTCATTTCAAATTTTTCTCAATGTGGGATGATCCATGACGGGGATAATTTAAAAACTCTTCACGTGTGTGGGGCTCAAAGGCCTAAACGATGGGTATACTTGTAGTGTTTCAGATAGAATAAGAAACTGCCTTTGCATCATCTTAGTTGACGTACCCTTTGCAAGATCACCATTTTCCTTTTGAGCATGGAATTTTTCCACGACACTCACTAGGGATTAGTGTATGAAATAGTTTATGGAATAAGGCTTGCTGTTCATCATTCCAAGGTATCCCCTTTGACACATTCAATTTATCTCACACAATTCATCAAGGAAGAAAAATGCAAGATTTGCAACAAATTTGAACAATCCAACTCATTGAGGCAATTTAGTCATCATTGAAATGCTTGCAGTCCAAAAGTATTACCCATGATAAAACATGATATGACAAATTTTATCATGGGTAATACTTTTGGACAGCATTGGAATTGATTGGAGTGGAAAACTCATGACCATCCATTTCTGCCAGGATCAAGACACCTCCAGGAAGTACCTTCTTCACCATATATGGGCCACTGTAATTTGGAGCGAACTTTCCCCCAGGATTCAGAAAAATTGGCAACAGCTTCCTTAAAATAAAATCATTTACCTCGAAATGTCTCGGTCGTACCTTTTGGTTGAAGGATCTGGCCACTCTCCACTAATAAGTTTGGCCATGGTAGAGAGCCTTCAGTCTCTTCTCATCAATCAAGTTTAACTGCTTAAGTGTTTGTTGTGACCATTCAACCTTAGGCAACTCCACTTGAGATAAAACTCTTAGAGAAGGAATCTCCACTTCCAGAGGCAAAACTGCCTCCATGCCGTACACTAAAGCAAAAGGGGTTGCCCCAGTAGAAGTACGGATCGATATCTAGTACGCCATTAGTGCAAAGGGTAACCTGTCATGCCAATCTCGATAATTCTTAGCAGTCATAGCCAAGATCTTCTTAATGTTCTTATTGGTTGCTTCAATAGCCCCGTTCATTTGAGGGCGGTAAGGAGACGAATTCAGATGCTTGATCTTGAACTCGCTGAACAACTCATCAACAAGTTTGTTGTTCAAATTTGTCCCGTTGTTGGTGATGATTGCTTCAGGAACACCATAGTGAGCAATTATGTCACGTTTGATGAACTTCGCAACATTACGAGCGGTGACACTGGCAAAGGTTGTAGCTTCAATCCATTTGGAGAAATAGTCTATCGCCACCAAGATGAACTGATGCCCATTTGAAGCCTTGGGATTTATCGGGCCAATCACATCAATGCCCCACGTCGAGAAAGGCCATGGCCAAAAAAACTGGTGCAGCTCAGTTGGAGGAACATTTATTTTATCACCATGAATCTGGCAGCGGTGACAACTTTGTACGTGCTTGATGTAGTCACTTTCTAGTGTGAGCCAGTAGTAGCCTAACCTCATAATCTTCTTAGCCATCATGTGCCCATTCATATGAGGGCCACATACTCCTTCGTGCACTTCTTGCATAATTTGAGTGGCTTCGGTTGCATCCACACACCGTAATAAGACTAAATCATAAGATCTTTTGTACAAATTCTCGCCACTGACAAAGAATTTTGAGGCCATCTTTGTGATGTACTTCCAATCAGCTGGAATGCTTCCTTTGGGAAATTCCTACTTTTTAATGTAGTTGATGATATCGTAATACCATGGTTTTCCATCAGGTTCTTCAGTTACGATAATATAATAAGCCGGCTTTGGCAAAACCTCTATTTTCAACGGCTCGACTTCTAATCCGTTGGTGACTTGCAACATAGATGACAAAGTCGAGAGTGCATCCGCAAATTGATTATGAGACCTTGGCAAGTATTCAAACGAAATTTCTTTGAATTCTTTCATCAGATCTTTTAAATACTCATGGTACGGGAGCAACTTGGTGTCCTTGGTCTTCCATTCACCTATGGTCTACAGTATGATTAGCGCAGAATCTCTGAATACTCTTAACTTAGCCACATCCATCTCGATCGTAGCCTGAAGCCTGATGATGCAAGCTTCATACTTGGCCATATTGTTAATACATGGGAATATCAATTTTTCAACTATCGAATGGTGTTGTCCGTCTGGGGATATCAGAACTGCCCCAATACCAGAATCCGATAGGTTTACTGCTCCATCGAAGATAATTGTCCATGAATCTTCTCTTAGATTCAAGGCACGGTCATTTAGGAAATTGTCATCATTATTTAAGACTCCTGGATTCTCAGCCAATATATCGGAGATCACTTGACCTTTAACTGATTTTTATGGCATGAATTGCACATCAAATTTTGAGATTAAAATTTGCCACTTAGCCAACTTACCTACCAAAGCTGGCCGATCAAGCAAGTACTTTATAGGATTATTCTCAATCACAAGAAATGTCTGGTAATGCAATGTATACTATCGCAATCTATGCAATACCCACACAATGCAGCACAAGTCTTTTCAGCATCAGAATATTCCCGTTCTGATATAGTTAAATTTTTACTCAGGTAGTAAATGGCTCGTTCTTTTATATCCAAACGGCTTTCCTGAGCCAACATTGCACCCAACGATTCACTATGAATTGTGAGATAGAGAATCAAAGGATGCCTCGGTGATGACGGGACAAGCACTGGTGGATTCATCAAGTACTGCTTCAACTTGTCGAACGCTTCTCGACATTATCATCCCAGTTGATTTATGCATTCTTCTTCAAAAGTCTAAAGAATGGCTTGGCAGTTTCAAAAAGTTGGGAAATAAATCGAGCAATGTAATTCAATTTCCCCAAAAGGCTCTAGACTTTTTTCACCATCGACGGAGGTTGCAACTCGCATATGACCTTAGCCTTGGATGGGTCGATCTCAATCCCCTTACTACTCACAATAAATCCAAGTAATTTATCGGATGTTGCTCTGAACACACATTTAGCGAGATTTAGTCGAAGCTTGAATTCACGGAGTCGATCAAACAACTTCTTCAGAGTTTCGACGTGACTTCTTCCAGGTTGGGTTTTTGCAATCATATCATCAACATAGACCTCAATCTCCTGGTGCATTATGTCATGAAATAATGCAACCATGGCTTGCTGGTAAGTTGCCCCTACATTCTTGAGTTTGAAAGGCATAACCTTATAATGAAAGGCTCCCCATGGTGTGATAAATGTAGTCTTCTCCTTGTCTTCCTCTCTCATCCTTATCTAATTGTATTTGGAAAACCCATCCATAAACGAGAATAGCTCAAATGCAATAGTACTATCCACAAGGACATCTATGTGAGGTAGTAGGAAATCATCATTCGGGTTGGCCTTGTTCAAATCTCGATAATCGACACAAACTCGAACTCAACCATCCTTTCGGGTTAGCCTTCATCACCGGCACGATGTTAGCCACCCATTTCGGGTATTGTGAGACTTCGATGAATCCCACCTTTAAAAGCTTCATCACCTTTTCCTCTATCTTCTTTGAGAGCTTTGCTTTAGTTCTCCGCAGCCTCTGCTTCTTAGGTGGCACGTCCGGATTAGTAGGCAAGCAATGCTTGACGATCGATGGTTCTAAACTAGGCATGTCAGCATAGGTCCATGTAAAGATATCCCGATATTCCTTCAGTAGTTGAATTAGACATTCGGCCTCGCGTTTGGGGAGATTTGCCCCAATTTTGACTTCCTTGGCTTCTTCAGTGTCACCTAAATTGATGGTGACGATTTGCTCGGATGTAAAAGTCTTGGCCTTTTCATGTTGTTCCCAACTATGCTGCACCTCAATGGAATCTTCGATCGAGTCTTCGGGATTATCATTATCAACATTTATTGCATTGCATTGGACCATTTCCACACCTTTGCATGCTATAATAAGATTGTTCCTTAAACATGACATAGATAAATGAAAAAGACAAATAGGTTAACCTGTATTATTTATTTTTTGAAAGAGTTTTTAAAAGCATTTGCAAATTTTAAACATTTTGGCACGAGAAAGCATGATGAAACCCAGGCCTCAGAATTCTCCTTGGATTTTCTTTTCTTTTATTGGCTAGATATCATCACCGGGCTGGTTTGGTGTACTTCATCATGCCCTCAAAATAAAACTTGTAATTTTATTGAAATTCATCAATCAATTACATTTATTGAATGGAAAGTGGGATCCTCAACCCCTAAAAAGAAAGCGAAAAAGAAGAAATTGAAAACAATTCCTAGAAAGCAATAAAGATTCCCACGCAAGGGAATGTGGAAAAGCAATAAACGAGTTACTCTTGTGGGCCAGGGTCCATTTTTTCTGGAGGTCGTTAATCAATGGCTCCTATGCAAAGGTCGTTGAACAAGCTTTTAATTCCTTCCAATGTATCATCAGGGTTCTCTGTCTTCGGGGGTGTCGGGTTGTCTATACCACCCCATCCATCTGGGAGTATGTCGCGAGGGTCAATGTAAAAGCTAGGAGGAGCTGAATACTTTACCAAATAGTCGGATTTGCCACTTGGCTACCCTAGGGTGTCCATCACTTTTGCTTCATCTTGCATCATTATCGGAGGGCCAGGGAACGTCTTGCGATTGTTTGGAGGTAGTGAGTTCTACTTCCCTCGCCCTTAGTCAGGTGGCAGGTTTTGCCTTTCCTGTCTTCGCCCTCCAAAACTTTCTCCACCTCTTCCATGGTACCCTAATCTAGTAGAACGGAACCTCTGAGGAGCTTCAATGGGGTTTCGAATGCCCTGACCATTTCTTCCAAGACCACTACCAGGAACAAAACCATTTCCAACCATCACTCTTCCCACCATGAAGGCAGCATTTGAAACCTTAGGAGTTGGTGGTGGTAAGTCTATGGTGGACACAACCTCAAATGAGTGGTAACTTGATTCGAACTCAAAGTCTGGCTCCACATAGGGGATAGTTGTCTCATGATAAATTCGGTGATCTACAACTTGATGTAGACTTGAAGGCACTGCTCCAGCAATGTGTATCCAAGGACGACCTAGCAAGAAATTAAATGTGGTAGGGATGTCCAACACTTGAAAAGGAATGTTGAAAATGATCGGCCGCCCTATTTGCACATCAAGATGGATCTCCCCGATCACCTCCTTCTTTGTCCCATCAAAAGCTCGCACGGAAGTCTTCGCAGGATGTATCTTGGATGGGTCTATCTTGAGGCAGTGAAGGGTGGCCAACGGACATATGTTTAGAGCGGACCCATTATCAATGAGCACTCGGGACACATGGGAAGCCTTATGTTTGACGAATATGTAGAGTGCCTTATTATGCCCCCTACATTCAAGAGGGAATTCCTCATCAGAAAAAGCGATCAAGTCCTTGAGAAGAACCAATCCCACAACTTCCTCCGGCTTGTTCGCCTAAATCGTTTCCAGCACACGAATTTCGCTTAGCACCTTCATCAATAACTTTTGATGCGTGGGGGATGTTAGCAAGAGTTCGAGCAAGGAGATCTGTGCAGGCATCTTCCGCAATTGGTCAACCACATTATACTCACTTGCTTTTATCATAGCCAAAAATTTCTTAGCCTCTTCATGAGTGATAAGCTTTGCAAGTTGAGCACTAGCTTGAGTATAAGTCCGACCAGACCTTGTAACGAGGTCAACATCTAGGTCATAAGACCAAGGCACCGCCTTATTGTTGACATACTCATAAGGCTGAGGCATCTCAATCATTATCTCCTTGTTAGATGCATCTTCTAATGGGGGCATATCCAGGAGCGAAGGATCTACTCCTTCCTTGTCGGCATCAAGCGCAGCTTGCTCCTCCTCCCAATCGATAATGATATGGGAAATAGTAGAAACTATGCAGTTATGGTCAAATACACGATGATGCCATCATTCACCATTTTGACAACTCTTTTCCTCATCAATGACAGGGGAATATCCTCATGATCTAGATAATATCTAGCTCTCACCAGTCCATTATAGGTATCCGCCACATGCACCTTTGAGTTCTTGATTCGACCAACTTCGGGTTCCAAGATAGCATTCACCCTACCCTCATGCTTCGGTAGCAGATTTTTCTGGATGTTCAGCCGAGCAGTTTGAAATGAAAAAGCCTTCGTGTCCAAGAGGTTTTGGATTCGGTGCTTAAAGGTGAAGCATTCATCAGTTGAATGCCCCAATTCACTACTATGGTAGTCATACTTCTTTGTCAAGTCATAACCACGAATGCTTTCGTGGTTACAACGCTTTAGTTCGCTAGTAAGCAAGACTTTAATGATTGCCAACACTTGAGATGGACATCCAGGGAGGAGAGAGAACTGCCTTCTATTATTTGCTTGGGCAAATGATTAACGGTCAGTAGTTTGTTGTTGCCTTGTATTCATCTGGATAGTCGGGGCACGATTGGTACTTTCTTGATTATAAGCCATATTCACATCTACGGTAGCTTCTTTCTCCTTCTTGGTAGAGAATATCTTACTCGATGGCTCAGTAAACAATTATTCCCTTATCCCCATCTCAATTTGTTCTCCCATAGGAATAAGCTGATTGAAATACTCAACGTATGTGCTAGCCATTTGATTACGTAACTCAGATGGGAGAGTCTTGACGAACAGCTTCATCAACTCCTTGTTAGTAGGCTTAGGAGTGATTTGAGCAACCGGATTTCGCCATCTCACCGCATACTCCTTGAACGACTCGCTCCTCTTTTTTTCCATCCTCTTAAGATCTTCTCGACATCCTGAACTTGTATTCAAGACCAGCCACTTCATTTCGATAAATCTTCATTATGAAATGGGCATTTGGAATGATTGGATCATGAGGGGCTCATTCTTGACATATTGGGCCATGCCTATGGAGCTCCTTTTTCATCCTGAAATTCGATCCTGTTTTCGATAAAGTGATGGGCACTCACGAGTTAACTAACCTATTGGGTGAAGCCGTTAAGGGATGTATCTGCGGTAAAATCCCTAAAAGCTACCTAATTGGTTGGATTGGACTAAAATCACGTTTGATTGATTCTAACCATGAAATTTAATTTGGTTTCGGGAATCGAATATTCAAGCGTGTCACAATTCAATTTTAGGACCGTCTCATCATCCGTCAAATTATTGATGAGTCCGAAATTTCAATAAAGAAATTATCGGAGGAAAAATTGAAGACCAAAGAAAATAAAAGAGAAAGAGAAAAGAAAAAAATAAGAATAAGTAATATTATTTTATTTTTTTTTCTCTCTCCCTCTCTCTTCTCCTCTCTCTCTCTTCTCTCCTTCCTCTTTTCCCTTTTTTCCCCCCCCTTCCCCTTCATGGCGGACAGCTTTCCCCTTTTGACCAATTCTCTTTCTCTTCTCTCTTTCTTTTGACTAGTCAAACCTCATCTTCTCTCTCTCTCTCTCTCTCTCTCTCTCTCTCTCTCGCACTCTCTCTCCTTCTCCCCTCCACGTGTTCGAGCAAGTGAACCAGAAGCCAAAGAAGAGCAGGAGCAGCAGCTTGCCAAAGCCGCCACTCGCTGCCCGTCCCATGGCCCGCACCCGTGACGCGTGCTCATGCAACACCGCGCGTTCCACCGGCCGTCCCTCGAGCCCAGGCATCCTCCTCCGCACGATCCAGCCACTACCCAGCCTCTATCTAGCCCCCGTTCGGCCACCTCCAGCTGCCATTCGACCTCACCAAACCTCCCCGGCATCCCCCTCACCCTTCGCCGGCCCCGCCTCACTGTTTTGGCCGCCGGACTAGCTCCACAACCAAGAACAGCAACCTACGAAGTGGGTTTCCAGCACCTTCGGGCTTGCTTTTGGGCTGTTTTAGGGCCCCGAACCTGAGCCGTGCTTTGGGAAGAATTGTTCCTCGTGTCGTCCCCGTCGGATTGATACGTTTTGCGTGCAATTCCGGTGTGTAATCTCACTAATCCCTGATTAGTTGGCTAATTATGCTTAAGGGTGGTTTAGTTTTAATTAATTATGTTTAGGTGGTTAGATTAGAATAGATTAGTGTTTATTAGTGAATTGTGATGCGAATTAGACAAATTGATTGTGCAATTAGCAAGTAGACGTGGTCTACTATTTATTGAGGGTAGCCTGGGATTTTTCCCGACCCTAATCGGGCTTCAATTAGGCTTTTCGGGCCTAAGTGGAATTTTTGGTATTTAAATATTAATTTTCGAAATTAAATTAATAATTATTTATTTTCCAAAAATTCAACTAGGGATGGCCCGTGACGGAATTTTATGCTGGTGATCATGGTGAAGTCCGTTTATTTAATCGGCTTTATTTTGAGCCAAATTGAATTTTTAATATTTATTAATTAATTTTCGAAATTAATTATTTATTTATTTATTTTTCGGAAATTAAGATTGAGATGGCACGATGATTGGAATCTTGTGCTGATCTGTCGTGGCACAGTCCATTTATTTAATTGAGCTTTGAATTTGTATGGAATTGATTTAAATATGAATTTTTAGGAATTATTCATATTGAGTTGATTGTTAATTGTTTGATTGAGAAATCGTTGGGTATTGGTTATCACTGGAAATAAAACAAGTTGGCTCGGTGAATTGGAATATCACCTGGAGAATGCACCTGAATTCAGTGGTTGAATATGTCATCTTGGCGAATAGGTCGCCTAAGAGAATGCACGTGGCTCGGAGACTCGGTATGTCCTCCTGGAGAATGTACGTGGCTCGGTGACAAAGTTTGGCATCTAAAAGGGCACGTGGCTCGATGAATTGATGCAACACTTTGGTGAGATAGCACCTAAGAGAAGGCACATGGGCTCGGGCATCGTAAAATGGACACGTGGCTTGGTGATCTGATGCGTCACTTTGGTAAGCGAGTACCTTAGAGAATGCACGTGGGTCTAGTGTTTGAGAACGGCATCTAAAAGGATACGTGGCTCGGTGATCTGATGCGTCACTTTGGTGAACTAGTGCCTTAGAGAATGCACGTGGGTCTAGTTTTCGAGAATAGCATCTAAAAGGGCACATGGCTCGGTGACTTGATGTACCGCCTTCGCAAAGTGGTCGCCTTAGAGAATGCACGTGGACCCAAGGTTCGAGGCGCGTGGCTCGGAGACTTGGAATGTCGTCCTAGAGAATGCACGTGGCCTAGCTTTTAGATACTCCTCCGTGGAGAATGATTTGTGTGACATGTAATCGACCGGTTCGATTTGTTTAGAGTAAATAGGTGCCTATTGTGAATTGTACTAACTTGCAGGTGGGATCTGAGGCCGAGGTAAGTCCTCTACCCTGTGCGTGTTTAGGCAGTCTATAGTATAATGGTTTAGTAATCGGGCCTTAGTGGGGTAGAATTCATTGAGACGTAGTCTCATCTCAGTTTGGGGAAATCATTTCAGGACCCCGCTGAGGAGCTGAGAATGAGGAGTCTGAGAAGGAGAACTCGGAGGTGAAACTTAAAGAGAAGGATTTTTGGAAGAAGATGATAATCCGAGAGGGGCCTTGAGTACGGCTCAGATGGACTGAGATTCCATCTTCTGTTGAGATCTCCATTTTGATGTGAATAGTTATGAAGTACTCTGATTTGTGTTTGGTATAAAAGTTTGGTTATAAATTTCGATATGAAAGATATGGCCCTGCTTTTTTATCCCATCGTTTTATTGTCTGGGGATTTTAACTGCTTCCGCATGTGCTTAATAAATGAAAGGGTCGGCGATACATAATCCTGGGATATCGCATTATAAAATCAACCAAGTGAGAAGGATGTGTGCATTCCCAAGGATCGGGGCGTGACATCCAGTTTAAGTGGTATCAGAGCGAAGTTCAAGATTGGAGTGATAAGGAGCGTTGACCATGGGATAGTTAGTAGGAAAGGCCTTTAAATTCATATTGGTGCATGTCTGTATTAGCTGAGTACTAAAATTGTTTGTTGTTTGGATCGCTCTATTTCTAATTCAGTGTTGAATTGGAAACAAGTGTTAGTTGAGTAAAGCTACACCATGAGCGATCAGGAGCCGAGAACTCCTGCAAAGAGGACTAGTAGGGCCGTTATTCGGGGTAGAGCTCCGACACGTGTCAGAACTCGAGGTGGATGTGGTCGAGCACCAGCACAGGCTAGCGCAAGTGGAATGATTCCACCTGTCGTAGATGTCGGGGTAGCAGCCCCTAATGATCCCAGGGTGGATGGGATCTTGTGTGTTCTGGAAGCAATGGGTACTAGAATGGATCAGTAAGCCGCTACCATTGAAGCTGCTGCTCAGGCTGCTGCAACTGCCGCTACCGCCACTGCCACTGGAGCCGCTCCTGCAGCCGCACCTATAGTCGCACCTGCCGTTGCTCCAGCTGCCGTGAATGTTGAAAATCCACTGGAGATAGTGGTCGCTACAAGGCTAGTCCATAAGTTGGTTGAGCATTTTCTAAAACTAAATCCACCGTTGTTCACCGGGTCTGGAGATCCCGAAGTTGCTTCTTCATGGATTCAGAAGCTCGAGAAGGTGTTTTCACTACTGATGTGCAACGAGGCTGAGAAGGTAATGTTAGCAACTTACTAGCTGGAGGGAGTTGCGGACACTTGGTGGATGACTACTCGCGAAATGATCTTTCCAGAAGGTGCTGTAGACTGTAATACTTTTCGTGAAGCCTTCAATGATAAGTTTTTCTCTGAGACTGCTAGAGAGGTGAAGATGGAAGAATTTCAACATCTTTGCCAGGGTTCCCTATCTGTTGATGAGTATGAGGCGAAGTTCGCTGAACTTTCGCGATATGCCCCTGAGTTAATTGAGAATCCTATGAACCGAGCGAGGAGGTTCAGAGATGGATTCAGACAGGATTTGAGAAGCGCCTTAGTCCTTCTGGATCTGAAGACTTATAACGACATATATTGGAGAGCTCAGAAAATTGAGAAAGATCATAACGATAAAGCTGCCTCATCTGGATCGAGGTTTAGCTCTCATAGAGACAACATCCGCCAAGGAAAGAGGCCAATGTTTGGAAATAGATTCCAAAGCCCGCCCAGCAAGAAGAGTGGATTTAATAGGTCAGGACCTATTAGGAATGATGCGTGTCGCTTGTGTGGGAGAAGACATGGGATAGCATCGTGCCCAGCTAGGACGAGTGCATGTTTCGAATGTGGCCAACAGGGCCACATAGCCAGATTTTGTCCAAACAAGCAAAGAGGACAACCTCAGTTGCCGCCACGGCCACTGATGAGACAGATAGGAGGGTATGCCCCTCAGAATGCACCGTAAGGAGGACAGCAAAGACTTCCAGTTCAGGGCACTGTGTACGCGATTACCCAAGGTCAGGCAGAAGCTGCGCCTGGCATGATCACGAGTACGATCTCGCTCAACAACCAACCTGCTTATGCTTTGTTCGATTTGGGAGCAACCCATTCCTTCATTGCCGAGCAATATGTTAGGATGCTAGGGTTGAGTCCTGTATCGTTGGAGTCGGCAATTTGCATATCTACACCCTTGAAAGATAAAGTTATTACTGCTTTGGGATGTTCGGGGTGTAAGTTAGAGATTGGTGAGCGAGTGGGAAAAATTGACTTGTTAGTCCTAGCCATGTATGATTTTGATTTGATAATTGGCATGGACTGGCTCACCAATTAACGAGCTAAAATGGACTGCTATCGCAAGGCGATTCAGTTTGACCCGTTAGAGGGTAAGAGCTTCGAGTTTGTCAGGAATCAAGGAGGACCTTTGATTTCCTTAATCTCGTCGCCGGATGCAGCTTGTTTGTTAGACGAGGGTTGCCAAGGGTACTTAACGACTATCGTGGATACGACAGTTGAGGAGCTGAAAAATGGAAGATATTGCAGTGGTACAAGAGTTTCCAGATGTCTTTCCAGAAGAATTGCCAGGGTTACCGCTAGAAAGAGAGATTGAATTGGTGATCGAGCTAGCACCGGGGACAGAATCGATCTCGAAGGCACCTTATCGAATGGCGTTATCTGAGTTGAAGGAACTAAAGGTGCAGATGCAAGAATTGCTGGATAAGGGATTTATTCATCTCAGTGCATCACCTTAGGGAGCACCAATTCTATTTGTTAAGAAGAAGGATGGTTCGTTGCATTTGTGCATCGACTATTGGCAACTCAATCAGGTAACGATCAAGAACAAGTATCAATTGCCGAGGATAGATGACTTGTTTGATCAATTGCAAGGAGCATCAATATTCTTGAAGATCGACTTAAGGACATGATATCATCAGCTGAGGATTCGGAAAGAGGATATTCCTAAGTCAGCATTTCGTACATGGTATGGTCATTATGAGTTTACAATTATGACGTTTGGGTTGACGAATGCTCTAGCTGCTTTCATGGATATGATGAACAGAGTGTTCAAAGAATATCTAGATCAGTTTGTGATCGTGTTCATAAATGATATCTTGGCCTATTCAAGAAGTGATGAAGAGCATGAGAATCATCTGAGAGTAGTACTTCAGACCTTAAGAACTCATCAGTTGTATGCTAAGTTTAGCAAATGCGAGTTTTGATTCACTCGTGTTGCGTTCTTAGGTTATGTGATTTCGGGAGAAGGAATCTCTGTCGATCCGAGCAAGATAGAAGTCTTGATCAAGTGGCCGAGACCGACAATAGTGATAGAGATTAGAAGTTTTCTGGGGTTAGCAGGTTATTACAGACGATTTGTGGAATGGTTCTCATCGATAGTGTCACCTCTGACAAAGCTCACGAAAAAAGATGAGAAATTCATACGGACAGACAAGTGCAAGCGTAGTTTCCAAGAGCTGAAGGAAAAGCTGACTATCGCACCTGTGCTGACGATTCCATCTGGTCTTGGAGGATTCGAGATCTATAGTGATGCGTTATTTAGGGGATTGGGTTGCGTGCTGATGCAACATCGCAAAGTTGTTGCATACGCTTCCCGACAGTTGAGACCTCATGAATTGAATTATCCGACGCATGACTTGGAACTCGCAGCCATCATATTTGCGTTGAAGATTTGGAGGCACTACTTGTGCGGAGAAAAGTTTTAGATCTTCATGGACAGATCTTCATGGACCATCAGAGTCTCAAGTATTTGTTATCTCAAAAGGAGTTGAACATGAGACAGCGCCGATAGATAGAATTGCTGAAGGATTACAACTGTGATATTCTATATCACCTGGGAAAGGCGAACAAGGTCGCCGATGCATTGAGTCAGAAGTCTTCAATAGCGCAAATCTTGGTTAAGGAGTGGAACTTAATCGAGAGAGCTCGAGATTCGGAATTCAAATTTGAGGTAGGCCACCTCTCGAGTCTTATGGCCACCCTTAGAATTGAACTAGATGTCCGGGTCAGAATAAAAAAACTTCAACCGACATCCAGACGTACAGAGAATTCTTCAAGAGGATACCGATAAAAGAAAGGCTGATTTTCAAGTTTATGATGATGGGGTGTTGAGGCTTGATGGACATTTGGTTGTACTTGATGATGTAGAGCTTAGAGAAGAAATTTTATTTGAAGCACATCATAGCAGTTATAGCATTCATCCTAGAAGCACTAAGATGTATCAGAATCTGCATCAACACTATTGGTGGTCAAGTATGAAGGCGGACATTGCCAAGCATGTCGCCAAGTGTTTGACTTATCAGCAAGTAAAAGCCCAGCATTGCAAGCCGGGAGGACTTCTACAACCTCTTGCGATCCCAGAATGGAAATGGGAGCATATCACAATGGATTTCGTGGCTAGACTACCAATGAGTCAAAGAGGAAATGATTCAATTTGGGTAGTGGTCGATGGTTGACAAAGTCGGCTCACTTCATTGCAGTTCGAAAGGACTTGAGTCTGGATAGACACACAGACCTATATGTGCATCAAGTGGTTCGTATGCATGGAGTGCCGGTTACGATAACATCTGATAGAGACCCAAGGTTTACTGCTACTTTTTGGAAGAGCTTGCAGAATGCTTTAGGTACAAAGCTTCAGTACAGTACAGCATATCATCCTCAGATGGATGGCTAGTCTGAAAAGACAATTCAAACTCTTGAAGACATGCTGAGAGCGTGTGTAATAGACTTCAAAGGAAGTTGGGAAGATCAACTTCATCTGGTGGAATTCGCCTACAACAACAGTTATCAGCAGAGCATCAAGATGGCTCCATTTGAAGCGTTGTATGGCAGAGCATGCAGAACTCCAGTATGTTGGGATGAAGTCGCAGAAAGGAAGATAACAGGCTTAGAGTTGGTTTAGCAATCAGTAGATGCCGTGGTAGTGATCAGAGACAGATTAATGATAGCACAAAGCAGGCAGAAAAGTTATGCAGATAAGCGTCGAACGTAAGTGTCACCAATGAGGGGAACTTCGCGCTTTGGTAAGAAAGGCAAGTAGAGTCCGAGGTATGTAGGTCCATTTGACATTCTTGAAAGAATCGGAAACCTAGCGTATCATCTTGCGTTGCCGCCAAGATTGGCGCAAGTGCATAACGTCTTTCACGTGTCGATGTTAAGGAAGTACGAGCCTGACCCGACCCACGTGCTCAATTTCGAGGAATTGGACGTGGATTACAGTGTGTCATACGTGGAAAGCCCGGTTTAGATTGTCAATCGCAAAGAACAAGTTCTGCGTACAAAGACCATTCCGTTGGTCAAAGTGGTTTGGCAACACCACGGCACTAAAGGAGCGACTTGGGAGACTGAAGAGTCAATGAGACAATTGTGCCCCTGCATTTTTTAACAAAGTGTAACTGTTTAAATTTCGAGGATGAAATTTTTATAAGAGGGAAAGAGTTGTGACGTCCTGAAATTCGACCATGTTTTTGATAAAGTGGAATGGGCATTTCGTCGACGTGCTTATGGTCATTTTTCTCTGAGCTAATCACCCACGAGTTAACTAACCTATTGGGTGAAGCCGGTAAGGGATGTATCTGCAGTAAAATCCCTAAAAGCTACTCAATTGGTTGGATTGAACTAAAATCCCGTTTGATTGATTCTAACCATGAAATTTAATCTGGTTTCGGGAATCGAATATTTAAGCGTGTCATAATTCATTTTTAGGACCGTCTCATCATCTGTCAAATTATTGATGAGTCCGAAATTTCAATAAAGAAATTATCGGAGGAAAAATTGAAGACCAAAAGAAAATAAAAAGGGAAAGAGAAAAGAAAATAAAATAAGAAAAGTAATATTATTTTATTTTTCTTTTTCTCTCTCTCTCTCCCTTCTCTTTTCTTTTTCTCTCTCTTCTCTCTCCTCTCCCCTTTCCCTTCCCCTTCGTGTAGATAGCTTTCCCCCACCGACTTCTCTCTCTCTCTCTTTTCATTTTGACCGGTCAATCCTCATCTTCTTCTTCTTCTCTCTCTCTCTCTCTCTCTCTCTCTCTCCTCTCTCTCTCTCTCTCTCGCACTCTCTTTCCTTCTCCCCTCCACGCGTTCGAGCAAGCGAACCAGAAGCCGAAGAAGAGTAGGAGCAGCAGCTTGCCGAAGCTGCCGCTCGCCGCCCGTCGCGTGGCCCGCACCTGCGACGCCCGCCCGCACAACGCCTCGTGTTCCGCCGACCATCCCTCGCGCCCAGGCGTCCTCCTCCGTGCGATCCAGCCATTGCCCAACCTCTGTCTAGCCCCCGTTCAACCACCTCCGGCCACCGTTTGACCCCGCCAGACCTCCCCGGCGTCCCCCTCACCCTTCGCTGGCCCCGCCACGTTGTTTTGGCCGTCAGACTAGCTCTGTCCAACCAAGAACAGCAACCCACAAAGTGGGTTTCCAGCACCTTCCGGCCTGCTTTTGGGCCGTTTCCGGGCCCGAACCCGAGCCGTGCTTTGGGAAGAATCGTTCCTCGTGTCGTCCCCGTCGGATTGATACGTTTTGTGCGTGATTTAGGTGAGTAATCTTAAGGGTGGTTTAGTTTTAATTAATTAGGTTTAGGTTATTAGATTAGAATAGATTAGTGTTTATTAGTGAATTGTGATGTGAATTAGACAAATTGATTGTGCAATTAGCAAGTAGACGTGGTCTACTATTTATTGAGGGTAGCCCAGGATTTTTCCCAACCCTAATCGGGCTTCCATTAGGCTTTTCGGGCCTAAGTGGAATTTTTTGGTATTTAAATATTAATTTTTGAAATTAAATTAAATAAGTATTTATTTTCCGAAAATTCAACTGGGATGGCCCATGATCGGAATTTTATGCTGGTGATCGTGGTGAAGTCCATTTATTTAATCAGGCTTTATTTTGAGCCAAATTGAATTTTTAATATTTATTAATTAATTTTCAAAATTAATTATTTATTTATTTATTTTTCAGAAATTAAGATTGAGATGGCCAACGACCGAAATCTTGTGCTGATCATCATGGCGTAGTCTATTTATTTAATTGAGCTACAATTTGTATGGAATTGATTTATTTATGAATTTTTAGGAATTATTCATATTGAGTTGATTGTTAATTATTTGATTGAGAAATCGTTGGGTATTGGTTATCACTGGAAAGAAAACACGTGGGCTCGGTAAATTGGAATATCACTTGGAGAATGCACGTGAATTCAGTGGTTGAATATGTCATCTTGGCGAAGAGGTCGCCTGAGAGAATGCACGTGGCTCGGAGACTCGACATGTCCTCCTGGAGAATGCACGTGGCTCGGTGATAGTGTTTGGCATCTAAAAGGGCACGTGGCTCGGTAAATTGATGCATCACTTTGGTGAGATAGCACCTAAGAGAAGGCACGTGGGCCCGGGCATCGTAAAAAGGACACGTGGCTCGGTGATCTGATGCGTCACTTTGGTGAACTAGTGCCTTAGAAAATGCACGTGGGTCCAGTTTTCGAGAATAGCATCTAAAAGGGCATGTGGCTCGGTGACTTGATGTACCACATTGGCGAAGAGGTCACCTTAGAGAATGCACGTGGGCCCAAGGTTCGAGGCACGTGGCTCAAAGACTTGGAATGTTGTCCTAGAGAATGCACGTGGCCTAGCTTTTAGATACTCGTCCGTGGAGAATGATTTGTGTGACATGTAATCGACTGGTTCGATTTGTTTGGTGTAAATGGGTGCCTATTGTGAATTTTACTGACTTGCAGGTGGGATCTGAGGCCAAGGCAGGTCCTCAACCCTGTGCGTGTGTAGGCAGCCTATAATATAATGGTTTACTAATCGGGCCTTAGTGGGGTAGAACTCGCTGAGACGTAGTCTCATCCCAGTTTAGGGAAATCATTTCAGGACCCGGCTGAGGAGCTGAGAAGGAGGAGTCTGAGAAGGAGAACTCGGAGGTGAAACTTGGAGATAAGGATTTTTGGAAGAAGAAGATAATCCGAGAGGGGCCTTGAGTACAGCCCAGATGGACTGAGATTCCATCTTCTTTTGAGATCTCCATTTTGATGTGAATAGTTATGAAGTACTCTGATTTGTGTTTTGCATAAAAGTTTGGTTATAAATTTCAATATGAAAGATATGGCTCTGCTTTTCTATCCCATCGTTTTATTGTCTGGGGATTTTAACTGCTTCCGCATGTGCTTAATAAATAAAAGGGTCGGCAATACATATTCATGGGATATCACATTATAAAATTGACCAATCGAGAAGGATGTGTGCATGCTCGAGGATCGGGGCGTGACAGTATTTCTCGAACTCCGGCATCTTAAACTTCTTTGGCATCTTAACCTTCTCATACACAGTCAAGTCAAATGGGAGTGAACTCTGCAACTCGTATAGTTTTTTCATTTTTTTTTTCTAGTTTTGCGAAGCGTTCATCCTGCTCCGTCTTAGGGAGGTTGTCAAGCTTAGCCTTTTCCGCATTGGCCAGCAGTAGGTCATCTTCCAACTCAAGCATGTCGTTTTGCGAAGAGTTCATCACTCCTATTTGCCTACTTTGGGATTACTATCTCAGGGAGGGCGGGTGCTGGAGTAGGATTCACCCGGAGGGATTGGATTTGAGCTGACATAAGTTGCATAGAGGCGAGCAACTGTTGGAGTTGGTCTTCCATTGTGGAGATACGATCACGCATTTCAGTTTGGTCGGCCATTCTAGCTCTTAATCACGTAATTATAGGCGAATGTGAAGGATCCGTTGTCACCTAAATGGAAGAAATGAACAAAAATAAGTATCTCATATGAAATGCGCCGATCCATGGCAACTGTCTAGAACTTTTTATTCATTAATGGAGTTTTCGACAAGCCTGACAAAATAGAAACTTGAAATGCCCTAAACAAATAAACTAGAAAAGTAAATGACTCAACTTCCTAAATATTAATCTAGAAATGAAAATAACACGATTGATTCAAGCACTTCATCTAGCTTGATCAATATACACTCAGGACACCAATTGGTGCAATCGCTTACTCTCCTCTTAAGCTTTTTTGGCAACCCTTTTGAGGCGTTTATTCTTAGCACGGTTAGTGATTTTTAGCGGCACCTCTGGTATCTTCAGAAGTAGCTCCTCTGGAACCTTGTGTTGTTGAATGTACTTAGTTGAGGCATAGTACTTCCTTTCTTTACCCTTTAGCTCTTCCTCGGACCATGTGAGTTTTCATGGATGGCACATATCCCACATTGATTTGATCATGAGAATGGAATCTTCATGGTCTCAGTCTCCATCAACAAAGCTTACTCGGAGCGGATCCGCTTGCAATGTCGGGGGAAGCACTTGCACAACTTGATACTGACGAGTCACTCTAGTCGAATAGTACTCCAATGCTCCAGTGAATCCCAGTGGGGATTAGGCCAACACCTCCACATGAGAGTCTCGCCACAGGAACTTAGAACCACTTAGCATGCCATAGGAAACCCTTGGAAGTTGGTTTTTTCATGAAAGCTAGCCACCTAGAATAATGGTAATCCGGTGCATGTTTTTGGTTATTCTCAACTCTCATAATAGGGTGATTAGAGTTATGAACATCATGTATAGTCATTAGACTACCAAACTCTTTTATATGAGAAAGAAACCAAATTTGCAAAAGCTCAGGAGAGGAATTGAAATCCTTATCATCACCTCATTTGAATCAAGTGAGAGAAAGAAAAGTTTCAGTTAGAATAGTATTTACGAAATTTTTTCCTTCCAACACTTGTTTAACTAAGTGAGCCATCAAAGGGTTAATAGCATTCTTGCAGTAAGAAAAAACTATAAATCCAAAGAAAGCTAAAAGGAAAACTCTTCGCATTTGAAATGAAGTGCCATTTTCAAAACATTCTTAAAGAAAAGATAAAGGGCATGTACGGGGAGGTAGAGACGCGCGAGCAGCGACCGTCCACAACGTGCGCGCGAAGAGGGTGAACGGTGGAGGCGACTGGCGATCTGGCGATGGTGGCTTCGTGCAGCATGGACGGTAGCTTCTCCTTGACTGCTCATGTACGAAAATGAAGGGTATGGAGGGGGAATGGTGGCCGACTAGCTTGGAGAAGAAGAGAGAGCAAGAGGTGGGCCACCATGGCTTGATTTTCCACAACTTTGTCCCCTCAACCTCATCCCTTTGCAAAGCTGTCTTCCACCAGCCATTTTCAGCCTAAAATGCCCTCATCTAGAAGGTTGAGGAGGTCCAATTGTTGTGGTGAATGGGGGGCTACGAATTTCCAAGCAATTGGCTTCAATTAGACTTGTTTTCCTCTTCAATTCAATCTCATATGTCCTTAATAAATTTAATTGGCATCTCGATGCTCCCATTGATATTTTTCCTCACCCATATATCTATCATGCCTCCCAAATCTGCAATCAAAACGGTCCCTGTCCTTTTTCTGCACAAGAACGACCCTACGATGACTTTTTCCCATAAAGTCTCAGGTGTCAGAAAAATCTTTTGAGAATGAGTTGATACTCCTAAAATTTATTGTGATATGACAGAATCTTCAATTTTTAAAATCGGACTTGAATTCATAGTTAATTTCAATTTGGCGCGTTTTTAGCATGACACAGACTCTTGTGTAACTTTCAGAAATTTTTAGTGCAAATGACCCGTGGTTGATTTTTTTTTAGCAACAATGAATCCACTCGACTCATTGGCGACTCTTGGTTGTCGTGAAAATATTGAGGATACAAATACGGACACATGATACCAAAATAGTAAGAAAATCAGTCTAGTGCCGGCTGACGAGAATTTTCTAATTTAGTGGTGTCACCCACGATTAGCCAGACATCTCAATTGGACCAGCTTATTTCTAATTTCAAATCAATTTTATACTGTGCCGTAATGGCCTCTAAAGATGGACATGGTCGAATAGTCAATTCCTGGTCGAATTCTCAAATTTATTGCATTAAAATTCCTTAATGCTTTCCTTAGATAGTCTAGTTATTTCAAGAGTGATCAGCTCTAAAAACAGCCATATAGGTGCGTTAATGAAATGCCCGATTTATTCAGTAGAAAACAGGGTTGAAAATCTAGGATGTCACAATTCTTTCTCTCTTATTAAAATTTCGTCCTCAAAATTTAAACCTTTACAAAACTTAAGCAAAAAGGTGGGGGTACAACTGTCTCATCGATTCTTTAGTCTCCCATGTCACTCCTTCAGTACCGCGATGTTGCCAGACCACTTTAACCAAGGGAATGGTCTTAGTACGCAATACTTGTTCTTTTTTGTCCACAATCTGGACCGGACTTTCAACATATGACACACGGTCATCCACGTCTAATTCTTCAACATTGAGTACGTGGGTCAACTCAAGCTCGTACTTCCTTAACATCGACACATGAAAGACGTCATGCACTTGTGCCAATCTCGGCGGTAACACAAGACAATATGCCACAGTTCCGATTCTCTCAAGAATCTCAAATGGACTTATGTACCTCGGACTCAGTTTGCCTTTCTTCCAAAGTGCAAAGTTCCCCTCATTAGTGACATCTTTAAAAAAACGTGATCACTAACTTGGAATTCCAATAATCTTCGACACTTATCTGTGTAACTTTTTTGTTAGCTCTGTGCGGTCTTTAATCTAGCACTGATCACGGCAATTGCAATCGCTGATTACTAAACTAACTTCAGGCCTGTGATCATTCTTCATCTAACTTCCTTCCCACATCTTGAAGTCCTGCACGCTCTGCTATGCAATGCTTCAAAAGGAACCCTCTGTAAGCTTTGCTGAATTTGGGAACCTCTGGTTTAGGTTTGTTATAGTTCTGTTACTAACACTTCATGCAGATGAACTATCTGACTTACATGCAACCCTACATGTCTTTCCATGCCCAGATCCTTTCGTACTACCAGGAAGTGAGCCGACTTTATCAGTCTGTCGACCACTATCCAAATGGGATCCTTGCCTCTTTGACTCCTTGACAGGCTCGTTACAAGGTTCATTGCGATATACTTCCATTCCCACTTGGAACTCCTGAGTGATTGTAAGAGTCCTCTTGGCTTGTATTACTAAACTTCCACTTATTTAGCACATTTGATACTTGCAACTTATCTAATGATATCTACCGTTATATCGGTCTACCAATCGAGCTGATGCCGATTCTGACCTACTTTGTACTGTCTAATCGAAAACTGGAATTACTACAGTGAATTTCTGACAATGTCTCTTACTTGAGTGCTACATCATCAAGTATACCCCATCACTCTTGGAACTTGAGTGTTCCATCCTCAGAAATTTGAAAGTCGGTCTCCTTCATATCAGTATCCTCTTGTAAGATTTCTTGAACATCCCGGTCTATCAACTAAAGCATATGATTCTAACCTAGATATCTGGTTCAATTTTGAGGGTGGCCATAAAATTCGGAAGGTGGCCTACCTCAAATTTGAAAACCGAATCTTGAACTTTCTCAAGTAAGGTCCATACTTTAACCAACATGCGTGCAATTAAAAACTCTCGACTTAACGCATCAATGACTTCTTTTGTTCACCCAAGGTAATACCACATATCATCCTCCTAGTCCTCCAAGGTTTTGATTCATGACACCATCTCATATTCACTTTTTCTAAGAGAATAAACACTTGAGACCTTAATAACCAATGAAGATTTGGAATCTTTCTTTATTCCAATGATGTCTCTAAATTTTTAAAACGAAAATTACTACTGCGAATTCCAAGTCATGCGCCAGGTAACTCAACTCATGAGGTCTTAATTGATGGGATGCATGTGTAACACTCTACCACGTTACATCAACATGTAACCCAATCCTCTAAACGACGCATCACTATAGACCTCACCTCCTCAGGACCTTATGGAAAGATCAGTACAAGTGCGGTAGTTAGCTCTTACTTAAGCTCTTGGAAACTATCCTCACACTTGTCTGTCCATATGAACTTTTCCCCTTTCTTCAGGAGTGGAGTCAATGGCGACACCAATACTGAAAATCCTACTGCGAACCTTCTCTAGTAACTTGTCCAACCCAATCGGCTTTTAATCTCTGATATTATTGTCGATCTCAGTTCACTGATAACTATCTTGGTCTTGATTGGGTCCATAGAAATTCTTTCGCCATTCTCAGATGTCTCTTGACCTCCTTAGCATTTCTCGAATACACTAGAATATCGTTGAAAGACACAATCACAATTGATCTAGATATCCTTCGAACACTTGGTTTGCTAAACCCATGACAGCAATTGGAGCGTTCGTCATACCTAATTGCATTACGGTACTTTCACAAAGGCCATACCAAGTATGAAAAGCTGTCTTCGGTATAACCTCCTTCCTGGTTCTCAACTGACGACATCCTGTTCTCAAGTCAATCCTTGAAAACATTGACACTCTTTATAAGTAGTCACACAATTCGTTGATCTTCAGCAATGAACATTTGTCCTTGATCTTCACCTAATTGAGTTGACGATAGTCGATGCATAATTACAATGGACGAACTTTCTTTTTCTCACCACAAAATCGATATTCCCTATAGTAATGTACTGATATGCATGAATTCCTCATTCATCAATCCTCACCTCTGCACCTTCTGTTCTATCACTCAGACAACGACAACTAGTAAGAAGCCTTCGAGAGTGGCTTTGTCCTAGTGCTAGCCGGATCGCAATTTCTATCTCTTTCTCTAACAACGGTCTGACGGTTCTTGTGACAACACATCTAGAAATTCCTAGACTATTGAGATGTCCTCCATCTCCAGTTCTCCAATTTGTCTTATTTATGACCATCACCAAGTACCATTGGCAATCTCTATCTAACAAGCGAGTTGCCTACAACCGACGGGATTAATGAAATCGAAGATTCCTTTCGACTCCCAATAAACTCAACACTTTCATGGGCTAATGGACTAAGCTGGATTACTCCATGACCATTAATTGAATACCATAAATGCTCCATGAACTCACTCTATTCATGTGGCAACAAAGTTACACTTCAGCAACTAGTCAAGCATAACTATAACTAGTGATTCTCCCTTCTCACACTTTATTCCAACTAATTGGAGTTCCCCGAGCTTAATCAAAGCTTTGCTGCGTTACTCTGATAAAATCTTCTCAAGGAAATTCTCCCTCATATTGGTACAAGGTCGGTTCCATTCCCATTCCTTTCACCATCCTAGTGGCAACCTACCTGCGGTAGCGGCATCTATGCTCCCTTGGATTCTCAGTGACAGACCTTTACCTGATGGCCGTGCTGGTCACAATCACAGCACGTTCTAGCCATGTTTCCTTTCACAATTCCGACACCCATCTGGTGAGTCTTTTATCTCCTGCCAGGTGACAGCATACACTCTTTCTGGTACTTAAGGCTTGTTCCAAACACTACATGATGCGTTATATGGCTCACTCCTTCTGATCTGTCCTATCGGCGATGACAGCAGTAACTGTTGCCGAGGTTCCATCTGTTTGTGCGGAGAATCCATAAACCAATGTCCATACTGGTGACGCCTGCCACAATTTCTTGTCCTCAGAGACATGAGACTAATCCATATCATCTTCCATGGAAATAACATGTTCTTTTTTGTCTCGGGTTGACCTAACTATTTCATCCTTTTTATTGGGTGGAATAGGATACTTTTCTCTTGACATTGGTCTTTTCCTTGACCAACTTCTATTTATGCCTGAGCTGAATCTCGACTCAGATACTAACATCTGTTCTCTAATCACCATTCCAGGTTGGACCTCAGCAAAGGCGACAACAATGGCGATGACGACATTGACGATGGTAATGACAGCGGCAATAGTGGCGGCTCGATCCTGAGCTTACTGGCTCGACAAGCTCCCTAGGAACACTAGTGCCTGAACAATCCCATTGAATCTAGGATCGCTCGGTGGTGCTACCCTCTCAGTGCCGACCTACAGTGGTACCCTTACACTCGCACTGGCCTGAGCCAGTGCTCTACCACAACAACCTCGAGTACCGATCTTTTTAGGCGTCTTACCCCAAGTTATAGGCCTTACAGTTCTCTTACTCGGAGTTCTCTGCTCTAGCTCGCTCATGGTTCAGTCTTTTACTGACACCCACCTTCCAAATCCATACTAGATTAGAAGATGAGCGATTCACACACGATGAACAATTCTACCAATCAACTATCATAGACATGCACCAGCATGAATTCAAAGGCCTTTTTTACTACTATCCCATAGGTCATCGCACCTTATCACTCCAATTCCTAACCATTGCTCTAATACCACTTAAACGGGATGTCACACCCCGATCCTTGAACACGTGCCCATCCCTCACCTGGTCGATTTATAGTGACGTCTCAGCACGCATCACCAATCATTTCATTTTAATACGCATGCTGAAGCATATAATAAATCCCCAAACAATAAAACAATGGAATAGAAAAGTAGGGCCATATTTTTCACAACTAAAAAACCACAACCACATTTTTATACAATATAAATCACATAGTATATATTGCAATACTATTCACAGAAGTCTGATCTATAATATCAGTTCACAACTTAGGGTTTGCAAATAGGATGGGATCTCAGTCCTCAACCGGGTCATACTCGGGATCCTCCTCGAGGTCATCCTCTTCCAGCTCCTCTTCCGACTCTTCATCTTTAAGTTCCTCCTCTGCAGGTTCTTCCTCTAGTTCTTCCCAATCCTGTTGCTCCTCTGGTCCATCCTCTTGCTCGACTATCTCCCCTTCCTCTTTGCTCCAGTTAGCACCCTCGGCTGAGTATATTAGTGACTTAGGATCACCCTCGAGCATGGGATCCTTGGCATCCACTACCGACCCATCCTTAAGGTCTGCCATCCCCAGCCCGAATGCTGTCTCCAGAACATACAGAGGCACATCACCTTCTGGGATGGGACCTTCTCTTCACCCATCATGGTAGTGACGATACCACGATCAATACTCGTGGGGTACCAGGTCATCTCTATTCATATCAACCCAGACATTGGACTCTATCAACACATACTCTAGCCCTTCTGGATCATGGTGTATTAGGAAGTGGTATGCTACCTCGGTAATCTCTTCGGGGATGCCAAAATGCATAGGAGGACGAGAAAGTGGAGTGCTGCCATCTAAGGGCTTGAGATGGTTATACATTAACCAATGAGACAATGTCTCAGCAAGTTCTACCCTCTTAAGAATCGATTAGGAAATCAATACACTATGGGCTGCCTAAGCACACACATGGCAGAGGACTTACCTTGGCCTCAAATCCCACCTGCAAGTCAACACAGTTCAAATAGGCACCCAATCATATTATCTCGAACCGATATCTCGATCAATCGACTTAGTCGATTACATGTCAATTGGACCATCCATTGGTCATTTCCATCCATACTACACAATTTCCAAGATAGTATACCTAGTCACCGAGCCACGTGCATTCCCTAAGGCGACCTATTCGCCGAGGCAACGTACTTAGTCACTGAGCCACGTGCATTCTCTAAGGCGACATATTCGCCAATGTGACGTACTAATCGCTGAACCACATGCCTTTTCCAGGTGATGTATATAATCAACGATTCACGTGCATTCTCCAAGGCGACCTATACACCAAGGTGACCTATCTAGTCACCGAGCCACGTCATACAACATTCTTTCTCATCTTTTGTCATACCCGATAAAATATCATGTGTGGGTACACGGTCGGCCTTAGCCAAAATATAATAATTTTCTTTCTATAAATCCCACCATTTTCTGTAGTCCACCAAAATGTTTTTGGCATTATCAACCGATGCCCGGTTATTTTTCAATTAATTTCCCAAAATTATTTAATTTAGGAAATAAATCCTAAATTCACAAATAATTCATTTTAGCACAAAATAAAGCTCAATTAAATAAACGGACTGCACCACAATAATCAGCATAAAACTCCAGTCGTCGACCCTCCCGGTCTAATTTCCGAAAAATAAATAAATAAATAATTAATTTCGAAAATTAATTATTAAATAGCAATAAATCCAATTTAGGCTCGTAATGCCAAATTGGAAGCCGGAACAAACCCGAAAAATTTCCGAGTGTCGTTCAATAATTAATAGGACATGTCTACTTGCTAATTACACTAACCATTCTCCTAACCTGCATAAAGAAATTCCTAATTTAATTATTCTAATCTAATCTATCCACCTAATTGTATTTAAATAAATATAATCAACCCCTAAGCATCATTAGTCTACTAAGCGAGGAGGAGTGAGTAAAACTCACTCGTTCGACGAACGGTTCGGTGCAGACATTAGGAACGCGACGGGGACCAATTTTTCTCAAAGCGAGCCTAAGTTTCGAGACTTGAAACCACCTCAAAATGGACCCGACACCTTGCTGGAAACCCACTGCTTTACCTTACGTTTTTTGCTGCAAAACAGAAGAAATGAAGCTGGATTGGTGTGGGAATGGCGACGGTGGACCGGTGGGCGGCATGGCGAGGTAACCGGCGGCTGAACGGGGTTCCACGGCAACTGAATGGCCTCTAGCTTGGCTCGACTAGTAGCTGAGATGGTGGAATAGGTTGCTGGAAGGAGCAGGGGAGGTGGAGATGCGCGAGCAGCGACGGTCCATGGCGTGCATGCGGAGAGGGCGAACGGGGGAGGTGAGCAGCAATCCGGCGATGGTGGCTTTGTGCGGCGTCAATGGCAGCTTCTCATTGGCTACTCGTGTACGAAAATGAAGGGTATGGAGGGGCAGTGGTGGTCGGCTAGCTTGGAGAAGAAGAGAGAGTAAGAGGTGGGCCACCATGGCTTGATTTTCCACAACTTTGTCCCCTCAACCTCATCCCTTTGCAAAGCTGTCTTCCACCAGCCATTTTCAGCCTAAAATGCCCTCATCTAGAAGGTTGAGGAGGTCTAATTGTTGTGGTGGATTGGGGGCTACGAATTTCCAAGCAATTGGCTTCAATTAGACTTGCTTTCCTCTTCAATTCAATCTCATACGGCCTTAATAAATTTAATTGGCATCTTGATGCTCCTATTGATATTTTTCCTCACCCATATATCCATCATGCCTCCCAAATTTGCAATCAAAATGGTCCTTGTCCTTTTTCTGCACAAGAACGGTCTTGCGACGACTTTTTCCCAAAAAGTCTTGGGTGTTAGAAAAATCGTTTGAGACTGAGTCGATCCTCTTAGAATTTATTGTGACATGACAAAATCTTCAATTTCTAAAATCGGACTTGAATTCACAGTTAATTTCCATTTGGCGCGTTTTTAGCATGACCTAGGCTACCGGGTAACTTTCACAAATTTTTAGTGCAAGGGACCCGTGGTCAATTTTCTTTGAGCCACAATGAACCCACTCAACTCATTGGCGACTCTTGGTTGTCATGAAAATCTCAAGGATTCAAATACGGACACAAGATACCAAAATAATAAGAAAATCAGTCTAGTGTCGGTTGATGAGAATATTCTAATTTAGTGGTGTCACCCACGATTAAACATACATGCCGGTCGAACCAGCCTATTTCTGATTTCAAATCGATTTTATACTGTGTCGTAATGGCCTCCAAAGATGGACACGTTTGAGTAGTCGATTCCTGGTCGAATTCTCAAGTCTATTGCATTAAAATTCCTCAATGATTTTCCCAGATAGTCTAGTTATCTCGAGAGTGATCGGCTCTGAGAATAGTCATATAGGCGCGTCAATGAAATGCCCGATTTATTTAGTAGAAAGCATGATTGAAAATTTGGGAAGTCACAGAAATTTTTCTGAATTTCTGGAATTAAACATTTGAATTAGAGTTTTGCTAACTCTATATCTCTTTGGTGGATTCCATTGAGTGGTGACTTACATATCTTGTGTCTTGAGGCAGATTCCTTGGGAAGTGAGCATCTACTCTTTATATGCCTTATATTCTCAAGAGGATTCCCTAGATGGTGAGCATTTATCCAATCATATGCCCAGTATCTTGTGAAAATTTCCTTTAGGTGGTACGCATTTTGTTGACACCTAAATTTTGGCAACCCGTTTAGTCATTTATCGCATTAAAAAACTAGGGATTAATTTTAACCCCTAAAGAAAATTATTTAAATTAAATGGCTTAGCATATAGATATTAAGGGCATATTTCATTTAAGTACACATTTGTCGAGCGTTAGAGGGGGATGCAACTGTGCAGAATGAGAAGTTCGAAGCCGATGGAGATGTTTCTAAGTAGGACAATTTAAATCAGGATCTTGAAAGGACAGAAACCACGGTGCTTGCTTGGGTCATTGTAGAGTCCCATCTTTGCTTTGTGCATAAATAAGACGAGCTAAGCTTCTAAAACTATAAGCAAACCAAAGAAGCGCAAGGCTCTTATTGTGCGCAACGAATTCCTATGGATCCTAGGCTCTCCAAAGTTATCCAGTATGAAGATGTCACCTCTCTATGGGCCTTGTTAGCCAAAGATCTACTGATTTTGGACAAAGCCATGCTGAGACCAATGGTAGAGACTCCTCTTCATTTGGCTGTGCTCGCTGGAAAGAGCGAACTTGTGAAGGAGATTGTTAGCAGGAAAGCCCAATTTTACAAGGGAATTGAATGACGATGGCCTTACACCATTACACATTGTATCGGCCACAGGGAATTTGGAAGTCACGAGGGAGCTTCTAATAGTAGGCCCTGATCTTTGCATGATCAAGAACAAAAGTGGTTGGACACCGCTCCACTATGTGGCCATCAAGGGTAGGGTGAAGGTAATCGAGGAGTTGCTCTCTTAGTGTCCTCAAGCCCTCAAGGAACCACCGCTCATGGCGAGACTGCACTTCACCTGGCAATGAAGAACAATCACTCCAATGTGCTCAAGAAACTGATGGAAAAGGCCAGTGAAGATGGAAATGCAGACGACCTTGTGACTAACAAGAATGACAATGGGAACACAATCTCACAGCTAGTCGTAGCTTCGAAATAGCTCTAATCCACTAGGCAGCAAAATAGGGCCAAGCTCATTAAAATGATATGATGACCGCACCTTTTAAATGCCAGAGTTCTAATTCTATTAAGTGAAAGTTTTGACACATTGACCTATGCAGAAATTCTTTCAATTTTGTGTGGGCACAAGATCTTCAGTAATTAGGGAAAGAAAATCACAATGAAGAAGTACACTATCAGTGCCCTAAGTTGCGTACGGCGCTCACTTTCGTGCCAAAAGTTTCCGTCGGATCACTTAAGTGCCAAAAAGATTGAAAAACAATCATTTTAGTGCGAACTCCGATCAGATTGACTGGAAATCCGATGTGGCACTTTTTTATTAATTTTTTACGCTTATGTGGCTCGCCAGAGAGTACAATCAGCATGTAAACCACAAAACGATGTTGTTTGGTGTCTCTCCCCCAATTCAAAACCCTAAACCCTAAATCTGTTAGATAATCTTAGCCACTGCTGCCCTTTTCATCCTCTTCTCCTCCCTTGCCGTCCTCTCCGTCGCCACCCATGGTGCCGCCAAGCACCGCCACCTCCTCAACTACCTCGACGAGTTCGGCGACCGCGGCAAGCAAGTCGCCGTCGACCCCTCCGCCTCCTTCGAGAACCCGTACCTCCGCAATGCCTACATCGCCCTCCGGGCCCTGAAGCAAGCCATCCTCTCCGACCCTAACAACTTCACCGCCAACTGGGTCGACCCCAATATCTGCGGCTACCCCAATGACCCTGGTGTCTGCACCATCGTTGGCGTCGACTTCAACCACGGCGATATCGCCGGTGATGGGCCAATCCCTGTCCTTGACGACCCCCGCACTCTGTGGCCGCGGCTCCGACCCCAACCCTGACCTTGACTTGGCCACTCAGCGGCCAAGTCGAAGGCCGTGATCTCTCTTAAGTACAAACCTCACATCGCCGAGCGACGGCGGTCGAGCAATCTAGTTCGACAGCCGAGCGATGGCAGCCGAGCGAGCTAGGTCGGTGGACGACGACGATCAGAACCCTAATTTCAATCTCCAAATAAAAAAACAAAATCCCAAAATGAGTTGTGCGGCGTCATTTTTTGTGAGGCCATCCACTTTGGATGGCAAAACGACGTCATTTTCTTATGGAGGACGGAAAACGGCGTCCTTTCTCAAGCCATGTCGATTTTTTTTTTAAATATAAAAGCCACGTAATCATTTTGGCCGAAGTCTCTCACCGGTGGCACGAAAGTGATCGTTTTTTCCTCCAATTTGGCACTTAAGTGATCCGATTGAAAGTTTTGGCACCAAAGTGAGCGTCGTACACAACTTATGACACTGATAGTGTACTTTTCCCAAATAATAAAGTATGGTTGATTTGGTGAGTCACAAGGAAACAAAATAAAAAGGGTAGATTTGCAAAGAGCAGGAGGCGTGGGCATCATGAAATAAAATAAAGGCGAAACTTGATTCTCGCGATTCGGAGTTGGAGCAATATTCAGTCAATAAAAGAAACAGGAAATAAAGAGGAATCGGCTTATATATGCATGGTATGCAAGGATCAGAAGAAGGATAGTGGATTTTGGGCTTCCCTTTTACTAGCCCTAGCCATTCCATATATATAAAAGGAGAGGACCCTTTCAGTCAGCGCCGGGGGGGGGGGGAGAATCACAGAATACACAAAAAGAACACACATGAGAGAGAGTAGAGAGAAGGAAATCCAGTCCAGCTCTTGGCCGAGGCAACCCTCCAAGCAGGCGCCCACTCCACGGTCGGACCTGTGGCCGTGCCTCTATCGCCATCATTGCTACATCGTGTTGCTGCCCTACTGAGGTGTCAACGACGGCCAAGCCACTCCCTGCACACGTACCAACTAAGAAGTCAACCGTGTCCGAGCTGTTGCACCCAACCGCGTTGTTGCTTTGGTTTCTTCATTGCTGTACGTTGGCATCGTTGCTCCCTGACCACCGTCGATCCTCCACCAGTGAACGCTACCCCACCAAGTTGGCGATCTTTTGTGCTTTTATTTTCAAGTTCCCGTGAGTCCCAATGCCTCTTACGTACACCTGAGTCACATTGGTGACCAGCGTTGGGCGTTCAAATCTTCACGCCAACTATCCTCCTTTTTACTGTTCAAGTCTTCTAGTGGACTTCCCCTTGCTGTGTTGGTTGAGTTCGTTGACCTTGTCAGGCTAAATTAGTGAAGTATTAGCCACCATTCAAAATTCGCTATTACTTATAGAGTGAGGTATCATCATTGAGTGGCATGTCACCATGAACCGCCACCCGTGAGTCATCCCGCCATCCGTCATTCGTCTGAACTCGACAACATGGTCCACGTGACACCAAATATTAGGTAAGAATTTCGTTTAATTCAATTTTTTTTTTGGTAAGTACGTTTAATTCAATTTTCATATATCCTTATTGCCTAATTTATGGGATTATCTCATATGAATATTTGAATGATACCATCATATCCATAAAATATCGAGTAGCCTTCTAAATTGGGAAGTTTTCCTAATTTCACCACGTGCATATGATTGACAGTCCGATTTCATGTTCGAAATATGACATGCAGTCGCACGGAAAAAATCGCCAATCCGATCTCATGTGCAAGATACAATTCATCAATTTATTTCCAAATTAAATGGACATGGATGATATCTTGCCTGATTTGTTGCCGTGCTATTTTTGATGCCATTATTTGAATTAAGATTGCTCCCGTAAAAGAAAACCCAAAAAATATATTTGAGTTAGATTAGGTTCATGTTAGAATATTACTTGTTTTAGGGTTATTTTGCATGTTTAGAATGGAAAAGTATTTATTTCGAATTTCTTAAATAAAAATACCAAAAAACATTGATTTAAGGTGTTAGATTTTCGTTTCATTAATTTAAATTGCACGTTTAGTTCTTTGACAATTTTAATTTTGAATTTCTTAAAAAAGAAAAAAATTAGAATTATGGCACTCTTTGCACGTCATTACATATTCGGATAAGATTGCATGTTTAATTTTATTTTCTAATTAATTATAAGTTTAAATTAATTTTTTAGATAAATTGCATTTTAGGTTAGGGATTACCAAGTTAAGATTACATTCTAGTTTAAATTAAGATTTGGCCTAACATAATTCTTAATATAAGTTGGATGATATCTTAATTTGGATAGATAATTTTAAAGTTTTCTAATTTCGAATTTCATGCAAAATACCAAAAAATTATCTTAGAGTAAATTAATTCCATTCCCTATGATAGATTGAATACTTATTAAGAAAACACAAAAAATATTATGTACATGTCATCTAGAATCAGGTTCATGAAATGCAGGTCATTTAGTGATTATCTCTAGGTCCATTTATTTAAAAGTTGTCCGTCATTAGAATTAGGTCATTTGGTTATGTTGCATTGCATATAGATTAGAATTCATTAAACAAGAGAAATTTTTTTAAACAAAATTGAGTGACTGTGTGTTAATAAAAAACCCAAGGGTTTGTGATGTGAATTATGAATTAACCTTGTAGATACTTTCGTTACTACAGGGTAAGTCCCATAATTTATTCATTTCTTTTTTGGATGTTAAATTGGTGATTTGCGCATCCACATGATCACCTCACATGCTAGGGAAATAAATTTAAAATCAATCTAAACTGCTTGCAAAAACATTTTTGAAAATAAAGATAAAGGTACCAAAAGGGCGTTAGAAAAATCTAGCGTAATCTAGTCCTCGAACCCACAATCTCTTTGGTTCATAGGAGTAAAGTAAATCTCCCGTTGCTTTACTTGCATGTTAAGAACTCGAACCTAAGTCGCAAATTGGTATGGGCTTGGGAGTTAAGTCTAGGTTTAACAATCTATTAGCCAAACCTTAGGTGGTTCACTCAAAAATTTAGTCACAACAATTTGGCGACTCCACTGGGGACTTGAGTTAAAACTCTTAGTGGACTTAGGCTAATTTTCTATTTTAAAAAAATATGTTTGTTTGGCAGCGAGGATCCCAAGTACGTTCCTAACATTCACTTTAAATGTTTTTGTAGATTGGGAGGTATAAGGGGAGTAGTGATTGCTAACCCTTTTCTTGCAAGTCAGAGTTAGGAATGTATGGTTTATTTTTATGTTGAAGTGTTGCTTGATATAAACTGTTGTGCGGACTTTAGAAAATGGTGGGATTTATAGAAAGGAAATTATCGTATTTTGGCGAAGGCCGACTGTGTACCCACACATGATATTTTATCGGGTATGACAAAAGATGAGAAAGAATGCTATATGACGTGGCTCGTTGACCAGATAGGTTGCCTTGGCGTATAAGTCGCCTTAGAGAATGCACGTGAGTTGTTGATCATATACATCACTTGAAAAGGTACATGGCTTGGCGATTAGTACGTCACCTTGGCGAATATGTTGCCTTAGAGAATGCACGTGGCTCGGTGACTAGGTATACTATCTTGGAAATTGTATAGTATGGATGGAAATGACCAAGGGATGGTCTGATTGATACATAATCGACTAAGTTGATTGATCGAGATATTAGTCCAAGATAATATGATTGGGTGCCTATTTGAACTGTGCTGACTTGTAGGTGAGATCTAAGGCCAAGGTAAGTCCTTTGCCCTGTGTGTGCTTAGGTAGCCCATAATGTATTAGTTTCCTAATTGGGTCTTAAGAGGGTAGAACTTGCTAAGACATTGTCTCATTGGTTATTATATAACCATCTCAGGCCCCTATATGGTAGCACCTCCACTTTCTCGTCCTCCTATGCATTTTGGCATCCCCAAAGAGATTACCGAGGTAGCATACCACTTCCCGATACACCACGATCCAAAAGGGCTAGAGTATGTGTTGATAGAGTCCAAGGTCTGGGTTGATGTGAATAGAGACAACTTGGTACCCCATGAGTGTCGATCGTGGTATCATCACTACCACGATGGGTGAAGAGAAGGTCCCATCCCTGAAGGTGATGCGCCTCTGTATATTCTGGAGGCAGCATTCGGGCTGGGGACAGCAGACCTTAAGGATGGGTCAGTAGTGGATGCCAAGGATCCCAAGCTCGAGGGTGATCCCAAGTCACCAATATACTCCGCCAAGGGTGCTAACTAGAGTGAAGAGGAAGGGGAGATAGTCAAGCAAGAGGATGGACCGGAGGAGGATCAGGAGTGGGGAGAACCAGAGGAAGAACCTGCAGAGGAGGAACCTGAAGATGAAGAGTCGGAAGAGGAACCGAAAGAGGATGACCTTGAGGAGGATCCTGAGTATGACCCGGATGAGGACTGAGATCCCATCCTGTTTGCAAATCCTAAGTCGTGAACTGATATGATAGATTAGACTTCTATGAATAGTATTGTAATATATACTATGTGGTCTGTATTGTATAAAAGTGTGGTTGTGGTTTTTCAGTTGTGAAAAATATGGCCCTACTTTTCTATCCCATTGTTTTATTGTCTAGGGATTTATTATGTGCTTCCATATGCGTATTAAAATGAAAGGGTCAACAATGCATCCTAGGACGTCACTATAGATCGACCAGGTGAGGGATGGGCACACGTTTGAGGATTGGGGCATGACACTTTCACTCACCATTAATGGAGCCTTAGAGGGGTTTGTCTATGTTTGTAACTTCAAACCACCTTCTAGGTATAGGCAAATTCTAAGACATTCAACTTTAATTTCCAAGAGAAAACCAATAACCCTAGACAAATCATAAATACTACCATTGACTTTTCATTCAAATGACTTTAGAAACAAAGCATGGGATTCAATAAAGCACGTATCCGAACAAAAGATAAAGCACATAGAAGTACTAAAATTCTCATTCTCAGATTTTTGAACTTTGCTAGCATAATAGTTTTTGGGTTACTATAAAAATAATAACTTGTTTTAGGCCATAAATTCTTAAAGGAGTTGACCCCGCAATAATTTGTAATTATTTATTATTTGATTTTTATGGTTCATAACAGATTGTTATTCTCACAATACATTAAATACCGTTATCCAATTATTTCTCTCTTGGAAAATAGAAACATTGTCCTCTCCATGTCTATAATATTTGAGTAAAATGAAGCACAAAATCATCATAGAAACTCATAAGAAAATGACCCTTGAATTTCTACATCCAAAGATGGAACCGATCTCTAAGCAATTTTGCATCTAAGTGTTAGATAAACCTTAATCTCCTTGAGATATTCCCTCGTCATTTTTTTTTATAGAAATTATCAATGCTTTATCCACTTATTGAAACTTTTATTTGTGAGTTTTATACCTAGGCTGTAGAAAGCTGGATTGTCCACGGCATGAGAAACGAATACCACGGGGGGGGACATTTTGGAATCTATTCGTGGAGAATCACAAAACGTTGCTTGAGAATGCAGAGAAGTGGGTGAAGGACACAACAAATTCTTGTATTATCGTCTCAACTCTAATAGCCATTATATTGTTTGCTGCTGCTTTTACTGTGCCTAGAGGGAATGATGGCACAACTGGAGTCCCATTGTTATTAGGAAAGGACTCTCTCCTAATTTTCACAATTTTAGATGCGTTAGGTTTGTTCTCCTCCTTGACAGCCATCTTACTATTTCTAGCCATCTTAACTTCGTGATACGAGGCACAAGATTTCCTCTACTTGTTGCCTAAGAAAATCATAATAGGCCTTGGTTTTCTCTTCCTTTCCTTGGCTTTCATGCTAGTGGCCTTCGCTGCAACTCTCACAGTTGTGCTGGATAAGAGAGTGGAGTGGGTTCTCATTCCCATCACTTTGCTGGCCTTTCTCCCCGTGGCTTTATTCGTTGTACTACAGCTTCCCCTACTCCTCCAAATGCTTAAATCCACTTATGGGCGGAGAATCTTTAGTGCTAAGGACATCTGGAGTGAGGCATATTTTTTGAATGAGATCACGTAATGGAAAATTTCTATGCAAAATTATGTTTCCCTACTTTGTTACCAAATATCTATTTATAAAATGATATGATCAATTTAAAATTTCGTCCTATGGACATTTAACAATAGAATCTATATATACATAGGCAATTATGTTATCGCATTTAGTACCTAAATATGCTCAATTCATGGAATATAAATTTAAAAAAAGATTCATTTTTTTTAGTTTTCTTCTCATAATTTAGATGCATGAATTTCTTTCCTCAATTATTCTATTCCCTAGCCCTATTTCTAGTCGAAACATATTTTTCTATTTTTATTCCTTAGACAAGTTTAGAAAAAATATAGGTTTGATAATGACACAATTTTTTTGTTCTTAGAACTATTTTTTTTTATAGATTTTCTTTAATTTTTCCCTCTTGGGTGGCTTGGCAATAAGAGGCGGTGATAGCAAGTGGCGGCGGGAGGTGGCGGGTTGGTGGTTGGGTAGCAATAGGGTGAACATTGAGAAAAGTTTTTATTTCTCATTTCTGTTAGAAATAAAAAAAAGTACAAAAATTATACTTCTCATTTTTATTCTAAACCTATATCTTGGCTAAAAATTTGTCCTAAAAATAGAAAAATGAAATTACTTTATCAAATAGAATTATATTCTAGACCTGTTCTGTGAGCAAAAAAATAGAAAAATAGAGAAACATAATATTTATTATTCGCCCCTAAATATCCGTCCTATGGGTATTTCCAAATAGAATCTAAATGTTATAAAAATGAATATTTTAAACATCTATTACCAAATAGATGCATGAATTGTTCCATCAACTTAATAGTTCAACCTCAAAATCGGTCTTATTTTTTTCCTAGATGCTTCAAAATAAAACCTATATATATACAAACACTTATTTTAAACAATTGACTATCCAAATAGGTGCAATCACGAAATATAACTTCCATTATAGAAATAAACTTTTGAATATTTAATTTTTCTATATATGTGCTCTCAAGATGAACAATTTTTTTTTTTTTTTTTGGTAAAGGTAAGTATAGTATAGATTTTGCGAAGAAGAATGCAAGGGGGGAGGCCCGGCACCAACAAAAAACAGACACTCAAGAAGTCAGGAGTCTAAGTGAGTGTAGGGGTACCATGGTTCCCAACAAATAGAACAAACAACGAAAAGAAAGAAAGGAAGACTAAAAACAAACTAAAGAACTACTATCAATCAAAGATAGAAGGATGAAGATCCCAGCTCTGTTGAAGTCTTCTATTCTTTGGAATGTTAGCAACATGCTTAAACGTCATAGCTTTATCTTTAATCGCCTTCTGGAGGTGCATCTTCATCGCCGGAAGAGAAAGGGTTTGATTGCGAAAAAGCACATTGTTACGCTCTTTCCATATGATGTAGCACATCGCACCAAAACTAAAGTGAGCCATAGTTTGATAAAAGCTTTTACCCATAAATCGCTTGGATGCCCATACAAGATTCTCCATCCACTGCTTGTTTTGCCAAACAAGGTTAAATTTTGCTGCCCAAAAAGAAACAAGGGTACTCGAAATGTGACAAGCAAAGAACAAGTGATTCATAGAATCCGGTCTACACGAGCAAATGGGGCAATTGGTAGGCAAAATTCTACCATGAGAGATAAGCAACACCTGAGTTGGCAGCCGATTGCGAGTAATAAGCCAAAGATGAGTTTGATATCTTGGGGGCAAGGAAGTGCTCCAAATAAAGGAGGCCCAAGTGACAGCATTGCCCTTTGATCGAATCAACTCCCAAGCAGAGGCGGAGGAAAAAACGACCAGACGGGTGGGGCAGCCAATGAAAGTGATCATCTTCTTGGTTAAACACCGGGAGTGGATTCCACCAATTGGCCAGGATGTTGATCACATACCAGCCCATGGGCGTGGTAAAGCCTTTAGCAACCATCGCTAGTCGGGAGATACCGGAGTGGTATATATCTTGGTTGGAGAAGATCCTATATAAAGGGCCATTTGGGTGCCATGGGTCGAACCAAAACGAAACCGATCATCCATTCCCAATATTCCACTTGAAGTATTGTTGGAAATGTTCTCGCAAGTTTAATATCTTTCTCCACGCCCAAGAGCAATGAGTAGGACATGAGACAATCCAAAAGTTTTTCCGCTTTAAAAAAGTAGAATGGATGCATTTGCACCAAAGGGATTCCTTATCAGAGAAGAGAATCCAAATGTGCTTAAGCATAGAAGCGATATTATTCTCCCGAAGAGTTCTAATACCCAAGCCTCCTTCTTTTTTTGGAAGACAAACATCACACCAAGAGACCTTAGCACCTCAAGGGCCCATCGCCGGGCCTTTCCACAAAAATTGCCTAAACATTTGTTCAATTCGGTTAATGACCGAACAAGGTAGAAAGAAAACGTTGGCCCAAAAGGCTTGGATAGAGTGGAGTACCGACCTTATAAGTTGAAGGCGTCCCACAAAAGAGAGGAATCTATGAGTCCAAGACTGGAGACGCACTGTGATTGAATTTGCCAGAGACACAATCCGCCTTACTCAATCTTGCACAAATAACTGGAACTCCAAGGTAACGAAAAGGAAGGGTGCCCATCTGGAAGCCCAGTTTATTTAAAATATCCTGCCGAAGATCAGAGGAGCCCCCAGAGAGAAAAACTTCACTATTTCTAAGGTTCGGAACAAGCCCACTCCAATTAGAAAATTTGTCAATCCCATCCTTAAGCAGTTCAATGGACGGCAAGCTAGCTTCAGCAAAGAGTAATACATCATCAGCAAAGAAAAGATGAGAGAGTCTAGAGGGCTTGCAACGCTAGAAGAACCGAAAATCAGGACGCCTAGTTTGGATATCCAGGAGGCCGATAAATATTTCCATCACAAGGGTAAAGATGTAGGGAGACATCGGGTCACCTTGTCGAATACCCCTACCACTCAAGAAAAACCCATGGAGCTCCCCATTTATAGAAACCGAGCATTTAGGGGTACGGATGCAGACCATAATCCGGGCAATAAACTCCGAGGGGAAACCAAAAGCTTGCAAACAAAGATCAATGAAATTCCAATCCACCGTATCATAAGCCTTCTTAAAGTCAACCTTTATCACACATTTAGGCCGATAAGGATCAAGGTGGAAACCACAAAAGAGCTCTTGAGCAAGCAAAATATTGTCGCTTATACGCCTACCTTTAACAAAAGCATTTTGGGGTAAGCTAATAATAGAGGGAAGCACATGAGAGAGCCGGTTGGCAATAAGCTTGGTGATACACTTGTAGATGGTGTTACAACAAGCAATTGGCCAAAAATCGTTATCATTAGAAGCATTAGGGACTTTGGGAACCAAGGCCAAGATGGTCGTATTTATCTCCCGCAACAACTTGCCTGTTGTAAAGAAATCTTTAACTGCCAAAATAACTAAGGGTCCAACTATTTCCCAAGAATGCTTAAAGAACTCTACATTATATCCATCGGGACCAGGGGCTTTACCCACTGCAAGAGAGAAGAGTGTATCTCTAATCTCAGCATCAGAAATAGGGCTAGAGATGAAACGCACCTGATCCTCATCGAGGGTGTGACTTAGAACTGCACGCATCTCTTCCAAAGAAGGCTGAGAAACTGGAGGAGAATATGCCAAGAGCTCACGAAAATGATCAACAAAAAGGTTATGAACTTCAAAAGGATTTGAAGTGGTGTAGTTCCCATTGGACAGCGAAATAATTCTGTTATGAAGATGCCTTTTGTTTACAGATTGATGGAAAAACTTTGTATTTTCAGCCAACAAACTCGGGATTTCTGTCTATAAAAAGATTCTTCTTGAAGGCGCAAATCTAAAAAAGAATGGAGCTGAAGTTTCTCCAATTCAGCAAGCTGAATATTATAAGGGTTAACTTGTAGAGCTTCTGAGTAATACATAACACCTGTCTAGCTTCAGCCGTTCTATAGGAGAGATCCGAAAAAAACTCCTTATTGAGCTGCTTCAATCTATATTTAAGGAGACGAAGCTTGGAGCAAAGCATAAACATCGGAGTACCCCTAAGCGAGGAGTTCCAAACTTGAGAAACCATATTAGAGAAATCCGGGTGGGTAAGCCAAAAATTGAAAAACTTGAATGGCTTGCAAGACTTAGGGCGGGGAGGATCTTAATGACCATCGGAGAATGGTCCGAAAATGCCAGGGGGCCAAAAACGAAGCTTCAAAGAAAAGAATTCAGCTGACCAGCATGAATTAACCAGAACACGGTCGATTTTCCTTTGCTTACGATTAGGACCCATTGACGTAGACCAAGTAAATCTATTACCCGTATATCTGAGATCATCTAAACCAGCTTGAAAGAGACACTCACGAAACTCTTCAAAAGCTGGGATCCAGCCATTAGACCCGCCCAACCTATTCGAAGGGTCACGGATCGCATTAAAGTCTCCCGCTATAATCCAAGGAGAAACCAAATGAAGAGAATTGGTTTGAATAAGATCGGTCCATAAAGGCCGTCTAGAGACAAATGTATGCTCAGCATAAACAACCGTGAGAAAGAACCATTTACCAGAACTAACATTAGAAAGCTTTCCATGAATAGCTTGATCCAAAGAAGAGTTAACAATAAACGAAACTTCCAGAGGATTCCACCCCACCCAAATTCTTCCATTAGAGGAATAATTATAATTGCTTTCCCAATTCCAACCCGGCAACAACACAGCAGAGACCGGACCGAAAGCACCCTGGGAAATTTTAGTTTCAACTATCCCATTGGACCTAACGAAATTCCTAATCTCTGCTTGTCTCAAGTGATGACATAGACCCCTTATATTCCAAACTCCTATAGTCATAGCTATAAATATATATATATAAAAGAGAAGGAGAGGAGCTACCGGCGTTTAGGAGGCCTCCTCCGACTAGTCCCCTGTTTCGGAAGAGCAGTCACCTCGATTGATGGAGTTGGAACTTGAGGGATATCCTCTTTGATAGGAGTTGTCTCAATTTCAGCAATACGATCATCATTAATAGCAGGCTCTCGAGATTCGTTTGGCTCAAGCTCCTCAGAGCTACTACTCATTGCACTAGCCACATCCTCAGAATCTTCATCCAATGAGTCAGACATCATAGATGCATTTTTTAAAATCGGCTCCATTAGGACAATCGAAGAAGAAGGTCCTGCAGCACTAGGTTTAAGGATCTCTTGGTCTTTCTGGACAGATTTGCTCAAAGGTGGAAACAAGGATTCCGCATTGTTTTTGGACTTCAATGCAGAAACAGGAGGTGTAGAAGACTTATCCATCGCTAATGTACTGGGTTGTTGTTTCTTTTTCTTGTGGGTCACTTGCTTCCATCCTTCACACTGGTCACTTTGGGGCACATGAACCTGAGTATTCGAAGAAAGCTCAGCAACAGTAGGAGTACGAGACTCCACAATAGGAGGGACCGGGACTTCAACAACAACAGGCACTCGAGAATCCACAACAGTGGGAACCGGGACTTCTACTCTTTCACAGTTATGGCCAAACACATGGCACTTGAGACAGGAGATCGGTCTCCACTCGTAGAAGATGGGGACAATGAAGGATTCACCATTCAAGAAGACTTCTACCGTTTCACATCTTTCCAGCTTAGCAGACACTTCAACACATACCCTTGCAAAGGATAGTTGTCTCATTTTTTCAGTAAAAGGGTCTACATACAACGGTCTACCCATCGCACTTGCTATTTGGCTAAAACCAGGAGCTGACCAATAAGCGAACGGGATGTTCTTCATGCGAATCCAAATGGGCACAGAGGATTGCAGATCCTTCCTCAACTCAAGAGTGGGGTGCCATTGTTTAAGGATAAGTGGTACTCTATCCACCGTTAGCGAGCCTTAATCGAGAATTTTCTTGCGATAATCATGATCTGGAATAAAGAAGAAATAGAATCCTTCATCGTTAGCTAGCACTTCCGTTAAATGAGATCCCAAGTATCCTTAAGTACCGATTCAGTCATTTTGAAAGGAACTCTCTTGCCAACAAAGTAACCCACTAGACAGTGGTTCCATTTCGGATCAGCAGCATGCACAACATCCTCAGAAAGGTGGGCAACAACATTTTTCCCAACAGAAGTTGGGGGGATATAGCTAAGTTCATAGCCCTTCGCTGAAAGCTTACCAACACTAGCCCATGATCGGGTTGGGGGGGGCTTTCTGCATGTTTGGTTTTTTGGCATCAGGCCGAGCTGCAGCAGGGCCACGAAAGCTGAATCTAAGGCGGCTTCTACTACGCCTATTCCCAGCTTGGGACTTCTCAAAAGGTCGGCCCATACGATTTGTAGGGTTTGAGGAAGAAGCCATACCCAACAACAGCAGTAATGAAGCACAAAAGAACACAGAAACCGTAGCCAAGATTTCGGAAGTTGAGAATCAAGCCATACCAGGTGTTCAGTCACGATTTGGGGAGGAAAAGACAATGCTGGCCACCAACACTTACCAACCGGTCAAAGCCCCACAAAGCCCAACGACCAGTAGCGTCAATTGCACAGCAAACCAGAAGCAGAACCCTAGTTGCGGCCTTCCATGCTCCCCAAACTTGAGACAATACAAATCAAGCTCCACAAGGGTCTGAAGGCAGTCCACAGACGACCATTCTCACTGAAAATCAGCCCCAATCATCGAGAAAATCAACTGGAATCAACCACCCGACAGAAGCCAGGAACAGTGAAAAAATTGCCCAAAATAGAGAGAAAGTGAACAGTACACGAAACTTCAGTCAGAGAATATTTCCTACATTTCGCAAAAAAGGAAAATGTCACAAAAATCTTAATTTAGGTGCACCGTAACAAATGTACTCAATTATTTTTTTCTACAAAAGGCCTAAATTTGTCTTGTGTGGCACATTTACCCTTTTGTGGACAGCAGTGATGGCATGCTGTCACATGATTTAAGTGAAAGTGAAACACTATTTTGATCATGAAATTATCTGACTTGGCTGAACTTATGAGAACAACGGCATTTGCCTGAGTTTCTCTTAATCGATTTTGGGGCTTTGGGGTTCTTTTCCTATTGATCTGGATTCATATTGTGCTTTTCATAATTGGTAATTCTAAACTAGGAAGGGTGTTTTGTTGTTTGTCACTGATGTCTAATTCAATTAGCTAAATTGAAGGAATGATCTCAAATTCATTCCAATTACCTATTTCCTTTTGCTACGGTTATCAATGGATTCGATTGAGAGTAGCAATGACGTTTGTCCATTATCGGGTAACCATGGACGACATGTCAACCTATACACAGCTTGGACCCCCACAAATCCGGGAAGGAGGTGCTATCGTTGCTCTTTCGTTGCCTTAAATTGGAAACGATGTTGGATTAGAGGGCCAAGATGACTAGAAGATTGTGATTGTAACTTTGGAAACGAGTGCTCTAGTCATGGTGGTTGCTGATGATTCCTTTACCCTCTTGCTTTGCTCAGCATCGATGGGTCTTAATACATCACAGGCGTGGGGAAAAGAAAAGGCGTCGATGCTGCAGTGATGAAAGAAGTGCCCTTATTTTCCTTCTATTGCGCGCGAGATGATCCATCTCCTAGCAAATCTAAAGTTATTTTCTCATATGTAATCACGGTCAAAATGAGAGAAATTAGCCTCTTTCGTGTTGATGTTGACTTTTGTTGCTCGTCTGCTATGATCTTTTGATTTGTTCACTTCATCGACAAAGTTGGTGGTTCGAGTAATGCACTTTTGATGTTGACGATGGAATGGAGAGTCGAGCATGACAAGATACTCGAATTCTGAGATGTAGTGGAAGCTGTGGTGTCTGGCTGTACACCTTTATTTCAGGAAAAATTTCTTAAAAATCAAGTTCTGTAGTTTTCGACAGAGTGCTAGAAGTATCTAGACACGCAAAGCATGCTGACAAGCTTTGTCGGGATAGGTATTGGAATGCCTTCAAGTTTCGTGGCTTTTAACAGTGTGTCAAATCGAGTTAGGGATGGCTATGTAACAGAATTTCCAGAGAGGGCCTTTTCCTGTGACTCGACTATTGTAGTTTTTGGCCTTGTACTAGTTAGAATCACACAATGAAGGAAAGTGTGCCTATATTTGTTTAATGCAATGGATTTAAACAATTCATTTATATAACAAGTGCGCATGACCAATTATCATACAGCGCTACAGATGGCTATGTAACAAATGTATCTTAAATTCATAGTGTTGCTTGTCAATATCCATAACCATTTCACATCAAGTAATAGTAAAATAATAAGTTTCGCAAGAAAATATTGGGTACAGTTTGGATTCCACCATGTCAAAATCTATATCTGCTCACCGGGTGACACATGTTGTTCGGTCCTCACCGCACAAGAACCTCTTACACCCTCACCTTCTCGCCTCTCTCTCTCTCTTCCCTCTCATCTTCTTTCCTTCATTTCTCTGCTCTCTCTCTCTCTCTCTCTCTCCTCTGTCGATCACGCCTGCGACAATGCCCTGCTCTCTCTCTCTCCCAATTATTATCATACCAATATCAGAGAAAATAACATAAATTCACAACCGAACTTGTAAACAAGATCATTGAGAGACTATTAGTTCGCGTACTTCTTGTTTTCTCTGGTTCTTTTTGGTTCACGAAGCTTTGACGTTTCATACCCAGTTCTGAATCTCCCCTTTCTGCTCGCAATTTTTCTCATTGTGGGTTTATGATTCCTTTTGAAAAGTGTTTTTCTGCATTTCTAAATTTGATGGGTATCTGTGCATTTGGTTCTTTTACGTGGGAAGAAGAGAACTAGGGTTTTCACAACGACAGAAGCAATTCATAAGTTTTTGTGCATTAGTTTCCATGACTGGAGCATTTCGATGTTGAGCTAATGTGACCCTTCTGTGCTTTTAGCAACGATTATTTACTTCATTCCAGGTTTAACTGGCGACTGTGGATACTTCATATGTGCAGAGTCTGAGAAAAAGTGTCGTCTTTTAAGAGTTATCGATGCTAACAAGCAGGTCTTGGAGCAGTCGCTGCCATGGATGAAGATCCAGATGATCTTAGGCCGAATACTCTTGATGAGGATGGGGATACTTTTATGAGTCTTAAATTCCCCTCTCTCTACCGAAGAATATGTTGGAAGTAGATATCCTTGATTCCTCGAGGCAGAAGTGACGGACGAGGCAAGGCGGAGACAGTGGCATGGTTCGTCGGAAGAGAGATTAGAGGGGAGAGAGAGAAGGGCGTCGTTGCAGGCATAAATGAGAGAGTAGGGGTGATCAATTCTTGGTCTGGTCCGTTTCCACCTAGTAACTAGTAACCAGACTAGGAGGACCGGTTCCTACTTTTTGGGACCGCAAACTAGACAGGACGGTCCTAGGACTAGGAACCAACCAGATCGACCAGTCCGGTCCCATAGAACCAATCACCTAGTAAAAAAAAAATAAAAAATTTTAAAAAATACTGGAGTTGTTACTATTTTTAGGGTTTATTATTATTTTTAAGAAATTAAAAAAATATCATAAAAAAAAATCAATCCTGTCCATTGTTCTGATTCCGACCTAGAATCGGGAACCAGACCGACAATCATCAGTTCCATTTTTATGGAACTGGGAACCAGATCGATTCCTTCAAGAATCAGACCTAACTAGCCTGTCCGGTCTGAGTGGTTGCCCATTTGGGCAGTCTGACATGCTCACTCCTATGAGAGAGGAGAAAGAGGAGAGAGAGAGCAAGAGAGGAGAAATAAAGAAAAAAATGAGAGAGGGAAGAGAGAGAGAGAGAGAGGGGCAAGAGGGTGAGGGTGTCAGAAGTTCTGGCGGTGTCGGGTTCGAGCGACACGTGTCGCTGGGTGAGTGGACTCAGATTTTAACACGGTGGAGTCCAAGCCCTACCCAATGTTATCTCAAGTTTCGTAAGATGTGCTAATAAAAAATTAAATTCAACTATGTCTTTTTCCGCATTTTCCATATCTGCAGCTAGCATCAAACAATTCATTGATACAATGAATGCGCATGACCAATTATCGCAGCCACGGTTGAATAATAATTCATCGTTGAATCTAAAGGCATCTCGATTGTCAAAAAGGGTTGAAACTGTACACCAAGTAGAAAAACTCTTCTTTGGATTGCAACCAAAAAAAACAAGCAGCCGAGATTCTACTTGTGGCTACCGAGAATCCTATTCCCGAAAAATGGAGGAATTATGCAACGACAGAGAATTCATATTATTCTTGTTATATCATTCTCGATCAGTAGGCACATTCGCTTCTTTACTCTCAGTCTAAAATAGCCTCAAGGACGCCCTGGTAATATCTACAAATAATTATGAAAGATCACTACAAAACAAAAGAGATTGATAATATAATGTTATTGTCAAAATGAACTACGGCACGTGTAAACATACACGGAGAGCAGAAGATGAGGAAATATTGGGTTTGGGGAAAAGCGAGACATGATCAAAGGAAGAATCGAGCTAGACAACTTTAGATTCAGATAAGTAAGTCGCTCATCATTATGACTCGTAATCAGACGTTATCTTTTCTTTTTTACTTCTATAAGTAAAAGAATTCAGTGAAAAACACAAAAGAAGGGAGCAATCCCGTGGGCCGTTACAAGAGAAAATATACAAGCTGAGGCACTAGGAAGCACAAGGAGCTCAATCAAAAAGATAAAGTTGAAGAACAAAGTGTCAGTATCTTGCTTATGTCCTTACCAGGCAAAGAGATGAGTATCCTGCTTTCCGGAGCAGCTGAACTTGGGGGTGTCGTGACCCGATCTCGCCGCCCCTCGAAATGTATCCAAGGTGGAAAAGGTCGGGTTTAGGGGTACTTTGATCACGAGAATTTCCTCACCAGATCACGAGCTCTCCCAAGCTCGTACCCCGCGTGACATCGAGTTTATTTATGCGGTCTAATTGTTTTATAACAACCTAGAAATATACAGGAGTCGCCACTAGTCTCATTTTGGGGGGTCAGCTAGAAACCCAATCGAGGGTCGGGAGTATTCCCTCGATTCCTACGTAACCGGATATCTAGGTTCGGGGACTTGGGTTACGCTAATATTGCTATTAGCGCCCTTTTGGTACCTAAATAGTATGTTGTGTTTTTCCTAACATGTCCATGCATTTCTTTTTATATTTTTAGGATCATCAATTCTATACTAAATGATTAGACGTGATGGATTAGTTTCATTCTATTCTATTTCTAAAAAAAGAAAAGAAAACAATCAATAATATTGAAAGTGCAAGACATTAAGTAAACAATCAAGAAAAGCAGTTAAACCTAATCATGCAATTTTAAAAATATAAAAGAGAAAACAATTAGGAAAGAAAGGAAACCCGCAACTCGTCGGGTTTTATACAACAAATGGAGCCCGAGACATATGTCGGGAAAATGGGTATTACATGAAAATGGTCGGAATGGACATCGACCTCCACCATCTTCACGCCTTCTCCATCTTCAAGGTCTTAATCTAAACCTAATCTAAGAAATTTATGACTAGGTGCATACAAGTGAAAAAAACAATCATCACAACTAAGATCAAAGCATTTGGGGTAGAATCCATGTATGATCGGATCTAAGAAAAAAGCATAGAAATCAAGCACTTTATAAAGAGCAACTTTTATGAATGGAATTTCCTGAGGTGTATCAAGTTCAAGTAAAGTCAAATTCATGGCCGAAAAGCAACAATCGCTAAAGCATGCAAATCAATCATAAGCAAATCAGAGAATGATGCATGATAACTGATTTGTTAAGCCACCTAATCAATGCATGAAAATCATGAAATTTGAACATGACCTAAGGTTAAATGTGAAGAAAAAGTTTGATTTAGACATTCAACCCTAAATCTATATACAAAAGGTCACACAAATCTATTAACATTGATATGTGACTTGTCATTAGAAGCAAAATGCATGACAATTTCAGTTATGGTATATCGACTTGATGCATGGTTTTTACATGGTCAATGATCTTCAAATGAGGCATGCCATACATCATTGTGAAGCTAATGATATGCTCTAAGTATGTCTAGAAAGCATCAAGCATCAAGTATGCTCTTAAGGAACTTAATTGAGGACATTTTCATAGAAACGCAATCAATTAAAATCAGAGCAGGGTTTGCAGAAAACATGGAAATGAAGGCATAAAGAAAATCTATGAAAGTCCAAGTATATAGAAGGAAATGTCCCGATCATCTATCATGAGACATCGAAGTCCTATTTTGCTCACAAAAATCTATATGAAAAAAAAAAAAAAAAAACGAAACAGGGCAAAAATCCAACATTACAGATTGCAGCAACTCAAACGTGACTTTATGGAAGCCATTGACCTTGCTAACGATGATCACTTGATTCAAGCTACACCTTATTAGAAATTTTATGAAATTTCCAATGACTCTCATGAAAGATTCAACTCCAGCAAAGCATGTCCACTAGCACAAATTTGAGCACACGCATCAGGTCTCAAACATGACAAATTCCGGACTGAAATTTGGACATGTGAAAACCATATCAAATGAGATTCAATCAGGGCATTCTACAGCTCATTGGAAAGATATTCGAACCGTCTTCGACTTTCATGAAGATTTCAAACACAGAAAACCACAACAACCAACTCATATCAAGTTATTTCCACAGAAGGTCAGATCAACGAAAGAAACAGAATATCAGAGCAGAATCAACAGAATTTGTAGGTGGTTTTCAGCAACCAAACGGCATCTATTATGGGCATGTGACATATCAAATCAAAGCTTGAGAAGTCTATTTTTTTATGTCTAGTAGGGCTCGAGGTCAAAAAACCCCATCTAGAACCTCATTTCAGCCAAAACAGAGAGTGACATATCAGGTATACGAAATTGCAGATCAAGGCGAATCAAGTTCGTCATCAATAATCATCAATTCATTGCAAATCATTTGGCTCAGAGGGAAGGTAAGACACAGCATCCCTAATGTGTTGCCCACAATCATTTTGAAGTAGAACTTCAATTAGTGAACTCATCCTTAAATAAATTCGGTATTCCACCCTCTCCGTGGGATATAAATCCAAACAGCTAAATGAGGAGATGAACCAAGAACTACAGATCAGGTTCTTTGCGAATTCACTAGTTTGATTATCATGGTTGTGAACAAGTATTGCTTGAAAAATATCAAGAACGCACAGAACAATCTCCTCCTCTTCCTCGGCAGACTCAACATCTCAGAGTAACATGTAGGAGAACCATTTGATATACAAAATCACACATGAACAGAATTTGATCCACGCAAACAATCATGAACAACATTCAACATACATCACTTACACATCTAATTAGTTCACATTTCAATCAACTATATGCAGGAAATCCAGCAAAGACACAACCAACGCAATTTCAATTGAATATCAAGACGTTGGTAAACAGAATGCAATATGAATTATCGACAATGGAGTAAGGCTTTCTATCGAACAGGTTGTAAGCATGTAGTGTGAAGTACTATTAACACCAGAATGGCATAGAGTAATACAGAACAGAGACATCAATCCAACTTTCAAAACATTGCGAAATGTAAATTACTCACTCTCTGCCCATGGAAAGAACACTCAAGCTGCTTGGAAAAATAAACCGCACGACAAAATTACAAACAAAACGAGATCATTACCCTTAACAGAGCTGATCAGAGTCTACCCTCAACAGAGCCAATCAAAATCTAAAAAGAAGCGAAATAAACACCTCACTTGACTTCACCAATCGCTGGGAACCACGACCTATTGAAGAGAGTGTTCTTTCCGATGTCGTAGAGCAAACTTGTGCTCTACTGGTAGGTGCGGCGATTCCAATGGTTTTCAGTCTCGTTTCAGGAAGATGCCAGGTTCGGTCGGTTCAATGGCTGAATCAAGAGGAGGATCCTCCTTCGTCCATCAACGTGAAAAAATGCAGGTTCGAAGGGAACAAAGAAAACGAGATTTGAGAAGGAAAACCCTTGGAAATAACTTGATCGAGAGAAAAATCGTTGGCAAACCTTCTCCGAACTCAGTGCAGATCCGAGCCTCGTACATCCAACTCCTCAACCAGCAGTTGCTTCGTCTTCGAGAGTTGATGATCGAATGAGCGAGCGTCAAATCTCCGGGAAAAAGCTGGGGAGCGTCCGATCGAGAGAGAATTCGATTCGGCGAACTCCCGCACCTCCGATCGCGCCAATAAAGGAAAACCCTAATTGATCGAGCTCCAACCGAGAGAAAACAATGATCTCCGACTGCCGATGTCACCTCCTTAGGATCTCTACCCTCGGAACCGAACTGATATCTACGACAACTCGGCGCGATTCCAAGTCTTGCACCACGAGTTCCTCGATCAATATCTGCTTTGTCTTCTAGAGTTGATCGGGAGAGAGAGAGAGAGTCTCCGATCATGAGGATGCTGGATCCGGGGCGCTACTTCTCAAGAGGAGCACCGCGAGACTTGGAGGCGATCGTCGAGGGAGGGAGCGGAGCCATGGCCGGCGCCAGAGGGTTCTTCGTCGGCCCCCGAGATCGGGAAGAAATTGAGAGAGAGAGGAGGTTGTTACGGCGAAAGAGAGGGAGTCTGTGAGTCCGTTCGGTCATTTAGCCGAGAGAGAGGGAACCAGGGGGAGAGAGAGCGTCTCTGAGAGAGAGAATACGCGCCAGAGAGAGAGTCCCCCCTTCGAATGCCCCCCCTCCTTCCTTTTCTATTATTTTTTATTTTGTTTTTTCCATTTTCTCTCCTTTTCTTTTTTTCCTTGTTTCTAATTTTTTTCTCTTTTCATTTCATTTAATTTTTTTCTTCTTTTCTTTTCTTTTCTTTTTTTTATCTTTTCTTTTTATTTCTTTTTTTTTTTGCTTTTTATTTTTATATTTTTGCAAAATTGATGATTAAAATGTCGATAAAAATTTCGGGTGTCAACGTGCCCTTCTTTGAGTGGGTGTTCAAAGAGGTTCCACTCAAAGACAAAATTGATACCTACAATTTTTAGTCGACCCAACTTCGGAAATAGAGGAAAGACAAAAGCAATGATATTTGGTTAGGGACATACCTGATACTTACCTTTGCTCGTTAGGGTATCTAAACTCTTGTTGAGGTTTATTCATTCTGTCTCTCGCTCTCTCTCTGTCTTGAAATGAAATGAAGGAATAAAATCACTAAATGGAAGACAAGCTTTAAGGATAATCTCGAAACATGTGGTTTAAGGATGGACCCACGAACCTAAGAGACAAGGTTTAAGGATGACCTGGAACCTAGTGGTTTAAGGATAAACTCGGGAACCTAGTGGTTTAAGGATAGACCCACGAACCAAGTGGTTTAAGGATAGACTTACGAACCTAGTGGTTTAAGGATAGACCCACGAACTTAAGAGACAAGGTTTAAGGATGACCTGGAACCTAGTGGTTTAAGGATGGACCCACGAACCAAGTGGTTTAAGGATGGACTCACAACCTAGTGGTTTAAAGATAGACCCACGAACCTAGTGTGGTTTAAGGATAGACCCACGAACCTAGTGTGGTTTAAGGATGGACCCACAAACCTAGTGATTTAAGGATAGACCCACGAACCTAGTGTGGTTTAAGGATGGACCCACGAACCTAGTGTGGTTTAAGGATGGACCCATGAACCTAGTGTGGTTTAAGGATAGACCCACGAACCTAAAGACAAGGTTTAAAGATAACCTAGAACTTGGGGACAAGGTTTTAAGTTGACCTAGAACTGTGTGTTTTAAATCGGGAGAAGGGTCTTACTGTGTAATTACGGGCTTTGACTAGGAAAAGGGGTCTTATCGTGTAATAACGGGCTTTGACCAGTAAAAAGGGTCTTACCGTGTTATAACGGGCTTCGACCGAGAAAAGGTCCTTTCAACTGGGAAAAGGGTCTTACCGTGTTATAACGGGATTCGACTGGGAAAAGGTCATTTCGACTAGGAAAAGGGTCTTACCGTGTTATAACGGGCTTTGACCGAGAGAAAGTCCTTTTGACTGGGAAAAGGGTCTTACCATGTTATAACGGGCTTCGACCGAGAAGAGGTCCTTTCGACCGGGAAAAGGGTCTTACCGTGTAATAACGGGCTTCGACCGAGAAGAGGTCCTTTCGACCGGGAAAAGGGTCTTACCGTGTTATAACGGGCTTTGACCGAGAGAAAGTCCTTTCGACCGGGAAAAGGGTCTTACCGTGTTATAATGGGCTTCGACTGGGAAAAGGTCATTTCGACCAGGAAAAGAGTCTTACCGTGTAATAACGGGCTTCGACCGAGAAAAGGTCCTTTCAACCGGGAAAAGGGTCTTACCGTGTTATAAAGGGCTTTGACTGGGAAAAGGTCATTTCAACTAGGAAAAGGGTCTTACCGTGTAATAACGGGCTTCGACCGAGAAGAGGTCCTTTCCACCGAGAAAAGGGTTTTACCATGTTATAACAGGCTTTGACCGAGAGAAAAGGTCATTTCGGCCGGGAAAAGGGTCTTACCGTGTAATAACGGGCTTCGACCGAGAAAAGGTCCTTTCGACTGGGAAAAGGGTCTTACCGTGTTATAATAGGCTTTGACCGAGAGAAAGGTCTTTTCGACCGGTTATGAGTTTCGAAATTGCTGGAGAACCAATCTTGCGAAATAACATTCATTGTCAAATCCTTTCAAAGAAGATTTTAACAAAATGAGATTTGATTAACCATCTAAGGGTTAAATCAAATATGCCAAGTGGAAATATTCTAATCAAAAGAGGTCTTTCACACTAGCTCTCAAAAAGGGCTTTTGTTCCCAACCATTGATATGGGTAAACTGTTTAAATCTCACTGGAGAAGTCTCACTCAACCTATGTCTATGGCTTTCGGAAACGTTCACAGTGAATACAATCCGTTGATCAAAAGGTCTTTTGAAGGGACCGTAATGATGGCTTGGTCATGGGCTTACTCAAAGGGTATGCACTTTGAGGCCAAGAAATGAATATTCAATCAATATCTTCGTCAGGTTTACAAGTCAAGAATCTTGAAAATAAGATAAGATAGGATTGCTTCCACTCATTCTAGCGGTAGCTCCTATGTGATATTCTCATTTCAACTCGAACCATCCCAATCGGAAGAGACTTCGGATAAGGGTTGTAATGTTGGTTCGTGTGAGGCTTAGAAAGGCTTGAAAAACTTTCAGATATCAAAAGGTTAAAAAGTGAATGATTATTTTGGCATCATTACCATCACACGACTTCTAAAAAATTCGACTCTTGAAATTTAACCTATCTCGAGGTAATTTGTCTTGAGACATGAGAGCTTCGCTCTTTGTTCTAATGATATTGCTTGCAATACATGTTTTCTCTTGCAAGATATTTCTTTTGTTTTTTAATGAATGATCTTTTGCATGATCATGGATTTCGCTCTTTTTTTTTTTTTTTTTGCATTCTTGCTTTTCTTTGCATTTTTTCTTCATGGGCATTGGCCTTGCTTTTACCAGGCAAACTACTTTTTCATGCCCCCTAGTTTTCATTCTCTTTTGAGCATCTAGGACTCTTGAGTGGCATTTACAAACATTACCAATATTCTCAATTTTATTGGTAAATCATGTGCCTTGCCCTAGTGTGGGGAGATAATCATCACCTGGGGTTATGAAAAAATTGCATAAGGCTCGAATTGGCTAAGCAATGGATAATTGTGTTTGTGGTAGTGAACGGAATGCTCTTCGTCACTTTGGGATGTTTCGAGTTTCGATAAGAAATCACCTGAAGCTAACACAAGAAGATTGATGCAAGTGAAAGCAATAAAATCTTTCTTAATCTTTTACTCCATAATTTTCAACCAAGACCCCATATTTTGCCCCAATGTGGGGTTGTTCTTGACAGGGTTATTTTGGAAATGCTCATTATTTGGCTCAAAGTGGCTTGCAAGGGATATCAATCGTGTTTGGGGATTGAGAAATGAAATGCCTTTATCATTTCAAATCATGTATTCATTGTGAATGAATCCTATGCCCTAAGACATGGTTCTTTCCACTCAATTCTCTCAAAGAGTGTATGAGGACGTGTTTGGTAAATGGGTTGCCTCTCATCATTTTAGGCACTACCACTTGGCATATTTAACAATCCTTTTTAGGTTTTCCAAAGCACACTTTGGTTAAATTCAACTCCTTGGGGAAATGAAAATATAATGAAATTTTGTCTGAAAGAACATGTTTTCTTGACCTTACTAGGGAGATTTTTTGGAAGTAAGATTGGACAAAACTTGTAGACAGAACAGGCTTTGCTTAGCGCATTGGTTTATTTCTAGAGTTCTAACTATACTTCTAGAGTTCTAACCGACTTTTTTGGCATTCTAAAGGATAAGGTCACTTCTAAGTTCTAAAGAAGAATTGACACTTTTGAAAGGTTTGCACTCTTAAGAGGAACCTCTTGCAGATAGGTAGAATCTTCATCAAAGATCCTGCAAAATGAACAAACATGCAGATGCAATATGTATGCATGAAATGCATGATGCAAACATCCTAAAGCGGCTCAGATTCCATCCAAAAATGGCTCAAAGGCTTTTCACTTTATTCATGGATAATATTTCTTGACAGCATCAACATTTACAGGTCTTGGCAATTCTTGACCATCCATTTCTACAAGGATTAATGCCCCACTAGGTAGCACTTTCTTTATAATACATGGACCTTCATAGTTTGGAGTAAACTTCCCACGAGGATCTGGAATGATAGGTAAGACTTTTCTCAAAACAAGATCGTTGATCTCGAAATGCTTTGGTCTAACCTTGTGGTTAAATGACCTAGCTACTCTCTTCTGATAGTTTTGTCCATGGCATAAGGCTTTTACCCTCTTTTCATCAATCATATTAAGTTGTTCAAATCTTTGTTGAACCCATTCAGCTTCAGAAAGCTTGATTTGAGAAAGTACCCTCAGTGAAGGAATTTCCACTTCCACAGGTAATACAGCTTCCATCCCATAAACCAATGAGAACGGTGTTGCTCCAGTCGAAGTACGAATTGAAGTTCGATAAGCAAACAAAGCATATGGCAACCGATCATGCCAATCACGGTAATTTTCCGCTGTTTTGGCTAAAATCTTCTTGATGTTCTTATTCGCTGCTTCCACAACTCCATTCATTTGTGGACGACAAGGAGAAGAATTCAAATGGCGAATGTGGAATTCTCCAAGTAAATCATCCACCACTTTATTGTTCAAGTTTGATCCATTATCTGTGATGAACGCTTCAGGAACTCCATATCGGGCGATGATATCAGGACGGATGAACTTTGCTACGCTCTTTGCAGTAACATGAGTATAAGAATTGGCTTCAATCCATTTGGTGAAGTAATCAATAGCTACCAAGATAAAACGATGTCCATTCGATGCTTTAGGATTAATTGGTCCGATGACGTCGATGCCCCCACATTGAAAAAGGCCAGGACTTAGACATTTGATGTAGCTCATTAGGAGGAGCGTTGATTTTGTCTCCATAGACTTGGCATTGATGACAGCACCTCACATGCTGAATACAATCGGCTGCCACGGTCAACCAATAGTAACCGAGCCTCATGATTTTTCTAGCCAAAAGATGATCGTTCATATGAGTGCCACACTCTCCTTCATATATTTCTTTCAAGAGCCCAATTAATCCATTGGCATCCGCTTGAGAGAAACTTGCCCCAATCTTGGTTTCTTTAGGGTTATCTCAATATCTTAAATTTAGAGTGACTAGTTGTTTGGTGATGGGAGGTTTGGACTCTTCAGGTCTGAGCCATTCTTTTTCAATACTTCGAGGATCCTCTTCATTCTTTGAGTCGGAATAATCGGGTTCGTCAAAGTCTTTTGAATGCGAATCCGAGCCATGCAAATAACTATCATAATGTGAAATACCACGCTTAGGATGCAATTCAAGAAATGGTTAGTATATATACATATGAATGAATGCAATGAATGTAAATGACATGAAAAATTTGTTTTCAAATTCAAGTTGTTTTTGAAAAATTTATCGGGAACTAGCCCTCATGTTATTGGATGTCTTCATTCCACGAAAACATTTTGAAACTATAGATCGTGTGGAGGCTCAGTCCTCAAAGCATCATCATAGGACTGATTCGGGCCTCACACGTCTATTAACAAAACGTGAATTTTATTAATATGCGAAAATTGCATTACAACGTATATCATCTTGGATCTAGAAAGTTTATGATTCAGATTATTACAAACATAGACGAATGAAATGAATGGAATTCCCTCACAGGGGAGAGAAATGAATAGAATTCCCTCACAGGGGAGAAATGAATGGAATACCCTCGCAGGGGAAGAATGAATAAAATTCCCTCATAGGGGAGGAATGAATGGAATTCCCTCACTGGGGAGAACTAAATGGAATACAACTAAAAATTGAATGCAAGAACTAGAATCATTCCTTATACAATGGGAACTGTAGGCTCTTCACCTGCCAAACAAACCATCTTCAAACAAATCAGCAAAGTGATATACATTGGCCTCTTCTTCTTGCAAGAGCTTAGGTGGACTAGGAAAGAAATCCTTCAAAGGTGGGGGCAAGAGACTTTGATGGTGCCCTTGTCAGTTGAACCAGCCTGACAGGGAATTTTCTCTTTGGTCAAATTAATCACAATAGGCTCAATCATAGCCACAAAGCCGTCCTCGAATTCAACTCCCTATCCACTAGGAACGATGTCTTTGGGGTTTTGAAAATAACCTGGAGGAGGGGTATACTTGACCATAAAGTCATACTTCCCACTTGGTTGTCCCAAGGTGTCCACCACTTCACCTCTCCCATGGGTTTTCGTCATGAACTCATGATCCGAATGAGAAGTTTTGTATTCATCCTCATCCCCATCATAGGAGTGAACCTCTTTATCTTTTGGTAGAGTTGAAGTAAGGTCTTCTTCATCATCCCATCCACTCGGGACAATATCCTTTTCGTCGACAAAGAAACTTGGTGGTGGTGTGAACTTCACCTTAAAGTAATATTTACCACTTGGTTGGCCAAGGATATCAACAACTTCACCATTTTCAAGAGCTTTTTGAACAAACTCACGATCCATGCGAGAAGCTTTATATTCATCTTCGCTTTTAGTGTCAAAATCTGGGTACGTAGGGGCTTTGCTTTTCGAGGCTTGACGATCCTCCTTTCGTGTGCCATTTTGACTTGGATTCCCAATCTTCCTTATGACTCTTGAGATTATATCCTTGCCAGACAAATTGACTTCAACCAGAGACATCCGTCTCAAAGTGGGCTCATCATCTTCATATTGGATAATTCCCAATTCAACTAGCTTTGCTAAGCAATCTACCTTCTCATCACGAGTGATGTCACCTTTCAGCTAGCGATCAGCAAATGGCATGATCTGTTCCAACTTTTGGATATCCATCCAGAGTATATGCTTGTCGGCATCCCCATAAATCATGCTGACATCTTCAGGATGTTTTGGAAGGGGGTTTTTTTGGACATTCAATGCTAAATCCTTAAAGGTGAGCAGCTTTTTTATTCAGCAAATTCTGGATCTTGTAACGTAGCACCAAACAATTGTCCACATGGTGACCTTTCTCTCCCATATGATATTCACACGTCTTATTAGGATCGTACCCAGCATACATTGGTGGATTATCCCTCGGGATCTCTTTCGCCATAAGATGATTTTCGATCAACATTGGAAGTAGTTGGGACATGGGCATAGGCAATGGAGTGAATTGTCTTTGAGGGGCTTTTCCTTTGCGCTCAAAGTTTCGAGAAGTACCCCCATCTCCATGGCAGGTTTATGAGCGGTAGGAAGATTCATGGTTAGAGAAGCAGAAACCACAGACGTCAAGCTTTTGACTTGGCTGGAGAGATCAGCCAATAACGTCATTATCTGTGCCATTTGATTCTCCATATTAATGACACGGGCTCGGGTATCTTCGTTTTCCATCTTTGTTTGGCGGCGAGTTCGTATAACAAATCTTTTTTCAGTTGTTTTTTTCAAAACCTCCTGTAAAAGAAAATGACTCGAATTAGTACCAATCAAAAGAAACCATTAAAGTACAAATCCTAGTCAATTTTATATTTCTTGAGATGAAATAATGATAAGAAGTGTATATGATCCTAGTATCATATAACATCCTCTTATCAAAATTTCTTCAAAAGAAATTATACAATTGAAAAGGAACGACAACAAATATTTAATCAGAATGCCCCTTTTTCTAAAAGTTACATGAAAATGTTTAGGAATTTCATTCATTTCAATCGAACAATTACAAGGGAAAACAAAACCTTGCTTTCTTGAAGCTTACAAAGTGGTTCGACTGTGATGTTTACATGGGATATGAAAATGAATACAAGTAAATCTCAATAGAAAGGAGGGAAACACAAAGGAAATCCCTTTACAAGAAAAGCATATGAAAATGGACACCTAAGTACTAGGTGGGATCATGCGGAGACACTTGTTTTCATGGGCCAAGCGTTCCTCATCGATTAGGACACTGTCTTCTTGCTCCTGAACATGAACTCACCAAGAACCTTGAGGTTCGGGAATATCCGGCAACCGAACCTCGATCTCAGGTTCTACTTGATGGTATATGTAATCGATGGTAGCTTGATGAGTCTTCATCTCTCCTTCCAAATCAGCTTCATTGATGGCAACGACGTAATGCGAGGAATGGGAGTACCAAATCCCCATAGCAGCTTGAATTGCGGCCTTGATATGGTCAATTTGGTTTTCCTTGATGACTTTATCGTGATAATCAAGACGATATAACCCCAACTTGAGGATTGGTGGGATCGTTTGAAGTGCGTGATATTGGCGGAGTACCCTTAAAGGGTAATATGACGTTAAACCCATTAGTCCCACGAGGGGAAGCGGATTGTCAACTCCACTAAAAAGGCGCACCTCGGGATTCCCAAGCCACCGAACATGCCATTGAATTAAGTTATGGTTGAGATTTTTGAGGAAATGGAACCACATAGAGAAAGACCATGATGGAAAGGATTCGTTTCTTTGGGAAAATCTAAGAATTGGATGATGATGTTTTCTGACATCAACAATATTCATGTGAGGGGCAAACTCTTTGATATGTGAAAAGAGCCAAATTTGGAGAAGTCCTAATGGGGCTCTAAGAGTTCCTCGACCATTTGCTTTAAACCGATTAAGAGACACAAAAGTTTCGGCAAGGATCATATGTGTGAAACAATTAAATGTGCATACTTGGTTGACAATGTGTGTGACTAAAGGATCCATTGTTTTTCGGGTATATGGGAATATCACAAAACCAAAGAATATGAGTAGGAAGACACGAGGAATCTGGTTCCCAGATTTAGGCTCAAGGCTACGAAAATGTTTTTCAAGGAAATTATAAGGCATGGCATGAGAGTTTCCATTAAGAATAGCCTCAATTTTATCATAAGGGATATTGAGGAATTGACTTAGAAGAGAGATTGGATTTTGGCCAATAGAATGAGTGACAAAACCTAAAGAAGCTTTACCTAATCCAATGGCTTTTTGGAACTCCTCAATTGTAGGGGTCAATTCACATTGATTAAACACGAAAGTAGAAGTCACAGGATTCCAAAAATGAGCCAATGCTTTGACCATTGCAATACGTGCTTCGACTTTTAATAAAGCCGGGAGGAAGCCTATGCGCTTTTCCACGTAATCTTGATGTCTTGGGTCGAGATTCTCCCATAAAGTCTTGAGATTCCCAGGCACAGGGATTCACGTCCACTTCAGGTCTACCCATCTAATCTAGACCTAAAAGGGGCACCCATGATTAAAACATATCGTCATTGAAATATAAAATTGCATAATTGAAATATGAAAAGTAAAAAGATAAGGACGATAAAAAAGGAACAATCACTTACCCACCAAACACATGGCAAGCACAAGTCACATGTCGCAAGAAACTGTGAGGTTTTGACGCTAAGGTGAGGGTGCTAAAGGCTCAAGGTCCTCATCCCAAAGGATAAAAATAGTTTACCCACCACTACTATCGTCAGTCAGTGTTATTTTTATCAGTTGGGATGAGCGGGTTGATGTAAGTAATGGATTACCACAAGCATCCACTCGCAGATTCCACCCATAAACCCTCCTAAGGTCCTAGATTGGGCGATCGGGGTTTTAGACCGCGGTTGTGTGTGCAGTGTCGTGCTAAAGCTTGTAAACATGCATTTAAATTTAAACATCCAGCACTTCAATATAAACCAACATACATTCATACATCCTTACACCACCTGCAAAATAGAGGGTTTACAACCACGCCTCCCCTTATAACTCCTACCTACAAAACCATTTAACACGAGGTTAGCGACTAACCTGATTTTCCATGCGACTTTGACATGCAGGCGATCCTACATAAGACATGTTAGTTAAAACACAACAACCATTTTTAAATGGCTTTAAGTCCTCTTAACCTAGTAACCAGTCCCCAGTGGAGTCACCAAGCCTGTTGCAACCCGATCTCGCTGCCCCTCGCAATGTATCCAAGGTGGGAAAGGTCGGGTTTAGGGGTACTTTGATCACGAGAGTTTCCTCACGAGATCACGACCTCTCCCAAGCTCGTACCTCGCGTGACAGCGAGTTTATTTATGCGGTCTAATTGTTTTATAACAACCTAAAAATATACAGGAGTCGCCACTAGCCTCATTTTGGAGGGTCGGCTAGAAACCCAATCGAGAGTCGGGAGTATTCCCTCGATTCCTACATAACCAGATATCTAGCTTCAAGGACTTGGGTTACGATAATATTTCTATTAGCACCCTTTCGGTACCTAAATAGTATGTTGTGTTTTTCCTAACATGTCCATGCATTTCTTTTTATATTTTCAGGATCGTCAATTCTATACTAAATGATCAGGCGCAATGGATTACTTTCATTCTATTCTATTTCTAAAAAAAAGAAAAGAAAACAATCAATAATATTGAAAGTGCAAGACATTAAGTAAACAATCAAGAAAAGCAATTAAACCTAATCATGCAATTTTAAAAATATAAAAGAGAAAACAATTAGGAAAGAAAGGAAACCCGCAACTCGTCGGGTTTTATACAACAAATGGAGCCCGAGACATATGTCGGGAAAATGGGTATTACATGAAAATGGTCGGAATGGACATCGACCTCCACCATCTTCACGCCTTCTCCATCTTCAAGGTCCTAATCTAAACCTAATCTAAGAAATTTATGACTAGGTGCATACAAGTGAAAGAAACAATCATCACAACTAAGATCAAAGCAATTGGGGCAGAACCCATGTATGATCGACTCTAAGAAAAAAGCACAGAAATCAAGCACTTTATAAAGAGCAACTTTTATGAATGGAATTTCTTGAGGTGTTTCAAGTTCAAGTAAATTCAAATTCATGGCAGAAAAGCAACAATCACTAAAGCATGCAAATCAATCATAAGCAAATCATAGAATGATGCATGATAACTGATTTGTTAAGCCACCTAATCAATGCATGAAAATCATGAAATTTGAACATGACCTAAGGTTAAATGTGAAGAAAAAGTTTGATTTAGACATTCAACCCTAAATCTAAGTACAAAAGGTCACACAAATCTATTAACATTGATATGTGACTTGTCATTAGAAGCAAAATGCATGACAATTTCAGTTATAGTATATCGACTTGATGCATGGTTTTTACATGGTCAATGATCTTCACATGAGGCATGCCATACATCATTGCGAAGCTAATGATATGCTCTAAGTATGTCTAGAAAGCATCAAGCATCAAGTATGCTCTTAAGGAACTTGATTGAGGACATTTTCATAGAAACGCAATCAATTAAAATCACAGCAGGGTTTGCACAAAACATGGAAATGAAGGCATAAAGAAAATCTATGAAAGTCCAAGTATATAGAAGGAAATGTCCTAATCATCTATCATGAGACATCGAAGTCCTATTATGCTCACAAAAATCTATATGAAAAAAAACAGAAACGAAACATGGCAAAAATCCAACATTATAGATTGCAGCAACTCAAATGTGACTTTATGGAAGCTATTGACCTTGCTAACGATGATCACTTGATTCAAGCTATACCTTGTTAGAAATTTTATGAAATTTCCAATGACTCTCATGAAAGATTCAACTCCAGCAAAACATGTTCACTAACTCAAATTTGAGCACACGCATCAGGTCTCAAACATGACAGATTCTGGACTGAAATTTGGACATGTGAAAACCATATCAAATGAGATTCAATCAGGGCATTCTACAGCTCATTGGAAAGATATTCGAACCGTCTTCGACTTTCATGAAGACTTCGAACGCAGAAAACCACAACAACCAGCTCATATCAAGTTATTTGCACAGAAGGTCAGATCAGCGAAAGAAACAGAATATCAGTGCAGAATCAACAGAATTTGTAGGTGGTTTTCAGCAACAAAATGGCATCTATTATGGGCATGTGACATATCAAATCGAAGCTTGAGAAGTCTATTTTTTATGTCTAGAAGGGCTCGAGGTCAAAAAACCCCATCTAGTACCTCATTTCAGCCAAAACAGAGAGTGACATATCAGGTATACGAAATTGCAGATCAAGGCGAATCAAGTTTGTCATCAATAATCATCAATTCATTGCAAATCATTTGGCTCAGAGGGAAGGTAAGACACAGCATCCCTAATGTGTTGCCTGCAATCATTTTGAAGTAGAACTTCAATTAGTGAACTCATCATCAAATAAATTCGGTATTCCACCCTCTGTGGGATATAAATCCAAACAGCTAAATGAGGAGATGAACCAAGAACTACAGATAAGGTTTTTTGTGAATTCACTAGTTTGATTATCATGGTTGTGAACAAGTATTGCGTGAAAAATATCAAGAATGCACAGAACAATCTCCTCCTCTTCCTCGGCAGACTTAACATCTCAAAGTAACATGCAGGAGAACCATTTGATATACAAAATCACACATGAACAGAATTTGATCCACGCAAACAATCATGAACAGCATTCAACATACATCACTTACACATCTAATTAGTTCACATTTCAATCAACTATATGCAGGAAATCCAGCAAAGACACAACCAACGCAATTTCAATTGAATATCAAGACGTTGGTAAACAGAATGCAATAGGAATTATCGGCAATGGAGTCAGGCTTTCTATCGAACAGGTTGTAATCATGTAGTGTGAAGTACTATTAACACCAGAATGGCATAGAGTAATACAGAACAAAGACATCAATCCAACTTTCAAAACATGGCGAAATGTAAATTACTCACTCTCTGCCCATGGAAAGAACACTCAAGCTGCTCGGAAAAATGAACCGCACGACAAAATTACAAACAAAACGAGATCATTACCCTTAACAGAGCTGATCAGAGTCTACCCTTAACAGAGCTGATCAAAAACTAAAAAGAAGCGAAATAAACACCTCACCTGACATCACCAATCGCTGGGAACCACGACCTATTGAAGAGAGCGTTCTTTCCGACGTCATAGAGCAAACTCATGCTCTACTGGCAGGCGCGGCGATTCCAATGGTTTTCAGTCTTGTTTCAGGAAGATGCCAGGTTCGGTCGATTCAATGGCTGAATCAACAGGAGGAGGATCCTCCATCGTCCGTTGGTGTGAAAAAACGCATGTTCGAAGGGAACAAAGAAAACGAGATTTGAGAAGGAAAACCCTTGGAAATAACTTGATCGAGAGAAAAATCATTGGCGAACCTTCTCCGAACTCAGTGCAGATCCGAGCCTCGTACGTCTAACTCCTCAACCGGCAGTTGCTTCGTCTTCGAGAGTTGATTATCGAATGAGCGAGCGTCAGATCTCTGGGAAAAAGCTGGGGAGCATCCGATCAAGAGAGAATTCGATCCGGTAAACTCCCGCACCTCCGATCACGCCAATAGAGGAAAATCCTAACTGATCGAGGTCCAACCGAGAGAAAACACTGATCTCTGACTGCCGATGTCACTGCCTTCGGATCTCTACCCTCAGAACCGAACTGATATCTCCGACAACTTAGCGCGATTCCGAGTCTCGCACCACGAGTTCCTTGATCAATAGTTGCTCCATCTTCTAGAGTTGATCGGGAGAGAGAGAGTCTTTGATCGTGAGGATGCCGGATCCGGCGCGCTACTTCTCAAGAGGAGCATCGCGAGACTTGGAGGCGATCGTCGAGGGAGGGAGCGGAGCCATGGCTGGCACCGGAGGGTTCTTCGTATGCCTCCGAGATCGGGAAGAAATCGAGAGAGAGAGAGGAGGTTATTATGATGAAAGAGAAGGAGTCTGTGAGTCCGTTCGGTCATTTAGCCGAGAGAGCGGGAACCAGGGAGAGAGAGAGTGTCTCTGAGAGAGAGAATACTCGCGAGAGAGAGTCCCCCTTCGAATGCCCCCTCCTTCCTTTTCTATTATTTGTTTATTTTATTTTTCCATTTTCTCTCCTTTTTCTTTTTCGTTTTCCTTATTTCTAATTTCTTTTTCTCTTTTCATTTCATTTCATTTTTTTCTTCTTTTCTTTTCTTTTTTTTTTTCTTTTTTTATTTCTATTTTTTTGCTCTTTATTTTTTATATTTTTACAAAATTGATGATTAAAATGTCGATAAAAATTTCGGGCGTCAATAGGGGGTAAGTATACTATGAGTGCCAAAATTTGTGTACGGCGTTTACTTTGGTGCCAAAAGTTTATTTTGGCTCACTTTAGTGCCAAATCGGAGTTTATTTTGGCTCACTTTAGTGCCAAATCGGAGGAAAAACGATCACTTTGGTGCCACTGGCAAGAGATTCCGGCCAAAATGATTATTTGGCTTTTATATTTAAAAAAAATCGAAATGGCTTTTAAACGATGTCATTTTCCATCATTCTTAAGAAAATGACGTCGTTTTGCCGTCGTAAGAGGATGGCCTCACAAAAATGATGCCGCAGCTCGTTTGTGATTGAAATTAGGGTTTTTTTGTCCGATCATCGCCTAACGCCGACCTAGCTCTCTTGGCCACCATCACTCGGCCTCCGTCGCTCGGGCTCCATGATAGTTGCTCGACTAGGCAAGCAAGGAGAGGGTGAAGTTGTTTCTCGGGCAAGAAGCAACATGAAGAATTGGAAGCGAGGGCAAAGGAGGAGGAGGAAGAAGGGGGTCAAAGGTGGAGAGAGAGAGAAGACAAGGAAGGCGAGGGAAATAAGGAGGTGGAGTTGTGCTGGTTTTGGTGCCAATCCCGCTGCAGATGTCACTCTGGTGTTGGTGTTGTTCTTCGAGGAAGAAGATGATGGGGAAGCCCTGCCATGCTCTCCCTCTCTCTCTCTCTCTCTCTCTCTCTCTCTCTCTCTATCTCTCTCAATTTAGGGATTTAGGATTTTGACTTTGGGGAAAGACGCCAAATGACGTTGTTTTGTGGTTTAGATGCTGACTGTGCTATTTGGTGAGCCACATCAGCTTAAAAAATTAATAAAAAAGTGTCACGTCAGATTTCCGGTTAATCATATCGGAGTTTGTACTAAAATGTTCATTTTTCAAACTTTTTGGCACTTAAGTGATCCAAAATAAACTTTTGGCACCAAAGTGAATGCCGTACACAAGTTTTGGAACTGATATTGTACTTACCCCGTTGAACTTGATACTTGTACAAATTGTCCAAGTTCTGAGCACAACTTAGGCTATTCTAATTGTTTGGAAAGAGAGAATAAGTAGCATTGTTACGATCATAACATAGGTAGCTTGCAGGAACTAATCGACTTCAACTAACGAATGCTTCTGATCAAAGGTAAGAGAAAAACATACGCATGATAATGGACATGGAAAATGGTAGTTGATTCGCCGAGAAGCCTGCCAGAGGAAATGCAAGAACTCCAAGACAAAAATATGATGTGATGACTTTGGCTAAATAAAGCTTCGGCAACCGATTCACCTGTCATCTCTGATTCTTCTCCAACAATCATGGACTATTCTTGAAGAAATGCCCCCCATGCCTTATGTACTGTTACATCTTTGCATCGCCAAAATCCCTGTTCATTTGGTTCTACATGTCATGTTCTTAGAAAAAATGATGCCTTCGCAGATTCAGAGAATTGCTGAATTAGAATTGACCGAATGTAGTAGAAAAACCCCAAAAAAGCCACAAATCTCCTTCAGCAAGCAAAGGAGCCTTAGCCTAATCGAGCTTCCTTGACACAAAGAGAGAATCGAGCAACATACTAAACCCTAAAGCCCCAAATCGCCTTTAGCGAGTGTACGAACTTCAAACAGATCGAGCTTTGGCAATGCATCGAGCTTCCTTGAGAGAGAGAATCGGTCAGCATTAACCCTAAAACCCTAAATCAATTTTTGTGGAGGAACAAAGAGAGACACTGGTAAATGCCCTCATCCTTGCAACTTCAGCCACGTCAGATAATTTCGTGGCCAAAACAGGGCCACATCACTACTATTGTGACCAAACTTCAAGTGAACCACCAAATTTCGAGTGAAGCACTTAGAATTTGGCTAATGGATTACTAAGCCTAAACTTAGCTTAGCTCTCCCAAGTCCATACCAATTCACGACTTAGGTTCAAGTTATTAACATGCCATTGATTTTCAACTAGAAGTCTCCACTAATCTATTTTCTGTAGGTCGATTAGAAACCCAAGTAAAGTAATGGGAGATTTACTTTACTCCTACGAACCAGAGATTGTAAGTCTGGGGACTTAGTTACGCTAGATTTCTCCAATGCCCTTTCGGTACCTTTCTCTTTTATTTTGAAAAAAATATTTTGTAGGCAGCATGAATTGATTTTTAATTTACCTCCCTAACATGTGATATGATCATGCGGGTGCGCAAACCACCAATTTAACATCCAAGAAAGTAATGAACAAATTACGGACTTACTTTGTATCAACAAAAGCATCTGCAATGTTAGATCAGAATTCACATCAACAGTCTTATATATCATTTCTAATTAACACACAATCACTCAATTTTTTCAAGATTTTCTTTTATTTAAATGAAGCCTAAAAATCACATGCAATGCAATGCAGTGACGTACAAAATTAAACTAACTAAAATCACACGCAACATGCAACCTAACATACAAACTATATGTCACGCAACATTTATTAAATGACCTAATCCTAATGATGGGCAATTTCTAACTAAATGGATCTGGCAACAATTTCACCAAATAACATGCATTTCATAAACCTAACTCTATATGGCGTGCACATGATTTTTATTCTCTTAAAAAGCTTGCAATCTATCCTACAGAAAAACTACTTTAATTGTATCTAATCTTTTTTTGGACTTTTTCATAAATGAAATCTAACAAAAAAACTACTTTGATTGTCATGTCCCTGGCAATCTCGCTGCCTATTGGGCGGCTAAATTTAATATATCTTGGCACAACAAATCGTGGCTTGAGAACTTGGACTAGGCGGCTAGACGCTTCTCGGACAAAAACTTCTATGATTTGTTGGCCCAGTTTAGTTATGGAGCTCTTTGTTATATTATTTGGAAGAAGCGTAACAATATCATCTTCCGAAATCAGACTCTTTTCATCCCGGCGATGAAGATGCATCTCCAGAAGGCCGTTAAGGATAAATCGTCGACCCTGAAGAATGTTGTGGATAATCCTAAGAAAAGAAGGCTGCAACGAAGCTGGGGCTTGAGTTTGTCAATATTTCATTGATGGAGGGTTTTTAGTTTTGGCTTGGTCTTTTGTTTCTTAGGTTTGTTTGTCTTTTGGTCCTTGGCACCCTAACACTCTCCCGCAACTTGGGTCCTTTTGAGTGTTTGTTTTGTTAGTGCCAAGCTTTTCTTGTATTTTGTGCAAAATCTTATCAATACAAATCTTACCTTTACCAAAAAAAAAAAATCTAACAAAAATATAAATGAATAAAATCCACAACGAACACATCATCAAATCACACGAGATATTATCAATATCCATCTAATTCAGAAGTAAATTGATGAATCGTATCCCGTGCATGAGATCAGATTAACCATTTTTTTATAAAATCGCGAATCATATCTCGAGCGTGAGATCGAATTGGCAATTTTTCCATGCGATTGTGAGTCATATTTCGGACGTGAAATCGGACTGTGAATCATATACACGTTAGAAAATTAGAGAATAAGTCCCCTGATTTTAAAAGATACTCGACACTTTGTGAATACGATATCATCTTTTAAAGATTCATAAGAGATAGAGATCTCACGAATTAGACAATAAAAACATGTGAAGATCAATTTGATGAAAATTATTACCTAAATTGCAATATCGCTCGGATACCGTTTCCAAATTTGAATGACGGAAGGCTCGCAAGGGATGACCGGGAATAGCTCGTGGGTGAGGCTTGGCACTGCAGATGGGTCTCGTCTCTGAAGTGGGTGTTTCTTTGTTATCGTCGAAGAGAGAAAACTGCCAACGTAGGATCTGGATTGTGGCGACGGACGTGTTCTTGATTTGCAGATGTCATGTTGCTTAATGCAACTGAAATCTCCAATTTCCACTTTCTTTATGTTGACTCTTTCTTTGGAATTCTCTGCTCTAGATCACGTGGCCATGAATTTCAGTAGACGCTCCCTATTTTGGCCGGCAGGTTGTGATAATGGAGCAAAATTTGCCTCTTGGTCTCACATGACGGCTCGATGGTTTCTTGGCCAATGAGGATTCCTGACCAATGGATCAACGTTGTGGTGATTGACCAAGGAAAGGCTGCAGTGGTGGCCCTGGTTCATGGTGGTGAGCAGTGATGGTTCACAGATTGGCAACGAGACCTTGTCGAGACTCACGGCTGAATGGTGACTCAGTCATTGTGCTTGCAGCGCTCGATGATGCTCATGATGCGGTCAGCGAGAGCTTCAGATAACCTACGGAAAAAAATAGAAATTCTGTAGGTTGCGGAGAGGCGGCCAGTATGAGACGATCACCCATCAACCAGACAAACGGAAAGCTTCGAGGGTGCTCCTGGAATATTGGGAATGCCGTAGGACACATAGACTGGCACGGCAATGGCCGCAACGTGGAGTTGGACCTGCGAACAGCAAAGTAGCGACACCTTCTTTTGCCTCTTTCGGCTTGAACTTCACAAGGCTGATACCACCGCCTCAAAGTCTCCTCCTTTCTCTATATTTGTGCGTTGAGAAAGTGGATCTTTAAAATTCTGACTTCGTCGATCAAGCTCTCCCTTATACGTTGACTTCTGAATTGCTCTAAGTTGGGTTGGATATTTCAAGAGCGATACAAAACGTAGATGCGGCGACACTGACTGGGAGGCAATAGGGGATATCTCGTCGCACAATCGAGGGTGCTTCTTAGACTCGACAGCAACTTTGTTGGAGAAGGTCGACGGAATAGCAAGGGGCAGCCACGAGCACGCACTCTCTGTTTTTACGTGTACTTTCTCTAGTGCTCTGAGAATAAAATTGCCGGCCCCCCTTTTTGTGAAAGACGTCTTCTCTTTGTCAATCGGGTTCGAAGGTCTCAAGGAAGACAAGCTCCCTCTTTTGCCTTTTGGCCGCACGTCCACCGCCCTTCGTGACTGCACTCCCCTCTCTATTTTCTCTCTCACCTTCTTATGGCCGTGTATGTCAATTGTGTGGCCTCCTCAATTCTATAGTGTAGCAACCCTTTTATAGGTGAGTGGACTAGGGTTTTATTTACTACTTCAAATCAACATTCACGAAGATCACCTCCCGAACGCAATATCTCTTCTTTTTTTCGATATCTTTTCTAGATTTCCTTTGCAAAAAAAATGAATATTCTCTGCCAATTTTAAGATTCAAGATTGCAATAGGATTCTTCTCAAATTTCAAATTTTACAAAGATGAGCTCGTGATATCTCATTGAGAATATTGAAAAATCCACTGTCAAATCTCCATTTCTCACAAGATAATTTTCCGTCATTATAAAAAAAAAAAATGGATTGGCCTAATTTGCTCTCCTCGTGGGCTTAGTTCGACCCATCAATTTAAAGCTCAGAATCACCAATTCGAACCCATATGTCATCAGCCCACTGCAAATGCAAATTAAAAATAAATGCACCTAAAATTATATGCTATGCAATTAATTTTTTTTTAGAGGTTAAAATAAATGATTGAATTGCCAAAATTTATGTGTCAATAGCTACCCCTCTTTGAAGGTGAGCTCATAGAGGTTGCGTTAAAAAACAAATTGAGACCTAAATTTTGACTATGCACATGTAATGCATTTTTTTTTTTTTTGGAAAATGAATTCCATTTTGGAAAGCAGTTTATATGATGCATGGAAATGCTAATGCAAATGATAAAGGAACCTACCTAGAATGACATACCTTCAAGAAGGGTGAAGTAATTCAAGATAGTTGATGTTACATGTTCAGGACCCGTACCTTTCTACAGTCGTCCATAATAGCAACAAGACTTTGTAAGAAAACTGCTTCCCATGACTCATACCTTTTTGCGGTCGCCCAGTATGGTAGTATTTGGTTGTCTATGACCCAAACATTTATTCGGTTGCCTTGACAAAAAAATAATAATAATAATTTTCTAGGACCCGTACCTTTTTACGGTCGCCTGAATGGGAAACATATGTTGTCTAGGACCCGTACAATTATACTGTCACCTAAACAGGGATTCACTTTCCAAGTCTTGTACTTTTCTATGGTCACCTGAATAGGAAATCACTTTCCAAGACCTGTACATTTCTACGGTCACCTATTAAAGAAATAAATATTGTCTAGGACCCGTACCATTCTACGGTCACCTAAACAGGGATTCCCTTTCCAAGACCCATATTATTCTACGGTCGGCTGAATGGAAAAATTGCTTTTCTAGGACCCGTACCTTTCTACGATCGCATGAATGGGGAAATTGTATTTCCAGGACTCGTACATTTTTACGATTGCCTGAATGGGGAACAGTTTTTCTAGGACTCGTGCCTTTCTACAATCACCTGTTAAAGCAACAACTATTGTATAGGACTTGTACCATTCTACAGTCGCCTAGCACTGCGGTATGGATCATCTAATCAGAACTCGAACCTTTATTCGGTCGCCTTAATCAGACTGATCCTGGAGAAAAACATTTGGGGGACAGCTCAATCGAGTGTCGATTAATGGAAATTTCGAGCTACGGAAGCACGTTGATTTGATAGGGGGACTCACGCCATGTCGATGAAAAGGACTCTGGGGTACGAAAGCATGCCATGTCATATCAAGGAGCTCCGAGCTATGGAAGCACGCCAAGTTAATTAAGAGAGACATTGGGCTACGAAAGCACGCCATGTCAATCATGAGGGACATCGGACTACAGAAGCACGCCGAGTTGATGAAAGGGACTTTGGGCTATGTCACGACCAAATTTCCGGATACACCACCTAGGGTTTGGCTAATGGTTTACTAAGCCTAAACTTACCTCGAGCTCTCCCAAGCCCATACCAATTCGCGACTTAAGTTCAAATTTTTTAACATGCAAATGGATTTTATCTATGAGTCACCACTAATCAGTTTATGGTAGGTCAATTAGACACCTAGGTAAAATAATGGGATAATTATTTTATTCATACGAACCCGAGACTTTAGGTATGGGGACTTGGTTACACTAGAATTCTCTAATGCCCTTTCGGTACAATTTCTTTTTATTTTCAAAAATATTTTTTCAAGCAATTTGGATTGATTTTAAATCTATTTCCCTAACATGTGAGGTGATCATGCGGGTGTGCAAACAACCAATTTAACACCTAAGAAAGCAATTAATAAATTACAAGATTTACCTTGTAGCAATGAAAGCATCTGAAAGGTTAATTCAAAATTCACATAAAAAGCCCTAGGTTTTTTATTAACACACAATTACTCAATTTTTTTAAGAATTTCCTTTTGTTTAATAAATATAATCTATATGCAATGCAATATAACCAAATGACCTAATTCTAATGACAGACAATTTTTAACCAAATGGACCTAGAGACAATCACTAAATGACATGTATTTTATGAACCTTATTCTAGATGGCATGCACATAATATATATATATATATATATATATATATATATATATATATATATATTGTGTTTTCCTAATAAGTATGCAATTTATACTGGAGAATGGAATTAACTTATTCTAAGATGATTGTTTTTGGTATTTTTCATGAAATTCAAAATTAGAAAATTGCAAAAAAAAAAAAATCTGTCGAGATCATGATATCATCCAATTTATATTAGGAATTAAGTTAGGCCAAACCCTAATTTAAACTAGAATGTTATCATAATTTAGAAATCCCTAGTGCAATCTACCTAAAAATATCTAAACTTATAATAAATTAGAAAATATTATCTAGCATTAAACTACGTGCAATTTTATCCTAACATGTAATGACGTGCAAAGAATTCCCTAATTCTAATTTTTTTTTTTTTTTTTTTTATAAAACTCGAAATTAAAATTGGCAAATAATTAAACATGCAATTGAAACGAAAATTGAAAATCCTACATTTATGTTTTTGGTATTTTTTTATTTCAAAAATTCAGAATAATAAAATGCTTGGTCTAAATATGCAAATTGCTCTAAAGCATGCGATATTTTAATATGAACCTAACCTAACTCAAACATTTTTCAGGATATATAAAGCAATCTAGACGAGACAAACACCAAGCCATTCAGAATAATCAAAGATACCATATATCATTTAGATCAAGGAATAATGTCTAAATCAAACTTGATTTTCTATCTAATAAAATCGATAAATTGATCTTAAGCCTTAAAGATCAAAATATCGATTTTATTCTCGTTTGATTAATTATTTCATCTAAAACCTTATAGATGGAATAAAAAATAAGAGTGTGGTTGGGAATTAGGCAAATAACCCTAATCGGGAGATACGTCCATCGCTTATAAATGTGCACATTATATACCAATAGACGTATATTAGGCAATAAATATATTATGCGCAAGTATTTAACTAAATTTGAAAATAATTTCCAAATCCAAGCTTAACACGATCAGGGTAGCAATCGACTTGCACTCAAAACTCTAGCGATGGAAACAACAAGAGGGCTTGGGCTACCGGTGTTGTGATCTTGCTGGAGGTGCATCAGCTGTGGATAGAGGGATACCGGCGTCGGAGCTCCGGCAAGAGGATCGGCGAGCAGCGAGTTGTTGTGGGGGCTTCGCTTGGAAGGGCTGTAGGCAGTGGGCAGAAGCGCAGCGAAGGCAAGCTGCTGTGTGGCAGTGGCTAGCATCGCGCTCAAGGTTGGCTGCCGGACGTGGTGACTGGCACGATCAACAAGTGGGTGAGGCGAACGAAGGCGTCGAGGTTGTCTCAGTTGCAGCGGGTGTAAGGTTGTGGTGCTCAGGCTGTTGCGGGCGAGCGACAACAAGAGGGAAGCAACAATGGTGGTGTTAGGCTCTAGTGGTGTCAGTCGTGGCTGGAGTAGGGGACGTCGAGCGCTTGGTCGCGAGTAGATCTCAATCGACAAGGGCTGAGGTACGGGCGGAGCGGCGAGATCAGCAGTGTAGTGTGGCAGAGGCAAGTGGACCAGCAAGGTGGCGAGGCGCGGTGGTGTCCGACGTCGCGGTGCCGGCGCAGTGGTCGATGTGGTACGGGTCAGTGTGGTCAGGGAACCTCCGAAGAAGATGAATAGTTGCCGCTAGGGTTTCCCTTTCTCTTTTTTTTTTTCTTGGGTGCTCGACATCTCCTCAGGTCACTCTCCTCTGACGTCTCCCTCACTTAGCCCCTTTTGACATTTTTTTTTCTCTGTTCCACAAAACCAAAATTTTTCAATTTTCAACTCAAAGGAACCAAGGAAGAGCCCCGTTTGTCATATGCGCACAACTCCTTTTATAAGGGAGGAATTTGATCTTAGCGGCATATTTTGTTTCTAATTTTACTTGTGCATAATCCCCATGAATATGTCATTGAAATATATGCACCTCACGCAATATTCTTTTATATTTTTCAAATATTCCATCCGAAAATTTCCTTTCTGTCCAAAATATGTCCCTCGGTGTATATTATATGAATATGTCAAAAATCTCGCGTCGTATCAATGCTCACCGTCAGTCCAATAAAATGAAATAAAATAAATGCTCCTAAACTATATGTTATGCAATCTTAATTATATATTTTTAGGGTAAAAATTGACCCATTGTTTATGCAAAAATTTCGATGTCAATAGTTGCCCCCTTTGAAGGTGAGCTCATAGAGGTTACCTTTAAAGACAAATTGAGACCTAAATTTGGTCATGCACATGCATTGAAAGATTTTTTTGTTGGAAAATGAATTCCATTTTTTAATACAATTTATATGATGCATGGAAATACTAATGCAAATGATAAAGGAACATACTTGGAATAACTTACCTTCAAGGAGTAATTTAGAATAGTTGGTGTTACATGTCCAGGACCCATATCTTTCTACGGTCATTGAGAATAGTAACGGGGTTTTGTAAGTAGACTACTTTCCTAGAACCCGTACGTTTCTACGATCACCTAGTATGGCATCAAGGTTTTGTAAGGAAACTGTATTCTTATGACCCAAACTTTTCTTCGGTCACTTTAATCAGATTGAACCTAGAGAAAAACCTTTGGGGGATAGCTCAATGGAGTGTCGATTAAGAGAAACTTCGGGCTATGGAAGCACGCCAGTTTGATAGGGGGACTCACGCCATGTCAATGAAAAGGACTATGGGCTACGAAAGCACACCGGGTTGATAAAAGAAATTTGGGCTACGAAAGCATGCTGGTTCGATAAAAGGGACTATGGGCTACAGAAGCACTCCGGTTCAATATCAAGGACTCTGGGCTACGAAAGCATGCTAAGTCAATATAAAGGAAATCCGAGCTACAGAAGCACACCGATTCGATAAAAGGGACTTCGGGCTACGAAAGCACGCCGGTTCGAGAACTCTGGGCTACAAAAACACGCTGGCTCTATTAAAAGGGACATCAGGCTACAGAAGCATGCTGAATCAATGAAAAGAGACACAAGGCTATGAAAGCACGCCAGGTCAAGAACTCCGGGCTACAGAAGCACGCCGAGTCAATGAAAAGGGACATTGGGCTATGAAAGCAAGCCAGGTCATATCAAGGAACTCCAAGCTACGGAAGCACACCGGGTCTCGAGGCTTCAAGGAGCAACTTGAACATCAAGTATTACTCAGTCTTCAAGGAAATATTACCTATCAAACATGATTAGAGCAAAAACTGATATACATTCATTAAATACATAGACAATTTGAGCTACTCTAGAATGCACATTTGAAAGTTCAGTGGGGTTTTCATCCATTCAATCAAAGTTTATGCATAATGACTTTACCATATTTGCATCACCAAAATTTCCACGGGAGAGAATTGACGTTCAAGGCAATGGCATGGATTTCTTAAGAATACTAAATGAGAGACTTTCAGTTAGAAAGGACTTTCACTCACCCTCATTTAGTAGGGCTATTTTAGGAGAATCACTCCATCTCACTATCGTCATACCAACAAGGGTTTGAGTATTCTCACAGGCAGTACAACCTTACCAATCTAAGAGGTCTTTAATAAGAATCGTAATGTGGGCTTGGTGAATGGCTTAACAAAGGGACTCTTTGAGTAAAAGCTATTATAATGATAATTCTATAATCATGTCTGAGTTTACAAGTCAAGAACCCTGTAAAATGAGAAAGAAATAATCTTGCTCGCACTTCTTCAAGCGATACTTATAAACATATGAACTCCCATGTTAATTCAAGTGCTATAATCTAAAGAGACTTTGTAAGGGATGTAACATTGGCTGGGTTCTTGGGTTGAAAAACAAAAGGATCATTAGGCTCAAAATATGTGCAAAGGGTGAGAACTGATGATCATCTTGGCATTGCCACGGTCTTCTCCTTCACTAGGGATTGTCATTATAAATGCACTGTTGATCTTGACTCTTTGATTACTGCTCCATTAGGATTCAATTTTCGCAATTGATAGTCATCTATCCTGACTCTTTTTTTTTTCATCTATGGGTATCGGCCTTGCTTTTACCAGGCACACTGCTTTTTCATACCCCTAGTTTTTATGCATTTTTTCTTCACTTCTTTTTCATAGGCATTAGCCTTAATTTTACCAGGCATACTACTTTTTTATGCCCCTTAGTTCTATTTTGATTTCAATTCTTGTGCACAATGCATGTGTCAAGTAAATACACTTTGAATGACACTCGAACTTTCAAGGGTCTTCATATGCCTTTTGCCTTGCCCCAATGTGGGGGATGATCACCAATTGGGTTTAAAGAAATGAATTTGCAGGCTCAAGTGGGCTGTGCAACGGATATAAGTAAGTAGGATAGAGAAAGAAATGCTCTTCGTCATCATAAGGTACTTAAATTACCACATGAATTCAATGTAATAACACGACTTGAAGATTGGTGCAAGTGAGAGTAAGAAAATTTCCTTTCATTTTGCTCATCTCATGATGCCATCTTACCTCTAATTTGCCCTGATGCGGGGTAGTTCTTGACAGGGATAATTTGAAAAAAATCTCTACAAGTGTATAAGGCTCAAATGAGTTAAGCAATGGATCATATGTAGTGTTTGGGATGGAGAAATGAATTGCCCCTCATCATTTCGCTCATCGTACCTTTTGCGAGAGAACTCTTTACCTTGTTGATATGGAACTTCCTACACTCATCTCACAAGTGTATAAGTAAGGGACCGTGTATAGGATAAGGCTTGCCCGTCATCATCCTCACACGTCTCATTCAACATTCTTAAGCATTGATGTCACTCCATTAAATTGTCTATCTTGACAAGTCTCCACATGAAATTGGTGAGGTAAATAGGCAAAATCACTATCGAAATTCTCTTTTGAAAAGTGTCCAACAATTTAAGCATGAGAAGCTTTTGTGACTTCAAAACAGACAATTTACCACACTAAAAAAATGTTTTCATAAGCACGATTTTGGCCATTCATTCAAAGAATTGTCCCACAAAGGCACCATCTCAGTAGTGGGTGTTCTTGGATTGCACCTATCGAAAGGGAACACACACACACAATAATTGATTGATCAAGACTGAAAATACGATATTCAGTTTGATAGACGCTGCATTCTCGCTTTTGCCCCTGATGTGCCTTTTTCATATTCTTTCTCATCAAGCCAAGAAAGTTGTGCTTTGAAACATAAAGTAAATAAGTCAGAAAATTAAACAGGGCTAACCTAATGTATGCTTTTGGAAATGGCTTGAAAAATGATTTTTTTTTTTTTGGGAATTTTTTTGGATGAGGAAGCATGAAGAAACCCAGTCCTCAGAATTTCTCCATGGATGATATTTTCTTTTCACTGTTGGATATCGTCACCGGGCTGGTTTGGTGTACCCCATCATGCTCTCAAAATTGGAAATAAAATTGTAATTTCATTGAATAGAATCAAATGAATTACATTATTGGAATGGAAAATGCAAACAAGCAAACCCTAGAAACGAAAGCAATAATTGAAATCTCATAAAGTAGAAATCCTAAAAAAAAAAAAAATTGAAATCCTAGAAAGCATAAAAAAAGACTCATTCGTAGAGGAGTGTGAATATAAGAATTCCTTCACTCAGTGATAGCATTTGCGCCTCTGTCATGGTTGGGCAAAGGGTTTTTCTGATTACTGCTGAAAGCGAATGCCTTTGTATCCAAGAGGTGTTAGACCTTATGCTTCAAAACATAGCAATCATCAGTTGAGTGACCAACCTTTCCCATGTGATAGTCACACTTTTTGGAGGGATTATATACAGGATGATGCTCAAGATTTGGTCACTCCAGCCCAATGTAGAGTAATCCCTTCTTTTGGAGGACAGGCAAAACTTTGGATAGGGGTCTAGGAAGAGGTGTGAATGTCTTCTAACATTACGTTGTCGGCCTGAGAACTGATTCCCTCCACCTTGTTGCTCAGTAGAAATCTTAATTACCGGAGCGTGATTCGGTTGAGAATAGGCCACATTAATCTCAGCTTCATGGTCCTTCTCCTTCTTGGTAGAAAACCTCTTGTTAGATGGCTCAAAACCACGCTTCTCTTATCCCCATCTCAATTTGTTCTCCCACGGGAACAAGTTGGTTGAAGTTTTCGATATATGTGCTAGCTATCCAGTTACGGAACTCAAACGTGAGAGTCTTGATGAACAACTTCATCAACTCATTCTCTGTAGGCTCAGGAGTGATTTGAGCTGCCAGATTTCACCATCTCACGGCATACTCCATAAATGATTCACTCATCTTCTTCTCCATTCTCTCAAGATCCTCTTGGGAAGGTGCAATGTCCATATTAAACTTATATTGCTTAAGAAATGCTCAGCCACTTCATTCCAGGTGTCGAGAAGATTAACATTCTTCATCACGTACTAGCTCAATGTAGGTCTACTCAAACTTGCATGAAATGATTGGATTATGAGGGGCTCATTCTTGACATATTGGGCCATGCGTACGTGGTACATCTGCAAATGAGCTTTTGGGCAAGAAATACCATCGTATTTCTCGAACTCCGGCATTTTAAACTTTTTTGGCATCTTAACCTTCTCATACACAGACAAGTCAAACGGAAGTGAACTCTGCAACTCTTGCAATTGCTTCGCCTTCTCTTCAAGCTTTGCGAAGCGTTCATCTTGCTCCGTCTTAGGGGCATTTTTAGGCTTAGTTTTTTCGGTAATGACCAACAGTAGATCATCTTCTAGCTCAGGCATGTCGTCATCACCCATTTGGGCCCTACTTGTCTGCTTCGGGACTACTATTTTGGGGAGAGTAGGTGTAGAAGTCGAATCCACTCAGAGGGATTGGGTTTGAGTTGTCAGAAGCTGCATAAAGGTGACTAACTATTGGAGTTGGTCTTCCAAAATGGAGATACGACCACGCATTTTAGCTTGATTAGCCATTCTAGCTCTTAATCGTGTCATAATGGACAAACGTGAGGGATTCGTTATCACCTTATTCAAATGAATGAAAATATGTAAGTACGAGGTGTAAATAAAGAGCCAATCCATGATAACAATCTTTTTTTTTTTTAGTCACGAAAAGCCCACACGTAAAGAGGATTTCCTAAAAATGGGCTAGGAAAATGAAGACATGGGATGCTCTAGTATGGACGAAATTTCCTAAACATGAACTAGGAAAAGCCAAAATTTGAAACAATAAAGACAGGAATTGAAAACAAATTTCTAAAGTCTTTTTTCAGTTATTTTCCAAATGATTCATTGCATGGCAATTTCCTCATTTCATTTCTAATTGACAAAGGAATTAAATCAATGATTGACCTAAATTGTCATGGACCAACCAAAAGCACGACAAAATAAATGGCATGGTATAGGGATAGAAGACTTACTTCACAAAGAAAAATTGACGGCAATCACATAGACATGCACATGAGATGTGAGGCTCGATTTCTACTCTAGACAGACTTAGCAAAGTGAAGTTAGTAGGGTGGGATGACTAGTTGCAGCCTCGCATACTAAGTCAAGTCCTCCTAACTCCGGCTTAGTAAAAAATGATACCCCAATGCTATGCAGTCTCGCGAGTAGAGGTAAACATTCTTGAAAAAAAAAAAAAAAAAAAGCTTTCGGGATTGAGTTGGGCAGCCTCTACTACGCAACCTTGCGGTCAAAGTTGTATCCAACTCAATACCATCCTATGTATCATAGTGTAGCCCAGGTCCAACGACAGGTTGTGTGTGCAATAATGTAGTGCTAAATGCAAGGCATGCACAACAGTTTAAATCAAACAACACTTCAATAACTTGAATTTAAAACATTCATCCCCAACTCCAACCTACAAGACAAGGGTTGGCAAAGACTACTCCCCTTATATCCCCCCATATGTAAGAACGTTTAACACCTTAAATGTTAGGGACGTACTTAGAATCCTTGCTACCTAACAAAAACATTTTATCGGACTACAGAAGCACGCCGAGTCGATGAAAGGCACTCTGGGCTATATCGCGACCAATTTTTTGGGTACACCACGTAGGGTTTGGTTAATGGATTACTAAGCCTAAATTGAGCTCGATCTCTCCCAAGTCTATACCAATTCGTGGCTTAAATTCAAATGTTTTAACATGCAAATGGATTTTATCTAGGAGTCACCACTAATCAATTTATGGTAGGTCGATTAGACACTTAAGTAAATAATGGGAAAATTATTTTACTCCTACGAACCAGAGACTTTGGGTACAAGGACGTGGTTACACTAGACTTCTCTAATGCCCTTTTGGTACCATTTCTTTTTATTTTCAAAAATGTTTTTGCAAGCTGTTTGGATTGATTTTAAATCTATTCCCTAACATGTGAGGTGATCATGCGGTGCGCAAATCACCCATTTAACACCCAAGAAAGCAATGAATAAATTACAGGACTTACCTTGTAGCAACGAAAACATCTGCAAGGTTAATTCAAAATTCACATCAAAAGCCCTAGGTTTTTTATTGACACGCAATCACTCAATTTTTTATAAATAATTTTCTTTTGTTTAATAAAATCTAATCTATATGCAATGAAACGGACAATTTTTAACTAAATGGACCTAGAGACAATCACTAAATGACATGTATTTGATGAACCTAATTCTAGATGGCATGCACATAATATATATATATATATATATATATATATATATATATATATATTTGTGTTTTCTTAATAAGTATGCAATCTATCCTAGAGAATGGAATTGACTTATTCTAAGATGATTATTTTTGGTATTTTTCATGAAATTCAAAATTAGAAAATTGCAAAAAAATCTATCGAGATTGTGATATTATCCAATTTATATTAGGAATTAGGTTAGGCCAAACCCTAATTTAAACTAGAATAGTATCATAATTTAGAAATCCCTAGTGCAATCTACCTAAAAATATCTAAACATATAATAAATTAGAAAATATTATCTAGTATTAAACTACGTGCAATTTTATCGTAACATGCAATGACATGCAAATAATGCCCTAATTCTAGTTTTTTTTTTTTTTTTTTTTTATTTTATAAAAATTGAAATTAAAATTGCAAATAATTAAACATGCAATTGAAAGAAAAATCTAACATCCTACATTTATGTTTTTTGGTATTTTTTAATTTAAAAAATTCAAAATAAATAAAATGCTTAGTCTAAATATGCAAATTACCCTAAAGCATGTGATATTCTAAGATAAACCTAAGCTAACTCAAACATATTTCAGGACATATAAAGTAATCAAGGTGAGACAAACACCAAGCCATTTAGAATCATCAAAGATACCATATATCATTCAGATCAAGGAATAATATCAAATCAAACTTGATTTTGTCGCTAATAAAATCGATAAATTGATCTTAAGCCTTCAAGATCAAAATATCGATTTTATTCCCACTTGATTAATTATTCCATCTAAAGCCTTATAGATAGAATAAAAAATCAGAGTGCGGTTGCGAATTAGACAAATAACCCTAATCGGGAGATACGTCCATCACTTATAAATGTGTACGTTATATACCAATAGAAGTATATTAGGCAATAAATAAATTATGCGCGAGTATTTACCTAAATTTGAAAATAATTTCCAAATTTGAGCTTAACATGATCAAGGTCGCAACCGACTCGCACTTGAAACTCCGGCGATGGAAACGACGAGAGGGCTTGGGCTACCGGTGTTGCGATCTTGCTAGAGGTGCAGTGGTTGTAGACAGAGGGTTGCCGACAAGAGGACCAACATGCACTAAGCTGCTGTGGGGGCATTGCTTGGAGGGGCTATAGGGATTGGCGGAAGCGCGGTGGAGGCGAGTTGGGGCGTGGCAATGGCTGGCGTCACACTCGAGGCTGGCTGCCAAATGCGACGATCGACACGATCGACGAGTAGGCGAGGCGGATGAAGGCGTCAGGGTTGTCTCAGTTGCACCGAGCTGCTGCAGGCAAGCGATGACAGGAGGGAAGCAGCAACGGCGGCATCAGGCTCTGGTGGCATCAATCATGGTTGGAGCAGGGGACGTCGAGCGCTGAGTTATAGGTAGATCTCAATCGGCGAGGGCTGAGGTACGAACAAAGTGGCGAGATCAGCGGAGCAGCGTGGCGGAGGCAGGTGGACCAGTGAGGTGGCAATGCACGGAGGTGTTCGGTGTCGCGGTGCCGACACAGTGGTCGGCATGGCAAAGGTCACCGAAGAAGATGAATAGTCACAGCTAGGGTTTCCCATTTTTATTTTCTTTTGCTGCTCGACATCTCCTCACGTCACTCTCCTCTCACGTCTCCCTCACTTAGCCCCTTTTGACTTTTTTTTTTTCTCATTTCCACAAAACCAAAATTTTTCAATTTTCAACTCAAAGGAATGAAGGAATAGCCCCATTTGTCGTAGGCGCACAACGCCTTTTATAGGGTAGGAATTTGATCTTAGCGGTATATTTTGTTTCTAATTTTACTTGTGCATAATCCCCCCGAATATGTCATTGAAATATATGTGTCTTACGCAATATTCTTTTATATTTTTCAACTATTCCATCCGAAAATTTCCTTTCTGCCCAAAATATGTCCTCCGGTGTATATTGTTGGAGAAATCTTTCCAGAATATTTTGAAGCTGACAAAACGTTTCTTTCAGTCTAAGTCTGGATGTTCGGAGACCGTTAGTTTAAAGTCTGAAGACTCAAAGACTCAAGACTTAAGTCTATTCTCACCGAGTCTTTTCTAATCCAGTGACGAAGGAAATCCAAAGCCGAGGTATATGGTTGAGGATTCGATCCTATCCTCTGGAATAGATTCTTTGGTTGGATAATCATTTCGGATTCTTTAATTCTTATCTAAGATCGATTGAAGATCCGATGGTCGACGAAATAATCTTGGAAAGTTCTATTCTTGGAAACCGAGATCCTGATTGTATGGGCGAACAGGATTGATGGGCTATCATCAGATTCCTTAAATAGCTCGGATGATCTTCTTAATTGATTCCGTCCAACGGGTAGATTGGAGGAATTCCTTTGGTAAGTGCCAACGGCTATGATGGCATAAAGGAGTATAAAAGGAAGACGTTCTAGTTTTTTTGAGTGTGTGATCGATAGAGAAATTCCGAGTCTAAAGAACCTTGATTGTTAGTCGAGACTGTTCGAGCGAAATTGTATACACAGAGTGTTAGTACTTGGTGATACCTTGAGTGAGTGTGGTAGATCATCTACACCAAGAAATCAAGGAAGATCAACACTGTAACAGCTCTTTGATTATAGTGGAATCCAGCCAATCGGCTGTCAGTGCAGAAGAGTGGACGTAGGCTTGAATCAAGCCGAACCACTATAAACCGAGTGTTCAATTCTCTCTTTCCCTTACTCAGTCTCTCGATTGATTTTTAACTGTTGCAAATCCTTTAACTGTTTAAATATTGCGCAATCTTGAAGGAAATTGTTTTATACCTATTCACCCCCCCTCTAGGTTCTCATACTAGCAATATCAATTGGTATCAGAGCAAAAAGTCTCAAGTTGAAGCAAATTCAACTTTTCTCTTAAGTTCACGTTGATGGTGTCCAGGAAGTCAAAATCGACACTTCTAGGGTTTATCACCCCTCTTTTCAACAGCCTGAAATACACTTTTTCCTGATCCTTGGATTTAAACAAATCCATCCGATTTCCTTTCACCTTTGCTGCCACACCCATTCTAGGTTTAAATTCAAGGAACATTTTGTCGTCATCGTTCCCGTCAAATCAGATTTTGTCCTGGCAAACGAGGGTCTCAGGAATGTTCACTAGAGCCTCCTCTTGCCCTTCCTTTCGGAGCAACTCCCAATTCCTCCATTTTCCGCAGAAAAAGATACTCATTTCCATAATTTTTGTCCTTAAGGAAGTCATCTATATATTTTAACGAAGAACCGGAGCTTTTCAACGCACGATAAAGCTTATAGATAAAGGAGGGTCTTTGGACTCTTCTTGGGTCGGCATCCTCGATTATCTCTTCTTCCAGATGTTGACTTGCACCTTGTGGGGCGGGAGACGATGAATGACGTGGAGGAGAGCGAATCGGACTTTGTCGCTGACTTGATAAGTCTTCTTCCTCAGTAAGATCGAAGTGAGTCGGTCCCTTCTCCATTCTTTGTGGTCCCCTGTTTGCGATTCTTGATGATTTCCTCGAAGACGACATCCTTCTTTGTCTATTGGAAGATTCCTTCACTTGCTTTTCCCAAGAAGAATGACCACTTTCTCGACGATGAACAAGAAGAAGAAACAGTATCGGGAGAAGAGTGCCTTTTAGGGTTTTGAAAATTGGGCGTAGAATAACTGTATATATATATATACCTCGGATTTGAAAAGAGAAGTTTAATCGGTACAAGGAAAGTGTACGAACACTTCTTTTCAAGATCAATAACTACCAAAATTAATTCCTTAAAAAGATTTCAAAATTCACACGAATTATATCGAATGAAAGAACGTACCTTTTCGAGATAAGATAAACGAGAATTTGTACCTTTTAGTTAAAATAGCAACTTACGCCTTTGGCCATGAATGATTGAGTCTCGGGATTTAAAGTCGAGTCTTAGAGTTGGTGAGTCTCTAGACTTTAACTTCTTCAAGCTTCAAAATGTTGAGTCTTGAGCAGATGAAGTCGAATTGATTTTTCTCCAAAGGCTTTGTGAATATATCCGATAGTTGACTCTTTGAATCAACAAATTGAATCGAGATTTCTCCATTTTGAATATGATCTCTAATGAAGTGATGACGAATCTCAATATGCTTTGCTCTTGAATGAAGGATTGGATTTTTGGTGAGATTGATCGCGCTGGTGTTGTCACATCTGATTTCTGTGCATGAGTCTTCAATGCCAAAGTCTTGTAGCTGTTGTTTTATCCATAGAATTTGCGAACAGCAGCTTCCAAGAGCTACATACTCTGCTTCATACACGTCGTTGAGAGAGCTACGGTGCTTTGCTTCCTTGAGAACCAAGACATCCGTCCCCGTTTCCAAGCTAGTTGACAAGTTCCGGAAGTGCTCTTTCTATCGACTCGCAACCGCCAGATCTGCATCTCGAGTATCCTAGAAGATTAAAGTCTCCCCTCTTTGGATACCAAAGACCGATGCTTGAAGATGAAGCAACGTATTTGATAAGACGTTTCACGGCAATGAGATGTGATTCTCTAGGATCTGATTGAAACCTAGCACGAGATGCAAACACTCAACAAAATATCGGTCTAGAAGCAGTAAGATAAAGAAGTGAACCGATCATGCTCCTGTACAGCTTTTGATCTACTTTCTTCCCTTCTTCATCCTTGTCTATCTTCTGAGAACATGACATTGGTATGTCGGTCTTTTTGCACTTTTCCAATCCAAACCTTTTGACAAGATCATTCGCATATTTTTCTTGATGGATAAAAGTTCCTTCCTTCATTTGATTTACTTGGAGTCCAAGAAAGAATGTTAACTCTCCCATCATACTCATTTCAAACTCATCCTGCATAGACTTAGAAAATTTCTTGCAAAGACTTTCATTAGAGGATCCAAAAATAATGTCATCAACATATATTTGAACGAGTAAGAAACTTTTTTTTTCCTTTTTGATGAACAGAGTAGTATCTACTTTACCTTTGACAAATCCGTTCGTAATAAAAACTTACTTAGTCCGTCGTACCAAGCTCGAGGTGCTTGCTTTAGACCATACAGAGCCTTTTTCGGTCAAGACCGAGTCGCTTCTTTGGGTCTTCAAATCCAGGGCGGTTGTTCCACATAAACTTCCTCTTGGATAAATCCATTTAGGAAAGCACTTTTGACGTCCATTTGGAATAACCTGAAATTTTGTAACAAGCAAACGCAAGTAATAGACGAATAGCTTCTAACCTTGCTACGGAGCGTAAGTCTCATCATAGTCTATTCCTTCTTCTTGCGTGTATCCCTTGGCCACGAGTCTTGCTTTATTTCGTACGACTTTTCCTTTTTCGTTCTTCTTGTTTCTGAACACCCACTTGGCTCCAATAACAATTTTACCTTTTGGTTTAGATGTCAATTCCCAGACATCATTAATGTTGAACTGTCTGAGCTCTTCTTGCATAGCTTCGATCCAGCTTTCATCAGATAAAGCTTCTTCTATGCTTTTTGGTTCAATTTCTAAGATGAGAGCAACAGCACTAGATTCTTCACGCCTTTTTGATCTGGTGCGGATTCCTTCATTGATTTCGCCAATAATGAGATCTTTAGGATGACTGGATTTGTGTTTCCAGTTACTGGTTGATTTGCTTGGTTGATGATCTCTTTCTTTATTTGAATCTTGATGAGCATCTTGATGTTGGACTTCCTGAGTCTGAGATGCTTCTTGAGTTGAAGACTTTGGAAGGTCTAAGGCAGGTTCAGACTCTTCATGCTGAATCTGGCTGGATTCATCTTGTGTGGAGTCTTGGAATTTGACATTCATTGATTCCTCCACAGACTGGCTTTTCTTGTTATAGACTCTGTAAGCTTTGCTTGATGTAGAATATCCAAGGAAGATGCCTTCATCTGATCTTTCTTCAAACTTACCAACTCGATCATTTGCATTTTTCAAAATAAAGCATTTGCAACCAAATACATGAAAGTATGAAACAATAGGCTTCTTACCTTTGAACAATTCATAGGGGGTTTTTTCAAGAATAGGTCTTAGGAAGACTCTATTTATGATATAGCATGCAGTTGAAACAGCTTCAGCCCAAAATCGTGAAGAAATTTTACTTTCAATTAAAAGTGTTCTAGCCATTTCTTGAAGAGATCTATTCTTTCTTTCCACAACTCCATTTTGCTCGGAGTATACGGAGAGGAAAACATGTGATTAAAACCAGATTTATCACGAATTTCGTAAAATCTTGATTTTCAAATTCACTTCCATGATCTGTTCTTATACTTGAAATAGCACATCCTTTTTCATTTTGAACCTTTTAGCAAACTTCTCAAAGTACGAAAAGGTTTCGACTTACTTGCAAGAAAATATACCCCGGTGAAGCGAGAGAAATCGTCTACAATTACTAGACAATATTTCTTACCTCCAATGCTCGGGTTCTTGTTGGTCCGAAGAGATCCATATGAAGCAACGTAGTACATGATTAGTAGATACATGATTTATTTGCTTAAATGAATTTCTTACCTGCTTTCCCAAATGCATGGAGTGCATAGGTCAGACTTTTGGTATGGCAATTTAGGTAGACCTCGAACAAGCTGCTTTGAAGAGATTTTGGCTAATTGCTTCTTGTTGATATGGCCAAGTTTTCTGTGCCATAGAACTGCTTCATCTTGAATTGAGATTAAGCATTGTTCTTCATTTGGCTTTACATCAAGGAGGTAAATGTTTCCATGCCTTCGACCCATGAAAGACTGAGTCGTATCTTTACTAATTCCAGAACATATGCCTTCTTGAAAAAAGATCTTGAAACCGGTATCACACAATTGGCTAATGCTGAGAAGATTGTAATTGAGTCCTTCCACTAGAGAGACATTACTTATTGTGAGATTTCCAATTTTCACAGTTCCGAATCCCACAATACTTCCTTTGCTATTTCCTCCAAATGAAACTTTTCCACCATTTACTTGAATAAGCTTTATGAAACAATTTGAGTCTCCTGTCATGTGTCTTGAGCATCCGCTGTCAAGATACCACTTTACCTTCTTTTTGACAGAGACCTGCATTCAAAATAAAGTCTCAAGCTTTCTTTGGTACCCAAATTTTCTTGGGTCCTTTGATGTTAGTAGGATGAGCATTATTAGGCCATACTCTCTTAACAGGCTTCCAAACCATAGGACACTCTTTTTCAAAATGATCTTGACTGTTACATTTTGAACATCTTAGAGCATTTCGACCTACAGACTTTACAAAGACTTTCTTGAAATGATTTTTGTAAGCCTCTTTTGACGGTCTTTTCTTAATTCTTTCTTTTACTTTTGGAAAATCAATCAAGGGGATTGTTTCCGCTGTCATACCTAGACCCGGACTTATTAAAGTAAGGTCTTTGACCGAGAGAACTTTTTCAAGTTTTTCCGACCCTATCGAAAACTTCTTTGAAATATTTGATAAGTCCGTTTTTAAGAAAACATTTTCTTTCAAAAGATCATCTTCTTTTTCTTTAAGAGCAGAAACATTTAGGTCTAGACTTTTAACTTTCTCTTCTAAAGTAACTTCCTTTTGTTTCAGAATTGAGTTTTCCTTTTAAGTTCGGAAATCCTTTTGAGAGAAGTCTTAAGACGAAACACGCTTCATCAATATATTTAGAGACTTTGACAGAATTTTAAAATCACTTACCTCAAATTCACTTTCCGAGTCGATCCAGAATCTGAGTCTAAGTCTGAATGTGCCATCAAACATATGTTGGCATATTCATTATCACTTTCTTCACATTCTCGTATCACTCCCGTGTTTCGGCTTTGAGAGCCTTTCAAACTTCTCAGCTTTTCCTCTTTTCTTTTCAGAAGAGGACAAGGTTGGGTCGATGTGTCCCTTCTTCTTACATTCGAAGCAAACTACATCTCTGTTTGGTTCCTCATCATCAATGGACTTGGTCCGCTGTCTCCGAAAACTTTGTTTCTTTGGGTTGAACCTTCCGCCTTTTCTATTCAGTTTCTTGAATCTTCTTATCATGAGGGCGAGCTCCTCATCATCCATATCATCTTCGAATCAGTATCATCGAATCATCATTTGATTTTAGTGCAATAGATTTATTACCTCTTGGATCTTCGTCTTCATTAATTCGTTCCACTTCGTAAGACTGAAGAGTTCCAATTAGCTCATCTACAGATAATGGCATGATTCTTTGCGTCTCTCTTATTGAAGTCTTTATATGATTCCAATCCTACGGATGGGTATGCTCAACTGACCGCTTATTTCTATTCAAATCTTAGCTTTTTGGATGCGAATAGAATTTCATTCAGTGTTCGAGACCAAGTCTATGTGGTAGATGTGAATATGTTGGCGGACATAGTCGGAGTTGAACGGGGACGCTATCTCCCAATCAAAGTCTCACCTGCTCGTACTACTCTGGATCTTGTCAAAGATAGGGACGTAGAGAAGAAAATTACCTATTCCAGGATGAATGCCATCAACATTGTGCTTCATAAGATTGTGATCAATCTGTCTCGGACCAAGTCTACATCAAAGACTTCGTGTCTCTTTCAAGCAAAGTTGATGTTCGCGATCAACTCAGGACGGAAGTTTTCTCTCCGCACACTATTCTCTTCCATATGTACAGAAGCGGTGTCAAAAGACAAAGGACAATTGCCTTATCCCGGTGCGGTGACCAAGGTCTTCGAGACATCTAAACATTGAACTGCCACATACTTTTTGTGCTCGACCGTGTGATAAGATGGTGGTAGGATTGAAAATGTTAATGAAGATGCGTCTGCAAGAACTCTCCAAGGCAATGGAGAAATTCAAAGTGAAATCTCCAGTCCAGTCTGCTTCAAAAAGGAAAGGAAAGGAAGCCATTGGTGCCCCATCGAAAAAGAGGAAAAGAACTCTCATCCTGGAGGATGAAGATGAAGATGAAGATGATGAAGATCCCTCTATCCAAGCACTGACAAGAACCAGACGTTCTGTTTCTCATCCGACAGAACTTCAGCAGAACAGAGGAGAAGAAGAACAGAGAGAGAAGGAGAAAGAAGATGAAGAAGAAGAAGAAGAAGCAAAAGAAAAGTCTGCTGACAAATCTGGAGAGAAGGGAGATCAAGAGCATGATCATCACTCTTCCCCTTTCGATGTCCTAGAGACAGGGGGAATTAGCGAGCAAGAGAGGTCTACACCTCATGCTGCTGTCAGTGAAGATCTAAGACAATCTCCAGAAGACCCAGAAGAAGTTCAGGTCTCTCAATTGCCTGAAGAAGGTGATGCGCGATTCCAAATCTGCCAGACCATACAGAAGCGCCATCGTCTGCATACACACCATCTGAGAAAGTCAATGCCAGTACACAGACGGATGATTCTGCAGATTTTCGTAGCATCATGAATATTCTTCTGGAAATGCGTAGCCAGATATATGTTCTGGACTGTGAAATCCAAGCTTTGAAGAGCACTGGACAAGCATCTTCGGTCTCTCGAGGATAAATTCAAAGACCTCGCTCTGCATCTTCAAGCCAATGCCAAGGGAGAAGAGGTAGCTCATCCGAGAGAAGACCCGAAGAAGCTCGAAGGAGTAGTCCAGTCCATTGGGGATTTCCAGATCGTGCGCACTCCCAAGCAGACATGACTCCTTTCTCACCCTTTTCAATGCTGACAAAAAGGGGGAGAACCAAATTTGAACCATTTAAAAACTTTGACTTTTGTGGTTATGTTTTTTTTTTTTTGAGTATGACTTGAGAACTTGAACTTGGGTATGAATTTGACTGAATTGGCTGTGGATTATGATGCTTGACTGATTGCATTTATTCAAGTGTTGTTATATGGTGTTTCTCATGAAAGACTAACCAATTTTCGTGGATGCAGAGTCTGGTTGTTTTATTAATCTTTATGAGTTAGCCATATTGCTTGAGAAATGTTTTGCAGGTCAAAGTTGTTCAAATCTTCAAGAAAGTTTTGTCACCATCAAAAGGGGGAGATTGTTGGAGAAATCTTTCCGAATATTTTGAAGACAAAACGTTTCTTTCAGATCTAAGTCTGGATGTTTGAGACCGTCGCCTTTAAGTCTCGAAGACTTTGTACTCTCGAGACTTAAGACCCAAGAGTCAAGACTCAAGACTCAAGACTTAAGACTCAAAGACTCAAGACTTAAGTCTATTCTCACCGATGCCTTTCTAATCCAAAGGACGAAGGAAATCCAAAGCTGAGGTATATGGTTGAGGATTCGATCCTATCCTCCGGAATAGATTCTTTGGTTGGATAATCATTTCGGATTCTTTAATTCTTATCTAAGATCGATTGAAGATCCGATGGTCGACGCAAATAATCTTGGAAAGTTCTATTCTTGGAAACCGAGATCCTGATTGTATGGGCGAACAGGATTGATGGGCTATCATCAGATTCCTTAAATAGCTCGGATGATCTTCTTAATTGATTCCGTCCAACGGGTAGATTGGAGGAATTCCTTTGGTAAGTGCCAACGGCTATGATGGCATAAAGGAGTATAAAAGGAAGACGTTCTAGTTTTTTTGAGTGTGTGATCGATAGAGAAATTCCAGAGTCTAAAGAACCTTGATTGTTAGTCGAGACTGTTCGAGCGAAATTGTATACACAGAGAGTGTTAGTACTTGGTGATACCTTGAGTGAGTGTGGTAGATCATCTACACCAAGAAATCAAGGAAGATCAACACTGTAACAGCTCTTTGATTATAGTGGAATCCAGCCAATCGGCTGTCAGTGCAGAAGAGTGGACGTAGGCTTGAATCAAGCCGAACCACTATAAACCGAGTGTTCAATTCTCTCTTTCCCTTACTCAGTCTCTCGATTGATTTTTAACTGTTGCAAATCCTTTAACTGTTTAAATATTGCGCAATCTTGAAGGAAATTGTTTTATACCTATTCACCCCCCCCTCTAGGTTCTCATACTAGAAATATCATATATTACACCTGAATATGTGAATAATCTCGCATTGTATTGACGCTCACCGTTGGTCCAACAAAATGAAATAAAATAAATGCTCCTAAACTGTGGCACCCTCCAAAACGGCCCCCGATCCATTAGGGTCGCCACAATTTACGTACCTTTCTCTTTTCCTAATAGCATGTCACTCCGATACCATTGAGATTATGGTGGTTCCATATATCGTGGGGGTTTATAAAAAAAAATTTATTGGTCCCAGCGCAGTTCTTATAACGGAAGCATATTCAACATCTCCCTAACCCATACTCAAACTAATAATACACTGCAATGCACACCAACTACACCAAAAAGGCCAAGGCTTTACTAAGCTTGGCTATAACCCAAAAGTACCCGACCCCACATCAGTCAGGTACATCGATCCATCATCCAGTGTCGGCTATCCAAAAAATCTCATCCTCTACCAGCCACACGCGCAATCACACCTAGCGCAGTGCATTGGCTAGTGGTGACGACAGCATCCCCATCATGACCCCGTCGCAACGAACATGCACGGATAGGAACTCCTGGACTATGGGGCCATTAGGTAGACCCACGTCATACATAACTAAAACTCGAACACGGATGAACACCAGTCCACGAATACCAACATAGGGGTGCTCCGAGTACTCAACCTCAACATCAGACGGTAAGCCATAGAAAGTACCACGTGTGACAGGTGACAGAGGCATCTCTTAATCTGAAATGTTAGTCCCCAAAGGGGTGAGTACAACCACTCAGCAGTAAAAGATTCATCAAGCATTACTATTAATATACAGATTCAAGTATGGTAGACAAAACAAGAAATTTAACAATAGGTATGTATCAAAATCATGAAAACTATCAATGTAATAACAATGCAGTCCTAATGTGCAATGCAACATATCCAAGATAGACAAATCTCAATCATAGGGTCAAACTGAAACATCACATTCCATTCCATGCCATACACTCAGACATATATCCAGACCCACACACACTTATAATGGAATCTTTCATTTTTTTTTTTTAAAGGTTTCATCCCCGGAGGACCAGTGTTTGCGTCCCTCCAGCATTCGCATCCCTCCAGGCATCACGAAAGCCTCCGATATTCAGTCATTTAAGGCCACCGAGCATCTAGAGCGAATCATGCCTCCAGGCATCTCGTACCCCACCTGGCATCATGAGGAACCTCGAGGGCCTCCCATGAAAATGGTTACTTTGGCCATCCGGAATTACGTACCGACAAGCATACCACCAGGCACCATCGCCTGACGCACCAGGCTATGATCTTGCCATGCTACGTGAAAACACATCCCAATCCCTTATAAGATGCATCACTATACACTGTGAATCCATCAGATCCAGATGGTATAGTTAGAATTGGAGTTGTAGTTAACTTCCTTTTAAATTCATGAAAACTTCTTTCACATTCTCCACTCCATTCAAACCTTACATTCTTTTGAGTCAATTTTGTTAAAGGACCTGCCAGGTGTGAAAATCCTTCTATAAACCTCCTATAATAGCCAGCCAGTCCCAAGAAACTTCGTATCTCAGTCGGCATCGTCGGTCTCAGCCAATTCACTACCATCTCAACCTTTGCAGGGTCTACTGCAATTCCATTTCCCTACACCACTTACCCTAAAAATATTATCTGGTCTAGCTAGAATTCACACTTATTGAATTTGGCATATAACTTATGATCTCTTAACGTCCGCAATGCTATTCTCAGGTGTCATTCATGATCTTCAAGTCCTTTAGAATGTATTAGGATATCATCAATGAAGAAAATTACAAATTGATCCAGATAAGGCCTAAATATCCTATTTATTAAATCCATGAATGCAGCCGGAGCATTCGTTAATCCAAAAGGCATAACTAGGAACTCATAATATCCATAACGAGTCCTAAATGTAGTCTTAGGAATGTGTTCTTTCTTAATCCTTAGCTGATGGTATCTTGACCTCAAATCAATTTTAGAAAAGACCGAACTCCCTTGCACTTGATTAAATAGATCATCAATTCTAGGCAAGGGATAATTATTCTTTACAGTTACTTGGTTCAACTGTCTATAGTCAATACATAAACGCATCGACCCGTCATCCTTTTTTACAAATAGAACCGGTGCACCCCAAGGTGAAGCACTTGGCCTAATAAATCCCTTATCGAGCAATTCTTGAAGTGGCACCTTCAATTCCTTCAGCTCCACCAAGGCCATTCTATACGAGGCTTTTGATATTGGTCATGTTCCAGGCATTTGTTCAATTTCAAACTCAATCTCTCGTTCCAGTGGTAATCCAGGCAACTCCTCAGGAAACACATCCTGAAATTCCCTGACTATTCAAATCTCATCGATTTTAGCCTCTTTCTTAGTAAGATCTCTTACTACTGCTAGGTATCCTGGACATCCTTCGTTAAGTAGTTCACGAGCTTCTACCATTGAGATGATGGCTATAGAGGGGTTTGTTTGACCTTCAATAGATTCAAAACTAGACTGGTCAAGTAACATGAACCGGATCACTTTCCTATAGCAATCCACCTTAGCCCGATACTTATGGAGCCAGTCTATTCCTATGATAACATCAAAGTCATACATAGCCATTACAACTAGATCTATTTCCATATCCCGTCCTCCTATGGTTATCTTACATTTTGCACATACCATCGTGGACAATACCATATTCTTTAAAGGCGTGGAAACACAAACAGGTGTCTCAAGAGAGGTAGTTTCTATTTTACTCAATTGCCTATATCTCTCAAATATAAATGAATGTGTAGCGCCCGTATCAAACAATGCATATGCCTTTTTGCCATTTATAGAAATCGTACTTGAGATAACATTTTTGGAAGCTTCCGCTTCCTCTTGGGTGACCGCATACACCCTTCCTTGTGATGGTGGTCTTTGTGGATTCCTTGGTAAATTTGACCCAACAGAACGTCGTTGCACTTGTCACACCGAGTTGACACTCAGCCGTGACCTCTCTTGTGGACAATTTCTCTTAAAATGCCCCATCTGTCCACAACCAAAACATTTTGGTGGACCATTACAAAATCCTGTCCCATGTGTCCACCACACCTCTGACAAGTATTACCCTGGTAGGGTACCTTCCCTAGAACCGGGCCACTCTTGGCTTTTCCAAAATTTCCTAAATTATTCCTCTTCTTAGATTCTCAGGGCTGACCTTGTCCTGGATAGGATCTCTTACCCCTTCGAATATCACTAAAGGTCATCTACTTCTTGGATTCCGATCGCTCTCTTACTAATTCCTGCTCTACCAACTGTGCCCTTTCATAAATCTCATTATAATCTCTTATATTCAGAGGCACTAGTTGTTTCCTGATATCAGTCCTCAATCCTTTCAGGAATCTCTTAGCCTTTTCCTCTCGATCCTCAATCAATCTGGGAGTATACCTAGATAATTCAAAAAAATTTGCTTCATACTGGTCCACTGTTAGCTCCCTTTGTTTTAACTAAACAAATTATGTGATCTTCTTATCCTTGGCATAGTCAGAAAAATGCTTCCTATTGAAAGTTCTAACAAACTCATCCTAGTTTATATCAATACCAAATGGAAAGATCATGTCTCTCGAAGCTCTCCACCAAAACTTTGCATTTCCCTCAAACTGGAACTTTGCCAAAGTTATTTTCTCAACATTATTGCAATCCAACAACCTGAAAATCCGTTCCATTTCATCAATCCATTGTTCCGCCTCCTCAAGACTTCCTATTCCAGTTAACTTAGGTGGATTCAACTTCAGAAATTGTTCCACTAGTCCTTGAGGGCGGCGTTCCACTCCAAGTTGTTGTCGCGCTTGTCTTTTCATTAGATTTCCTATATTGGCCAATGCCTGCAGGATATCTTCCATTTAGGGTTCAGCTCTTGCAGCAGACGCTTCAGCCCTCGATGGATAAGAACTTCCAGCTCGTACCATGATTTTCTGGCAGTTTCCAAGTATTTGCCTCAAGAATAATCTATCACTCAATGTCCCCATTTAAAAGCACTACAACTATATATAAGTAACATAAACATGTTACTGGCACCTAAAGACAACTCATAACAATTACTAGGGATCTACGAGTGAATACCCATCACCCATTGTTCAAAGTCAGTCAACTATTCCGGTTAGTATTGATATTGCTAGTATGAACAAAATAAAGGAGATAGGGAAGAGAATAAGAACACAATATTTATAGTGGTTCGGCTTAATCCAAGCCTACGTCCACTCTCCCACGCTAATAGCCTTCTTGGCTGGATTCCACTATGCAATCAACAAGAGATTACAACTTCGAGTGCAAACACTTAGTAGTAGATCACACTATCTCACTAAGACACTCTCTTGGTATTTCTCTCACGATTACAAACGTTTAAGCTCTCCAAAGACAAGTATATAATCGAAGGTCACTCAGACTTTGGAATTATAAATTCTACGCTCCGTCTCTTACTTGCTCATCGGTCCTTCACCTCCTTAAATACTCCTCCACTTCCAAACTAGCCGTTGGACAGCATCCCGGAGAATCGTCTTCCAATATACCCATTGGACAGCTCTGTATCTAGAAGATTTAGTAGCCGTTGAGTGACAAAGGTAAAATCCCAAATTGATTCCGATCGCCCATACAAACGAAATCTTGGTTTCCATAAGTAAAGCTTCTTCGTGTAGAAAGTTCTTGTCTTCAATCAAATCAATCTTGATGTGGAATCCAAACCAGATCACTAGCCGTTGTATGATTGGGCTTGAGTTACGATTCATCGTAATCTGGATGTAAAGTCTGAGTCTTTAGACTTTACGATATGAGTCTTGAGACTTTACAATCTGGGTCTTGAGACTTTACAATCTGAGTCTTGAGTCTGACAGTCTTCAGACTTTGAGTCTTGAGTCTTGAGTCTTGAGACTTTGACACAGAAGTTTGGAAATCTTCAGAATATACTCTGGACATATGTTACGTTCAGTCTTCTGATCATCTTCTGACTTTGATAAAATCCTTTAGATGTTTTATCATCTGCATGGTCTTTTACTCAACCATCAAACATGTTAGTAGCCTTTGATTTATTTTGTCATCTTCAAAACATCATAAGGGATTTCCCTAACAAGTATCCTATGGTGTTCATTGTCATCATATTCCTCAATTTCCAAATGAGGCTCCTTATCACTCCACATATAACCATTGCTCTGATACCACCCGCTATGGCACCCTCCAAAACGGCTCCCAATCCATTAGGGTTGTCACAGTTTGCTTACCTTTCTCTTTTCCTAATAGCATGTCACTCCGATACCATTGAAATTATGGTGGGTCCATATATCCTGGGGGTTTATAAAAAAAATTTTATCGGTCCAAGCGCAGTTCTTATAACGGAAGCATATTCGACATCTCCCTAACCCATACTCAAACTAATAATACAATGCAATGCACACCAACTACACCCTTCATATATATATATATATATACGTTAGAGCCGAAACACTTTTATTTGCATAGCTTGATCGGACAACAAGAGTCGGTACATCAAAAGGCCAAGGCTTTACTAAGCTCGGCTATAACCCAAAAGTACCCGACCCCACATCAGTCATGTACATCGATCCATCATCCAGTGTCGGCTATCCAAAAAATGTCATCCTCTACCAGCCACTCTCGCAATCACACCCAACCCGGTGCATCGGCTGGTGGCAACGGCAACATCCCCATCATGACCCCGTCACGACGAACATGCACAGATAGGAACTCCTGAACTACAGGGCCATTAGGTAGACCAACGTCATACATAACTAAAAATCGAACACGGATGAACACCAGTCCACAAACACCAACACAGGGGTGCTCCGAGCACTCAACCTCAACATCAAACGGTAAGCCATAGAAAGTACCACGTGTGACAGGTGACAGAGGCATCTCTTAATTTGAAATGTTAGTCCCCAAAGGGGTGACTACAACCACTCAGTAGTAAAAGATTCCTCAAGCATTACTATTAATATGCAGATTCAAGTATGGTAGACAAAACAAGAAATTTAACAATAGGTATGTATCAAAATCATGAAAACAATCAATGTAATAACAATGTAGTCCTAATGTGTAGTGCAACATATCCAAGATAGAGAAATCTCAATCATAGGGTCAAACTGAAACATCACATTCCATTCCATCCCATACACTCTGACATATATCCAGACCCACACACATATATAATGGAATCTTTCATTTTATTTTTTAAAGGTTTCATCCCTGGAGGACCAATGTTTGCGTCCCTCCAGCATTCACATCCCTCCAGGCATCACGAAAGCCTCCGGCATTCAGTCATTTAAGGCCACCGAGCATTTGGAGCGAATCACGCCTCCAAACATCTCGTACCCCACCTGGCATCATGAGGAACCTCGAGGGCCTCCCATGAAAATGGTTACCTTGGCCATCCGGAATTACGTACCAACAAGCATACCACCAGGCATCTCGAAGCTCCCGGGGAAAATCCTCCGGCATTCATCCATTGAAGGCCACCTGGCATCCACAAGGCAACGACTCACTCGACCCTCTGGGCATCCCGACTCCTGGGGTATCGTTGACCCGAGGGTTTAATGGTAACAATTTAGCATTTTAATTCACAAAACATTTTCAAATGCTAAAACAAGACATCTCATGGACCCTCTATCACATCTCAATATTGCACAAATATCCACAGCCAATACCATCATATCACATAGCCATTCGAAACACCTTCACTTTTGGACACTTTGGTGAAAATTCAAGAACAGAATAGCCCGTTTTTTACAATGCACAGTTCTTGTAGAAGTTTTGAAATAAATACTAAATGGACTCAGAAAATTATGAAATTTTGACACATTATCCACAAGACCTAAATGAAAACATTTGATGAAGAACGTCAAGTCAAATTCCATACATATCAAGAGAAAAACTTCAGTATTTCTTGCTACAGTTTCTGCAAAATTTCCAAATTTAGCATTTCTGTATGAAAATCATTTCGTCGACAAAATATTGTCCATTTATGCTAAATTTTTTATATGTTACTCTCACAGATGTGCTCTCCAACTTTCATTTAGACTTTGAAATCAAATTTTGGCTAAAAATTCCAGAAAAATCTAGAAATCACCGGTGGTCAGGCTTTTCTTGCGAAAACAGTTCACTAGCCTAAAGAGGACTCTTCCTATACTTTGAGTTTCGGTATCCAACTTCCACAGCCAAGATTTATAAGCACATTGCACCACAATACAGCCACTTTACTTCTCAAAAATTCACCATAGCTAAATCCTTGAGTTCTCATTTCAATTTAAAAGCAAAATCCACCAAAAACTTGCTGTATTCTTGCTCCAATACCTCGGCTAGCTTCATCTCATTCAACACAAACAACATGCAGCTCCAAATTTCACATTTCCTCACATCTACCCACTCTTCTCTAGATAAAACAGCATGCAAAACATAGATTGAAGAACTTCTACTTGCCTTCCTTAAGTCCTATGTGACCAAAGCAAAACGGAGGACTTGGGGTCTCGGATGCGGCTCGATCGATGGTGGAACTAGGCGGCGTCGATGGCGGCAGCTAGGACATGGCTTCCCCTTCGTGGCCCGCACTCGCCCCTCTCTTTCTTGCTCACTTGCCCGAACTCTCCCTCTCTCGGTTTCACTCTCTCTCTCTCTCTCTCTCTCTCTCTCTCTCTCTCTCTCTCGACGACTTCTCGAGCAATCCACCTCCCCCTCTCTCTCCTAACCTCTTGATTAGTTAGTAATCATTGCCTTTTGCATGCTAGGGACACATGGAGAATCCCTCACACCACTTGTCAATCTCCATGCAAAGGTGATGGGCCTCAATGGGCCGGGCCTTAGTCGATCGAATAGGGGGGAAATGTGGGCTGCTTTGGGCAATTTTGGGCCTTAGGTGTCCAGCCCACTCTTGCTCATATTTTTCCACTTTAATCCCTACTTAGTTTCATAATCTCAATTACTCACATGGCCATATAATATTGCAACATCAATCAAGGGAAATACAATTCATAGGGTACATGGCCAAGTATAGAAAATTTCTTATCAATTTATCCTTTAGTACTATCCTTGATCGTACATGGACATAGGATTCATTTCCAACAAAACAATTGTCCATTAAATGCTCGGCCTTATTTAATTGCAATCCATTGGTCTAATGGCTATAGTATAGTTCGATGGCGCTTCCATCACCTATTCATCGGTTGTAGTGCATCTAGAGATTGCTATGAAATTTTAGGATGTCACATAAAGTATATGTTATGCAATCTTAATTTTATTTTTTTGGGTAAAAATTAACCCATGTTTTATGCAAAAATTTAGGTGTCAACAGGCTACAAAAGCATGTCAGGTCAATATAGAAGGACACCGGGCCGTAGAAGCACACCAGGTCGATGAAAGGAACTCTAGGCTATGAATGCACGCCGGGTCGATGAAAGGAACTCTATGCTACAAAAGCACGCTGAGTCAATATAAAAGGACACCGAGCTATAGAAGCACGTCGGGTTGATGAAAGGGACTCTGGGCTACGAAAGCATGCCGAGTCAATATAAAGGGACATCGAGCTATAGAAGCACGTCGAGTCGATGAAAATGACTCTAGGCTACGAAAGCACGCCAGCTCAGGAACTCTGGGCTACGAAAGCACGCCAGCTCAGGAACTCTGGGCTACGGAAGCACGCCGGATCAATGAATGGGACTCTAGGCTATGAAAGCATGCTAGGTCTATTAGAAAGGACATCGGGTTATGAAAGCATACCAAATCTCGAGGCTTCAAGGAGCAACTTGAATGTCAAGTATTACTAAGTCTTCAAGGAAATACTATCTCGATACAATTAGAGCAAAAACCGATATCCATTCATCAAAAATGTAGATCATCTAAGCTACTTTAAAATGCACTTTTCCAAATTTAGTGAGGTTTGCATCAATTCAATCAAGGTTTATGCATGATGACTTTACCATATTTGCATCACGAAATTTCCGCATGAGAGAATTGTCGTTCAAGACAATGATATGGATTTCTTAAAAATACTAAATGAGAGACTTTCAGTTAGAAAGAACTCTCACTCACTCTCATTCAAAAGGGCTATTTTATGAGAATCACTCCATCTCACCATATCAACAGGGGTCCGAGTATTCTCACAAGCGGTACGACCTTACCAATTTGAGTGGTCTTTAACGGGGACCGTAATGAGGGCTTGGTCAATGGCTTAACAAATGGACTCTTTGAGTCAAGGCAATTGAAAGAACAATCTTGTATTCATCTTTGGGTTTACAAGTCAAGAACCTTGCAAAATGAGAAAGAAATAATCTTGCTCGCACTTCTTCGAGCGATGCTTAAAACATATGAACCCCTACATTAATTCAAATGCCCTAATAGGAATAGACTTTGCAAGGGATATAACGTAGGCTAAATTCATGGGTTGAGAAACAAGAGGATCATTAGGCTCCAAATATATGTGTAAAATGTGAGAGTTGATGATCATATTGGCATTGCCACTAGTTTTCTTTTTCACTATCGGGGATTATCTTCATAGGGCGCTCCACTGATTGTAAAAACTCAGCATTTGAGTTCTTTGATTATTGTTGTGACGTCCCTGTAGCGTCACATACTAAGCACAGGCGGAATTTACATAAGTTATCATCTTACAAGACTTATAATTTTCAATCGTCAGTCTATAGTATTCACCTTTGAAGGTTAACATGTATAACATGGATAATTTTAAAGTCTAAGCTTTATACAACAAAGTTATTTGGTAATAGTCCTGTTAACTAACATGAGATAATTCAACCAGGATCATATATAAAGATCATGAGAAGCTTCATTACTAAACTTGTTGTTATCATTCGGGCTTACAAAAATCAACCTGGACTACTTACAAGTTTTTTGCCTATTTACATTATACATACAAGTTCAAAAGTAAAGGCGTAAGTAAACAGCCAAGGAAAAGGGTGAGGGGGTTTCTAACTCCACTATCCCACACAAGCCCACGTCCATCAAAAAACAAAAGATGTTCCTCCAACTTCTACACGATCATGGGCGTCTAGGCGCCATCCATCCATGCCCCAGGTCCTCCACAACGAAAAGGAAGAGGACCAAACATCTTCCAGTCATTGTTTATAAACCACGCAACAAACCTCATTGGAATCATATCCGCTCTACTGTCGTCCATCCACAGTGTAGCCTCATACTTCGAGAAGGTCATCTCGACATCAGGATTGAACACATCGTGAAAAGAAACCTCGATACGTGCCACCACCCCATAACGAGCTATCGGTGGCACGTCCATACTAACAATCTGAAAAAAAAAAAAAAAAAAAAAAAGGAATGAGCAATGCTCAGTAAAGAAATGATAAGACTCTAACCTAGACAATCCGCAGCTATCAAAGATGACAAGAGAGACATGAGCAAACAATTTAAGATACTAAGACAGAATTGTCATAGGTATGGTTAATTGAATACTGGAACATTACAGGAATGATCACACCAAACTAAAATGTCAAATGCATATGTATACCTCATGTTCTAAATTTATGCCAAGATATAATGCAATAACAATGAATGAACTCACTCGCCAAGTGGAATTTATATTATAGTGTGAATATCAAGTCCACCCTCGATCAGTTTACCCACCGGAACACTACCGGCCTGATCGAGTCACTTCCGGAATCCCACATCCGGACTTCCACAATATTTCTATCATAGGCATTGTGGCACCCCTCGAATGGCCCCTGAACCGTTAGGGTCGCCACAGTTCGATTACCATTCGCTTGACCTGATAACACGTCACTCTGATACCATTTTAATTGCAGCGGGTCCAAACAACCATAGGGGTTTACATATTTTAGATCAGTCCCTGCACAATTTATATGGTGGAAGCGTATCCAACAACTTCCTTCCCTATATTCAGAAAACAGTGCACACCATCTAAACATCTTATATAAGTTAAAGCCCAACACTTTTATTTACATAAAGTAGATGGATATCTTTAGTCAGTACATCAAAATGCCAAGGTTTTCTACACTCGGCTAAACTTCGAAAGATGACCGACATCTTTTCTAACAGTCATATATTTAAAGTCCATCGATCAGTGTCAGCGTCCAAAAGTTCCTTCCTTTGCTATCCTCCTCCTCGCAGTCATATTCAACTACTTGATATATCTACTGGTAGCAGTGGCAACAGAGGTATCTTATCTAGTCTGAAATGTTATTCCCCAAAAGGGGTGAGTACAAGCACTCAGCAGTAAAGATCCACCAAACTATCATTGCGTCAAATAGAACAATCAAGGCATCATAACAAAGCACATATCATTCATGCATATCAAGCATACCTCACCTCGCAACCATACATATATCATCATGCCATCATCATCAAGCATTCATGTATACCCATACCATATGCGCATATACCACCATGCAATCATCATCAAGCATTCATGCATACTCATGCCATATGTGCATATGCCACCATGCACTCATCATCAAGCATTCATGCATATATCACCATGGAACGTGCATATACCACCATGCACTCATATCATCCATGCTATCAAGCACACATCACCATGAGATATATTCAAGCCTTCATGATCGCATTCTCAATGTCAAATAGCATTAATTTATTTTCATAAGCAGATCATGCACCATGCCATATGCATACACTCATGCACATGATTCACTTTCAATTCTTATCTTTCACAAGGATCTCATCAATTTTCTTCTTTCCAGGGATCAATGTTTGCATCCCACAATTTATTGCTTGCACCCAACCTAGCATCGCGAGGAACCTTCGGGCATGTATTCAAGATACAACTAGGCATCCAAAGGGCATCGACTCATCCGAACCTCTGGGCATCTCGCATCCCACCTGGCATCATGAGGAATCTCTGTGGCTCGCCATGAAAATGGCTACCCCTACCCTCCAGGCATGCATCATAATACAACCCCTCACCCTCCGGGCATGTATCATAATACAACCGGGCATCCCGACACTCCCGGGGAAAACCTCTAGGCATGTATTCATAATACAACTAGGCATCCAGAGGGCATTGACTCATTCAAACCTCTGGGCATCCTGACACTCCTAGGGCATCGTTGGCTCACACCTCCGACGGTATCGTCATTATAACAATGTATATTCACATATATGTTTCATTTTCAACATGGCATTTGATGCAACCATAACATAGATGTAAACCATCTTTTGATGTCACATGATATGCCAAACATCACCATATATATGCAGTATGCATAACATCCTTGATATCACAATTCATAAAGAAGTTCATTGGTTTTTAAAACTACAACCAATTTTCGGATAAAACAGAATGCCTTCTTTAGTGAAAATTCTTGGAAAATTAGTAAATAATCTCAATAAATTCTAAGGATTTAACATGATGTAAACAAGATCCAGAGGAAGATATTTCATGAAGGACACCGTGTCAAGAAGTTCCACATCAATCACATAGATGCATACATCACAGCAAAAGAAATTTCAGCACCACTTTTGCACAGTTTTGGAAATAATTTCGATTGAACCCTCAAATTTACTCAGACAATTCTGAAATTTGGATACATTGTATTTAAGATCCGTAGCTACAATTTTCATGCAGGAACCAAAGTCAAATTCGTTCTGGATTAAAAGTTAAAAACAGCTTACTTTCCTGTTTTTGGGTTTATTTTTTCCAGACTATCATCATTCAAAGAAACTTGATTCTTCGACTTATATAAGTTTATTTCTTCACAATTTTCAGTATGTTATTCCACAGAATATTAACTACAACTTTCATTAAGAACATATGATCAAATTTTGACCACATGATTTTATAAAAATCACGGAGTCTTACGGGGTCGAAGTAATATTTTCCAGATCCTGTTTTCTCAAAGAAACACGATTTCACCGACTTATATTTCTTCTTTTCCTCTGAATTTTTTATATTTTTTACCTCAAGAAGTCTACTACAACTTTCGTTAAGAGATCAAGGTGAGATTGTTAAAATAAAATCACTTTATAGTCCACGAAATCAGTGAAGCTCAGTACAACATTTCAAGATCTAACGTCTTCAAAGGAAAAATCGTTTCACCAAGAAAAAATTGTTCTTTTTATCTCAAATTTGAGTGTGTTAATCTTCAGGATGTTCTCTACAACTCTCATGCGGAGGTCGAAGTGAAATTTCAAGTAAAAAGTGACATGTAACACACGAAATCACCAAGAGGTCAACAAAACAGTTCCCAAATCTAACATTTTCGTAGAAAAAGGATTTCACCTCTCAATACTCATCCATTTTTCCTCAAATTTTATTATGTTATACTTCAAGATGTTCTCTACAACTCTCATCAAGAGGTCGAAGTGAAATTCTAAATAAAAAGTCGCATGCAACCCCCAAACTCGTGAACAGTCAAGCTGATTTTCCAGAAACAGCATGCAAGACCAACAAACCTCTCCCCAAAGCTCCGAAATTGCACCACTTACCACAACCACGATTTATCATCTTCTACACACACTTTAAAGCAAGCAAAGGGTAGGTTTTAGGACTCTACTTGCCTTAGATTCAAGCACAAATCAGCAACAAACAACGGCAAAACGGCGACGAACGGGCGGACTTCTTCCTCACGCGGCCTCCTCCTCCTCTCTTGGTTTCCCTCTCTCACTCTCTCAACAGCTCTCTCTCTCTCTCTCTCTCTCTCTCTCTCTCACTCTCTCAAAACCGGCCACTCCCTCTCTCTCTTTCTTTTTGGTTGTTTAAATACTTGCATGCTTCCCTTTTTGCTTGGAGGGACAGTTGTCCCCTAGAAGAAGACAAGTGTCTCCCTTGCCGAAAACACTTGGAGGAGGCCATGCGGCTCCTCCTCCCCCCTCCATGCGTCGACAGCCTAATGGGCTTCATGTGCCTGGCTTTGGGCCGAAGAGGTGGGGGTCTTGGGCTGGGTTTTTTTGGCTAGCTTGGCCCAAGAATTTCGGCCCACCAACCTTTTAATAATCTATTAACATTTTCCACTTAAATAAATACCTAACTTGCAAAAATAATAAGGCCATAAAACTTGTAGTCACAAATCCATAAATTTCAATTTATAATGCACGTGGCCCATGATAGAATTTTCTTTCCTATCACATAATTATCCATTAATAGCTTGGCCATAAATCTTATTGCAAATTATGGATTAAATGGCCATAAAATAACTTGATGGTACTTCCATCACCTATTCATAGACTAGAGGTCGTCATGAATTTTTGGGATGCCACAATTTTCCCCTCCTTAGAGAATTTCGTCCTCGAAATTTGACATCACTCATGTCTCTATAAACAGATGAGGATACCTTTCCCTCATTTCTTTCTCACTTTCCCATGTGACTTCCTCCACATCATGATATCGCCATAATTTCTTAACAATGGAATTCTCTTGGTCTTGAGAATTTGTTCCTTTCGATCCAATACTTGCACAGGCTCCTCAATGTACCTCACTTTCTCGTCCACTTTGATGGCTTTATGATCGAGTATGTGACCAGGGTCTGGCTGATACTTCCTCAGCCATGGCTATACTCTTCTGAAAGCTATTGCTATACACAAATTCTGCTAGGTATAACTTTTCATCCTAACTTCCTTTAAAGTCAAGGATGCAAGCTTTTAACATGTCCTCTAATGCTTGGATCACTCTTTTCGTCTGTCCATCTGGTTGAGGATGAAGAACGGTACTAAATTGAAGCTTCGTCCCTAAAGCATCTTGGAGACTTCTCCAAAAATTTGAAGTAAACTTAGAGTCTCGATCATATGTGATTGTTACAACAACACCATGTAAGCGTACTACTTAGCTTACATATATATTTCAGCAAAATTATCCATCAGATAATCTACGCGAACTACTAAGGAATTGCAGACTTAGTCAAACGATCTACTATCACCTAGATAGAGTCGTGACCATTTAATGTCATTGGTAATCCTTGCACAAAATCCATCATCACATGATCTCATTTCCATTCTGGTATATCTAACGATCTTAATCTAACACACCATTTAGCCGAATTATTCCTATACCTTTGTCACCATCAATTCAAGCCTAGAACCATCAAAATCGACACCATTAACAACTCATCTGGTTCAGTCCAACAAAGACATTCACTATGCTTTCACTGCAACATAGATTCAAGCCTAAAATATAGCAATATCGATAGTCCACCAAGACTTATTCAATTCAAAGATCGACAATCCACCAAGATAAGAACTTGTCTAGTTTCCACCGAATATATCTTATATCTCATCCTAAAGGATTATCACTTAGACTAATCACTCATCAAATCCATAATTTGAACTTTCACCTTTTTCACCTTGGAAAGACTATAACCACAATTGATCACATCCACTAATTCCACCAAACCCTTTTGAAACTGAGATCATCACCTAAAATTAAAAGTTGACCATCATCAATTAAACATATTATTCCGACATATAAACCACAAATAATTTCATGTCTTCATATGACCACTCAAACTCCTGACTTCCAAGATCAATCTATACATATTAAAAGCCTCCATGAAATGCATCAAGACTTCCAATGAGATCCTCCAATCGGAAGTCACTACTTAGCTCAAATGATCATAACTTAATCCTCAAATTCATAACTCACTCTCCATAGTTCACTTCTTAAGCCTTGTTTGCAGCACTATGCTTAGATGCTGCGCATGTTCTTCAGGTCCTTTAGAATACTTTAGGATATCATCAAATGAAGACAATCACAATTTGATCTAAATAAGGCTTAAAATATCCTATTCATTAAATCCATGAATGTAGCTAAGGCATTCGTCAATCCAAAGAGCATAACTAGGGACTCATAGTGTCCATAGCGAGTCCTAAATGCGGTCTTAGGAATGTCTTCTTTCTTAATCCTTAGCTGATGGTATCCTAACCTTAAGTCAATTTTAGGAAAGACTGAACTTCCTTGCAACTGATCAAATAAATTATCAATTCTAGGTAATGAGTACTTACTCTTAACAATTACATGATTCAATTGCCTATTATCAATGCACAAACGCATCGACTTGTCCTACATTCACAAACAAGAGTTCTACAAGCTTAACCATGCTTCCGCTACGCCACTCTGATAAAATTATCCCAGAAATACTGCCTTCCTAGTTCAGCTCATAGTTCAATTCATTCTTTCCCCCTTTTTGCCATCCTAGAAGCCTGCCAGGAGCCGCTCCTTGTTTAGGTCCTCCGACCTTGGTGTCCACTCCTCGCCCTCATCGGATAGGATCGTTACAGGTACACCAACATTCGCTTGGTTTGAACCCAAACTACACATCCTTTGGAGGGTCTCGTTTCAATAGGGACTAACTTATAAAGATAATATCCATTTTGGCCTATCTCATACTTAGCCTCACGGTTTTATCCTTAGTGCACGGGTAAGTACTATCTCATGAGATTATCCATCCTAGTCCGTTGCTTATGGAGCTAGTTCATACCTACGATGACGTCAAAGTCATACATAACTATCACTATCAAGTCCATTTTCAAATCTCGTTCCTTTAGGGTCATCTCACTCATTTCACATGCTAACATAGATAACAACATGTCCTTTAGTGATGTAGAAATACGAAGAGGCATATCTAAAGATTTGGTTCCTACTTCTCACAATCATCTATATTTCTTAGACACAAATGCATGCGTGTCACTTATATCAAATAATGTATATGCCTTCTTATCCATCTATAGAAATCATACCTGAGATAATATTTTCGGAAGCTTTCGCTTCCTCTTGAGTGACCGCATACATCCTTCCTTGTGCCGGTGGCCTCTGTGGATTCCTTGGTAGGTTTTGTCCACTAGTACTTTGTTGTACCCGTCGCATTGAGCTGACATTTGGCTGCGACCTCTCTTGTGGACAATCTTTCTTAAAGTGACCTCTCTACCCACAGCAAAAACATTTCAATCGATCATTACAAGGTCCTGGTCCATGTTGTCCACCACATCTTTGACAAATATTACTTTGGTAGGGTACTCTCCCTAGAACCAGGCCACTCCTGACCTTTCCAGAATTCCCAAAATTATTCATCTTCTTAGATTTCTAGGGTTGACCTTGATTAGGATAAGGTCTCTTACCCCTTTGAACATCATTAAATGTCATTTGCCTCTTAGATTATGATTGCTCTCTTACTAACTCTTACTCCACCAACTGTGCCCTCTCATAAATCTCATTATAATCCCTTATATTCAGAGGCACTTGTTGTTTTCTAATATCAGTCCTTAATCCTTTCAGAAATCTCTTAGCTTTTTCCTCTTGATCCTCAAACAACCTAGGAGCATACCTAGACAATTCAGAAAATTTTGCCTTATACTGGTCTACTGTCAGCTCCATTTGTTCCAACTAAACAAATTCAGTGATCTTCCTATCCTTGGCACAATCAGAGAAATGCTTCCTATTGGAAGCCCTAACAAACTCATCCCAGTTTATATCAGTACCTGGTGGAAAGATGGTGTCTCTCGAAGCTCTCCACCAAAACTTTGCATTTCCCTCTAGCTGGTACTTCGCCAAAGTTATTTTCTCAACATCATTGCAGTCCAACAACTGGAAAATTCGTTCCATTCAATCAATCCATTGTTCTGCCTCCTCAGGACTTCCTATTCCACTAAACTTAAGTGGTTTCAACTTCAAAAATTGCTCCACCAGTCCTTGAGTGCGACGTTCCACTCTGGGTTGTTGCTGGGCTTGCCTTTCCATCAGATTTCCAATATTGGCCAATGCCTATAGGATATCTTCCATTCGGGGTTCATCCCTTGCAGCAGAGGCTTCAACCCTCGATGGATGAGTACTTCCAACTCGTACCATGATTTTCCTGCAGTTTTCCAAGCATTTGCCTCAAGAATAATTTGTAACTCGGTGTCACTAGTCAGATCATTAATTAAGGTTATTACTAAAGTCACATAAGTAACATAGAATGTTACTGGCACACAAAAACAACATCGCACTAGTTACCAGGGATCTACGAGTGAATACCCATCACTCGTTATTCAAAGTTAGTCAACCATTCAAGTTAGTATCCTATGGTGTGCATCATTCTATCCTCATTTCCATCTAAGGCATCTTATCATTCTAAATAGACCATAACTCTGATACTAATACAGTATGTGGCACCCCTCGAACGACCCCCGAACTGTTAGGGTTGCCACAGTTCGATTACCATTCGCTTGACCTAATAACACGTCACTCTGATACCATTTCAATTGCAGTGGGTCCATACAACCATAGGGGTTTACATCTTTTAGAACAGTCCCTGCACAATTTATATGGCGGAAGCGTATCCAAAAACTCACTTCCCTATATTTAGAAAACAATGCACACCAACTAAACATCTTAAATAAGTTAAAACCGAACACTTTTATTTACATAAAGTAGATGGACATTTTTAGTCGGTACATCAAAATGCCAAGGTCTTCTACACTCGGCTAAACTTCAAAAGATGACCGACATCTTGTCCAACAGTCATATATTTAAAGTCCATCGACCAGTGTTAGCGTCCAAAAGTTCCTTCCTTTGCTATCCTCCTTCTCGCAGTCATATCCAACCACTTGATCTATCTACTGGTAGCAGTGGCAACAGAGGTATCTTATCTAGTCTGAAATGTTATTCCCCAAAAGGGGTGAGTACAAGCACTCAGCAGTAAAGATCCAACAAACTACTCATTGCGTCAAACAGAACAATCAAGGCATCATAACAAAGCATATATCATTCATGCATATCAAGCATACCTCACCTCGCAACCATACATATATCATCATGCCATCATCATCAAGCATTCATGCATACCATACCATATGTGCATATACCACCATGCACTCATCATCAAGCATTCATGCATACTCATGCCATATGTGCATATGCCATCATGCACTCATCATCAAGCATTCATGCATATATCACCATGCAACGTGCATATACCACCATGCACTCATATCATCCATGCTATCAAGCACACATCACCATGAGATCCATTCAAGCCTTCATGATCGCATTCTTAATGTCAAATAGCATCAATTTATTTTCATAAGCAGATCATGCATCACTCCATATGCATACACTCATGCACATGATTCACTTTCAATTCTTATATTTCACAAGGATCTCATCAGTTTTTTTTTCTTTCCAGGGATCAATGTTTGCATCCAACAATTTATCGCTCGCACCCAACCTGGCATCGCGAGGAACCTCCGAGCATGTATTCAAGATACAACTGGGCATCCAAAGGGCATCGACTCATTCGAACCTCTAGGTATCTTGCATCCCGCTTGGCATCACGAGGAATCTCCGGGGCTCGCCATGAAAATGGTTACCCCTACCCACCGGGCATGCATCATAATAGTACCCCTCACCCTCCAGGCATGTATCATAATACAACCGGGCATCCCGACGCTCCCGGGGTAAACCTCTGGGCATGTATTCATAATACAGCCAGGCATCCAAAGGGCATCGACTCATTCGAACCTCTAGGCATCTTGCATCCCACCTGGCATCACGAGGAATCTCCGGGGCTCGCCATGAAAATGGTTACCCCTACCCACCGGGCATGCATCATAATAGTACCCCTCACCCTCCAGGCATGTATCATAATACAACCGGGCATCCCGACGCTCCCGGGGTAAACCTCTGGGCATGTATTCATAATACAGCCAGGCATCCAAAGGGCATCGACTCATTCGAACCTCTAGGCATCTTGCATCTCACCTGGCATCACGACAAATCTCCGGGGCTCGCCATGAAAATGGTTACCCCTACTCACCGGGCATGCATCATAATAGTACCCCTCACCCTCCAGGCATGTATCATAATACAACCGGGCATCCCGACGCTCCCGGGGTAAACCTCTGGGCATGTATTCATAATACAGCCAGGCATCCAAAGGGCATCGACTCATTCAAACCTCTGGGCATCCCGACACTCCTGGGGCGTCGTCGGCTCACACCTCCGACGGTATCGTCATTATCACAATGTATATTCACATATATGTCTCATTTTCAACATGGCATTTGATGTAACAATATCATAGATGTAAACCATCTTTTGATGTCACATGATATGCCAAACATCACCATATATATGCAGTATGCATAACATCTTCGATATCACATTTCATAAAGAAGTTCATTAATTTTTAAAACTAGAACCAATTTTCGGATAAAACAGAATGCACTTTTTAGTGAAAATTCTTGGAAAATTAGTTAATAATCTCAATAAATTCTGAGGATTTAACATGATGTAAACAAGATCTAGAGGAAGATATTTCATGAACAATACCATGTCAAAAAGTTCCAGATCCATCACATAGATCCATACATCACAGCAAAAGAAATTCCAGCACCACTTTTGCACAGTTTCGGAAATAATTTCGATTGAACCCTCAAATGTACGCAGAAAATTCTGAAATTTGGATATGTTGTAGTTAAGATTTGTAGATACAAGTTTCATGCAGGAACCAAAGTCAAATTCTTTCCGGATTAAAAGTTAAAACCACCTTACTTTCCTGTTTTCTGGTTTATCTTTTCCAGACTATCATTATTCAAAGAAACTCGATTCTTCGACTTATATATGTTCATTTCTTCAAATTTTTCAGTATGTTATTCCTCAGAATATTAAATACGACTTTCATTAAGAACATATGATCAAATTTTGACCACATGATTTTATAAAAATCACGGAGTCTTACTGGGTCGAAGTAATATTTTCCAGATCCGGTTTTCTCAAAGAAAAACGATTTCACCGACTTATCTTTCTTCTTTTCCTCTGAATTTTTTATATGTTTTACCTCAAGAAGTCTACTACAACTTTAGTTAAGAGATCAAGGTGAGATTTTTAAAATAAAATCACTTTATAGTCCACGAAATCAGTGAAGCTCAGTACAACATTTCCAGATCTAACGTCTTCAAAGGAAAAATCGTTTCACCAAGAAAAACTTGTTTTTTTTTTTATCTCAAATTTGAGTATGTTAATCTTTAAGATGTTCTATACAACTCTCATGAAGAGGTCGAAGTGAAATTTCAAGTAAAAAGTGACATGCAACACACGAAATCACCAAGAGGTCAACAAAACAGTTTCCAGATCTAACATTTTCGTAGAAAAAGTTCACTCCTCAATACTCATCCATTTTGCCTCAAGTTTTATTATGTTATACTTCAAGATCTTCTCTACAACTTTTATGCAGAGGTCGAAGTGAAATTCCAAATAAAAAGTTACATGCAACCCCCAAACTCGTGAACAGTCAAGCTGATTTTCCAGAAACAGCATGCAAGACCAACAAACCTCTCCCCAAAGCTCCGAAATTGCACCACTTACCACAACCGCGATTTATCATCTTCTACACACACTTTAAAGCAAGCAAAGGGTAGGTTTTAGGACTCTACTTGCCTTAAATTCAAGCGCAAATCAGCAACAAACAAAGGCAAAACGGCGACGAATGGGCGGACTTCTTCCTCGCGCGGCCTCCTCCTCCTCTCTTGGTTTCCCTCTCTCACTCTCTCAACAGCTCTCTCTCTCTCTCTCTCTCTCTCTCTCTCACTCTCTCAAAACCGGCCACTCCCTCTCTCTCTTTCTTTTTGGTTGTTTAAATACTTGCATGCTTCCCTTTTTGCATGGAGGGACACTTGTCCCCAACAAGAAGACAAGTGTCTCGCTTGCCGAAGACACTTGGAGGAGGCCATGCGGCTCCTCCTCCCCCCTCCATGCGTCGACAGCCCAATGGGCTTCATGTGCCTGGCTTTGGGCCGAAGAGGTGGGGGTCTTAGGCTGGGTTTTTTTGGCTAGCTTGGCCCAAGAATTTCGGCCCACCAACCTTTTAATAATCTATTAACATTTTCCACTTAAATAAATACCTAACTTGCAAAAATAATAATGCCATAAAACTTGTAGTCACAAATCCATAAATTCCAATTTATAATGCACGTGGCTCATGATAGAATTTTCTTTCCTATCACATAATTATCCATTAATAGCTTGGCCATAAATCTTATTGCAAATTATGGATTAAATGGCCATAAAATAACTTGATGGTACTTCCATCACCTATTCATAGACTAGAGGTCGTCATGAATTTTTGGGATGCCACAAGCATCTCACTCCGAGGCATCCCGGTATCACACAACAGGGCATCCCAAGATCACTCAGCATGGGGCATGTCACTCCGAGGCATCTCAATATCCCACAACCGAGGCATCCTTGATCACACACAAGGGCATTTTACTCTGAGGCATCCCGGCGTCTCACTCAACCGAGGTATCCAAGATCACACAGTATGGGCATCCCACTCCCCAGGGCATTATCAGTATCTTAGTACCGATGGAAATCTCTTACTAATTCAAGCACGCATTTCACACATCACACCTTCGATTAATGTCATCACAGCATGCACAAGATCTCAAGAGCATACATAATCAAATCACAATACATAACTCTCGTGCGTCAATCATCACACAAGTCTTGATTGTAAAGTAAAACCATTTTGGCACATCGCATACCATGCCTAACAATTTTGCTCCATAATCAAGCGCAAGGCATCGCATTCGCATGTCACTCTTGGTAACTATACAATGACTTCACTTCAATGATGGAAGAGGCATGCTCATGTTTGAACTAACCACTATAATGAGATCATTAGACTCCATATAAGTCATGAAAGTCAAGTGCAAGAGACACAACGACTAATGCACATTCTCGGATCAAGGCAGTTTATATATTAATCTGAGCAGTTTCGAATATAGACACAGAAAGTACATCTAATTTTATCGGAATGTTACGAAATTTTAGTATGTTGTAGAAGAGACATAGATAAACACTTTTTGTGAAGAAACGTAAGTCCATATCTCAATGTATTAAGAGTAGTAAACTGCTGTCTTCTTTCCTAAAATTCTGCAGCAACTTTCAGATTTAGTGCCTACAGAAGAAAGATCATTTCACTACCCGAACCTTGTCCATTTGTTCTCAAATTTTAACATGTTATTCCTAAAGATGTGTCCTACAACTTTCATGAAGGGTTTAAGGTCCTGTTATTTCTATACAATTACAGAAAATTCGTAGAATCATCAAAAGTCTTGCTGTCTTCTACAATACCGTTTACTGTTTCAAAGAGAAGTACTCCTGCCTACACGTTTCAACATCCATTTTCCTATAACTAGAAGTCGAACCTAATTTAATTGATGTTCTCTCAAGTAGACTTGTTCTTTTCTTTATCTACACCATTAAACTTCAAGGCAACACAAAACAAAAAGGTTTTCCATCTCTATTTCTCTAGAACAGAAAATTTCACACCATTTTCTTCATTTTTAGCTCAACTAAGCCAATAGTTTCTCTAACAATCCCTCTTGTAGTATCTCGACACTCTTCCACAGCATCTAAGATAATTACAGTAGGTCTTTACTTACATAGAATCTTCCACAGCTCGGTTTAAAGCAAATACTCGCGCCTCGACTCATCTACCACAACATGCATCGCTTTTCCTCACTCGGTAATCACCTCTCCACCTTGCTCGACTAATACAGCTTACTCACACTCAAGTTTCGAAACATAAAAGGCTCTAACATGACATGCAAGGGCTCATAGCTTCAATCTATAGTTCGGCCCCGTTTGGTTGGGCTTTCCCAAGGTGCTTTCAGGGCCGAAAGCCCCTTGAGGAAAAATTTTTGTGTTTGGCAAAACTTTTGAATGCTATTTTGTGAAATACGGGCATTCCAAATGCTCAAAGCCCAATGCTGGGGTAGGGAAACTTTGAGCATTTGGCATTCTCCCAATGCAAGCTCTACTGTTCACGCGTCCTTCATCTTCTTCCCCATGACTTCTTCGAGTTCTCCACCACTGCCTCCGTTGTCAACGCTGCCTCCGCCTCCGTCATCAACGCCGCCTCCGCCTCTGCCGTTGATGCCTTCCTCTTCTATGACAGATCCATCCCCTTCGACGAGCACGAGTAGCACCGCGTTGACTCCTTCGGCTCACGAGAAGCAGGCCTCAAGCCGCTAGATCTGGCCGTCGGAGGCCAGATGTGGCCTTCAACCCCCCTCGACCAACCTAACGGTCCTCCCACCCCGTCGTTCTGGGACGCCCCCGACTTCAAGTTCTCCACCGGCCCCGCCTTCGCCTCCACTGTCAATGCCTTCCTCTTCTACAACAGATCCATCCCCTTCGACAAGCGCAAGTAGCATAATGTCGACTCCCTGCTTCTACACTCCGACTCCTTCGGCTCACACGAATCAGGCCACCAGATCTGGCCATTCGACACCACCGCCGCCGAATTTGATTTTCAGATTTTTTTAATAAAAATTAAAAGCAAAAGCCCATTTGTAATAAGTTTTGCCAAATGGTATTTTTACACAAGCAACTTTCCAATGCATAATTTGACAAACGTCCGAGCATTCCCGAAAACCCTTTTACCCTAAAGATATTTGCATTTGTCCAAAGGCATTTCCCCAAAGCCGAACCAAATGAGCCATTCATCTAGCTCAATCCAACACAAAACAGCAACATCACAACTAATCATCCACCATTCGGCTAGTTCCGCAAGTTGCCTCGACAAAACAGTGGATAACTCCTAGTTTAGAGGCTTATCTTTTCCTTACCTTTGCCTAGCATGTTGATGATTCAAGGTCCTCCGAAATCAGCACCTAAACTCGCACAAGAAGAAGAAGAAGAATCGTTGGAGTTGTTGCTGGTTTTCTTCTGCTCAACCGAGAGAGAGAGGAAGAAGAAGAGAGAAGTTTTTGGTTGCTTTGCAGAGAGAGAAGAGATGGCGAGAGTTATGAGGGGAAATAGAGCTATAGGCTAATCCCTAGGATAGGTTAATCATTTGCAAATCTAATGATGGTGTCTCCCTTTGGCTGTTTCGGTTTTTGGAAAGAAAAACCGTGGGAGAAGAGAGAGAGAAGGGAGAAGAGAGGAGGGGGTCATGGCCATCATGCACGACTTCTTCCAACATCTATCGTTCTATATCAATTAGTCTCTACTCCGTGTCATTAGTCGGTTTATTAGTTTCTAATGCTTTTCTGTTAATTCCATTCTGAATCCACTAAATTTCAATTCTCTTGTAATTACACAAATTTATGAAATCATATGACATATTAACAACTCAGTGTTAATCTACGAGGAGTTTATCACAAGAAATGCTAAAGTTAGAAGTCGACATTAGCATTACAATCACTAATTAAATCATCATAACTATAATCTATAAACTTAATCGGGAATGAAATTACCCAGGCCTAAATATCCGTCTCTGGCCTATTAGGCTCATTCTACGACACTTCGGCCCACTTAGCTTAATTTACTATTCTAACAAATCCGATTCTTGGCCCGCTCTAAGTCAAGCCCAAGTCCAGATCTTCCATTCAGCTAATCGAGTCCATCTCAATAACACGTGTGCTTACTTCTTAAGCCCACACATTCCTCACGGTCCATCGGGTTTGCTTTCTGGCTTGATTCAAAATAATCCAAGCCTTTAATGATCCAATCACACAAATAGGGTCGGTGAATTTTTGGGGTGTCACAATTGCTCCATTAGAGATACAACATTTTTACAACCGATAGTCCTTCACTTGATTCACTTTTTTCATCTTTGGGCACCAGCCTTGCTTTTACCACGCACACTGTTTTTTCATGCCCCTAGCTCTCATTCATTTTTTCTTCACTTCTTTTTTCTTGGTCATAGGCCTTGTTTTTACCAAGCACACTGCTTTTTCATGCCCCTTAGTTCAATTTTGAATGACCATATGGTGCCTTTAACATTTAGACCTTTGAGAGGTCTTCGTCTTTTGTCAGCACTCCAGACCATACTGTTTGAACAATTGCCTTTTGTCTTGCCCCAGTGGGGGGGATGATCACCAACTGGGTTTGAAGAAATAAAATTGCTGGCTCAAGTGGGCTAAGCAATGGATATAAGTGTGTAAGATAGAGAAAGTAATGCGTTTCGTCATCCTAACGCACTTAAATTACCACATGAATTCAATGTAATAGCACGACTTGAAGATTAATGCAAGGGAGAGCAAGAAAATTTCTTTACATTTTCCTCACCAAATGATGCCATCTTACCTCCCATTTGCCCCAATGTGGGGTAGGTCTTAACAGGGGTAATTTGAAAAGAAATCTCCACAAGTGTATAAAGCTCAAAGAAATTAAGCAATGGATCACATGTAGTGTTTGGGATAGAGAAATGAATTACCCCTCATCATTTTGGTCATCATACCTTTTGCGAGAAAACTCTTTTCCTTGCAGATATGGAACTTTTACACTCATCTCACCAGTGTATAAATAAGGGACTATGTATAGGATAAGGCTTGCCTTTCATCATTCTGACACGTCTCATTCAGCATTCTTAAGCATCGATGTCACTCCATCTATCTTGACAAATCTCTACATGAAAGTGGTGAGTTAAATAGGCAAAACCACTATTGAAATTCTCTTTTCAAAAGAGTCCGACAATTTAAGCATGAGAAGCTTTGTGACTTCAAAACAAACAATTTATGACACTCAAAACATGGTTTTTAAGCATCCATTCAGGGAATTGCCCCGCAACGAGACTGCCTCCTTGGATTGCCCCTATCAATCAAGACTGAATATCTGATCTTTGATTTGATAAATACTCCATTCCTGCTTTTGCCCCTACACAATAGAACATGCATGAATAGGATACTATGCACCATCAAAGTAAGTTCAAATGGAATATCCATTTCGGTTTGGGTGGAGATTTTGTCTCAGTCGGGCCATTACCAAAATTTGTCATGGCCCCCAATTTGTCATCTGCAAGGAAAAGAACAGAGTGTCATTTCCCAAAATTAATTATGTTCAAGGATGAGACGTACCTCTTCCACCAGAGAATGATGGTCCTCTTTTACTTGCTCCTCATTTTATTATTGATGTGCAAGAATGAAAATTTTGTCAAGCATGGAAATGTAAAACACTTTGATTTCACGATGAATACTTCAGGTGGTATCAAGATGTGACCCATATTAACTAGTTGAGCAACAGTTGAGCCAATTGATCTATCATTGCAACTTGATGTGTCTTTTCCAGATGCTTCCTCATTAGGCCAAGAAAATAATGCTCATGAATCATGTATGCTTGAGTTCTTCACCCTCCTTGATCTGGCAATGCAAAACCTCCAAGTCAGATATTCTTCCTTCTAGATATGTCACTAGTCTTTTCACGGTGGCATCAAATTCCACTACCTCAGGAAAAGGAGATGGTTCAAAAGTCCTCTTGGCTTTCTTCTTCAGGTCGCAATTTCTCACTTGTTTTAATCCGCCCTTTAGGCTCTCGAGCTTGTATGGATGGGTGAGCGGGATCACTCCATAATCACCTAATTCAAATGAACGGGAACATGTAAGAATGAGGTATAAATAGAGAGCCAATCCATGACAATGATCTAATCGATTTTTTTATTTTTTTTACGAAAAGTCCACACATGAAGGGAATTTCCTAAAAATGGACTAGGAAAATAAAGACATAGGACGCCCTAGCACGGAATGAAAAATAAGAATATTGAATTTCTGAACATGAACTAGGAAAAACAAAATTTCAATCTTTTTGATAAGAACAATAAAGACATGAGTTGAAAACAGATTCTCCAAAGTTTTTTTTTTTTTTTTTTGGTTATTTTCCAAATGATTCATAGCATGGCAATTTCCTCATTTCATCTTTAATTGACAAAAGAGTTAAATCAATGATTGGCCTAAATTGTCATGGACCAACCAAAAGCACAACAAAATAAATTGCATGGTATAGACATAGAAGACTTACTTCACCAAGAAAAATCGACGGCAATCACATAGACATGTACATAAGATGTGAGGCTCGATTCTACTCTAGACAAGCTTGGCAAAGTGAAGCCACAAGGATGATTAGACTAGCCGCGGGCGTGCGGACTAAGTTGAGTCCTCATGACTTCGGCTTGGTCAAAGAGTCGACCTGGGTTGCAGGCATGCAGACAAAGGTGGGTACTCTTGACACCAAAAAAAGAAACTTCGGGATTGAGATGGGTGACTCATACCACATGCATGTGGTCGAAGTTGTATCCATCCCAATACCATCATAAATGATCCCATGCGGCCTAGGTCCGACGGAAGATTGTTTGTGCAAAAGTGTAGTGTAAATGCAAGGCATGCACAACAGTTTATATCAAACGACACTTCAATAGTTTGAATTCATCCTTAACTCCAACCTATAAGACAAGGGTTAGCAATCACTACTACCCTTATACCTCCCCATCTGCAAAAGCATTTAACACCTTAAATGTTAGGAACATACTTGGAATCCTCGCTGCCAAACAAAAAAATTTTCAAAAAAAAGAAAATTAGTCTAAGTACACCACGAGCTTTAACTCAGTCCCAGTGGAGTCGCCAAGCTGTTGAGACCAAATTTTGAGTGAACCACCAAATTTCAAGTGAACCACCTAGAGTTTGGCTAGTGGATTACTAAGCCTAAACTTAGTTCAGGCTCTCCCAAGCCCATACCAATTCACGACTTAGGTTCAAGTTCTTAACATGCCATTGATTTTCAACTAGAAGTCTCCACTAATCTATTTTCGATGGGTCGATTAGAAACCCAAGTAAAGTAATGGGAGATTTACTTTACTCCTACGAACTAGAGATTGTGAGTTCAGGGACTTGATTACATTAGATTTCTCCAACGCCCTTTCGGTACCTTTCTCTTTTATTTTGAAAAAAAAAATGTTTTGCAGGCAGCATGAATTGATTTTTAATTTACCTCCCTAACATGTGAGATGATTATGCGGGTGCACAAACCACCAATTTAACACCCAAGAAAGTAATAAACAAATTACGGACTTATCTCGTAGTAATGAAAGCATCTACAATGTTAGATTAGAATTCACATCAACAGTCATAGATATGATTTCTAATTAACATGCAATCACTCAATTTTTTTAAGATTTTTTTTTTATTTAGATGAAGCCTAGAAATCACATGCAATGCAACGCAGTGACGTATAAAATTAAACTAACTAAAATGACACGCAACTTGCAACCTAACATGCAAACTATATGTCACACGTCATTTATTAAATGACCTAATCCTAATGACAGGCAATTTCTAACTAAATGGATTTAGCAACAATTTCACCAAATAACATGCATTTCATGAATCTAACTCTATATGATGTGCACATGATTTTTATTCTCTTAAAAGCATGCAATCTATCCTAGAGAAAAACTACTTTAATTGTATCTAATCTTTTTTTTTTTTTTTTTTATAAATCAAATCTAACAAAAATATAAATGAATAAAACCCTCAACGAACACATCATCCAATCACATGAGATATTATCAATATTCATCTAATTCGAAAGTAAATTGACGAATCGTATCTCCCGCATGAGATCAGATTAGCCAATTTTTTATAAAATTGCAAATTGTATCTCGAGCGTGAGATCAGATTGGCGATTTTTCCATACGATTGCGAGTCATATTTTGGACGTGAAATCGAACTGTCAATTATATGCACATTAGGAAATTAGGGAATAAGTCCCCTAATTTTAAAAGATACTCGACACTTTATGGATACGATAGCATCATTTAAAGATTCATATGAGATAGCAATCTCACGAATTAGGCAATATAAATATATGAAGATCAATTTGATGGAAATTATTACCTAAATTGCAATATTGCTTTGATACCGTTTCCAAATTTGAATGATGGAAGGCTCGCAAGGGATGACTGGGAATAGCTCGTGGGTGAGGCTTGGCATTGCAGATGGGTCTCGGGTTTGAAGTGGGTGTTTCTTTGTTATTGTCGAATAGAGAAAACTGCGACGTAGGATCTGGATTGTGGCGACGGACGTGTTCTTGATTTGCAGATGTCATGTTGCTTAATGCAACTGAAATCTCCAATTTCCACTTCCTTTATGTTGACTCTTTCTTTGGAATTCTCTGCTCTAGATCACGTGGCCATGGAGTTCAGTAGACGCTCCTTATTTTGGTCGACAGGTTGTGATAATGGAGCAAAATTCGCCTCGTGGTCTCACGTGATGGCTCGATGGTTTCTCGACCAATGAGGATTCCCGACCAATGGATCAAAGTTGTGGTGATCGACCAAGGAAAGGCTGCGGTGGTGGCCTTGGTTCACGATGGTGAGTAGTGATGGTTCACGGATGGGTAGCGAGACCTCGTCGAGACTCATGGCTGAACGGTGACTCGGTTGTGGTGCTTGCGGCGCTCGATGATGCTCACGATGCGGTCAGCAAGAGCTTCAGATAACCTATGAAAAAAAATAGAAGTTCTGTAGGTTGCGGAGAGGCGGCCAGTATGAGACGATCACCCATCAACCAGACCAACGGAAAGCTTCGAGGGTGCTCCTGGAATGTCGGGAATGCCGCAGGACACAGAGACTGGCACGGCGATGGCCGCAACGTGGAGTTGGACCTGCGAACAGCAAAGTAGCGACACCTTCTTTTGCCTCTTTCGACTTGAACTCCACAAGGCAAAGACCACCGCCTCAAAGTCTCCTCCTTTCTCTATATTTGTGCGTTGAGAAAGTGGATCCTTAAAATTCTGACTTCGTTGATCAAGCTCTCCTTTATACGTTGACTTCTGAATTGCTCTAAGTTGGGTTGGATCTTTCAAGAGTGATACAAAACCTAGATGCGGCGACAATGACTGGGAGGCAATAGGGGATATCTCGTCGCACAATCGAGGGTGCTTCTTAGACTCGACAGCAACTTCGTTGGAGAAGGTCAACGGAATAGCAAGGGGCAGCCACGAGCGCACTCTCTCGTGTTTTTACGTGTATTTTCTCTAGTGCTCCGAGAATAAAATTGCCGACCCCCCTTTTTGTGAAAGATGTCTTCTCTTTGTGAATCAGGTTCGAAGGTCTCAGGGAAGACAAGCTCCCTCTTTTGTCTTTTGGTCGCACGTCCACCTCCCTTCGTGGCTGCACGCCCCTCTCTATTTTCTCTCTCACCTTCTTATGCCGTGTATGTCAATTGTGTGGCCTCCTCAATTCTATAGCGTAGCAACCCTTTTATATGTGAGTGGACTAAAGTTTTAGTTCCTACTTCAAATCAACATCCAAGAAGATCACCTCCCGAACGCAATATTTATTTTTTTATTTTCGATATCTCTTATAGATTTCCTTTGCAAAAAATGAATATTCTCTACCGATTTTAAGATTCAAGATTGCAATAGAATTCTTCTCAAATTTTAAATTTTGCAAAGATGAGCTCGTGATATCTCATTGAGAATATTGAAAGATCCACCGTCAAATCTCCATTTCTCGCAAGATAATTTTCGGTCATTAAAAAAGGGGCTTGGGCTAATTTGCTCTCCTCGTGGGCTTAGTCCGACCTGTCAATTTAAAGCTCAAAACCACCAATTCGAACCCATTTGTCATCAGTCCAATGCAAATGCAAATTAAAAATAAAAGCACCTAAAATTATATGCTATGCAATTAATTAATTTTTTTACGGGTTAAAATAAATGACTGAATCTCCAAAATTTAGGTGTCAACAACTACTGATTATCTTTCATTATCCGTGTAAGTCGCCACGTATAATTTTTAACAACGTTGATTAATGGAATCATAAACTATGAGAAAAGAGAAAAAAAAAATTAATGAAGGAAGAAGTAGAGCAAGAGAGCTTCGAATAAAATTTAATTTATATTGTCCATGGATGGAAAACCTTCAACATAATTTTTGATCTATGGGAGAGATTTTTGTAATAACATAACATTAAAATTTATGTGTATACCATTTCAACCATTGTTTAAAATGCATGGTTAATATTTCAATCGGGCTTGCCTGTCTTTGCTAATCGTGCTTGGACAGCCAAAAGTCAACTTGGAACCACCTTTACCGCCTAGAAATCCAACTTTAGTAATTTTCGTACCCATAATTGGCAAATTGATTTTGAGTGGAGAGATGGATCGGAATACATGAAAAAAAAAAAAAAAAAAAGAGAGAGAGAGAGAGAGAACCGAAATTAGCGCAGGCCCTCTCTCTTTCTTCCTTTTAGAGGAACTATATGTTAACTCATACATTAAGCATCATCATTAAAATGCACATTTAAGATATTGCATTCGGGATAATTAGACGAAAGGTGCTGAACATTTACCGATTACCTATCGTCCATTATCTTTCTTTTTTCAATCAATTGGGTTCCTAAATTTTATTTCAATTAGACTAAGTAAACCAGACGCTTTAATTTCTATACCAATTAGTTGATATCGTCTGTAAATTCATTTTAATCAAATGGATTTTTAATTGTATGTCTTTCTTGTTCATGTTAGCTTTTGTATTCAAAGAATAAATAGATATGCTTGAAGGGGTGGTCAAATTATCATGCATGTCCGTTGGCACCCTACGCCATTGCCGAGGGTGGTCCGGCTCACTAGTCGCTACACGTACTCAAAAGCGTGGGCGCACAGAGAGCGACGACTGTGTACTACCAAGGAAAGTGCCCCCCAAGCGATGACAATGGTTGTGAGCGAGACCCTTGCCCGCCTCTCTCTATAGTGTCTCGGCTTGAGCCCCATGACGGATGTCGAGCCATTGCTGAAGGTTGGGCAATGGCGCCACCACCATGTAGCCACGCCCAGCCCTAGTTTGCCACTCTCACTCGCGCGCGCTCATAGATACAGAGTTGTAGGAGGTCAGTATCCTTTTCCCTCTCAACTATAAGATTACCGCGTAAGTATCATGATAGATAATAGTTCTGTTTAGTCCTGAATTTGGTGGAAAAGAGAATGAAAGAAAAAAGAAAAAGTGCATATTGTTTATAGATGAACATCGGCACTTTGGCGCTTTGCACCTAGCAAACTGAAGATGGTAATTCTTGGGAATAAAAAATCCAAAAAAAAAAAAAAAATTGATCTCTATATTTTCATGTTTATTAGTATTTATAATAATCCTAGAAAATCACTTTGTGACTGTGGGTTATGACCGTTGATTCGAAAAACAGGCATGATTGTTCGCATCTCCTCTTTCATAATTGCTGTTTACGTTTTCAGGTGATTTTCTGAATCACTTTTCTTGTCGGTCGAAAAAAATTTCTTTCCCTTCCGCTTCGTTTTTTTTTTATTTTTATTGTTTGAGAGACCATGCCAAGAAGTTTAAGAACCTTGCCGGGTGGCTTTACGTATTCCTTACTGCAGCATTTACGGTGTAGGAACAGTATTTATTCACGAACAGAATCGCAAATTTCAGTTCGAGTTTTCTTCTTTTCATTCCCAGTTCTCCAACACCAAGTGTGCGTGCACAAGAAGTGGCGAAGATTCCGCAGAAATTATAAGAAATTAACTGATATACCAAGTGCTCCCACTCTCCCTGTTGTCTGGGTGCGTTTTCCTTTATTTTGTATCTTCTGTTTCTCTCCAGATTTGGTTTAGCTGTTGCTTTCCATCCAGCGAATGTTCCAGTTTTGAGCAATCAACGATGGTGTTACAGTGAGGGAGCTCGTTAGATTGGTGAGGTGAGGGAGAAGAATCGTGAGAGCTCCCTGAAAGCAGAGAGGAAGCTTCGGTCCCGTGGGCGTGTATAGAGGGATCCAGGCGTGACGAAGGAGTAGGTAACCAGCAGAGGACTGGGATAAACTATTTTACACTCAAGTAATCCTACTCCATAAAGTGGAAAAAAAGAAGATATGCTTGCTTGTTGTAATTGTAGAGGCTCACCTTTTAAGTTAAGGAAGGAAATTGTATATAAAGGACTAAACTCCCCTTAGAGAAACTAAGCCTCCGTTCGTTTCGCTGAAAATATTATGTTTCCGGAAAATATTTTCCTGGAAGTCATTTTCCAGGAAAATGACTCTATTTTCCGGTGTTCGACCAAAGTCTAAAATTTTAATGGAAAATATTTTCCACCGTTCGTTAGCTCATTGGAAAAATTTATCAAAAATTGAATTTTAATATTTTTAAATGACCAAAAAAATATTTTATTTATTTTATATTTTATTAAAATGATTTTTTAATTATATATATTTTTAAAATCGAAACTTTTATTTTTTTCTTTTCCTTCCTCATTCCTCCTCCTCCTTCTTCCTCCTTCCTCTGCTTCCTCTCGCCGTCGCCTCCTTCCTCCTCCTTCTTCCTCCTCCTTCCTCCTCCTTCCGCCGCCGCCACCTCCTTCCCGCCCGACGATGGCCGGCGCCCTGGCCGACCAAGACCCGGTGGCCAGATCCGGCAAGCTCGAGGCTCAGCCGATCTCACCCGAGCTCGCCGGATCTGGCGACAGAGCTCGAGCTCTCCTGGATCGGCGAGCCGCGAGCTCCGCCGCCAGATCCGGCGAGTCGCGAGCTCCGCCGCTAGATCCGCGAGCTCCCGAGCGGCTTCGAACCGCGAGATCATCTTAGCCGCGAGCTCCCGAGCGGCTTCGAACCACCGGGGAAGCGGAGCGCCGCGGCGGCGGCGGCGGCGCCGCGGCCGGAGCAAGCGGGCAGGAGCGGCCGGGGAGGGCGGAGAATGAGGGATGCTTCGAACCGCGAGATCATCTTAGCCGTGACCTCATCTTAGCCGCGAGCTCCCGAGCGGCTTCGAACCACCGGGGAAGCGGAGCGCCGCAGCGGCGGCGGCGGCGCCGCGGCCGGAGCAAGCGGGCAGGAGCGGCCGGGGAGGGCGGAGAATGAGGGATGCTTTGCCCATCGTCGGCATCGAAGGAAGAGGAGGAGATCAGAAACCCTAAGCAAGAGTGCAAAAATGAGAAGCAAAACCTCGCGCGAGGGCAAGCGTGAGAGTTGAGGAAAATGTTTTCCTCTTTTCAAAAGAGGAAAACATTTTCCTCAAAGTAAAGAAGGAATTTTCCGTTGACCGGAAAATATTTTCCTTGACCATGGATTTTCCGTCCACCGAACACCGGAAATCCAGGAAAATATTTTCCTGGAAGTTATTTTCCGCGAAACGAACGGAGCCTAAAACTCCTTGATAACTGAATATCTTACCCAATTTTCGCACTCTCCATTTACTTCGTTGTTCAAAGACTCCAACCAGGAGAACAATCCAGTGGCAACGCAACCAAGTGAAGAACAAGGAAAGTCGAATCATGCAGAACCAACAGCAGGTATCTGTTCAAGTTCCAAGTGAGAAAAATTAGGGTATAGGCAATATGGTCTTAAAATATTCCGCAACTTGTATTTTCTTCATAGTTCTATTTCTTTGCTTTGTCATCAAACAAATATAACCCTAACCTTGGCTAAGAAAATCAATTTGAGAAGGACTTTGTGCTCACTTTTTCTCCTACATTTATTGAAGATGTTCATGTAAGCGTTCCATCAGATCCTTCTCAATCAAGAGGTGCTCCAGGTGCATTATCCCTCGGAAGGGTTATTCCATTTTGAAATTAATATTTGGAGCGGATCTTCATGAAATTGTTCCTTTCCGGGACACTTCTCACTATGAGCAAGAAAAAAAGTACTAACTGTACTAACTTGGCCTGAAAAGTTCTCATCCATTGCAAAAATACTGGAAAACGTAGTGGATGCACACTATTACCGACCGTTGATCCAAGCTGCATTCAGGGGCGATTGGGAATTTGCTAAAAGATTTTTCGAATGAGATGCTGCTTCAAGGACGGCCAAATTAACCAACAGATCAGAAAGAGTGCTTCACATAGCCGCTTGGAGTGCACAAGACCAATTTTTGGAGAACCTGGTTGAGCTCTTTTCTCCACATCCGGAAGAGCTTGAAATGGTTGATCGTAACGGCCGCATAGCCCTTCACATTGCTGTCCTGTGTGGAAGGATAATGATGGTTAAGGCATTTGTTAGAAGCAATCGTAACTTAACGCAACTCGCAGATAATGACAAACGTGTTCCTTTGGGAATATCTGCTCTGGAAGCTTCTATGCATAAGGAGATCGTCTGGTTCCTGGCGAAACATACAACAGATGATGGGCCAAGTTATCCCTTCAGCAGGCCCAATATGATTGGGCCGATTTTACGTCTCACCTCCGCTGGTCATCATGCTAAGATCACCATCGCTCTTTATCTCAATTCCATCTGTTTCTTCTTTCACTTATTAGGCTCCTTTCGTTTCGCAAATTTTTTTAGAAAAATGATAATATTTTCTAGCATTCGATTGAAACTTGGAAATGAACAAGAAAACATTTCTGCTGTTGGTATAAATGATTTGAATTTCCTCTGGGCACTCTTTGCGATAATTCTTTTTAATTTTTACTTTTATTTTTAAAAATTAATTATTTTTTCTTTTTTATTTTCCTCCTTTTTTGGCCGATTACTAGCCACAACAATGTGAGCTTGAGCTTGCTAGCCTCAAGCCTCGTCAAATCGACAAGCCAAAGGTTCGCCCTCGCTAATTTGGCAAGTGGCCAGCTCGAGCTCGCTGATTTGGCAAGTGGCGAGCTTGAGACTTGCCCATGGTTAGTTGCCGTGGCCAAAAGAAGAAAGAAAAAAATGAAAAGAGCAAAAAAAAAAAAGAAGAAAATATTTAAAAATTCGGATTTTTTTAAGTGAAAAAAAAAAAAAAAAAAATAAGAAGAAGAAAGAATTGGAGGCTAGAGATAAGAGAGATTGAGTAACAAAAATGTTTTCCCCTACTTGAAAAATGGAAAACATTTTCCTCTATTTTAGAAGACTTTTTGTGTTAATAGAAAATATTTTCACTAACCCGTTCATTTTGTCGTGAAAATGAAAGTCGGAAAATCCGAAAAAACATTTTTTTTAGAAGTTATTTTTTGCGAAATGAGCAGAGATTTAGACTTAGCTTTTTTACCCGATCAACATTGCTGGTGAATTCGGATAGATATCACCCTTTATCTAGTTGGGCGAAACAAGCACTTACTTACCTTGAGAAGCACACGATACAAGCAAACGTTACTGGGCGTGTTGGCGAAGAATGAGTCTCACTTTCTGCACTCGCATCTCCTTCATTACCGATTCCCCTTCAGGAAGATCAACTTGGTTACCTGCTCCTTTGTCTCTGAACTGAAGGTATCCCGATGGACTTGAACTCCAAACCAAAAGATAAAAATTCAGATCCGGGTGGGTATGCATTTTTGCTGTTGGGCATTATCTTAGGACATTTCAGATTTTGAACTTTCAATCAATTTTCTTAGATTGATTCCCTCCATACTAGGAAAAGAAACTGGAAATGATCGTTTCTTTGCAAGATATATTCTGGTTCCTTGAGCGACTGTTACTTGAATAATGGCCTGAAATCGAACTTCTTTATGGATCAGCTATCCTTTGGAAACCAAATACGATTCAACCAAATGCATAAGTATCGTATAACTTAATTGATTGGACAATGTGACAAATGAATTACAAAGTCTTACAATGATTTCATATCTAGTGACTGAGCTCTCTTTGCAATTTGTTTATAGCGCTTCAATGTCTTACAAGGTCACTCTGGAATGCCACCAAAATTGCAAGTATGCTTCCATTTTATCAACATACAATCTCTATCTCTATCTACCCCTCTCCAACTAAAAGTCTATGGCTTGTTTGTTTTTGACTTCTTTTACAAATAGAAAGAAGTTCCCACTTAATTCTTTGCCATAATTTGGAAAAGAAGTTGTGTTAGGCCGACTGCTTGTGTGAAAGTACACATTCACCATTGGATAAGTGACGTGTGTTTGAAGTTAGTTTTGAAATTAAATTTTTCCATGGGTCAATTGTCCAACAGTTAATGTGTAACTTATTCTTTACAACATCGATGGACCTAATAAAAATCCTTCAAAAAATTATTCAAACTCAAACAAAGTTATATATAAATTTCTGTGTTAATATTTAATATTTTGAAAGCTTTGAGATATTCATCAAATTCTAATTGCAAGAGTTGCAAAATTTATTAAAAAAAAAAAATGTTAAAAAAATACTTGAAACTGAATATTGAGCGAGATTGGACGTCAACCTAGGAATTTCTTGTTTATGGCTAAATGATCTAAGCTGAAGATATGGATAAGAGTTACCTAAACCTAGCACTTCTCCTTCTTTCTTGATAAGTGAATTGTCTCTATCGAGCATGCAAATCTTTCTGGAAAAATAAGAACAATGAACCCATTATGTATTTGTTTCTTCCATAACGGGAGAAGTACAACACGAAAGAACACATTGAGAGGGTGCAGGAAGTGGGCGTGAGAACGGGGCCAAGCCTCTCACGTCATTGCCTATGAAATAAGGTTGCAATAGATGAAGGCATGAGTTTGTCATTTACTCGCATTTAACATATTAAATTTACATTGTTATTTGGCAACTTTAAAAGGCATGAAGAATAGGGATAGGAGTATGTGGGGAAAATGAAAATAATTTGCTTAGGAGGGCTTGGAATAGAAGAATATTTCAACAGAAGCTAATTTTGTGGGTCTCAACAAAATCATGCATCACAAAATTCCACTCCAAGTTATATATCCTGTACCAACAAGCTAATGATTAAAGGAGTTTTCTCCTCTTCTTATAATCTTGTATTTCAGATTTGTTGGAAGCACTCCAAAAAATAAGATCCCGAATACATTAGGCCGATATGGGAGAATCAATCTTAAGATTACCCGAGACTGAGAAGGTGGACCATTCAATGTGTGCAAATCTGAGCAGAAACACTACCTCACCACCAAAGAAAAAAAAAAAAAAAGCAATGCAGTTTGCAAAACTTATTCACAACTTTTGCCCGTTGCTGCATTTGTCATCTTGACCCAACCTTTGGATGCACCCGAGATACTCTTGAGCCTTGTCCCTAATTCTTCTATTTTTGTCAAAGAACAAAAAGGAAAGAGAAGTATAGTGTTGTTGCGTATTTTTATTAAATCAGAAGTTTTTTTATTTAGAATAGACTCAAATTTACTCACTATGTCATTTATGTGTGACAAGTACACTCAAACGTCACATACCATTATGTGACCTCATGTGGAAGTTTTGATTTTATTAGAGACAGATAGAATGGAGAAAGAAAAAAAATTGCTCTTGTGCTGAGCATGACTAACAATACAATGGATTATGCGTATAATATGATTTTTTTATCACTAGCTGCTATGCATAATTGCATATTATTATCTAAAGTAATCTTTATGCAAAGACTACTATGATTTGCTCTAGCTGGACAGATGTCATTGGCGTGGCTATTTTTAGAGCTGTTCTATCAGGTTAAGTCTCATAATTAATTCTCTTAATTATGATTGACACTATAAAGCCTTGTTTGAACTTCAAGGAAGATCACTGTCTTCAGGTGCCCTCTAATCACTTCTACTTTCTTCACATCCAATTTTTTTTTTTTTTTCATCCAGACTTGATATAAACCTTTTCTTGGAAAATTCCAAAAATGACTTTATACCTTTTTAGTACTTTGCATCAGCAATTACTAACTCACACTTTGCACTGAATCCCAATGAAGAAAAAAAGATCAAAATAGCTTTTCTAAAAGAGTAAAAAAAATATAAATAGAATGAGATCGTTTTCCCAATCTTCCGCCAACCCAAGCTAATGTGTTAGGGGCTTTTGGGGAAAATATGACAATTAGGAAACTGTTGTGTCTGATAACAAAAATTGGGATGCAAAGCTGGACTACTTTTTCTTCTCAAGTAAAATCCAATCGCCGACTCTTCGTTTTTCGTTTTCATTTTTCTTTAATATTTTGTAGTTCCTCTAATCAAGAGGATTCACGAGGTGAAGCTAAGACACGTGGCGGCTGTCAAGTTGGCAAAACTTGTTTGCATTGTGATCTCTCATGAGACATCTACCGAGATCACCAATTTTTTACAAGAGGAGGACGTGTTGGGTGAAGCAACAGTAAGGGGAATCACTGAAATCGTGAAGCTATGTATTCAATTTTTCCCGGAGCTTATTTGGATTTCTCCTTACGATTTTCGTGGTAAGAGGTTGACGTCAAACGCTGTGGAGCATCGCCAAGAAAGGACTCTCGGTCTCTTTTTGAAGGTAAGCTCAACCAATGGGTTGTCGTTAGTTCCAGGGCCTACAGATAAAGAATCGAAGGAGATGATGGAGGCAGCAGCAGATTATGCAGCGGCAGAGTGATATTGCTAGTACGAGTACCTAGAGGGGGGTGAATAGGTATAAAAAGATTTTTCTTGATAATTTCTTTATACTTGCGCAATACTTAGACAGTTGAAGGATTTGCGATAAGTAATAATCAACGTAAGACTAAGTAAAGGAAAGAGAGAATTAAACACGCCGTTTATAGTGGTTCGGCTTGATTTAAGCCTACGTCCACTCTTCTGCACTAACAGCCAATTTGGCTAGATTCCACTATGAACAAAGAGATGTTACAGTGTTGATCTTCCTTGATTTCTAGGTGTAGATGATCTACCACACTCGCTCAAGGTATCACCAAGTATAGACACTCTCTGTGTATACAATTTCGCTCAGACTGTATCGACTAATAATCAAGGTGCTTCAGACTCTGGAATTTTTCTATCAATCACGTACTCAAACAACTAGAACGTCTTACTTTTTATACTCCTTTATGCCATCATACCCGTTGGCACTTTCCAAAGGAATTCCTCCAATCTACCCGTTGGACGGAATCAATCAAGAAGATCATTCGAGCTATTAAAGGAACCTGTCAATAGTCCATCAATCCTGTTCGCCCATACAATCAGGATCTTGGTTTCCAAGAATAGAACATTCCAAGAATACTTCGTCGACCATCGGATCTTCAATTAATCTAGATACGAACAAAAGAATCTGTTATATTTATCCAACCAAAAGATCTTCTCCAGACGATAGGATTAAATCCTCAACCATTTACTTCGGCTCTGGATTTCCTTCGTCACTAGATCAGAAGGACTGTCAATGAGAATAGTCTTGAGTCTTCAATCTTGAGTCTTGAATTTTGAGTCTGGTAATCAGAAAGTCTTCAGACTTTAAACTAGACGAGTTGCAGATATCCAGACTAGACTGAAAGAAACGTTTTGTCAGCTTCAAAATATTCTGGAAAGATTTCTCCAACAATCTCCCCCTTTTTGATGGTGACAAAACTTTCCTATAGATTTGAACCACTTTGACCTGCAAAAACATTTCTCAAGCAATATGGCTATCTCATAAAGGTTAACAAAACAACCAGACTCTGCATCCACAGAAAATTGGTTAGTCTTTCAGGAGTAATACCATATTAAAAACACTTGATATAAATGCAAACAGTCAAGCATTAAAATCCACAGCCAATTCAGTCAAGTTCAAGTTCACACCCAAGTTCGCTCAAGTCATAAACAAACATATTCAACCACAAAAAAATAAATTTAAAGTCAAAGAAAGTTGGTTGGTTGGTAAAATTGGTTGGTTGGTTCAAATTGCTTCTCCCCATTTTTGTCATCATTAAAAAGGTGAGAAAGAAGTCAGGTCTGCTTGGGAATGCGCACAATCTGGAAATCTCCCATGGACTGGACTACGCCTTCTAGCCTCTTCAAGTCTTCCCTTAGTTGAGCTACCTCATCTCCTTTGGCATTGGCTTGAAGTTGTAGAGCGAGGTCTTTCATTTTGTCCTCCAGGGTAACTGAAGATGCTTGTCCAGCATTTTTCATGGCTTGAATTTCATAGTCCAGAGCATAGATTTGGCCACGCATTTCCAGAAGAAGATCCATGATGCGACGAAAATCTGCAGAATTGTCCGTCTGTGTGCTTGCATTTGCTTTCTCAGATGGAGACGATGGCGCTTCTGCATAATCTGGCAGACTAGGTGCTGACATATCATGACCTTCTTCAGGCAATTGAGAAGCCTGAAATTCTTCTGGGTCTGCTGGAGACTGTCTTAGACCTTCACTATTGGCAGCATGAGGTGTGGACCTTTGCTCGCCAACTCCCCCTGTCTCTAGGACATCAAAAGGGGAAGAGTGATGATCATGCTCTTCCGTGTCTTGATTCTCCTTCTCTCCAGATTCAGCTGTAGACTTTTCTAGCTCTTCCTCTCCTTCTTCTTCAGCTTCTTTCTCCTTCTCTCGCTGCTCTTCTTCTTCTCTGTTCTTAGCTTGCTCCTCTTCTTCTCTCTGTTTCTTCTGATGTTCTGTTGATTGAGGAACAGAACGTCTAGTCCTTATCAAGGCAGTGATTGTGAGATCTTCCTCCTCATCTTCATCCTCCAAGATGAGAGTTCTCTTCTTTTTGGATGAGGCACCAATGGCCTCCTTTCCCTTTCTCTTTGAAGCAGACGGAACTGGAGTCTTCACTCTGAATTTCTCCATTGCCTTAGAAAGTTCTTTCAGACGCATCTTTGTCAACATCTTTAAACCTACCACCATCTTATCGCACGGTCGAACACAAAGTGTGTGTGGCGGTTCAATATTCATGTGTCTGAAGATCTTGGTCACCAGACCTGGGTAAGGCAATTGTCCCTTGTCTTTCGACATTGTTCTGTACATGTGAAAGAGAATAGTGTGAGGAAGAGAGAACTTCATCCCTGAGTTGATTGCGTACATCAATTTTGCCTCTGAGTTTGACACATCAGTCTTTGATGTAGACTTGGGCCTGATGCAATTGATTACAATTTTGTGCAGCACAACATTGATGGCACGCATCCTTGAATAGATGATTCTTCCCTCTACATCTCTATCTTTGACAAGTTCCAGTAAGGCACGAGCAACTGAGACTTTGACTGGTTGATAACGTCCTCGTTCAACTCCAATTATGTCCGCCAACATGTCTATGTCTAACACATAATCCTAGTCTCGAACACTGAATGATATTCTATTCGCATCTATAAAGCTGAGATTCGAATAGAAATACGCAGTCAGTTGTGCATAACCATCTGTGGTATCAGTGCAAAAACGTTCTAGTTGAAGTAGACTGAATTTCTCCCTTAATTTCACATTAACAGCATCCAAGAAATCGAAATCGACACTCCTAGGGTTTATCACCCCTCGTTTCAGCAGTCTGAAAAATAAATTCTCCTGTTCTTTCGATTTGAATAAGTCCATCCTCTTTCCCTTCACCTTTGCAGCAATACCCATTCGAGGTTGAAAATCAGTGAACATTTTATCATCGTCGTTCCCATCAGTCAAATTTGGACCCGACATACGAGGGTCACTGGGAATATTCGCAAGCGCTTCCTCTGCTTTACCTTTGGGAGCAATTCCCAAATCCTCCATCTTTTTCAGAAAGATATACTCATTCCCATAATTCTTTTCTTTAAGAAAATCATCCACGTATTTCAACGGAGTCCCAGTACTTTTCAACGCACGGTAGAGTTTGTAAATATAAGAGGGTTTTTGGACTCTTACAGGGTCTGCATCCTCAACTATCTCTTCCTCCGGATGTTGACTCGCACCTTGTGGCGTAGATGGCGTTGAGTGACGTGGTGGAGAATGAGTCGGGTTCTGTTGCTGACTCAATAATTCTTCCTCTTCTGTGAGATCGAAGTGGGTAGGTCCCTCCTTCATCCTCTGTGGTCCCCTGTTCGCGATTCTTGAAGACTTCCTCGAAGACGACATCCTTCCTTGTCGCTGAAAGATTCCTTTGCTTGCTTTCCCAAGAAAGGATGGCAACTTTCTCGAAGATGAACATGAGGTAGAAATCGTATTGGGAGGAGAATGCTTTTTAGGGTTTTGAAGATTAAAAACGAAAACTGTATATATATAACTCAGTTTTGATAAGGGAAGTTCTATCGGCACAAGGAAAGTGTACGAATACCTCTTTTTAAAATCAATAACTGCCAAAATTAATCCTTTTGAAAAGAAAGGTTTTCGTTTTTCACGGATACTACAAAATAACTGAACGAAAGATCATACCTTTTCGAATTGAGATAAAATAACAACTTACAGTCTATAATCACCAATGTCTGAGTCTAAGAGATTAGAGTCTGACGATCATCAACTTTCGGAGTCTGAAGGTTGAAGAGTCTCTAGACTTTAACTTTTTCGAGCTTCAAAATGTTGAGTCTGGAACGGATAAAATCGAATTGATTTTTCTCCAAGGGCTTTGTGAATATATCCGCTAATTGACTTTTTGAATCAACAAATTGAATCGAGATTTCTCCATTTTGAATATGATCTTTGATGAAGTGATGTCGAATCTCTATATGCTTTGCTCTTGAATGAAGAATTGGATTTTTGGTGAGATTGATTGCGCTGGTGTTGTCACATTCGATTTCTGTGCATGAGTCTTCAATCCCATAGTCTTGTAGCTGTTGTTTAATCCATAGAATTTGCGAACAGCAGCTTCCAAGGGCTACATACTCTGCTTCTGTTGTTGAGAGAGCTACAGTGCTTTGTTTCCTTGAGAACCAAGACACTGTCCTGCTTCCAAGCAACTGGCAAGTTCCTGAAGTACTCTTTCTATCGACTCTGCAGCCGGCCAGATCTGCGTCTGAATATCCCAGAAGTTTAAAGTCTCCCTTCTTAGGATACCAAAGGCCCATGCTTGAAGATGAAGCAACGTATTTAATGATACGTTTTGCAGCACTGAGATGGGATTCTCTAGGATCTGATTGAAACCTAGCACAGATGCAAACACTCAACAAAATGTCAGGTCTAAAAGCAGTAAGATAAAGAAGTGAACCGATGATGCTCCTATACAACTTTTGATCAACTTTCTTCCCTTCTTCATCTTTGTCTATCTTCAAAGAGCTTGACATTGGTATATCAGTCTTCTTGCAATTTTCCAATCCAAATCTTTTGACAAGATCATTAGCATATTTTTCTTGGTAAATGAAAGTTCCTTCCTTCAATTGCTTATTTGAAGACCAAGAAAGAATGTTAATTTTCCGATCATACTCATTTCAAACTCATCCCGCATAGACTTAGAAAATTTCTTGCATAGACTTTCATTAGAGGATCCAAAAATGATATCATCCACATATATTTGAACGAGTAAAAAGCTTTTGTTTTCCTTTTTGATAAATAAAGTAGTATCTACTTTACCTTTGACAAAACCATTCCGTAATAAGAACTTACTTAGTCCGTCGTACTGTGCTCGAGGTGCTTGCTTTAAACCATACAAGGCCTTTTTCAGTCTAAAGACTGAGTCTGGCTTCTTTGGGTCTTCAAACCCAGGCGGTTGTTCCACATAAACTTCCTCTTGGATAAATCCATTTAGGAAAGCACTTTTGATGTCCATTTGGAATAACCTGAAATTTTTGAAACAAGCAAACGCAAGTAATAGACGAATAGCTTCTAACCTTGCTACAGGAGCGTAAGTCTCATCATAGTCTATTCCTTCTTCTTGCGTGTATCCTTTGACCACGAGTCTTGCTTTATTTCGTACGACTTTTCCTTTTTCATTCATCTTGTTTCTGAACACCCATTTGGCTCCAATAACAGTTTTACCTTTTGGTTTAGATGTCAATTCCCAGACATCGTTAATGTTAAACTGTCTGAGCTCCTCTTGCATAGCTTCGATCCAGCTTTCATCAGATAAAGCTTCTTCTATGCTTTTTGGTTCAATTTCAGAGATGAGAGCCACATCACTAGACTCTTCACGTCTTTTGGATCTGGTACGAATTCCTTCATTAATTTTGCCGATAATGAGATCTTTAGGATGACTGGACTTATGCTTCTAGTTACTGGTTGATTTCTCTAGATGATGATCTCTTTCTTTATTTGAATCTTCATGAACATCTTGATGCTGGTCTTTCAGAGTCTGAGACATTTCTTGAGTTGCCAGCTTTGGAAAGTCTCTGGAGCCGATTCGACTCTTCATACCGAGTCCGACCGGATTCATCTTGCGTAGAGTCTTGAAATTTGACATTCATTGACTCCTCCACCGACCGGCTCTTCTTGTTATAGACTCGTAGGCTTTGCTTGATGTAGAATATCCAAGGAAGATGCCTTCATCTGATCTTTCTTCAAACTTACCAACTCGATCTTTTGCATTTTTCAATATAAAGCATTTGCAACCGAACACATGAAAGTATGAAACAATGGGCTTCTTACCTTTGAATAATTCATAAGGGGTTTTCTCAAGAATAGGTCTTAGGAAGACTCTATTGATGATATAGCAAGCTGTTGAAACAGTTTCAGCCCAAAATCGTGAAGAAATTTTGCTTTCAATTAAAAGAGTTCTAGCCATTTCTTGAAGAGATCTATTCTTTCTTTCCACAACTCCATTTTGCTGAGGAGTGTATGGAGAGGAGAACACATGCTTAAATCCAGATTCATCACGCAAATTTGTAAAATCTTGATTTTCAAATTCTCCTCCATGATCTGTTCTTATACTTGAGATAACACATCCTTTTTCATTTTGAACCTTTTTCGCAAATTTTTCAAAATACGAAAATGTTTCTGACTTACTTGCAAGGAAATATACCCAAGTAAAGCGAGAGAAATCATCCACAATTACTAGGCAGTATTTCTTACCTCCAATACTCTGGGTTCTGGTTGGTCCGAAGAGATCCATATGCAGCAACTGTAGTACATGATTAGTGGAGACATGATTTATTGGCTTAAATGAATTCCTTACCTGTTTACCCAGAATACATGGTGTGCATGGATCGGACTTTTGATATGGTAATTTGGGTAGACCTCGAACAAGCTGCTTTGATGAGATTTTGGCTAGTTGCTTCATATTGACATGGCCAAGCTTTCTGTGCCATAAGCTCGCTTCATCTTGAATTGAGATTAGACATTGTGATTCATTTAACTTCATGTCTAAGAGGTAGATATTTCCATGTCTTCGACCCATGAAAGACTGAGTAGTCTTTACTAATTCCATAACAAATTCCTTCCTGAAAGGAGATCTTGAAACCAGTATCACACAATTGGCTAATGCTGAGGAGGTTATAGTTGAGTCCTTCCACTAGAGAAACATTGCTTATTGTGAGATTTCCAATTTTCACAGTTCCAAATCCCACAATACTTCCTTTGCCGTTTCCTCCAAATGAAACATTTCCACCGTTTACTCGAACAAGCTTTATGAAGCATTTTGAGTCTCCTGTCATGTGTCTTGAACATCCGTTGTCAAGATACCACTTTACCTTTTTTCTTGACGGAGACCTGCATTCAAAAGAGAGTCTCAAGTTTTCTTTGGTACCCAAATTTTCTTGGGTCCTTTGGTGTTAGTAGAATAAACATTATTAGGCCATACTTTCTTAACAGGCTTCTAAACCATGGGACACTCTTTTTCAAAGTGATCCTGACTGTTACACTTTGAACACCTTAGAGCATTTCGACTTACAGACTTTACAAAAATTTTCTTGAAATGATTTTTGTAAGCCTCTCTCGACGGTCTTTTCTTAATTCTTTCTTTTACTTTAGGAAAATCAATCAAGGGACTTGTTTCCGCTGTCATGCCTAGACCAGACTTATTGAAGTAAGGTCTTTGAACTGAAAGAACTTTTTCAAGCTTTTCGGATCCTATTGAAAATTTCTTTGAAATATTTGATAAGTCCGTTTTTAAGAAACCATTTTCTTTCAAAAGATTATCTTCTTTTTCTTTAAGAGCAGAAATATTCAAGTCTAAACTTTTAACTCTTTCTTCTAAAATGGTTTCCTTTTGTTTTAGAGCTGAGTTTTCCTTTTTAAGTTCGGAAATCCTTTTGAGAGAAGTCTTAAGACTAAAACATAGTTCATCAATGTATTTAGAGACTTTGACAGGAATTTTAAAATCACTTACCTCAAATTCACTGTCTGAGTCTTATCCAGAATCTGAGTCTAAGTCTGAATGTGCCATCGGACATATGTTGGCATATTCATTATCACTTTCTTCACATTCTCGTATCACCTGTGTCTCGGCTTTGAGAGCTTTTCGAACCTTCTCGCTTTTCCTTTTTCTTCTTCGAAGAGGACAGTTGGGTCCGATGTGTCCTTTTTCTTACATTCGGCGTACTACATCTTTGTTTGGTTCCTCAACATCAACAGACTTGGTCTGCTATCTCTGGAAACTTTGTTTCTTTGAGTTGAACCTTCTACCTTTTCTATTCAGTTTTCTGAATCTTCTTATCATGAGATCAAGCTCCTCGTCGTCCATATCATCTCCTGAATCTGTATCATCAGAATCATAATTTGATTTTAATGCAATGGATTTCTTACCTTTTGGATCTTCGTCTTCATTAATTCGTTCCACTTCATAAGACTGAAGAATTCCGATCAGCTCGTCGACAGATAAAGGCATAATTCTTTGCGTCTCTCTTATTGAAGTCTTTATATGATTCTAATCCTTAGAGTGTCCACGCAGTAGCTTGTTCACCTTCATGGGATCAGAAATTTTTTGTCCTTGGTTCTCAAGACCATTGACAATATCTGTAAAACGACTAAACATGTCAGTTATAGATTCTCCTGGTTTCATTTTGAAGGCTTCATATTGACCGAGGAGAATGTTGATTCTGGTCTCCTTCACTCGATCTGTTCCTTCATAGGTGATATGTAATCTATCCCATACTTCTTTTGCTGTAACACAAGAAGATATTCTGTTATATTCAATTGGAGATAAGGCACAATATAAAGAGTAAATTGCTTTTGCATCGAGTGCTTGTCTCTTGTTTATCTTTTCCTGAGTCATTCCGCTGGCATCAACAGTTTCTTTCCCTCTTTCAGAGACTGATGCAGCAGTAGGAGTAATTCCTCTTTCCACAACGTCCCATTCTAGAGCATCCTTTGATCGTAGGAAAGCTTTCATCTTATTCTTCCAGATGTTGTAATCATTTCCATCAAAGTAGGGTGGTCTGGTATTGCTTTGCCCTTCCATCAGCCCTGGTGCTAGCATACTAGCCATGGATCTTTTACTCTGAAGTAAAACACTTCAAATAAAGTAAGAACACGGGTCTGATACCAATTGATATTGCTAGTACGAGTACCTAGAGGGGGGTGAATAGGTATAAAAAGATTTTTCTTGATAATTTCTTTATACTTGCGCAATACTTAGACAGTTGAAGGATTTGCGATAAGTAATAATCAACGTAAGACTAAGTAAAGGAAAGAGAGAATTAAACACGCCGTTTATAGTGGTTCGGCTTGATTTAAGCCTACGTCCACTCTTCTGCACTGACAGCCAATTTGGCTGGATTCCACTATGAACAAAGAGATGTTACAGTGTTGATCTTCCTTGATTTCTAGGTGTAGATGATCTACCACACTCGCTCAAGGTATCACCAAGTATAGACACTCTCTGTGTATACAATTTCGCTCAGACTGTATCGACTAATAATCAAGGTGCTTCAGATTCTGGAATTTTTCTATCAATCACGTACTCAAACAACTAGAACGTCTTCCTTTTTATACTCCTTTATGCCATCATACCCGTTGGCACTTTCCAAATGAATTCCTCCAATCTACCCGTTGGACAGAATCAATCAAGAAGATCATTCGATCTATTAAAGGAACCTGACGATAGCCCATCATTCCTGTTCGCCCATACAATCAGGATCTTGGTTTCCAAGAATAGAACATTCCAAGAATACTCCGTCGACCATCGGATCTTCAATTAATCAAGATACGAACAAAAGAATCCGTTATATTTATCCAACCAAAAGATCTTCTCCAGACGATAGGATTAAATCCTCAACCATTTACTTCGGCTTTGGATTTCCTTCGTCACTGGATCAGAAGGACTGTCAATGAGAATAGTCTTGAGTCTTGAATCTTGAGTCTTGAATTTTGAGTCTGGTAATCAGAAAGTCTTCAGACTTTAAACTAGACAAGTTGCAGATATCCAGACTAGACTGAAAGAAACGTTTTGTCAGCTTCAAAATATTCTGGAAAGATTTCTCCAACACAGAGTACCAACCTAGTTTCGATGCGATAACTAACGTGGCTGGAGCAGCATTTCAAATGCAAAAAGAAATCCAATGGTACAAGGTAGAAATCTTTCCTTTCATATATCTAATAGCTGTGCTTAATGATAATTCTCATTATCATATCTTGTTAAATTTTTAAAATATGATGACTGGAACTTTATTTGAATAGTCTTGAGAATATACATAGAACATTTTCTTGACAAGAGTTAGGCGATATCTGGTCCAGCTCTTGCGCACCATGAGGTTTACCTTCCTAGGTGAATCTAGGGCAGAGCCCCACATCGGTCTAGTGTATTCAAGACTTTATTGTTGAAATGATTCCAATATGATTTATATCCAAGATCACAATGAGAAGAAGAAGAAACTCTTTCATCATCTAGGCTGACACTTTGTTGGTACATAGAACTTATATATTTTGCATGCTAAACATAAATTGAGATACAGAGTTAACGAAACTCTAATCCAATTGTTTACTTCCAAAAATTCAGAAAACATTCCTTTTTTCTTGGGTCGGCGAGGTCACCGGCCAACTCTCACTAGCTAGAGGCAAGGGTTGCAACAACCTTGCATGTGGTAGGCAAGCACACAAAGGCCCTTGCCCATAGGCCAGCAAGGGCCACAACGCCCTTGCCTAGACCATGTAAGCATCAGTTGGCGACCTTGTTAGCCTAGAGTCTATAATAAAAATAAATAAATGAAAAATTCATAATTTAAAAAAAAAATTGAAAATATTGTCCATGTCTATGTTGGTACTGTTATGTAGAACTGTCGATACTGACTAGGCTGTCACGTTGGTGACTTCTGGAAACACTAAATTAGTAAATCATCAAAAGTTTTAAGACTAAATTAAAACAGTTGAAAGATTTAAGACTAAATTAGCCACCCTACAAGTGGTTTAAGACGTTTTGGACAATTTTTCCAATATTTTTTTCCATAAATTCTTCTTGAAGACTCCAAATTCCATGAAACTGGATTCTTTAGCAAGAAGAAACATAGTGCTTTCCATGTATATATTATTTGACTAAAATGAAGCACAAAATCATCATGGAAGCTCCGACAAAAGTGACCTTTGAAATTCTGCTAGCAAAGATGGACTTTACCTCTAAGCAAATTTTGCATCAAGTATTGGATATGTCTTAATCTCTTTGAGATGTGCCCTCATCAGTTTTTTTTTTTTTTTTTTTGAAAATTTCATTACTTTGTCCACTTATCGAAACTCCCATTTATGGTTTTTATGCATAGATTGTTGAAAGCTGGATTATCCCTTCTATGGCAATTGCCTATTATGACGGAAAAACATATTGGACTAAATTCATGGAGAAGCACAAAGAGTTTATTAAGAAAGGAGAAAAGTAGGTGAAGGACACATCAAATTCATGTATGCTTGCCTCAGCTCTAATTGCCACGGTATTGTTCGCAGCTGCTTTCACCGTACCTAAAGGAAATGACAATAAAATTGGGGTGCCATTGTTGTTAGGACATGATTCTTTCCTCATTTTTGCAATTTCAAATGCATTAGGTTTGTTTTCATCCGTGATGGCCATCTTGCTATTCCTCGCCAGTTTAACTTCGCAGTATGAGGCGCAAGATTTTCTTTACCCGTTGCCTAAGAAGATCATTGTCACGCCTCAATCCTCCGAGCACGTGCCCATCCCGGCTTGGTCGATTAATTAGCGACATCCTAGGACGCATTGCCGACCCATTCATTTTTAAATGCACATGTGGAAACAGATAAATAATCCCTCGACAACAATTCAATGGAATAGAAAAGTAGAGCCACCATTTTTGGAATTCACAACACACCTTTATACATATTAGATTAATTTATATACATTATTAGCCGATATTTACAAGGTCTACAAAAAGGTTGATTCTCAAAACTAGTTGTCGTAGGACCAACTATTTAGACTCATTTACTGATCCTTTAGAGTCCACAGGATCCGGACGAGATGGTGGGTCCTCCACTACACCATCAAGAGGGACAGCCGGATCCTCATCCAAGGTAGCATCAATCACCTCAGCAGGGATATCAAAACCTCTAAGGCGACCTATCCTAACACCGAAGGGAGTGGTGTGGAACTAGGCTCTGAATTGATTGGGTATCTCCTGGTGTGGGACCTCTTCAACCCAGACTGTGGTCACAACCAACTCGTAAGTCCAATCACTTATGGTATCAGGGAAAATAGAGACTTGCTCGATCACCCTCATGGGACGACCATGACTCCCAGGGAGAGTCGTCATCTGCGAACCTGAGAATGTTATCCCACAACGGGGTGAGATAATATCTCAACAAGTTCAACCCCCTAAGACCCGACTAGGAACAAAATATTTGAGACTTTTTATGGTCAACAAAGATCTAGAATCTTTCTTCGCACAAATTATATCCCAAATCTTCGGAGCGAAAGTTATTGCTGCGAGTTCCAAGTCATGCGTCGGTAATTTAGCTCATGAGGTCTCAATTGATGGGACGCATGTGTAACACTCCACCATGTTACATCAACACGCAACCCAATCCTTTAAATGACGCATCATTATAGAACTCGCATCTTCGAGAACCATACGGAAATATCAACACAAGTGTGGTAGTAAGCTTTTATTTAAGCTCTTGGAAACTACACTCGCACTTGTCTATCCATAAGAATTTTTCTCCTCTCTTTAGGAGTCAAATCCACGGTGACATTGATGCTAAAATTCCTTCCGCGAACCTTCTGTAGTGACTTGTCCAACTCTAACGGTTTCCGATCTCTGATACTATTGTTGGTCTTGGTCCACTGATAACTGCTTCGATCTTGATCGGTTCCACGAAAATTCCTTCACCATTCTCAGATGTCTCTCATGCTCCTTAGTATTCCTCGAATACACCAGAATATTCTCGAAAGACACGATCACAATTGATCTAGATATTCTTCGAATACTTAGTTTGCCAAATTTATGACAGCAGTTGGAACGTTCGTTAGACCCAATGGCATTACAGTATTCTCACAAAGACCATATTGAGTTTGAAACGCTGTCTTCGGTATAACCTCTTTTTTGATTCTCAACTGATGACATCATGTTCTCAAGTCGATCCTTGAAAACATCGACACTCTTTACAACTAGTCACACAATTCATCGATCTTTGACAATGAACACTTGCTCTTGATCGTCACCTAATTGAATTGATGATAGTTGATGCATACTTGCAACGAACCATCTTTCTTTCTCACAAACGAAACCAATGCTCTCCAAAGCGATACACTAGTATGCATAAATCCCTTACTCAACAATTCTTGCATCTATATCATCAGTTCTTTCAATTTAAACAACAACAACTAGTAAGAAGTCTTAGAGAGTGGCTCTGTCCCGGGTGCTAACTCGATCACGAATTCTATCTTTCTTTGACGACGGCCTGACAATTCTTGTGACAACACATCTAAAAATTCTTAGACTACTAAGATGTCCTCAATCTTCAGTTCTTTAGTATGTCTTATCTATGACAATCGCCAATTAACCTTGGTAATCTCTGCCTAACAAACGAGTTACTTTCTGTTGAAGAAAACTTCCTTGAGTGTTTTGAAGCTGACAAAACGTTTCGATTAGTCTAGTCTGAAGACTTGTAGACTCTTCCATCAAAGTCTGAAGACTCCGGACTGCCAGACTCAAGACTCAAGGTCTATCCTCATTGACAGTTTCTAGACCGTCGAAAAAGGCTTATCCAGAACTGAATGTTTCATTAACGATTTGATTCTATCGACTGGAGAAGATCTCTTGGCTGGATACAGCATGTTGGGATCCATTATTCAAATCAAGATTGATTCAAGAATTTTGGATCCGTTGATAAGCGAAGTATACTTGGAAGGTTCTACTTATGGAAACCCAGATCTTGATTGTATGGGCGAGCAGGATTGGTGGGCTATCATCATATTCCTTAAATAGCTCGGAATCTTCCTAATTGATTTTATCCAACGGGTAGATTGGAAGAATTCCTTTGGTAAGTGCCAACGGGTATGATGGCATAAAGGAGTATATAGATAAGACGTTCTAGTTGTTCGAGTGTGTGCGCGATAGAAGAATTCCAAAGTCTGAAGCTCCTTGTTCATAGTTAATTAAACTGTTGAGCGAAATATTGTAGGCAAAAGAGAGTTTATATCTTTGAGAGACCTTGAGGAAGTGTAGTAGAGTCTCTACACTGTGAAATCAAGGAAGAGCTTTACTGTAATAACTCTTTTGTTTCATAGTGAAATCCAGCCGGTGGGCTGTCAGTGCAGAAGAGTGAACGTAGGCTTGGATTAAACTGAACCACTATAAACCCTGTGTTCTTATTCTCTTCCTTACGCTTTTTTACTTTGATCGTAACTCGATTTGTTTACAAAAGTCTAATTTCCTTTTCATAATCTATTGCTGATTTGAATTGCACACTGCACATTGGGAAAATTGTTTTTACACCTATTTACCCCCTCTAGGTGCTCGTACTAGCTTTCACACCTTCAACCGACGAGATTGATGAAATCGAAGATTCTTTTCAACCCCCAATAAACTCGACACTTTCACATGCTAATGGACTAAGCTAGATTACTCTATGACCATAATTCATTACCACAAGATGCTCCATGAGCTCACTCTATTCATGTGGCGTCAAAGTTACACCTCAGCAACTAGTCAAGCACAACTATAGCTAGAGATACCCCTTTCTTCCACTTTATTTCAACGAACTAAAGTTCTACAAACTTAGTCCAAAGCTCTGCTACGCTACTCTGATAAAATCTCCTCAATAACATTCTTCCTCTAATTGGTGCAGGGTCAATTCCATTCTTGTCCCTTTCGCCATCTTAGTGGCGTCCTATCGTAGTAGCGGTGTCTGTGCTCCCTTGGATTCTCACTGACAATCCCTCACCTAATGGCCGTCCTGGTCACAATCACAGCATATTCTAGCCATACCCAGACACTGGATTCATCTATGCTTCCTTCCACAAATTCGGCAGCCATCTGGTGAGTCTTCTATCTCCTATCAAGTGCTAGCATGCACTCTTTCTTGTACCGGAGGCCTGCTCCAAAAACTCCATGATGCATTCTATGGCGCACTCCTTCTAATTTGTCCCATCGGCCTTTTAGGACCGTTTCTGGCCAGGTAACCCTGTTGGCTACACTCAACAATTTCTTGTCCTAGGAAAGACATAAGGCTAATCTCCATCATCACACACAGAAACAACATGCTCCATTTTGACTTGGTGCTGACCTGACTATCCCACTCTTCCTATTGGGCGGAATAGTATACTTTTCTCTCGACATCGGTCTTTTCCCTGACCGATTTCCATTTTTGCCTTAACTGAATCTTGACTCAGATACTGAAGTCTATTCCCTGATCACAATTCCAGGTTGGACCTCAGCAAATGTGGCAACTATAGCGGTTACGGCACTAACGGTGGTAGTGATAACAGCAACAATGGTGGCTCGGTCGTGAGCTTGCTAACTCAACCAGTTCCCAAGGAACACTAGTGATTGAACGATCCCGTTGAGCCTAGGATCATTCGGTGCTGCTACATTAGTACCGATCTGCAGTGGTACTTTTACACTAGCGTTGGTATAAACCTGCGCTTATCTCGACTACCTCGGGTACTGACCTTTCTCAGCATTCTACCCCAAGTCATAGAGGCTACTGCCCTCTTACTAGGAGTCCTCAGCTCCTAATCACTCATACTACAAGCTCTTATAGACACCTATTTTCTGATTCCAATACTTGATTAAAATTCGAGTGATTCACACCAAACAAACAACTATACTGATCAGCTATCAATCACATGCACCAGCATGAAATAAAGGTCATTCCTATTAACTATCCCATGACCCATTGCACCTTATCACTCCAAACACAAACCTTGCACTGATACCACTAAATGGGGATGTCACGCCCCGATCCTCCTAGCGCCTGCCCATCCCGGCTTGGTCAATTAATTAGCGACGTCCTAGGACGCATCGCCGACCCATTCATTTTTAAATGCACATGCAGAAGCAGATAAATAATCCTTAGACAACAATTTAATGGGATAGAAAAGTAGAGCAACCATTTTTGGAATTCACAACACACCTTTATACATATCAGATTAATTTATATACATTACTAGCCGATATTTACAAAGTCTACAAAAATGTTGATTCTCAAAACTAGTTGTCCTAGGACCAACTATGCAGACTTGTTTGCTGATCCTTCAGAGTCCATAGGATCTGGACGAGATGGTGGGTCCACTACACCATTAGGTGGGACAGCTGGATCCTCATCCAGGGCAGCATCAATCACCTTAGATCAAAACCTCTAAAGGGACCTATCCTAACACCGTAGGGAGTGGTGTGGAACCAGGCTCTGAATCAATTAGGTATCTCCTGGTGTGGGACCTCTTCAACCCAGACTGTGGTCACAACCAACTCGTAAGTCGAATCACTTATGGGATCAAAGAAAATAGAGACCTGCTTGGTCACCCTCATGGGACGACCATGACTCCCAGGGGGAGTCGCCATCTGTGAACCTGAAAATGTTATCCCACAGTGGGGTGAGGCAACGTCTCAACAAGTTCAACCCCCTAAGACCCGACTAGGAAAAAAATACGCCCTGAGGGCTGCTTAGGCACAATCACGAGTCAAAAGACTTACCTTGGCCTTGATTTCCTTCCTGCAAGTTAATACAATTCATAATCTCATCGAGTCACATTAACAACTCATCTCATTCAATCAGATCGAATCATCGATCAATCGACTCAGTCGATTCCATGTCAACATGACATTCCTCAATCATCTCAATCAATACTATCTATAAGTTCGATCATAATCCAAGACTGTTCACTCTAAGCTGAAATATAGATAGTATAGTTCGCACTAGGTTGATAAGATTAAGGTATACTACTCTCGCTAAGCTGATATATCAAGGCCCTCAAGCTGATATAGTAGATCGATATACTGCTCTTACTAAGCTAACATATCACCGGTAGGCTGATATAATATACCTCTAATGCTCACTCTAAGTTGAATAAGTGCACTGCTCGCACTAAGCTGACATATTACAGCCTGTAGGTTAATATAGTACACTAGTATACTGTTCTCTCTAAGCTGACATATCGTCCGTAGACTAATATAGTATACCACCCCAACCATTTAATCCATTCATCATTTTTATAATACCCAAAAAAATAGCCATGTGTAGGTACACGATTGGCCTCAGCCAAAATACCATAATTTCACTTTTAATCCTCCCACTTCTTTCAACAATCAAAAAATAGGTTTTTGGCACTGTAGACTGATGCCTGGTAATTTTCTAATTAATTACCAAAATTAATTAATTTAGGAATGAAATCCTAAAATCACAATCATGCAAAATTAGCACAAATTAAAGCTTAATTAAATAAACAAATTGCATCACAATAATCAGCATAAAATTCTGGTCATCGGCTATCCCGGTCTAATTTTCGGAAAAATAAATAAAAATTAAATAATTACGGAAAATATTAAATAAATGCCAATAAATCAACTTAGGCCCGAAAAGCATAATTGAACACCGAAATAGACCCGGAAAATTTCTGAGTCATTCTAGATAAATACTAGAGTTCGTCTAGGCCCTAATTGCACTAACTATCCACCTAACATGCATCGACAATTAATTAAATTTCACTAATCTAATCTAACTAACCATCTAACCATACTTAACTTAATCTAATCAACCCTTAAGCGTCATTAACCTACTAAGGGAGGATTAGTGAGTTAAACTCACTTGTTTAATGATCCACTCGGATCAAACTGACGGGAACGCAACGAGGCTCACCCTTCTCCAATGCAGCCTTGCCAACCGGGGTCGGGAACAAGCCAAAATGGGTTTGCCAAGCTCACAAACCCTTGCTGGAAATAGTCTCTGAAATTGGGCCCAAAGAGCTGTAACGGGGCTGGTTTGGGCACGGTTTGAGGCTAGGTTAGGTGGCCGTGGGTGGTGGTGCGGGCTTGACTTGAAGGTTGAAGCTCACGGACTAACAGGCTTGCTATTTTGATGACAATGGATGGGTGATGATGCAGTTAGGCCACAAGGATGGGCTGACATGGGCGGTTTGGCGAAGCGGCTTCAGGTAGGCTTTGACGTCGTGGTCAAATGGAGAAGATTCGGTGGGCGCACGTGGAGAAGAAGCAGCCACTTCGGAGAGGATTTGGTGGGGGTAGCAACGTGCAGTTAGATGAAAAATAATGCAGAAGCAGAAGAAGTCTAGGCTTCCATGAAATTGGCGGGGCCGAGAGAGAGAAAAGATGAGGCCGAAGCAGCCAAAAAAAAAGGGGATGTTGACTGCTGCTCGTGTACAGCCGAAGGAGACCGAAATGAGAAAAAGAAATTGGGGCAGCTGGCATCGTGGTCCACAGAAGACCGACCAAGGGGATGACACCGTTTAATGGATAGAAAGACGGAAGTTGTCGGCCGAAGAAAGGGAAATGTGCGAAAGGAAGACAGGAAAAGTCATGCGTTGGAGGATAAGAAGACCACAGTCAAAAGAGGAAAATGAAATGGAAAGCTGTAGGAGAGAGGAACGTCGGCCGAAGGGGGGGTGTGCGCAAATGGTGGGATAATTAGAGGGAAAAAAGGGAAAAAATTAAAAGAAAACATAAAACACCTTTGAAAATTCGCTCAACTTCACAACTTTGTCAATTGGTCACCCAAGGGTCAATTTCTTCACCAACTTGAACAATTGAAGTCCAACTGAACACCAAAATAAGACGGTCCCTTTATCCCACGAATTTCCTTCAAATCCGAATTTTATTTCATTTTTCTCAAAATCCAATTTTCTGAACAAACTTCTCCAAATGAGGTCCAATTTGTTGCAGAAAAGGCCCACGAAATTCCCTCTCACTAATTCAGTCACACTAGATGCCAAAAATCCCTTCAAATTGGTCAATCCGAATTTCCGTTCGTTTTCCGAATCGCCCAATTTTATTTTCCATAAAAATCCCGAACTCGCCGGAAATTCCTGGAAATGTGAGTCAACGTTCCTAGAATGACTCATGACATGACAAAAATTTTAATTTCTGAATTCAAATTCAAATTCACGATTAATTTCAATCAGACGCAATTTTAGCATGAGCTAGCTTACTAGGTAGCTTTTAGAAATTTTTATTGCAATTGACCCGTCGTCGATTTTCTTCGAGCCACACGTACCTCTTCGACACATTGGCAACTCTTGGTGGTCAAGAAAATCTCGAGATTTCAAATACGGACATAGGGTATCCAAAACGAAAGAAAATCGGTCTAGTGCCGATCGACAAGAATTTTGTAATCAAGTGCAATCACCCATACTTTGATCACCATCTTAGTCGAATCGACCTATCTCTGGTCTCCAATTGATTTTTAATTGTGCCATAATGACCTTTGCAGACTAGTATGGTCGAGTAATTGATTTCTAGTCGAATTTTCAAGTTTATTGCATTAAAATCCCTTAATGGCTTCACCTGATAGGTCAGTTATCTCATGAGTGGCCATCTTAGAGAAAAGCACTATAGGTCCATCGATAAAAGGCCCAATTTATTCAATCGAAATCAGAACTTGAAAATCAGGATATCACAATTATAATGGGTCTCTCTTTACTTTTCCTCTCCTTGGCTTTCATGCTAGTGGCCTTTGCTGCAACTCTCACAATTGTGCTGGATAAGAGACTGGAGTGGGTTCTCATTCCCATCACTCTACTGGCCTCCCCATGGCTTTATTTGCTCTATTACAGCTTCCCTTACTATACCAAATGGTTAAATCCACTTATGGACCCAGCATCTTTGGTCCCAAGAGCATATAGGATGGAGTCAACTATGCTGAACAAGATCAATGATTGACGAATTTGATTTGAGGGTGTATGTCTTCATTACATTTGGTTGGTTGTGGTGGGGCCAATGCGACACTGAATGTATTTCCTCGAAGTATTTGGACAATTACTACACATTACATTTCACTGCCTTGTTATGATTCAATCAATTTAAAATTTGAGACTATAGATACTTCAAAATAAAATCTGCACATACATAAACAATTTTTTTTTTTTTGTACATTCAATACAAAAGTATGCTCAATCTTGGAAGATAACTTTTTTAAAGATTAGTTTTTCTAGCCTTTTATTTTATAATTTAGATTCGGTATTTTTTTCTTTCAGCTTAAACATTCAGCCTCCAAGTATTTCAAAATATAATCTATATAAAAAAATTAACTGGAACATTTATTACCAAAATACACGCTATTAAGTAATATATCTTTTATTATGGAATGAGAGATGGACAGATATTTTTAGAGAAAATTTATCTATACAAAATTTCAGTGATTAGAATGATCAAAATGTAAACTTTATTCTTGTGAACAATGAAGTAATTGAAATCATACCAGTTCTAATACTTTGTTAGTATTAATTGTAAAATAGATGGAACAAAACCTACTATAAATCTTTGATCATTCATTAGTTGCATATAGATCTTTCATAATAGAATCTAGGTATACATAAACAATTACTTTAAAACACTTATTACAAAGTTCGTGCAATCATGTAATATAACTTTCATCATGGAATGACTTTTCAAGCATTTGATTTTTCTTTATAAATGCTCTTCGCGTGAAAGGTTTGATAATCAAAATAATCTTTATATGAAGAATACCGATGATAGAAATGATACCAGATGTACTACTTTATTCCTAGGAACTACAGAATTGGAAATATACCAATTACAGAACTTTGTCCACATAAATTGTGAGATAAGAAAAATGGAAGACGAGATAAGACCCCTCCGTCCGTTCCCTCCAGCCTCTGTGCATACGATGGCTGACGTCCGTATCTCTAGGGGAGAGTGCTCGAAGTCTATTCTGCTGGATGAAGCTTAGGGGATTATTGATTTTGCAGCTTAAATGGGTTGGGCATGATCCCTAATTGATGAATTAATTTTTATTGGCGAAATTATTGCCAATTGGTAAAATCGGAAAGTTTAGGCTTGAATTGGTCTCCACATGATAAGTTTAAGACTGACCACACCTAAATATCTTATTTCAACATTTATTTCTTCTAAATTGGTAATAATTTATTAAAAAAGTTTTCATTAGTATTAGATATCCAAAATTTAGATATTTGCTAGAATTCGACATCTTCTAGCATTAGAGGTTTGCTAACTGGCTTCAAAAGAAAATCAGTGCATGGAGCTCGCACAAGAGTGTGCCACTTGAGTCATCATCATGCGAGTTTTACCCATTTTTATATTCATTGACAGATAAATTGAGATTAAGATGATAGTATCATTTCCTTGAATTACCTCATCTCACCCTGAAACTTCATGAGCACCTAAGTTTATCGTAAGCTTTCCAATAAGATATCATTCGCCCAACACCCTTATTGGTCTCAAATCAAATAGCCACCTTTTCGGGGAAAACACTCATAAAATAAAAATCCAAGGATCTAAATTAAACAACACCTACATCTAACAATAGCGAGTTGAGCTTTCTGGTGGCGTTAGAGTTGCAAGAATCCAAAAGTGAGTTTAAAAGGTACTTGTTTCGAAATTTTATGAACTTATGGTCCAAAATTCCATAATTATATGTACAGATAAAGACAAAAATATAGTAATCTCCATAATACTATTATCTTTAATAATCTGAAAGCAGTTATCCTCTACAATTACGTCAATCTTTAGAAACTTTAGAGTATGTGATTCCATAATTCTTGTACCTTATTTAGGATCATAAAATCAATACCCCTTTAACAATCTAGATAAGATACAAAATAATTCCGACCGGATCTGAATTCCAACGCACTTAATATTGGATTAGATAACCTCACTTTTGCATAACACCTCTAAATTCGATTTGCTAAATTTGGTCCCTGAACTATTAATAAATGTCTGATCTAGTCTCTGACCATTTGAAAATTGATCAATTTCGTCATTTCGTTACTTAAAGTTAACGGAATTGGGCATTTTGGTCTTTTTCTTTTTTCTTCTTCTTCTTCTCTCTTCCCTCCGCCGGCCATGGCAGAGCTAGCGGAGGGAAGCCGGCATCGGGCGAGGGCCGTCCTCACCGAACGTAGGTGAGGGCAGCCCTCGCTGGTGTAGGGTGAAAGGTGCCCTCACCCGACGCCAGCGAGGGTGGCCCTAGCCAGTCTAGGGTCGCCCTTCCCTCCACCGACCATGGCGAAGGGAAGAGAGAAGAAGAAAAAAAGAAGAAGGAAAAAACATTCATCACTTAACGGTTTGAATGGAAGGACTAGATCGGACATTTATTGATAGTTCAAGGACCAAATTAAGCAAATTGAAGCTTAGGGATGAAATTGCACATTAAGTAGAAGTCCATGGACTATTTGCGACATTTCCCCTTTATTTCCTAAACCTCTCAAGTGCAGAATGAAGTGGTTGCAGCTTTATTAAGGAGATTTGTTAGGAAAAGACGATCAGTTATATCATAATACTATATAGTCTATTTGTGAGAGCATGATTACAATATCCACTACATGGTTATTTTAGCAACTTATATAAATGACATTTCTTGTTCTCAATTAAGTATGTGATTAGATGCCATAAAAGGCAATATACAATCTATGAAACATATTTGGAAACTTACTGACTTGTTTAAAGATCACAAGTTTATTAGTTGCAAATTGGCATACAAAACTAAAAGAATTTCAAAGAAAGATTGTGGAATTTAAAGCCAAATTGGTAACTAAAGTTTTAACTCTGAAAGAGGGGTGGATTGTTTATAGTGAAGACATAATTATTTCTTTAAAAGATTCTTTCAGAGTGAATGTGGCATTAATAGTTTATTTATTTATTTATTTATTTATGGAGTTACGCCAAATAGATACAAAATCTATATTGTGCAATTGGATGATTTTGCAGCAGATTCAAGTAAACTTATGTGTAGACTGAAAAGTTCTAATCATGGTCTTAAGCAATTTTCCAGACAATATTATTAAAGTTTTATAGTGTTGTTATTTTGTTCAATTGGGAACAAAATAATTCAATATACTACAAGGTTAGTGGGAGAAAATTTATTTTTTCTCATACTCTATGCACTTGATATTTTGCTTACAAGTTGTGATTTTGAAACATCTTATATCCATTGTACTGAAGTCTGTAAGGATCGTTTTTGCCATTTTATATTAGATTTTCTCGGAAGATATTTGCTGATTGTATATTGGAAATATTCAATATACATCATTGCAAGCCAGGAATTGCTCCTGTTGTTAAGGGTGATGGACTAAATCTATCACATTGTCCTTATTTAGATATTGAGAAAATCTAATTAAAGGGAGTACCTTGTGTCAGTGCACTTAAAAGTATAATGTATGTTCAAATTTGCAATAGACTAAATGTTGTCTTTGTGACGGGACTCTAGGCAGATATCGGTCAAATCCATGACATGATCACTAGGTTGCTATCAAGAAGATTTTAAGGTACTTAAAGAAGATAAGAGATTATATGCTAATTTACAGACATATTCAATTCTTGTAGTTAGTAGGGCATTTAGATATAAACTTTACTGGCTGTTAGGAAGATATAATATCAATAACAAGATACAAATTTATGTTAGTAGGAAGTGCAGTAAATAAAGTTCTTTGTTATCTTCTACTATATATGTAGTGTTAATAACATTCTTTTAGGTTGTTACTTGGGCTATTAGGCTCCAGAACCTCATGACGGAATTGATCGTTTTAACTTGATGGATAGACCCATACGGTTGTATTGAGATAACAAATTTGTAGTATTATTTATTTACTACAGAGGTCTCAATGGGTCTAAATATATGGTGGTCAAATATTTTTGACCATAAAGAAACGGTACAGAAAGGTGACTTATAATATAACATATTTTCACATATGATGTGGTTGCAGATCCACTAACTAAAGGCCTACGCCCATGTGTATTTGAGTGACATGTCATTAGCATGGGCCTGGGAGTATCTTCGGATACTGTTGTTTAGTGGGAGCCATTTTGGCTTTACTTTGATAAAGTTCACATTTGTGGTTCGTTACACTTAGTAACAGTTTGATATGTATCAACTTTTGCATTCAATAAAATATTTTGAACGTGTTGTTATTATGTTGAATACATATTGATAAAGTCTCAAGGGATTGTATAAACCTTGAGTGAAGGCTAGGGGCATCCGGGCATCCGGTTATTAGTCTTGTGCATATGTCTTATGATACATAAAGAATGGTTAACCATCAGGACAAGACATATATGAGTTCATTGGAACCATAAAGCATTTTCTAGTGGCACGAGTTTTTTGTGACACCTAACTTAAGAGAATGGTGACTGACAAATGGGATCTCTCTATGAGAGATGTTATCCATTTGACACACTATCATATTGAATCTATATTAATAAAGTTGAGAACATTCGTGACCATGGAAGGCTCTGTGTGTATACATACAATTACCGCCATGATTCGGTGTTTAAGACTTTATGGGATAAGATTGACTATTAAGAATTATCTCTTGACCAAATGTGCACACATACGGTATGATTTCAATTAATATAGTCCAAGTAGGAGAATATAAGAGTTTTCCTAATGTGGACTAAATTAATTGATATTGTAATTTATTGTTTTTACGGTTACCGTAAAACATGGTTGGTCTAAAGTGAGATAGAAGGTTTCTTAATTAGTCTAATATGGGCTGACTAGTGTGGGCCGAGTTGAGCCTGGCCCGTAATGAGGGGGACTGGCTGGAAACTCTATAAATAGTGCTCAAGTCTCTCCTCTAACCCTAATTCTCACATGTATCCTCACATAAGAGGCGTTTACCTAACACTACATGTGAGGGGGGGCCGCCTCATTGAGCTAGTGATACGAAGGGCAATAGAGGAGAAGAACTTGATGCATGGATCCCCTTTTTATGTGGGTAATCCATTTTCTGCTTCCGCTTTATATTCGATAGATCTCAAAACAGGTGCGTTAATCTTTCTACTCAATTATATATATTCTTGTTCTAGTTATGGAGATCTTGGGGTTGCACAATTTGCGTCCAACATCTTTTCCATCCTCTAACAATTTACATTAATTTCTATACTTAGTGGAGTTAGTTCTATCACTATTTTTCCTTCGTTAACTTTTTCCTTCTCCAATTTTCGCGCACTTATGTGAATGTGACTTTTTTTGGGCGAGTGTTCTCACAATGCATTTATCACTCGTACTTGTTTACATTGTGCAGTTTTGATATTTCAAATTTACCGACACGAATATTCTCTCCTTCTTTTTGGTCACGCTCAATACGGAATGAGCTTACATAGCAAACTTAAAGGGAATGGATGAAGACTTATAAAAAAGTTTTAAGCAATGGAAATTAATTTTTTTCTAAAACAATCTTATAATGGCTACAACTTAAACCGGCTAGTCAGTTTTATCAGTTAATTAAAAAAATTCGAACCATTATTTAATACATGGAAAGCTAATTCTTATAATTAGCTACGCAGCCCGTGGACATTAGACCAGTAAATCATAACTTCTTGTAGGGCAGTATTGGGCCTCTCTCAGCCAAAAAGTTAGCTAAAAATTGAGATTTTATTTTATACTTATAAATTGACTATCAACCCCTTCCGCAACCATTGGGAGATAAATCCCAATGATCCCCCCACTCAGAGATTAATTCTGCAACTGACTTGATTCAGATTATTTACCGAAATCTATCTGTGGTGGAAGCGAAGGGCGAGACCGAACATGCAGGGGTTGCGAGGAAATCTCCCTCCGTCAGACAAACTTGTTTAACTTTAGTATTTTCTCTTAGAGTTATAATATAAATATTATTTCAAAGAATGTGAGAGATATCGGGAGTATTAGGGTATAGAGATGTTTATAGTTCTTTCTCTTTCATTGTATTTTGAGACGTAAATCTTCGCAATTATAGTTCTCCCATGAATGCAGGTCATCGACTGAATCACGTAAATTTCTTGTGTTGTCTTTTGGCTCTTAATTCTGCTTCTTGGGCTGTTTGAGAGCACAAGGTTGAGACTTGGTTTTGGTGATGGTCATGTTGTGAAGTTCGAATCGCTATTTCTCCCGAGTTAACATTCTTTTGCGGAAGAACAATAATTTGATGGAATATAGCATAGCGCGTTGTTGGTACGTTTCTTTTTCTTACACCTCGAGTCAATAGGTTGTCGTGCCGACTTCAATATTATTCACCTGTTGAGCCACCATGGCCGGCAGCGTCTTGTCATCATCTGCATGTAATAATTTTTGTTGTTTGTGTCCGGGGTTCACCAATCACCATGCCCATTGTGAAGAGGATTCCTTGCCATTATATACTAATTCTCTCCGATGTCTCTGGGCAATACTAATTAAATGTAATCCCATACTCTGAAATTACAAAAATTGCTAATTAAATGTATCCGTCTCATTCTCAACCTAACTCTGATGTATTTCATTTCAATAATTTTGCTAATTAAATGTATCCATCTCGTTCTCAACCTAACTCTGATGTGTTTCTTTTCAATATTTTATCTTCTACAGATGGCATTTTATCATAAAATGAGTCATGAAATAGTTTTTTAAACGTGTACCTGATGCAGATAATTTTTCCCGGTTTTGATATTTTAAGTAGTCATCTTTTGGTTAAGAATGGTATGAGGGAGCAGGTGCATGTTTACATCATTTTGTCAAGACGTGAATACTTATATTTCCTTCGTATACTCTAACTCTGGTTGCATTCACCATGTGCATTCACCTGCTAGGTTTGAAAATTATCGTTTTTTTGTTTTTATTTTTATTTTTTTTTTATTTTTTATTTTTTTTTTAAGAAGGAAATGCTTAGAGCGGCTAACCATATGCGCTTTGTCAGTTATTTACACATGACGTAAATGGAGGATTCCAGTCCATAAGCTTGATAAATACAAGTAGTGTTGTTCTCTACACATGACGTAAATGGAAGATTCCAGCCCATGAGCTTGATAAATACAAGTAGTGTTCAACATGGACGCTTTAACTTTTCTGTAAAAGCAAATAACCCTAACTAGAGTGACTATATGTTTTAGGCCCCCTAAATTACACGAAAGTATCAGTTTCTGAAAGGATATTATCCATAAATTCTTAAATATGACTTCAAATCAAAAGTAAATTTAATATGCCTTGAAGCCTCAACGACTTTACAAAATTTCAAGAAATAAATAATATGCTAGGAGTGGATTTGAGACGACAAGGACTTTCAATGAAATTTTATTGAAGTAAAACAAATGACCTACATTCTTGGAGGTCATGTTCGCTCAACGACTCAAGCTGAATATAAATTGCTAATGTAAATAAGTAGAGTGTGTACAAAAAGTAAAAAGCTTACAAAGCACGACTGAAACTTTTAGAGACAAAGATGAGCAGTAAAATGGTAAACCTAATCTAATTCGAAACTAAAATTCAAACTTAGGCAAAATCTAAAATAATATGATCCATTATGAATGATCTTCTCATTTCATCTTCAAAGTCAAATCTAAAGTGCTGTTGTGATTTTTCCAATGTCCTGGTAGTTGATGATTCCCCTCTTTTCCTTGACTCTTCCTGTGTCATTCAATGGCCGTCCTCTTATGAGTTTTCGTTATTCTTAAATCTCACACTGTTTTGACTTACGCTCTACTCTAACATTATTTGTAACTGCTGCTAATCCCTTATTGATGGTATATCTTTGATTCAGTCTTCAAAAACTGTGCATATATCGAGGCAATCTATTATTGCCTGTTTCATGCTGCCCATTGGAAACTTTTGATCAATAAGCTGATCATTATTCCATCAATGGGCCTTGTGGTCCAATTGTATTGCCATGGCCTTCATGATTAATGATCTTATCAGACGTTCCATTGATAGGGCGTTGTGGTCAAATGTTTACCACCCCTTTTTCTCTCGTTACGTAGAGTTGTCTTCTACCGCCATGGTAGTTCCTGTAATCAAACCCTAATCGTGAAGTTAATTTCCTACTCGCCTTCTTCCGTTCTGTCGACTACCCCGTATATCCTTCCCATTCTTCTCCATGTCTGTGTTCTCGACTGATTTGGATATGGAATTCGACATTGTCAATATTTAGTGTCGAATCCGGTTTTCGAGGATCTGTTATTCCCAACATTGGTATCAGAGCCCTAGTTCACGTTTTTCCCGATCAATTCTGATGTTTCTGATTGATTTTTCGCGAAATCCCTTCGGCCGTACGGAACCGGGCGAAAATCCCGACACCCGAGCGCTTTTCGGCCATTTTTCCGAGTTTTCGTAAGTCAAAATAAAATTGTGATTGCATAGGAAGAAGCGCGACGTCGAGACGAGTCTGACGATGTGTCGACCGCCGCCGGGCGCCGCCGCACGCGCCCACACGCGCAGCCGGAAGGCGTTGCGCGTGGGCGCAACGCGCCCGAAGCGCTGGCATTGGCCAGCGCGTGCAGCGCACGCGCCGGTCGGCGAACCGGCGCGTGCATGCCGCCGGTGGGCGAACCGGCACGCGCCGGTCCGCGGACCGACGCGTGCTGACGTCACCGTGACATCATCCAACGGTCGATAACCGTACGGATGACGTCACCGATGACGTCATCACCGACGACGTTTCGCCGGGCGGACACCGGTCGGCGACCCGACCCGACCGGAGACCCGACCCGACTCGCGGACGCAGGCACGCGCCTGGCACGTGACAGATGACGTCTGTGTGACTTCATCCCCGCACGCGCGAGGCACGTGCGGTCGGTCGGCGCGGACGGTCCGACCGGCCCGACCGGTCCAACGTCCGACGACCGTTGACCACGTTGACCGTTGACCCTCTGACCGTTGACCACGTTGACCGTTGACTTTGACCGTTGGCCCAAAAAAAAAAAAAAAGGAATTTGTTTTCTTTTTCAGTCATGCCTATATGGGTTATAAGTAATCCATTTTTTAATTCTGCATTTGTTGCATGAATTTTGGAAAATTATGTATTTTCTCTTATATTAATTATGGATTATAAGTGATCCATTTTTAGTTCTGCATTTGTTGCAGTAACTATGATGCGTTATGCAAGGATACCTGCAATCCCGAGAACGGACGAGGGAAATGCAAGACTTAAGAGGCTGATGTCAGAGTTAGCTGATTATCGGTGCATGACGGTGATTTAGTATCACATGTGGTCAAGGTCAATAAGATGATACAGGAAATCATCTGGAATGGTTATCTTATGCCGGATTTTGAGAAGGTGTCGGCTTTGATGAACACTCTTCCACCTGAATGGCAAGCAGTGTTTGATCGGCTATGGGAGGTCAACGTGGTCCCGGGTTATAGGAGGCTGGTGGAAGCTTTTGTAAGAGAGTACTATAGGATTGAGTTGGCCAAAACTTCAACCCTTAGATTGAGCGCCACATGGCGCAAAGTAAATGCGCTTTGGTGGCGACATGAATGCTCTTCAAAAGTTTTTTCCATGGTTGGCAATTGTGCCTTCAGTTTTCTCAGATGTTTTGACTGATAGATTAGAAGGGACATTCCCTATTTATTTCTTTGATTAATTATGTAATGATTACTACCTAATTGTGTTAATTGAAAGCATTATTGTTTTTAATTGTATGTCAATTATCTGTTGCTTTCTGTTATTGCTTTGGTTCTTTGTGGGTAATTAGTCTGTGGGTAGTAATAGAAGTTTTTGTAACTTCATAGAATTTATTTGCATAAGATAATTATATTAATAATAATTTTAAGTTAAGATTTTTGGAGGATGATTGGAAACATTGTGACTTTTTGATTCTCAAGCCTTACTTGAAATTATTTATTAATATGATGGGTCTATGCAAATAGGGATGCATAAATGATAGGCATTAATTATTCGTGCATGTATGTCCGATGTGTTCAGAACGATGGTTCAGCAACTAAGAATGTAATTGCTGATATGAACGGTAATAATTGTGAAATATTGAATATGAAGATTCAATATGTGCCTGAAAAGCAAGAAGCACTAGAAGCTCTTAACCACATTATGGAAGATATTGAGGGTGTCGTGCACCACCTTGAGCTAGTAGAGGACCGCCTAACGGTATTTGAGCCGAAAATAGACATTTGCTATGCTAGTTCTAGCTCAGAAAAGGCTTTGTGCTCTAAGCGCAAGCGTATTGATTCATTCAATATGTGAGAATCCAAAGGATCAAGTCCTTATTGTAAGAAATCAAGAATTAACCAACAAGAGAGAGGAAAGCGTCCTCAAGTGAAGAAAATGTCAAGGGTGGGATGTTACAATTGTGACAAGAGAGGTCACTATGCTCACGACTGTCATGAGCCAAAGAAGCTATACACCTCTTGTACATTTGAGAACTTTGCTTATGTGTCAAGTTCTGCATTATAGGCTGAATCCAATCCTTTGTGGAATGTAGATTCAGGAGCGACAGACCATGTAGCAAAGGATAGAGGATCCTTCGTGGAATTCCGACGATACCAACTGGAACTAAGTGGATCCATATCGGAAACAACTCTAGAGCTGATGCAAAGGAATTGGCACCGACCAATAGAACATGAGTGGTTAACGCACCTTGATGTTCTATATGCTCCAGAGATTCGTCGAAATTTAAGTGTCTGTCTTAGTGTTGGTTAAGCTTGGTTTTGGTAATGAACTTCCATAATAAAGGTGTAGATTTGTGTTTAGATACAAACTATTATGGTTGTGGTCACTTTCTAGATGGTTTTATTGTACTAAATGTTGACTGTGATGATGTCAATATGTTATCCCCTTGTTTCACGTCTTCTATCTTATATGATAATGATGTGAATATGATGGCATGCTAGACTTGGTCATATGGGCCAACAACATATGAAAAGACTAGCCAAAAAGGGCTTGTTGGGCAATATTGAAAAAGTTGATTTGTCCATATGTGAGCATTGCCTAGTAGGGAAAATGACAAGGAGACCATTTGGAAAAGGTAAAAGAGCTTAATTCCTCTGCATTTAATCTATACTGATGTCTGTGGTTCAATGAATGTGAGAGGAAGGCAATGGGCTGTTTGTTTCATCACTTTTATAGATGATTCTACTTGATTCGGATATGTCTATTTGATTTCTCATTAATCTGAAGCATAAGTTGTTTCAGAAGGTTTATGAACCTGGCAGAAAATCAATTAGACAAGAAAATAAAGGTATTTAGATCCGATCGAGGTTAAGAATATTTATCTGATAAGTTCAAAAAATTATGTGATGAATGGTTAGGTCCATGATGGCGCATACTAACTTACCCATCACTTTTTGGAGTGATGTGTTGTTAACTGCTGCCAATATACTTAACCGGATGCCTTCCAAATCAGTTATTTCCACTTCATATGAGTTATGGAAAGTTAGAAAACCGGACTTAAGTTTTCTTAAGCCATGGGGTTGTGCTGCCTATATTCATGAGTCCTCTCACAAGTTTGGGAAATTGGGTCCCAAAGAAAATAAGAGTATTTTCATGAGATACTGCGAACACTCAAAAAGGTATGTGTTCATAGGTGAGCAGGAAAGTGGGAGTATAACTGAATTTGAATCACGGGATGTCACATCCTTAGTGGATGAATTTTCTAAGAGGGGCGAAATAAGGGAAAATAACTCCCTATTTGAAACCTTGGATCAAGATAATGATGTCAGTGGAATTCGTTCAAGTGGGAGTAATATGAGATATGATAAATTGAATTCAACTCATTCTCAATTGCAATCACCTGATGTGACGACATCATCATTACCTAATCCAAGTGGGAGCAAGATGGGGAATGATGTGTTAAGTGTACAATCTCCCATACGGTGAACAAGTCGCCAAAGTATTCCCCGTCGATGTTTTGACATTGAAGGGGAAACTTTTATAATTGCTCCACGAGATGAGGATGAGCCAAGAAATATTAATGAGACTCTGAATTGCCCTAATAAGGAAAAATGGATTCATGCAATGAAAGAGGAAATTGAGTCAATGAAATCAAACCAAGTCTGGGAACTGGTTGATCTTCCAAAAGGACGCAGAGCTATAGGAACAAGTAGGTTCTCTAAATAAAGCGAAAGGCTGATGGCTCAATAAAAAGGCATAAGGCTCGCTTTGTGGCGAAGGGGTATAATCAACAGGAAGAAATTGATTATGAAAATACATTTTCTCTTGTAGTGAGATTTATCTTGATTCGCATTATTCTGGCAATAGTGACTAGTATGGATCTTGAGATACATCAAATGGATGAAAAGACTGCTTTCCTCAATGGAGAATTAGAGGAAGGAACATATATGGAACAACCTGCTGGTTTCATAATGAAAGGCCAAGAAGAAAATGTATGTCGACTTTGGGGGTCAATATATGGCCTTAAGCAGTCATCGAGACAAAGGTATATACATTTTCATAATGCCATAGTGGCATATGATTTTACAATGATTGACGAGGATCATTGTGTATATATCAATAGATCTAATGATCAATTTGTGATCATATCATTATATGTTGATGATATACTGATTGTCGGAAGCAATATGGAGTTGGTTAATACTGTCAAAAGATGGTTGTCTTCCAACTTTGAGATGAAAGACATGGGTGATGTTACATACATTCTTGGAGTTAAGACTTCAAGAGATCATTTTGAAGAGATTGTTGTCTCTTTCGCAAGAAACCTATATAAATAAGGTTCTTGAACGATTTTGTATGCAAGACTGTAAATCCATAAACACTCCTATTGCAAAAAGGTGAAGGATTGAGCCATAGTCTGTGTCCAAGGACTCCACAAGAGAAGGAACAAATGAAACATGTTCCTTATGCTAGTGCTGTTGGGAGCTTGATGTATGCTATGATGTGTACAACACCCGACATATGTTTTGCAGTCGGAATGGTGACCAGATACCAATCCAATCCAGATCAAGCACATTGGAAAGCCGTTAAGAGAATACTGAAGTATCTAAAGGGGACTGCTGATTATACGATGAGTTATTAAGGAAAAAGATCTGCGACTCTAAGGCTATTCTAATACTGATAGGAGAGGAGATTTAAATGAAAGGAAATCTACCTGTGGGTTTGTTTTCTTACCGAATGATAGCACCATATGTTGGAGCAGTAAGAAACAAAAGTGTATAGCCTTGTCCACGATGCAAGTTGAGTTCGTGGCATTATCAGCAGCAGTATAAGAGAGTGTTTAGCTTAAGAGATTTTTTTGGATCATTTAAGTGTTATTGGAAGTGCTGCAGATTCATTATTTGTTAACTGTGATAGCCAAGCAGCAAAAGTGTACACCAAAGATCCAAAATATCATGGCAAGACCGAACATATAGATACCAAGTATAATCTTGTCAAGGATATGGTTGCACGAAAATATGTGAACTTAGAGTACATACTACGCATGGAATGGTAGCAGATCTTATGACAAAGCCAATACCTAGAGATGTGTTTTGTGGCCATATAAAATCTCTAGGATTGCGTAGAGACTGATGTACTAAATATTGTAATTTCCCTAAATGTTCACAATTTGATGAATTTGAGTTTTCATCATTAATGCCTATGAATCTTTGTTTGATCTTTATGCATCTTAATGCTTAGTGCATTACTTTAAGTTGAGAAGTATGTCGGACAGATGTAAGATTAGCCCACTCACACGGGTAATCGCCTCTGTTTACTTTGTGATAAATAGAGATGAGACTGTTTTTAAGCTTATTATCTAGATGATAATCGAGAGCTCAAGCTTAAAACACGTATGTCGCCTTAACTGAGTGTTAAGATGAGGACATAATACTTACTATGTCCGAAAGTAAAAATACCCCACATGTTTTACTTTATCTGTCTAAGATGCCAGATGTGAGTTCTGACGAATTTTGTGAATGAGTAGATACGTGAACTCAAGTTAGACATTGGGTATGTCTGAACTATCATCTGTACGGTATTGAAAGGTGTAGACATACGCTCCATGGGAAATGAGTTAATAACGTAATACGTATTTCATACTACGTATGCATGAGACGACCAATAAGAGTGGCAAAAGTTTGATCTCAACTTTTATGCCGTGTGAGACTCTTGAGGAAGAGAGTTCCTCAATTTCTTAGTCCCCCTCATGACTCTTACTTATTCTCAAGATTTCTATTTAGTGTTTGCTATCTTAGGATGTTGCCAATGGTCATGAGTTTGATTCGATCTAATGGGGCATTTCTAGAAAAGCAAGTTGGACTGAAATTGAGAGTTTGAAGGAAAGAGGAAGATCGTTTTGGAGAATCACATTGTAGTTTTGTATTCACCGGTTAACCAATTATGACTGTCTTTGTGATAATCATAATTGTGAATACAATATATATATATATATATATATATATATATATATATATATATATCATTATTTAAAAGAGATCAAGAGAGATATAAATGTGATCGATCGATCTAGGGTACTGCATACTAAATCTATTCAGGATATGATGCCCATTATGAGCTGCTATATATTCCTAACAGATTTATGGCAACGAGCTTTCAAAGTATGCTAGTCACATGGATTATTCACCGGTATGAATGTTGAAGAGAGGAAAAGAGGATTATGTTCGGCCCACCATGTTAAGTGAGAGTCTATGATGGATTTTTCTATGATGGGGCTGAGTAGGGCCTGTCCGCCCATGTTGGTTTTGCACCACCATGTGCGAGTGGGAGATGATGGATTTATGAGATGGGCTTAAGGCCCATCCGCTCAAGTTGGGCCCAAAAAGGCCCGGCCCACGGGATAGGGCCCGTGGAGGGGGAAGGTATAAAAGGAAGGAGAGAGAGAGAGAGAAGACACCTCTTGGGAAATCAGAACATACGTATGTTCCTCTCCCTCTCTCCCTCCAAGAAAAAGAAAAGAAAAACGCTCTCTTTTCTTCAAAACGCTCAAGGCGACGCCGTTTCCCTTTCAAGGCAAATTGACATCATTGGATCAGAATTTCTTCCTCTTCTTCGGCGTTGGTGTTTAATCTGTGGCTAACAAGGTACGCTCGAATCCGTGGTGTGCTTTACGATCGGTGATGCGTGTTTTTTCCCGGGCTTCGTCTTCCGCATTGATTTAGGGGTTCGATTTAGTGTCGAATTCGATTTTCGAGGATCCGTTATTCCCAACATCAATCGCCCATCTACTTCCTTTCCACAACAATTTCAGTCCACAGTCACAACCCATATCCTCATCTAATCCCCTGTTTTATATAGAATTGGGGGTGACGGTGGCTTTGATTAAACGTGCAACTCTTTATCTCCCTTCTCTCAATACCTAATGGCCATTTTCCTGAATCCCATCCCTTCTCCTTTTGTTTGTGACTAAAACCCACTTCGAAACTTCTGCATGGCACGAATCAACTTGCTTGGACTTCCTATTCAGTCAATTGCAACTATCTCCTTGGGTGTATCCGAATTATCTGCTAGTCGCACTCTCTTTCCCACCCCGAACTTGCCAAGTATTGCGCTGGTGTCTAATTTCATGGACCCCCACGACCAAGAAGGAGAGTCACGACTTGCTGCTCTCTGTCAAAGGTTGGGCCGACTCTGGTCTGAACAAGAAATTGAAGATTGGGATGATACGCCGCCTCTAGAAAAAGTCGAAGAGTGCAAGCTGATGTTAGTAGGTAAAATCCTATCCAATCCCTCTATAAATTTCCAAGCTTTTCAGAATACCTTAAAACGGGCTTGGTGAACAGAACAAGTTGAAATTACACAACGTGAAGCCGTACTCTATGTAGCTAAGTTTAAATCAGGAGGAGAGAAACAGAGAGTTTTAGAGTGCAGGCCTTGGCTGTTTTCTAGTCATTTGGTCATTTTGAAGCCATGGATACCAAATACACCACTACATTGTTATGATTTCTTAACTTGTGCATTCTGGGTGCAAATCAACGTTCTACCACTGGAATGGTGCTCGGATTATATGATTTGTAAAGCTGTCAAACATGTTGGAAGAGTGCTTGATGTTAAACTTGAAACAAAAGAGGGCACAACTATTAGAGCAGACAGAGCACGCATAGAAATCAACTTAAAAGAGCCATTGAAAATAGGGCAGTTAATACGCATAGCCAGGAAAGCAATATGGCTTGATTTTCGCTATGAACGACTTCCACATTTCTGCTATTACTGTGGAAAGATAGGCCATTATGCAATGTATTGCAAGGATTTTCCATTCACAGAAGCAAAACTAGAGGGCAAAGAAAAGATGGCTTATGGCCAGTGGTTGCGTGCGGAAGTAAAAGAACATAGTCCATATTGGCTGACCTTTTATGAGTCGCAGGACCAACCTATTGACGAGGTAATACCAGAGACTCCACCGTCCTCGACCCATCTGGTTCCTACGCTCCTCCTTGCAATGCAAAAGATACTGAAGTTCTGCAACGACCAATTCAACAGCATAGCCATGACAGTATGCTACCGGGGGACACATCCACAAGTGCACTGATCCATGTACTTGCAAAGATGAAGGGCTTTCAGAATGTAGTATATACTAGTTTAGAAGTGGACACTGGAATTCTTAACAACCAGCAACACCTTTTATTCCCTATGTTGTCCAACCTACCCAGCCACAACTTCACGAAGGCGTTCTCCCAATAACTTCTTCTAAAGGTGAGCTGATTCATGATCCAGCAAAGATTAAGAACATTCAGTATTAGGCACTGGGAAGTCTCAACCCCAAGAAGTTGAAAAACACAAGACTTTCCACAAGAGCAGGAATCGCAAAGAAAATTAAATAGTACAACCCTTATGAGTCACGCACTAATATAATAGAAGGTCTAAATGACAGACAACTCATGGACACACCCATTCTATTGGCTGAAGAGGCAGAGAAGTGGGCTGTGGTGGCTGGCCCTCAACAACCACCATGTGACAAATGAAGCTAATAAGCTGGAACCATCAGAGCCTGGGCTCTCCCCTAACAGTTCGAGCCCTTAAGGCCCTTGTGGCCAAAGAAAAGCCCGATATCATTTTTTTGATGGAGACCAAGAATCAAGAGGCAGTAATAACTCGACTTCAGCAATGTCTCAAATTTCGGAAATCTTGTGTGCTCAACCCTATTGGTTTCGCTGGAGGGATGGCAATTTTTTGGCATAATCATATCTCTTTACATATGAATCGATCTACTTAGGACCTTTTTGATATGATATGTATGGATACTAGGTGTGGCATATCTATGCATCTTACTTGCGTCCATGCACCTGCAACTTATTAGGTTCGACAACATTTCTAGACAGAACTACGATAGATTGCTTTTTCTAATACTTTACCCTAGGTTTGTGCTGGTGATTTCAACGAAGTCATCTACCATTGGGAGAAAGTAGGCAAAAGGCTAGCTGAACCGCACATAATGCAATCTTTTAGAGAAGTTTTACATGACTGCTCACTGATGGATATGGATAGTAAGGGCTATGCATTTACATGGATGAATAATCGTGAAGGTGATTACTTTGTGAAAGAGAGACTGGATCGAGTACTGTGTACTATGGACTGGCGTCTTACATTCCCTGAAGCTGAGGTTATTGCGTTACCTGTAATGTGCTCCGATCACAGTCCATTATTGTTAACAACTAAAGCTTTACCAGGACGCCGACACAAGACTTTTATTTTTGAAGCTTTCTAGTTACAGGACCAGGAGTGTCGCGAGGTCATTGCTAAGTCTTGGACCTCAGCCTAGGTAACTAACTACAGCCTACCACACAAACTAAAGATCGTATCTGTGGCACTTACTAAGTGGAGTCGCTTGAAGTTTTCCAAGGCCCAAACTCAAATATCTACTTTGCAACAGCAACTCCAGACACATATTAATCAACCGAACAACCATTATGAAAAGCAATTAATTAGCAATCTGAAGGCAGAGATATAGTGATTACGGCAGCAAGAGGAATAGTTTTGGGCGATGCGATCCAGGATAAATTGGCTAAGGTGGGGAGATAAATATACTAAATTCTTCCATGCAACTACAATTCATCAGAGATAACGGAATAGAATACGAATGCTGCAGGATGATGATCACAGATGGGTGAGGGAAGATAGCCGCTTGAAAGAAATGACGATGAACTTCTTTTCCAATCTTTACCAATCAGTGGGACACCGTAACTATGGGCCCATCCTTGATCAATGCCCGCGAGCTGTTACAATAGAAATGAATAATCTTTTGACGGCTGAGGTCACTCAAGAAGAGGTCTACAGAGCAACCTTCCAGTTGGGGACAACTAAAGCTCCAGGTTTTGACGATATGAATGGCCTTTTTTTTTTATCAAACTCATTGGGATATTTTAAGGGATGATCTTTTTCTCTCAGTGCAAATTTCTTTAGAACGAGAGTGATGCCTCCTGATCTTAATAAGACCATCATTTCCTTGATTCCCAAAGTACCACACCCAGAGAGCCTTGACCAATACCACCCCCATTATTAGTTTATGCAATTATGCCTATAAAATTATCTCCAAGGTGCTCACCAATCGGCTTAAGCCCTGGCTTCCTGATCTGATATCCATTGAACAAAGTGCCTTTGTGAGTGGTCGTCAAATCCAAGACAACATCCTCATCGTCCAAGAGGTGCTTCATCAACCACGGATTAGGAAACACAAGAGGAATTTTCAAGCAGTTCTGAAAATGGATATGCAAAAGGCATATGACCGGGTGGAGTGGGATTTTCTTGAAGATTATCTCCTTAGGTTAGGGGTGATGGAATGTATTACAACAGTCTCTCTTAGTATTAGATTTAATGGGGAACAGTTAAATTATTTCCATCCGACAAGAGGCCTCAGACAGGGAGATCCACTCTCTCCTTATTTATTCATTCTACTGGCAAATATCCTCTCCAATCTTATACATCAAGCTATTGACATGGGAAACATCAAAGGCATCCAACTAAACAGGTGATGTCCTATCCTGTCTCATTTATTCTTTGCTGATGATGCCATTTTTTTCTTAGATGGCAAGCTTTAGGAATGTCAAAACCTGGCCAATATACTAAATCAATACTGTTTAGCTACAAGACAGGCTATTAATAGGAATAAATCGGGCATATATTTCAGTAAAGCTTGCCCTATTAGCCTAGAAGAAAACTTGGCCAATGAATTTAGAATCTCAGTACTAGCCAAAATGGGTAAATATTTGAGTATCCCCTCTAATTGGGGACGATCAAGATGAGATATGTTTGCTTGGATAATGGGGAGAGTGAATACAAAATTGGAAGGATGGAAAGAAAATTTAATATCGAAGGGCGGTAAGGAAATTTTGATTAAGTCTATTGTATAGGCAATCCCACAGTATGCCATGTCCATCTTTAAAATTCCGGCGTCAATTTGTAAATCTATCAAAAAGAAGATTGCTTGTTTCTGGTGACAAAACAATTGTCGAAAATCTGGTATCCACTGGAAACAATGGGAAGTGCTAAAGAATAACAAGACTAAGGGAGGCCTCGGCTTTCGAGACCTCATGGATTTCAATAAGGCAATGCTCGAGAAATAGGCCTGGCGTTTAATCCAGCAGCCATCATCACTCTGGGGCACGCTATTCAAAGGTATTTATTTTCATTCGCGGGAATTCAGACATGCGGATAAAGGGACTCGACCGTCTTGGGATTGGCAAAGCCTACTGGTAGGACGGGATTCAATTTTACCAAGACTTCAATGGTCGGTTGGTGATGGGCGAAATATTAGAATCAGGGAAGATCAATGGCTACCCAAAGGGATATTGGGCGGCCCAGCTGCTCGCGATGAACCTTTGATGGTGGCTGATTTTCTAGAACCGCACTACAATACCTGGAATGTTACTCTACTAAATAGGTATTTCGATGTCCAGACTATCCAAGAAATTCTCACCATCTAGGTAAGACCCACTTATGCAAAAGATCAAATTATTTGGATAGAAACCACACACGGTCCATACACGGTGAAGAGTGGTTACCAAGCAATAAGAAAAGTAGCTTTCAGCAATAATCATAACAGAACATCGTCTTCATTTCAAACCCTAGATGTCCTGTGGAGACAAATCTGAAAGCTGAAACTAACACCCGAAATTCGGATCTTTCTTTGGTCCCTATGCCATAATGCTTTACCCATCAAAGACAATCTATTTCATCGACGCATCAGCTTAGAACTGGTATGTACCCTCTATCCTAATCAAACACTAGAAACTGTAGAACATCTTTTCCTACTCTGTCCATGGACAACCAGAATATGGTCACATCCTAAGATTAACATTCAAAGAGCAACGCAAGAAGTACAACGTATCGACGTATGGATTGTAGATAGGGTTGTACGGAAACAATTCTCACCTGATTTGGAAACTATAGCCTCTATTCTGTGGCAGATTTGGAAGGCATGGAACAATTTTATATTTCGCCGACAGCATCCTGATCTCCTTCATGTAGTGGATGTTGCGTTGGCAGATGTCCAGACGGCTCTACATTCCAATCAAAGCTCAGCGGGAACTGGACGACATCGACTTAATCTCGGAGACTTATGGAGGCCTCCAGATCCCGGCGTCCTAAACGTGAATATTGATGGGGCTTTTTAGCTTGAGAGCAATGAAGGGACAATGACATGCATTTGCCACGATCGGAATGGGAAAATGGTTGATGGTTTTACCAGAGGATTTGCAACCTCCTCGGCTTTGCAAGCAGAGTTCCAGGCGTTCACACTCACCCTCTGCCATCTGCTGAAGCACGGCAGAGCTCACAATCCGTTGCTGATAGAATCTGACTACCTGGTGTTGGTTGAAACCGTTCATGCTCCCAGATCGACGCCATGGGAGGTTTGAGCACTTTTTGCTAAAGCAACTGCTCTACTTCTCAACTTTTCTCACCTTCGAGTTAGGCATTGTAGATGTGAGGCAAACTATGTAGCTGATTGGGCCGCTAAAGCCCATAGAAATGGCACCCTACCCTCATAATTGGGTCGTTTCTCCTCCCTCTTTTCTATTGGATCTCCTATACTCAGATGCTTTGGCTGTGGGTTGTACCTTTCATTTAACTTGAATGAATTTGTCCTTTACGACAAAAAAAAAAAAGTCAAATGTTTTCTTCTTCTTTTTGGGTCAAAAAACTTCATACCTTTCATTTAGTAGTAGACTGCTAATACAAAGCAGTTCCTTCAAAACATATGGTAGGAGACCCAATTCAATGGAAGAGTATTATTGCAGTGGGCTTTGGCGACCCAATCTGCCACCCTATTAGATTCCCTTTTGCAATGGGCTAGCTTTAGGGATTGGAAATTCTTCAAATAGGCCTGGGCCTCGAAGATGAGTGCTCTGACTCCAAGCCGGTTGACCTGCAAGTGTACTTAGTTCCTGCCCTAGTTCGAAGTTATCTGTTTCTAACTCAAACTCTGTTGCGTTCTATTTCTGCAATATAAAGATATCTATTTTTCTCATGGTCCTTTATTTCCAAACTAAAAGAACCTCCTTATTCTTTTCTGTGAAGAGATTACCCTCCGATAGGTATCACGGATCGCAATCTGTCTGCTTCCAATGTACCCATTTCCTGCATTGCCATGCACGTGAAACCTTGCATGGGGTCTCTTATATTCTCGGCCAATCACCAATGCCTCAGAACATCCTACAATGTGCCGCTTTATATATACCTCCCCAAGAATCCCTCAAACAGACATTCGAAAGGAAATCCTTCTCCTAAGAAATTAAAAAGTCGGCATTAAGATGTCAATACTCTAAACCTTAATTCTGCTCTCCTTCCTCCTCTCCGCCTCCCACGCGGTAGTCCAGGAATTCTGCATTGCAAACCTCTCAGCCCCCGAGGGCCCCGCGGGCTATTCTTGCAAGAAGGTCTCAGCAGTCACTGTGAATGACTGTCTTCTTAGGCCTCGGCGTGGATGGGAACACCTCGAACCTCATCAAGGCTGCGGTGACCACGGCATTTGTAAACCAGTTCCCTGGCTTGAATGGGCTCGGCATCTCCTTGGCCGACCTGGACATAGACCCTGGTGGAGTCATTCCATTACACACGTACCCAGGTGGCTCAGATGTCCTCCTTGTCGTCCGAGGGTCGATTTGTGCCGGGTTCATCTCATCATCAGCGAACACTGTCTACTTGAAGACCCTCAACAAAGGGGATAGCATGATTTTGCCTCAAGGGCTTTTGCACTTCCAATTGAATGCTGATAAAGGTGCAGCACTTGCCATAGTCAACTTCAGCAGTCTGAGCCCTAGGCTTCAAATCTTGGACTTTGCTCTATTCGCTAATAATTTTCCTTCTAAGTTGGTGGAGGCCACCACTTTCCTTGATGATGCTCAGGTCAAGAAGCTCAAAGGCATTCTTGGTGGCACTGGCTAAGTGGCTATATTCATTTTTTTCGAGAATCCATCCATTAAGAATCACCACCTTTTCAAGCCTCTTCAAAAAAATGAAAGGAAATAATAATTCGGCTTATATGCTCGTCGTCAATGGTTTTCCATGGATTTTTCTTGTGAGGTTGTATTTGGTTTGCTAGTGTGTTGAAGTGAGTCATTGGAGTGGAGATTTGATTTTTGGTGCTTTATGACTTGTTGTTCTATTCGGACTATGGAGCAAAACGCCTCCCTTTCTTCATCGAATTTTGAGTAGATAAATAAAAGTACGTTGCTTTGTCAATTCCTTGAGAGCTAATGTTCATCTAGAAAAATATGCTTGATAAATCAAGTGATGCAGTAATATCATCCACCCATTATAGATGAGATTACAGTAGAATTTGGATCCTATCTACAGAGGAATAAACTAACATTCGGTGTTGCATTCATATTATGATGGCTCACATCATGCCGATCAAAGCATTATATAGTAATGGCCCATCATGCCAACACTTTCAATATGTTCATTTAGTATTGTCCAAGGCCAAGTGGGCCAATTCATTGATGCGCACTTTTCTACACATGACTTAATTATGGATGCAGATTCCATTTTAGAGCCTAGCTTTGGACTTGTTTCATTTTTTCTAAATACACTAGAATCCTGTCGCGATCATTTGTACAATAAGCAAGTAATGTATGCGTTCGGATCATGTGAACCTAGCTCACGCTACTCTTAGATTAATGGGTTCTACATGGGCCCACTTCATCCAATGGTACATGTGAAATGAGCTCACATGCACCGAGGGCATCTAAGAATTTTTTTTCTTCTACAGTACTCGTTCTGCCTTAAAGTGTTGAGGTGTGGCATTTGATTAGTTGTTTAACCATTACTTCATTAAATTTCGAAACAATTATCTTTTAAATCCATATTTGGATTCTTACAACTCTAATGCTGCTAGAAAGCTCGACTCACTATTATTAGGTGTAAGTATTGTTTGATTAGATTCCTAGGTATTTATTTGATCATGTGTTTTCCCCGAAAAGGTGGCTATGTGATTTGAGACCAACAAGGGTGTCGGCCAAATGATATCTTGTTGGAAAGCTTAGAATGAACTTAGGTGCTCACGAAGTTCCGGGGTGAGATGATGTAATTCAAGGAAAAGATGCTAGCATTTTAATCTCTATCTATTTGTCAATGGATATAAAAGTGGGTCAAACTCGCACAATGATGACTCCCGTAGCACACTCTCGCATGAGCTCGATGCACTGATTTGCTTTTGACATCAGTTAGCAAACCTATAATCTAAATTGATGTCTAATTATAGCAAATATCTAAAATTTAATTTTTATAATGAATTATTCTGATTTAGAAGAAATATTTGTTGGAGAAAACTTCCTTGCGTGTTTTGAAGCTGACAAAACGTTTCCATCAGTCTAGTCTAAAGACTTGCAGACTCTTTAGTTAAAGTCTGAAGACCGCTGAACCGCTAGACTCTAGATTCAAAGTCTATCCTCATTGACAATTTCTAGACTGTCGAAGAAGACTTATCCAGAACTGAGTATTTTGTTAAGGATTTGATTCTATCAACTGAAGAAGATCTCTCGGCTGGATATAACATCTTGGAATCTGTTATTCGTTTTGATTTCAATTCGGGTAATTTAGATCTGTTGATTGGCGAAGTATACTTGGGAGGTTATGCTTATGGAAACCTAGATCCTAATTGTATGGACGAGCAGGATTGGTGGACTATTATCATATTCCTTAAATAACTCGAAATCTCCATAATTGATTCTGTCCAACGGGTAGATTGGAAGAGCTCCTTTGGTAAGTGCCAACGGGTATGAAGGCATGGAGGAGTATATAAGAAAGACATTCCAGTTATTCGAGTGTGTGCGCGATAGAAGAATTCCAAAGTCTGAAGCTCCTTATTTTTTGTCAATTCAATTGTTGAGCGTAAACTTGTACTCAAAAGAGAGTTTATACTTCTGTGAGACCTTGAGGAAGTGTAGCAGAGTCTCTACACTGTGGAATCAAGGAAAGGCCATACTGTAACAACTCTTTTGGTTCTTAGTGAAATCCAGCCGGTGGGCTGTCAGTGCAGAAGAGTGGACGTAGGCTTGGATTAAGCCGAACCACTATAAATATTGTGTTCTTATTCTCTTCCTTAAGCTCTTTTACTTTGATTGTAATTCTATTTGATTATTATAGTCTAATTTCCTTTTCATAATCTATTGCTAAACAGAGTTGGTTTAAAAGAAAATTTATATACTTTACTCTGCAAAATTTGTTTTCGCACCTATTCATCCCCTCTAGATGCTCGTACTAGCTTTCACAATTGGTATCAGAGCTTGTGTACTCATTTAAGTTGAAGTGTTTTTTACTTCAGAGTTAACGATCCATGGCTATTATGTTGGCTCCAGGTCTGGTTGAAGGGCAAAGCAACACTAGACCACCTTATTTTGATGGAAAGAAATACAGCATATAGAAAAACAAGATGAAGGCATTCCTAAAACCAAAATATCCTTTGGAATGGGATGTGGTAGACAAAGGAATCATTCCTAAAGCTGTAATAGTCTTAGAAAGAGAAAAAGAAGCTGTTGAGTCTAGTGAAATAACTTAAGAAGAGATAACTAAGAGACAAGCTCTTGATACAAAAGCAATTTATTCCTTATATTGTGCATTATCTCCTACTAAATATAACAGAATATTTTCTTGTGAAACAGTTAAAGACTGATAGATTACACATCACCTATGAAGGAACCGATCGAGTGAAAGAAACCGGAATCAATATTTTGCTCGGTCAATATGAAGCATTCAAAATGAAACCAGGAGAATCTATCACTGACATGTTTAGTCGTTTTAAAGAAATCGTGAATGATCTTGAGTATTAAGGTCAACCAATCTCTGGACCCATGAAGGTTAACAAGTTACTGCGTGGGCTTTCCAAAGATTGGAACCACATAAAGACCTCAATAAGGGAGATACAAAGAATCATGCCACTCTTTGTTGACGAATTGGTTAGCACTCTTTAGTCTTATGAAGTGGAACAAATCAACGAAGATGAAGATCCCAAAGGTAAAAAATCCATTGCATTAAAATCTAATGATGATTCAAATGTCACAGATTCTAAAGATGCTATGGACGATGAAGAGTTTGCTCTCATGATAAGAAGGTTTAGAAAACTGAATATAAAGGGAAGAAGATTCAATTCAAAGAAACAAAGTTCTCAAAAGCTACAAAATAAATCAGCTGAGGATGATGAATCCAACAAGGATGTAATCTGCTTTGAATGCATGAAAAATGGACACATCAAACCCAACTGTCCTTTGTTGAAGAGAAAGAAAGGAAAAGCTGAGAAATATCGAAAAGCACTTAAAGCATAAACTTGAAGTGATGCCGAGTGTGAAGAAAGTGATGATGATTATGCCAAAATTTGTCTCATGGCACACTCAAAATTAGATTCAGACTCTGAGATAGACTCAAACTTAGACAGTGAAATCGAGGTAAGTAATTTACAAATTCCTACTAAAGTCTCTAAATATATTGATGAATTGTGTCTTAGTCTCAAGACCTCTCTCCGAGGATTTCCGAACTTAAAAGGGAAAATTCGACACTAAAGCAACAGGAGATTGTTTGGAAAGAAAATGTCAAAAAGTTTAGATAAAAGTGTTATTACTTTCAAAGAAAATGCAGACAATCTTTCAAAAGAAAATGTATTCTTGAAAAATGATATCTCAAGTATTTCTAAAGGGTTTTCTATAGGATCTCGAGAAATTGGAAAAGATTCTTTCAGTTCAAAGACCTTACTTCAACAAATCAGGTTTGGGAATGACTGCTGAAACCATTCCTCTAATTGATTTTCCTAAGGTAAAGAAAAGAATTAAATAAAGACCAACAAAAGATTCTTACAAAAATCATTTCCAAAAAGTTTTTGTAAAACCTGTAGGTCGCAATACTCTTAAATGTTCTAAGTGTAACAGCTTAGAACACTTTGAGAAAGAATGTCTTATGGTTTAGAAACCTATGAGGAAGGTTTGGGCAAAGACTGTATATCACACTAACTTCATTGGACCCAAGAAAATATGGGTACCAAAGAAAGCTTGAGTTTCTTTTTTAAATGCAGGTCACTATCAAGAAAAATGTTAAATGGTATTTGGATAGTGGATGCTCGAGACATATGACAGGAGAATCAAATTGTTTCATAAAGCTTGTGCAAGTTAATGGTGGAAAAGTTTCTTTTGGAGGAAATAGCAAAGGCAGAATTGTGGGATACGGAACTGTAAAGATAGGAAGTCTCACGATCAGTAACGTTTCCTTAGTAGAATGACTCAACTATAACTTGCTGAGTATTAGTCAGCTATGCGACACCGGTTTCAAAATCAACTTTCAAGAAAGAATATGTTCAAGAACCAGTAAAAACTCCTCTCAGACTTTCATAGGGCGAAGACATGGGAATATCTATCTCTTGGATATCAAACTAGAAAAATCCCAATGTCTAATCTCAATTCAAGAGGAAGCGAATTTATGGCACAGAAAACTTGGGCACTGAAAACATGAAGCAAATAGCCAAGATCTCTACAAAGAAGCTTGTTCGTGGATTACCCAATTTGACATACCAAATGTCTGATCTATGCATACCATGCGTATTGGGAAAATAGGTAAGAAATTCATTCAAACCAATAAATCAGGTGTCTACTAATCGTGTTCTGCAACTCTTACATATGGATCTCTTTGAACCAACCAGAACTCAGAGCATTGGAGGTAAGAAATATTACCTAGTAATTGTGAATGATTATTCACGATTCGTTTGAGTATATTTCCTGACAAGTAAGTCTGAAACATTTTATTATTTTATAAAATTTACTAAGAAATTTCAAAATGAGAAAGGGTATGTTATTTCAAGTATACAAACAGACCATGGAGGTGAATTTGAAAATCAAGACTTTGCTAAATTCTGTGATGAATCTGGCTTTCAGCGTGTATTCTCATCACCTTATACTCCATAACAGAATGAAGTTGTGGAAATTAAGAATAGATCGTTACAAGAAATGGCTAGAACTCTTTTAATTGAAAGTAACATTTCTTCTCGTTTTTTGACTGAAGCAATTTCTATAGCGTGCTATATTATTAATAGAGTCTTCTTAAGGTCTAGTCCGGAGAAAACTCCCTATAAGTTGTTCAAAGGAAAGAAACCAATTGTTTCATATTTTCATATGTTTGGTTGCAAATGTTTTATATTGAAAAATGCAAATAATCGAATTGGTAAGTTTGAAGAAAAATCAGATGAAAGTATCTTCCTTGGATATTCAACCACAAGCAAAGCTTAAAGAGTATACAACAAAAAGACTCAATCTGTGGAAGAATCGATAAATGTCAAATTTCAAGACTTTATGCAAAATCAATCGATTCAGACTCAACTTGAAGATTCTGAACCTGCTCCAGACTTTACAAAGTCTAAATCTCTAGAAGCAGCTGAGACTTCAGAAAACCAGCAACAAATGATCATTGAAGAATCAGATGAAGAAAAAGACCAACAGTCTGACAAATCAACCAACAACTGGAAGCACAAATCTAGTCATCCTAAAGAATTCATTATTGGTGACATAAATGAGGGAATTCGTACAAGATCCAAAAGGCGTGAAGAGTCTAGTGCTGTAGCTCTTATTTCTGAAATAGAACCCAAGAGCATAGAAAAAAATTTAACTGATGAAAGCTGGATTGAAGCTATGCAAGAAGAACTCAAGCAATTTAGTATCAATGATGTTTGGGAATTGACTTCTAAATCGAAAGGTAAATCTATCATTTGAACAAAATGGGTTTTCAAAAATAAGATGAATGAGAAAGGAAAAGTTGTAAGGAACAAAGCAAGACTCGTGGCCAAATGATATACACAAGAAGAAGGGATAGATCATGATGAGACTTACGCACCAGTAGCAAGGTTAGAAGCAATTAGATTATTACTTGCTTTTGTTTGTTATAAGAATTTCAAGTTATTCCAAATGAACGTCAAAAGTGCTTTCCTAAATGGATTTATCTAAGAGGAAGTCTATGTGGAACAACCTCTCGGTTTTGAAGACTCAAGGAAACCAGACTCTGTATTCAGACTAAAAAATGTGCTATATGTTTTAAAGCAAGCACCTCGAGCACGGTACGACAGACTAATGTTTGTATTTATGCCAAATTTCAATCAGATCCCAAAGAATCTCATTTAAGTGCTGCAAAACGCATTATCAAATACGTTACATCTACCTCTAATCTCAGTCTCTGGTATCCTAAAGAATGAGACTTTACTCTTCTTGGATATTCAAACGCAGACCTAACAGGATGCAAAGTTGATAGGAAGAGTACCTCGGGCATTTGTCAATTGCTTGGTAACAGGACAATATCTTTGTTTTCGAGGAAGCAAAGTACCGTAACTCTTTCTACAGCAGAAGCAAAATATGTGGCTCTTGGAAGTTGTTGTTCATAAATTCTGTGGATAAAACAATAGTTAACAGACTTTGGAATTGAAGATTCGTGCACTGAGATCAAATGTGACAACACCAGCACAATCAATCTCACCAAGAATCCAATTCTTCATTCAAGAGCAAAGCATATAGAGATTCGACATCATTTCATTAGAGATCATATTCAAAATGGAGAAGTCTCGATTCAATTCATTGATTCAAAGAATCAACTAGCGGACATCTTCACAAAGCCTTTGGAGAAAAGTCAATTTGAGCTTATTCATTCCAGACTCAATATCTTAAAGTTTGAAGAAGTTCAGACTTAGGGATAAAAGTCTAATGATACTCATACTCAAAAGATGAAGATTAACGACTGTAAGTTATTTTCATTTTTAGAAATTTATCTCTCAGATAAAATCTCGAAAAGGTACGATTATCTATTAATCTGTAATTGATTGATCTCGAAAAGTTACAATCATCTTCCCCAGTTTTCGTGATTATTGCAATAATTCCTTTTCGAAAAAAGAGTTATTTTTGAAAAGACAGTTATCTATTCTTTCAAAAAGGCAGTTATATTTTGAAAATGCATTTTCTATTTTTTCCTTTTTACGTCGTTCCATATGCCTCTTTTCGACTGCTTTATATACTGATCGTCTTCCTCACAAACCCTAAAAAGCACAGACCTTCGATTTCTTACTTTTACTCTCTAGCTTAATCTTCAAAGTTCTCACCGTTTTCACGAATCGAGTTTGCAAACTCTCAAAGACTGTGAAAATGGTGTCCCAAAGAAAGTCTTCAAGGATCGCAAACAGGAAACCACAACACATGCGTGAGGGTCCTACACAATTTGACCTCACCGAAAAAGAAGAATCCCTAAGACAGCAGCAGAGCCCACAACATTCTCAACCGCGTCAATCTCCTCAAGCTAGACCTCAAGGTAGTGATCATAGAGCGGAGGAAGAAATCATTGAAGGCGCAGAACCCGTAAGATCTCAAAAACTCACTTTTATCTTTAAGTTTTACTCTGCCTTGAAGAGGGGAGGCACTCCGTTGAAATATATTGATGAATTTTTGAAAGAGAAAGGGTATCGAAATGAAACCCACTTTTTGCGGACAATGGAACGATTAGAGATTGCTCCTACGGGGCCGGCAGATCGAGCATTTGCGAATATTCCTAGTGATCCACGTGTAGGAGGTCTTAGTCAGCCTGATGGGAATGATGATGACAAATGTACACTCATTTCAAGCCTAGAATGGGTGTTGGGGCGAATATTCGAAGCAAAAGGACAGATTTGTTTCACTCGGATGAACACAGGCGGCTTTACTCTAAGTTGCCAAAAAGAGGGGTGATCAATCTAAGAAGTGTAGACTTTGATTTTCTTGATTCTGTGAATGTGAAGCTGCGAGAGAAATTCACTCAACTTCAGCTTGAGCAATTTTGTTCTGAGACGATAGAGGCATATCCAGAACTCACTACTTACTTCTATTATAATCTAAGTTTCTTGGATGCGAATAGATTTTTGTTTAGTGTTCGAGACCAAGACTATGTTGTTGAGATGGACACATTTGCGGATGTGATTGGCGTAGAGCGAGGAGCATTCCAATCGATTAGTGTGTCTATTGGTTGTGCGACAGTAGAGCTTGTTTAGGATGGAATGGCTGAAGGAAGAATTTCATACTTGAGAATGAATGCCTCTAACATTTTGCTTCACAAGATCGTGATCAATTGCCTCAGACCCAAGTCAACTTCAAAGACAGATGTCTCTAACTTAGAAGGAAAGCTGATGTATGTCATCAACGCTAGCAAGAAGTTCTCTCTACCTCACACAATCATGTTTCACATGTACAGAACGATGGCGAAAGACAAAGGGCAACTTCTGTATTCAGCGCTTGTTATAAAGCTTTTCAGACGTTTCAATATTCAGCCTCCCAGGATTTTAGGTGTTCGATCATGTGATCAAATGGTAGTGGGACTGAAAATGGTTTCCAAAATGCATTTGAAAGAGCTGGACAAGGCTTTGGAGCGATTGAAAGAGAAAACCCCTGTCAAGTCACACCAAGGTTCTTCAGTTGCAAAACAGAAAGGGAAAGAGCACATGACAACTCCATCCAAGAAAAGAAGAGCACTCGTTCTGGAGGATGAAGAGGATGAGGACGATATTACAATTTTCCGCTCTTGCACTGAGAAATTTACAAAGTGTTGTTCCAGAGACAAAGGAGAGAGAGGATCAAGACAGAGATGAAGAAGAGGAAAGGAGTGGAGAGAGAGAATCAATGCGAAAAGAAGCAAAGGAAGAAAGGATTGTAGAAGAAGAAGAAGGCAGAGGTGAACAGGCGGAAACAAAGCATGAAGCATACTTCTCACCTCCTGAGGGAATTGAAATAGGGGGAGTTGCTGAGAAAAGAGGTACATTTTCAATTGCTAAAGGTGTTAGTCGTTCACCTGCCGATCCAGAAGACATCTATGCCTCTCAATTCCCAAAGGAAGGTCATGAGATTTCATCACCAAATCTAAGTGATCATGCTAGCTTGCCATCATCTGCAAATACTCCTACTGATCATGCAGAAGCCGGTACTTAGATTGATAACTCAGCAGACTTTCATAGAGTGCTTGATGTTCTTATGGAGATGCGAGGCCAGATTTATGCCATGGGATGCGGAGTTCAAAACTTGCAGAATGCAGGTCAAGCCTCTTCAGTTTCCTTGCATGATCAAATTTATGCCATTGCTCTTCAAGTTCAAGCAAATGCCAAGGGTGAAGATGTGGCTCAACTGAAGGAGGATTTGAAAATGTTGGAAGGGATTGTCCAGTCAATGGAAGATTTCCAGCTCATTCACGTTCCTAGGCAACCATAATTCCATTATCTTTTTATCTCTACCTTTTTTTTTAATGCTGACAAAAAAGGGGAGAGATGGTGCAAATTTTAGACTTGACTCACGTTTGACCTGACTCTTGTTTGACCTTACTTTTTGAATGACTTTTTACTTTTGTTTGGTTGTTTGGTTGTGATTGGATTTGGATTTGGATTGTTTGATCGTTTGTTTATTTTAAGCATTATTGGTATTTCATGGCAAAGATAGTTGTTTATTTACAGGACTAACTTATTTCTTGTGGATGCAGATTTAATGCTGTCCTTACTAAGTCAATTATCTTTTGTGAGATATTCATGTTTGCTTGAGTACTGTTTTGTAGATCAAAAATATCCAAATCTGCAGAAAATTTTTGTTACCATCAAAAAGGGGGAGATTGTTAGAGAAAACTTCTTTGCGTGTTTTGAAGTTGACAAAACGTTTCCATCAGTCTAGTTTGAAGACTTGCAGACTATTTAGTTAAAGTTTGAAGACCGCCGAACTGTTAGACTCAAGATTCAAAGTCTATCCTCATTGACAGTTTCTAGACCGTCGAAGAAGACTCATCTAGAACTGAGTATTTTGTTAAGGATTTGATTTTATCGACTGAAGAAGATTTCTCGGCTGGATATAGCATCTTGGAATCTGTTATTCATTTTGATTTCAATTTGGGTAATTTAGATCCGTTGATTGGTGAAGCATACTTGGAAGGTTCTACTTATGGAAACCTAGATCCTGATTGTATGGGCGAGCAGGATTGGTGAGCTATCGTCATATTCCTTAAATAACTCGAAATCTCCCTAATTAATTCTGTCCAATGGGTAGATTGGAAGAACTCTTTTGATAAGTGCCAACGAGTATGAAGGCATGGAGGAGTATATAAGGAAGACGTTCTAGTTATTCGAGTGTCTGTGCGATAGAAGAATTCTAAAGTCTGAAGCTCTTTGTTCTTTGTCAATTCAATTGTTGAGCGTAAACTTGTACTTAAAAGAGAGTTTATACTTCTATAAGACCTTGAGGAAGTGTAGCAGAGTCTCTACACTGTGAAATCAAGGAAGAGCTATACTGTAACAACTCTTTTGGTTCTTAGTGAAATCTAACCGATGGGCTGTCAGTGCGGAAGAGTGGACGTAGGCTTGGATTAAACCGAACCACTATAAACATTGTGTTCTTATTCTCTTCCCTAAACTCTTTTACTTTGATCGTAATTCTATTTGATTATTAGAGTCTAATTTCCTTTTCATAATCTATTACTAAATAGAGTTGGTTGAAAAGCAAAATTATATACTTTACTCTACAAAATTTGTTTTCGCACCTATTCACCCCCTCTAGGTGCTCATACTAGCTTTCACAATATTGAAATAAGTTATCAAGTCAGTCCTAAACTTATTATAGTCCTAAACTTATTATGCCAATTCAAACCTAAACTTTATGATTTTATCAATTAAGTTACTTAACATGAATTTCGCCGATAAAAATTAATTCACAAAATTAGGGATTATGACTTAGATATGTTATGCCCAACCCATTTAAGCTTCAAAATTAACAATCCCTTGAGCTTCATCCAACAGGATAGACTTCGAGCACTTTCCCCCAGAGATACGGAGGTCATCCATCATACGCACATAGGCTGGACGAAGTGGACAGAGGAGTCCTATCTCAGGCTTGAGTTTGGCTAGACTAGGCTCTGTCAATTAATTCTTATCAGGCCCAAATTTCACTTGAAAGAAAAGCTAGGCCCACAACCTTGCAAGCCCATGAACACCCAGACCCAGCCGGCTCGGACAACTGATGTGACATCCTGAATTTCGACCCCGTCCCAAATATATGAAATGGGCATTTCGCCGGCGTGCCTATGGTCCTTTTTCTCTGAGTTGATCACTCACGAGACTAGGCTTTGTCAATCTATTGGGTGAAGCCGTTAAGGGATATAACCGCAGTAAAATCCCTAAAAGCTACTCGATAGGTCGAATTGGACTAAAATCGCATTCGATCAATTTGAACCACGAAATTGAATTCAGTTTCAGAATTCGGACGTTCGAGCATATTCCAATTCACTTATAGGATGTCATCTTATCTTTCGGAGAAATTTCGTCAAATTCAGGATTTTTACGAAAAATCACTTTGAACATCTCCGAAAATTAGCGGAAATTCAGTTTAGCCCATTTGAAGGGAATTTTGACTTCTAAGCCGAACTATTGGATATGGAAATTTGTGGAGATGTGTGCGATTTTTCTTCGGCGAAATTGGACTTCGAATTTGAGAAATTGAGGATGAAATTGAAATCCAAAATTAAGGGAAATTCGGAGCTAGGCATGGAGGGGTGCAACATTGGTCATCAAATTGGTTTAATTGAGGATTATATTATAGGAAAGTATTGGGGGACAAAGGTTTAATTGAAAGGATAAGCTTGAAGACTACTTGGACCAAGTAATGATGTTATAAGATATTTCTTTGGACTTTTGTCACTCTCTCTCCACCAAACTTCTCGAGCACGTCCCCGCAATCCATCTTCTTCATGTCTCCTCTTTCTCGATCTCTCTCTGCTCTGCTTTTCATTTCATTTTCCTCTGAAAACTTTGTCTCTTTCATTTCTCTTCAACCAAAGCCCACTGTTTCTTCTTGCTTTTGTTTCCTTCGGTCCACGTTTCTCTCCCTCTTGCTATCTCTCCACCAAACTCCATCCACGCGGCCTCATGTCCAGCGGTGAAATGGAGTCAACGAGTTGGTGAAGCCCTCCCCAAAGTTGACCGAGCTCCACGAAGCCACAACCCACCGAGACAATGCCCACACCCTCAATTCTTTGCCAACGCGCCTCTGCCACCATCTTGCCTCTCGAGTCTTCATCTAGCTGCCACAGATTTTCGCTCGCCTTCGCTTCTTCCTCGCCTAGCATCACCGAAGCAGAAGTCCACGTCTCCAACAAAATCATCACCAACGAACCAACTTCTGCTTTGTTGCCTGCAGCTGTCCACGCAATCAAGCAGCGCTCGAAGATGCTCCATTTCCGCGTGGTCTTCCCTGGCAATTCGGCCCAGCGGTCGAACCATTTGAAGCCGTGAGCAAGCTAGCCCAGTTCGGTCTTTCTTCAATCCACAATCCACATGAAGTTCAGCCCAGGTTGCAGCCCATCTTCAGCTGTGAGACCCAAGCCCAGCAGCCTATTTTTAGTCCTCCAACTCAGCCAAGTTTTGGGCCCAACAGCTTGCTTAGTTCAGCCCAAGTGAACTTCAGCTTCAGTCCGTTAATTTTAGTAAGCCCAAGCCCAAATCAAGCCCAGTCCAAGTCAGTAACAAATCTCAATTTGGGCTGAGATTTGTTGGGGCTGTTTTAGGCCCGGCCCGAATGTCTGCGACGCCGCTGAAAATTTGGAGTTCAGCCACCGTCACATTGCCATCAAAGTGTTCCGGTATTCGCTTTACCAAGTGAGTAATCTCACTAATCCTTACTTAGTAGACTAATTATGCTTAAGGATTGATTAGATTTAATTAAGTGCAATTAGGTGGTTAGATTAGAATGGATTAGTGATTATTAGTTAATTGCATTGCATATTAGTTAGGTGGTTAGTGTACTTAGCTAGAGAACTGCCTATACTATTTACTAAATACATCTCGGGATTTTTCCGACCCTTATCGGGCTTCAATTAGGCAATGCAAGCCTAAATTGGATTTTTAATATTTATTAATTAAATTTCGAAATTAATTATTTAATTATTTATTTTCTGGAAATTCAAATGGGATGGTCGGTGACCGGAATTTAATGCTGATTGTTGTGGTGCAGTTCGTTTATTTGATTGAGCCTTATTTTGTGCTTGAATTGAATTATGAGTGATTTTAGGATTTATTCCTAAATTGAATAATCTTTGGTTATTAATTGAAAAATAACCGAGCATCGGTTGACAATGCCAAAAATGTTTTGGTAGACTACGAAAATGGTGGGATTTATAGAAAGGAAAATATTCTATTTTGGCTAAGGCGCCGATCACAGTACCCACACACGATATTTTATCGAGTATCTTTGATACCAACAAATTAGGCCAAGATATTATGAAATTGAGGAATTTAATTATGAGGTGCAATATTGTTAGCCTTAGTTGAAAGGGTCAGGTGGGACCGTAAATCCATCAGATCTTGAAAGGGTCGAGTGAGATCGTAAATCCATCAGATCTTGAAAGGGTCGGGTGGGACTGTAAATCCATCAGATCTTGAAAGGGTCGGGTAGGACCGTAAATCCATCGGATCTTGAAAGGATCGGGTGGGCCCGTAAAGCCATCGGATTTTGAAAGGGTCGGGTGGGACCATAAAGCCACTAAATCTAAGAAAATTGCTTGGTAGGGCCGTGATTACCACCTATAGATAAGTTGTGTCCTAAGGACCGTGATTTATAATTGGGAATTGAGTTAGAATAATTGAAATGACTGGAAGTGGTCTTGTGATATGTAATCGACTAGGTCGATTGATCATTGCTTTGATATGATGTTGTGAATTGATTGATTGAATGTAAATGACTGGTGAATGGTCCGAATGACATGAAATCAACTAGGTTGATTGATCGAGATATCGATCTATGATGTGATTGCTTGGGTGCCTATTAAACTGTGCTAATATGCAGGTGGAATCTGAGGCCAAGGTAAGTCCTCTGACCCGTGCGTGTATAGGCAGCCCGGTTAGCGTATTGGTTTCCTAATCGAGTCTTAGTGGGGTAGAACTTGCAGAGATATAATCTCATCCCGATTGTGGGACAACATTTCAGGCCCGTTAAATAAGCCTGAGGAGGAGGAACCAGAAGAGGACAATGAGCCAGTAAAAGATGAAGTGCTTAAAGGATGTGAGCTTAGTGAAGAAGAGTCAGAAGAGGATTAGGATGATCTTGAATACGACCCTGATGAGGACTGAGATTCCATCCTCTTTTGTGAATCATGTCTAAACGTGAATAGTGTGAATAGAATGTTATGAATAATCTTGTGAATAGACTTTGAGTTATGCCATGTATAAATATTTGGTTGTGGATTTCAATATGAAAAATATGACCTTGCTTTTTTATCCCATTGTGTTATTGTCTGGGGATTTATAACTGCTTCCGCATATGTTTAATAAACGAAAGGGTTGGCGATACTTAGTCATGGGATATCGCATTATAAAATCGACCAAGTAGAAGGATGTATGCGTGCCCGAGGATCGGGGTGTGACATTCCTTTTTTGTGGCATCAGAGCGAAGTTCAAGATTGGAGTGATAAAGAGCGATGAGTCTTGAGATAGTAATAAGAAAGGCCTTTAAATTCATGCTGGTGCATGTTTGTGTTAGTTGAATGCTAGAATTGTTTGTTGTGTGTGGATCACTCACCTTCTAATTCAGTGCGGATTTGGAAGATGGGTTTCAGTGTAAAGACTGAACTATGAGCGAGCAGGAGCTGAGAACTCCTAGTAAAAGGACAATGTCCTCTGTGACTCGAGCTAAAGCTCCGACAAGGGTCGGTACCCGAGGTGGTTGTGGCAGAGTGTCGACTCTGACCAGCTCAAGTGTAAGAATACCACCACAGGTTGGTACTAGTGTAGCAGTATCGAGTGATCCTAAGTTCGATGTGATCGTTCAAGCACTAGTGTCCTTGGATTTAGTTGAGCCAGAAAGCTCATGACTGAGCCGCCGTTGTTGTCGCTGTCATTACCACCGGTGTTGCCGCACCTATTAAGGTCCAATGTGAAGATATAATTTGGGAGCGAGCCGTTGCATCCGAGTCGAGGTACAGCTCCAGTTCAAGCAGAGATGGAAATCGGTCAAGGAAAAGACCGATGTGGAGAGAAGAGTATTCTATTCCACCTAATAAGAATGGTGTAATAGTTAGGTTAGCACTGAGTCAAAATGGAACATGCTGTTCCTGTGCGTGACCGCAAAGATCGGCCTTATGTTTTCTTAGGACAAGAATTTGTTTCGAGTATAGCCAACAGAGTTACTTGACTGGAGACAGTCCTAGAAGGCCGATGGGACAGATTAGAGGAAATACGCCATAGAACACACAGTGGAGTTTTGGAATAGGTCTCTGGTACCAAAAAGAGTGCATACTGTCACCTGATAGAAGATAGAAGACACACCAGATAGGTGTCGGAATTATAGAATGAAGCACGAATAAATTCAGTGTTCGAGTATGACTAGAACTTGTTGTGATGATGACCAACATGGCCATCAGGTGAAGGACTGTCAATGGAAGTCTAAGGTAGTATAGACATCGCTACTGCAGCCAAAACACCACTAGGATGGCGAAAGGAATGGGAGTAAAATTGACCTTGCATCGATCAAAGAAAGAATGTGTTGGAGGTGATTTTATCAGAGCAGCGCAACAGAGTTTTGTGCTGAGTTGGTATAACTTAAATTGTTGAAGTAAAAGTGAAAGAGAGGGGAATCACTAGCAATAGTTGTGCTTGACTAGTTGCTGAGGTGTGAGTTTGACGCCACGTGAATAGTGTGGGTTCATGGAGTATCTTGTGATAATGAACCATGGTCTTGGAGTAATCCAGTTTAGTCCATTAGCATGTAAAAGTATTGAGGTTATTGGGAGTCGAAAAGAATCTTCAATTTCATTAATCTCGTTGGTTGAAGGTAACTTGTTTGTTAGACAGAGGTTGCCAAGGTTGCTTGGCGATTGTCTTGGATAGGATAGATTGGAGAACTAGAGATGGAGAACATCTCAGTGGTCTAAGAATTTCTAGATGTGTTGTCACAAGAATTGTTAGACTGTGGCACCCCTCGATGGCCCCCGATCCATTAGGGTTGCCACAGTTCACTTACCTTTCACTTTCCTAATAACATGTCACTCTGATACCATTTCAATTGTAGTGGATCCATATGACCGTGGGGGTTTACATCTCTTAAATCGGTCCCTTGCGCAGTTCATATACGGAAGCACATCCAACAACTCACTTCCCTATATTTAGAAAACGATGCACACCAACTAAACATTTATAGGTAAAAGCCAAACGCTTTTATTTACTTAAACCAGATGGACATCATTCATCGGTACATCAAAATGTCGTAGTCTTCTATACTCGGCTATACTTTAAAAGATGACCGACATATTCTCCAATAATCGTATACTTAAAGTCCATCGATCAGTGTCGGCGTCCAAAAGTTCCTTCCTTTACTATCCTCCTCCTCGCGGTCATATCCAACCACTTGATCCATCTACTGGTGGCAGCGACAGCAGAGGTATCTTATCTAGTTTGAAATGTTATTTCCCAAACAGGGTGAGTACAACCACTCAGCAGTAAAGATCCACCAAACTACTCAATACGTCAAACAAAACAATCAAGGTATCATGAACAAAGCACATATCATTCATGCATTCAAGCATACATTGCCTTGCAGTCATGCATATATCACCATGCCATATGTGCATATACCATCATGCACTTATCATCAAGCATTCATACATATATCACCATGCCATATGTGCATACATCACATGCACTTATCATCAAGCATTCATGCATATGCCTCCATGCCATATGTGCATATACCACATGCACATGATTCACTTTCAATTCTTATCTTTCACAAGGATCTCATCAATTTTTCTTCCCACGGACCAATGTTTGCATCCCACAGTTTATCGCTCGCACCCAACCTGGCATCACGAAAAACCTCTAGCACACACCTCCGGGCATCCGGCACCCCCACATTCTAGGCATCTCGTATCTCAACTAACATCACGAGGAATCCCCCCAGCACACACCTCCAGGGCTTTCGGGATTACGTACCGACATACCACCAGGCATTTCCCTTGGAATTACGTACCGTATACCACTGGGCATCTCGAAACTCCCGAGGACATCTGGCACCTCCACATTCCGGGCATTTAGCATCCCTAGGGCATTGTCGGCTCACACCTCCGACGACATCCTCATTTATCACAATTCATGTTCACAATTGAGTCTCAATATTAACATGGCACATGATGTAATGGCAACAAAGTCCATTTCAGCTTTTGATTTTATATGTAATGCCATATATCATCACATATGCAGCAAGATCAATTACTATTATTTTAGAAAATAGAATGCATTCTTTTTAATTTACATTTCCTAAAAATTAATAATTGTCTCTAATAATTTCTAAGAATTTAATACACCATAGACAAGCTCTAGAGGCATTTATTTCATGAAGAATACAACACCACCAGAATTTCATACAAAACGATATAGTCCACGCATTGCAACTTACAAAGTCCGAACACATCAGATTGCACAGTTTTAGAAACATTTCCGATTAAATACCCAAATGACTTCAAAATTTATGAAATTTGAACATGTGATAGTCAAGACATAAAGGCAGATATTTCATGAAGAACACTACACCAAAAGATCTCTATATAGTTCAATACAGACCACGCATCACAGCACTACTAATTCTGTCCGTTCTACTTGCACAGTTTTTGAACGTTTTTTGGTTAAATAGGCAAATGAACTTCAAAAATTACGAAATTTGAATATGTTTTAGGCAAGACATGAAGAGAGATATTTCATGAAGAACACATTTCCAAAAGAATCTCATACAAAATGATATAGTCCACGCATTGCAACTTACAAAGTCCGAACACATCAGATTGCACAGTTTTGGAAACATTTCCGAATATGTGAGAGACAAGACCATAAGGTAGATACTTCATGAAGAAATTAAAGTCAGATTCGTCCTAGGTAATTAAATATGGACGATTAAAACCCCTGTTCCTAGTACTGAAATTTCCAGATCCAGTCTTTCCAAAGAGTAACTATTTCACCCACTTATACTTGTTTTTTTTTCTCTAAATTTTTGATATGTTAAACCTCAGGATGTCCTTTACAACTTTTATGTAGATATCAAAGCGATATTTTTACAAGAAGGTTACTTTACGGACCAAGAAACCACTGAAGGTCATCACGACGAATTCCAGATCTAGTCTCTCCAAAGAAAAATCATTTCATTAACCATTTCTTGTTAGTTTTGCCTCAAATTTTAGTATGTTTTTCTTCAATGTGTTCTCTACAACTTTCATGAAGAAATCGAAACAAGAATTCGGCTAAAAAGTCACATGCAACTCACAATCTCATGGACGGTCGGACTGGTCTTTCCAGAAACAGCATGCATGGCCAACGAATTTCTCTTCAAAGCTCCAAAATTCATCCCATCCACCACAACCAAGACTTACCATCTACTACACATACATCACAGCAATGCAAAGGGTAGGTTTTAGGACTCTACTTGCCTCAAATCAAAGGAAAACACAGCAAGAACGACGGCGGGACTAGGCAAGCTCGACAACGTCTCCTCTTCCTCTCTTCCTCTCTTCATCTCTTTCTCTCTTCCTCTCTTTCTCTCTTCTTTCTTTAGATGGTATTCTCTCTCTCTTCTCTCTCTTCTGGTCGAAATCCCCCTCCCCATTTTTCCTTTTAGTTGAATTAAAACCCTTGCATGCTTTACTTCTTGCATAGCGGGACACTTGGTTACAAAGGGGCAACACTTGGCAAGCTTTTCTTGCCACTTGGCATTTTTGCCATGCACATGATGGGCCTTCATTTGGCTGGGCTTGGGCCAGCCTTGGTCGACCACTTCATGGGCTTCTTGGGCCGGGACTCTTGGCCCACTTTAGGCCAACACTCTTGGGCCTAAAGTCCAAACTTAAATGGCCTGAGTTTATTTTTAATAATACATCTTAATCCTCATTTAAATAAATACCTAATTGCATAATAAAATGGCCAAAAGACTTTGTGACATAGTTTAAATAAAATCCCTGGTCTCACATGGACATAGGACACATTTCCAACAAAATAATTATCCATTTATATAAATACCAATCCATTCTTATTCACTTGGCTATAAATCTTGAAATCATAAATCAATAAACTCCTACTTATAAAACACATAGCCATGAGTTATTTTTGCGATGCCACACAGACCATCATTAGAGAGAGATAGAAATTGCGATCAAGCTAGCACCAGGATAGAGCCACTCTCAAAGGCTTCTTACCAGCTGTTGTTGTCTGAATTGGTAGAACTAAAGATGTAGATGTGAAGATTGATGAATGAGGATTTCATGCATATCAGTTCATCACTTTGGGGAAACATTAGTTTTATTTGTGAGAAAAAGAAAGATGGTTTGTTGTGAGTATGCATCGACCATCGTCAACTCAATTAGGTGACGATCAAAGACAAGCATCCATTGTAAAAGATCGACGAATTGGGTGACTAGACATCAAGAGTGTCGATGTCTTCAAGGATCAACTTGAGAACAAGATGTCATCAGTTATGAACCAGAAAGAAGGTTATACGAAAGACAGCCGTTCGTACTTGATATGGTCTTTGTGAGAGTATTGTAAAATCGTTTGGCCTGGTAAACACTCCAGCTACTGTCATGGATTTGGCAAAACGAGTGTGCGAGTGTGCAAGGAATATTTAGATCGGTTGTGCTCGTGTCTTTTAATGACATTCTAGTGCATTCGAGGAATGCTAAGGAGCACAAGAGACATCTAAGAATGGTGAAAGAATTTCCGTGGACCCAATGAAGACCAAATTAGTTATCAGTGAAGCGAGATCTATAGTGAGGTGTTGTGTGGAGGATTGGGTGCGTACTGATGCGACATGATAAGATCATTGCATATGCGTCCCGCTAGTTGAGACCTAATGAGTTGCATATGAGACGGTGTCGTGAACCAAAACCTTGGCAGGATTAGGATGGTGCTATTTGGTATTACCCTAGAGGAAAGAAAGAAGTCACTGATGCGTTGAGTCAAGAGTCTTTAATGGTGCATATACGGGTTAAAGTATGGAACTTACTTGAGAAAGTTCGAAATTTGATTTTCAAATTTGAAGTAGGCTACCTTTTGAACTCTATAACCGCCCTCAAAATTGAACTGGATATTCAAGTTAGAATCATACGCTTCAGTTGACAGACCGGGATGTTTAGAAAATCCTGTAAGAGGATATCGGTAAGGGAAAAGTTGACTTTCAATTTCGAAAGATGGAACGTCGAAGTATCGTGGGTGATGATAGGTGTCAGATAGTATGGAACTTGAGGAGAAGACCTTGTTAGGAAATTCACTGTGGTATTGCAATATTTGACCATATAATGCAAGGTAGGTTAGAATCAACGTTAGCTTGATTGGTAGATTGATATAAAGATAGAATCACCGGACATGTTGTAAGTGTCAAATGTGCTAGTGAGTGAGAGTTTAGTAAAGCAAACTAGGAAGACTTTTATAATCACTCAAGAGTCCCGAGTGGGAATGGAAGTATATCACAATGGAATGTTGTGATGGGTTTACTAAGGAGTCAGAGGAATAATGACTCAAGTTAGGGTAGTGGTCGATAGACTGATGAAGTTGACTCACTTTATCACCGTATGAAAGGATCTTGATTGGAATAGATATGCAAAAGTGTATGTGTGTCAGACAGTTTGTCTGTGTGGGTACTAGTGACGAACTTATATCAAATCTAAAACCGAGGTTCTTAGTTCAACAGTCAGTGATTGCAATTGTCATGATCAGAATCAGCTTATAGACTGCTTAGAGCCATCAGAAAAGTTGTATCGTTGAGTATGGAAGGCCCTTAGAGTTCCAAATTGGTGATTACATCTTTTTGAATGTGTCACCAATGAGGGATACCTTGCGCTTCAGCAAGGAGAGGAGAAATCTGGGACCGAGGTACATAGTTTCCTTTGAGATTCTGAAAAGAATTGGGATCCTAACGTATTGTCTTGCGTTGCCGCTGGGGCAGGCACAAATGCATGACGTCTTTCACGTGTCAAGGTTGAGGACGTACAAACTTGACCCGACTCACGTGCTGAATCTTGAAGAATTAGACGTGAACGGTAGAGTGTCGTACGTGAGAAGTCAGTTCAGTTGTTGATTCAGAAAAATCGGATTCAGTGAACCAAGATAGTCCCCTTGGTCAAAGTGGTTTGACAACGCCACGGAACTAAAGAAGCAATCGAGGAAAGTGAGACTAGATGAGACAACAATACCCCCACCCTTTTGTTTAAGAATTGGTAAAGGTTTAAATTTCGAGGACGAAATTTTTATAAGAGGGGAAGAGTTGTGACATTCCGAATTTCGACCCCGTCCCGAATATATGAAATGTGCATTTCGCCGGCGCGCCAATGGTGCTTTTTCTCTGAGCTGATCACTCACGAGTTAACCAATCTATTGGGTGAAGCCGTTAAAAGATATAACCGTAGTAAAATCCCTAAAAGCTACTTGATAGGTTGGATTGAACTAGAATTGCATTCGATCGATTTTAACCATGAAATTGAATTCGATTTCAGAATTCAGACGTTCGAGCATATCACAATTCATTTATAGGATGTCGTCTTATCTTTCAGAGAAATTCCGTCAAGTTCACGATTTTTACGAAAAATCACTTCGGACGTCGCCGAAAATTAGTGGAAATTCGGTTTAGCCCATTTGAACGGAATTTTGACTTCTAAGCCGAACTATTGGATGATGGAAATTTGTGGAGATGTGTGGGATTTTTCTTCGGCGAAATTCGACTTCGAATTTGAGAAATTGAGGATGAAATTGAAATCCAAAATTAAGGGAAATTCAGAGCTAGGCATGGAGGGGTGCAACATTGGTCATCAAATTGGTTTAATTGAGGATTATATTGCAAGAAAGTATTGGGGGACAAAGGTTTAATTGAAAGGATAAGCTTGAAGACTACTTGGACCAAGTAATGATGTTATAAGATATTTCTTTGGACTTTTGTCTCTCTCTCTCCACCAAACTTCTCGAGCACGTCCCTGCAATCCATCCTCTTCATGTCTTCTCTTTCTCGATCTCTCTCTGCTCTGCTTTTCATTTCATTTTCCTCTGAAAACTTCGTCTCTTTCATTTCTCTTCAACCGAAGCCCACCGTTTCTTCTTGATTTTGTCTCCTTCGGTCCTCGTTTCTATCCCTCTTGCTGTCTCTCCACCGAACTCCCAACGAGTTGGTGAAGCCTTCCCCAAAGTTGACCGAGCTCCACGAAGCCACAACCCACCGAGACAACACCCACACCCTCAATTCTTTGCCAGCTTGCCTCTGCCACCATCTTGCCTCTCGTGTCTTCATCTCGCTGCCACAAATTTTCGCTCGCCTTCGCTGCTTCCTCGCCTAGCATCACCGAAGCAGCAGTCCACATCTCCAGCAAAATCATCACCAACAAACCAACTTCTGCTTTGCTGCCTGCAGCCGTCCACGCAATCAAGCAGCGCTCGAAGCTGCTCCATTTCAGCGTGGTCTTCCTCGGCAATTCGGCCCAGCGGTTGGACAATTTGAAGCCGTGAGCAAGCCAGCCTAGTTCGGTCTTTCTTCAGTCCACAATCCACGTGAAGTTCAGCCCAGGTTGCAGCCCATCTTCAGCCGCGAGACCCAAGCCCAGCAGCCTATTTTTAGTCCTTCAACTCAACCAAGTTTTGGGCTGAACAGCTTGCTTAGTTCAGCCCAAGTGAAATTCAGCTTTAGTCCGTTAATTTCAGCAAGCCCAAGCCCAGATCAAGCCCAGTCCAAGTTAGTGACAAATCTCAATTTAGGCTGAGATTTGTTGGGGCGGTTTTAGGCCAGGCCCGAGTGTCTGCCGACGCTGCCGAAAATTTGAAGTTCGGCCGCCGTCACGTCACCATCGCGGTGTTCCGGTCTTCGCTTTGCCAAGTGAGTAATCTCACTAATCCTTACTTAGTAGACTAATAATGCTTAAGGATTGATTAGATTTAATTAAGTGCAATTAGGTGGTTAGACTAGAATGGATTAGTAATTATTAGTTACTTGTATTGCATATTAGTTAGGTGGTTAGTGTACTTAGCTAGAGAACTGCCTATATTATTTATTGAATGCATCTCAGGATTCTTTCCGACCCTTATCGGGCTTCAATTAGGCAATGCGAGCCTAAATTTGATTTTTAATATTTATTAATTAAATTTTGAAATTAATTATTTAATTATTTATGTTCCGAAAATTCAACCGAGATGGCTGGTGATCGGAATTTGATGCCGATTGTCGTGGCGTAGTCCGTTTATTTAATTGAGACTTATTTTGTGCTGAATTGAATTATGAGTGATTTTAAGATTTATTCCTAAATTAAATAATCTTTGGTTATTAATTGAAAATAACTGGGATCGGTTGACAATGCCAAAAATATTTTGGTAGACTATAGAAAATAGTGGGATTTATAGAAAGGAAAATATTCTATTTTGGCTAAGGTAGACAATCCCACACACAATATTTTATCGAGTATCTTTGATACCAACAAATTAGGCCAAGATATTATAAAATTGAGAAATTTAATTACGAGGTGCAATATCATTGGCCTTAGTTGAAAGGGTCGGGTGGGACCGTAAAATCATTAGATATTGAAAGGGTCGGGTGGGACCGTAAAGCCATCGGATCTTGAAAAGGTTGGGTGGGACCGTAAAATCACTAAATCTAAGAAAGTTTCTTGGTGGGGCTGTGATTACCACCTATAGATAAGTTGTGTCCTAAGGACCGTGATTTATAATTGAGAATTGAGTTGGAATAATTGAAATGACTAGAAGTGGTCTTGTTGGTATGTAATCGACTAGGTCGATTGATCATTGCTTTGATATGATGTTGTGAATTGATTGATTGAATGTAAATGACTAGTGAATGGTCCGATTGACATGAAATTGATTAGGTCGATTGATCGAGATATCGATCTGTGATGTGATTGCTTGCGGTGGCGCAGCAGCAAGATCGGTGGCGATCGATGAAGCGACATGCGGCATCGAGTGGCAGCGACACGGCGGAAGTCTCGTGCGGCGAGGGTCTCCGCGACACGGCCGAGAGAGAGGTCTCTCTCTCTCTCTCTCTCTCTCAGATCTCCTCTCCGACCTCCGCCCTCTTCGTGCTCTCCCTCTACCTTCACCCCCTTCGCTCACTCTTTTGGGCTTCTCGGATGTCTCTCCGAAGAAACCCCACCATCTCTCCTCCACCCTTTTTTTCTCTCTCTTTGGCTCCCCCTTCTACTTGTAGGCCAAGAAGGCTGGTCGATGAAGGCTTTGACTACTGGTCCTTGGCGCATCGACTAACCTCCACCAATTGAACCGACATCCCATCAGTCATTACTTCCGCATGCTCTACTCCTTCTTTCCACAGCACATTGTCCTTGTTGCATGAGAAGGGGAGAAGAGAAGGAGAGAAGGGAGAGAGCCCCCACGAGAGTTGCGCGGGGAGGAAGAAGGAAGGAGGAAGAAGAAGGAGGAAGAAAGAGGGACCGGGCCATGAGGGGGTAGCTAGGCCCGATCCTGGGCGATGACAGGAGAAAAGCAAAAGTGGGGCTTGGCCCTTTTCCTTTTTAAAAAATTAAAAAAAAATAAAATATAATTTTATATCTATAGGGTAAAATAAAGGAGAAATGAAATAAAAACAAATCTTAATGGATGCAAATAACATTAATGCCTAGGTGATGCGAAAATCATTTTTGTTATGGCCAAAATGGTCCATAATTTCCTATGCAATAAATATCTAAATATTTAATCAAAATTGAGATTTTAACAGCTGCTCTTCTTTGAAGTTGAGCTTGCAAAGATTGCTTTTAAAGACAAATTGATACCTAAATTTTGTCCATGCATATGTATTAGATAATATCTTGTTTGGGACCAAGTCTCCTTTGCAAAATGGATAATATAGCATAATATATAATAAGACGAAAAAGAAGATACATGTAGTTACTTATCGGAAAAAAAGTGATGCAGAGGGTGAACCTCAAGTTTTTGGCAAATACTAAGGTATCGTCTTACCTAATGATGCAGGGGAACTACTTTTTTAGGACTCAGACATGTTTCTAGTTGCTTGTTGGAGCAATGAATTGTCGCCAAGGAGCCAGAGCTATCTCCAGTTGCCTTGATGGTGAGGATTGCTTTTTTATGACCAAATTAGTATCTAATTTTCTATATAATAAATGTCTTAATATTTAATTAAAATTTAGGTGTCAACAGTGACCAATGGGGCAAAGATTTACGGTAGGTTTTATTCCATCTATTTCACAATTGATACAAACAAAGTATCATAACTAGTATGATTCTAATTACTTTATAGTTCACAAGAATAAAGTCTACATTTGGTATCATTCTTACCGCTGAAATTTTGTATCTATAGATTTTTTCTTTAAATAATTGTTCATCTCTCATTCCATGATGAAAGATATATTACATGATCGAGTGTTTTTTGGTAATGAACGTTAAACATATATTATTTTATAGATTATATTTTGAAATACTTGGAGGCTAAATGTTTGAGTTGAAGGAAAAAAAAAATTCTGAATCTAAATTATAAACAAAAAAAGCTAATTTTTAAAATGTTATATTCCTAGATTAATTTTGTATCTATAGATTTTTTCTATAAATAATTGTACCATTGAAAGATATATTACATGATTGCGTGTATTTTGGTAATAAACGTTAAAGATATAGATTTTTCATGTAGAAATACCTGTAGGCTAAATGTTTGAGCTGAAGAAAAAAATCTGAATCTAAATTATTTAAAAAAGCTAAAAAATAATTTTTAAAATGTTATATTCCAAGATTGAGCATACTTCGGTCCTGAATGTAAAAATAAATTGTTTATGTATGTGCAGATTGAATTTTGAAGTGTCTAGAGGCTGAAATTTTAAATTGATTGAATCATTCTATAAATAGATCTTTGGTAACAACAAGGCAAGGAAACACAATGCATGGTAATAGTTCAAATACTTTGAGGAAATACATTCAGTATTGCATTGGCTCCGCTACAAACAACCAACTATAATGAAGCTACCCTCAAATCAAATCCATCAATCCCTGATCTTGTTATGTATTATTTGACTCAATTACAAATGCCCTTGGACGAAAGATGCTGGGTCCATAAGTGGCTATAACCATTCCGAGTAGCAAGGGAAGTTGTGCTGCGAACAAAGCCAGGGGGACACAGGCCAGCAAAGTGATTGGAATGAGAGCCCACTCCAGCCTCTTATCAAGCACCATTGCGAGAGTTGCAACGAAGGCCACCAGCATGAAAGCCAAGGAGAGGAAGAGTAAAGAGAGGCCCATTATGATATTCTTAGGCAACGCGTAGAGAAAATCTTGCGCCTCATAGCGCGAAGTTAAAATGGTTAGGAATAGCAAGATGGTCATCACAGAGGAGAAGAAACCTAACGCATCCGAAATTGCAAAAATATGGAAATAATCCTGCCCTAACAACAATGGCACTCCAGTTTTACCGTCATTTCCTCCAGGCACGGTGAAAGCAGCTGCGAACAATACTGTGACAATTAGAGTTGAGATGATCATACATGAATTTGCTGTCTCCTTCACCCATTTCTCTCCTTTCTTAGTCAACCCTTTGTGGTTCTTCACGAATTTTTTCCAATATGTTTTGTGGCCAAAGGAGGCAGATGCCACAAAAGGGATAACCCAGCTTTCCACAGCCTATTCATAAAGCCCACAAATAGGAGTTTCAATAATTGGATAGTGTAATGGAAATTTTCAAAAAAAAAAAAAAAAAAAAAAAAAAACTGATGAGGCAACATATCAAGGAGATTAAGACGTATCCAATACTTGATGCGAAATTTTCTTAGAAGTAAAGTCCATCTTTGCCAGTAGAATTTCAAAGGTCACTTTCTTCGGAGCTTTGACGATGATATTGTGCTTCATTTAGTCAAATAATATTTACATGGAAAGCACTATGTTTCTACTTTCTAAAGAATCAAGTTTCATGGAATTTGGAGTCTTTAAGAAGAATTTATGAAAAAAAATATAAGAAAAATTGTCCAAAAAGTCCTAAATCACTTGTAGAGTGATCAATTCAATATTAAACTTTTTCAATTGTATTAATGTAGTTCTAAAACTTTCGATGATTTACCAATTTAGTCTTTTCGACCAATCTTGGCCCTGAAAGTCACTAACGTGACAATCTCGCTAGCATCGACAGTCCCACATGACACTGTCAATGTAGACACGGGCAATTTTCACAATTTTTTATTACATTTTTCTTTTTTTTTCTTTTTATTTTGGAGTCTAGGCTGGCAAGGTTGCCAACCAACGCTTGCTTGGTTTGGATGAGGGCATTGCGGCCTTTGTTGGCCTATAAATGAGGGCCTCTGTGCACTTGCTTGCCACATGCAAGGGTGTCGTGGCCCTCACCTATGGCTAGTAAGGGCAACCCAAAAAAAAAGAAATAAAATAAAATAAAAAACAAATAAAAAATTTTGGAAAATTTAAAAGATAAAAAATAAAATATTGTCTACGTCAACATTGACATCCATCTTTGATGAAAATTGGCTAAGAGACTTAAAATTGACAAATTATCAAAAGATTTAAGATTAAATTGATACAATTAATTGGTTTAGAACTAAAATGACAAATGGTCAAAATGTTTAGAACTAAATTGGCATAATGAAAATGTTCGTGACTAAATTGACTATTGTATAAGAGGTTTAGGTCTTTTTAGATAATTATCCCAAAAAATATTAAGAGATAGTCAAGAAATTTGAGATTGAGTCTTTTAGTACTTCTATGTGCTTTATTGAACCCTATGCATTGTATTTTGTTTCTAGAGTCCTTTGAGTCATGAGTTTCAATGGTAGCATTTATGATACGTCTAGGATTGTTGGTCTTTTCTTGGAAATAAAAGGTAAATGTCTTGGGATTTGCCTGTACTTAGAAGGTTGTTTCAAGTTGTAAATGTAGACAAACCCCTCTAAGGCTCCATTAACGGTGAGTGAATGTTTTCTGAATTTTTAAAAGTAAACAATTGGATTAGAGTTCCGTTAACTCTGTATCTCTTTGATAGATTCCATTGAATGGTGAATTACATACTTCATATCTTGAGGTGGATTCCTTAGGTACTGAGTATTTACTCTTTATATGCCATATATTCTTAGTTGGATTCCTTAAGCAGTGAGCATTTATCCTGTCATATGTCTTGTATTTAGGTGGTAAGCGTCTCTCTTCTTGTACTTGTATCACCTCGTAATCTCCGACCCCTCTAATATGAGTTGGTATTAGAACCTAGGATATGGCTAGTTGTCTTTATTGTGGACTCAATGTCGCCCATCATGATGTCGAACTAGAAGATTTGAGTAGAAATGTACAACAACATCAAGAATAATCAGGGAAATTTCAACTATTGTGAGGTGACGATCCCGCTATGACCCTAAGGAAGAAGACAACAAAGAGAAGATTACTTCTTTAATGATGTCAGTCCCAACGCAACTAGTGAAGAGGCTCCATTATGCCATCTTTAAAGGATTGGTGATTCTTGTGATTTCGATGTCAAAGTCGACATATCGAAAGACTTCATCTATTGGCTTGAGACATGCTGAAAGAAAAAAAAAGTGCAACGTTTCTCCACTTAGGATGCTTTGTTCAACTATGGTACTTGCTTCATATTCATATTGAGAAAATTATCCAATCTGTCCTAAATTTATTACATATATATAACTTCTTCAATTTTATCAATAAACTTTTTAATTTTATCAATTGAATCTTAAACTTTTACACAAAATTCTAATGTAATTATTTTGGTCAATTTTTCTTGAAAATAGCTAACAAAAAAAAAAAATGTTCTTTGTATATTCTCAAAATTATCCAAATGAAGTTCTAGCCATTATATTTTAAGAATTTTGTCAAGAAGATATTATAAGATAATAATTATCATTAAGTGTGGTTATTAAATATATGAAAAGAATTTGACCAAAAATAAATATATAAAAAGAAAGCTACTTACCTTATACCATTGGACTTCCCTTTGCATTTGAAACGCTGCCCCGGCTACCACAGTTTTTGCACCGAAACGAGGGCAGTACTCTGTTGCTCCGTACTTTGCTGCTGCGCTCATCATTTCCTTCGATTCGGCCTCTGTGGGTCCTCGAACTAATGACAACTTATTGGTTGGGCTTACCGTCAAGAAGAGTCTGAGAATCCTTTGTTGGCGATGCCTCACAGCTTCCGTCACCAACCCCCCTCCATTATGCCGAATCCAAATAAACTCTGGGAAAAATTGAATACATAGCTCATGATTTCAGTGATTCCCCTTGCTGTAGCTTCATATAACGTGCCTTCCTTTTCGAAAAAATCCATGATCTCAGTGGTTTTCCAATGAGAGATCGCAAGGAAACTCGCGCTGCCAACATTTTTGCTGCCACGTTTCTCAGCTTCATCTCGTGAATCCTCTTGATTTAGGAACTACAAAATGTTAACTAAAAAATGCAAACGAATAATAAAGCGGCGGCTATTGGATTTTTTAAAATGAAAAGTAAAAACAGCAGTCCAGCTCTGCATCCCAATTTTTGTTATCAGACATAACAGTTTACCATTTGTCGTATTTTCTCACAAAAGCCCCTACCGCATTGGTTTGGGTTGGCGGGTGATTGGGAAAACGATCTCATTCTATTTATTTATTTTTTTACTCTTTCAAAAAAGCGATTTTGATCTTTTTTTCTCCATTTGTTTAGTCCTCAAATGCAAAGTGTGACGTTTAGTAATTGCTCATGCAAAGTTGTAAAGTCATTTTTGGAATTTTCCAAGAAAAGGTTTATATCATGTCTGGATGAAAAAAAAAAAAAAATTGGATGCGAAGAAAGTAGAAGTCATTAGAGGGCAATTGAAGAAAGTGATCTTCCTTGAAGTTCAAACGAGGCTTTATAATGTTAATCATAACAAAGGGAATATCATTATGAGAGCTAACCTGATGGAATAGCTCTGAAAATAACCACGCCAAGGACATCTGTCCAGCTAGAGCAAATTATAGTAGTCTTTGCATGTATAAGATTATTTTAGATAATAATATTTAAATATGCATAGCAGCTAGTAATAAAAATATCGTATGATTCGTACAATCCATTCTATTTTTAGTCATGCTCAGCACAAAAGCAATTTTTTTTTTCTTTCTCCATTCTATCTCTAACAAAATCGAAACTTCCACATGAGGTCACATACTGTTGCGTGAAGTTCGAGTTTACTTGTTACACCTAAACGACATGGTGAGTAGAGTTGACTCTATTAAAAAACTTCTGATAAAAAAAAAAATGCAACAACACTATACTTCTGTCTCCTTTTTGTTCTTTGACAAAAATAGAAGAATTAGGGACAAGGCTAAAGAGCATTTCGGTGCATCCAAAAGTTGGGTCAAGGTGACAAATACAACTACGGGCAAAAGTTGTGAATAAGTTTTGCGAACTGTAGTATTTTTTTCAGTGGTGAGGGGGTGTTTGGGCTCATTTTTGCACACTTTGAATGGTCCACCTTCTCAATCTCGGGTAATTTAAGAGCGCATTCTCCCATATCGGCCTAATGTATTTAGGATCTTAATTTTTGGGGTGCTTCCAACAAATCTGAAATACAAGATTATAAGAAGAGGAGAAAACTCCTTTAATATCTAACCAATAGCTTGTAGGTACAGAATATATAACTTGGGGGTGGAATTCTCGGATGCACAATTTTGTTGGGACCCACGAAACTCACTCCCATTGAAATATTCTTCTATTCCAAGCCCTCCTGAATAAGTAATTTTGATTTTTCCCTCCTGCTCCTATTACTATTCTTTCACGCCTTTTTAAAGTGGCCAAATAAAAGTGTAAATTTACTATGTTAATACAATATAATGATAAACCCATGCCATCTGATGACGCTAGGGGCTTGCCCTCAGTCCCATGCCCAATACTTGAGAGAGATAATGAAGCCAATCGAGATTGAGGGAGAATTGCTAGGTTTACGTAACTCTATTCCACATCTTCTGCTTAGATCAATTAGCCATAAGCAAGAAATATTCCTAGGTTAACATCAAATCTTGCCTCAATTTGCAGTTTTAAGTATTTTTTTTAGACTTCTTGCAATTAGAAGTTGGTGAATACTTAAAATCTTTCAAAATATAAAATATTAACACAGAAAATTTATAAATAACTTCGTTTGAATTTGAATAATTTTTGAAGGATTTTTATTAAATCAATTGATGGTATAAATAACTTGGATGGTACGTGGAAAAATTTAATTACAAAATTAACTTCAAACATGGATGTTACTCATTCAATGATGAATGAGTAACATTTTTTTTTTTTTACACAGGCAATGGGCCTAATACAAATTCTTTTCCAAATTGTGCCAAAGAATTAATTGGGAGATTTTTCTACTTATTACTTACAAAAGAAGTAAAAAGCAAACAGGCCAAAGAATTTTAGCTAGACGGAGAAAACAGAGATAGAGACGGTATTTTGATCAAATGGAAGCGTACCTATAATTTTGGTGGCATTCCAAAGTGACCTTGTAAGACGTTGAAACGCTACAATCAATTTGCAAAGAAGACCCAATCATCGGATATGAAATCATTGTAAGACCTCGTAATTTGTTTGTCACATTGTCCAATCAAATTCTACAATACTTATGCACTTGGTTAAATCATATGTGGTTCCCGGGGAATAGCTGATCCATAAAGTAGTTCGATTTCATGCGATTATTCAAGTAAAACTAGGTCAAGAAATCAGAATTATATCCTATATAAAAAAAAAAACAATCATTTCCGGTTTCTTTTGCTAGCACAGAGGATCTAAGGAAAATGACTTAAGGTTCAAAATCATGAAAGTTCCTAAGATAATGCCCAACAACAAAAAGCATAGCTACCCGGATCGGAATTTTCATTTGTTGGTTCGGAGTTCAAGCCCACCGGAATACCTTCAGTTCAAAAGCAAAAGAGCAGGTGATGAGCCAGGTATGATCATCTTGAAGGGAATCAGTAATGAAGAGATGCGAGTGTAGAAAGTACAGACATTTGTATATCAATGCTTCCAAAACACTCAGCCTGGTTCCGCTGGGAAAGTGAGACTCATTCCTCGCCAACGCATCCAGGATGCGAAAGTAATTAGCAGGCTCTCCCTCTCCCCCTCTCGAGGTAATTTGAGGATACCGCCGCACTAGATGAAGGACGATATCTGTCCAAATTCACCAGCAAAGTTGATCAGGAAATTAAGATAAGTCAAAAATGAAGGAAAAAAACAGATGGAATTGAGATAAGAGTAAGAGTAATCGTACCATGATAACCATTGCGGATGAGATCTATAATAATATCAATCGCAAAGGGATCGCTTGAGGGATGACTTGGCTCATCGTCTGTTGTACTTTTCGCCAGGAACCAAGCAATCTCCTTATGCATAGAGGCTTCCTTAGCAGATATTCCCAAAGGAACACGTCCTTCCTTATCTCGAAGTTGCGTCAACCTAGGATTACTTCTAACTAATGCCTTGACCATCCTTATCCTTCCACCTAGGACAGCATTGTGGAGGGCTGTGCGGCCATCACAATCAACCATTTCAAGCACTTCTAGATTCGGAGACAAGAGCTCAACCAGGTTCTCCAAAAATTGGTCCTGTGCACTCAAAGCAGCTATGTGAAGCAATGTTTCTGATCTGCTTGTTATTTTGGCCGTCTTTGAAGCAGCATCTCGTTCGAAATATCTTTTAGCAGTTTCCCAATCGCCTCTAAATGCAGCTTGCAACAATGGTCGGAAAGAGGGTTCAAAATTTTTCTGATTTCTGCAATGGAAACTTTTCAGGCCATTTAAATTAATACTTTTTCCTTGCAAACATTGAGAAGTGTCCAGAAAAGAACAGTTTCATGAAGATCCGCCCCAAATATTAATTTCATAAAAAAACTCTTTCAAGGGATAACGCACCTGAAACACCTCCAGGTTGGGAAGGATCTGATCCGAGCCCTTGCTAAAACTCTTCATTATCTGTAGGCCAAAGAGTGAGCACAAAATCCTTCACATACTGATAAATCTTTCTTCCTCTTTTTCCTAGCCAAGGTCAGCATTATGTATGTTTGATGATAAAGAAAATAAAAAGAACCATGAGAAAACACAAGTTCCAGCATGTTTGGGACTCCACCGATTATACCATATTCTTTCTTGGTCAGAACATGAACATGTACCTGCTACTGGTTTTGCACGATTCAAATTTCCTTGTTCTTCACTTGGTTGCGTCGCCATTGGGTTGCTCTCTTGGTCACAGTCTTTCAACAACAAAGTAAATTGACAATGCAAAAGAGACTTTCGATTTTCCTAGAAAGTGGAAGCTCTGATGTCAATCGGCTTAAGTTGCAGGGGCCTCTTATACCATGTGGTTCCCGTTGATGAAAAGTCTGTCAGCGGTGGAAAAATATAACTCTTGTTACACTCATTTTTAGGTTAAATATGGCACAAATTTATAAATTTTAGATTTTGTTTTATTAAAATTAAAAATTTTAAATTATCTGAGTTCTTTCGATTTTGCGTCTCTCTCTCTCCCTCTGTCTCCACTGCTGACCGAAGTTGACCATGGTTGGCAACATTCTCTCACGATGGATGGGACCCACATAAAAATGAATAGCAACAATATATTTTAAATTAACTTTTAATTAAAATTTTTTATTTTTATTATATTCGGGAAAAGGGATTCAGACAGGATTTACCCGGTCCAACCCAATAACCCAATCCGCCTACCGGGATATGACCCACTTCAAATTAAAAACTAATTTTTTAAATATTTTTAATTCTTCTATTTTTCTATTTTCTCTTCTTCTCCTGTTCTCTCCTTCCCGAAGCACGCCTCCCCCGTGCGCTCGTCTTCACCGAAGCTCCTCACGCGAACCGACGCCACTTAAACAAGCCCTCGCCGGCGCTCAGGACAGCTACCACCCAGCTTCGTCCACTCCGAAGGCCACTCGTCGGCCGACCTCCCAGTCGCCGGCCGAGAGCACACCACGGCCAAACACTGAACAAACTACGGCGACAATGGAAACGTGGCGAACGACTATACGGCCGACGCCCAAGGTCGCCCAACACCACTGGAACATTCCCATAGATCACGGCGTGCACGGACGACTCCATTTCGGCCAAAAACGGAAGATGAAAACTAGATCTCGCTTGAGCATTTCGTCGAACGGGTGAAGGGCGCTCGCGAATCATGAGGTTTCCGGTTCAACTTCAACCGGGATTCTCGACGGGACTCTCGACAAACAAACAACGACACACACAGTAGCTGGAGAAAGGATGGTCGGTGCCGGAGCTCGCGTGAGCCGGACGACCGCGAGCTCCGGCCCGGCACGCCCGAAAACAGGGCCAAAATGGGGTCGAGGCTTACCGGAGCTTCGGCGCGGGAAAGGAGGCACGGCGGCGGGTAGTCGGCGGCGATTCAGAAGCGGTGGCCGGCGGTCTCTGCTCCGACTCTCTTCCCTCTCTCTCACTCGCGGCTCTCGTCGGAACTCTCCCTCTCTCTCTCTGGATTTTTCAGCCGAAGAACACTCCCTCTTGGTCCAACCTCTCCTTCCTTTTAAGCAGCGTCGCCAGCTGCTGCCAGCTTTGCCCAGGCCGGTCGTACCGCGCGACATTTCCCCACTGCCAGTCCTCGTCGTCCGCCGTCCTTATCGTACGTCGTTTGCCATCGAGGCAAAAAAGACTTATATCGACCATGTATCTAACCAAAAAAAAAAAAAAAAAAACATATATCCTTTTCAAAATGCTTTTATCTCGTACACCGGCGAATAAAAATTTCTTGGCACAAATAGGTTTTAGATAATGATACATAATTAATGTTTATTTTTTGCATGTAACTATATTTTATAAATAGGTTTGTATGCATCATGAGATCATTATGTACAATTTTTTTTTTTTATGATGATGAATGTAATATACATATATATATATCCGTACTATTTTTATTTACTGCCTTAGATCAATACTTTCTAAGCAGCAGAAAGAAATCTTTCTTCACTTCTCATCATCAATTCAATACGTCTTCTTGATATAATTTGAATCTAAATTGCATTGGCCTGCCCTTCTCGTTGAGAAATATACATTGACTTTTTTAATTTTACTTCCTTAAATTAGAACATTGGCAGCCTCAATCAATAAGATTTTTATTTACATGTAGCTTGACAAGGTATTCTCAAAAGGTTAACTTCAAACATTTTTTTTAGGAAAAGATAAGTGACTGAATATGGAATTTATGTTATCTCTAAAAAGGCTAGGAAATTGGAGCTGATAAAAATTGAGATTGAAAGTTAATGGATGAAATAAGCTCATATTTAAAAAATAGAGATGGAACGTACACTCATGGACATGTCCGAAAATGTGTAATTTTGTATGAAATTATTGAGTAAAGGATGTCCTTTCTACAACACCGTTTTGGCCTCGCATTGAGCAACTTAAAGATGTCGTTGAAGGATTCTGCCAAAGTTCCTCCCCCACAATGATATGACATTTTTGCATACGCTCCAAGGTTCGTATGACGTCATTGCTTACATTATCAAGAGGAAAGTCTGTGTCGTGTCCTGACATGGATTCTGACGGTTGCTAGGTGTCTTGCATGAAAGATGGAAGAGATAGGGACAAGGCATCTACACGGACCAATAATGGCACCCTAGTAATTGTTTTAAACCTTTCGACTAGCCCAACAATGGCACCCCAGTAATCGTTTATGGACCTTGAGGGTTGTTTTTGTGTGTGTGAGAGAGAGAGTCCGCTCATTTTCGGTCCACCAAATTCGGACATCAAAAGTGAGATATGGTGTAGGTGGCCTTGGTAACCCCTCGAGAAAATTTTATGTTTTGTCAAAAATTAAACTGGATGTGCATTGAAAATTTTGGTTTACACCCTTTCCTTTGTTTATGCCCTTGCTTCAATTTTTACCTGGTATCAAAGGAAGGCTCAAATGCCTCAGGGTCATGTTAATGATGATTTTTTTGGTCCACTTGAAGTGGGAGTGCTACTATCACTGAACATTGTAAAGCTTGCGGCAACATGAGGGTAGCACTTCAAAGAAGTTGATAAATTAATAGATTACTAAAATGTTGACATATATACTATAGTGACGATTATCTACTTATGATGCTTGCAATTTTTCTAAAGATTTGATAATCCAGCAACTTATTTGGAAGTTAGTGAATTCTTAAGAGTGTTGGTAAGTTATTACTGTTGTAATAAAAAACAGTTGGAGAATATAAAATGAGATATACTGTTTGCAATGTGGAAGCATCATCCTTCAGGATAACTCTGCATTTCGGAGTATAAACTTAGTACAACCAACTCTAACGACTATCCTCTCGAGATAGAACAAACATTGCTCTTTACTCTACACTAAATAATAGAGGAAACATTAACAACAAATTTGTATGTTAAACCCAACAAAGAAATGAAAAATAAGAAGAAGAGTAAAGATGTTCTTGCATTTGTATGTGTTTTTTGAATTACGTTTGGAGTAACAATAAATGAAAGAGAAAACCATTTTTCTATCACCAATTCTTGCATTAGATTGAAAACTGTTACAAATCTAGACAAGTGCGGCATGAGTACCATAACTTTCGTATAATGATCACTTAAATGCCATAACTTTTTTTTTTTTTTTTTTGCTTACTTAAGTGCTACATCGGAGTAAAATCAATCATTTAAGTGCAACTTCCGACAAATCGTCCTATATGGATTTTTTTGCATTTTTGAAAAAAAAAATTGAATTTTTCTAAATTTTGGAATTTTTTTAGTTTATATTTTTATTTTCCTTTTTTTCTTTATTTTTTTTGTGCACCGGCTACCAAGGCCTCACCTTTAGCCAGCGGGACCGTGAAGGTCCTAGGTGAGGCCATTGATAGCTACAGCCTATAGGCAAGGGCCTTCGCAGTGAGGCCACCTCTCTTGTGGCCATTAACGAATAAAGATATATTGAGAGCCTATCTTAATAGTTATTTAATCAACATACCCATAAATAATTGATGAAGATATATATATATATATATATATATATATGAAATCGGCCATTTTTCTTTGTTGCTTACAAAAGTTTTCTTTAAACCGTGAGAGGAGAGAAAACAATGACTTATAAAATAGATATATTTGCATTTTCTAATATTCAGTTTTCTACGTCCAAAATTTTATGTTTGAAGATGATTCGTTGATGAGATAATTGTTTTTTTTTTTTTTTTGAACAGGATGAGATAATTGTTTGGAAGCCAAGAAAAAGTGGAGCGAGGGCCATTTCTGCAATCACGGGCTTTTGCGCTTGACTGCTTTCTCATGTTTCTCCTCAGCCATTGGATTCAAGTTGTTTAGGGTGCGCGTGGAAAACACTGTTTCTTTTTGTTCAACAAAAAAAAAAAGTGTTTTACGTTGGGAACAATTTTTGAACAAAAGAACACGTTTGGTAACGTTTGGTCCGGGAATAAAAAATGAATAGAAACACGTTTGGTAAATTTTATTCTTTTTTGTTTCTTTTTAATTTTTTAAACATTTTTATTTTATTTTTTATTTTTCCTTTCTTTTTTTTTTTTTTTTTTTCGGCGGTCGCCGGCCTCCGGCGACTGGCCGACGAGGCCGAGCCTCGTCGTGGTTGGGCATGGCTCGGCCTCGCCGGATCTAGGCGAGCCCGAGCTCGCCCAGCCAAGGCGAGGCTCGGCGTCACCCGCGCCGGCGAGGCCGAGCCTCACCTTGGCTGAGCGAGCTCGGGCTCGCCCAGATCCGGCGAGACCGAGCCTCGACGGCCGGTCGCCGGCCATGGCCGAGGCCAGCGACCGGCGAAAGAAAAAAGAAGAAAAAAAAGAAGAAAAGAAGAAGAGAAGAAGAAGAGAGAGAAGAGAGAAACGTTTCTTCAAGAAACGTTTCCATGCACGCCCTTAGTATCAGCTGTTCGATTATTGCGTGCTGTCAACCCTTCTAGATCACTCCTGTTGGTGGAAAACTTGTGGAATTGGCCACTCAAAAGTGCCAAAATCACAGCATTGCCCTTCCTTTTATCCCCTGCTTCAATTATTCTTCCACCATCCCCTTCTTTTCAAACAACATATGTTAATAAAATTTTTAATCAGCGCACTAACATTGTCACATTTTCTTTACATAAGCTGGTTTTTATAGAATCACACATATTCAATTTCTACTTCCAGCATGTAGATATATTTCATCAATAGGTTATGTTTTCATCCTAAGATTATTTATGTAAAAAGACTTACAATGACCTTGTAACTATTATATAGGGAAAATTTCAAATAAGGGTCCGAAGTGCCTTCATTTTTTTCAAATAAAAACTTGAAGTACATTCATTTCTCAAATAAAGATTTGAAGTGAATTTCGTTTCAAATAAGAATCTTCAACTCACTATTTGATAAGGGTAATTTTATCTTTTAAATTATATCTTTTTTTTTTTGTTTTATCCATAAAAAACAAACTATTTTTTTTATAAAAAAAAAAAACGAACAGAGACGGGAGGGAGGGCTCCCTCCCACCTCTTTTTCTTTCTTTAAGTTTAATTTTTTTTTAATTATAAGGAAAAAATTCTAATTTGATATAAATTTAAATTGTGTTTTGATGAAAATACCTCTAGTCGGTCGGAATTTTTGTTGACTAATGAGTCGTTGAGGTTAGGCCTTTATTTGAAACAAATATAATTACTTCAAGTCATTTTTTGAGATTGATGTGGCAACTTCATATCATTATTTGAGAAAATGAGTGCACTTCAAGTCCTTATTTAGAATTTTCCTTATTATATATCCTCTTCAAAGTGCTTTTCTATTGTACAATGGTGATACAATTTTTTTTTTGCACAAACAAATTTTAGATAATGATACATAATCAAATTTTATTTTTTGCATGTAACTTTATGTTATAAATAGGTTTATATTTACATTATGAAATTATTTGTATAAGAAAACTTTTATGATGTCGATGTATGTAATATACATATATATTTGTAATATTTTTATTGGATGTTGTTACATCCGTACTTTCTAAGCAATATGGGACAATTTTTCTCTTCTACTCTTTTTCTTTGCTTCTCATCTCCAATTCAAAATATATTCATTCCTCAATAAAAAAGATACATTGACATCTTTAGTTTTACCTCATAAAATTATAACATCATGATGCTCAATCAATGAAATTTTTTATACACATTTAGCTTGACGTGGGTATTCTCAAAAGCTTAATATCACAAATTTTTTTCTAAGAAAAAATAAATCTCAAGTATGGAATGTATGTTATCTTTGAAAAAAATAAAGGAAAATGGGGAGGATACAAATTTAGACTAGCTCATAATTAAAAATAAAAAAGATGGAACGTTTTTCGCATGCACCGTGGCACAGAGACATGTCTGTAAAAGTACAATAATGTATGAAATTATTGAGTACCATTTCTTCCTAACTGTGCACATGTGACGCAAAGGACGTCTCTTGGACAATACCTTTTTGACCCAACATTGGGCGACTTAAAGATGTCATCCGAGTCAAGGATGCTGCCAAAGCTCCTCCCCCAAAATGATGTGACATTCTTGCGTCTTCTCCTAACGTGCACATGTGACGCAAAGGACGTCTTTTGGACAACACCTTTTTGACCCAACATTGGGCAACTCAAAGATGTCATTCAAGTTGCTGCCAAAGTTCCTCCCCCGAAATGATGTCATTGCTTACATCCTAAAGAGGAAAGTCTAGGTCCCATCTTGACATGGATTATGACACTTGCGACATGGTCTCAGCATGAAAAGATGGAAGGGATAGAGACAAGGCATCTGCGCGAGAGATATAAGAGAGTGACCGAAAACCTTTCGACTAGCCCAACAATGGCACCCTTGTACTGTTGAACTTCGAGGGTTGTTTCTTGGTGAGAGAGAGTCGGTTCACTTTTGGTCCACCGAATTCGGGCATTATTGTGTATGTGGCTTTGGCATTATCTCAATAAGATTTTTTGTTTTGTCAAAAATTAAATTGGATATGTTTTGAAAAAAAATTAATTTATGCTTTTTCCTTTGTTTATACCTTGCTTCAATTTTGACCTGGTATCAAAGCAAGGCTCACATACCTCATGGTCATGCTAATGATGAATTTTTTGGTCCATTGGAAGTGGGAACGGTACTATGATCGAACATTCTAAAGCTTGTAGTGATAAGAAATCTATAAATTAATGTTGACATATTTACTATAGTGATGATTATCTACTTATGATGCTTGCAAAAAAAAAAAAAAAAATCAGAAGATTTGATAATATAGCAATTTATATGGAAGTTAGTAAATTCTTAATAGTGTTGGTAAGTTATTATTGTTGTAAAAAATAGTTGAAGAATATGAAAATAAGATATATTGTTTGTGCTGTGGAAGCATCCTCCTTTAGGATAATTTTGCATCTTGCAATATAAAATTCAATGCAACCGTATCTAGTGGCTATCCTCTCAGGCCATGGCACTGAATAATAGAGGGAACATAAACAACAAATTTGTATGTTAAACCCAACAAAGAAATGAAAAATAAGGAGTAAAGATGTTATTGCTTTTGTATGTCTTTTTTTAATTATGTTTGGAGCAACAATAAATGAAAGAGAAAGCCATTTTTTCATCATCAATTCTTGCATTAAGTTGAAAACTATTACAAATCGGGACAAGTGTAGTAGGAGTGTTATAACTTTCATACAATACTTACTTGAATGTCATAATTTTTTTTTTCTTTTTTTCGCTTAGTGCTACATCAAAGTCAAATCAATTATTTAAGTGCCACCTCTAGCAAATCGTCTCATGTGGATTTTTATTGATTTAAAAATATGTATTTTAATTTTGAAATTTTTTTAGTTTTCATTTTTTTTCATTTTTTTTTAATGTGCGCCTACCGCAAAGGCCTCGTCCTTGTCTAGTGAGGCCATGAAGAACTTAGGTGAGGCCATTGATAGATGCGGGCAAGGAACTTCGTGACGAGGCCGCCTCTCTTACAATCTGGTGAGCCCACGATAGCCTCACCTAAGGCCATCGCAGCCTCGCTGGTCGTGCACAAGGGTGCGAAGGCCCTTGTCAGATTTGGGCGAGGCTAGTGGTAGATTTTCCAATGAGACAAATTGTTGATGACACTTAAGTAATTAATTTTTTTAATTTGTGGCATTTAAGTGAACAAAAAAAAAAGTTATGGCACTCAAGTAAGTGTTGTACAAAAGTTATGGCACCCCTACTGTACTTGTCCTATTACAAATCTCTCACAAATTGATGGTGGTCATAACTTATATTAAATCTGTTACAAAACAATGACTTTAAATATTCCAAAACTATTGAAATATCTAATAATCCCCCACATTTCAAAAGGTTTTGAAAACAAAGGAAACATATATGCTAGTTTAACTCAACTGAATGAAATGCATTAGAAGTGGTCGATAGCTAGGGTTGCTAGCCACTAGCTAGGGCAAGACGAGTCGGCAACCACGGCCAACCCTTGCCCCACCATCGCTAGCCCATTCCAGCGATGGTGGGGCATCGACGACGAGGGCCCTATAGGCCCTTGATTGATTTTGCCATCATTCCCCTCTTTTATATAAATTTAATTTAAATAATATTTAGAGTAAAAAATTAGATTTGAACCCAAACAACATCATTTTAGCCTTATCCTTCATATTTTAGTTACATCAATAATTTCTAGTAACAAAGTTGGATGGAGTTAACGGAAAGACTTGATTGTATATATTTGATAAGTTTTAGGACTTAATTGTACTTATTGATAGTTTTAAATTTTAATTGCACTTTTGTGATGAGTTTTAAGACTTCAAGTGCACTTTTCCTATTAAAATATTTGAACATTTGCGGGGGGGCGCCTTGTTAAGGTTATGCTTCTTGGTACTAAGAAAAGGAAAATAGGCTTTAAGACATTTGATTGCACCTTTGTTGGTTACGTTGAACATAGTAGTGCGTTTTTCCCTACTAAAAAGTGATGTGCTTGATAACAATACGATGTTGAGACAAACAATGGATAATTTTTTAGCATATTTTTCTGTTAAGAACTGATATTATTTCTCATGCACCTCTTCATATAAATGATATTGAAAAATCAAATGATGAATTGAGAAGGAGTAAAAGACCAAGGAAAGAAATTTTTTTTTTTGAGAATGATTTTAATACTTATCCTGTTGATAATGATTTTTTAACTTGCTCTGAAGAAATTTTTGCTAAAGAAAGTCATTTTTGAAAACATGCCATAAAACCGGGTACTCAAAACTCGGACCTTATGTCGTCGAGGGGAAGGGTTGTCTTAATTTACGGTGGAGACCAAAATCTTCAGTAAAAATCCAGTATCATCTTCTTGAGATGATGCCCTATGCCACATAGGCACTATCTCAAATTTGGAAGGCTCACGTTGACATAAAACTATTAATCATAAAACACCGGACATAGAAGGAAAAAACTACCTCACCCGAATTAGACGGATTGAAAATGATGCAACTCTCTGGATGTGTTCATTTTGCAAAAAAATGAGTTATTTAGCAAACCTCTAATGCTAGCTACTATCTAATTTAGCAACTATCTAATTCTGCAGATCTAATTATTATGTATACTTTGATAATAATTTTCTATCAATTTACAAGAAATAAGTGTTTAAAGAAATTATTTGTGTATATATTTATTCTATTTAATAATTTATCTATTTATATAATTAGATGAATAATCAATGATATATGGTAGGTTATAATTCCATGTGCCTCACAATTTATTTGGACAAAGTCATGTGTATGGTATATTTCCCATTTTATAGTGCCTAAGAATAAAGTCGTACATCCGGTATCATGTCTATCATCGGTATTCTTTATATATAGATCACTTTGATTATCAAACCGTTTATCTAAAGAGCATCTAAAAAGTAAAATCAAATGCTCAAAAAGTTATCCATGATAAAAATTATATTACATGATTGCACATATTGTTTAAAAGTAATTGCTTATGTCTACCTAGATTCTAGGGAAAATTCCAAGTAAGGGCTTGAAGTGCTTTTTTTTTTTTTTTTTCTAATAAGGGCCCAAAGTGGACTTTGTTTCAAATAATAGCTTGAAGTGGTTAAATTGTCTCAAATAAGGGTTTTTGGCCGGCTAGTGACTATTTCGGGTGTCGGAGAAGGGGTATTTTGGTAAAAAAATTGTAACCATATTTTTGAAAATTTTTTTACCTTTTTTTTATTTATTTTTTCTTTTTTCCTCTTCTCTCCCTTGGCCATCGCCATCGATGGCCGCTGGAGGTCGCCTACCTCAGGTGAGGGTAGCCCCCGCCGACATTGGGTGAGGCCCTTCGCCTAGGCTGGGTGGGGCAAGGGTTGCCCAAGCTAGATCTGGCGACATTCGCCCTCACCTGTGGCCCTCGCACAACATCGACAGGGCGACCCTCGCTTGACACTGGAGAGGGTGAGGGTTGCCTTAGTCAATTTGGCAAGGAGTACTCTTGCCCGATGTCAACGGGGGCTGCCCTTGCCAGCCCAAGCGAGGGTGACCCTCGCTTGATGCTGGTGGGGGCTACGGTTGCCAAAGTTTGACGACCTTTGCCATGCCCGGTGGGGGAAGGGGGAAAAAGAAGAAAGAAAGAAAAAAAAAAAAGAAAAGGAAAGAAAAGGAAAGAAAAAATAAATAGAAAAATAAATTAAAAGACGAAAATACCCTTTGATCCGAGAGAGGTTTGGCCCTTTTTGAAATTGATGTGGTTACTTCAAACCCTCATTTAAAATAAGTTTTACTTTAGGCTCTTATTTGACACAATTTGGCCACTTTAGGCCCTTATTTAAACAAAATCCATTTCTAGCCCTTATTTGAGAAAACGAGAGCACTTTAGGCCTTTATTCGGAATTTTTCCTAAATTCTATTATGAAAGATCTAAATGTAACTCATGAATGATCAAAGATTTATGGTAGGTTTAATTCCATCTATTTCACACTTAATATAAACAAAGTCTTATAAATGGTAACATCCCAATTACTTTCTAGTTCAAAAGAATGGAGTCTACATTCGGTATAATTCTTATCAACGAAATTTTGTATATACAGATTTTTGCTATAAATAATTGTTCATCTCTAATTTCATGATGAAAGTTGTATTATATGATTGCATGGAATGTAGGTAATAAACGTTCGAGATAATTGTTTACATAGATTATATTTTGAAATACCTGGAGGCTGAATGTTTAAGCTCATGGAAAAAATTCCTGCATCTAAATTATAAAACATAAGGCTAAAAAAATAATTTTCAAAAGGTTATATTCCATAATTGAGCATATTTTGGTACTGGATGCTAAACAAAAATTGTTTATGCATGTGCAGATTCAATTTTGAAGTATCTATAGGCAGAAATTTTAAATTGATCAAATCATTCTATAAATAGATCTTTGGTAACAAGGTAGGGAAACGTGATACATAGTAATTGTTCAAATACTTTGAGGAAATACATTTAGCATCGCATTGGCCCCCTGCTACAACCAACCAACTATAATGAAAACATGCACCCTCAACTCAAATTCATCAATCACTGATCTTGTTCAGTATATTTGACTCCATCCCAAATGTCGTCGGGACGAAAAATGCTGGGTCCATAAGTGGATGTAACCCTTTGGAATAGCAGGGGAAGCTGCAGTAGTACGAATAAAACCATGGGGAGAGAGGCCGACAAAGTAATGGGAATGAGAACCCACTCCACTCTCTTATCTAGCACAATTATTAGAGTTGCAGTGAAGGCCACTAACATGAAAGCCATGAGAGGAAGAGAAAACAAAGGCCCTTTATAATCTTCTTAGGTAACAACTCAAGAAAATCTTTTGCCTCACACTGGGAAGTTAAGATGGCTAGGAATAACAAGATGGCTGTCATGGAGGAGAACAAACCTAACACATCCAAATTGTGAAAACTAGGAAAGAGTCTCGTCCTAACAATAATGGTACTCCAGTATTGTTGTTATTGCCTTCAGGCTTAGTGAAAGTAGCAGCGAATAATACTGTGGCAATTAAAGTTGAGACAAGCATACATGAATTTGATGCGTCCTTCACCCACTTCTCTCTATTCCCAAGCGACCCTTCGTGCTTCTCCATGAATATTATCCAATACGTTTTTCGCTCAAGTTTGTGGGCTCTTACAACCGGGAGAACGCACGTTTCCACAGCCTATGCATAAGAGTCATAAACATGAGTTACAATAAGTGGATTGGTTATTGAAAGTTTTCAGAAAAAAACTTACAAAGGAACACCTCAAGGAAATTAAGACTTATTCAACACTTCATGCCAAAATTGGTTCCATGTTAAGTCCATCTTTGCCGGAAAAATTCCAAGGGTCTCCTTCTAAGCTTCGATGGTGATTTCGTGCTTCAATATAGTCAGATAATATATGTATGGAAAGCACTATGTTGATACATTCAATTGAAATCAAGTTTCATCAAATTTGGAGTCTTCTAGAGGAATTTATGGAAAAAATATTAGGAGCTAGTCAAGAAATCTGAGAATGAGTCTTTTTAGTACTTCCATGTGCTTCGTTGAGTCCGGTGTTGTATTTTATTTCTAGAGTCATTCGAGCGAGGGCGACGACCGTTGAGCGAGGAGTGGCCCCAATGAAGGTCCCAAACCTTGCCTGGATTATTGTTATATCTGAACTACACTGTAATCTTAAATCCAAAACATGATACAACGTAACAAGCAAAACTAGCGTGAAATTGGGAGAATTACCAAAAAAGCCTAAACCTATTGCAATTGTACCAATTCAATCATAAACTTTTTTTAGGCCAATTTAGTCTTAAACCTTTTACAACTGTGCCAATTCAGTCCATCCGGCCAAAATTGGCCAGCCGACGCTGACGTGGACATTGATCGTCTAGCGAACGCTGACGTGACATTTTCTAATTTTTTTCAAATTTTTAAATATTTTTTTTGAATTTTTGAATTATTTTTTTTTTTCCCATCTTCTTCTTACCCTGGTCGGCCAGCGCCGGCCGAAGGCGAGGCTAGCCAACAGGGGCGAGCCTCACCATTGGCCAGCAAGGCTAACCTTGCCGGCCCTCACCTCCGGCTAGCGCCAGCCAGCTAGGGGAAGAAGAAGATAGGAAAAAAAAAAAAAAAAAGAATTCAAAAATTAAAAAAATATATATTTAAAAATTCAAAAAAAAAATATTTAAAAATGTCACGTTAGCATTCGCCGGATGGCCGATGTCCACGTCAGCCGGACGGCTAGTGTCCATGTCAAGGTCTGGCCGGCCAATTTTGGCCGGATGGACTAAATTGGCACAATTATAAAAGGTTTAGGACTAAATTGGCCAAAAAAAAGTTTAGGACTGAATTGACACAATTGCAATAAGTTTAGGACTTTTTTGGTAATTCTCCCACGTGAAATTATAAGCAAAACTGATTTAAATGTTTTTTTTTTTTTTTTTGGGCTCAATGTTAATATATATGGGTTATACATGAAACGGTTTGCATAATAATCTCCTAATTGCAACGTGGTTGACACCTATATAAAGAGCCGGTCGAATTCAACAAAGAGTCACTTGGATTAAGAGGTGGATCACAATTATATTAGTGAACTTGAAATGCAATTTTATTATGATAAGTCTCAATTAGTTTTCAATGCCTCGGTTTCCCTTTATCAGTCTCCCTTATTTTCTGTAACTTGTTTTAAGGATTTAGTGTTGTTTCTCAACTTACCCTATTAGTTTATGTTTAGAATGGGGAATTTAAAAGTTCCATGTAATAACAAAGTATTGGCTTAGATGATAAGAGAGTTTCTTCTTCTCATTGTGGTTTTGGATTCAAGTCTTATTGAAAGCTTTTCGGGAGTGAAGTCTTGGATGCACCGGATCAATGTGGAGCAGTCCACCCTTAAAATCACTCAGAAAGGTAGACCTTGTGGTGCGCAAAAGCTTAGCTGAATATCGCCCAACCACTATAAAAAATGTTCAATATATATTCTCAAGACTATCTAAATAATTTTTTTTTAATGAAACTATCTAAATAAAGTTCTAGCTATCATATTTTTAAAAAACTTGATACAATATATATCATTAAGCGTGGTTACTAAATATATGAAAAGACAGTTACTTTGTACCGTTAGAGTTCTCTTTGCGAGAAAATATTGGGTATCCTAATAGTGTCACGTAATCCGTGCTCTAAACAATTCATTGCGTGATGTGTGTCAGTCCACGTTGTCCACTTCTCTGTTTCAAACCAGCGCGCGGGAGGTTCTCTCTCTCCTCTCTCCCTGGCCCACCTCTCTGCACCTTCCGACGCTCTCTCTCCTCTGCTCTCCTCTCTCTCCTCTCTGTCTCTCTCCCCGTTCTTCGTTTTGTTGCGGGGAGAACAAAATTGCGACGGTTTAAAGGAAAACATAAAGTCCACCCTACTCTCTCTCTCCCCCCCTTCGACGGCCCTCCACCTCCGCCTCCGCCTCCGCCGATTGCCTCCGTCACCCTCGACACCGACTTTGACACCGACGCAACCTCCGCCTCCCTCTCGTGACCTCTGGTCTGCTTTATCTCTCTGTCGTCCTCGAAGTCGCGCCTCTCTTCCAGCAAACTGCGTCGCCGACGCCCCTCCGCCGGTTGCCTCCGTCGCCCCCAACTCCGACGCCAACTTCTCTGCCTCCGCCTCCGCCTACACGCCCGACGCCAACGCCGACGCCGACGCCCCTTCAGCTCCCTCTCACGACCTGCACTCCGCTCTCTCTCTCTTTTCTCTGTGGAGCGCCCTTACTGGCCAACCCCGACGCTGACGAACCCCTGCTCTCGCGTTTTGGCCTCCCTCTTCACGAGCGAAGGTCGCTTTGCTCGCTCTTTCTCTCTTTCCTCCGCAAAGCGCCCCCTGCTCCTGAACGCGGACACCGCCGTCGCCTTCCCAAGCCCCACCGATAGGCGCCCCATTGGCGACTCTCGTACGTCCGAAGGTTCGTTTTCTTTTTTTTTTTGGATTCTACTTAGTAGAATTCGGTGCCATGTTAATGTTGAAGTTTAAAGTTACATCTGCATTAGGCTTGTTGCTGACTTACTGCGTTATTCAGATAAGTGAAACGGCGGTGATTGTTTGCATATAGTCCTCCTAAGAGATTAGAGACTTCTGAGCCTAACTTGGTCACTCCATGCTTTTATTTTCTCACAAAATCGCATGTCTGTTGGAGAAGTTGATCCTTGCGTGCTTCTGAATAGTCATTTGCGTTGCAATTCCAAAGGTGTAACTTAGTTGTGAAGGATAAGATCAAAATTTCTCTCTAAGATCTACCTTCTTGGTTCACTGATCTATCAGAAATTGCAGCTTGGGCTGTTTAAACCAACAGGTACCTCTTATTTTGTTCATGTGCCAACGAGAGATATGGTGGGACATCCTCACAAGCATGGAGCCAGAAGCTTATCTCTCCGTTTGCTTTGTGAGAGAACCACTGAAAATTGCAGGTTTCTTGTGTTCAGCTGAATTTGACATATAGAGACTGACCAATTTGTGAAGATGACTAATTTCACGTTTCTCATTGTCTTTTGATGCATCTCTGTTCATAATCAAGTTTGGCGAAGTTGGATTGCTACATGAGGGTATTCTTCTTGGTGTATTGATGGACACGCAACCTTTACCCATTGTGCATCCTTTTGGGGAGGAAAATTTGGTACTTCCCATCAAGAAAATGCAAATTGTGCAAATGGAGGAAGAGGCTTTAATTTTTACTTGTAGGATAGCATGCCTTTTGGATGTCTAGGGAAAAAGACATCTGATTTCTAATCAATTGGGGTATAGAGTTAACAGATATATTTCCTTCTCGGACCTTGAATCCCTGGCCTGCCATACAAATTAGGATGGAGTGTAAAATATGTTCTCTGCGATTATGTGTGTGTTCTCAGAGTGCTGTTTTCTCACATTGTTGCTATTGGTGGTTTGAAATTTTAGTTTGATGAAAGAGTTCCTTTCTAATTCCATTTTCTAGTATGTTCACATTAATAAGAATAATTGATTTTGTAATTGTTGATTTTTTGGTTGGATGACTTGGGCAGAAAAATATTTAAAGACTAAAAAAATCCGAGAAGCAGAAGAGGCAGCATGGCGCTCAAGAATAACAAAGGTAATTTAATATCTACTCTACCAGTGCCCCTTATGATTTTGTTTTTGATGCTCAATTTTTATGTGTAGCTTGTAATCTCGATGTATAGCTTGTGTTATATTGGTTTCTTGTGCAACATACCCCTAAAATTCCTCTGCTTTGTGATTGAGACTGTTATAAGGGTATGGTTTCCTGATAATCATACGCTAGAGGCTACATTTCATCTGTCGAGAAAAATAGAGAGTTTGATTGTTCTCGTCGAGAAAGTGGTAGCTAAACCTGAACTGCCATTTTATATATGTACGTTTGCTCACGTGATGTAACTAATTTGCAATATTTCAATGATTTCGATATTCACGTCTCGAGAATGTGTTTTTGGAAGCTAAAGCATAACGCAGATATCTGATCATGTTTCAGATATTGCTCCACCCAAGAAGCAAATAAAAGACTTGTCTCAGGACTTTTACTCTGCCGGCTTCATTCCTGGTGCAATAGTTTATTTTTCATATGACACCCAGAAAGGTTTGTATGCTTATTATTGACCTCAAATGTAGTATCTTCCTTTTTCTTTATGCTTGCCACGGGTTGCTTCTTCGTGTTATTTAGAGTGGCTCATCTTTAAGCTGTTTTAAAGAAACAAATTTGAGTTTTACTGTGTGCCTAAGTGATCCAAAACTGCCCCGAGTGCAGTTCACTTTTTTCTTAGCACCTCAAAGCTGAAGCACATTTACAGGTCCTTCTTGGTAATCTGCCTTGGGCATACTAACGCATACTGAAAGATGACCCACTCACATGAACTACCAACCGCTGCATGTTTGTGGCGATGTCAATCGAATAATTTGTTTTGCTTATCTTGTCATGTGTTCTTCCTTTACCAACCTTGATTCTATATTTGCAAGTAAGTCTTAAGATTAAACATATATGTGACCTTAATGAGTGACCGCGAACTTGGGAATCCAATTCTATACTTACATTTATTTCTGTGACCGCTAGTATTGTAAGGTTCAAGTGCTTGTTGCTTCTTCCTTGAGGTGTCGCATCGACCCTGCTAACAATTCTATGAACATGGATCATAATCCTTTGCCATTTCTTCTTCTCTTTTGACTTCTTCCTTGTCAAATGATGCTAAATTTGACCGATGCTTATTTATCATTTGGTTGGAAACAGGAAAGGATCAAGGTTTCTCGAGAGCTGCAACCCACCCACGAGGTGTAATTGATAAGACGCACATTTGTATAGACACAGAACAAGCTTTGCTGGCTATGAAGAGCTTTTGAAGCATAGGAGAGTGAGAGTGAAACTCTAGATTTCTCATCATTTGTTCCTAGCCATTTTGCTGCCTTACAGCTATTATAGTGAAAGATGTTGATTTTATGCCATTTCATTTTCTATATTCTTCTTATCATTCAAGTGCAAAATCTAGGGGATTGAGAACGTCATCATGTGCACATTAGAGGCTGTGCTAAGGAAGAAAGCTTTTGATGTACTGGAAAGGATTAGTGTTTTTTACTTAAGATGTTTGCTCTTGCATCACTAAACAACAAGTGTCGGTCAAGAGGAAATTGAAGCAGCGGAAGAGCTTTTGAAGCATAGGTAAGGGGTTTTGGCTCCAAAATTGCCGAACTCATTATATGCCCGATATATACTAATTTGCCTACAGATCTTCAGGCAAAGATATTTGAACCCACGCCAGAAGGTGCTGTTAAGGTGGTCCTTGTGAGAAATGGTTTTAAGCTTGTATTTTTAATTGATTTGCGCAGAGCATAAGTGGATACAGAATGTGGACAGGGCTTCCAATGTTTCACTAGGACAAAATGTTCGGACGAGGATAAAGCAATTCTCTTTGATGAATAAGTTCAAGAAGAAAGTTCTCAGAGTGAGTCCTTGAACATTGCCTTGTTGGATTTCATTGCTGTTATTAGTGCGAAGTTAAACTCGAATTGTGTTTGCTGCATTGTTAATGTAGCAGTAGCAGACAATTTGCCTGATGAGCAAGTGGATCATATCAAAGAGATGTTCGACGTGATGGACACCAATAAAAATGGAGATCTGATATTTGAAGAGTTGAAACATGGCCTAAACAAATATGGACAGCAAGTTGCTGATCCTGATGTGCAGATGCTGATGGATGCAGTAAAATCACCTATTCAACAGCTTAGCACATTTTTTTTTGGACATGGTTTATGTTTTCTTCTTCCATGTCAACGCATTGTATGCTGTGAAGTGCATGATTTTGCTTAAATTGCAAGGCATTTGGAAGGTTAAGGACGGATTACATAATACGGAAATATGTTTTTCATCAGTTAGTCAAAGATTTGATCATGAGGTTGTATCACCATTTCACATAATTGCTAGAACTTCATGCAAAATCAAGTGGGTTTCTGCTGATTTGATGAGTCACAATTTCTTGTATTAGCATCTAAAAATAGAACTCCATCTTATATGAGAACAGGCTGATGAAGATGGAAGCAGAATGCTGAACTTAAAGGAGTTTGTGACTATGTCAATCCACTTGAGAAGGATTGGCAACGGTGACCACCTTACTCAAGCTTTTGAATTCTTTGACAAGAATTGAAGCAGATATATTGAATTCGATGAGTTGAAAGAAGCTTTGATAGATGACAATCTTGGTCTGAACAACGAAAAATTTATTGAAGACATCATTTTCAATGCTGATCTAGATAAGGTAATGCATAACCAGAACAACCTGCAATTTGGAATCTATGTATATCTTGTTCATATATGAAATAGAGTGCTCATTCTGTGATGGATGTATTCCAGGACGGTCAAATCAGTTATGATGAATTCAAGGCTATGATGAAAACAGGCATGGACTGGAAAATGGCTTCACGCCAGTAGTCGAGAGCGATGCTGAACGCGCTTAGTCAGAAGATGTTCAAAGACAAACCTTCTTCTCTCAGAGGCTAAAAGATGTTCCACCCATGGCTTCTTAATCTGATCCAGATGAACCGTGGAGAAACAAAATCGAAGTCTCATCCAAAGGGTATTGGGAAGGAGGTATTATACAAAATCAGTGCATCGGTTTGCTATTGCAGGGACATAAATGTTGTGAAAAATTTGAAGAAATGGGGTATAAATAGTCAGATTCCTACACAGCTTGGCATTTAATTTTTATGTTTTTATTTTCCCTAATTAAAGGGAAAATCAATTGAAACTACTAATCAGAGTTAGTTTGCAATGCCCATCCTAATCAACTTAAGCCCCATGTTGCGGCAACCTGACCATCTCCATGAGCAGATGGTTTTCATTGTTAAATGCAAATGCAGAGCAATGTCATCATAAAGTCGCATATTAACTTGCAAATCTCATATCATAGGATACTAGATCTTCTAGCTCATATCGAGTGAAATCATTGCAAGTTTGAATACATAACACATGATATATTGTAAAACTCAGCTACGTCCGTCAATTTCATGAAGTGAATTCACCCCTTCATAGATTCTAGCGCCTGTTGTTTAGATAAAATACGTTCGATGATATCATCTAGGCGTGTATATCAAATATATTGACCAAATGAACCATTACATATGTACTCATATAGACCAAAATTTCAAATCGTAACTTGAATATTGCAAATAAACTAAACAACTTGAGCTTATCCATCGATACTAGGAATCTATTAAAATTAAGATACCTAGCTCTATATGCTTCACAACATTCAAATAAAGCTCATAAGAGACCCATCCAAGCTTCAAAGCAGCTATTACTGTTGTCCACAAACGTGTCATGTTCCCATTAAAAGTACATTGCTTTTTCATGTAATGAATGACTGAACCCATGCATTCGTTGATTGTGCATGTTCATACGAGAACTGCAATTCTACTTTAGAAAAATTATCTGTTTGAAGCACGTCATATACAAGTAGAATCATCCTTTTGGTTTTGCGAACCGTATTGAGTAAAAACCGTCTCGAGTGAGAGCACCCCCATGCATCCAACAGAATATGAACTCTGAAGTAATTCCTTTAAAAAAAAGGGTCAGATGAACTCCAATAGACAAAGTAATATGCGAAATATAAGACAAATGGAGTACATTTGCCTCTTCCAGCAGCAAATAGATGAAATATTAAATGATTGGTGACAGTCACTATTTCTTTCTCTTTCCCAAAGTAGTACGGTACTGAGGATGAAACCCTACAGCCTATATGCTTGGGCCGGCATTATAGGCTGCCACCATCAACACACAACAACAATAAACACAGGCCAAAAGCTGCTGCTGCTCGTGCTTTAATCAGTCAGCACACCACGCCAACAGTTGAGCCTCCTAATAATTGATTTGTCACTGGGAACTTGAACGATTCATACCAATAATCCCCTTATAGGACACTACCCATGCGCTTGAACTAGTTCCTTGTCCATGAAAGTTGTGTTTCTGGTGAAAACCATCCTTCTTTGTAGATTTTCCTATCACTGCCCTCATCGGCGATGCTGGGAAATCTGGCAAGTGGTTGCAAATTGCAGGACCAGTGAGACGGGTCATTAGTTCAGCTGGAACCAGCTCAAGTGCTGGCAGTTCCTTTTCCCCTTCCACCACCTCTACTTGCCTTGCTGCTCCCTCCATTGTTAGAGCTCGCTGCCTTGCTACAACCACCATGGGAATCCACATCCGATAGCCCATTCTCCAATGCTCTCACAAGCTTCTCAAAGTAGTTTCTGGTCACACTGTAGCAACAAAAACAGATGTAAGAATGTCAAACGCAGGTCTCGTGCACACATGGGCGCTCCTTCAGGAAGTCACACCAGAGGCTATTAAGAAAAGTGTCTACATAAACTACATTGCAGCTAAAGTAAAGAGGGCCACCGATTTTTCAATAAAAGGAGAGCGTGTTTGTGATGGGAAAATAGCTCCGAGAATTCTTGTTTCCCAATAATACTCTATGAACTTAAATAAATAAATAAATAATAGTCTAACAGCCTTATAACAACCAACCAATGCCATATGCACTGGAAGATCATATTCTTGGTAAGTCCACCGTCCAGGTTTGCCTTTCGAATCAACAATCTTTTTAGCATAAAAATCCAGTCAAAAGAACTAGTGAGAATGCTTTTGGCTCGAATCAACTTTTAAGTTAACATCAAATTGCAGAGTCAATATTATTCCATAAAGTAAACTTTGAAGGCTCGAATCACCTTTACGAGACACTTTTTTTTGAATCATAGCCTAACTATTTCCCATTTCATAGATGGATATCTAGGGACTCAAGTCTATATAAAATTGACTGTACACAATTGTAATTTGTACCAGACATATTTTACTCGACTAATTATCAAAATTGAATCTAACAAGAAGATATCTGGTAAGTCCAGCTAACTTGGTGCGGAAGTCATTAAAGTTATAAGAAGGATTCTCATCACTAAGGAACTGGTGAAGTTCCTTCTCTGCACACTGATGAAGCCTTTCCAATCCAAACTCTACCTCACTTAGTAAAGGGCCCGCATGACAAAATTTCTATTCTAGAAATTGATTTCTGGCTAGAAATTGATTTCTCAATTTCTATTCCCCAGACAAGTTTCTGAGCAAAGAAACTTGTTTGATAACGACTCAAAATTTCTATTTCAAATGTAAAATCCGTTTGATAACGAATAAAAATTTCTATTTCTAGAAATAGAAATTGATTAGATAACAACATAGGAAATTCTCAAATACAAAATAATAGTCGAAATAATACTAAAACAACATACGAAATCCTCAAATACAAAATAATAGTTGAAATAATACTAATACATTGCAAAAGTTGAAAATACAATTTCATGGAATTTCCGGCATATTATTATCTCTTTCCATTTTATTGGCAATGGTTTTCCTAAGCGTATTTATTTGGTTTCCCTCCTCGATCAATATATCGTTTGCAAGCTCATCTGGTGTAGGTTCAGACAAGTACTGTGAAAGCATGAAATATGGGTGCCATCAATGACGCCTATACAGCCCTGTCATTTTATCAAAAATAGTATTATACAAGATTATCAACAAAATAAAATTGATGGTGTAAAGGAATATATGAGAATTCTACCTTGAAGTAACGTTAGTGGTTAGGAACCAATCGGGGGAATGTCGGTTTATTTTGATTCTCGAATTGAATCAGTCCAATTGCTCATCCCTAATTTCTTTATTGTTGTTCAATGAACCTTTAATGGCCCTTGCATAGCAAAGAGAGAGATTCTCTTGAATCTCTTGCCTTCGAATTAAAATTCAAGATTGTGTAACAATCTAATTATTTTGATTTTGCAAGAATTTTGAATCCGTAAAGAAACAAGGTTAAATTTCTAGGCACGTTTTTTATTCATCTATTGCGTAAGAACTTTTTCTTCAACTAGCCATGCGCATGCCCTTTCTAGGAGGAAAGAGCCCCATTGTTTTTAAGTAAGCATTTAAGAACTTTGGTCGTTTTTGAAAATTGGGGATCCATTCGATTGCCTTTCATCCTAAAGAGGAAGTTATCAAAAAAAAATTGACAAAAATGAAAAAAAAAAACACGAGCAAAATAAGAAAAAGAAAATTAGCAATAATTTGTGAAGTTGTGGTTATGAGTGAATTAAGTTAGCAAGAAAGCATAAGGTTCTTTTATATGGTTTAATTTCAATTTCAGCTTCGATTTCTATTTCAAACCGAGAAGTTAAAAATTTCAGCTTTTGATTTCTTTGATTTCTCTATTTATGGAATAGAAATCTATTTCAGAAATAGAGAAATCAAATTGCGTTACCAAACGGATTTCTGTTCCAAACCTGTTCCGGTGAACAGAGAAACAAAGAAATCGAAAAATAGAAATTTTGTCATGCGCGCCCAAAGAAACCATTTCATGTAAGTAAATACGAAAACAAGAAGGATATGCATGGCCATTGTCTATCCACAATCCTACTCTCCAATACAAGCCTTTCTGTAAAACCTCAGCTCTATCCTGTCATCCCACTTTAACAAAACATATTGCCACAACAAATCATGAAAGATACAAACAACCGGCACTAGGTTGATCAAACTTTAGCATGTCCCATCACAACATTCTCCACAAGGTCAATTTTATTTCTATAAAAGAGCTTCAATTCCATTCACACATGTTGTCAACATGGCACCAACAAGTTCACGAATAACAAACTCTCAAAACATATATTTTCAGCATGAATCTCCGGCCTGCTCTGATAAACTGGGTATGACTAGAAGGCAGACAAGACAACAAAGATAAGCCTGATAAAACTGTCCGGAAACAGGATAAAAAGACTCCAATAGAAAAGGTGACATCAAAATAATAATGTTAATTTTGACAACACCGTATCAGTCATTAAAAGTATTCTAGAAAACCCATCCCAGTCAGATTTGTGAAGCGCCTCCTACCACTACTAGCTCAATCAAAGCTTCGAAATGTAGCAGAGTGATTGGACTCCATTTCCATCGGTCCCATCCACCGCCCTCCACAGAAAAAAGACCTTTATCCTATAAATTTTCATATTGATAGACATTTGTTGAGGTCAGAAGGATGATGAATGTAGAATTTTAAGATCAAGCACAAATGTAGACACTTAAAACAAAGTCTACCTGGTATCTCCAAGAGATTTACCACCGCCCCCCAAACAAAACAAAAAAGAAAAAGAAAAATCAACTGGAAAATTATATAGGGAAAATAACACTAGTTAGTTTCCACGCAAGCATTGACTTATTACAGATGGGAGTATAGATGGTTCTTCCCACCTGTTGGTAGTTCTATATGGGAGTACTAAACATGCATAAATAAATCAAAAGGAGAATTGCAGTGGCTAAACTTAGTATTTTTCCTAAAATAAGAAAAAAGAAATGACACATTTAGAATTGCTGTATGTTCAAACTTCAAACTGACATGGGTGACATCATTATCCTCTAGACAAATCATCCAATTTAGCATTATTGGATCTCCTCCAGAGAAAATATGTGAATGCACTAACCATATGATAGCAAGAACAAGCATACCCATCTATTAAGAAATTCTAAGGATTCCAAATTTAACTACAGAAAGGACATAATTGTGGAACTCCTGTATGCAGTCAACTGGTTGATTTTAGATGGTCCAAAGGTTACACCATATATGTGATATTGCTAGTACGAGTACCTAGAGGGGGGTGAATAGGTATGAAAGGATTTTTCTTGATAATTTCTTTATACTTGCTCAATACTTAGACAGTTGAAGGATTTGCGATAAGTAATAATCAACATAAGACTAAGTAAATGAAAGAGAGAATTAAACACGCGGTTTATAGTGGTTCGGCTTGATTTAAGCCTACGTCAACTCTTCTGCACTGACAGCCAATTTGGCTGGATTCCACTATGAACAAAGAGATGTTACAATGTTGATCTTCCTTGATTTCTAGGTGTAGATGATCTACCACACTCGCTCAAGGTATCACCAAGTATAGACACCCTCTGTGTATACAATTTCGCTCAGACTGTATCGACTAATAATCAAGGTGCTTCAGACTCTGGAATTTTTCTATCAATCACGTACTCAAACAACTAGAACGTCTTCCTTTTTATACTCCTTTATGCCATCATACCCGTTGGCACTTTCCAAAGGAATTCCTCCAATCTACCCGTTGGACGGAATCAATCAAGAAGATCATTCGAGCTATAAAAGGAACCTGACGATAGCCCATCAATCCCGTTCGCCCATACAATCAGGATCTTGGTTTCCAAGAATAAAACATTCCAAGAATACTTCGTCGACCATTGGATCTTCAATTGATCTAGATACGAACAAAAGAATCCATATTTATCCAACCAAAAGATCTTCTCCAGACGATAGGATTAAATCCTCAACCATTTACTTCGTCTCTGGATCAGAAGGACTGTCAATGAGAATAGTCTTGAGTCTTGAATCTTGAGTCTTGAATTTTGAGTCTGGTAATCAGAAAGTCTTCAGACTTTAAACTAAACGATCTGCAAATATCCAGACTAGACTGAAAGAAACGTTTTGTCAGCTTCAAAATATTCTGGAATGATTTCTCCAACAATCTCCCCCTTTTTGATGGTGACAAAACTTTCCTGTAGATTTGAACCACTTTGACCTGCAAAACATTTCTCAAGCAATATGGCAATCTCATAAAGGTTAACAAAACAACCAGACTCGCATCCACAGAAAATTGGTTAGTCTTTCATGAGTAATACCATATTAAAAACACTTGATATAAATGCAAACAAATCAAGCATTAAAATCCACAGCCAATTCAGTCAAGTTCAAGTTCACACCCAAGTTCGCTTAAGTCATAAACAAACATATTCAACCACAAAAAAATAAATTTAAAGTCAAAGAAAGTTGGTTGGTTGGTTCAAATTGCTTCTCCCCCTTTTTGTCATCATTAAAAAGGTGAGAAAGAAGTCGTCCGCTTGGGAATGCGCACAACTGAAATCTCCCATGGACTGGACTACGCCTTCTAGCCTCTTCAAGTCTTCCCTTAGTTGAGCTACCTCTTCTCCCTTGGCATTGGCTTGAAGTTGTAGAGCGAGGTCTTTCATTTTGTCCTCCAGGGTAACTGAAGATGCTTGTCTAGCATTTTTCATGGCTTGAATTTCACAGTCCAGAGCATAGATTTGGCCACGCATTTCCAGAAGAAGATCCATGATGCGACGAAAATCTGCAGAATTGTCTGTCTGTGTGCTTGCATTTGCTTTCTCAGATGGAGACGATGGCGCTTCTGCATAGTCTGGCAGACTAGGTGCTGACATATCATGACCTTCTTCAGGCAATTGAGAAGCCTGAAATTCTTCTAGGTCTGCTGGAGACTGTCTTAGACCTTCACTATTGGTAGCATGAGGTGTGGACCTTTGCTCGCCAACTCCCCCTGTCTCTAGGACATCAAAAGGGGAAGAGTGATGATCATGCTCTTCTGTATCTTGATTCCCCTTCTCTCCAGATTCAGCTGCAGACTTTTCTAGCTCTTCTTTTCCTTCTTTTTCAGCTTCTTTCTCCTTCTCTCGCTGCTCTTCTTCTTCTCTGTTCTTTGCTTGCTCCTCTTCTTCTCTCTGTTTCTTCTGATGTTCTGTTGATTGAGGAACAGAACGTCTGGTCCTTATCAAGGCAGTGATTGTGAGATCTTCCTCCTCATCTTCATCCTCCAAGATGAGAGTTCTCTTCTTTTTGGATGAGGCACCAATGGCTTCCTTTCCCTTTCTCTTTGAAGCAGACGAAACTAGAGTCTTCACTCTGAATTTCTCCATTGCCTTAGAAAGTTCTTTCAGATGCATCTCTGTCAACATCTTTAAACCTACCACCATCTTATTGTATGGTCGAACACAAAGCGTGTGTGGCGGTTCAATATTCATGTGTCTGAAGATCTTGGTCACCAGACCTGGGTAAGGCAATTGTCCCTTGTCTTTCGACATTGCTCTGTACATATGAAAGAGAATAGTGTGAGGGAGAGAGAATTTCTTTCCTGAGTTGATTGCGTACATCAATTTTGCTTCGGAGTTAGACACATCAGTCTTTGATGTAGACTTGGGCCTAATGCAATTGATCACAATTTTGTGCAGCACAATGTTGATGGCACGCATCCTTGAATAGATTATTTTTCCCTCGATATCTCTATCTTCGACAAGGTCCATTGAGGCACGAGCAACTGAGACTTTGACTGGTTGATAACGTCCTCGTTCAACTCCAATTATGTCCGCCAACATGTCTACGTCTAACACATAATCCTGGTCTCGAACACTGAATGATATTCTATTCGCATCTATAAAGCTGAGATTCGAATAGAAATACGCAGTCAGTTGTGCATAACCATCTGTGGTATCAGTGCAAAAACGTTCCAATTGAAGCAGATAGAACTTCTCCCTTAAGTTCACATTCACAGCATCCAAGAAGTCGAAATCGACACTCCTAGGGTTTATTACCCCTCATTTCAGCAGTCTGAAAAACAAATTTTTCTGTTCTTTCGATTTGAATAACTCCATCCTCTTTCCCTTCACCTTTGCAGCAATACCCATTCGAGATTGAAAATCAGTGAACATTTTGTCATCGTCGTTCCCATCAGTCAAATTTGGACCCGACATACGAGGGTCACTGGGAATATTCGCAAGCGCTTCCTCTCCTTTACCCTTGGGAGCAATTCCCAAATCCTCCATTTTCTTCAGAAAGATATACTCATTCCCATAATTATTTTCTTTAAGAAAATCATCAACGTATTTCAACGGAGTCCCAGTACTTTTCAACGCACAGTAAAGTTTGTAAATAAACAAGGGTTTTTGGACTCTTACTGGGTCTGCGTCCTCAACTATCTCTTCCTCCGGATGTTGACCCGCACCTTGTGGGGTAGATGGCGTTGAGTGACGTGGTGGAGAATGAGTCGGGTTCTAATGCTGACTCGATAATTCTTCCTCTTCTGTGAGATCGAGTGGGTAGGTCTCTCCTTCATCCTCTGTGGTCCCCTGGTCGCGATTCTTGAAGACTTCCTTGAAGAAGACATCCTTCTTGTCGCTAAAAGATTCCTTTGCTTGCTTTCCCAAGAAAATATGACAACTTTCTCGAAGATGAACACGAAGTAGAAACCGGATTGAGAGGAGAATGCTTTTTAGGGTTTTGAAGATTGAAAGTGAAAAATGTATGTATATAACTCAGTTTTGAAAAGGGAAGTTCAATCGGTACAAGGAAAGTGTACGAATACCTCTTTTTCAAAATCGATAACCGCCAAATTTAATTCTTTTGAAAATACAATTTTTCGACTTTCACGGAGACTTCAAAATAACCGAACGAAAGATCATACCTTTTCGAATAATAACTTACGCCTATAGACATCAATGTCTGAGTCTGAAGGTTTAGAGTCTGAGATATTTGAGTTTGACGATCATCAACTTTCTGAGTCTGAAGGTTGGAGAGTCTTTAGACTTTAACTTCTTCGAGCTTCAAAATGTTGAGTCTGGAACGGATAAAATCGAATTGATTTTTCTCCAAAGGCTTTGTGAATATATCCGCTAGTTGACTTTTTGAATCAACAAATTGAATCGAGATTTCTCCACTTTGAATATAATCTCTAATAAAGTGATGTCGAATTTCTATATGCTTTGCTCTTGAATGAAGAATTGGATTTTTGGTAAGATTGATTGCGCTGGTGTTGTCACATTTGATTTCTGTGCATGAGTCTTCAATCCCATAGTCTTGTAGCTGTTGTTTTATCCATAGAATTTGTGAACAGCAGCTTCCAAGGGCTACATACTCTGCTTCTGTTGTTGAGAGAGCTACAGTGTTTTGTTTCCTTGAGAACCAAGACACTGTCCTGCTTCCAAGCAACTGGCAAGTTCCTGAAGTACTCTTTCTATCGACTCTACAGCCAGCCAGATCTGCGTCTGAATATCCTAGAAGATTAAAGTCTCCCTTCTTAAGATACCAAAGACCCATGCTTGAAGATGAAGCAACGTATTTAATGATACGTTTTGCAGCGCTGAGATGGGATTCTCTAGGATCTGATTGAAACCTAGCACAGATGCAAACACTCAACAAAATGTCAGGTCTAGAAGCAGTAAGATAAAGAAGTGAACCGATGATGCTCCTGTACAACTTTTCATCAACTTTCTTCCCTTCCTCATCTTTGTCTATCTTCAAAGAACTTGACATTGGTATATCAGTCTTCTTGCAATTTTCCAATCCAAATCTTTTGACAAGATCATTAGCATATTTTTCTTGGTAAATGAAAGTTCCTTCCTTCAATTGCTTTATTTGAAGACCAAGAAAGAATGTTAATTCTCCCATCATACTCATTTCAAACTCATCCTACATAGACTTAGAAAATTTCTTGCAAAGACTTTCATTAGAGGATCCAAAGATAATATCATCCACATATATTTGAACAAGTAAAAGGCTTTTGTTTTCCTTTTTGATAAATAAAGTAGTGTCTACTTTACCTTTGACAAAATCATTCTGTAATAAGAACTTACTTAGTCTGTCGTACCAAGCTCGAGGTGATTGCTTTAGACCATACAGGGCCTTTTTTTCGGTCCCGACGAGTCGGCTTCTTTGGGTCTTCAAACCCGGTGGTTGTTCCACATAAATTTCCTCTTGGATAAATCCATTTAGGAAAGCACTTTTGACGTCCATTTGGAATAACCTGAAATTTTTGTAACAAGCAAACACAAGTAATAGACGAATAGCTTCTAACCTTGCTACAGGAGCGTAAGTCTCATCATAGTCTATTCCTTCTTCTTACGTGTATCCTTTGGCCACGAGTCTTGCTTTATTTCGTACGACTTTTCCCTTTTCATTCATCTTGTTTCTGAACACCCATTTGGCTCCAATAACAGTTTTACCTTTTGGTTTAGATGTCAATTCCCAGACATCGTTAATGTTGAACTGTCTGAGCTCCTCTTGCATAGCTTCGATCCAGCTTTCATCAGATAAAGCTTCTTCTATGCTTTTTGGTTCAATTTCATAAATGAGAGCCACAGCACTAGACTCTTCACGTCTTTTGGATCTGGTGCGAATTCCTTCATTAATTTCGCCGATAATGAGATCTTTGGGATGACTGGACTTATGCTTCCAGTTACTGGTTGATTTCTTTGGATGATGATCTCTTTCTTTATTTGAATCTTCATGAACATCTTGATGCTGATCTTTCAGAGTCTGAGACATTTCTTGAGTTGCCAGCTTTGGAAAGTCTGGATTAGATTCAGACTCTTCATACTGAGTCTGACTGGATTCATCTTGCGTAGAGTCTTGAAATTTGACATTCATTGACTCCTCCACCGACTGGCTCTTCTTGTTATAGACTCTGTAGGCTTTGCTTGATGTAGAATATCCAAGGAAGATGCCTTCATTTGATCTTTCTTCAAACTTACCAACTCGATCTTTTGCATTTTTCAATATAAAGCATTTGCAACCGAACACATGAAAGTATGAAACAATGGGCTTCTTACCTTTGAATAATTCATAAGGGGTTTTCTCAAGAGTAGGTCTTAGGAAGACTCTATTGATGATATAGCATGCTGTTGAAACAGCTTCAGCCCAAAATCGTGAAGAAATTTTGTTTTCAATTAAAAGAGTTCTAGCCATTTCTTGAAGAGATCTATTCTTTCTTTCCACAACTCCATTTTGCTGAGGAGTGTATGGAGAGGAGAACACATGCTTAAATCCAGATTCATCACACAAATTTGTAAAATCTTGATTTTCAAATTCTCCTCCATGATCTGTTCTTATACTTGAGATAACACATCATTTTTCATTTTGAACCTTTTTAGCAAATTTTCCAAAATACGAAAAGGTTTCTGACTTACTTGCAAGGAAATATACCCAAGTAAAGCAAGAGAAATCATCCACAATTACTAGGCAGTATTTCTTACCTCCAATACTCTGGGTTCTGGTTGGTCCGAAGAGATCCATATGCAGCAACTGTAGTACATGATTAGTGGAGACATGATTTATTGGCTTAAATGAATTCTTTACCTGTTTACCCAGAATACATGGTGTGCATGGATCGGACTTTTGATATGGTAATTTGGGTAGACCTCGAACAAGCTGCTTTGATGAGATTTTAACTAGTTGCTTCATATTGACATGGCCAAGCTTTCTGTGCCATAAACTCGCTTCATCTTGAATTGAGATTAGGCATTGTGATTCATTTAATTTCATGTCTTCGACCCATGAAAGACTGAGTAGAGTCTTTACTAATTCCATAGCAAATTCCTTCCTGAAAGGAGATCTTGAAACAAGTATCACACAATTGACTAATGCTGAGGAGGTTATAGTTGAGTCATTCCACTAGAGAAACATTGCTTATTGTGAGATTTCCAATTTTCACAGTTCCAAATCCCACAATGCTTCCTTTGCCGTTTCCTCCAAATGAAACATTTCCACCATTTACTTGAACAAGCTTTATGAAGCATTTTGAGTCTCTTGTCATGTGTCTTGAACATCCGCTGTCAAGATACCACTTTACTTTTTTCTTGACGGAGACCTGCATTCAAAAGAGAATCTCAAGTTTTCTTTGGTACCCAAATTTTCTTGGATCCTTTGGTGTTAGTAGGATAAACATTATTAGGCCATACTTTCTTAACAGGCTTCCAAACCATGGGACACTCTTTTTCAAAGTGATCCCGATACACTTTGAACACCTTAGAGCATTTCGACCTACAGACTTTACAAATATTTTCTTGAAATGATTTTTGTAAGCCTCTCTCGACGGTCTTTTCTTAATTCTTTCTTTTACTTTAGGAAAATCAATCAAGGGAATTGTTTCTACTGTCATGCCTAGACCAGACTTATTGAAGTACGGTCTTTGAACTGAAAGAACTTTTTCAAGCTTTTCAGATCCTATCGAAAATTTCTTTGAAATATTTGATAAGTCCGTTTTTAAGAAAACATTTTCTTTCAAAAGATTATTTTCTTTTTCTTTAAGAGCAGAAATATTCAAGTCTAAACTTTTAACTTTTTCTTCTAAAATGGTTTCCTTTTGTTTTAGAGCTGAGTTTTCCTTTTTAAGTTCGGAAATCCTTTTGAGAGAAGTCTTAAGACTAAAACACAGTTCATCAACGTATTTAGAGACTTTGACAGGAATTTTAAAATCATTTACCTCAAATTCACTGTCTGAGTCTGATCTAGAATCTGAGTCTGAGTCTGAATGTGCCATCAGACATATGTTGGCATATTCATTATCACTTTCTTCATATTCTGTATCACTCCAGGTCTCGGCTTTGAGAGCTTTTTGAACCTTCTCAGCTTTTCCTCTTTTCTTCTTCAGAAGAGGACAGTTGGGTCTGATGTGTCCCTTTTTATTGCATTCGAAGCAGACTACATCTTTGTTTGGTTCCTCAACATCAACAGATTTGGTCTGCTGTCTCTAGAAACTTTGTTTCTTTGAGTTGAACCTTCTACCTTTTCTATTCAGTTTTCTGAATCTTCTTATCATGAGAGCAAGCTCCTCGTCGTCCATATCATCTCCTCTTGGATCTTCGTCTTCATTAATTCGTTCCACTTCATAAGACTGAAGAGTTCCGATCAGCTCGTCGACAGATAGAGGCATAATTCTTTGCGTCTCTCTTATTGAAGTCTTTATATGATTCCAATCCTTGGAGAGTCCACGCAGTAGCTTGTTCACCTTCATGGGATCAGAAATTTTTTGTCCTTGGTTCTCAAGACCATTGACAATATCTGTAAAACGACTAAACATGTCAGTTATAGATTCTCCTGGTTTCATTTTGAAGGCTTTATATTGACCGAGGAGAATGTTGATTCTGGTCTCCTTCACTCGATCTGTTCCTTCATAGGTGATATGTAATCTATCCCATACTTCTTTTGCTGTAACACAAGAAGATATTCTGTTATATTCAGTTGGAGATAAGGCACAATATAAAGAGTAAATTGCTTTTGCATCGAGTGCTTGTCTCTTGTTTATCTCTTCCTGAGTCATTCCGCTGGCATCAACAGTTTCTTTCCCTCTTTCAGAGATTGATGTAGCAGTAGGAGTAATTCCTCTTTCCACAACGTCCCATTCCAGAGGATCCTTGGATTGTAGGAAAGCTTTCATCTTGTTCTTCCAGATGTTGTAATCCTTTCCGTCAAAGTAGGGTGGTCTGGTATTGCTTTGCCCTTCCATCAGCCCTGGTGCTAGTATACTAGCCATGGATCTTTTACTCTGAAGTAAAACACTTCAAACAAAGTAAGAACACGGGCTCTGATACCAATTGATATTGCTAGTACGAGTACCTAGAGGGGGGTGAATAGGTATGAAAGGATTTTTCTTGATAATTTCTTTATACTTGCTCAATACTTAGACAGTTGAAGGATTTGCGATAAGTAATAATCAACGTAAGACTAAGTAAAGGAAAGAGAGAATTAAACACGCGGTTTATAGTGGTTCGGCTTGATTTAAGCCTACGTCAACTCTTCTGCACTGACAGCCAATTTGGCTGGATTCCACTATGAACAAAGAGATGTTACAGTGTTGATCTTCCTTGATTTCTAGGTGTAGATGATCTACCACACTCGCTCAAGGTATCACCAAGTATAGACACCCTCTGTGTATACAATTTCGCTCGATCGTATCGACTAATAATCAAGGTGCTTCGACTGGAATTTTTCTATCAATCACGTACTCAAACAACTAGAACGTCTTCCTTTTTATACTCCTTTATGCCATCATACCCGTTGGCACTTTCCAAAGGAATTCCTCCAATCTACCCGTTGGACGGAATCAATCAAGAAGATCATTCGAGCTATAAAAGGAACCTGACGATAGCCCATCAATCCTGTTCGCCCATACAATCAGGATCTTAGTTTCCAAGAATAGAACATTCCAAGAATACTTCGTCGACCATCGGATCTTCAATTGATCTAGATACGAACAAAAGAATCCGTTATATTTATCCAACCAAAAGATCTTCTCCAAACGATAGGATTAAATCCTCAACCATTTACTTCGTCTCTGGATCAGAAGGACTGTCAATGAGAATAGTCTTGAGTCTTGAATCTTGAGTCTTGAATTTTGAGTCTGGTAATCAGAAAGTCTTCAGACTTTAAACTAGACGATCTGCAAATATCCAGACTAGACTGAAAGAAACGTTTTGTCAGCTTCAAAATATTCTAGAATGATTTCTCCAACAATATGATAGCCCTTTAGGCCATCAAATATCTCATACTGCTGATAAAAGCATGCCCAAATAGGACTATCTATGTCCAACCTAGTAAGTAAGTCACATAAAACATTCTTGTTTCTTGAAAGAGGAAAGACCACACAATCCGTTGTACACCATTGTCATAGAACCCAAATGATGGCAAATTCTACATGCTTAAAGTTATTTGTACCAGTTCATGTTTCCAGATTCAGCACTTCTTCATGATCCACTTTGCACAACGGTGCCACAATCTACTGGACGGTCCTCTCACACCGCAGCAGATCAAATCAAAAGTATGTCAACACACTACTTGCTACATATTGATACAAGAAATTTCCAAAAAGAAGCTTACATTCCAGCAAAAGTTGAAAGAGCATTGGCGGAAACATCATAACCTTCACTTTGCCAGCAAAATATTCTACAAACGTATTCACAACCAGGGGCAAGACACCACTTGGTCTGGCAGTAGGAAAATGAGGTAAAGGAAATTATATTTCATTTAACAGGCACCCAGTAGTGCAAAGTCATTATCACACAACAAAAAAAAAAAAAAAAAAAGAACTTCACACAAAGAAAAAGAATACGGTTGCACATATACCTTTCTATTGTCTTCAATGTACGAGCGAAGAAGATATTGAGAATACTTTTTCTTATCTTCTTTAGGCGCTAATAGATTTATCATGTCTTGACCAACTGCAGCACCACAAGATGGATCAGGACATCTCAATGTTAAACATCCACGACCATCGTTTTTTGATGTGCTTATGTAACCTATCACAATGCTCGCATTCATTAAATGACAGCAAAGACGCAGGAGTAAAAGCATGTAAATTTCTAAGGTGCACAGTTAATCCAAAGAAATATTTCCAAGAGAGTGATCTCTATCAGCTAAAGACAAACACACAGAGATGATGATATCACATGATGTGGTCATGTGGTACTAACTGAGACTCGCTTCCCACAACCCATCGCGAATCCTCTTGTTCCATCTGGCATGCGAGGTCCCGGAGGCTGCTTCGCCACAATTGCTGTCTCATTACTGGTGAGACTGTTCAAAGAAGTGCCCCCAAATGATTTCCCCGATTATTCTGGTGGTATTGGCCTCCTCTACATCCTCTTCCCCGGCCTCAGCCTCGGCTCTGCCCTTCCCCTGCATTGTCATGGAATCCAAGTTTTCAAACTGATTCTCAACCAATAGCACTGCCATACGTAAGTCTAACCAAAGGTCCAAATTTGCGATTTAATTTGGCATCATTTTAGTTTTAAGATTGAGACAATACTCACCATATTCCCCGGAAGTGAGCATCGATTGCTCAAAAGACTCCTCAAGTTGTTTCTCTGGTCGTTGCTCGATATAGAAGCATCTTCTTCTTCCCTGGGTTCTTCTCCATCACGTCCCTTCTTCCCCGTGCTTGAGAGGGTTTTGCCTAGAAGCGGAAAAACCAACAAAGATGAATTATCCCAGTTTAGCGAGTGCATTAAACCCAAACAAATCTTCAATCAATATTTTTATTAAAATCTCAAATGCATGCACATAACACAGTATAAAGTGAAGATCCCCAGTCTTTGTCACCCAGCTTTCAGCAAGACCGCAGTAGAAATTACCATGCATAGAATGAGAAGTGAAGTCGAGCATACATTCGAGGCTTTGAACTAGAAAATTTTTTAACTATAAGCAATCTGCCATCCCACCTGCACTGAGGTAACACTGATTCTACAGAAAAATGTTAATCTTTTAACAGTCACATTCATTCAAATTTTTTTTGCACCACATACTGTGAACATGCAAGTAGCATTAATTCAGTCGCATCAAAAGCAGGATGAGCAGACCCCATATTCCTAAGTGGAAAATGTCAGTTCTTATCAGTGACTTTCTATGCATGATTTCATTTCTTTTCACATCACAGACATTGTCAACGTGTAAGTGCCATTTATTCAGCCAAAAAAGGGACAGATAGCTTTTGAATGTGGTCATTTTTACGATTTTCAAAATGATGGCTACCTATTTTTTTACCATAGATTTACATAAATTTGGAAACTAATGCTTTCGTGCAACTAAAGAAGAAAAAGAGGAACAGATACCCTGTGTCTATGCATTAAACGAACCCTTAGGCCACTTCTCTAGTTCCCCTCATCATTTAGCTCTTCAACCTGCAATAATAGGACATGTACATTTTAATTATGATAAGAACATTATACATCATGATGCATCTTATTGATAGAGGGAGTACTCACTGTTTTCTCAGCTACATTGATGGATTCATATTGCACAAAAGCATGCAACTGCATAAAATATACAATGTCAGATATTAAGGACCAATCTGGATTGACATTTACTTATTGCTTAATCTAAAATTCACGCACTTTGATTCTTTCAATCTGAAACTCCTTAAATTTTCACAGCCCTTAAATGATGGCACATAGACTCACATAAGATTTTTCATTATAGTTTAAAATTTGAAAAATATTTTAAATTTTGGCGGAAAATAAAAAAATACCTTTTGCTTTTACTTAAGTCCAAACAAACATGCCCTAAACTTTCATGAGCACACTTGACTATAAAAGAATATTGATTGTGCTTAATCAAAATTCAACAAGATAGGCTACAGATGACTATCTTTGTTGATATCCAATAGAAACGAACATAGAGACAAGGGCCACCAGACACTTCATCAATCCATGATTCTAAACTATAGAACAAAAACACAATACAAAATAATGCATGAAGTTAGTATAGAGTCTCATGCAACCAAAATAGAGGACCTACCTTACAGTGATTAATAGTAAAAAAGATAAAAGAAAAATCAAAACAATGATAAGAGGTTTGACTAGTTCATCTCCTCAGAAAGCTGCGAATACCTTGTTAGTATAATGCACGCCATCAGCCTTTCCCGATCTGGGTGCTGCAGAAGCTCCGCCATCGGAAGCTTGAGGCTGATGGCATGCATTATACTAACAGGATGATCTTGAAGAACTAAGTATGACAATACCTTGAAAATGCGCTGCCAAAACTTAACGGCACACAAGTTCGCCATTAACATCACCTCCTTTTGATTAATTGGGGGGTTGTTAGTATCTCCATTAAAGTAGCAATTTATGTACTGTCTGAACTAGAAAGAAATGGGGAATAGCCAATAAGAGTAATGTTTTTTTTTCCTGTTGATGGATCTAGAATTGCACAATTTGCATTTTCTTGATGGGAAGTACCAAATTTTCCTCCCCAAAAGGATGCACAATGGGTAGAGGTTGCGTGTCCATCAATACACCAAGAAGAATACCCTCATGTAGCAATCCAACTTCGCCAAACTTGATTATGAACAGAGATGCATCAAAAGACAGGGAGAAACGTGAAATTAGTCATCTTCACAAATTGGTCAGTCTCTGTATGTCAAATTCAGCTAAACACAAGAAACCTGCAATTTTCAGTGGTTCTCTCGCAAAGCAAATAGAGAGATAAGCTTCTGGCTCCATGCTTGTAAGGATGTCCCACCATATCTCTCGTTGGCACATGAACAAAATAAGAGGTACTTGTTGGTTTAAACAGCCCAAGCTGCAATGAATTTGCCTAAGTAAACTACCTATTTCTGATAGATCAGTGGACCAAGAAGGTAGATCTTAGAGAGAAATTTTGATCTTATCCTTCACAACTGAGTTACAACTTTGGAATTGCAACGCAAATGACTATTCAGAAGCATGCAAGGATCAACTTCTCCAACAGACACGCGATTTTGGGAGAAAATAAAAGCATGGAGTGACCAAGTTAGGCTCAGAAGTCTTAATCCCTTAGGAGGACTATATGCAAACAATCTCAAAAGATACCGCTATTTCACTTATCTAAATAACACAACAAGTCAGCAACAAGCCTAATGCAGATGCAACTTTAAACTTCAACGTTAACATGGCACCGAATTCTACTAAGTAGAATCCAAAAAAAAAAAAAAAACGAACCTTCGGACGTACAGGAGTCGCCAATGGGGTGCCTATCAGTGGGGCTTGGGAAGGCGACGGCGGGAGGCGACGGCGGCGGCGGCGTTCGTGTTCAGGAGCAAGGGGCGCTTCGCAGAGGAAAGAGAGAAAGAGCGGAGAGCAAGCAGAGCGACCTTTGCTCGTGGAAAGGGAGGCCAAAACGCGAGAGCGGGGATTCGTCAGCGTCGGGGTTGGCCAGTAAGGGCGCTCCACAAAGAAAAGAGAGAGAGAGCGGAGCGCAGGTCGCGAGAGGGAGGCGAAGGGGCGTCGGCGTCGGCGTCGGGCGCGTAGGCGGAGGCGGAGGTAGAGAAGTCGGCGTCAGAGTTGGGGGCGACGGAGGCAACCGGCGGAGGGGCGTCGACGTCACGGTTTGTTGGAAGAGAGGCGCGACTTCGAGGGAAAGAGAGATAAAGCGGACCAGAGGTCATGAGAGGGAGGCGGAGGCTGCATCGGCATTGAAGTCAGCGTCGGGGGTGACGGAGGCAACCGGCGGAGGCAGGGGCGGAGGTGGAGGGCCGTCGAAGGGGGGAGAGAGAGAGCAGAGCGGACTTTATGTTTTCCTCTGAACCGTTGCAATTTTGTTCTCCCCACAACGGAACGGAGAACGGGGAGAGAGACAGAGAGGAGAGAGAGGAGAGCAGAGGAGAGAGAGCATCAAAAGGTGCAGAGAGGTGGGCTAGGGAGAGAGGAGAGAGAGAACCTCCCGCGCGCTGGTTTGAAACAGAGAAGTGGACGACATAGACTAACACACGGACATGTGTCACGCAATGAATTGTTCAGAGCACCGATTACGTGGCACTATTAGGGTACCCAATATTTTCTCTTCTCTTTGCATCTTAAAAGCTGCTCCGGCTACGTTAGTTGATGGATTGAGCCTACGGGTGTACTGTGCTCCCGCAAACATCATATCATACGATTCTTGCTTTGTAGGTGCTGTAACTAATGACAACTCATTGGTTGAGCTTACTTTCAAAAGGAATCTGAAAGTCCTGTCTCGGCGGAAATGAATAGCAGCCGGTGTTAAACTCTTGCCATTAGGCAAAATCCAAATAAAGTCCGGGAAAATCTGAAGACAGAGCTTTACGAGTTCACTGATTCCCTTGCTTGTAGCTTGAAATAATAAGTTCCCATCTTTGAAAAAATTGGTGATCTCGGTAATATTCATATAAGAGATCACAATGCAAATTTTTTTGCCAACTCGACTACCATCACGTGTCTTAGCTTCACCTCATGAACTCTCTTGATTATAGGAACTACAATATGTCAAAACAAAAAGAAAAAAGAAAATTAAAAACGAAGGAGCGGCAATTGTATTAAGAAAAAAAAAATCTCCAGCTCTAGGTCCCAAATTTTTTTAAGACACCAAATTGCATCTAACCACAGTTTTACTAATTGTCATTATTTCCCACATTTAGAGCTTGGGAAGGCACAGAACACGCGCACACACTAAAGAGCTTGGGTAGGCAGGTAATTGGGAAAACGATCTCAATCCTTTTTCTTTTTTAATCATTTAGGAAAGCTATTATGATTTTTTGCCTCCTTTGGGTTTGGGACTCCTCAAATGCAAACAGTGAGTCTTAGCAATTGCTGATCCAAAGTACAAAAAAAGTTATAAAATTATTTTTGGCATTTTACAAGAAAGTAGAAGCAATTAGAGGGTAACTGAAGGAAGGGATCATCCTCGAAGTTCAAACGAAGCTTTGTAATGTCAATCATAATTAAGAGAACATAATTATAAGACTTTCTTTTGGTCAGAAAAACATAACTATAAGACTTAACCGGATAGAACAACTCTGAAAATAACCACGTTAATGACGTCTATCTGGTTAGAATAAATCTTAGTAATCTTAGAGCCTGTTTGTTTGTGTTCTTTTTTTGTTCCTCGGAACACAATTTCTATTCTTTTGTTCCATGGAACAAAAAAAGGAATAGAAACTCGTTTGTTTACACTTTTGTTCCCGGGAACAAATTTGGAATAGAAACAAGAAATAAGAAAAACTTGTTTCTTATTTCTAGAACACTTCTGAGAAATAATTTTTCTCTCTTCTATTTTTTCCTTCTCTTTCTTTTCTTCTTCTTTTTTCTTCCATTTTCTTTGGCCGATTATCAGCCTCGGCCATGGCTGGCAACCTCGCCGGAGCGTCACCAGCCCCCAGCGAGACCTAGCTTGCCCAACCAAGGTGAGGCTGAGCCTCGCCTAGCCATGGCAAGGCTGAGCCTCACCACGACGAGCCAAAAGGAAGAAAAAAGAAAAAGAAAATAAAAATATTAAAAAATTAAAATAAACAAAAAAATTATACAAGTTTATCAAACATGTTTATGTTCTTTTCTATTCCAGGAACAAAAATTTTGTGCAATTACCAAACTCTTTTTTTTTTGTTAAAAAATTGTTCTCCGAACAGAAATAGTTTTTTCTATTTCTGTTCCCTAAAATTTTTTTGAACGAAACGTTACAAAACGCACCATTAGCATATATAAGATTATTTTAGATAATATTATTCAAATATGCATAGCAACTAGTAACAAAAAATTCATATTAATCGTACAAACCATTGTACTGTGATGTATGCTCAGCACAAGAGCAAATTTTTTTCTTTCTCCATTCTACCTGTCTCTAACAACATCAAAACTTCCACATGAAGTCACATAATGGTATGTGACCTTCAAGTTTACTTGTTACACCTATTCCGTCACCTTTTTGGTTCTTTCACAAAGAGATAAGTATTAGGGACAAGGCTATAAAGGGTATTTCGGGTGCATACAAAAGTTGGATGAAGATGACAAATACAATTACGTGGGCTGAATTCTAGGATGCATGATTTTGTCGGGACCCTGAAATTCGCCCCCACCGAAATATTCTTCTATTCCAAGCCCTCCCGAATAGATTATTGTGATTTTCCCTACCTATTCACTAAGTAGCACCGACATTGACATGCGATACGCAATACAACATGACACGACACGACACGACGACACGTAATTTCTAAAAAAAGAAAGAATTCCGACACATTGCGACATATTACATATTAAGTGTATATTTTTATATATACATAATAAATTATTATTTTTATGATTAGTTCAATCAAATTAATTTGATTCAAATTCACAAATAAATAAAAATAATAAAAGCCTAGAATGAATTTATAAGAAAAATATTAATCCACCATTTATTAATCATTCATTGTTTTAATTTGACAAATTTAACTCAATCCATAAAACTTGGAGGAAAAAAAAACAAGCAAGTCATAATTTGAACCACACATTCGACGCGTTGGAAGAGAAGGGCAAAAAAAGAACTTGGGAGGTGAATTGTGTATCACGGGAAGTGAGAGTCAAAAGAGAAGAGAGAACCCGATTTTTCTTCTTTCCCCATTTATTATTTTTATTATTGTTTTTTATTTTTTCACATATATAGATTTTGACCCCTCATTTATTGAAAATTTTTAAAATTGACCTCGCATCTAGGAATCACGTGTCAGAAACTCGCATGTCGAAATTCCGACTTGGGAGTCAAGAAAATTGACTAGGTGTCGGATTTTCCAATACGTGTTGATTGAGAGTCGGAGAGTGTCTGAGAGTATTTGAGAGTGTTTGTCACGCCCCGAACTCTGAGCGCGCGCACATCCCTTAACAGTCAATTAAAATTGTGACGTCCCAAGATACGTCGCCGACCCTTTCTTTTTATCTTTCAATTAAGCACATGTGGAAATGAATTAAATAAACACCTGGCCAACAATCAAACATAGGGATAATAAGGACACGCAACCCTTTTTCACAACAACACTTTATAAACATACCAGGTTAACCCTAGGAGTCTATATACACAAGTCTATCAGAAAATGAAACCCCTAGGCAACCTACACTCCACTAGTGACAGGGCTAGCCAAAAGGTGTCACATCATGCGCACACCACATCCACACTCAATAGATCTCCATGCTACGGCTATGAAAAAGGTTAACCATGACGGGGTGAGATAAATCTCAGTGAGTCAAAACCCTAAACCCAATTATGATGCAAATTAGCCTCGAAGGCAGTCCTAAGCACACACCATACAAAACTCACCTCGCCTCGGCGTGTACCTGCACGTTAGCTCATCACATACGCTATGATCGATGCAGCAAGTGTAGTTTAACAACTGGAACACATCATTTCAATCACATGGGTCCCGATTATAAGGCCAAACCGTTATGACACGTCCCATATTATGTCACACAATTTTGTCCCATAATCAGGCGCAATTATCACAACCACTCAGGCGTGTTCCAGTTATTACGACCCATCGGCCATGGCCAACTCAATAGTCGGCGGTCATCCGCATAACTGAGCATCGTCCTGCTCTATCGGGCATGGCAACGTCTAGCATCCTCTGCCTAGATGGCATTCCACTCAGGCGTGTTCCAGTTATTATGACCCATCGACCACGGCCAACTCAACAGTCAGTGGTCATCTCGCATAACCGGGCGTCGTCCCGCTTTGTCAAGGACATCAACGTCTAGCATCCTCCGCCTAGATGGCATTCCACTGAGGAGCTTCGTCCCGCATAATCATATGCATCAGGACGGGTCCACTTAGTGACCACACGAGCACATCCTTAGCCCAGAACACTTTACTTTGCATTCAAATGCCTTGTTTTCAAATATGAACTTGGCCAATTTTTCTTCGTATTAGAAATCCTGGTAAAATAATCGTGCGTGGTCACGCATTCGAAATCGAGCTGTCAAACTGAGTACACTCCCATTTTAAAACTCCACTATTTTATATAGTACATAAAGATTGGCATTCAAAACTGACACCTAGCATTTTTCCATTTAAAAGCCCATAAAACTGAGTTTTATACTAAAAATCAATAACTACCATCAAGCACTTAATTGCATATCATATTACATATAAACCATCAAAATCACACATAATGCCATCATATAGCCAAGAACACCAAATCCCTTTTCAAAAATCAACTTGGCAACTCCCTTTCTTGTTTTTTTCTTTAAAGCTCTTGGAAATAAATTCGTACGGGATCACATATTTCAAATCAACCTGTCAAACTTTGCACACTTCTACTATAAAACCCCATTATTTTATTGAGCACATAAAATTTAGCGTCCAAACCCGACACCTCATTTATTTTCTATTTTCTTTTCCAACCACCCCTTTTTGAAACTAAACTTGGGTAATCCCATTTTTTTCTTTAAAACTTTTGGAAAGAAATTCGTAAGTGCTCACATACTCAAAATTAATCCATCAAAATTTGCACACATCTAATTTAAAATCTAATTGTTTTATTGAGCAAATAAGTTGTGGTGTCCAAACCTGACACCTAATTGTTTTCCCATTTAAAAGCTTCTAAAGCCACCTTTTGACACACAAATCGGAACCAACATAGAGCAACCAATCTCATAATATCACGCTTAAGTTCTCAGAATTCCAAACATCAACCAAATCACATAACATGCACTTCCCAAAAAGCAAGACACCAAGAACAACCACAAGACCACTACCGGCAGAAACCGAGTCCACTCACACGTCTCCAAGATTAATTTCAGAAACATAACCAAAAAAGTTCAGAAAATTCTCAAATTTGGATATGTTATAGAGGACACTTAGCCGAACACTTTTCATGAAGACATCGTGATCCAGATCTTCCTAGAATAAGAGCAGTAAATCGCTCAAATCGTTACCAAAATTGTGTTTGTGTCCGGTAATTATGTTTTGCAAAAGTAGCTTGGTTGGAGGTCCAAAAATTTTTGTTTGTTCTGAAATTTGACTATGTTAAACTTCAAGATGTGATGAAAAACTTTTGTGAAGAAACTCTTTCGAAAATCGAATCCTAAAAGTTGATAAAAATCCTTTAAACACCAAAATGTCACTGGTTCCAACACCAACCGAGATTCTATGCATCTAACGAAGCTGAAATCTTACTCTTTTTAAAACAATAAAATCTTGAGTAACATATATGTCAGAGTTGAAGATGTTTAGAACATTTTTCAAGAAGAAAGCAATCTCAAAACCATAGCACATTTTAATCCACAAAAAAGACAAACGACGAGTGTCTAGTAAACTAATATGAAGATTAAGCTAATTCATCTTAACACTAATCTAACCAAGCTAATTAACACTAATCTAACCAAAATAATTAGCATTAATCTAAGCCCCTAAGAGTAATTAACACCCTAATTAAGAATTAGGGAGTTAACTCACCGGATTAAGATGGCGGCGGGTTCATGGCGACGACAATGTGACAGTGGTGAGAACTCGAGACTACCGCATCTCTAATGGAGCTCAAACGGCGATGGTGATAAGCCCTACAAGCTCATGGCTAAGGAGGGTTTGGTTCTATGGAAGGCTGGCCGGTCTTGGTTGAGTTGGTTGTTGGCGTGATTGAGATGGCTGGACGGGTTGAAGTCGGGTGGCTGGAGCTGATGGACAAAGTTGAGGCGATTGTTGGCCGCGGGTTGCTGGTTGTGGCAGACCAGCTGGAGCTGCAACGGTCATGGTTGAGCTGGAACAGAGCTGGTGGGAAGACGGTGAGGGCTGTAGGTGGACGCGGCTAGGGTCGAGGTGAACTAGGCTAAGGCAGTGGTCGCTAGAATGAAGATGGTGGGATGGAGCTGTGAGGGTGCGGTAGAACTTGCAGTGGAAATGGAGATGGTGCAATAGCAGGAGGAAGGAATGAAGAAGAAGAAGAGGGGAAGGTCGGCTGGGCAGGGTATGAACGCATGGGATAAGAGAGAGAAGATGAGGGAGAGAGGGGGAAAACCAAGTCAAAGCTGCAGCCAATGGCAAGCCTTGCAAAATATCCATGCACTCATCACCTTTAGCCCTAAAGTCTTCATCCCGAGAAGTCAAGAGGCCACCCAATGGGAAAATTGCTCTCATTTCACCCAATTAAGCCATTTTGGTGTAGAAAAATATGCTCTTCTTCAGCCATCCGAATTTCCATTTCTTTTCCATTTGGTTGGACAAGCATGCGATAGGCAGGGCGGTGGTTGGCTCGGCTCCTCTACAATTCTTGAAGCTTCAAAGGGTCTCTAATGGGGAAAGCAACCTGCTGAAGAAGAAGGAGGCGGTTGGAAGCTCGGAGGGGGCCACTTTGCCTTAATAGTCCACATTCCTATCCAATTCACTCAAGCACTTGGCCCCACTAGTTTTAGCACTATCCTCATCCAATTTTGAGCACCAAAGTCTCCCTAGAACACACCCTAAGTGGTCCAAAAGGTTCATGGACCCTTGGCCTACGAAAATTGAATTCAATTCTTCCCCGATTGGGTTCAATTGGGTCCTCATAACTTCCACCAAGGTGTTCTCGACTAAATTGACATTTTTCCTTGCCAAAAGAACCAACTTACATCCCAAAAATGCAAGAAAAAATAGTCCATTGAATTTTCCAGACAAAAACCGCTCTATTTTGAATTTTTGCCAAAAATCTCAATTTGTAGAAAAATCTTCAAAAGATGAGTCGACATTCCTAAAATGAATCGTGACATAACAGAACTTTTACTTTTTAAAATCGGATTCGAATTCGCAATTAATTTCAATCTAACGCAATTTTAGAGTGACCTAGCCTATTGAGTAGCTTTTAGTAATTTTTGGTGCAATTGACTTGTGGTCGATTTATTTCAAGCTATAATGTACATCTTCAACACATTGGTGACTCTCAGTTGCCGTGAAAATCTCGAGGTTTCAAATACAAACACAAGATACCAAAACGACAGAAAAATCGGTCTAGTGTCAATCGACGATAATTTTATCTACCCACTAATCACATACCTCAATCGAATCGATCTATCTCTGGTCTTTAATCAATTTCAGCAGTGCCGTAATGATCCTTGCAGACTAGTGTAGTCGAGCAGTCGATTCCTAGTCGAATTTTCAAATCTATTACGTTAAAATTCCTTAACTGCTTTACTTGATAGGATAGTTATCTCGTGAGTGGCCAACTCAGAGAAAAGAACTATAGGTGCATCAATGAAAAGCCCAATTTATCCAATCAAAAGCAGAACTTGAAAATCAGGATGTCACAACTCTTCACCTCTTATAAAAATTTCGTCATTTAAACCAATTAGATTTTAAACAAAAGGGTGGGGGTACAATCATCTCATCGCATCTTCACTTTCCTAGGTTGCTCCTTCTATCCTATGGTGTTGCCAAACGACTTTGACCAAGGGGACTATCTTGGTGCACAGAATTTGTTCTTTCCGATCCACAATCTGAACCAGGCTTTCCACGTACAACACTCTATCATCCACGTCTAACTCTTCAAGATTTAGCACATGGGACGAGTCAGGCTCATACGTCCTCAAAATCGACACGTGAAAGAAGTCATGCACTTACACCAACCTCGGCGGCAATGCAAGACAATACGCTAGGATCCCGATTCTTTCCAAAACTCAAAGGGATCTACATACCTCGAACTCAGCTTTTCCTTCCTGCTGAAGCGCGAAGCACCCCTCATTAGTGACACATTCAGAAATGTGTGATCACCAACTTGGAATTCCAATGGCCTTCGATGCTTATCGGCGTAACTTTTCTTGCGGCTCTGAGCGGTCTTTAATCTATCTTTGATAACAATCCACTGACTACTGGACTAACTTTGGGCTTGTAATCTTTCGCTCTTCGACCTCATCCAACACACAGGCGTTTTGCACGTTCTGCCATACAATGCTTCAAAAGGAGCCATCTGAATGTTCTACTGGCAGCTGTGAACCTCGAGTCTCGGTCTGATGTAATCGTCACTGACACTCCACATAGACGAACAAGCTGACACACATACAACTATGCGTGCCTGTCCAAATCAAGGTCCTTTCATATTGCGATAAAGTGAGCTGACTTCATCAATCTGTCGACCACTACCCAAATGGAATCATTACCTCTTGGACTCCTCGGTAACCCTGTCACAAAGTCCATTGTGATGTGTTCTCATTTCTACTTGAGAATCTCGAGAGGTTGCAAAAGTCCTCCCGGCTTACAATGTGGTGCATTTACTTGCTGACAAATTAGACACTTGGCGACATGCTTGGTGATGTTCGCTTTCATACCAGACCACCAATAGTGTTGATACAGATTTTGATACATCTTCATACTGCTAGGATGTATACTGTAACTGTTACGATGAGCTTTCGATAAGATCTCCTATTTAAGCTCTGCATCGTCAGGTACATACAATCGTCCTCGGAACTCAGTGTTCCATCGTTAGAAGTATGAAAATCAACCTTTCTCTTGTTGGTATCCTCTTGCATAATTTTCTGAATATTTGAGTTTATCAATTGAAGCGTCTTGATTCTGATCTGCACATCCGGCTCAATTCTGAGGGTGGCCATAAGATTCGAAAGGTAGCTTACCTCAATTTTGAAAACTGAATCTCGAGCTCTCTCGAGTAAAACCCATTCCTTAACCATCATATGTGAAACTGGAGTCTTCCAACTCAAAGTGTCGCTAACCCTATTCACCTTTTCAGGGTGATACAAGATATCACAATCGTAGTCCTTCAGAAGTTCCATCCCACAACGTTGTCTCATATTCAACTTCTTCTAAGAGAATAGATACTTGAGACTTTGATGGTCAATGAAGATCTGGAATCTTTCTCCACACAAATAATGTCTCCAAATATTTAGAGCGAAAATGATTGCTGTGAATTCTAAGTCATGCGTTGGGTAGTTCAGTTCATGAGGTCTCAACTGACGAGACACGTATGTAACAACCCTACCATGTTGCATCAACCCGCAACCCAGTCCTCTAAATGACACATCACTATAGATCTCGTATCCTCCAGGACCAGATGGAATGGTCAGCACAGGTGTGGTAGTCAGCTTTTGCTTAAGCTCTTGGAAACTACGCTCGCACTTGTCTGTCCACACGAACTTCTCTTCCTTCTTTAGTAATCAAGTCAACGGTGAAGCCAAAGCTGAAAATCCTTCCACGAACCTTCTATAGTAATCTGTCAGACCCAAAAAGCTTCTAATCTCTGTCACTGTTGTCGGTCTTGGCCAGCTAATAATTGCTTCGTTCTTGGACGGGTCCACGGAGATTCCTTAGCTTAAAATCATGTGACTTAGGAGCAACACGAGTCAACCAATACTCGCACTTGCTGAACTTAGCATACAATCCATGAAAATAGCTAAAGTGTTTGTCAAACCAAACAGCATTACAATGAACTCATAATAGCCGTATCGAGTACGAAATGCTGATTTCGGTATATCTTCATTTCTGATCCTCAACTGATGATACCCAGTCCTCAAGTCGATTTTTGAAAATATTCGGCGCTCCTTGCAACTAGTCAAACAAGTCGTCGATCCTCCGGAGTGGATACTTGTTCTTGATCATCACTTGATTTAGTTGACGATAGTCGACGCACAAGCGCAACGAATCATCTTTCTTTTTTATGAATAGAACTAGTGCTCCCCAAAGTGATGCACTAGGACATATGGATCACTTATCTAACAACTCCTGCATTTACACCTTCAGTTCCTTCAACTCACATAACGACATCTGGTAAGGAGCCTTATAGGTAGCTCTGTCCTAGGTGCTAACTCGATCACAATTTCTATCTCTCTCTCTAGTGGTAGACTTGGCAATTCTTTTGGAGACACATTTGGAAATTCTTGCACTACTGCAATACCTCGATCTCTAGTTCCTCAATTGTCTTATCCGCAGCAGTTACCAGGTAACCTTGGCAACCCCCGTCTAACAAACGGGTTGCCTCAAGCGACGAGATTAAGGTAACTAAGGGTTCTCCTCAACTCCTAGTAAACTCGAAACTTCCACATGCTAACAGATTAAACTGGAATACGTCACGACAACAATTCATTTCCATAAGATGCTCTATGTGCCAACTCTTTTCATATATAACGTCAAAGTTATACATAAGCAACTAGTCAAGTACAACTCTAGACAGTGATTCTTCTTTCTATAGCTTTATTACAACAAACTGAAATTCTACAACCTTAACCAAAATTCACTACGTTACCTTGATAAAATCACACCAAAAACATTCTTCCCCTGATCAGCATATGGTCCGGTTCATTCATGTTCCTTTCACCATCCTAGCGGTGTCTTGTTTGCGGTAGCGGTGCTGGTGCTTCCCCTGGACCTACCGTGCTAGCCACATCCATAGCACGCTCCCGTTATACCGGGACACTGGGTTGGTCCATGTTTCCTTCTACAAACTCGGCACCTATCTAGTGAGTCCTCTACCTCATGTCGGGTGTCAGCATGCACTATTCCTTGCATCGGAGGCCTGTTCCAAATACTCCACTGTGTGTTCTGCAGTGCACTTCCTCTGTTCTGTTCTATTGGCGGCGATGGCAGTAGCAGCAGTGGTCCCATCTGCCTGTGTAGACAGTCTTTGATCAGGTGGCCATACTATCGACACCCGTAACAAGTCCTTTCCTTTTTACAACATGGGGTAGATCCATGTCTTTTCCTACAGACACGACACACGTCATTCGAGTTGGGCATTGACTTTCTAATCCCACTCTTCCTGTTAGGTGGAATGAGGCACCTTTCTTCTAACATCGGCCTCTTTCCCAACCGATTGCTATCTCTACTGGATCCTAACCTTGACTCAGACGCAACGGCTCACTCCCTGATCACATCTCCATGTTGGACCTCAACAGGTGCGGCAACAACAGTGGTTACGACATTGGTGGCGACAGTGATAGCAGCAATAGCGGCAGCTTGGTCCTATGCTTGCTGGCCCAACAAGTTCCCAAGGATCACTAGCGCTTGAATGATCCCATCGAACTTTGGATCGCTCGGTGTTGCTACACCAGCACCGACCTGCGGTGGTGCTAATCCGCTTATGCTGGCCTGAGCAGGCACTCTACCACAACCCCCTTAGGTACCGACCCTTGTCGGCATTCCACCCCGAGTAGCAGGTCCAACGGTTCTCTTCCTAGGAGTCCTCAGCTCTTGATTGCTCATTATGCAGATTCTTTAAAGAAACCTACTTTCCAATTCCGCACAGAATTAGAAACTGAGCGATCCCAACCAAACAATCTACCAAACAACTATCACTGACATGCACCAGCATGAAATAAAGGCCAATCCTATTAACTATCCCATAAACCTATCGCACTTTATCACTTCAACAATCAACTAGCTCTGATACCACTTCGGGCAGGGATGTCACGCCCCAAACCTTGAGTGCATGTTCATCCCTCAGTGGTTTATTAAATTGCGACGTCCCAGGACGCGTCGCCGACCCATTTATTTTAATGCATATGCGGAAGCGAATAAATAAATCCCTAGACAACATAAACATGGGATAGAAAAGCAGAGCCACGATTTTGAAAACCATAACACACCTTTATACACAGCAGACTATGTCATTTACAATACTAGTCTATATTCACAAGTCTACAAAAGATCGATTCTCAAAACAAAGCTGTCCTATGACCAACTAGTCGGATTCATTCGTTGATTCATCAGTCTCCACAGGTGCAAGGGGCATCGGGTCATCCACCACACCATCGAGAGGGTTAGTTGGATCTTCATCTAGAGTAGCATCAACTACCACAACGGAGACATCGAAAGTCCTAAGGGGACCCATCCTGAAACCATTAGGTCCGTAGCGGAACCATGCTTTGAATCGATGAGGTATCCTATGAGGTGGATTCTCTTTTACCCAGACAGTAGTCACTACAAGTTCATAGACCTAGTGACTTCTGAGATCAGGATAGCTAGAAACCCGCTTGGTAACCCTCATGGGACAGCCAAAATTCTCAGGAGGATTCACCATTTAAGGACTTGAAAAAGTTTAGCCCATGACGGGGTGAGACAATATCTTAGCAAGTTCACCCCCTAAACTCCAACTAGGAAGGTAATACGCCTACAGGCTACCCATGCACACACAAGATAGAGGACTTATCTCACCTCAGTTCTTTCCTGTAAGTTAGTACAGTTCATGATTTCAATCAATAAACTTAAATCAAATCATCAATCAAGCAGTCAACTCAAATCGATACCACCAGTACTATCTATCAATTCAACACCATATATCAATCCCCTTGATACCATCACTACTCACACAAGCTGCAATATATGGTCATAGCTCGCTCAAGCTGATAAGTATATAAATCGTGCTCACACAAGCTGATAAAACGATCATAGTTGATATATATATATCGTGCTCGCACAAACTGATAAAATGATTTTAGCTCACACAAGCTAACATATCGAGCTCATAGGCTAATATAGTATACTGCTCTCACAAGCTGACGTGCAAAGGGGCTCACACAAGCTGATAATTCACCACATTAAAAATACCCAATAAAACAATCGTGTGTGGGTACATGGTCGGCCCAAGCCAAAAACGCAATATTTTTTTCTTTAAAAATCCCACTAATTATATAGTCCACAAAATAAAAATTTCAGTGTTAAAAACGATGCCTGGTATTTTGTTTATTAAATACCAAAATTACACAATTTTTGGATAAATTCCCAAAATTACAATTTCCACTCAATTTGCACAAATCAACACTCAATTAAATAAACCAATCATAACATTGCAATCAACACAAAATTTCGGTCACCGGCTATCCCGATATAATTTCCAAAAAATAATAAATAATTAAACAAATACTAAAATTAATTAAATAAATACAATTAAATGCCATAAATAGAAACTTAGGTCGGAAAAGCCTAATTAAATACCGAAACGGGCTCGGAAAAATCCCGAACCAATCTAGATAAATAATACAACCTATCTAGTTGCTAATTAAGCCAATCTAACCACCTAACATATAATAACGTGTAATTAAATTGCTAATCCGTTCTAACTAATCACATAAATCATACTTAGCCTAAACTAATCAACTCTCAAGCATTATTAACTCCTTAAGTAGACTTTAGTGAGTAAACTCACCGATTTTGAAATCCGATGAGTCCACGACAACGGCAAACCAGAGGCAGGTGACAAATTCCGAAGCGACAACACTCGACAAGGCCCAAAAGAGCTTGGAAACGGGCCACGAAGACCTTGGGCTCTTGTTGGTTCGGTTCCTACTTGGGCCAAAGGAGGGGAAACTGACGGCTGAAACGGCAAGGAAAAGGGACACGGTTGAATGGTGAGGCTACTGCAGGATTAGGTGGCTGCGGATGGTGGCTTAGGCGACCACGACAGTGACCACGATGGTTGGATGACGCTAGACGACAACGAGTAGGGCACGGACACGAGTAGGGGACTCCCGGACTCGGGCGCGCGAGCAAGCAACACTAGCGGACGAGTGGTGAGCCTGGTGGCAGTCGGACGAGTGTGCGATAGGTAGGGTGGTGGCTAGCTCAGCTTCTCTGCAATTCTTGAAGCTTCAAAGGGTCTTTAATGGGGAAAGAAGCCTACTGAAGAAGAAGGAGGCAGCTGGAAGCTCGGAGAGGGGCACTTTGCCTCAATAGTTCACATTCTTATCCAATTCACTCAAGCACTTGGCCCCACTAGTTTCAGCTCTATTCTCATCCAATTTTGAGCACCAAAGTCTCCCTAGAACACATCCCTAAGTGGTCCAAAAGGTTCATGGACCCTTGGCCTACGAATTTGCACGTAATTCCCCAAATTGAATTCAATTCTTCCCCGATTGGGTTCGATTGGGTTCAATTGGGTCCCCATAATTTCTACCAAAATGTCCTCGACCAAATTGATATTTTTCCTTGCCAAAAGAACCAACTTGCATCCCAAAAACGCAACAAAAAACGGTCCCCTGAATTTTTCAGACAAAACGGTCATATTTTGAATTTTCGCCAAAAATCTCGGTTTGTAGAAAAATCTTCGGAGGATGAGTTAACGTTCCTAAAATGAATCGTGACATGACAGAACTTTCAATTCCTGAAATCAGATTCGAATTCGCGGTTGATTTCAATTTAGCGTGACCTAGTCTACCGGGTAGCTTTTAGGAATTTTTGGTGCAATTGACCCGTTGCCAATTTATTTCAAACCACAATGTACATCTTCGACACATTGGCGACTCTCGATTGTCGTAAAAATCTTGAGATTTCAAATACAAGTACAAGGTACCAAAACGACAAAAAAATGGGTCTAGTGCCGATCGATGATAATTTTGCAATCTGGTGGAATCACCCACTCACTAATCACATACCTCAATTGATCAACCTATCTCCGGTCTCTAATCAATTTTCGACAGTGCCGTAATGACCTTTGCAGACTGGCACGGTCGAACAGTCGATTCCTGATTAAATTCTCAAGTCTATTGTGTTAAAATCCCTTAACGGCTTCACCTGATAGGTTAGTTATCTCATGAGTGGCCAACTGAGAGAAAAGAACTATAGGCGCATTAATTAAAAGCCCAATTTATCCAATCAAAAACAGAACCTAAAAATCATAATGTTACAGTTTTTAGGAACCGGGTCAGAGCCAGGTCGGCTACTGAGTTGGGTCGAACACAAGTAATAACTAGGTAGGGTTTTTGGTCAGTCCGGGCCACTCGGCCTCTATCGCATATGGGCCGGGCCCATGCTTAGGGCCTTCCGGGCCGGCGGTCGGCCATTTGTTCTGAGGGCTAGCGAACTGGGTCAGACCCAACCCGGGTTGTTTTTAATATATATTATAGTATAAAATAATATTTTAATAAATAAAAAATAATTTATTTTCGAGAAAATTAAAAAAAGTCAAAATATCCCATATTTTCCCAAAAGCCAAAAAATCAGAAAAAGCCAAAAATGATTTATATTTTCAAAAAGAAATACCAAAAATCCAAAAAAAAACTTTTTATGTCCAAAAAATGAGAAAAATGTCCAAAAATGTTTTTCCTCCACAAATGCATGGAAAACCCCTTAAAATCCAAAAAGCCTTAGGGTTTAAACAAGATTAGATACCGAAAGGGTATTAGTGATTAACTAGTATAATTAAATCCCCGATCCTAATTTCTCTAGTTGCGCGAGTGAATATTTCTCACAATATTTCACTTGGATCTCTAATTGACCTTCCCCAAATCGATTCGTGACGACTTCGTTTTAAAATTAACTTACATGTTAAAATATCAAACCATTAAGTTGTGAATTGGTGGGCTTGGGAGAGCCCGGGTTAAGACTAATAGACCTAGCCGAACCATTAGCCTCCGCAGGCACCTGACCCTAATCAGGCAACCAAAAAAAAAGAGGTCTCAACAGTGCTCACAAAGTTTCAAGGTGAGATGAGGTAATTCAAGGAAATGATACTAGCTTTTCAATTTCAATCTATCTGTCAATGGATATAAAAGTGTGTAAAACTCGAATGATGATGACTCACACAACACGCTCTTGCGCGAGCTCCATGCATTGATTTGCTTTTGATGTCGATTAGCAAACCTATAATGTGAGCATACGTCTAAATCTAGCAAATATAAATTTTGCATAATTAATATTATGAGAATTTTTATATTAAATTATTACTGATTAGAAGAAATAAATCTTGAAATAAGTTATGTAGGGACAGTTATTAAGTTAGTCTTAATTTTATCATGTGGAGGCCAATTCAAGCCTAAACTTTCCAATTTTACCATTGAGTTACTTGACACTAGAATTTCACAAATAAAATTTTAATTCACAAATTAGGGATTATGACAAAGATATGTTATGCCCATCCCATTTAAGCTTCAAAATCAATAATCCCCTGAGCTTCATCCAACGGAATAGACTTCGAGCACTCTCTCCCAGAGATACAGAGGTCATCCATCATACGCATGGAGGCCGGACGAAGTGGACCGGGTCATATCTCGTCTTCCATTTTTCTTATTCTTATCTCACACGTTTTCTTTTTCTTTTTTTGGGTAAAGGTAAGATATGTATAGATTTTTATTATTATCTCACACTTTATGTGGACAAAGTTCTGTAATTGGTATATTTCCAATTCTATAGTTCCTAGGAATAAAGTAGTACATTTGGTATCATTTCTATCATCGGTATTCTTCTTATATAGATTGTTTTGATTATCAAACCTTTCATCCGAAGAGCATTTTAAAGAAAAATCAAATGTTGGAAAAGTCATTCCATGACAAAAGTTATATTACATGATTGCACGAACTTCGTAATAAATGTTTTGAAGTAATTGTTTATGTATACCTAGATTCTATTATGAAAGATCTATATGTAACTGATGAATGATGAAAGATTTAAGGTAGGTTTAATTCCATCTATTTCACAATTAATACAAAGAAAGTATTATAACTGGTATGAGTCCAATTACTTTATAGTTCACAAGAATAGAGCCTACATTCGGTATCATTCTCATCACCGAAATTTTGTATATATAGATTTTTTCTATAAATAATTGTTTTTTTTTTGTTACCCAGGGAATCCCGTACAGCTAGTAGTCGGCGGGTAAACCCTGGAGCGAAGCTAGTGGAGAACCTACCACCCCAACATCGCGCTTAAAACCCCGTGCGTCCAGCGGGATTCGAACTCCTCACCTCCTCGCAAAGAATCAACAGAGCCTTATCCAACTGAGCCACTACAAGCAGTGGTTCTATAAATAATTGTTCATCTCTCATTCCATGATGAAAGATATATTACATGATTATGTGTATTTTGGTAATAATCGTTGAAGAGAATTTCTTATATAGATTATGTCATGACCTCCCTGAAGCGAATGGAACCACTAAGGATTTGGCTGATGGATTATTAAGCCTAGGCTCTCCAAGCCTATACCAATTCGTGACTTAAGATTTAAGTTCTCAACATACAAATGATTTTTAATTAAGAATCGCCATTAATCTATTTTTGGTAAATCGATTAGAAATCCAAGTAATGGAAGGATTACTTTATTTCTACGAACCTAATATTGTGGGTACGAAGACTTAATTATGCTAAGTTTCTCTAATACCCTTTCAGTACTTTTTTATCTTTTATTTCAAATATGTTTCTTAATTTACTCTAAACATATGTGGTGATCATGCAGGTGTGCAATCATTAATTAACGTATCATAAATAAAGCATTAAACAAATTGTGAAGAAAAATGAGGAAATACTTACCTCACAACAACAAAAGAGCTAAAAAAAAAAAACTTTGAAAAACTTACTCTTTACATTTGAGGTGATTGTGCTCGTTGAGTATTTAAGCTGAAGGAAAACTAATCCTGAATCTAAATTATAAACAAAAAGCTTAACAAAAAAAAATTAAAAGTTATATTCCAAGATTGAGCATACTTTGGTACTGAATGTTAAAAAAAGAAGACAAATTTGTTCATGTATGCACAGATTCAATCTTGAAGGATCTATAGGCTGAAATTTTAAATTGATTGAATCAATTTATAAATAGATCTTTGGTAACAAGGTATGGAAACATAACACATAGTAATTGTTAACACCTAAATTTTGGCTTTAAATCATTTATTGGATAAGAAAAATAGGGATCCAAACTAACCCCTATATATATAATTTTGACTTTGCATGTTTAGCATGTCCGCATCCAATGAATTTCATATGAGCTCCAAGTTGGCACATAGATTAGCAAATGTCCTCAGAATGTGTTCGATTAGGAATAGTGCCCATGATTTGAGAAAATGGGTAAATGGATTGTAAGGGAGAAGTGAATAACCGGTCATCCCACAAGAAGGAAAAAGACCAATCAATCAGGAAATCTACCCTAGCAAATTTCAGCCAGTCAACTTTCCTCCAGTACAGACCCAAAAAAAAAAAAAAAACCTTTCCTCCAGCAAATTTTGGCCGACCCATGATGGAAAATCGCATGAGCAATTCATATGTTGCTCTGAATGAAGAAGGCAAATGATCCCAAAACAAATCAGCCCCACAAAAGGAGAAATAAATGGAATATTTTTGCTCGGAGAAATGGTAGGCGGGAGGCAAAATCGGCAATAGATCGAGCGGAATTTGGAAAGAGAAGAAGACGAAAATGATAGCAAATGAACGTGGACACATTCACGGCGGCATAGGTAAAAGCAGGAGAGTAAAGCATGGCAATTGAGAGACAAATCGGCGAAGACGGACAAAATAAAGGAAACAAATCAAAGCGTTTGTGGAAAGTCTGGGCTGCTGGAATGAAATCCTGAAGATAGCGAGAGAGGAAATTAAGGGAAACAATCAAGAAGCTTATACTCATGGAATGAGCTGGCCGTGGAATTGTAAATAATGGTGAATGAATATGGACGCATCCATGGCATCAGTACTAGGATAGATGGGATTTGACGCACCAATCAGGACTAAAATTCAGCAATCCCCACTATCAAAGGAGCAAAGGTTCGTGACTTTCCAATAATTAATGGAAATTTTTGCTATAAGAAGAGACTTCACGAGCCATTGAGAGGAGGGAAAAAAAAATAGAGAGAGGTGTCTGTGTCACCATCGTGGCTTTCCTCTATGAGTCTACATTGCGGGAGCGAAGCGATTGTTTAAAAACAGAGGAGAAAATAGTGAAGATAGAAAACTGGAGAGAGACCCGTCCTCTTGACGTCCACGCTCATCTTGCTTCGAAGACGTTGATGACAATCATTAAGCTAAGTCGAGCATCTTTTTCTTTAGTTTGATCGTGTGCGATTCCATTTTTTTGCTATTCAAACTATTGTAATTGTATTTTCGTTTCTTATCCACATTAAGGTCGTCCAACACGAAAAAGAAAATTGTGAGGAATGGCGTGCTCGCATCAAGAAGGAGAGAAGTATCAAAACGAAGTCTTCAAAGTCATTTTTCCCTGCCACCCCAGGCATTGACGCCTGCACTTGGATGAAATTTTTCATGATGCGAGCACAACAGTAAATGCAAAGAGAACTCCATTAGCTTTCTCCCAGACCTTTAAAAAGGTCACGACAGTAATTGTTCAAACACTTTGAGGAAATACATTCAGTATCGCATTGGCCTCGCTACAACCAACTATAATGAAGACAAACACCCTCGAATCAAATTTATCAATCACTGATCTTGTTCAGTATAATTGACTCCATCCCCAATGCCATCAGCCCAAAAAATGTTTGGGCCATAAGTGGATTTAACCATTTGATATAGCAGTGGAAGCTGTAGTACTACGAATAAAACCACGGGAAGAGAGGCTAGCAAAGTAATGGGAATGACAACCCACTCTACTCTTTCTTTTAGCACAAGTGTGAGAGATGCAGCGAAGGCCACCAGCATGAAAGCCAGGGAGAGGAAGAGAAAACAAAGCCCCTTTATGATCTTCTTAGGCAATGCTTCAAGAAAATCTTCCGGTTCATATCGTGAAGTTAAGATGGCTAGAAATAGCAAGATGGCCATCACGGAAGAGAACAAACCTAACACATCCGAAATTGCGAAAACCAAGAAAGAGTCCTCTCCTAGCAACAGTGGGATTCCAGTTTTGTCGTCATTGCCTCCAATTACAGTGAATGCAGCAGCGAACAATACTGTGGCAATTAGAGTTGAGACGAGCATACATGAATTTGTTGTGTCCTTCACCCACTTCTCCCCTTTCTCGAGCAACTCTTTTCGTTTCTTCACGAAAACATCCCAATATGTTCTACTCAGCCACTTCTCCTCTTTCTCGAGCAACTCTTGGCCATTCCTCACGAAAACATTCCAATATGTTCTATTCACATCCTCGGCGTTTGCATGTAGGTATTTTTACAAGCAGGGTCAACCCAGCTTTCCACAGCCTATGCATAAAACTCGCAAATAGGAGTTTCAATAAGTGGATAAAGTATTGAAAAATTTCAGAAAACAAATGAGGGAACATATCAAGGAGATCAAGACTTATCCAACATTTGATGCGAAATTGCTTAAAGGTCAAGTCACATGTTTATATCTAGATCATGTTGAAACAAAAGATAAGCACAAAGAGAGAAGAAAAAAGGACTCTTAGGCTCTGTTTGGCAACTTGCCCAACAGTGCCAGATTCTGATTTTTTGTTCCCAGAATCAGTTTGGGACGAGAATCGCGTTTGGTAAAAATTTTGTTCCCGGGAACAGTTTCGGACAAGATTTGAGAATCTAAAAAAATTTGATTTTACGTCTGAGAATCAGAAAAAGAATCAAAACGGTAAAACCCTTGTTCTTCTCTTTCAACATCTCGGTTGCCGTTCGCCATCGCCCGCCGCCGTCCGCCGCCGCCCGCCGCCGCCGCCGGTCGCCGGTCCACCGCCGGTCGCCGGTCCGGCGAGGTCGCCGGAGGCTCGCCGAGCCGGACGAGGTCCGGCGAGCTCGCCGGCGAGGCCGGCTCGGCCACCGGCGGGGCCGGGCCTCGCCAGATCCGGCGAGGCCGAGCCTCGGCGGGCCGGGCGAGCCTCGCCTAGCTGCCCGGCGAGGCTCGGCCGACAAAGGCCGACCTCGGCGGGGGTCGGCGGCGCTCCGGTGAGCGTCGCCGACCCTCGTCTGGCCGTCGCCGGTCCGGCGACCGGCCAAATGAAGAAGAAGAAGAATAGGAAAAAAGGGGAAAAAAAGAAAAAAAAAAAAAGGAAAAAGGAAAAAGAAAAAAAAAAAAAGGAAAAAGAAAAGAAAAAAAGTAAAAAAGTAAAGAAATTATTTAAAATTTATTTAAAAATAAATTAAATTATTTAAAATTTATTTAAAAATTAAAAGAAATTAATTTGGAACAGAATCAATTAATACGGTACCAAACGCAATTCTATTCCGAATCAAAAATTTTGAACAAGTTACCAAACGCGCTTTTTACTCGGGATCGGTTCAGGAAGAATCAAAAAGAATCGGTTAATCGAATCGGCTCCGGGAGAACAGAATCGTTACCAAACGCGCCCTTACCGTACTACTTGTACCATGAAGAATGTAATTAATATTGATAATAAATTCAATCTCATAACAAGATGATCGAAATTTTAGACCATACTTAAAATTTTCCTTTGATATACTTTAATGTGAGTCCGTGAAAGACGGTGTTACTAAATTGAAGAGAGAAAACATTCCATTGAAGAGAAGGATATTTTGGTCATTTAATTTTTTTTTTTAAAAAAAAGGAGTGTCGTAACCAAAATAACAGTGGGAATAGCATATGATCATTATGGTTAAGTGTGGTTATCAAATAGATGAAAAGAATGATACCTTATACCATTGGAGTTCTCTTTGCATTTGAAAAGTTGATCCGGCCACGTTAGTTACATAATCAGTAGGGAAGTACTCTGCTGTTGCCAGCATAAAATCGTGAGAATCTTCTTTTGTAGTCCCTAGGAGTAATGACAACTCAGCGGTCGAGTTTAACTGCAAAAAGAGTGCGAGAGTCCTTGCTTGGCGATACGACACCGCATGTGCCGGCAAACTGCAACGACCAGGCTTAATTCGAATAAGCTCTGGGAAAAACTGAATACAGAGCTTCAATATTTCACTGATTCCCTTGAATGTAGCTTGATACAGCAAGTTCCCGTCTCCGAAAAATTTGATGATCTCGGTAGTATGCATGTAAGAGATCTCAATGCAAACTCGTTTTGCCAACTCGACTGCCGCCATGTTTCTTAGCTTCACCTCATGAACTCTCTTGATTATAGGAACTACAAAATGTCAAAGATAAAAGGAAAAAGAAAATGAAAAACGAAGGGCCGGCAATTGGACCAAGAAAAAAGTTCCCCAACTCCGGGTCCCAAACTTTTTTTACACAACAAATTACATCTAACAACAGTTTACTAATTGTCATAATTTCCCATGTTTAGAGCTTGGGATGGCGGGTGATTGGGAAAACGATCTTTTAGGAAAGCTATTTTGATTTATTTTTTTTCTCTTTTTGAATTCAGTCCTCAAATGCAAACAGTGAGTTTGTATCATATCTGGATGAAAACAGAGTTGGATGTGAAGAAAGTAGAAGCGATTAGAGGGTAACTGGAGAGAGTGATCTTCCTTGAAGTTCTTTTTTTTTGTCGGTATCTTCCTTGAAGTTCAAACGAGGTTTTATGATGTTAATCATAATTAAGAGAACATAATTATAAGCATTAACTTGATAGAACAACTCTGAAAATAACCACGCTAATTACATTGTCTAGCTAGACAATATTATTCAAATATGCATAGCAGCTAGTAATTAAAAAAATTAGTTTAATCGAACAAACTGTTGTGTTGTTATATATGCTCAGCACAAGAGCAAATTTTTTCTGTCTCTAACAAAATCAAAACTTCCATCTTACAATGGTGCGTGATATTTGACTTTACTTGTTACACCTAAATGGCAGTGAGTGGAGTTGACTCTATCCTCTAATAACCTTCAATTTGATAAAAATACACAACAACACTGTTCTGTTTCCTTTTTCGTTCTTTGACACAAATAGAAGAATTAGGGACAGGGCCAAAGGGTAGTTCGGGGGCATACAAAAGTTGGGCGAAGATGACAAATATGTGTAACTACGGGCAAAAATTGTGAATAAGTTTTGGGAACTACAGAATCTTTCTGTAGCAGTCAAGTGGTGTTTGGGCTAATTTTTGCATAATTTGAGCGGTCCACCTTTTTCAGGTAATCATAAGAGTGCATTCTTCCTGGCCTAATATATTCGGAGTCTTATTTTTTGGAGTGCTTCCAACAAATCTAAAATATACGATTATAAGAAGAAGAGAAAACTCCTTTATTATATAATAAATAGCTTGTTGGTATAGGATATATCACCTGGGGTTTGTTGGGACCCATGAAATTCGCTCCACTGAAATATTCTTCTATTACGAGCCCTCCCAAACAAGTTGTTTTGATTTTTACTACCTGTTCCTATTCCTATTCTTCACGCCAAAAGTTGGCATACGAAAGTGTAAATTTACTATGTTAAATGAGATTAAATGATAAGCCCATGCCTTCATCTATTGTAACCTTATTCACACGAGGGGCTTGCCCCTAGTCCCATGCCCAATTCCTGCACCCTCTCAACGTTTTCTTTCGTGGTGTATTGAGATGAAGTAGCAGTCAAAGAAAATAATACTTAGGCTTCAGGCACTTCACCCATAATGGAGGAAACAAATGCATATGGGTTCATTGTTCTTATTTTTCCAGAAAGACTTACGTGCTTGAAAGAGATTATGAAGTGAACATGATTTCACCAATCAAGATTGAAGGAGAAGTCCTATGTTTCCGTAAACCTTATACCATATTATACGCTCAGATCATTTAGCCATATGAAAGAAATTCCTAGGTTATCATCAAATCTCACCTCAATTTATGATTTCACGATTCATGTAATTAGAATTTGGTGAATATCGGAAATCTTTCAAAATTTAAAAATATTAATGTAGAAAATCATATATAACTCTATTTGAGTTTGAATACTTTCGTGAAGGATTTTTATTAGGTTCATCGACTATGTAAAAAATAAGTTACATACTCATTGTTGGTTGACAAGGAAAAATTGAATTACAAAACTAACTTCAGCATATATGTCACTCATCTGATGGTAAATGTGTAATGATTTTTTTAATGCATGCTATGGCCCTAACACAAATTCTTTTCCAAATTATGGCAAAGAACTAAGTAGGAACATTTTTCTACTTATAAAAAAGTCAAGAAAAAACAAGCCATAGACTTTTAATAGGAGAGAGAGGGACAAAGATAGAGATGATATCTTCATAAAATGGAAGCGTACCTACAATTTTGGCGGCACTCCAAAGTGACCTTGAAAAACATTGAAGCGCTACAATCAAATTGCAAAGAAAATCCAGTCACTGGATATGAAATCATTGTGAGACCTTGTAATTCATTCGTTACATTGTCCAAAATCAATTAAGTTACACGGTACTTATGCACTTGGTTGAATCATATGTGGTTCCAAAGGGATAGCTCATCCATAAAGTAGTTCAATTTCAAGCCATTATTGAAGTAAAACTAGGTCGAGGAACTAGAATATATCCTATAAAGAAATAATCATTTCCTATTTCTTTTACCAGTACGGAGGGAATCATTTAAGAAAATTGAGCAAAAGTTCGAAACCATGGCAGATCCGAAGATAATGCTCAAACAGCAAAAATGCATACCCACCCGGCTCCGAATTTTGGTCTGTTGGTTTGTAGCTCAAGTTCACCGGTATACCTTCAGTTCAGAAACAAAAGAGAAGGCGATGAGCTAGGCATGATCATCTTGAAGGGAATCAGTAAAATAAAGAGATGCGAGTGCAGATTGTACTGACATTTGTATATCAATGCTTCCAAAACACTGAGCCTACTTCCACTGTGAAAGTGAGATTGCTGCGTCGCCAATGCGAACAGTATAGATCGTTCGGAATGCTTTGTGCTCTTCATAGTAAGTAACTGAGGGTACCGCTCAACTAGATAAAGGGTGATATCTATCCGAATTGACCAGCAATGTTGATCAGGAAAATAAGCTATGTCTAGAATGAAGGAAAGAACAGATAGAATTGAGATGAAGAGTGATGGTGATCGAACCATGATGACCAACATAGGTGAGATCCATGATGTCCTCCATCGTAAAGGGATCGCTTGAGGGATGACTTCGCTCATTGTCTGTCATACTTTTCGCCAGGAACCAAGCAATCTCCTTATGCATAGAGGCTTCATTAGTAGATATTCCAAAAGGAGTACGTCCTTCCTTATCTTGAAGTTGCGTCAACCTAGGATTACTTCTAACTAATGCCTTGACCATCCTCATCCTTCCACCTAGGACAGCATTGTGCAAGGCTGTGCGGCCATCACAATCAACCATTTCAAGCGCTTCCAAATATGGAGACGAGCTCAACCAAGTTCACCAAAAATTCGTCCTGTCCACTCAAAGCGGCTATGTGAAGTAATGTTTCTGATCTGCTTGTTATTTTGGCCGTCCTTGAAGTATCATCTTGTTCGAAAAATCTTTTAGCAAATTCCCAATCGCCCCTGAATGCAGCTTGCAACAATGGTCGGTAATAGGGTTCATCCACTACGTTTTCCGATATTTCTGCAATGGATGAGAACTTTTCAGGCCATTTAAATTAATACTTTTTTCCTTGCAAACATTGAGAAGTGTCCCGGAAAAGAACAATTTCATGAAGATCCGCTCCAAATATTAATTTCATAATGGAATAACTCTTTCAAGGGATAACGCACCTGGAGCACCTCTGGATTGAGAAGGATTTGATCCGATGCTTACACGAACATCTTCAATATATGTAGAAAAAAGAGTGAGCACAAAGTCCTTCACAAACTGATAAATCTTTCTTCTCTCTTTTTCCTAGCCAAGGTCAGCATTATGTATGTTTGATGATAAAGAAGATTATAAAAAAAAAAAAAAACCATGAGAAAATACAAGTTCCACTATTTTTGGAACTCCATCGATTATACCATATTTTTTCTCGGTTGGAACTTGAACATGTACCTGCTACTAGTTCTGCCTGAATCGAATTTCCTTGTTCTTCACTTGGTTGCGTCGCCATTGGGTTGCTCTCCTAGTTACAGTCTTTCAACAACAAAGTAAACGAAGAATGCAAGAGAAGCTTTCGACTTTCCTAGAAAGTTGAAGCTCTGATGTCAATCAGCCAAAGTTGCATGGGCCTGTTATATCATGTGGTTTTGGTTGATAAAAAGTTTGTCAGTGATGGGAAAATATAACTCTTGTTACTTGAAAATTAATTTAAGTAAAATATGGCACAAATTTATAAATTCTAGATTTTTTATAGTATTAAAAATTTAAAAGAAATAGAGAAATTGTCTGAGTTCTTTCGAGCTTGCCTCTCTCTCCTCCCTCTATTTCCACTGCTGACAGGAGTTGACCACGGTCAGCAACGATTCTCTCACAGTGGATGGGACCCACATAAAAATGAATAGCAAATATATATTTTAAACTAACCTTTTAATTAAAAAAATTATTATTATATTCAGGAAAAGGGATCCGGACCGGCTAAACCAGGTCCGGCCCGATAGCCCGATTCGCCTATCAGGATATGACCCGCTTCAAATTAAAAACTAATTTTTTTAACTCTTTTTTAATTCATTATTTTAATTATTTTATATTTTTTTTATGTTTTTTATTTTCTCTCCTCCTCCCTGTTCTCTCCTTCCCGAAGCACGCCTCCACCTTGCGCTCTTCTTCACCGAAGCTCCTCACCCGAACCGATGCCACTTAGACAAGCCCTCGCCGGCGCTCAGGACACCACCGAGCTAACACCCAGCGTCGTCCCTTCCGAACGCCACTTGTCGGCCGACCTCCCGCCTGCCGGCCGAGAGCCACATCACGGCCAAACGCCGAACAAACTATGGCGACGATGGAAACGTGGCCCAAGGTCGCCCAACACCACTGGAATATTCCCATAGATCACGGCGTGCACGGACGACTCGATTTTGGCCAAAAACGGGAGGGTGAAAACTAGATTTCGCTTAAGCATTTCGTCGAACGGGTGAAGGGCGCTCGTGAATCATGAGGTTTCCGGCTCAACTTCAACCGGGATTCTCGACGGGACTCTCGACAAACAAACAGGGATACACACAGTAGCTGGGGAAAGGATGGTCGGAGCCGGAGCTCGTGTAAGCCGGACGACCGCGAGCTCCGGCCCGGCACGCCCGAAAGCAGGGCCAAAATAGGGTCGAGGCTTACCGGAGCTTCGGCGCCGGAAAGGAGGCACGGCGGCGGGTAGTCGGCCGCAATTCAGGCGCGGTGGCCGGCGGTCTCTTCCTCCAACTCTCTTCCCTCGATCTCACTCGCGGCTCTCTCGTCGGATCTCTCCCTCTCTCTCTCTCTGGATTTTTCAGCCGAAGAACCCCGCCTCTCGGTCCACCCTCTCCTCCCTTTTAAGCAGCGTTGCCAGCTGCTGCCAGCTGGCTCAGGCCGGTCGTACCACGCGACATTGATCGTACGTCGTTTGCCGTCGAGGCATCGTCCAAAACCAGGCGGAGGAGAGAAGGAGAAGGGGAGAATAGGACGCGCAGGGGGAACGGGGAGAGAAGAAAACAAAGGGGGGCCGGGCTAAGTCTGGCCCTGGCCCAGCCCTGCCCCGTTCTTCTTTTTTTTTTTTTTTGAATTAATTTTAAAAAAATTCTAACAATTAATACTAGTAATGCAAATGTTCCTAATGTTACATGTGATGCAATTCAATGAAAATTATTTTTTATTTAGGGATTAGAAATTAATCCCTAATTTTAAGTCTTAAATAAATAGGCAAAATTTATGTGTCAACATATATTTACATCTTCTTGAGATGGTGTCCAATGCCACATAGACATTATCTCAAATTTGAAGACTCACATTGACATAAAACTATAAACCACAAAACACCTAGAAAAAAACTGCTTGGTCCAAATTCGGTGGACCGAAAATGATTGGACTCTTTAGGTAAGTTCATTTTGCAGAAAATGAGCGATTTGAAAAATTACTTAGTCCGAATTTTACTCATGCAATTATTTTTTATTTAAATTTAACAAAAATGCAAATAATCTTACATATTGGTTGATCAATTTCTTTTTTTCAAGGCAGAAAATCCGAATAGCCTGGCCACTAGGGGTGTGCATGGTTCGGGCGGGCGGTTTCCGACCTAGAACCGGGAACCGCCCGCTAAGGACCAGTTCCGAAAAATTGGAACCGGGATCCACCCGTTTGTTGCATGGATCCATCCGGGAACCAGACCGGCGGTCCGGTCCGGTTCCCGAGTGGATCCATGGGACCGATCTTGACGCAAAATAATTTTGGTTTTCAACATAGAACGGCCGGGTCTATGAGTTGGGAAGGAGGGGAGGAGGTCTATGGTCGGGTTTTCAACATAGAACGGTCATGAAACAATTTTCTACGGCTATGGTGGGTGGCGGCCGACGCGAGGGGGCGTCGACGCTCGAGGAGGAATCGAAATGGCGATAGGATTAGGAGGAACCGAGGAAGAGACAAAGAGAGAGAGAACCGAAGACAAAGGGAGTGAGGAGATGAGATCTAATCTAAGGTTTATTTTAGTAATTTTTTTTTATAATATTAAAAAGGTTCCGGTCCGGTCCGGGTGGGCGGATCCGCCCATGGAACCGGGAACCGGACCGGTACCCACCGGTTCCGAAAAATTGGAACCGGGAACCGGACTGGTTCCCTTAAGAACCGCCGGTTCCGGGCGGTTGCGGTCCGGTTTCGGGCGGTCCAGGCGGTTTCCGGGTATTTTGCACACCCCTACTAGCCACTTCGAACCTTAATTTTAGGTTCAGATTGCCTTGAGCCCATCTCAATTCTCTTCAGGCATGTTTGTGTAAAATTTTACTTTTCTCTTTTTACTAAATTTATATATTGTGATGATGCATTTAGGCCTTTGCCAGCTTGTAACACCTGATATTTTGACAATATATAGACGTTGGCACTTAGATTATATGTAAAAAATTTCATGACCTTTTATGAGTTGGATAATATTTAAATTTTGGTGGAAAAGTATATATTCCTTTTTGACTTTTTGAAAAACATGAACGGAACAGCCCTTGAAAAATTTTGGGTCAATTCGGGTTATAGGGCTCCAAACGTTACATTCGATAGAGGCTTACAAAAGCGTGATAAAAAAAAAAAAAATTGGTTAGACTTAAATAGAAAATCAAATATATTCATTGTAACAGTGGTAATTTACTAGCTGTGCTTGTAAAATTTCGAAGAAGTTGGTGATTTACTAATTTTATTTGATATGTGGAGGCCAAAAAAAAAGTGGAGCCAGGGCCTTTTCTGCAATCCCGTGCTTTTGCGCATGACAACTTTGTCATGTTTCTCCTCAGCCGTTGGATTCAAGTGGTTTAATATCAGCCGTTCGATTAACGAGTGTTGTCAGCGTTTCTGGATTCTCCCGTTGGTGGAAAACTTGTGGAATCGGGCACTCAAAAGTGCCAAAATCACAGCATTGCGCTGCTTCAATTTTCCTTCCATCACCCCTTCTTTCCAAACAACATATTTTAATAAAAAATTTAATCAGTGCGCTAACATTGTCACAATTTCTTCACATAATCTGGGTTGTATAGATTCCACATTTAATTTTTATTTTTAGCATGTAGATATATCTCATGAATAGGTTATGCTCTCATTCTAAGATTGTTTATGCAAAAAAGACTTACACTGACCATGTATGTAATATATATCTTTTTTAAAATGCTTTTATTTTGTACAATGGGAAAATAAAATTTCTTCACACAACTAGGTTTTACATAATGATACGTAATTAACTTTTTCTTCTTTTTTTTTTTTTTTGCATGTAACTATATTTTATAAATAGGTTTGTATGCATCATGAAATCATTTGTATAATTTTATTTTTTATGATGACAACGTATGTAATATATATATATATACATATATACATATATATATATATATAGGAAAAAGAACACTCTAAGTGCTAAAACTTACGAAAGTAACACTTAAGTGCCACTTTTTATGAAAAATGTGACACTTGAGTGCCACATCCGTGAACCCCGCCGAAAATCATACGTGACAATTTTTTATTAATTTTCTTGCTTACGTGGCTCGTCGGAAGGCTGACTCAGCCAAAATACACAAAAATGACGTCGTTTTGGTATAATTCAATTTTAATATAAAAATTAATTAAATTCAACTAAATTAAAAAAAAAAAAAAATAGGAGGAGGAGGGGAAGGCAGCCGACGGCTGAGGGCTTAGCCCTCGCCGTCTCTGCCACCTCCTCGCCGTCACTAGAAGGTGGGGAGGGTCGGTTGGGGCCATCGAGCCCTGGCCGGGGTTGGCGACCCTAGCCGACTAACGACGAGGGCCTATGAGCTTGCCTCCTCCTATTTTTTTTTTTTTTTTAATTATTATTATGTTTTAAATTAAATTTAATTAATTTTCATATTAATTATTTACCATGTCAGCACTAAAACAACGTTGTTTTGCACTAAGCTCGCTGGAAAATCATCACTTTAGCATTTTGGCTAGAATTTCTCGCCGTTGGCACTTAACTAATCCATTTTGCTATGATTTTGGCACTTAAGTGTCATTTTCCTAACTTTTAGCACTTAAGTGTTCCTTTGTGCCAAGTTTTGGCACTCTTAGTGTCCTTGTGTCTATATATATACACACACAACTATATACATATATATATATATATATATATATATATATATATATATATATATATATATATTACACTTCAACTTACATCTCAGAAGTTTTGTGATCACACATCTGGCTTGCAGATTCCTTCCAGCTCATCAAAATGGATTGGGGATTAGCCTAGCACCTCTATCGTACGAGGGCGACCTAAAAAAGTGGTATCATCTATGTGTCTAGTACGTGTCCATGTCAAAGTACCATGGCTCGAGGTCGAGGTCTGACTCCAGATCTGAGTCCATCTCTGGGTCAATGACGGCGCTGTTGGGGACATCCACAACCATGGGGTCCCAAATGGCACCCCAGATCCCCCTCCTGACGGTCTATCAAAATCTTGGAGAGGGTCAAAGAGCTTTCCTCCAAACCAAATGTACCAAGCCATGAACCTATGAGGTACCAGATTCGTTAGCGCCTCATCTACCCAAATGGTGGACACATACTTCTTGTAAACCACGTCCATCCTCTTGATCGGGTAAGGGGTCATCTCGGTGTCTTGATCCACAAGCACCCCAAAACGTATGTGGCGGAATGAGCTAGTCATGTTTAGCGCTTGAAAGGTTTACACAACAACAATTGAGATATACTTAGTAAGTAAATTCTTTAAATCTCACGTATGAGAGTACTTCACCTTGGAGATGCCTTATAGTTGCAACTTAATTATCGATGGCAAATCAACAGCAAAGCATGAGTTTTGCTCTAACTATAACATGAAGGGATCTAAACCACAACCTAAATTCCTCAAGTCCCAATCAAAGGCATGCAAAGTCACATACTTATCAATTCGTAGACAAAGTCGACCAAGCATGCACTTGCGACATAAATCACTAAAATGATATAAAAATCATGCACGTGTCTCATGCACTTCATATAAATCCATGCCACACATGTGGAAGCCGTAACATCACTCTCAAAATGTGCATTTAGCACTCATACACTACACACGTTTAGCATCTCAAGAATCAAATGGCATCCCATATGACCATGCTATTCTCGAGACCAAAATTTCAAATTATTACGATCGCTCTCGACTACAACCGACACTTGTGTCGATGGTCTTCCAACACAACCAGGCATCGTCCCGCTCCATTGGGCACGGTAACATCTTGATCTCACTCGAAGACAGCATTCCATTTAAGGAGCTTCATTTTGAAATCCATCCGTGAACGACATCCCGTTGACGTGGGGTATCCAAAATCTATTGGGCATCATTTTTCATAATCATACGAGTAAAAAACCATTTATGTGATTACACGAGGACATCAACCACTTAAGCCAATTTTTATTTGTCTTATTAGCCAATGCAAGAATCTCATCTAGCAATTTCGCCCATAAAAATACCATGAAATAATTTCACATGATCACCCATTGATTATTTATCCACCAAAATTATCATTTATTAACCTCATAGCATATAAGATCGCCCCATGAGTCCACTTATCAACTAAGCACATCACTTTTCGAATTAATATTTTACAAATACTTATTTTTATGAAAATAGGATATCATGAGCACTTATCATTTTTAAAATATAACATCTTAAGCACTTATCAATTTTGAAATAGAATATCATAAGCACTTATCACTTTTGAAAATAGAATATTATAAGCACTTATCACTTTTTAAAAATAGAATATCACAAGCACTTATCAATTTTAAAAATAGAATATCATAAGCACTTATCACTTTTTAAAAATAGAATATTCTAAGCACTCTTCGCTATTCACGATAGATTATCACATGTACTTATCACTATTCACGATAGATTATCACATGTGCTTATGACTATTTATGATAACCTATCACATACACTTATCACTATTCACGATAGTTATCACATACACTTATCACTATTCACAATAGATTATCATATGTCTTATCACTTATTAATGATAACATATTACCTAATCCACCTATCACATAATCTAACTATCATTAACCCTAATTCTAATCCTAATCTTATGCATAACCACCCTAAACAAGGGTTAGGAAGTTACTCACAAGTCCGGACCTGTGCTTTAACGGTAAGCGATGGCGACGACAACTCATAGTCAATGCAACAGTGACAGCATGGGGCGCAGTGGTGAACAACAAGGGGTGGTGGTGGCTTGGCAAGACGCGATGGCTCACGATCTTGAGGCATCAGAGGTGATGTGATAATGGCATAAGGACGGCATAGCACAACAGTGGTTTGGTGAGGGCCCACAACAAAGGGACGTCGTGATGGCAGTGGCTCGACAAGGGCATGAAGTGGCATGGCACAATGAGCGGCGATGGCAAGGAGTAGTGGATGGTGGTTCATGGTGAGGCGAATAGCAACACGGGCATGCAACAATGGACGATGGTTCACGACGGCACAAATCGAGAGAAAAAGAAAGAGATAAGGGTTTGGTTGAGAGGGAATGAGAGAGAAACAGAGGGAGGGAGCCGAGAGAGAGAGAGAGAGAGAGAGAGAGAGAGAGAGAGAGAGAATGAAAGAAATGAATGAGGTTGAGAGCCCAATCAAGATTTTTCCTTATTCAAGCATTAATGAGCTTAGATACAACCTCCTAATTCACTCTTGGCCAAGCTTTTGCATGGCCATAATTACTTCATGAAGCCCTTCCTATCCAAGTTCATTCAATGTAGGATTTTAGGCATGTGCCAAAAATTGGATATGAGCTAGGTAGGCTAGCTAGGTTGGTCTTCTTCTCTTTGCTCCTCCCCTTGGGCGCTACTTTCCTTCTTGGATGACTACCAATTTTGTCTCATTAGGCTACTAGCTTCTAGAAGGGGCAATTTAGGAATCAAACCAAACTATAATTCAAGTACTATTCATGCACATGGGCCATTTTAATACGCATGCTTCCAAAATTCAAGAATGGGCTTGGATGGCCTAGTGGGCCCCCTTGGGCCAATCAAGATGGATGAGAGGCCCATTGGGCCCGTTTCCACTTTTCTAAAATTTCACGATTCACCGATGAAAAATTGAATTTTCATCTTAAGGTGATCATTTCTAGCTTTTCCGTAGTTTGTCCATTACCGTTGTAATTCTTTACATATAGATTATATTAATTATTAGACTATTCATCTCAAGATCACCTATAAAGAAAAAAAAACAAATGTTTAAAAAAATATGTGTGACGCTATTTCCACTCCCTAAATAACTAAATTTACCATCATTTATATTGAAAAGACAAAATTGCCATCAATTTCTTTTTTTTTTTTTTTTAATTACAGTTTTAGGAAATGGCCCTTCTCCTTTTTTTTTTTTTTTTTGAGAATAGTTATCATAATTAAGCATTTCACAAGTTTTTTAAGCGTATTAAAGAAAAGTCAATTCTTAAATATTCCTATAGCATTTTACATACTCGTGAAAACATATCTTACTAATTGTAAGGGAAAAAAGATATTTTGTGATATAGAATAAAAGTGAAAAGTCTCTTCTTCATCATTGATATTACAGCAATCTATCTATTTTTTGTCCCTCTTATATCAAAAGCTCCCTTTCTTGGTGAACTTTTTTTATTAGTTTCATCAGTCTAAAATATATATAAATTATTTTTATTTACTATATCAAAAAAATTATATTATTTTCTTTACTATTTTGGCAAGATATTTTTATACGGAGCATGTAATATATTGGAGGAATATTTAGGAATACAATAAAAACGTTATACACAATGAGGTATCTTGATAGTTTCTTGTAAATAGTTCATGGGTGATATTGATTTTTATTAATCCAAAATACTGAAATTTCACTGGCATTTTCAAAAAAGAAAAGAAAAAAATCCTTACTTTATGTGATATTTTGATTTAATTTAAATTTCATCTATTTAACAATTTATCCATAAATTTAATCGACAACGTAAAAAAGTAGCTTTTTTTCTTGGAAATTTCAGTTTCCAACAAAACAAATATTATGGAAGTAATGGCTTACAATAAAAAGAGACATCGTGCCTTTAATACACATGGAAAATCTACAATAAACTAAACTAAACATATAAAATTCTTAACTAATGATAGGTAGATCCTACATATACAAGGAAAGTAAATAAATTTGGGACCACCAATTTAAATTGCAAATAAATGAAGAGGGTAATTTTATCTTTTTGGTGAAGATTAGGTTGATTTAGTCATATAAGGGGTGGGAATAGCTCCATCCAAAATTATATGCCATGATTGCCCATATTTTGGTAATAAATATTTTAACTAATTATTTATATGTAACATATAATCTTTTTTGAGTTATCCATATTAAAATAAAGTTGTATTTTTATGTTGGTGGAACAAATTCCTGCATCTAGGTTATAAAGGAAATGTCATATGTGGATATTTTGACAATAAATGGTTAAAAGTCCTTTTGATAGATAAATTATAATATGAAGGGTTAATACAATGAAAAATCCCAAACCGATACACTTGTGACAAATTTACCCCAAACTAATTTTTTAATCACTAAAAATACAAACTAGTACACATTTGACAGATTTACCACAAATTGGTACACTTGTAACAAATTACCTTCTGTTAGTTTTCGTTAAATTTTATTGTCAAATTGCTAAGTTGAATAATATGTGACAATTGACTAGTGTATCAATTTAAGATTTTACTCTTCATTTGTCACAGTTATATCAATTTGTGATTTTTTGTGATATTAATCAAATTTAACATAAGGTGTATTTTGTCAAAAATGTACCAGTTTGGGATTTTTTACGGTCACAAAAATTATATTATGGTAAATTTGTTACAAGTGTATAAGTTTGGGGTTTTTATAATCATTTGGGATAAATTTGTCACGATGTACTGCCTTTGAGTTTTTGTGAACAAAAATTAGTTTGGAATAAATTTATCACAAGTGTAATAATTTATGTTTTTTTTTTATGGTATTAACCTTATTATTATGAAAGATCTATATAGAACTAATGGTCAAAGATTTATAATAGGCAAAATTCCATCTATTATACAATTAATGTGAAGGGGTTTTGTGAACAAAAAATTAGTTTGGAATAAATTTTTCACAAGTGTAATAATTTATGGTTTTTTTTTTTTTTATGGTATTAACCTTATTATTATGAAAGATCTATATAGAAGTAATGGTCAAAGATTTATAATAGGCAGAATTCCATCTATTATACAATTAATGTGAACAAAGCCTTCTATTTGTAAAATTTCAATTGCTTTATAGTTCATAAGAAAATGCCTAGATTTTGTATAATTTTTATCATCAATAGTCTTTTTATATAAATTGTCTCTTTTAAGGGTAAGCGATTCCAGAGTGAGTAAGTTCCATACTTAGAACTTAAAACTTAGAACCTACTCTGTCACACCTTGCACGCTAATGGTAACTCTCGAGTGCATGACAACCCTCCAAGGTCAATTATTTGTGACGTCTCAAGATGCGTCGACAATCCATTCTTTTTATCTTTTGATTCAATGCAAACGGAAGCAGAATCAACTCTTATCATATACAATAATAGAGATAACAAGGAAATATATCAACACAAACACTTTCATACATATACATATATACATCATCAGTCATCAAAAGTTAGTTAATTTACAAGCCCTATTACCCAGGGCTATTTTAATTACCACAACAACAAAAAGGGTTGATGGTTTAGCCTAGCACCTGTATACTATAAGGGCAATGTCAAAAAGTGGTTCTTGCTTCCCTCTATCAGGAAGGGGGTCACCTCCACGTCTTGGTCGATGGGTACCCTGAACCATACGTGACAAAAATCCATGACTAAGGGCTTGACAAATTTAAACAACAACGAGTGAGTTGAAATTCAATAAGTTAGCCATCTATTCTTCATATAAGAGGAAGCCTCACAATCGGAAACATACTAAATATACAACTCAACATATCAATGACAGGTTAATAGCAAAGCCTTTGCTTTGCCTTATATATGTGCATGAAAGAAACCTCATCCAAGACGCATGCCAAGAATTCAATCAAATATTCACACATGATTCCTTATCTCCCGTTGGCACCTAAAATTCACACAAATAAGCACAAAAGAAGCCTCGCTTCTAATTAGCATTTAGAATGCACATATAATCAGAAACACAATTTATGTCACATATACATGCACATTTTCATCCACACGTGTTTTGATTATTATGACCACTCATGGCCACGACCGACACTTGTGGTCTTCTAACGTAATTGGGCATCATTCTGCCCCATTAGGCACGGCAACATCTCAACCTCACTCAAAGACGGCATTCAATTAAGAGCATCATTCCGACATCCATCCACGAACGCCATTCGGACCTCTATCGACCATCCAAAATCCATCGAGCATCGTCCCCTGCAGTTATACAAGTATGGAACCATTTATGTGATCACGCAAGCACATCAAGCACTCAAGCTAATTCTTATCTTTCACTTTAGCCACTGCAAGAGTGTTTAGTGCTCACACAATTTGAACTTCTCCAATCCCGCACACATAAAAATGCACTAAATAATCACAAGCGAACAACCGCCCTTCATCAAAATGCAAAAATGTACATAAATCACATATAATCCTCTCTTATCAATGTGAACACATGAAACTTGGCATTTAACACCGATACCTCAGGAATTAATAACAACATGCCTTTATAAGCTTTCTTTTACCAAGACTATTCTCATAACACATAATCCACTCTACAGTCTCACGACACATAGGTCACTTGTAATTCACTTTGCACATAATGCACATTTAAATCACATGGCTCATATGACATATCACATAGCTCATGTCACATATCACATAGCCTATCACATAGCACATATCACTTATCATTATATGCTTATCACTAGCACTTATCACTTGTCAAGACAACTTATTACAACCACTTATCACTTATCAAGATAGCTTATCACAAGCACTTATCACTTATCAAGATAGCTTATCACAAGTACTTATCACTTATCAAGATATCTTATCACAAGTACTTATCACTTATCAAGATAGCTTATCACCAGCACTTATCATTTATCAAGATAACTTATCACAAGAAATAGCTTATCAAAAGCACTTATCACTTATCAAGATAACTTATCACATAATTTCTTGCAAAGTTTCAGCACGAGTTCCTCTCCCTAGAACAAACATCAAACATCATCAACCATTCAAGCTCTTGATAGCCTAGAACAATAACATACATCCATCTAAAAGTAAACTCCAAACTATGTAGAGCAACACTCTAGCCAAGAGTTAGATGAACCACTTACAAACCGAGTTGAGGTGAGGAAGAAGGACGAAAGAAAGGCAACGGGGAGACGGCAATGGTGGTATGGTGATTTTCGGCTGTGGTGTGGCGATTTACGGTGGTGGCGCAGCGAACAACGTGTGATGGCTCAGTAAGGCAGCTCACGACAGTGATGGCGGCATGGTGAGGTGACGGTGAGGCAATGATGGTGAGGTGGTGACAGTGCAATGGTGAGGGAGAGAAAGAAAGGAAGAAAATGAGAGAGTGTTAGGAAAAGAGAGTTCACTGGGGGGGTTGCCATGAGAGTGAGATTGTGACAGTGAGGTAGAGAATGAGAGAAATGAGAGACAATTGGGAGGCTTCTCCTTTAAGCTTTCTCCTAGTAATGCAAGATCATTAATTTCATTAAGACCATTTCCCTTAAAACCCTCCTAGCCAAGCAAATTGAATGGCCATCAAGCTCTCTTGTAAGCTTCCCCACAAGCTTCAATTAATACTACTCAAGGCTAGGCAATTAGGTATATGATTATGGAGACCAATAAGTCTACTCTCTTCTCTTTCTTCTCCCCTTAATTGGCGCCAATCTCTCTTCTTGCAAGACCAAAGTCTTTGTCTCTTGTAATCATAGCTTTTAGAGGGCATTAATGAAGCAAAACTTTGAAGACAAGCCTAAAACTAGGCTTTTAGCGGTTAGGTTACTATTCACACACTATTCATATATATAGGGCTTGGGTTTGAGCTTGACAAACTTAGGCCTGGGCTTAACTCATCCAATTTGGACCTTAATAAGCTTAATGGGCCTTTACTTGGACGTGAGACCCATTAGGCCTAACTCAGGCATGTAGCCCATGGAGCTTCTAATGGTGGACCCACTTTTCCAAGAACAAAGATTCGAGGCCTAAAACGACTCATGGGCTTAAACGTTGGCTAAACCAATTAAGGATGTTTCCTAATTATCCACAAAAGATATCCATAACTGGATCGAGGTTCATGGCTAAATTCAACTCAAACATGGATTGGTTTGGAGTCAACCATGGGTTGTGCAAGCGATACCACAAGAGACCCCCCAATTCATATAGCTCCCGATAAAGTCATCTCCATTTGAAATATTTGAAGGAAGGGGAGATCAAACAATGAGATCAAACTATGCATGTTCCCAAAAAGTTTGTCCGATGTGAATGCATTCAGCAAGTTGGAGATAGATTGGACGTCAATAGAAGTTGCTAAACACACCATTCAACGGGGGTAGTGATTGTGAATTTCAATATTGTAGGACAAATAAGCATCCTAAAAGTGCAAGAACCTCCCTTGGACAAATACGAAAGGTGTGCAAGTTAAGAGTGAGTGGTTCTAGAGTTGGTAGGTTCCAAACCCAGAACTTGGAACCTATCTTGTTGGGATCAATTCTCCATTTTTAAAACTTGGAACCTATCCTATAGACCCTAAAACAAGATTAGAAGTTGGTCCAATAGGGTTTTAGGGTCTACCTTGGATCGATGCTCATCTCTAGTCCATTTTATCAAATTGTTCATCTCAAGAGCATCTATTAGAAGAAAAATGATAAGTACAATAGAAGTCTTAAAACTTGTCACGAAAGTACAATTAAATCTAAAAAAATTGCAAAAAGTGTAATAAAGTCCTAAAATTTATCAAATTGTTTCAATCAAATCTTAAAGTTAGCACTATTAAATTTACTAACGGAAGACACTGATGTGGCGTGGAAGTGGCATTTTTTAATAGATTCTTTCTCCTACAGGGCAAATAGTTATAAAAAAAAAAAAAAAAATCCACGTCCACAAAACTACGAGGCATTTCTTCTTCACCTTCGTGTCTTCCCCCTTCTTTCCTTCCCCCTTCCCGAGCATCCCTTACTTGAGCGCCTTTCCTTTTTTCCTTCTTCATTCTCTAAATCATAAGCCCCAAAATTTTGGACAATCACATGTTTTCTTCTTCTTCCCAAATTCATCTTAACCCTAAGCCCACACTTGTCATCGTCTCACTTCCTTTGAACGAAACTAACACTCGATCTTCCTTTGAACCCTAAGCTTCAAATCAAATTCAATGATCTTGAGTTCCCTTGCGATTTGGGTCCCCCTCGCAAGTTAAAGTTCGATGCCCATCGTTATCTCAAGTTCATAGAGCTCGAGTTTGACACTCATCATGAGTTTGTGTTCTCTTCTTTGTCGATTGCGAGTTTGTGTGAAGAGTTGTCTTGCTGGAGTCTCAGCGTCTTGGCATCTCAGCAGTGGAGTGATCGATGTCGACGATGGAGATGGCAACGGCAATGGCGACGAGGACGGCAACTTCTCCTTGTGCAGGTATCGCTCTTTGTATTATAGTATTTGGGTATCTTATGGTAATGCTACAATTTTTAATTTTTTATTTTGTCTCGAGTTCATAGAGCTCGAGTTTGACACTCATCATGAGTTTGTGTTCTCTTCATTGTCGATTGCGAGTTTGTGTGAAGAGTTGTCTTGCTGGAGTCTCAGCGTCTTGGCATCTCAGCAGTGGAGTGATCGACGTCGACATTGTAGATGGCAATGGCAATGGCAATGAGGACGGCAACTCCTCCTTGTGCAGGTATCGCTCTCTATATTATAGTATTTGGGTATCTTATGGTAATGCTACAATTTTTATTTTATTTTTTGTCTCGAGTTCATAGAGCTTGAGTTTGACTCTCATCATGAGTTTGTGTTCTCTTCTTTGTCGATTGCGAGTTTGTGTGAAGAGTTGTCTTGCTGGAGTCTCAGCGTCTTGGCATCTCAACAGTGGAGTGATCGACGTCGACGATGGAGATGGCAACGGCAATGGCGACGAGGACGGCAACTCCTCCTTGTGCAGGTATTGCTCTCTGTATTATAGTATTTGGGTATCTTATGGTAATGCTACAATTTTTTTTTATTTTTACAGAGGCACTTTTATCTCTGCATTATTTCATTTAGGTCTCGCTCATTAGGAACATGAGAGATAAATAGACAAAGGCACTTTTGATTCTTTCCAAGTTAATCTCTACGTCATCATTAACATTTCATGCATCTCTTGCCATGATTATTTTGCATTCTCCAATTCTAGTGACAAACTAGAACATCGCCTACCAAAAGGCGACAATAGGTCCCTCGCTCTCACTATTGATCATATAGTTGTATTGCAATTATGTAGCACATTGTGCTAATTTGCTAGTTTTTATATTGATCGTTAGTTTTTTTATAAAAATATATTCAATTCAGAACTTGAACAAGCCTTCCATAATTTGATGATTAAAAAATGCTCCTTGTTTTTGTTCCCTTGTAGGTCCAATGGCCAAGAACAAAGTTTATGTCACTATTTTCTATGGAGGTAAATTTCAAGTTGGACTACCATTAGAATACATAGGTGGAAGGGTTGATGTTGCTAAAATAAGTTTAAGTAAGGATTCACTATCTAATATAATTGAAGCTATTGAGGCTTTGGGTGTGTGTGAAATAGACCAACTCTTCTATAGAGTTCTTGGAAGTACAACTCTTGTAAACGGAATAACTCTTAGGTATTTATAGGACAATTCTAATATGATAGATCTATTTTATCATCATTTGCGTTTTGAAAATACTGACCTATATGTTTAGCATCTAAGATGGGGTGTTGAGATGGAAATTGGAGATATGCATAATGTGAATATAGAAAGAGTTGATAATGTGGTTGGTAATGTGTTTGAAAATGTGATTGGAAATATTGATGATGACGGGAATCGGGTTGAAGTTGCCAATAGGGATCTAGATGAGGGTGAGGATGATGATGCACATAATTTGGCAGATGTGGAACAGTCGAGTGACGAAAATGATTTTAAATTGGTTGATGCAAGGAAAAAGTTAAAGTTATTTTCAACAAGACATAGCCTTAAAATTGGCGCTTACAGTGAGGCAACTGGTACTTCCCAACCACTGATTATGGATAGGGGCTCAATTATTAGATGCTTTTGGGTACGAAACAAAGTATCATAATTTAGATGAGAAAGAAAATCTTCAATCAAGTTTAAAATATGAGAGACGAATAGGTTGATGTTATTTCAATAAGAAGAAGTAGGTTCCAATCATATGAGCAAAGTGGTACAAATTTAGTATTTATTGTTGACTTGACATTCGAGGATGCAATTGAGTTCAAGGGTGCAATTTTGAAGTATTCTAAGAACACAAAAAGTTTTTGTAAAAACCAGATGTGCCTAGAAAAATCATAATTGGATGATCTATGGTGCTCTTGATAGCAAGATTGGGTCATTTCATTTGAAAAAGTATATAGATGAGCATATATGCAGTATCACTTTTGAGAATAAGAGAGTGTCTAATACTTACTTAGCTAAGCACTTAATGATTCTCATTTTTGCTTTGAATAAAATCAAAACACCTGAGTTAAAGAAATTAGTTAGAGAATGACTAGGAGTAAATGTTACTTTGACTCAGTGTAGGAGAGTAAAGCTAAAAGTTTTGAAGGAACTACAAGGCAATTACAATAGGGACTATGTGTAGATGTATGACTACTTAGGAGAGCTTCCACTGCAAGCCCTTCAAGCAATTTTAAAATGAAAGTTGAAAGGCCACTACTAAAATCTCTACCATTATTTGATAGGGTTTACATTTGCTTTGTTACTTGCAGGAAAGGTTTTTTAGCTTGATGTAGGAAGATCATTAGATTAGATGGATGTTTCTTGAGGGATTTGATCAAGGGTGACATGTTATGTACTGTAGGGAGGGATACCAACAACCAAATGTATCTAGTGGCATGGGTAGTTGTAAGAATCAAGAATAAGGACACATGGAATTGGTTTATCGAATTGTTGAAGTTAGATCTTGATATTTATAATGGTGACGGTTGGGCTTTGATAAGTGACCAACAAAATGTATGTAATGCATCTTTATAACTCATTTACAAATTGATTGTGAGACTATAATGCTTATTAGTATTAATGTTTTGCTTTTGCTTTTGTTTTTTTTTTGTTTTTTGTTTTTTTTTGTATTTGTATTTGTTAGGGTCTCACCCTTATGTAGCTGAACTTTTGCCAAATGCAGAGCATAAGATGTGTGCAAGGCACATATATTCCAACTAGGGTAATAAATACAAATGAAAACAGTTGATGGGATAATTTTGGAAATGTACCAAGAACACTAATATGTTAGATTTCGAGGTGCATAAACAAAGGTTAAAGGAAATGACTTAGCAAGGCCATGATGATTTATTCTATATTGAGCCAGAACACTGGTGCAAAGCCTTCTTTGATGCATACATTTAATGTGATGTCATTGATAATAATCTCAGTGAAGCTTTCCGTAGGAGGTGCGTGGAAGCTAAGTTAGAGGCCATTGTGAGTATGTTGGAGAATATTAAAATCATGGTCATGAATAGAATACACACTCAGAGGGATGGATGTGTTAGGTGGACTAGAAATTATGGTCCAAGAATTATGCATAAGTTACATTAGAATACAACTGCTAGTAGGTATTACCATTTTATATGGAATGGAGATGAAGGATATGAGATTATCGAAGGTGATGGCAAATGTGTTATTGACTTGAATTTAAAGACTTGTTCTTGTAGAACTTGGGAATTTAGTGGAATTCCATGTTACCATGCCATTTGTGCGATAGACCACAAGAGAAATGAACTGAGTGACTATCTAGCTAAGTGCTTGACAAGGCAAAGTATCTAAGTGCTTATCAATTCATGATGCCTACAATGGGAGAACAAAATTTTTGAAAGAAAACCAATAAAGAATCTCCTCAAACCCCATCAATGATGAAGATGCCTAGTAGGCCAAAAAGAAATAGAAGAAAGCAACTAATTGAGCTTGTAAGAGGTGATAGAATAACTATAGAAGGTAAACGAATGACTTGTTCTACCTTTAATGTGGTTGGACATATCTACAAGGGATGCCCTTTAACAAAGGCATTTCCTCAACTAATTGATCATATTAATGTTGAGCATGTTATTTTAATATGTTGTCAATTAATGCTTACTATATACTTCTCAGGCCAATGCTCAAGCTAATGCTTAAGCAAATGTATGTACATTTAATGCTTAAGCCAATGCAAGTATAGCTGAAACTCATGCTCGACCTTAAGCTAATTCCAGTGGACCAAGGCTTGGAAAAAGACAAGTAAGTTGTCATCTAACCATGTGTTGAAAGTTTTATATGTTAAGGTTCTAATTTAATAATGGTGAATATTTATTTTGGCTAAAGCTAAAGCAATGACAAGTGCAACTGAAAGAGGATCCAAAGGCCAGGCCAATGCTTCTATAGAAGCCAGTTCAATAAGAGACAATAGTGGGCATGCTAATGCTTCTACCTAGGTTAATGCAAATGTAAGAGGGTGTAGTGCTAATGCAAATGTAATAGGATGTAATGCTACTGCAATAGCCCATATAGGATGCATGGCTACTACTAATGTAAGAGGATGTAGTGGTGAGGTCAATGCTTTTGCTGAAGTTTGTTTTGACCAAGGGGAAGGCATTATTGTGCTCAAGCCAGTGCAATAGCTAAGTATGGACATTAGAAAATTCCAATGAGTAATACCTCAATCCCTAAGCAAACATGTGTTGTGACTACACCTCATGTCAAATGAATTTATTATTATTTTAGTTTAAAAGACCTCGCAATTGAAAATGAAATGATGCAAGGACAATCACAACGAAGAGGAAAAAATGAGTGCCGAATACTTGGAGTGTCAAAACTTAGTACAAGAGGACATTTAAGTGCCAAAAGTTACAAAAGTAACATTTAAGTGCCACTTTTTTTGAAAAAGAGACATTGGGCGCCAAGTTTGGCGAACCCTTAGGAAATCCTAGTTTGTAATTTTTTATTAATATTAATTGCCTACATGGCTCGTTCGATAGTTGACTATGAAGAAATGTCGAAACGACGTTATTTTGGCTCGGATTTGAATTTTAATATAAATATTGATTAAATTAAATTTAAAACAAACCCTCACCACCTGCAATCTCCATATTCCTCCTTTTTTAAATTTATTTTTAATTTTAATTTAATTAATATTTATATTAATTATTAATCCACGTCAACAGTAAAGCGACGTCATTTTTTAACTTGTTTAGCCACGTCAACATGTAAAACAACGTCATTTTGTCCTTGTCTCGTCAGAAAATTGCCACCTAAACATTTGGTCAAATTTTCTCACCGTTGGCACTTAATTAATCCATTTTGCTCTGATTTTGGCACTTAAGTGTCACTTTTGTAACTTTTGGCACTTAAATATCCCCTTGCCAAATTTTGGCACTCTAGGTGTTCTTTTGCAAGAAGAAAATGGTAGGATTAGGTGTTGACACAAATCCTATGACTAACCTTCATACTCTCAAAGTGAGTAATATTTTTAATTCTAATAGCAATTACTTGTCTCTTTAAGCTAAAAACATGCTCATTCTTATGTAGCTTGGCACAACTGGTGGAAAAATCTTTAACCTACTAGACAAAAGGGTAGTTTCAGGAGTTGCTGCAACAGCAAATGTGCATTCCCAAGTTAGTGCACAACCTGAACAATTAAGAACTTGCTCTCAAAAGCATGTTGCTATAAAGCGAAAGGCACCATCACAACCCCAGGCGAGTTCCCAACTTTAGTCATGTCATGCAATAGTAGCTCCTCGAAAGCACATTGTGGTAAAACCAAAGCTACTATTGCAACCCGAGGCCAGTTCTTAGCCTCAGTCATCTCATGCTACAACAACTCAAAAGCATGTTGTTGTAAAACGAAAGTCACCATCACAACCCCAAGTAAGTTCCCAACCTCAATCATCTCATGCAACAACAACTTCTCGAAAGCATATTGCGGTGAAGCCAAAGCCACTATCACAATTCAAGGCCGATTCCCAACCTCAATTATCTCATGCTACAACAGCTTGAAAGCATGTTGTCGTAAAGTGAACGATACTATTACAACCCAAGGCTAATTCCTAGCTTCAATCGTCTCAGGCTACAACAACCCTTCCATAGCCTATTGTTGTAGGACCATATATAAGGAAAAGCCCAAGAATTATGAATAAAATGAAGGTTGAACCTGCTGGACCATTGGGGACCATTGAATTGGATTTATATGTTTGCTAACAATGGTGTTGTTAGATGAATTTATGTATCAACTGGTTTTCTGTATGAGACATATGTAGCTTTTGTGCATAGAACCTTTTGTGCACTAAAAGTGCAAATTTTGTTGAACATGACCTTTTGTGCACTAAAAGTGCAGGCATTTTGTTGAACAAAACCTTTTGTGCACTGAAAACGTAAGCATGTTGTTGTATCAATGAATTGGGTTTCAGCAACTTATGTGGGATGGTTGGTTTTGGTTTGAATAATGCACAGAAGTGGTTGTTCTTTAGGATTATTAGTAAGTGATTTCCAAAACTAGCCATGAAGAATTTTCATTTTTCTACTACTTTTGTCATCTTCTGTCTCATACCTTTTTTCTTGTCATATATCGTCTTCTGCTTGGGAAAACAGACACATTTTCAGTTTGGACACTTTGTTAGCAGCGTAAAGGAGGGGTTTATTTTAACCAAATTCTTAATTTGTTCATTTAGTTAGGAGTGAATTTATTTTTAGATGTGTTGTGTGAAGTCTTAAATGTGCATTGAAGGTGGCGTAAGTTTGTACAAGAGATAACTCCTCTTACATTAAAGTGAATACTTAGGTGGAGAGGCTCCCCAGATTTGGTCCTGGTTCAGGAAAAGAAGTTACTTAATTGTTCTTGGTCACAATTAAAATTATTTCCAATGAGTTAGCTTAACATAGTTAGAGCAAAATGTTTGGAGTAGTCTTGGTATCACAATCTTGAAGTATATAACTTAAGCCCAGTCTCGACCTCTTAATGAGAGAATTATTGCCTATTGAAGCCACACTTTGCAACTTTACATTGTTTTTGACACACTCTATTTGTAAATGTTTGTGGGCAGCTTGTTATTACAATCTTAAAGAAACCACCTATAATCTCGACCGCATAATAAGATAGTTGTCATCTTTTTTTGAAGTTACAAATTTACTCTAGTGGCAATAACTCGTATAGTGCTACTACAAGCACAACAATCAAGCAACATTTTTCAATGTGAAAGTAATTTCTTGCATAACAAGCAACCAGTCTTGCAAGCATACGAACTCACATCAAATTGCATTCACATCTCAATTACCCACAACTAGTGTTAAAACTTACAACCTTAGAAACAAGGTGCTATGGAAGACTAAGAAAATTCCCACAAACTATCACATTACACATAACTAATAGAATAGAATAAGACCCAAACCCCTAGAGTACCAAAACTTGGCACAGTGGGACATTTAAGTACCAGAAGTTAGGAAAGTGACTTAAATACTCAAATCAGAGCAAAATTGATCAATTAGGTACCAACAACAAGAAAATCTGGCCAAATGCTAACGTGGGGGTTTTTTAGCGAGGCAAGTATAAAACGATATCATTTTGTACGCTGGCGTGGCTAGACAAGTGCAAAATCGACATTACTTTGCTGCTGACGTGGAGATTTATTAAACTAAATTTAAAACCCAAATTTAAATATAAAAAAAGGTTGTAGAATGGCAAGGGCTTAGCCTTCACTTCTACCTCCCCTCCATCACCGAGAACCTCCCCTCCATCACCGAGAAGGGGCAAATGGGTGAAGGAAAGGGTCAACCAGGGTCATCGAGCCCTACTGGGCCCTAGCCAGTGGCCGACGACCCCTACCAACCAATAGCGAGGGCCTGTGAGCCCTCGCCTAGATTTGGGGCAAGGGTCACAACAGCGACCTCGACTAATCAACAATGAAGGTTGCGAGCCCTTGCCCAAATCTGGCCCAGTCGATTAACAACCTCACGCGATCGGGCAAAGAATCCCCGCCTGTTGGGGAAACCCCAAGCCAACGGCGGCCCTCTCGCCCCAGCAAGTGGCCCTCACCCCAGATTTGTGGGAAGGCTTGCGAACCCTCACCCAACTAGGGCCCGACGACCCCAGCCAACCATTCCCCCACCGTCACTACCCTTTCCCAGTTATGGTAGGGAGGCAGCGGCGAGGGCCCACCCTCACCGTTCGCAACCTTTTTTTCTTTTAAATATTTGGTTAAATTAAATTAAATTAATATTTATATTTATATTAAAATTCAAATCCACATCAAAATGATGTTGCTTTGGAATTTCTTTGCCGAGTCAGCTTTCCAATGGGCCACCTAAGCGAGCAATAATATTAAAAAATTATCACGTAGGATTTTTGGCTGGGTTCGCCAGACTTGGCACTTAGGTGTCCCATTTTTTTTTATAGAAAAATGACACTTAATTATTACTTTTCTAATTTTTGGCACTTAAATGTCATCTTATGCCAAGTTTTGGCATTTGGGCTATTCTTTGCCATGATATGACACATGCAAAGAATGATTGCCAATTGGTATAGCATCTTTTCTTTCTTCATTCATGCAAGCTCTTCTTTTAAACGTCTATTTTTCGCCCTTTGAGTCTTCATTTCAGCTAGCAATGGGTTCACATCGACCTCATCATGTCTCGATTGGCTTGATTCACACAATGTTTGATTTCTTTCAAGGAGGTCAATTATCATGTCCCTCACATGATCCAGTATCTTTGGATCAACCCACATGAAGAAATCGTAGCAACCTAGACCACCAAACTTAGCACATCCATGGAACTTTCTTCCTACATTTTTCCTTGTCTTTACTATAAGAATTGGTGATTGAAAACCGCAATAACATGTTGGCTCCGAGTTGCCTCATTAGGAGTTACGCCACTTGATTCAGATGTTGGTGCCCTCATTCTTTTGGGCTTCGTATTATAGGAAACTAATTGAAGTATATCGCATGTATTACGATTCCTTCATAACATCTTGATATGAGTATTTTTACCAGTATCTTTAAATAGATTGTTAGTGAAACATATTGTCAAGTGAAACAATAAATAGAAATAGATAATAGATACAAGTACTAGATGTACACATATATCCTATCTATATTAGAAACAATATCCTATGTAGAATGAAACATAAACTTATTAAGTTCCCACTAGTACTCAAATCATGATAGATAAAGAGTACTAATCTGACTAAGAGTAGAATCATAATCCGATTTGAGACTCTTATATGAGCTGGGGGTCAATGTAATAGTCCTTATTTATGGAGCCATCATTTTCCCATTGGCCCCTCAAAAGAAGAAAGCAAGAAAAGATCATAAAGAAAGGGATCTTATACAATTCCTTGGGATGGAGCATATTTACTATTTCTAAATTTGATGGTAGCCTCTCAATAGAATCTTTCCAGTTGTATTAGGAAGGAGCTATAGGTGTCAAATGAACTTCATAAATGCTTGGAAAAAAGAATACTTTAAATGATAATTCTTCTGTTGCTTTTTCATTCTTGTGGAAAGGCAAGATAGTGGAGCTTTAAACATCGATTGTTATTACTTATTCTTTGCATAACACAATGAAAAAATCTCATGGATCTCTTAGGTAGTAACTTCTGCATAATACAATGTGTTTACTTAAGAGATTTAGAAGATGTTTTTCATCTCCAAAAAATATCTCTCTTTACATATGCACTGGATGAACATATAAGCATAACTTACTTTATATTGCAACAATGTTCTCATTTGTCGCTAGTATTGGAGAATGCAGAACAACCATGGTAAGAGATATGCGAAATGCTTAATGACGACGTAGTGATCAACTTGGAAAGAATCAAAAGTGCCTTTGCCTATTTATCTATCACGTTCCCAATGAGTGAGACCTAAATGCTATAACGCAGAGACAAAAGTGCCTTTGCAAAACAAAATAAATCGTAGCATTACCATGAGATACCCAAATGCTATAATGCAAAGAGTGATACCTGTGTGAGGAGGAGTCGCCATCGCTGTCATCATCCCCATTTTCGTCGCAGACACCACTCACTCCATCGTCGACATGTCGAGACTCCCATAAGAAAGGTGTTGGAGGAATCTTCTTGAAGTGTTTTGAAGTTGACAAAACATTTCCATCAGTCTAGTCTGAAGGCTTGTAGACTCTGCTATTTAAAGTCTGAAGACCTCCGGACAGCCAAACTCAAGACTCAAAGTCTATCCTCATTGACAGTCTCTAATCCGTTGAAGAAAGGTTATCCAGAACTAGATGTTTCATTAAGGATATGACCTTATCGACTCGAGAAGATCTCTTGGCTGGAAAAGACATAACGGAATCCTTTGATTGATCGAGATTGACTCGAAGATTAAGGATCCGATGATTGCCTAAATATTCTTGGAAGGTTCTACTTATGGAAACCGAGATCTTGATTGTATGGGCGAACATGATTGATGGGCTATCGACACGTTCCTTTAATAGCTCCAATAATCTTCCTAATTGATTCCGTCCAACGGGTAGATTGGAGGAATTCATTTGGTAAGTGCCAACTAGTATGATGACATAAAGGAGTATATAAGGAAGACGTTCTAAGTTGTTCGAGGTGTGCGTGATAGAAGAATTCCAAAGTCTGAAGCTTCTTGTTGTTTAGACAATTACTTTGAGCGAAACTTTGTATACAAAAGATGGTCTATATTTGTGAGAAACCTTGAGGAGGTGTGGTAGAACATCTACAATGTGGAATCAAGGAAAAGCTGTGCTGTAACTTCTCTTTTGTTCATAGTGAAATCCAGCCGGTGGGCTGTCAGTGCGGAAGAGTGGACGTAGGCTTGAAATAAGCCGAACCACTATAAACCTTGTGTTCAATTTTCTCTTCCTTACTCTCTTTACTTTGATCGTACTTCATTTTGTTAATTAATAGGGAACTTCCTTTCTATCGTTTGCCTAGAATCGCTTCCGTATCTCAATAAATTGTTTGTGCACCTATTCACCCCCTCTAGGTGCTTATACTAGCTATCTCAATTGGTATCAGAGCTCATGTACTCACCTTGTTTTAAGTGTTTTACTTAAGAGTTAAAGATCCATGGCTAATATGTTGGCTCTAGGGCTGGTAGAAGGGCAAAGCAACACCAGACCACCTTACTTTGATGGAAATGACTACAACATATGGAAAAACAAGATGAATGCATTCTTAAGATCAAAGGATCCTCTGGAATGGGATGTTGTAAAAAAAGGAATCGTTCCTAAATCTGCATCTAAAAGAGGAAAAGACACTGTTGAGTCTAGTGAAATGACTCAGGAAGAGATAATCAAGAGACAATCTCTTGATGCAAAAGCAATTTATTCTTTATATTGTGCTTTATCACCTACGAATATAACAGAATATCTTCTTGTGATACAGCTAAAGAAGTTTGGGATAGACTACACATTACCTATGAAGGAACCGATCGTGTGAAAGAAACTAGAGTCAACATTCTTCTCGGTCAATACGAAGCCTTCAGAATGAAATCGGGAGAATCTATAACTGACATGTTTAGTCGTTTTACAGAAATCGTGAATGGTCTTGAAAATCAAGGTCAACCAATTTCTGATCCCATGAAAGTAAACAAGCTACTGCATGGACTCTCCAAGGATTGGAATCACATAAAGACCTCAATCAGAGAGACCCAAAGAATCATGCCACTGTCTGTCGATGAGTTGGTTGGGACCCTTCAGTCTTATGAAGTGGAACGAATTAATGAAGACGAAGATCCTAAAGGTAAGAAATCTATTGCATTAAAATCTAAAAATGATTTTGATGTAACAGATTCTGAAGACGACATGGATGATGAAGAACTTGCTCTCATGATAAGAAGATTCAGAAAGCTGAACAAAAAAGGAAGAAGATTCAATTCAAAGAAACAAAGTCTTCAAAAGCAACAGACCGAGTCTGCTGAAGATGAAGAATCAAACAAAGATGTAGTCTTCTTTGAATATAAGAAAAAGGGACACATCAGACCCAACTGTCATCTTCTAAGGAAGAAGAAAGGAAAAACTGAAAAATATCGAAAAGCTCTCAAAGCTGAAACCTGAGTGATACGAGTGCGAAGATAGTGATGATGATTATGCCAACATATGTCTAATGGCACAATCGGATTCAGAATCAAACTCCGAGACCGATTGATTGAAAGTGAATTCGAGGTAAATAACTTCAAAATTCCTATTAAAGTTTCAAAATACATTGATGAATTATGTTTAAGTCTTAAGACTTCTCTTAAAAGAATTTCTGAACTCAAAAAGGAAAATTCTGCTTTAAAACAACAAGAGAATGTTTTGGAAGAAAAAAGTGAAATGCTTAGACCAGGGATGTTTCTTCTCTAAAAAAAAAGTGAAAATAATCTTTTAAAAGAAAATGCATTCTTAAAAAATGATATCTCAAATATTTCCAAAAGATTTTCTATAAGATCTGAAAAACTGGAAAAAATACTTTTTGATCAAAGACCTTATTTCAATAAATCTGGTTTGGGAATGACTGCTGAAAACAATTCATTTAATCGATTTTCCTAAAGCGAAAGAAAGAATTAAACAAAGACCCACAAGAAATGCTTACAAAAATCATTTTGAAATGACCTTTGTAAAACCAGTAGGCCGCAATGCTCTTAGATGTTCAAAATGCAATAGTGCAGATCATTTTGAGAAAGAATGTCCTATGATTTGGTGACATGTCAATAAAATTTGGGCAAAAACCGCATATCAGACTAACTCAAAAGGACCTAAGAAAATATGGGTACCAAAGAAAGCTTGAGTCCTTTTTAAATGTAGGTCACTATCAAGAAAAAGGTGAAATGGTACCTGGATAGTGGATGCTCAAGACACATGACAGGAGATTTAAATTACTTCATAAAGCTTGTTCAAGTGAATGATGGAAAAGTCTCATTTGGAGGAAACAGCAAAGGAAAAATAGTGGGATTTGGAACTATAAAGATTGGGAACCTCACAATAAGCAATGTTTCTTTAGTTGAAGGGCTCAACTATAATTTGCTCAGTGTCAGTCAGCTGTGTGATGCCGGTTTTAGAATCAACTTTTAAGAGGGTATTTGTTCAGGAACCAGTAAAGACTCTACTCAGTCATTCATGGGTCGAAGACATGGGAATATCTACCTCTTGGACGTGAAACCAGATGAATCGCAATGTCTAATTTCAATCCAAGACGAAGCGAGCTTATGGCACAAAAAGTTTGGGCATATTAACATGAAGCAGATAGCCAAAATCTCGGCAAAGAAGCTTGTTCGTGGTCTACCTAATTTATCATACCAAAAGTCTGATCTATGTACACCATGTATATTGGGAAAACATGTAAGAAATTCCTTTAAACCAATAAATCAAGTTTCCACTAACCATGTACTACAGCTCTTGCATATGGATCTTTTCGGACCAACAAGAACGCAGAGCATTGGAGGTAAGAAATATTGCCTAGTAATTGTGGATGACTACTCACGATTTACTTGGGTATATTTCTTGGCAAGTAAGTCCGAAACTTTCTCTTACTTTGAAAAATTTGCTAAGAAGGTTCAAAATGAAAAGGGGTATGTCATTTCAAGTATAAAAACAGACCATGGAGGTGAATTTGAAAATCAAGATTTTGCAAAATTTTGTGATGAATATGGTTTTCAGCATTTGTTCTCCTCTCCATATACTCCCGAACAAAACAGAGTTATGGAAAGGAAGAATAGATCTCTTCAAGAAATGGCTAGAGCTCTTTTAATTGAAAGCAATATCTCTTTACGATTTTGGGCTGAAGCAGTTTCAACATCATGTTATATTATCAATAGAGTTTTTCTAAGGCCTATTCTAGAAAAAACCCCATATGAACTATTCAAAGAAAAGAAGCCCATTGTTTCATATTTTCATGTATTCGGATGCAAATGTTTCATATTGAAAAATGCAAATGATCGAGTTGGTAAGTTTGAAGAAAAATCAGATGAAGGTATCTTCCTTGGATATTCAACCACAAGCAAAGCATATAGAGTCTACAACAAGAAGACTCAAACTGTGGAAGAATCAATGAATGTCAAATTCCAAGACTCTATACAAAATGAATCTATTCAGACTCATCTTGAAGAAACTGAACCTGCTCTAGACTCTACAAAGTCTAAATCACAAGAAGCAGCTCAAACCTTGAAGGACCAGCAACAAGTGACTGTTGAAGATTCAAATGAAGGAAGTGACCATCAATCTGATAAATCAACCAGCAACTGGAAACATAAGTCCAGTCATCCCAAAGATCTTATTATTTGCGACATAAATGAAGGAATTCGTACAAGATCCAAAAGGCGAGAAGAGTCTAGTGCTGTGGCTCTTATTTTTGAAATAGAACCTAAAAGCATAGAAGAAGCCTTATCCGATGAGAGCTAGATTGAAGCTATGCAAGAAGAACTCAGACAATTCAGAATTAATGATGTCTGGGAGTTAACTCCCAAACCAAAAGGTAAATCAATTGTTGGAGCTAAATGGGTTTTCAGGAACAAGATGGATGAAAGAGGAAAAGTCATAAGAAACAAGGCTAGACTCGTGGCCAAGGGATACACACAAGAAGAAGGGATCGACTATGATGAGACTTATGCACCGGTAGTAAGGTTAGAAGCAATTCGTTTATTACTTGCATTTGCATATCATAAGAATTTCAGGTTATTCCAAATGGATGTCAAAAGTGCCTTCCTAAATGGATTCATCCATGAGGAAGTTTATGTGGAACAACCACCTGGGTTTGAAGACCCAGGGAAACCAGACTCAGTATTCAGACTCAAAAAGGCCTTGTATGGCTTAAAGCAAGCACCTCGAGCTTGGTATGACAGACTAAGTAAGTTTTTAATTCGAAATGGTTTTGTTAAAGGTAAAGTAGACACTACTCTTTTTATTAAAAGAGAAAGCAAAAGTTTTCTGCTTGTTTAAATATATGTCGATGATATTATCTTTGGATCCTCTAATGAAAGTCTGTGCAAGAAATTCTCTAAGACTATGCAGGACGAATTTGAAATGAGCATGATGGGTGAGTTAACCTTCTTTCTTGGACTTCAAATAAAACAATTGAATGAAGGAACTTTCATTCATCAAGAAAAGTATGCAAATGATCTAGTCAAAAAGTTTGGACTGGACAATTGCAAAAAGGCTGACATACCAATGTCAAGTTCCTTGAAGATAGACAAAGATGATGGAGGAAAGAAAGTCGACCAAAAGTTATACAAGAGTATCATTGGTTCACTTCTTTATCTTACTACTTCTAGACCTGACATTTTGTTTAATGTTTGCATTTGTGCCAAATTTCAATCAGACCCAAAAGAATCTCATTTAAATGCAGCAAAGCGTATTATCAAATATATTTCATCAACTTCAAGCTTTGGTCTCTGGTATCCAAAAAGGGGAGACTTTACTCTTCTTGGATATTCAGACGTAGACCTTGCTGGATGCAGAGTCGATAGAAAGAGCACCTCGGGTACATGTCAACTACTTGGAGGCAAGACAATGTCTTGGTTTTCAAGAAAGCAAAGTACAGTAGCTCTCTCTATAGCAAAAGCAGAGTATATAGCTCTCGGAAGTTGTTGTTCACAAATTCTGTGGATAAAACAACAGCTAAGAGACTTTGGAATTGAAGACTCATGCACGGAGATTAATTGCGACAACACCAGCGCTATCAATCTCACCAAAAATCCAATTCTTCATTCAATAGCAAAGCATATAGAGATTCGACATCACTTCATTAGAGACCATGTTCAAAATGGAGAAGTTTCAATTTAATATGTTGATTCAAAGAACCAACTGGTGGATATATTCACAAAGCCTTTGGAGAAAAATCAATTTGAAACCATCCGATCCAGACTCAACATTTTGAGGTATGAGGAAATCAAAGTTTAGGGACTTTTAGACTCAAACATACAAGACCTTGACTGTAAGTTAGTATATCTCTCTCGAATCTTATCTTATTTTGAAAAGGTACGATCGTCAAACTATGGTTAATTATTGCTATATTTAATCAACGTAATTGTTACAACGTTTCCTTTTCGAAAAAGAAGTTTTTTTTTTAAATGACTATTTCGCGGAAAAATGACAGTTATTTTGAAAAGGCATCTTTTTATTTTCCTTTGTGACGGTTCGTATACCTCTCTTTTTAACCGATCGTGCACTGTTGATTTCTCTTCACTTTACTCTTAAAAACCCTAGAAAGCATCGATCTTCCATTCCCGTTTTCTTCCCTTATTTAATCTTCGAAAAAGTTGTCATCTTTCTTGGGAAAGTCAAGCAAGGAATCTTCCAAAAACTGAGAAAGATGTCGTCTTCAAGAAAGTCTTCGAGAATTGCAAGCAGGGGACCACGGCGAATGAATGAGGGGCCTACGCACTTCGATCTCACCGAAGAAGAAGTGTCTCCAGATCAGCAGCAGAGCCCACAACATTCTCAGTAGCATCATTCTCCTCCATCTAGTCCTCAAGGCGTTGATCATCAACAGGAGGAAGAAATCATTAAGGATGCAGATCCTGTAAGAGTTCAAAAGCCCGCCTTTATTTATAAGCTGTATCGTGCTTTAAAAGGGACTCGTACTCCTTTGAACTATGTCGATAATTTTCTTAAAGACAAATGATATGGCAATGAATATATGTTTTTGCAAAAAATGGAAAGTTTGGAAATTGCTCGTAAAGGGGTGGCAGAAGAAACCCTTGCGAATATCCCAAGTGATCCTCGTGATTGGGGAGTGAATCCTGTAGATGGGAATGATGATGATAAACTATACAGCCAATTTCAACCGAGAATGGGTGTTGCGGTTGAAAATCGAGGAAAAATGGGAGACTTGTTCAGATCGAAGGAACAAAACGATTTGTACTCAAAATTGCTGAAGCGTGGAGTGATAAACCCTAGGAGTGTGGATTTTGATTTTCTGGATGCTGTGAATGTGAACTTGAGGGAAAAGTTCGGTTAACTTCAACTTGAAAAGTTCTGCTCCGACACTACAGAGGCCTATCTGAACTAACCGCATATTTCTATTCAAATCTTAGCTTCTTGGATGCGAATAGATTCTTTTTCAGCGTCAAAGATCAAGACTTTGTTGTGGATATGGATATACTGGCAGATGTGTTAGGAGTTGAGAGAGGAAGATATCAACCGATCAAAGTTTCTATTGCTCGTGCTACATTGGAACTTGTTAAGGACAGGAGAACAGAGGAAAAGATTTCCTATAAGGATGAGTGCGTTCAACATCTTGCTTCACAAGATTGTGATCAATTGCCTCCGACCGAAATCAACTTCCAAGACTAATGTTTCAAGTTCAGAGGCAAAGCTGATGTATGCCATCCTCACTGGGAAAAGGTTTTCTCTTCCTCACACTGTTATGTTCCACATGTATAGAGCCATGATGAAGGACAGAGGTCAACTTCCTTACCCAAGTCTTGTGACGAAGTTATTCAGACATCTGAATATTCAGCCTCCGCAAATCTTTTGTGTTAGATTGTGCGATCATATGGTGGTAGGACTGAAAATGGTGACCAAAATGCGTCTGAAGGAATTGAATAATGCGTTGGAGAAATTTAAGGAGAAGACTCCAATCAAAGCTCATCAACCCTCTTCTTCATCAAAACGAAAAGAAAATGAGCCCTTGGTTGCTTCAAGAATGAAAAGAAGAGCTCTTATTGTTGAAGATGAAGATGATGATGATGAAAACCTCACCATTTCTGCAATGGCTTAAGCCATTCTGTTCCAGAGAAAGAATCGGAACAAATTACGAAAGCAACAGAGGAGAAGGAAGTAGAGGAGAAGGGAGAAGAAGAAAGAGAAGCTGAAAAGGAAAGAACTGAGAAAGAAGAAGAAAAGAAAAAAGAAGAAGGAGAACCTGAGGAACACTCTTCTCCATCTGAAGGCATGGAAACAGGGGGAGATCAAGAGAAAAGAGGGAAGTCCTCATATCCTGATGCTAGTGAGGGAGTCAGTCGCTCTCCTACAGACCCAGAGGACATTTATGCCTCTCAATTTCCAGAGGAAGGTCATGAAGTTTCATCGCCAAACCTGCGTGATTATGCTAATCTACAATCGTCTGCATTTACTCCATCAGATCGGGCCGAAGCAAGTACTCAGACTGATAATGCAGCAGATTTTCGCAGAATTATGGATATTCTCTTGGAGATGCGATGACAAATCTATGCTCTAGGATGCGATGTTCAAAACTTGCAAAATGCGGGTCAAGTTTCTTCATGTTCATTGAATGATCAGATCCAAGCCCTCACTGTTCAGATTCAGGCCAATGCCAAGGGTGAGGAGATTGCACAATTGAAAGAAGACTTGAAAAGGCTGGAAGGCATCGTTCAGTTTATGGGAGATTTTCAGCTTGTCCGCATTCCCAAGCAATCTTGACTTTATTCCATTTTCATCTCAACCTTTTTTAATGCTGACAAAAAGGGGGAGAGATGCAAGATTTGAACAATTTGACTTTTAATCGTGTGGTTTGTTGGACTGTGTGGATTGTTGGATTTTGTTGGATTGTTTTGATGTTTAACTCTGTTTGACTTTGTTTTTGTGTCTGGATGAGAACTGAACTAGACTTGGACTTGACTGCTTCTATTAACTACTATTGATATCTTATGGATGGCTTTATCGCATATTAGACTAACCTATTTTCTGTGGTTGCAGATTCTAGTGTTATTCATTTAGCCATTTATCTCTGTAAGATATGCATATGTGTTTGAGAAATGTTTTGCAGGTCAAAGTTGTCCAAATCTGCAGGAAAGTTTTATCACCATAAAAAAGGGGGAGATTGTTGGAGAAATATTCTTGAAGTTTTTTGAAACTGACAAAACATTTCCATCAGTCTAGTCTGAAGGCTTGCAGACTCTGCTATTTAAAGTCTGAAGACCTCCGGACAGCCAAACTCAAGACTCAAAGTCTGTCCTCATTGACAGTCTCTAATCCGTTGAAGAAAGGTTATCCAGAACTAGATGTTTCATTAAAGATATGACCTTATCGACTGGAGAGGATCTCTTAGCTGGAAAAGACATACCGGAATCCTTTGATTGATCGAGATTGACTCGAAGATTAAGGATCCAATGACTGCCTAAATATTCTTGGAAGGTTCTACTTATGGAAACCGAGATCCTGATTGTATGGGCGAACAAGATTGATGGGCTATCGACACGTTCCTTTAATAGCTCGAATGATCTTCCTAATTGATTCCGTCCAACGGGTAGATTGGAGGAATTCCTTTGGTAAGTGCCAACAGGTATGATAGCATAAAGGAGTATATAAGGAAGACGTTCTAAGTTGTTCGAGGTGTGCGTGATAGAAGAATTCCAAAGTCTGAAGCTTCTTGTTGTTTAGACAATTCCTTTTAGAGAAACTTTGTATACAAAAGAGGGTCTATATTTGTGAGAAACCTTGAGGAGGTGTGGTAGAACATCTACACTGTGGAATCAAGGAAAAGCTGTGCTGTAACTTCTCTTTTGTTCATAGTGAAATCCAGCCGGTAGGCTGTCAGTGCGGAAGAGTGGACATAGGCTTGAAATAAGCCGAACCACTATAAACCTTGTGTTCAATTTTCTCTTCCTTACTCTCTTTACTTTGATCGTACTTCATTTTGTTAATCAATAGGGAACTTCCCTTCTATCGTTTTCCTAGAATCGCTTCCGTATCTCGATAAATTGTCTGTGCACCTATTCACCCCCCTCTAGGTGCTTATACTAGCTATCTCAAAAGGTCTTCACACAAACTCAAAATCGTCAAAAAAGAGAACACAAACTCACGATGGGCGTTGAATTCGAGCTCTATGAATTTCAAATAACGATGGGCGTCAAACTTTAACTTGTGCGGGGACCCAAATCACAAGGGAACTCCAAAGCATTGAATTTGATTTGGGCTTGGGGTTCAAAAGGAGATCAAGCATCAATTTCGTTCAAAGGGTGCAAGATGATGACAAGTTTGGGCTTAGGATTCAGACGAATTCCGAAAGAAGAAGAAGACATATGATTGTCCAGTATTTTGAGGCTCTGATTAAGAGAATGAAGAAGGAAAAGAGATGCTTGGGAAGGGGACACTCAAGAAGAGGGGAAGGAAAAGAGACGCTTTGGAAGGGGACACTCGAGAAGAGGAGAAGGAAAGAGAGGATGGGGGGGAGGGGAAGACACGATGGCGAAGAAGATGGAGGACGCCCAAACGACGTCATTTTGTGTGTGCGAAATTTTTTTGTTTTAACTATTCGCCATGTAAGAGAGAGAAGTGACTAAAAAATGCCACGTCCACACAACATTAGCGTTTTCCGTTAGTAAGTTTGATGGTGGTAATTTTAAAACTAAATTGAACCAATTTGACAAGTTTTAGTACTTGATTGCACTTTTTGCAAGTTTTAGGACTTAATTGCACCTTCATGACAAGTTTTATGACTTTTATTGCACTTGTCCCATCAGAAAAATTAAATGTTTAAAAAATTATCATATGAGGAAATTTATAATCCGTGACTGCAAATATTACGGTAACAAATTGGTTATATATATAGGTTTTATCTTGAAATATCTATAAAACAATAAGGGTATTTCTTTTAAAAAAGAATTAAGGTTGAATTTTTATGTTAATGGAACAAATTCATGCCTTTAAGCTATAAAAGGAAAATTAAGTTTTAAAATTTAAATTCCACGATTGTGCATATTTGATAATAATGTTGCATATATTTGTTTCTATACCACAGAGAAATAGAGGCTGAATATTTAAGTTGATGGAAAAAATTCTTGCTTCTGAATTAAAAAAAAAAACTAAACTTTTAAAAAAATTATTGTCTATAATTAAGCATTCTTGGTGGTAAATGCTTAAAGCAATATTTCATGTATGTATGGATTTTATTTTGAAATATCTATTGGCTGACCCTTGAAACTGATCAAGTCACTCTTTAAATGGATATTTGGTAACATAATTGTGCAATAGTTGTAGTTCATATGCTTCGAGGAAATACATTAAGTATTGCATTAGCCCCCGTACAACCAACTATAATGAACACCTATACCCTCAAATCAAGTTCATCAATCACGTGATCTCATCCGATGATTATACCTCACTTACAAATGTCCTTGGCACGAAAGATGATCGGGCTATAAGTGGATTTGACCATTCGGAGCAGCAGGGGAAGCTGCAGTACTAAGAATAAAACCACGGGGATAGAGGCAAGCAAAGTGATGGGAATGAAAAACCACTCCAGTCTCTTGTCCAGCACAATTGTGAGAGCTGCAGCAAAGGCCACCAGCATGGAAGCCAAGGAGAGAAAGAGAGAAAAGAGCCCCATTATGATCTTCTTGGGCAACGATTCAAGAAAATCTTCCCACTCATACCGCGAAGTTAAGATGGCTAGGAATAACATGATGGCCGTCACGGAGGAGAACAAACCCAATGCATCCGAAATTGCAAAAACCAAAAGAGAGTCCTTTCCTAATAACAATGGAACTCCTGTATTGTTGTCATTGCCTCCAAGCACAGTGAAAGCAGCGGCGAACAATACCGTGGCAATTAGAGTGGAGACTAGCATCCATGAATTTGCTGTGTCCTTCACCCACTTTTGTCCATTCTTACGCAACTCGTTGTGCTCCTTCACGAATATTTCCCAATATGTTTTGCCATCCTGTTTGGCGATTCTTACATCAGGGTTAAGACACATTTCCATAGCCTATGCACAAAAGTCAAAAATATGAGTTATAACAAGTGGATAAATTATTGATAATTTTCAAAAAATGATCGAAGGAGCATCTCAAGGAGATTAAGACTTATCCAACACTTAAGAATCATATTACTTCAATTAAATCATTATCCATCTGCATACATTAAATTATATTTGAACTACACTATAATCTTAAATACAAAATATTATTCAATGGAACTAGCGTGAAAACATAAGCAAAACATATTTAAATGCATTTTTTTTCTCCAAACTAATATATGTGGATAATACATGAAATGATTTGGAATAATCCCAAAACCGCATCGTGACAAAAACCAATAGAAAGAGTTGGTCGGATTAAAGAAAGAGTTGTTTGAATTAGATTAAGTGGTGGATCATAGTTACAATTTAATTTGGATATAACGTTATTTCTCAACTTAGTTAAATGATTCATGTTTAGCATTTGTCATTTAAAAGTTCTATGCACCAACAAGGTATTGGCTTAAATGGTAAGAGAGTTTATTCTTCTCCTTGCGGTTTTAGATTCAAGCCTTGTTGAAAATCGATCGAGAGGTGGACCTAAATTTACCAAAATAGCACCTACACTATAAAAAAAGAAAAAGAAAACAAAGTAACCACATATGTTCTCAGAACTATCCAAATAAAGATCTAGCCATCATATTATAAGAAATTTGCCGAGAAGATATTATAATTATCATTAAGAGTGGTTGTCGAGTTTATGAAAAGAAAGATACTTACCTTTAACCATTGAAGTTCTCTTTGCATTTCGAAAGCTGCCCCAGAGATCTTAGTTACATCATCCAAATTAGGTTTGTAATTTGCTGTTGCGATCATCATCCTCCTCGATTCTTTCAATGTAGGCGCTGGAACGAATGCCAACTCATTGGTTGAGCTTCCCTTCAGAAAGAGTTTGAGGATGCTTTCTTGGCGATACTCCACAGCAGTTGTCCTCAATGTTTCACCATATTGTGAAAGCCAAATATGCTCCGGGAAAAACTGAATTAATAGCTTTACCAGTTCAGGGATTCCCCTGGATAGAGTTTGATTAAGCAGGTCCTCCTTTTGGAAATACTTGGTAATCTCGGTAGTTGTCATACGAGAGATCGCAACACAAATTTGTTTGGCCAACTCAACGGCAGCCACATGTCTCAGCTTCATCTTGTGAATCCTCTCGATTGTAGGAACTACAAAAAGTTAAATGAAAGTAAAAATAATATGAATAACGAAGAGGCAGAAATTGGAATACTTTCCCACAAAATGCCTACGACATTTAGAGCTTGCCTTGACACACCTAGATGACATAGTGACTACAACTGAAAAAATTGTCCAAAAAATCTTCTTTTTTTTTTTACATTAGCAAATTCTATACTAAACTTTTCAATTGTACAAATTTAGTTATAAACTTATTAACAATTTGTCAATTAAGTATAAATCTTTCAATTATGTCAATTTAATCCTAAACATTTTTTAAGATTTACTAATTTAGTCATAAACCTTTTAATGAATTATCGTATAGTCCTTCCAACTAATTTTGGCCAGAATCGCCGACATCACAATCTATTCAACATCAGCCATCTTACACGGCACAAATTGGCGTTGATATAAATAATTTTTTTAATTTTTAAAATTTTCTTATTATTCTATTATTTCATTTTTTTTTATTCACAAGGGCCAACAACGGTGGGAGAGCTAGTGACCTCTGCCAGCCACTAGGCAAGGGCTAGCAACCCCTGCTAGCCCCAAGGTCAAGAGCCGCAACACCATTGCCCAATCCCTTGCAGACCATAGCGAGGGCATAGCAACCCTTGCATTAGGGCTGGTGACCTCAGCCAATGGCCAGCAAAGGTCGTCCGCCTGGTGAAGATAAGAAGAAAAAGAAAAAAATTAACAAAAAATTCAGAAAAAAAAAATTCAAAAAAATTTAAAAATTATCTATGTTAGTACAAGCCATGCTAGTAGAACTACCAACATTGACTACACCACCACATCGGTGATTCTGGTCAAAATTAGTTGAAGGACTACATTGATGATTCGTTAAAAGTTTACAACTAAATTGACAAATTTTCAAAAGGTTTATGACTAAATTAACAAATTTTCAAAAGATTTAGGCCTAAATTGGCACAATTGAAAATTTTAAAATTGAGTTGGCCGTCATACGATAGGTTTAAAACCTTTTGAATAATTTTTTCAAGTACAACTAATTCATCTCTATTCTATATAACTTTTTATTTGAGAAAATATACGCCACGACCTGTTTTAGTTCTTTGACAAAAATGAAATAATTAAGGACAAGATGACATGGAGAGTCCAATTGCAGGCAAACGTTGTGAATAAGTTTTGGGCAATATAGGATTGTTTTGTAGCATTTAAGCAGTGTTTGGGTTAACTTTCGTGCACCTCAAGTTAAACACCTCCCCAGCAAATTTTAAGAGCGCATTTCTCTATATCGGCCCGGTATTTTCGGAATTCATTTCTAGAGTGCTCCCGGTAAAATACAGAATTGTAAGGAAAGGAGCAGAGTTCCTTACCATTTAGCTAACAGCTTATTGGTATAGGTTATATAACAGCGAGTGGAATAGAAGTGTAAATTTACTGGGATGCACTAAAATATTCTTCTGTTCCAAACCCTCCCAAAACAAATCATTTTGATTTTTACTAGCCGCTTTCACCCCCCGATTCCTATTATTTATGCCTTAATAAAAGTGTAAATGTACTGTATTAAATGCGTTTAAAGGATACACCCGTGCCTTCATCTATTGCAACATTATTTTATAGTCATTGATGCTAGGGGCTTGCCCCCGGTCCCATGCCTAATTCCTGCACCCTTTGAACATATTACATACCGACCCAAAAAAAAAAAAAGACATATTATATCGTGTTGTATTGTGTTGTATTGAGATGAAGTAGCACTCAAAGCTTAAGCACTTCAGCTACAAGGGAGAAAACAATTACATTTGGGTTCGTTGTTTTTATCTTTCACAAAGATTTAGATGCTTTATAGAGATCGATGAAGCGAACATGATTTAACCAAGCAAAAATGAAGGGGAAGTCCCAGGTTTATGTAACTCTCATTCAATTGGCATAAGCATGATAAATTCGTCAGTTAACATCAAATCTCGCCTCATTTTGCAATTTTAAGGATTTTGTTTCTTTTTTTCTATAAAACAAAATTGCGACTCTCGCAGCGATGGATAGGTGAGATCTTTGAAAATATACAAGGATTGACATAGAGAGACATAGAACCATATATACAAAAGACTTTATTTTATCCAATGCTGTGCAAAAAAATAAGTTACATGTTCCTGCTGGATGGTTGACATGTGGAAAAATGTAATTAGAAAACTAAACCCCAAACACACATGTTACTTATCAGGACTGCGTAAAGATTTTTCTACATATATGATGGACCTAATAAATATCCCTTTCAAATTAGAGCCAAAATATTAATTAGAACTTTTTTCTACTTATAAAAGAAGTTGAAAACAGACAAGAAATATTCTTTTAGTTGGGGGAGAGGGAGAGAGAGACGTAGGCAAAAGACGATATCTTCATAAAATGGAAGCGTACCTATAATTTTGGCAGCATGCCAAAGTGACCTTGTAAGACATTGAAATGCTACAATTAGGTTGCAGAGAGAACCAGGTCAATGGATATGAAATCACTGCGTGTAGGTGGAATGAAGATACTTCACTACATAGATTGTAATTACTGATGTCTTGACAAATGGTTGATAGTCACAGAGATCAAAATAAACAACATTCACATTCACATGGATTAATCAGTGTAGCTCTGCTTCGTTTTGCAGCTCCTCCCCTATTAGTTGCGTTGTAATTCGATCATTTCATTGTCTATTAAATAAGTTATACAATACTTATGCACTTGGTTAAATCATATGTGATTCATACCGGATAGCTGATCCATGAAGTAGTTCGATTCAAGTAAAACTAGGTCAAGGAACCAGATTATATCCTACAAAGAACCAATCATTTTCGGTTTCCTTTGCTAGTAGGGAGGGAACCGATATAAGGAAACTGACTTAAGTAAATCACGGAAGGTCTTACCTGGATCTGAATTTTCATCTGTTGGTTTGTAGTTCAAGTTTACCAGAAGACCTTCAGTTCAGAGAAACAAAAGAGCAGGTGATGAGGTGGATATGATCATCTTGAAGGGAATCAGTAATGAAGGGATGCGAGTGCAGAAAGTACGGACATTTGTATATCAATGCTTCCACAACACTGAGCCTGGCTCCGCTGAGAAAGTTAGACTTCACCAGTGCCAACGTGTCCAGTATATGCGCGTCTTGCAAGGTAATTAGGTGAGGGTACCGCCCAACTAGATAAAGGGTTATATCTATCCGAATTAACCAGAAGAGTTGATCACGAAAATAAGCTTAGTCTAGAATGAAGTTAAAAACAGATGGGATTGAGAAAGAGTGATGGTGATCTTACCATGGTGACCAGCGATGGTGAGACCAAAAATGGGGAGAAATGCATAGAGACCGCTGAAGGGATGACTTGGCTCATCGTCTGTTGTATTTTTTGCCATGAACCAGGCAATATCCTTATGCATATAAGCTTCCCAAGCAGATATTTCCAAGGGAACACGTCCTTCGCTATCATCAAGCTGCGTCAACCTAGGATTACTTCTAACTAATGCCTTGACCATCCTTATCCTTCCACACAGGACAGCAATGTGGAGGCCGGTGCGGCCATAACAATCAACCATTTCAAGTGCTTTCGGATGTGGAGACAAGAGCTCAACCAGGTTCTCAAAAAATTGGTCTTGTGCACTCAAAGCGGCTACGTGAGGCACAGTTTCTGATCTGCTTGTTATTTTGGCCGTCTTTGAAGCAGCATCTTGTTCAAAAAATCTTGTAGCAAATTCCCAATCGCCCCTCAATGTAGCTTGCAACAATGGTCGGTAATAGTGTCCATCCACTTCCTCTTCGGATATTTCTGCAATGGATGAGAACTTTCAGGCCATTTTATTAATACCTTTTCCTTGCATACATTGAGACGTGTCCCTGAAAAGAACAATCTCATGAAGATTCGCCCTAGATATTAATTTCACAACGGAATAACTCTTTCGAGGGATAACGCACCTGGAGCACCTGTGGATTGAGAAGGATCTGATATAACGCTTAAACTAACATCTTCAATAAATGTAGGAGAAAGAGTGAGCACAAAGTCATTCTCATACTGATTTTTTTCCCGTAGCCAAGGCAGGGTTACGTTTGTTCGATGATAGAGCAAAATAATAGAATTTTGAGAGAATAGAAGTTCCGGAATATTTTAAGACCATATTGCCTATACCGTAATTTTTCTCTCTTGGAACATAAACATATACCTGCAGGTTGTTCTGCATGATTCGAATTTCGTTGTTGTTCATTTGGTGGCGTCGCCATTGGGCTGCTTTCCTGGTTAGATGGTTAGATTCTTTCAAGAACAAAGTAAACAAAGAATGCAAAAATGGGTAAGATCTTCAGTTGTCAAAGAGTTAGTCTCCCTGGGAGGACTTCATTCCTTTCTTATATAAAAGAACGTCCCTTAAGGAAAAGGTGAGCCTCTACAAGTACAACAAGCAAGCATATCTTTTTTTTTTTCCACTTTATAACAATTGGATTAATTGAGTATATATAAAAAATTATCCATAGGAGTCTAAAGTAAACCTATACTAGTGGGCAAGTAGCCTTAGGCTCGAGTGATACAGATCATTAGGTTCTTTCCTTAATGATGGGACCACAATTTTAAGATGACTTTGTCCCTCTTTTTTACTAAAGAGTTCATTCCATCCCTTTACAACATAATGAAGTTGAGTCTTTACCAAGTTAGGTTGATTCTTTGGCTTGGGAAAGCTATTCAGACATCCTAATTGGCAAGCTTTTAGTTGTACAAAGCTACTAGCAAAATGAACACCTCTCTTCTGTCAAAGACCAAAGGCAAAAGCAAAGAATTTCAATTTGATTAAAGGTAGAATCTTTCTGAAGAGACAGCTTTCATGGAAAATATAGTTATATAATGGAAATTCCCCAATTTCTTGTTTTCATCTCCAAAATTCAGTGAAATAAGTGTGGTAGAAATTTTGGTGGCTGCATTTTCTGAACTTTTAACATTAAAACCGGAAATAGCCAAAATTGACCTTATTTTGTACAGGGCACGAAATGTTTTTATAATGTCCCTTAAAGTAAAGGTGAGCCCCTACAATTACAACAAGCAAGCGCATCTTTCTTTTCCACTTTATAGAGTTGGATTAGATGAGTATATAATATATATCCATAGGAGTCTAAGGTAGACCTATACTAGTGGGTAAGTAGCCTTAGACTCTAGTGCTACAGATCATTAGGTTCATTCCTTAACAATGGGACTATTACTTTAAGATGACTTGGTTCCTCTTTTTTACTAAAGAGTTCATTCCATCCCTTTACAACATGATGAGGTTGAGTCTTTACCAAGTTAAGTTAGTTCTTTGGCTTGGGAAAGCTATTCAGACAGCCTAATTGGCAAGCTTTTAGTCGTACGACGCTATTAGCAAAATGAGCACCTCACTTCTGTCAAAGACCAAAGGCAAAAGCAAAGAACTTCAATTTGATAAAAGGTAGAATCTTTATGAAGAGACAGCTTTCATACAAAATATAGTTATATAATGGAGATTCTCCAATTTTTTGTTTTCATCTCCAAAATTCAGTGAAATAAGTGTGGTAGAAATTTTGGTGGCTGGGTTTTCTAAACTTTTAACATTAAAACTGAAAACAGCCAAAATTGACCTTATTCTGTACAGGGCACGAAATGTTCTTATAATTTTTCATTCCCGTCGAACGCATGAAACAGCACGATCAAGGATCACCTCATGTTCTATTCAGGGAAAAGTGCCAAAAAAGTCCTAAACATTTTGGCTTTGTGCCGATTTAGTCCTAAACCTTTTTTTTGTGCCGATTTAGTCCTAAACATTTTTACATTGTGCCAATTCAGTCATTTCCGGCCAATTTTGACCGGATTTTGCTGACTGGACGCCGGCTGGCTGACGTGACATGATTAGCGCTGACGTGTACAAATTTTAATAATATTTTAATATTTTTGAATTATTTATTTATTTATTTTCTCTCTTTTTATTTTTATTTTTTTATTTTTTCTTGTTCTTTTTTTTCTTTTTCTTCTCATCTTCTTCCTCCAGCCGGTCACCAGAGCTCGGCAACCGGCCAAAGGCGACGGCCGGTGAGGTCGAGGTCTACCTCACCGGCCACCTCGCCAGTGGCCGCGAGGCCGGCCTCACGCCGAGCGGGCGAGGCTCGCCCTCGCCAGATCTAGCGAGGAACAAGCCTTGCCCATGGCCGGCGAGGGCGAGCCCTACCAGCTCGGCGCGAGGAGGCGGCCTCGATCTAGCCTCTCGCTGAGCTGGCGGGGCTCACCCTCGCCGGCCATGGGCGAGGCTTGACCCTCGCCAAATCCGGCAAGGGCGAGCCTCGCCACCCAGGCCTTGAGGGCGGCCTCGCCGGCCCGGCGCAAGGCCACCCTCACGACCACTGGCGAGGCGGCCGACAAGGTCGACCTCGACCTTGCCGGCCATCGCCTCTAGCCGAGTCACCAAGCTCGGAGGAAGAAGATGAGAAGAAAAAGAAAAAAAGAAAAGAATAAAAATTAAAAGAGAAAAAATAAATAAACAAGAAAAAAATTCTAAAATATTAAAATATTATTAAAAGTTGTACACGTCGCGCCGATCGAGCCACGTCGGCCGACGTTCGTCAGCAAAATCCGGCCAAAATTGGCCGGAAATGACTGAATAGGCACAACATAAAAAGGTTTAGGACTAAATCGGCACAAAGCCAAAAGGTTTAGGACTTTTTTGGCACTTTTCCCGTTCTATGCATGATGAGGCAAATAGCATTATCAACGGACTCTTTCATGAAACTACCTGAAAAGCAAGTAGCTTGAATGCTAGCAAAAGTTAAGATCTTGAAAACACATCAGTAATGGGCATTTGAGTTTGGAGAGAAAAAATTTACAAATGAACCAAATTTCCATATAACAGTCACAATTCAATTCACATCTCCTTGAGGATTAGAACAAGAACGATTACCTTTCGGGGTCATCAGAAATTAGCATAAGGGGAGTGATTAGATAGTACCCATTCTATGTCACTCTCGAAATGCTTCGGGAGCGTGGACCCATTTTGTCATCAAAAACTCCTTTGCCGAACCCTCCCAAACTTCAAAGAGTGCAGGTTCTTCCTTGTTGGTGGGAGATATATCTTACATCTCAAGTTTCATAGGTTCCATATCCAATCTCTTCTATTTATATTTCAGCTGGAAAATTGTCCAAAAAATCCTAAATCTATTACTCTGTGATCAATTCAGTTTTTAATTTTTCAATTTTGCCATTTGACACATAAATATTTTCCTGTTTGATGAATTAAGTCAATTTAGCCAATTTTAGCTTGAAATTGCGGATATGAATGCTAACTGCCTTACGTGGTATAGCTAGTGCTGACGTGGATGATTTCTTTTTTTTTCAAAATTTTGTTAGTTTTCATTTATCTTTTGTTTTGTTTTTTCTTTTCTTTGTTCTTTTCCTTCCTTCTTTTCCTTTTTTATTTCCCATTATGATAGGTGAGGGTTGCTAGATTTTAGTGGCTACTAGGTAAGGGTCGTGAAGCCCTTGCATGACTTTGCCCACCGCCGATGAGGCCATGGCCACCTTCACCCGCAACTGACAAGGATGGCCTTGCCCAGACCATCGCAAGGCAACCTCGCCCAAACCATCGTGAGACACGGGCACAAGCTAGCTGCCTTGCCGACCGCAGACAAAGGTGACCATGGCCTCACTAGCCACAAGTAAGGTGGCATTTGCTTGTGGCCAACAAGGCTAAACTTGCCTACATTTGGGCGAGGCGGCCTTGCCTACAGCTGCAATGGCCTAGCCCAAACAATCACTGATAGTTGACAAGGTCTTCATGGCCCTTGCCCAAGGGCTCGCGAGCTCCAATGATAGCTGGCCACAATGGGAAACAAAAAAAAAAAAAAAAAGAAAAAAATTAGTTAATATTTTCAAAATATATTAAAAATTATTTTAAAAATGTCCACGTCGTTGGCTATATCACGTAGAGCGATCGCATCCATGTCAACAATTTCTAGCTAAAATTGATCAAATGGACTTAATTGTAAAATTGAAATGTTTATAATTAAATTGACCAAAATGCAATAGGTTTAAAACCTTTTGGACAATTTTCCCATATTCCAGCATGCTAATCTGTAAAAGTTAAAAACAAAAGGTAATCGTGGATAAACAACATTGGTATTTATCTCCATTAACCCCTCAACCACATGGCAAATATCTTGCTCCTGATTTCATTAACATATCCCCTTGCAGCGAGTACCTTACACTATGCTTGGAAGCATGAGAGAATGAAAATTGCCAAAAAGTTTCTCACAGTTCCAAATTTTCCACTCCAATTATCTTTCCCCCCAAAATCCCAATTTCCAAACAGTCATAGTGTTCATAATGCCACGAGAGCCAAGCCTTCACCCTTGGGACATTGATAAATATGTCAAATGAGTGGGTCAGATCAACTCATACCCAACTCGACTCAATTTTTATAATTTAAAAAAAAATCTGAATTTTTAATTTTTTTTTATTTGATTTCTTCTATGTCCATGATCGATAACAACTAACAATTGATAGCAACTGGCGGCCACTGGCAATTGGCAACATCCAGCGATGCCTGACGACAGTTGGTGACCAATGATAGATGACTAGGCTGGCAACCGGTGACTGGCAACAATCGACAACCGGTGACTAGTGACGATCAGCGGTGATCGGCGACCCTTAAGGAAAAGAAACCATTTATGAAAAACACCATTATATATAGGTTAAAATATGGATTCTAGACTCTCTTTTTTTTTTTTTTTAGTCAGAAGATACTAGACCCATTTTGCGAGTGCAGAAACTATTGACATTTGTATATCACTGCTTCCACAACAGTAAGCCTGGTTCCAGTGGGAATGAAAGACTCCATCCTCGGCAAAGCGTCCGGTATAGAATAGCATCCATCAAAGTTTCTTCTTTTCATGGTAATTAAGTGAGGGTACCAGCCGACAAGATAAAGGGTGATATATGTCCGAATTCACCAGTAAAATTGATCGGGAAATGCTAAGTGAAGAATGAACGAAAAAACAAATGGAATTGCGACAAAGAGTGATAGTGATCTTACTATGATGACCAACGATGATGCGAGCAGTAATGGGGAAAACTGCAGATGGACAAGTGAAGGGATGACTTGGCCCATCGCCTGTTGTACTTTTCACTAGGAACCAGGCAATCTCCTTATGCTTAGAAGCTTCCTGAGCAGATATTTCCAAAGGAGCACGTCCTCTATTATCTATAAGTTGCGTCACCCTAGCATTGCTTGTAACTACTGATGCCTTGACCATCCTTATCCTTCTATACAGGACAACAATGTGGAGACAAGAGCTCAACTAGGTTCTCAACAAATTGGTCTTGTGCACTCAAAGTGGCTGTCTGAAGCCTGTTTCTGATCTGCTTGTTATTTTGGTTGTATTTAAGCAGAAAATTGTTCGAAAAATCTTTTAGCAGATTTCCAATTACCCTTGAATGCAGCTTGTAAGAATGGTTGGTGATTGCGTCCATTTAATTCCTCTTCCGATATTTCTGCAATATATGCAAACTTTTCAGGCCATTTTGTTAGTAAGTTCTCCTTGCAGACACTAAGAAGTGTCCCAGAAAAGAACAATTTGATGAAGATCTGCCGCAGGTAATTAATTTCTCATTGAAATAACTCTTTTGAGGGACAACACACCTAGAACACCTCTGGATTGAGAAGGAGCTGATACAATGCTTAAACGAATGTCTTCAATATATGTAAGAGAAAGAGTGAGCACAAAATCCTTCCCATACTGACTAATTTTTTTCTTTTTCGTAGCCAAGGTCAGGGTTATGTTTGTTCAATGATAAACCAAAGAAAAGAATCATGAGAAAATACAAGTTTTAGCATATTTTAAGACTGCATCGCTTATATCTAATTTTTTTCTCAGTCGGAACATGAACATGTACGTACAGGTTGTTCTGCATAATTCGAAATCCCTTGCTTTTCACTTGGTCGTCGCCTTGGCTTGCTTTCATGGGTAGAGTCTTTCAACAACGAAGTAAAGGGAGAATGCAAAAATGGGTAAGATATTTAGTTATCAAAGAGTTTTACCCTACGCTAGGGGGAGTCCATTCCTTCCTCATATACAAGTACCTCCCTTAAAGTAAAGGTGAGCCTCTACAATTACAACAAGCAAGCATATCTTTTTTTCCACTTTATAGTGGTTGGATTACTTGAGTGTAAAAAAGTTTATCTCTAGGTATACAAACTAGACCTATACTAGCGAGCAAGTAGCCTCAGGTTCTAGTGCCACAGATCCCTAGGTTGAGTCCCCAGTAATGAAACTATTACATTAAGATGACTTTGTCCGTCTTTCTTCCTATAGAGTTCATTACATCCCTTGACAATTGACACCATGATCAAGTTGAGTCTTTACCGAGTTAAGTTGCATCAAGGGCTTGGGAAAGCTATTTGGCAACTTAATTTGCAAGTCTTTAGTTTTATAATTCATCATCAAAATGAGCACCTCACTTTTGTCAAGCCCAAAAGTAAAAGTAAAGAACTTCAATTTGATGACTCTGTTCCTCTTTCTTACTATAGAGTTCATTGAATCTCTTGACAATTGACACCATGATCAAGTTGAGTCTTTACCAAATTAAGTAGTTTCTTAGGCTTGGAAAAGCTATTCAGGCAACTTAATTTGCAAGCCTTCTGTCAAGCCCCGAACCCCAAGCACGTGCCTATCCCTAACTGGTCGATAATAATTTGCGACTTCCCGAGACAAGTCGCCGACCCTTTCCATTTTATTGCACATGCGGAAGTGAAAAGAAATCCCCTGACAGTAATCATCTTGGGATAGAAAAGCAGAATACAAATTCACAAATAAACATGCTTTTATATATATACTGAGTCATGTACAAAAGTCTATGGCCAAAAGACTACAAAAAACTGGCTTTTCAAAAAGAAGCAGTCCTAACTGACCTACGCTTCCGATCACCTCCTCTCAGCTCCAGGTCCTCCACTCGACAACCCTGAAAATGTTGTCCCACAACGAGGTGAGATATAATCTCAGCGAGTCTAAGCTCTAAACCCCAATTAGGAGGGAAATACGTCCAGAAGTGTCCTAATCACACAATCACACACTTAGCATAGAGGACTTACCTCGCCTCAGTTCCACCCTGCAGATCAGTGTAATTCAAATACTCAATTAAACAATTCAATTCAAATCCACCATCAATCAGTCAATTCATTCGACTCCATGCCATCAATGTCATCCATATATTATGTCGATTCAAACACTGCTCACCTAAGCTGAAATAGATATACTTATATATCATTGCTCCCCAAAGCTGATATCTAAAATTTGCTCACCCAAGCTGCTAAAGCATTATTGCTTGCCATTGCTCATCAAAGCTGCTAGAGATTTATAATGATGTTAACGCTCCCCGAAGTTGTTATAGATCTTTACTGCTCACCTAAGCTGATTTGGTACTCAAATACCACTTTCGGTGTCAACACCCGACACCCAGCATTTTTCAATTAAAATACCAATATATCACAATCATCACTCAATTCAACAATACAGCATTCAATTGCAGAAACTAAACACATCATTGTGATCAGCTCGAAATTCTATCGAGCGGCTCTCCCGTATAATTTTTGGAAAAATAATTACTAAAATTAATTAAATAAATCAATTTAAATTCTAAAAATACTAATCTAGACCAAAATCATTGAATTAATAACCAATACGGACTCGGAGAAATTCCCAAACCCTTCTAGATAAATAGTACAATTTATTTAGGCCTTAGCTAAACCATGTTAGCCACCTAACATGCTCAATTAAATAATTACATTTCTAATTTAATCTAACTAACCACCTAATTCCTAATAAAATAAATCTAAACACCCCTTAAACGTCATTAGCCTACTAAGCAGAGTTTAGAGTATAAACTCACTGGTTAATTGCGGAAACCGATTCATTGAAACGACGACGCGACGGCGGCCGAAATCTGAATTTTTAGTGGCATCGGTGGAAACTCAGGCCGGGCCTAAAACGGGCCCAACACAACTAAGTAAGGCTGAGTTTCAGTCTTGGGCTTATGCAGGGCTGCTGGTCGGGGGCTTGGGCCTTCTTCGCGGGCCCAAAATGGGCTGAACCTCAAATGGGCTAAAACCAACTGAACTTGGGCCTGAGCTTGGGCTTCAAAATCTGCTGGAGATGGGCTTAAAATCACTGTGCTGAAGATGGGCTTGTGGATGAATTCGTGGGCTGATGATGCGGCTGGATACGGGCTGAACTGCTGACCAAAATTCGCTGGCTTCGTGGACAATGGTTCTGCCTTGCTTGGACTTCGCTGGCGCACGAGGAAAGCAGCTACTGGCGGTGAAGATGAAGACACGAGGTAGAAGGAGCTGGACATTGGCCGCGTGGAGAGGGGATCGCACGATGAATCTGCTGGATCAAATTTCGATGGACTCCTCTGTTCGTGCAAAGAAGTGGAGATTGGCGGTCATCAAACCTGCTGGAGTTGACCCCGATGGACTGAAGACACGAGGAGGGGATGCGGATCTTCGGTGCAGCTGCTTCGGACGGTTGGCTTCTGCTTCGGTGAATAATCTGGTTGGGGAAATTGATCGAGACGTGGGGTGATGTGGCTTCGATCGAAGCTGGGAGGCGAGAGGAGAAGCAGCTGCGGGCGTTGCTGGCAGTTTGCAGGGGAACTTGAGGCCGCGTGAAGTTGTCTTCGAAGCTGGACGCACGTGGAGGCTTCGGTCAAACAAGGAAGAAGGAAGCTTGATTGTTGACCGGCGTGAGTGGGGAAAGATGGAAGGAATTTTGGTGGATGTTGGGCAGTGAATGAAGACAGACGCTGGCTTGGGCTTTGCTGGGTTCCAAAAATGAGAAGCAAAGCAGAGGCGGCAACCAAGAAACAAAAGAGAAAAAGAAGAAGTTCGAAGAAGGAGGGGACGTCTAGGCGTGCAGAGGAAGTTTGGCAAAAAGGGCCCCAAAGTCCATCATCCTATCCCTTTAATTAAATGCTTGGTCTCCCACTTTTGGTCTCATGTAAATCAACATGTCCCCTAATTCTTTCTTGCCTAAAATTCACTAATTAAACCAAATGATGCCAAAAAAAAAAAAAAATGCCATCCACGCATAATTTCGAATTTCACGTTTTAGTCTTCAAGTTCTTCAACAAATTCTCAAATTCGACATCCAATTTTGATGAAAAAAAATCCCGAACAATTTTCAATAAATCCCCGACACTCACAGGCTCAGTTTAAAAGTCCCAATTTCCATCGATTTAGCCCATCTAAATTTCTGCTGATTTTCCACAACGTCCGTATCGATTTTCCGCAAAAATCCCGGAATCTCTAAAAATTTCTCAGAATAGATCGTGACACCTCAGAACTTTCAATTTCTGGAATCGAGTTTAAATTCGTGGTTATTTTCAATCAGACGCGCTTTTAGCGTGACCTAGTCTACCGGGTAACTTCTAGAAATTTTTTGTGCAATTGACCCGTGATCGATTTATCTTGAGTCACAATGTACATCTTCGACACATTAGCGACTCTCGATTGTCTTGAAAATCTCAAGGTTTCAAATTCGGACACATGGTATCCAAAACAATAGAAAACCAATTTAGTGTCAATCGATGAGAATTTTGCAATCAGGTGGAATCATCTACATTTTGATCACTCATCTCAATCGAATTGACCTCGACCTGTCATTGATCTCTTATCGATTTTTAATTGTGCTGTAATGACCCTTGCAAATTAGCATGGTCGAGCAGTCGATTCCTGGTCAAATTCTCAAGTCTTTTACGTTAAAGTCCCTTAATGACTTTCTCAGATAGTCTAGTTATCTCATAAGTGATCAGCTCAGAGAATAGCACTATAGACGCGTCGATGAAAGGCCCGATTTATTCAATTGAAATCAGATTTGAAAAATCAGGATGTCGCACCTTCAATTGTATAATTCATTAGTAAAATGAGAACCTCACTTTTATCAAGCTCAAAAGCAAAAGTAAAAAACTTTAATTTGATGACTTTGTCCCTCTTTCTTACTATAGAGTTCATTCCATCCCTTGACAATTGACACCATGATCAAGTTGAGTCTTTACCAAGTTAAATTGCCTCTTGGGCTTGGAAGAGCTATTCGGGCAACTTAATTTGCAAGCCTTAAGTCGTATAAATTTATCAACAAAATGAGCACTTCAGTTTTGTCAAGCCCAAAAGCAAAAGTAAAGAACTTCAATTTGATGACTCTATCCCTCTTTCTTACTATAAAGTTCATTCCATCCCTTGATAGTTGACACCATGATCAAGTCTTTACCAAGTTTGCTTCTTGGGCTTTGGAAAGCTATTCGGGCAACTTAATTTGCAAGCCTTTAGTCGTATAATTCATTAACAAAATGAGCACCTCACTTTTGTCAAGCTCAAAAGCAAAAGTAAAGAACTTTACTATGACCCTCTTCCTTACTATAGAGTACATTCCATACATTGACAGTTGATGCTATGATCAAGTTGAGTCTTTACCAAGTTACGTTGTTTCTTGGGCTATGAAAAGTTATTCGGGCAACTTTATTTGCAAGCATATAGTCGTATAATTCATCACCAAAATGAGCACCTCACTTTTGTCATGCCCAAAAGCAAAAGTAGAGAACTTCAATTTGATGACCCTATCCTTCTTTCTTACCATAGAGTTCATTCCATCCCTTGACAGTTGACACCATGATCAAGTTGATTCTTTATCAAGTTAAGTTACTTCTTGGGCTTGGGAAAGCTATTTGAAAGCCTTTAGTCATACCATTCATCAACAAAATGAGCATCTCACTTTTGTCAAGCCCAAAAGCGAAAGTAAAGAGCTTCAATTCAATGACTCTACCCCTTTTTCTTACTACACAGTTCATGTCACGCCCCGAACCCCGAGCGTGAGCACATCCCTCGGCGGTCGACTTAAAAAATTTGCGACGTCCCAAGATGCGTCGCCGACCCTTTTCATTTTATGCACATGCGAAAGCAAATTATACAAACCCGGACAACCATCAAATACAAGGATAGTAGAAAGACATGCAACCATTTTTCCCAAAACACACTTTATATACATACCCAGTTAAACCTACGGGTTTATAAACATAAGTCAGTCTCAAAAGAAACCTCTAGGCAACCTAACTCCACTAGCAACAAGGCCCGCCACGAGATGTCACATCTCGCGGTATCAAATCCACACTCAGCAAATCTCCATGCCACAACCTTGAAAATGGTTAGCCCACAACGGGGTGAGAATAAATCTCAGCGAGTTAAACCCTAAGTTCCAATTAGGACGCAAATTCACTCAGAGGCATCCCAAGCACACATCACAGAAGACTTACCTCGCCTCAGTTCCTTCCTGCACGTCAGCACAGTTCATATCACAAATGCATATAATAAATGCACACATCAATTGGAACGTCTCACACAGCTCAATCAATCATAGGGGTCCCGATTAGAATGCCAAATTATTATAACACGTCCCATTCCGTGCCACACAATTTTGTCCCATAATCAGGCGTGCATATCTTAATCAATCACGCGTTCCAATTGATTACTACCCACACAGGCACGATCTACCCAACACACAGCGGTCTTCCGACGTAGCCGAGCATCGTCTCACACTATCGACTACGGCAACGTCTACCTCAAGACAGCATTCCACATAAGAGCATCGGCCCAGCCTCTACTGCGACCGGCATCCATTGTTAGGGGCGTTCCACATAGGAGCATCGTCCACCCGACGCACATCGGGTGACGGGTTCTCATAACCAACACATGACCAGCCAATCCCGGCCAAGAACATCATGCATTGCACTCAAATGACTTAATTAAAATAATGTGCTTTGCTTATTTTCTTTGTATTAAAAACACCTAGTGAAAATAATCGTGTGTGGGTACACGGTTAGATTGAACCAGAAAAATTGATATCCTCCCTTTTAAACTCCCACTAGTTAATATAGTATCTAAAAACATTTTCGATGTCAAAATCCGACACCCGGTATTTTCTAATTAAATACCAAAATTTCACATTTGTGAAATAATTCAAGAATCAACACCCAGCATCAAATTGCACCACGACAATCAGCAAGAAATTCTAACAACCGGCTATCCCGGTATAATTTCCAAAAAATATTAAATAATTAAATAAATTACAAAATAATTAAATAAATTGCATTTAATTAAATAAAAAATTGTGGTTAATTAAACTGAACCACTTAATTAACATGACCATGCAGGCACATCATCCACCAAATCAACTCTTAGCTTCCATCATATAGCTAAAACACCAAAATCTCCTTTTAAAAATAAACTTAGTAACCCTTTTTCTTTTGTTCAAACCTTCCGAAATAAATTCGTACGGGGTCCCCTATTTGAAATTAACCTGCCAAACTTTACACGAACCTCGTATAAAACGTCCTCATTTTATTGAGCAAATAAAACTTGGCGTCCGAACTCGATACCATATTTCTTTTCTAATTTCTTTTCCAACCACCATCTTTTGAAAACAAACCTTAGTAACCCGCTTTTTTTTTTTTTTTTTTTGGTTCCAAACGTTTAGAAATAAATTCATAGGTGCTCATGTACTCGAAATTAATCCGTCAAACTTTGCACACACCTAGTTTAAAACCTCATTGTTTCATTGGGCAAAAAAATTTTGGTGTCCAGACTCGACACCTCATTTATTTTCTATTTAATAGTCCAAAAGGTCATGTTTTGCAATCACAATAAACAACCAACAAAGAGCAATCCACCTCATGACCTCATAGATAAGTTCTCAGCATGCCACAAGTCCATCACATCACTAAATACACCTTATTCAGCAAGCACAACATCAAGAACAACCACAAAACCATAATTGATCCTAATTGGTAGAAACTGGGCCACTCGCGCGTCTCTAAGTTTAAATCCTGAAACCAAATCAAACGAGTTCAGAAAATTTTCAAATTTGAATATGTTGTAAATGACACATATACGAACATTTTTTATGCAGACACCTTAACCCAGATCTTTCTATATTAATCCCAGTAAATCGTTCAACCCAGTACAAAAACTGTGTACGTTTCCAGAAAGTCTGTTTTCCGAAATCAGTTTGGTTCGAGACCCAAAAATTATCCGTTTGATCTGAAATATGAATATGTTAAAGTAAAAGATGTGAAAAACAACTTTTATGAAGAAATAATTTTGAAATTCAAACCCTAAGAGTTGATAAAAATCCTTGAATCCCAAAAGGTTACAGATTTCAGCACAGTCTGAGATTCTATTTGCAAATGACGAAGCCGAAATCTCATTCTTATAAGTCTCTAAAAATCTTGAGTAAAATATATGTCATAGCTGAAGATGTCTAAAATATTTCTCAAGAGGAATCAACCTCAAATTCACAACTCGTTTCAATCTACAAAAATGGTAAACGGCGAGAGTCCAGTAAACTGATCCAAATTTAAGCTAATCTAACTTAATTAATAATAATATTTCTTAGCACTAATCATTCTTAGCACTAATCTAACCATGCTAATTAACATGAATCTAATCCCTTAAGTGAAATTAACAACCTAATCAAGAATTAGGGAGTTAACTCACCGGATTAACGAGGAAACGGGTTCACGGTGACGGCGGTGCGACGGCGGTGAGATCCCGTAACTACTGAGTCTTCAACGGAGGCTCGGCCAATGCTGAAAAGCCCTACAAGGCCCACGGCTTGGCTGGATGTTCTGTGGAAGGACTGGCTTCGGCTTCGGCTTGGGCTGGTCGGGGACGGACACGGCTCAGCTGAGGTGGCGGAGCTGGACACGGTGAGGCTGGCGTGAGCTCGTTGGTTATGGCGGGTTGGGCTTCGGTTGGTGGGGGAAATGGTGAAGTGGAGTGGCGGTGAGGTGGTGTATCGTGTGGGTGATGGAGGTGGAAGAGTGGTGTTACGGGCCGGTGGATGATGGTGATGATGACGATGGGGGATGGGGGGATGAAGAGGAGAGATGGGGGGTGCTGTCGGTGATGGTGAAATGAAGGGGAATGGGAAGAACATGGGAAAGGCAGAAACGTGGGGCTGAACATGCGTGAGGGGAAGAGGGGGAGAGAGAGAAGGGGATTGAAAGTCTAATCTCTAGCCAATAGAAAACCCATAGAAATATCTATATAATCATCACTAAGCCCCTAAAGTCCTCATCCCTCAAAGTCAAGAGGCCACCCAATCATAATTTAAGCTCTAATTTCCCAAATAAATCCTTCTCGGCAGCCAAATAATCCATCTTCCCCCATTGATCCGAATTTTTCATTACTTTTCCGATTTGTCCAAAAACCGATTTTTCTGTAAAATTCCGAACTCGATGAAATTTCGCTGAAAGATGAGATGACGTCCTATAAATGAATCATTACACGCTCGAACGTCCGATTCCTAAAACCAAATTCAATTTCATGATTAAAATCGACCGAACGCGATTTTTGTACAACCTAACTTATCGGGTAGCTTTTAGGGATTTTTTGCGCGTTTGACCCATGGTTGATAATTCTCAATCCACGTTTGTACATCTCCAACTCGTAGACAACTCTCGATTGTCATAAAAATCGCAATATTTCAATTACATGTCCTAAGTGCACTATCGATAGAAAATCATGTTATAGCTGTTTAACGCAAATATCGCAATCGTGCAGAACCACCCACAATTCAACTACGTGTTTCCGTCGAATCAACTTATATCCAATCTCAATTCGATTATACGGTGTCGTATTGACCCTTGTCGATTATTATGGTCGAGCAGTCAATTTCCGATCGAATTCTCTAATCTGTCGCATTTATATCCCTTAACGGCTTCACCTAATAGATTAGTCAACTCGTAAGGGGCCCACTTAGAGTAAAATGACCGTAAGCGCGTTGACGAAATGCCCATTTCATATATTCGGGATGGGGTCAAAATTTAGGATGTCACAATTCATTCCATTCCTTGACAGTCGACACCATGATCAAGTTGAGTCTTTACTTAGTTAAGTTGCTTCTTGGGCTTGGAAAAGCTATTCAAGCAACTTAATTTGCAAGCATGTAGTTGTATAATTCATCAGCAAAATGAACACCTCACTTTTGTCGACCCCAAAACTAAAGTAGAGAACTTCAATTTGATAACTTTACCCCTCTTTCTTATATAGAGTTCATTCTATCCCTTGATAGTTGACACCATGATCAAGTCGAGTCCTTACCAAGTTAAGTTGCTTTTTGGGTTGTAAAAGCTATTTGAGCAACTTAATTTGCAAGTCTTTAGTTGTATAATTTATCCGCAAAATGAGCACCTCACTTTTGTCAAGCCCAAAAGAAAAAGATAATTTCATAGAGCATCTAAGTGGGAGTCCATTTCGTTGATATAAACTAAGAGGAGTCTTTTCTCATATTGCAAAGATATGAGTGACGGTTACAAACTAAAAAAAGCACCTTGTCCTATATCAAAAAGATATGAGTGATGGTTTTCTTTTTTTTTTTCTTTTTGGCCAACGATTGCTAAGTGACTTAAACCTTTGAGAGGTTGCATCTTTTCATAAGTTAAAAATTAGGAAAAAACTTTAAAAAAAAAACTCAATTAATTAGATAAAGTTATTTTTTAAAATTTTATCTGAATTGACTGTTTGTCTTTTGAAATGGTATATGTTAAAAATGCAACGTTTCAGAGAAAAGGTTGTATCAATTCAAACACCGTTATAGTTTCGACTTGATGTTTTTGTTTCAATACTTTTAATTCTTTATTGATTTTTCTTCCTTAAAAGATATAGTCTTTATTTCGATTGTTTTCAATTTGAGAAATCTTGGAAAAATACCAAAATTGCTGTTGGGCATTCTCGTTTCAAACTTTGTTTTATTATATACATCGGCATCATAAAAAGTCTCAGTGAAAAAAAAAAACAAAAAACAAAAAACAGAGGTGAAGAAAATGAATTTTGCCATGATATTCTGAAAGTAAAAATCAGGCGATGATGAATAAAAATATTATATACATCGGCATCATAAAAAAATTTTGCCCAAAAATGACTCAGAATGGTAATATAAATCTATTTATTGAAGATTGTTGCGTGCAAAAAATTTAAATTGATTATGTGTCATTATCTAAAACCTGCTTGTACGAACCGGCCTTTACATAATAAAAATCAATCGAAATAGGATTCATGTTACATACGCTGTCAGTATGAGTCTTTTTTACACAAGCAGTCTTAAAATGGAAAAACTTATTTGTGGATTAAACCTACTTGCTAAAAATTAAAATCGCATGTGTCATTCTATAAAACCTGCTTATATAAAGAAAACTTTACACCGCAAGTGCACTGAATAAAGTTCAATGAAATATGTTGTTTGCAAAGCAAGGATCGAAGAGGGAAAAAAATGATTATGTGAAATTGCACTTGTATCTTCTTTTAGTAAATTTTCCAAATTTACACTTTTGTAAACAAAAGGAATTTCCATAAAGTTTCTGGTGTCATAAATTTTGGAAAAGTAGTTGTCATTCACACTCTATTCATTTCGTGGAAATTAATTTCCAAGAAAACATTTTTCTGATTTTCCGTCGTTCATTTCACGGAAAATAAATTGATTGAGGAAAAAATTTTCCATGAAGGAAACAAAAGTCTTCTAAAAGAAGGGAAAATGTTTTTACTTTTCAAATGATGGAATATATTTTATTCACTTACTCTCTCTTATCTCACACCCTTACTAGCCCCCATTTCTTTCTTTTTTATTTTATTATTTTCTTTAAAATTCAATTTTTTTATTCTTTTTATTTTTTGTCTTTTTGCTTTTCTTCTTTCTTGGCCAATTACCAATCATGGCGATGGCCAACGACCGGCCATAGGCAAGCCTCAAAATCGTCAACCTGGTGAGTGTCGAGCTCAAGGCTTGCTCGATTGTCAAGCGCGAGCCTCACCACAGGCTCGAGCTCACTGGCCTCGGGCCTTGCCAAATCAACGAGCCTTGAGCTCAAGGCTCGGTTGTGGGCGGTCACCGGCCATTGCCATGGCCGGCAATTGACCGAAGAAGAAGAAGGAAAATGAAAAATAAAAGGAAAAGTTTTAAAAATAAAAAGAAAAAAGTAGAAAGAAAATTAAAATTTAAAACATTTAAAAATCAAATTTTAGAAATAAAATATAAAATATAAAATATAAAATAAAATATATTTATTAAAATTAGTGCACAAAGGAAAATGGAATCAAATTTTCTATACCGAATGACGGAAAATATTTTCTAGTTCATTTTAAAGTTTTAGTTGAATACCAAAAAATATAAAATTGCTTTTTGAAAAATAATTTTAAAAAACGCTATAAATTCGCAAAACAAACGAAGCGTCGGGAAAAAGAAAATGGGTACATCACGTGCGGCTGGAACTTTGGCTCCGTGTGGAAGTGTATGTATAAACAGAGAAAGTCCGTGACAACACAAATTGACTTTAAGTCTTCATCCACGAGAAAGCTATTTCTCTGCTTTGGATTTTAAAAGAGACAAGAGTGTCACGTCCTTTTATTGAGGAACTCTGGCAGCAGTCTCCGCTCCAATGACATCTTCTGTCGGCTATTTGGCTTGTGTTATTGTGCTCTTTTACTTTTATGGGGGCCATTACTTTTGGCTAGTTACATCGTGCCGATCAGTAAAGCATTCTATAAATGCTCGCAATTATTGGATCATGTAAAAGTTTTGAATATCCTCAATCTACAGTGTACAAGAGTAATTTCTGCCTACCGTAGAATAAGAGTTGACTAAGGTTCTGTTCGTTTTGCAGAAAATAATTTTCAGGAAAACGTTTTTCAGATTTTTCGACGTTCGTTTCATGAAAAATGAATTCCTAGGGGAAAATATTTTCCACTTTTGAAAAGTGGAAAACATTTTCCTCACTTGATCTCTTATCGCACACCTCTACAAATCCTCACTTTCTCCTCCCATTTCTTCTTCTTCTTTTCTTTTTTATTCGAATTATTTTTAAAATTTCTTTTTCTTTTTTAATTTGAATTATTTTTAATTTCCTTTTATTTTTTTATTTTCTTTTTCTTTTTTTCTTTTTTTTTTTCTTTGTTTTCCATCATCTTCTTTCTTGGTTAGTCGTCAGCCGTCACTAGGTGAACCTCAAGCTCGTCGATCTGGCGAGCCTCAAGCTTGACGCTCGCACTCACCAATTTGGTGAGCGGAAAATATTTTCCTTACCAAACACCGAAAAATATTTTCTGAAACATTTTTAGGTTTTAGCCAAACACCAGAAAATATTGTCATTTTTCTGGAAAATGACTTCTAGGAAAATATTTTCCGGAAATGGCCAATTTTCCGTAAAACGAATGGACCATATACCAATGACCTTGTAAATCTCTTTTCTCTCCTCCTCCCGCGTGACATATATACAATTTGAGAAGAGTCCTCAACAATTTCATACACAATTCACACTTTCAAACGTGCTCGTCTCACAATGCAAATGAAAAACATTTCCTCTTTGGTTTTACTAATTCCATTGATTAACTTTCCATCTAATTTTTTCCTCTTCATTCCTTATATTTCCAATGATTAAGTTTTTTTTTCCATCATAAAAGTTCTTTTTTTACATAAACTTTTCGCTGCAATAAGAGTAATTTCTGCCTAGTATAGAATAAGAGTTGACTAAGGGCACGTTTGGTAACATTTCTGTTCCGAAGAATAATTTTTTAACAGAAATAATTTTTTTTTCTGTTCCAGGGAACAATGTCTGAGTATAAAAACGTGTTTGGTAACTGCAAAAAATTTCTACTCCAGGAATAGAACGTGTTTAGTAAACTTGTATAATTTTTTATTTCTTTTAATTTTTAATATTTTTATTATTTTTCTTTTTTTTTCTTTTTTTCTTCATTCTTCCTTTTGGCCAATCGCCGGCCATGGCCAAGGCCAGGCGACCGGCCAAAAGGAAGAAAAAGAAAAAAAAAAAAAAGTGTTTCTCGAAGTGTTCCCGGGAACAAGAAACAAGTTTTTTCTACTTCTTATTTATGTTCCAAATCTGTTTACGGCAACAAAAGTGTAAACAAACATGTTTCTGTTCTTTTTTTGTTCGCCGGAACAAAAGAACCGAAATTTGTGTTCCAAGAAATAGAAACACAAATAAAAAAAAACAGGCCCTAAGAATCAATTGCCATATGCCAATGACCTTATAAATCTCTTTTCTCTCCATCCTCTTGTCTGACATGTATACAATTTGAGAAGATTCCTCAATAATTTCATACAAGAATTCATACTTTCAAATGTGCTAGTCTCACGATGCAGATGAAAAACATTTCCTTTTTGTTTTTATTAATTCCATCAATTAAGTTTCCATCTAAATTTTTCCTCTTCATTCCTTATTTTTCCAATAATTAAGTTCTTACAAAATAATTGGTTATGTTTCATTATTCAAAACCTGCTTGTTTGAAGAAAATGAGAATAAAGCCTGTTGAAATAGATTCATATTTCATACACCATAAGTGTGAAAGTCTTTTTTTCTCGGTCTTTTTACACAAGCAGTCTTAGAATGGAGGTATAAATCTGTGTTGGAATTCAAGTTGGCGGAAGACGACTCACCCGATTCCGATGCGCAAACAGCAATTAACCCCGGAACGAACGTTGAATTGTGAACGAATCACGAGCGAAATTACTTTACGTTGGTCTGGATGCGATCACGAGGAAAGTACCCGATTTCCATGATGTAAATGCAAATTGTTTTCGTAAAGATGAAAAATGGAACGCTTTATTGGAAAGGGGAGAGAAATGAGCGCACGTTCTCTCTAAACGTACTTTCTACCAACAACAACCCTCAACGGTTGTCTTCTAAGAGGTTTTATACCTCTCACTTCATACCCTTTCAATAATGTCTCGCACCCCATCATGGACGTACCTTTTTAATTACAACATCTCCCACTCAGACATGATGGGCTTGATAGCTCTCTATCAAGAATATAAGATATTCAACATTCATCAACTTTACAAAACAATTCATACTAGCAAATAAGCCGTGCGACCAGTGAGCACACCTGCACTTGGGAGCTCAAATTATGCACTTGTTAGGGATGAGATAATGGCTACAACCCCGAAAAGAAATAAACAATCGATGTCTCACAGTACCTCAGACATATTTTGTTACATCAGTTCAAGTATACCTATCCCTTAAAGGCTATACTTGACTATTCTCAAAAACACCATATATTTACAATTACATCCGCAACCATAGAGGGCGATATAATTGGTCGACCAGTAAATACATGTGATAGATGTAAAACAACAATAGTCTTCCTTCGCACTCATATCTCTCTCCATTTCAGAACAACTATTTTCCTAGACACGTCCCATAAGGCCATATCTATTCATGACCGCCGGTAACATGCTAAAGTAGCAACATTAATATTTCACTTCGAGAACATAGTCAGAAGTAACATAGGGCACAAAATTGAGGTAAATTATAAATTACCTCAAGAGCTTACACAATGAGTAAATATGGATAATTTTACTCACTTTCCCTTGTTGGTCGTATAATGCACATATAGTATGAATTACATGCTATAGTGGATTTCTCGGCAAAAGAACGCTTCAAGTGCTATAACTTTGCCCAAAGGGACACTTAAATGCCATAACTTACGAAAGGTACACTTAAGTGCCACATTTTAAGAAAAGTGGGACACATGAGTGCCATCTCCGGCGAAGCTGGCCGGAAATCATATGTGGCATTAAAATATTAATATCTCTCGCCAATGTGTCTCGCCGGAGAGCTAAGTCAACTCGAATTAACCCCAAACGACGTCATTCCGGGTGTTCGCCCAAAATAGACCCCTTAAATCAGCGAAAATGCCGTCGTCTTCCCCATTTGCCCTAAATCTAAAACCCTAAATCGGGCAAAATGCTATTGAAGCGCTGGAGCCCTAATCCCGCACCCTAATATGATTTGCCCCAAATTCTACCACCGAATATTGGAAATGGAGAGCAAGACTTTCAGCAGCGGCTCAAATTTCTCTTGCCGAAGTGAAGGAGAAGGCGAGCATTTCTGTTTCTGTGGGTTTCCAAGTCCAAGAAGAACATCATGGACTCGAACGAATCCCGGGAGAAGATTCTATGGATGTGCCCGATACAGAGAAGGCTCGAAGTGCAAATACTTCAAATGGGTTGATGCGAAATTCTCTCATCGAGCCACAGAGGTGATATTGGACCTACTTGATGGATGTCATCAACCTCCATCTACACTTGTGGACGACTTGGACAATGTTGACTCAATGCAAGCTCAAGCTCATGCATCTTCTGTTAACCATTTGAAGAACGAAGTTGCAAAAATGAAAATTGAACGGAAGTGTTACCAAGCGTTTATTTTGTTGTTGTTTCTTTGTCTATCCTACTTTATGATGAAATGTAAAAGACTGGAAGATGAGCAGAAGTTTCTCCAACTGCTATAGTTGTAAATGTGTTGGGAAATGTACTTGTTTTGAATGAATGAATGAATGATTTCGAGAGTTTTTGCTTATTCTCAAATATAAATCAATGATGATGGAATGTATATTAGGTCAATGTGTTATGGTGACTATTTTACTTGAATTGAATGTAAACCAGTAGCAAATGTGTAAATCAGCAGCTTCTCTGTTTTGCTGCAAACCACCATATACATAGAACGGACACAAGTGATTACTCGAGTACTATAAGTTGTATCTAGTGATCACTTAAGTGACAGTCGTGACATACAAAGAGTCATTTAAGTGTCAAGTTATTATTAAAAGGATCACTTAAGTGACACTTGTTGTTAAAAGTGAACACTTAAGTGCTAGGTTTTTTAGAATATGATCAGTTAAGTGCCATTTTTTTTGTACACATCGGCTACTACCAGCCACCACCACCGCCCACCACTGGCCACCATCTCCAGCCATCATCACCACCAGGCATCTCAAGCATCCACTTGAGCCACCACCAGCCACCACTATGCTGGTGGTATGTTGCTGCATAAGTTGCAAGTGTAAGGTGTCTTACACCAGCTTGCACCAGCACTACCTGGGGCAAGCTGTGCATATTGCACATACATCTTGCACCAAATGTAGCAAAAACCTCCAACCCAACCCACCACCACCAGGCTTTTCACCAACAACCACCACCAGCTACACGAGCACCCCAGTCACCACCATATATCCACCACCACAAGTAGCAATAAGTAAAAGAAAAAAGAAACAGGCATGCCAAAAATGATAAGCAACAACGGTTGTTCCATTGATTTTGAACATCTATCTCACAAACTCAATGACAAATGAAGTCTCACAAACTCAACTAACTCAATGACAAACTATTATAAAAAATATAAATAAATAAATAAATAAAAAACAAACAAACAAACATCCACAGATGTTTACAACTGATTCCTCAGCCCCACAAACCATATCACATCCAATTTCATCAATCAATATGCACAATGCCTCCTGTTCGTGCTCATTTTGATGGACTTCGCACTCGATTCATAATCTTTGCACTTTTTCTAACTGGACGTGAGACTTCTTCTTCAGTTGTCTTGGGATGTGTTGAGTCTGATGGAGCTGCAATTGTCCTAGGCTGAATTGATTTAGAAGGAGCTGCAACTGTTGTAGGCTGAACTGATTCGGATGGACCTGTAACGGGGTTCTTCTTACTCTTCTTTCTTGTTGGCGCAGGCAATGTCTTCTTCTTTGTTGGCGCAGCCGTTGATTCTTGAGTTCGGCCTTGAGAGATAAGAATCTCTGAACTTCTCCCAGGTTTCAAAAAGAAAACTCAATTATCAACAAAATTTTGCACTATAAATTAAATTAAATGCATCCTATAAAACTTACATTAAGAATAACTATTCCAGAACGGTCATCTGTATAAAGGCCATAACCAAATTGTTTAAGCATCTTCCCAAGAGCCCCTCTTGTTCGAAGGGGAGCGTCACTTTCAGGTACTTGTGATTGGTTGCCTCTTCTTCTCGCATGTGATTTCTTCGGCTCTTGTGGCTGTTCAGCTACAGAAGGGGCTTCTTCGGCCAATTCTTCAGTTAGGCGTCTTGTAGATGGCCTTCTTCTAGGTGGCTCTTGATTTGGCTTTGGCTTTCTTCTGGTTGTTTTTCTAGTTACGCCTTCAGCTTCAGTGACACCTTCGGTAGGCTTTGGTGGTGGCCCTTGCGATGACCCTTCTAGTGGCCTTTGTGATGACCTTGGTGATGGATCTTGTGGTGGCCCTTCAATTGGGCCCTCTATTAGCAGCTGAGCTCTAGCTTGTCTTCTTCGAACCTGAGAAAAAGGCAAAGAACATCATAAATATAACACCATGCCATATTAGAACATAAATGAAAAGTAAACTCAAATCATTTAACTGACCGGGTATTTTTTTCTCTGTTGCTGCTGAAGAGCAGTTGACTTAACTGGCCCTCCAGTTGTTTTAGCCAATCCTGCAGCTGGCTGTCTTTCACCTTCGATTCTTTGAACAGGCCCTTCATTTTCAGGTATAGCAGGGCCTTCGGCCAATTCTTCACGTGTCATCGTGACCTGACAAAGACAAAAACATTACATATATGTCACTTATATCTATGTACTTATTCATAACAAACCATAAAGCAACATAAACACAATTGTCATGACTTACTGGGTTTATTGTCGTTGACTGAAGAACAGTCAAGTCACTTCACCTTTCTGTTTCTCCTTCTCCAACTGTCCCTTCACTAGGCCCTTCGGCTGGCCTCAATTGTTCTTGCTGCTTCTTTAATTGACAACCCTTAATATTGTGCCTTGCTATGTGGCAGAAAGGGCACTTTACCAGTACACCCATCCTATTCATCCTACGGTGACATGAGTCATCTCCCTCCGTCATTTTCCTTTTTTTCTTTGGTCTTCCCATTCTCTTCTTTAGTGGCAAAGGTTGAGGTGCTTCGCGATCAGTTGGCTCCTAGAACTTGCTACTTCTAATTGGCTGCAACATGAATTGATACGAAGCAAGATATTTCGGTTTCTTGTACCAATCATCAAGGTAGTCTTCTATGTTGTGGCCCTTCAATTGAATTGCACATATGACATGTGCACAAGGAATTCCACTGAGTTGCCATGCTCTACATGAACACTTCATCGTACCTAAATGGACAACATACTTATCGGAACCCTTCATTATATCATATCCTTCATCCCCATTCCAAATGGGATGACAATACCTACTTGCAGCTAAGTTGTCATCCAATTTCTTAGCAATCCTAGGACCATATTGCTTAGTCCACTTTGCAGTGTCATCTCTTTGTCGTCGGTCGAGTCATGACCAAAACTCGTATGTCTTCAAGCATCGAGATAATTGGTTTACATCTAGCATCTATTATCCTCCCATTGAATGCTTCGCAGATGTTGTTATCAATGTTATCGCACTTGAATTCCTCGCTGAAGAACGCCCTACACCAACGCTTCGTGCATGAACAAAGGTGCATCATAACCATCCTTTGTCAATTGAAGCATCTTTTCTTTGGCCATCCTAAAGTCAGCCATATTCGTGCTCTTTGCTAGCTGCCAAAATTGCGACTGCAACTTGTCCCCTTTATAGGTCTTTGCCCAATTTGCATATGTGTCGCGCACACATTCGATGTTCAGCATAAGGCAACAGCTTAGTTATTGCGGGAACAAGTCCCTACAATAATTGAAAATATAAAAAAATGTAAGCAAATGACATGTTGATATCAAAAAGCAAACATTACCTTAAAATTTTATAAAAAGAAAATATTACCTTTTGTTGGTCGCTCATGAACGCCCACCCTGCCCCATTTGTTATCTCCAAATCAGTCATCAAATTTTTTAGGAACAAAGACCAATTGTCCTTGTTCTCTACCTTCACAATAGCCCAAGCTAGGGGAAACATTTGGTTGTTTGCATCTCTTCCAATTGCGGCCAGCAATTCTCCCTTGCACAAGCCCTTCAAAAAACACTCGTCCAATCCTATAATCCGTCTACAACCAGATAAAAAACCTCGTTTGCATGCATCGAAACGAACATAGAATTTATTGAACTTCGTCCCAATATCAGGAAGTGGTCTCTCCACGACCTCGAGATACACTCTACTTCCAGGATTTTGCAGCCTACACTCCCAAGCATAGTCCCACAACTGTCCATATTCACCGCTATACTGACCAATGAGTATCTTCATCACCTTTTGCTTCGATCTTTTACATTGATTCCTAGATATATTGATGCCTACCTGCTCCTTCACTAGCATCCTGCATTAGGATTACTCGTTAATGGCTGATCAAGTTTGATAGATTCGCCTTCGGAAACAAGAAGTTCTGGCCCTGGTGGAATAATATCAACCACTTGACGTTCATCTGACGCATCCGATATGGTTATTTCGTACCCCCCTTTTTCTTTTCGTATGATTTTACTTACTACACCAGCCGCTGTAGCATTATAAACTGTATTGTTACTCTTGCTCCCATCGGGATAAATCTGACCCCTTCCTCTGTTCCCGCCTACATATATGGGATATTTTAAGAAGTGAACATCTTTATTAGTAGCGGGGTCCGGGGAAAGAATAGGAAAGGTGACTTCACTATATTTCTGACCAGAAACAGGACCTATCACAAGAATATTTTTTTTATTGGGGCGATAGCTCTGAAAAGACAGATTGCCTATCTTTTCTTTCATCTCGGGCGAAATACGATCGGGAGGCGCTAATTCAAATCCCTCAGGTAAAATAAGAACAGCCCCCACATTCAAACCTCCCCTTTTACCATTAGCAAGAACTTGTTTAACTTGCATATCATAAGGAATTCGAACAACTGCTTCAAATACAGTATCAGGAAGTACCGCTTGCGGAACCTCAATATCCACGGGCTTATTAGCTAAATGGCAATTGGTAGTCATGTGCTTCTCACGTACTCATGTTTAGCTCAAGTACTATATCAGCTCACTTTCTATAGCACCCAATTAAGTACTCGCATCCGGCATCTTTCAGGCATACATGATTGTGGGATTATCATGTTCGGTCTTGTTATAAACAAATCACAAATCTCATCTTGACTCCAATCAATGCGACATATTTTATGTACCAGACTTGCTCTTCAACATTTATTTGTACATAACGTCTCATCTCAACGTGCTATCTAAAGCACTTGAGGCGATTGCTCGTGTGAGTGAGCCAATCATTGCCTGCTGACATACTTTTCAATAATATATATGCATGTAGTGCTAGTCTCATAATGTATTCGTACTTATTTATAAAAATATCAAGTCACTAATAAACAAACAAGTACAATACACATGTCCACAAATACATAAAACAATGATCCTTTACAATAACACATATCATATTCTACGCAATCCTAGTGACATCCTATGGGTTAAGAATATGTCTCTAGGAATAGCTTTCGTAAATGGATCAGCAACCTTTCTATTGGTTGAAATGTATTGTAGAATCACTTCTTTCTGCGCTATAATGTCTCTGATGAAGTTGTTCTTTATGTCAATGTGCTTCATCCTTCCATGATACTTGGGATCCTTCACATAGGCAATGGCTACTTGACTATCACAATAAACTATCACCAGTCTTGAAATCTCAGTGACAGTGGCTAAATTTTCCAAGAAATGTTTTAGCCATATTGCTTCTTGCACTGCGGCAGAACATGCAATCACTTTTGCCTCCATCATAAATAAGGCCGTGCATGTCTGTTTCTTGCTATTCCAAGAAATCGCACCACCATTGAGTAAGAACGCATATCTAGAAGTCGATTTACGCTCATCTGGGTCTCCACCCCAATCAGCATCTAAATAGCATAATAGGCGTCTATCACTCTCTTGGTAACAAAGTCGATAGTCCAAAGTGCCTTTCAAGTATCTTAGGATCCTCTTCACTGCTTTCTAGTGAGCTTGACTAGGATTGATTGATATCGGCTCAACAATCCCACGGCATAACATATGTCGGGTCTAATACATATCATAGCATACATCAAACTTCCAACCGCACTAGTGTAAGGAACGGTTTCCATCATTTGAATTTCTTCTAGAGTCTTATGACACATCTCAGTATTTAGGCCTTCATCTTGCATGATAGGGATGTCAATGGGATTACAATGCTGCATATTGAAACGCTCAAATATCTTCATTATATGAGACTCTTTTGATAAAGTAAGGAGTTTCCTTGATCGATCTCTATCGATCTTAACTCCTAATATATAAGCAACTTCTCCCATATCCTTCATTTCAATATTGGAGGACAATCATTCTTTTATGGTGATAACCAAAACCTTGTCATTTCCAGCCAATAGAATATCGTCCACATATAGTGATAAAATCACAAATTTATCTTCGGACCGATCGACATATACACAGTGATCTTCTTCGATCATCATGAAACCAAAAGTTGTTATGACTCGATGAAAACGAAGATACCACTGTCTAGATGATTATTTAAGGTCATATATTGAGCGATGAAGCTTCCATACTTTATCCTCTTGACCTTTAGCTATGAGACCTATTGACTGCTTCATATAGATTTCCTCATCTAGTTCTCCATTGAGAAATGCCGTCTTTACATCCATTTGATGTAATTCAAGGTCCAAATGTGTAACAATGGCTAGATTAAGGCGTATTGAGGCAAACCTTACAACTGATGAAAAGGCTTCCTTATAGTTTATACCCTCTTGTTGAGTATAACCCTTCGCCACAAGGCGAGCCTTATACTTTTCAATGGATCCATCCGCCTTTTGCTTAATCTTAAAGATCCATTTGTTTCCAATGGCCTTACGATTAGGTGGTAGATCAACCAAGTCCCAGACGTGATTTGCCCTCATTGACTCCATCTCATCTTCCAAAGCTTTTCTCCATTCTTCCTTGTCAGAAGATGAGAGAGCCTCTTAAACAGTCTTTGGCTTGGCATCGTCTTTCTGAGCAATCATAAATACTTCCCCTTCAATCTCAAAATGACGAAGAGAAATACTATTACGATTACTTTTACGCAACTGAATTTTTCTTGAATTCAATTCGTTAGGTGATGCAACATTCCCACTAGGTCTTGCATGTTGAGGTAAATTTTCATTTCCCTCTACAACATCAGTGGGTGTGTTATCAGGATCTTCCATCTCATATAATTGGAAGTCCTTATCAATCTCACCTCTACTAGGAAAATCGTTCTCCAAGAACGTGACATCTCGTGACTCCATTTCGATCACACTTCCATCAGCTTGTTCACCTATACGTACCATTTTGAGTGTTCGAAATGTCTTATAAAGATACATTTCTTCCCTCTATGATCTAATTTGCCATATTTATGGGAAGAATCATGAACATAAGCTGCACATCCCCATGGACGTAAACTACTCAAGTTTGGTTTCCTACCAATCCATAATTCATAAGGGGTGGAAGTGATCAATTTTGAGGGTACTCGGTTAAGTATATAGGTAACAGTCAATAACGCATCTCCCCAATAAGAGATAGGTAAATTTGCTTGCGCCATCATAGACCTAACCATTTCCAATAGGGTTCTATTCCTTTTCTCAGCTACCCCATTTTGTTGTGGAGTACCAGGAATAGTCAATTGTCGTACAATTCCCTTTTCATCACAAAGAGCCTTGAATTGCTCCGATAGTACTCACGTCTACGATCGGTTCTCAATACCTTTATTATTTTGTTCAACTGATTCTCTACCATCGCTATATATCGTCTAAAGCAGTCTAATGCTTCTAACTTATGGGAGATCAGAAAGATATAACCGAAACGTGTGAAGTCATCTATGAAAGTGATGAAATATGAGGCTCCATGCCTCGTCCTCACATTCAAAGGACCACAAATGTTAGAATGTATGGGATGCAATGGAAATTCAGCTCTAGTCCCTTTATCGAATAGTTTTCTAGTTGTTTTTCTTGCTAGATAATGTTCACATACAAATAGACTAACATTAGTGAGTGACCCTAAAAGGCCTTCTCTAGCTAATCTTTGCATTCTTTGCGATCTAATGTGACTTAATCTAGTATGACAAGTACTTGCATCAATCTCAACATTACTAGAAAATGCAATTAAAGAAAAACAACAATCGACATTAACATTGTACCAATCATAGTCAATGTTTAACACCATAAAACCATTCGATACATGACATGAACCATAATAAACTGTTCCATACAAAATGTCAATACAATCACCATGGAAATTCAATACATAATCTAAGCTTAGAAGAACAACTACAGAGACCAAGTTTCGTCGAATATCTGGAGCATAGAGGACATCATGTAGGAATAGGTTTCGACCACCACGTAAAATCAATTTACATGTGTCGACGCCCTTAACTTCAATTCTTGAGTTATTCCCAACATATATCCATATTCTTCCAAGTTGTATCCGACAATACTCCACAAATGCTTCTCGATCTCTAGCTACGTGATTTGTTGCTCCTGAGTCTACAATCCACATTGGATGAGATTCAGCAAGCATCACTGTGCTAGAAACGAAAGCATTACTTAAAGTAATGGAGTAATAGGGTACATCTTTCGACTCAGTGAATTCACGAGCAAAGTGACCCATCTTGCCACAATTGTAGCACTTCATCTTGGCATTGTCCTTCTTCCCACCACGCTTCTTGCGTTGGAAGAAGGTCTTAGCTCTCTTAGGTGTCTGATCAGTCTTCTTCCCTTTGTTGTTGAATTGAGAATTCCTTTTACGCTTGAAGCTCGAAGCTTTGCACGAACTCGATTCAGCAACATAAGCATGAGTAGAGGATCTTGCAGCCTCTAGACGCTCATCCTCTAATTCCAAATGGCGCTATATCATCAAAAGTGACAATATTCTCATTATGCATCATATTAATTTTCATATGCTCCCAATTGTCAGGAAGAGACCTTATAACAGCCTAAACCTGCTATTCATCAATAAGGGAGTGACCTGCCGACTTCAGCTCACGAATTATGTTTGACATCTCCCGAAGATGCTGCCTCATCGTTACATTTGGGCACTTTCGAAATGTGTCAAACTTGATGGTGAGTCTCCTCAACTTAGTGGCAGATGTACCCACATAGCTTGAGCTTTGTCATAACTTTCAAACTCACACATGAGATCATCTTGCATACAGCTCAGCAACGTGATGCGAGCAATACTATTTTTCTTTTTCCAAGCTTGATAAGCTTCTAGATCTCTCCTATGTTGAGCTGAAGTTTCATGCTCAGGTTCATCCATAGTGTAGTTGAGTTTCCAAAACCTCTTACTCCTCAAGGATGTACTGAACCTTTCGGTACCAAATATCATAATTGTCATCGTTCAGCTTCTCACCCTTATTGAAGTCAGCCACAATGGTCTTGGATGCCGAAGCCATAATCAATTGTTATAACACATTGACATAATAGACGCAGAATCAATACCAGCACATTTTTGGGAGTAACATACATATTTAATTTGCAGTAAAAACAAACTAAAATAATGATAATTCAACAAAAGACACAGAAACAAAAGTTTACTATGTTCCCAATCAACTTCTATATACAATTGTTCTATCATCATTAATTAGTTTAATTTGCACAAATTTTAAGTTCTAGGTAAGAATTCCTTCGAATTCTACCAACCTACAAACTCCCACTAGGAAAAATAATTACATGACCTTATGTAATTACTACATTTTTCCATTAACTCAAAAGCATAGCATGATATAAACTAACGTACAAAAAACAATCATGCTATAACTACAATCAAAACCGCAATTCAAGATCTAACGGAAAAACAAGGATTTCCTACCATTGTTCGAATTTTCATGGAACTAGTAAATTGCAAGTATACTAAATTAAATACATGCTACCATCGAACCAAGCTCTACACAGCATATATGACATCACTTCCATATAGGCTAGCTATTGTATTTCCTAAAGTATAAGAAAATATAAGCTAAAAATGAATAAACTATGCATTAAACCCCCAAAAATACGTGTACTTAGGGTTCTCTACACATTTTCATACCTTTATAAAATTCAAAAGTATAAAATAATTACACCATAGTGTAGACAACATTCATACGAACCAAACGCTGCTAACCACGCTCCAATCAAAGCTTGCACGCGCCCACACACGCCGCCTGAGTGCGCGGCGCGTGTGGCGCCGCGCCAGCAAGCCAAATGGCTCTTGGCCGATCCGACCGGTCCAACTGGTTCGACCGGTGACCGGTCCGATCCATTGACCGGTCAACAGTCGAGTCAGGTCGGGTCACAGGTCGGGTCACGGGTCGGGTCGCCGACTGGTGACCGGCCGGCCAACTGTTGCCGGCACTGACATCATCAATGACGTCATCCCAACGATTATTGACCGTTGGATGACGTCATCCATGATGTCAGCACGTGTCGCGTCGCTTCGCGCAACGCGCGCGTGACGCACACGCGTCGGTTCACCAACCGGCGCGTGTTGCGCACGCGCTGGCATCCCTAGTGCGTGAGGCCCACGCACATCGGCTTCTGGCCGCGCGTGTGGGCACGTCCGGCGTCCTCTGGCGGCGATCTACACATCGTCGGACTCGTCTCGACGAGTACTTTCACCCCGTTTAATCAAAAGTTGATTTTGGCCAAAAAAATATTTCGAAAAATCGCCAAAACCGTACGGGTGTACGCAACCCCGAACCTGTTACTCGCTTCGGTTTGTTTTTCGACGATTCATATAGCAATTCCGATTCTTAAATATCCAACCAGTGTAGATATCATACTCTTGATATCGATATCAAATGGTAAACAAGAAAATTCGATTAAAAACAAGGCAGAAACCACGACCGGGCTCTGATACCAATGTTAGAATTCAAGTCGGCAGAAAACGACTCACCCGATTCCGATGCGCAAACAGCAATTAACCCCGGAACGAACATTGAATTGTGGATGAATCACGACCGAAATTACTCCACGTTGGTCTGGATGCAATCACGAGGAAACCACCCGATTTCCACGGCATAAATGCAAACTGTTTTCGTAAAGATGAAAAATAGAACACTTTGATGGAAAGGGGAGAGAAAGGAGTATACGTTCTCTCTAAATGTACTTTCTACCAACAACAACCCTCAACGGTTGTCTTCTAAGAGGTTTTTATACCTCTCACTTCATACCCTTCCAATAATGTCTCGCACCCCATCATGGACGTACCTTTTTAATTACAACAATCTGTTCATGGAATAAATATCCATGCTGAAACTAAAAATTGTAAAGAAATTTTTATACCGTTAGTGCACTTGGAAAAAAAATCCATAGAAATATGTTGTTTGCAAAGCAGGGGATGGTGGAAGAAAAGAAAAAAGAGTAATACTGTGACGCTTGTATTTTTTTCAAGTGAATTTTCCAAATTTACACTTTTGTGAATAAAAGGAATTTCCATAAAATTTCCGATGTCATAAAATTCGGAAATGAAGGCGTCATTCAGGAAAAGACAATGGTACATCATCTCCGGCAGAAGGTTGGGCTCCATCCACAAGTCCATCTATAAAAGGAGATCTCCTTGAGAACACAAAAAAAGTTCGACTTCAACCACGTTAAAAAATACACTTTCTCTGCTTCAGATTTTTACAGTGCTCCTGAGAAGTCACGGCGAAGAATCCTCCATGGACATCAAAAGCAGCGGGTTAACGTTGCCACCACCGCCAGGCATGTTCCTTTCTTTCCTTTGTTGTTCTTATTTGATCCCACAAGGCAATGGCAAAATCGGAAAAATTACGCTTTTTTTGAGTGTTAATTTCAAAGTAATATAAGCAACGTCAGGGACAGTAAATGTATTGAAAATTGTAGTATTTCTTTATTTTATTACTTCATAAGTGTCCGGACTTTTTTTTTTTTAATAAAATGGTACAAGGAAATTTTGCGATTTCTTGTTTTCATTTCCAAAGATTCTCGATGAGAATACGTTTGGCAGAAATTTTGGTTTTTGTGTTTTCAAAATTTAAACCTTAAAAATGAACAAGACCAAAATTGATATTATTTTGTACCAGAATTGCTTTGAAAAGCTACACCAACGGAAAATGATTTCTTAAAAATTTGGAAAGTTCAACTAAATCGTTAGAAATTGAAACTTCTTTTTGGAAAAGACTCGCTTCAGAATTATTTGCGCAAATAACACATTTGTCCTTGTAATTTTGACAAAGTGACTTACATGAGTACCATGATAACACATTCATTTGAATGCTATAATTTTCAATCAATTACTTATGTGTCATAACTTTTAAAAGGCATTCGCCCAAGAACCAAAAATCTAACGTGGTACAACACATGTGGTGAACATTTTTAAAAAGTCTTGACGCTTAAGTGATCAATTAAAAAGTTATATTTACAAAAATTATGACACTCAAGCGAGTATTATACGAAAGTTATGACACTTATAATGTTTTTTTCCTCAATTATAACTTATAAATTTATTGTATTAATTGATGAAATAGATGTGCTTAAGTTAATTCTTTTATTTATATTTGTGTATAAATTATATTATAATTGATAAGTGAAATTGTGGAGATAGATAAAATTTTGTATAGAATTAATTTATGAATAATGTCGCAGATAAAATCAATGACCATGAGAAATAAAAACTCACTAAAAAGCACATTGACCAAGATACGAAAGTTAGGAGGCCCATATAAAACTAATTCGTGATATAATGCCTATATCGAAAAAAACTCATAATCTCTATCAAGTTTAATGCTAAAAAATTTTCGTTTAAAAGTTTAACACGGAAAATTCCATGCAATGAATGAGCTTGATGCTAGTCACGTATCGACGATCTAAAGCATACAAAGTTTCATCTAAGGTTATTTATGTTCATTTCTTTTTTGGATAACAAAGTGGCTGACGAAGAAGGGAGCATAGGCACGGCAGCAGATAAAGCTTCCCAAGACCGTCATAGACCAACTTCTTATGGACAGTACCCGAAGTCCATCAATCAATTAGAAAATAAAGGTCTGTCCGTTTGAACTTTTAATCTTCGTTTATAATAAATCTTGCCTTTCATGCATTTTGACATTTTTTAGTCCGCAATAATTTAAATTTTAAGCATACAAAACCTGACGTGTAACTTCAAATATAATATTTTCATAGTTGTTAAAATCTGATCAATATCTTGAATTATAATTGAGAAACCCCCCAAAAAAAAAAAAAAAAAAAAGCTTCCAAAGAGTAAACAAATGCCCTCATAGAAAATAATACGTTGGGTATACGACTGACCCTTGGCTTGCATCTGTGGTTCATCGAAACTTTGAGCAAGTGCAACGGTTACAATTGACCTAACAATCTAGAAGTGCAAAAGCCTGAGGATTTTTAATGTTTGGCAGTCGCGCCAACAGCGGTGGTCGATGAAAATTATCGACAATTGTTTGACGCTCCACTGCGTGGTCAATGGAAACATGTCGAGCACATCATGAACGACAATAGCAAAGCAATGACGGACGAAATTATGAGAGTAAAAGATGAATCCGTTACTTTGCTCGAAGTTGCGGTTATTGCCGCACAAGACCAACTGGTTGAGAACCTGGTCAAGCTCTTGCCTCGAAATTATGATGATCTTATTTTTAGGACGGTTCTCTGCAATGCTGCTCGGGGAGGAAGAATAACGATGGTAAAGGTATTAGTAAAAAAAAAAATATATATATATATATATATATATATATGCTGATTCTGAAAGCATAGCCCTTGCCCTATCGACAGCTATTTCATGGGCTCCTATGCAAAAGGAGGTTATATGGTACCTGGTCAAGCATACATCCAGCCTAGATGATGATACCATGATCAGCCTTATTATGGCCGGCTATTTGGATAGGATTTCACACTCACTCATCTTATCTCAGTTCCTTCACTCTTTACTTAACTTTTTTGTTTCGTGTCCCAAAAGACAAAGTCTTCCATTTAACTTTGCGATGCAGCGGATTAGAGACAACCGAAGATACCGAACTCGATAGCTCGTTGAGATATTTGGCACCTATGATGTCTTACTTCCGTAGTAGAGCTAGACTCGGTTTTTGGGAAAAATCTATTTACAAATGTAGGTACTTCTTGCATTTCTTTTGTTAGCTATGTACAATTCGAGCAACTCTATCCCCATGGAATTCACTTTATCTGTTACCATTTTTAGGTATCCCAAAACGCTTGGTCTATATGTCATTTGGCAACTCCAAAGCCATGAAGATGGCTCAAGGTATTTCTGGCAACCTGCATAATTGTTGGACTAACACGACAAAAAGAGAGATCCTATTGTCAAAAAATTTAAGGCTTAGAGACTACATCTATGTATACAATTTAATATATAACCCATGAGGTAAATCACAAATTAATAAAAATAATATTTATAAAGTAGGTCGAGAAGGCTTATTCAAATGTCAAATTGCCATGTAAAATTATTGAGAACTGTCGATTTGGATTTCAAATTATAAACGTTGATTGATCCAAGTTGCTTTCTAACAAGTTCAAGCATTATCAAATTTCATTACATGTGCAATTTTCATTTCATGGGTCTGATATGTATCTTCTTCCTAATTGTTGGTATGATTCTTCTCTCCTTTTCGTGGTGGTAGCAATGCAGTTCGTAATATCACTCCTGAATTTTGCCACTAAAATAGGTATAGGAAACTGCCATGTTATCAACAGAAAAAGACTTACTTCATCCATGGGTAGAGATCTCTTAATTTAAAGTGTAACTTGATAATTTTAGGAATCCCTTGAGATCACAGGTATTAATATTGACCGACTCTCCATTCATGTATTGTGATAACGATTCGTTAGTATCAATTCAATTCAAAGTCTAAATGATATATATCCTTTAGGTGAATATGTAAAAATACTCCATCGAAAATATATCTATCGATTAGTCACTAAATCTTCTCATTTCATTAAAAACAAAAAAGAGATCTCTTTTTTGGGTAAATTGCTTATTTGACATTACGTGCAGCACCTTTCGTCCGAAGGATTGTAGAATCAAAGATGAGGCATGAATGGTTGATTGCATATGGAAATCTAGCTCTTATCAAGAAGATGACTACCATGGAAACTCCCAAAATACTAGAGTTTTTATTGACTTCAGACATTGTTCTTGACGCTGCGTCTCGCGGAATTTCTGAATTTGTCAAGTTATGTCTTGAGTATTTTCCGGAGTTGATGTGGGAAAAGAATTTCACAAAAGAACTAATAAAAGAAGTCGTGAAGGGACGTCATGTCGAGTTGTTTAGACTAGTAAATGCACACAGCACAACTCCATATTTGAATGATGATGAGAGATGCGACCTGATAGAAGCAGTAGTAGAATGGTCACCAGGATGTGTATCAGCAGATGCTTCTGGAGCAGCTTTTTTGACACAAAGGGAACTTCAGTGGTTCAAGGTTTGTTGACCTATTTGCCTGCCAGGCTGCCACCCTTTTGTGTTTTTTAATTTACAACTACATTAACCGGCGTCCTTTATTTTTTTAAGGTAGTGGAAGATATGAGTGATCCTTCTTTAAAAAGTCTGAAATTTAAGGTTGGTTCCCCTTATTTGTTTGCCACCTTTTTGTGCTCTTTAATTATATTTACATTGACAGATGTCGTTTATTTTTCTGAAGGTGCTGAAAGTGGAAGATAGGAGCGATCCTTCTTTTAAGAGTATGAAATTGGAGGAAACAAAAGAAAGGAGAGGGAAAACATATTGGGAAGTATTTGTAGAACAACGTCAAGATTTGCTCGAAGAGGCTAGGCAATGGATGAAAGATACGTCATCATCTTTGTCGCGACCTAATTTTCGCGGGTTCACCACCTAAAACTAGGTTAATGGATTGCTAAGTCTTTAAGCTTAGCTCGGACTCTCCCAAGCCCATACCAATTCACGACTTAGATTCGAATTCTTAACATGCAAATGATTTTCAATCAGAAGTCGCCACTAATCTATTTTTGGTGGGTCGATTAGAAACCCAAGTAAAGTAACGGGAGATTTACTTTACTTCTACGAACCAGAGATTCATGAATTCGGGGACTTGGTTACACCAGACTATCCTAGTGCCCTTTCGGTACCTTTTATTTCATTTTAAAAAAATGTTTGGCAATTGAATTGATTTTAATTTAACTTCCTAACATGTGAGGTGATCATACGTGTGCGCATACCACCAATTTAACACTCAAAAAACAATTTAATATTGCAAAACATACCTAGAAACAACGAAAGATCGTATTATTAAATCGAAATCACACGCAATCCTAGATATGATTTCTAATTAACACGCGATTTCAATTCTTGTTTTTGTTTTCACTTTATTTAATGAAAATCATGAGATGCATGCTAATAATCTAATATGACATTGCAGCATGACCTAAACTATGTGACATGAAGAAATGCAATAATTAAATGCAATCTAAATGACCTAATTTTAATGACATGCAATGTGATGCAATGACATACAAAATTATTTAAACTAAAATGACATGCAACATATAATTTAGTATGCGAGTTATATGTCATGCAACATTTATTAAATGACTTAGTCTAATGACGAAAAATTCCTAATAAAAATTAGATGACGTGCAATTGATATTTCTATCTTTAAAAATGCAAGAATGATCTAGCTAGATTAAAATTCTATCTAATTTAAACTAAGGATTAAGTCATTAAATCCTAATTTAAATCATGCAATTTATCTAATATGCAATGGCGTGCAAGAATGCCCTAATTCAACATGATATATGCATGACAGTTTTTTTTATTAAAAAATTCGAAATTTAAAATTGCCATGTAATTAAAAATGCAACTTAAATTAAACAGAAACTAAAAATCCTAAATGAAAGCATTTTTTAGTTTTTTTTGGTTTTTTTATATTTTCCGAACTGAAATCCCTATCCTGATATGTCGCGATAACAAAAAATATTCCAAAACAAACCGAATCCTAATTCAAATATTTTTTTAGATTTTTTAGTGGCTTTTAAGACAATGCGATTACCAACTAAAAATCAAATCTAAACTAATCAAGGCATCCAATCAAATAAAGAATTACAATGATCGAAAAAATAACCCGTTATCTCACAAGTCAAATTAACGATTACTATAATCCCGAATGTCACGACAGAAGATCAAAATAACTAAAAATCTAATCCGAATTTTACGGATCAAATTAATAGTTATATTGATTCAACAATTAATATCTATCAACCAAAGTCCCAAGAATTAATATAATTAAAAAAACTGACCGATTCTTACTTTGGCCAAATTAATAATTACAATAATCTTAGGGAACATCCTATGGATAATGCCTGTAAGATATTTTGAAATAAGCATCGATATCCAATATTACAACGTAAATGAATTAAAGAAAAGCTATCAAATAAAGCACAATAAATAAACAAGAATAATAATAATACTAATAATAATAAACTAATCTACCTAATTGGATTTCCTTTTTTCTCTTTGTTTTTCCTTTTCCTGCTTGTAACCGTGAGTCTCCAAGGCGGCGGGTTAATCGGCACGGCAACTGGCGTCGGTCCGGCGGGGCAGCTCCGGCGAAGGGAAAGCACGGTTGGTCGCGTGTCAGGCAGGACGGGGACGGCACGGGAGCAGCAACAGCAAAAACCCGTGGAGCGAGGGCGCTCGGGCGGAGGACTCGGGGGACACTCCGGCGTCTCGAACCAGCAACTCGTGGGCGAGATCGGCTCGGGCTGCAACGGCGTTGTCGCTCGGGCGGAGCTCGGGCACTAGGCTCGCGAGGGGGGTCGCGGGTGCTCACGGACAGAGGTGGCCGGCGAAGATACAGCAACAGCGGAGCGTCGGTTTGGCGCGAGCAGCGCGGCTGGGCGGCGGTGCGAGCTTGCGGGCGAAACGGCGTGCGGCTGACGGTGGGGCGGTGGTGCGTTGGAGAGTGGCTCGACTCGAGCTTGGGTCGTCGCGAGGCAAGGCGTTGAGGCGCGGCGCGGCGTCGAGGAAGGACGGTGGCGGAAGCTTCGCGGATGGAGGTTGCAGAGGAGGGGCAGTGATTTGGGGAAGATGGTGAATAGTAGGGGTCAAATCACCCCTTTACTTTTCTCCTCTCTCTCCCTCTCTCTCACGTCACTCTCCTTCTTCCTTCGTACTCTTTCTCTCTTTTTATTTTCAAACTCCACGGATGGCTTCTCTCTCTTCCTTCACTTTTTACTTCTTTGTCTTCTTTTTCGACGAAGAGAAAAAACCCCCTTTAAAACCCTACGTACACAACCTTTTATAGGCCAAGATAAAATGCAATCTTTTTGTGAATATTTCATCCGACGAAGAGATTGTCTATAACCTCCTAATCATCAAATTATTTTATTCTCCTTATCTCCAAAATATTTTCTACTGATTTTTAAAGATAAGATCATGCCCGATTTTCTTAAATTCTGAAAATCCTCATTTCAAATCTCAATTTTAGAAAATGGGCGCCACTCAGCATCTCCACGCTAGAACTGATCTGTTAATTTAAAACTCAAAACACCAATTCCGATCCATCCGCCACCAGGTCAAATAAAATGCAAAATATGCAAACTAAATGTAGCTATGCAATTAATATTTTTTACAGGGATAAAATTAACCCCTAATTTTTATGCAATAAATGACTAAATGGATCGCCAAAATTTAGGTGTCAACAATCTTGTAGCTTCGTTGCAACTCTTATTATTACAGTAGCATTTGATGCGGCTTTTACAGTACCCGGAGGCAATCACGACAGAACGGGGATGCCGATCTTTCTGCATAAGGGCTCATTCATTATATTCGCGATTGCATATGCTCTCTCTCTCTTCTCCTCTGTCACCATCACCTTGATGTTTTTGGCTATTCTAACTTCACAATATGGAATTGAAAGTTTCCTCCACTCGCTACCAAGTAAAATGATATTGGGCCTCACTTTTCTCTTCCTCTCTTTGGCCTTTATGCTGGTGGCATTTGGCTCTGCTCTTACAATTGTCCTGAGTGAACAATTACAATGGATTTATATCCCAATTACTCTGCTAGCTGCCTTCCCTGTCATATTGTCCGTAATCCTACGATTTCCCTTGTATGTTGAAATGGTGGAATCCACCTACTGGCCTCCCCTCTACCGACCCATGAAGATTTGGAAATGATCTCTGCTGTCATTAGATAAGGACTTATGTGAGGATATATTTGTTTGCACTTGTCACTGTGTGTGTGATGCGAATATCATGCTGTTTACTCATGTTTAAAGACTTGAAGTGTAACATCAGCCGTACTTGTACTAAAGGTTAATGTATGCTGTCACGTGCATACCCTGTCGCAATTTGTCATTTGATTATTTACAGTAAGTAATTACCTCATTGATCATTGTCCTATTGAGGTGAACCCAATTTTCAAAGAATTGACAGCATGGCCATCAATATTCGATAGGGTTTATCTATTCAAATAAAAGCAATGATCCATAAAAATTCTCCGTAGTACACAATATGGCCACCCAACTAGTGGGCTAACACAAGGAACTTCCGATTGGCTTTGACCTCCACGATGCTAGCCGCGTTGGCCATCGATTCCTCCCGCACTTTTGCGATCCTCATGCTCCGCTTCTCCTCCACTACGTCCCTTTTTGCGCCCAACCCCTCGCACTCCCTCACCCTGCAATTGTGCACGATGCACGTCAGCACCAACACCACTAACTCCAGCAGCACATAGCCATCAAAACCCCGCACTCCAGCCTCACCAGGACTTTAGCCTCTTCGAGTCTCTGTGATCTCAGCAGCGAAAGTCTTGATGTTTCTCTGGTGAACAGCACCCGGATGCTGAGCACCTGGCCGGACAGCAAAGCGAGGAGGATCAAGAAGTGGGTCATGAAGCAAAAGCGTAGGAGCTGGGAATAGAAGCCCACGAAAGAGATGTATAAAACGGACGACATTACGGGGAAAGCGAGGCCGAGCAAAGTTGGGGGTATTTTGAGGAGGATTGTGGGAGCTAAAGACGCTGCAGAGAGCGTGAAAAGAATGAATTGTAAGCAAGAGAGCAGGTGATTTGGCAATGAATAAGAACTTCTCAACTTTACGGCAGACATTTCCTTTTTTATTTTGGGGGTCTATTTGGGTGTTCGTATTTATATGCATCAGGAGGGAAGAATTTGAACGTGAAAGAAGGCAAAGTTTCAAGTTCAACGTCGAGGACACAGGTTGGAGAGGGCACCGCCTCTACATCTATTACTCTGTCTTGGGTGGTGCAATGGGTGGGCATCACCCATTTCGCTCTATCCCAAGTGTCTCAAAAGCCAAAAGGCACAGAATTGTTAGTGAGGGTTCCTTATCAACTTATGAGAGAAGGTTCTGTCTTTCCACAAAATGGCATGTGAATTGTAGAAAGAGAGAGAGAGAGAGGAGAAATTGAAACAATGAGATAGAACAAAATGCTGCCAACTACTTACAAATACATGTCAAAAATACAATTCATAAAGATGCATATAGTCAAGAAAATTGTTTTGAGCTCCATTTTCAGGTTCACTTGGATATGTAGTTGTGACTTCTGAGAACGCATTGTAAAGTAGATTAATTAATCAGGGCCAAAGCAACAGGCACTCCAGATTCACCTCTGGTAGTACATCCCTAGCGATTTTTGCTAGCATGTCTAGGGCATCTCCCTACTCTAGCAAATGCCAGAAACATAAACAAAAACCAAAAGGGGAATGCTCCATAGAGAGCATTTGCCATTGGGCAGCAATTTTGAAAACAGAGTAGCGATTGCTCAATTACATGATCAAAGTCGTGTATGAAATGCACATGGACAATTCTTGATAGGCTGTCACGAGAAATGCGTTATCATCATTCCAAATCATCCACCTTGACACGAACTTAATCCCATTGATGATGATGGGACCTTCGTTTCTACAAATATCTTGTAGATGACTGAATATTCAGTAAATGTAAAGAAGGGGAGTGGAAGTGAAAAATGAAGATTAAAAACAACTGATGAAACAGATTGCACGTATTTTACGACTCCACTACTTCCCTCACATACAACAACATTGTCCGACAAAATTGATGATATTCGAAGGCTTCAATACTCATTCTTCACTGCACCACTGAGCCTAGTCATCCCTTCCCATATTCCCACTTCTACAGCTGAATACGAAATTCAGGCAAACGAAATTCAGGCAAACAATTGATGCTGCAATTAAATATGAACATATGCTAAAAAACAATGATAAATAAGCAACTTCTGAGGCCAACATGAACACTCAAAAGAAAAACGATCTTTTGCTCAGCCATGTTCAAAAATGTCATGTCAAACCATCATCCGGTGCATATTAGATGCTAGTAGTTGTCATCTCAATGCAGTTCAAAGGAGCCAACCAATTAACATACCATCTCTTCACCAATATCCTCTAAACAGTATCTGGATAGCTTAAAATGGCCTCCACTCTATCTAGCGATGCTTGCAACTGCCCAGAGTTCATGTTGAATAGTGGCTCATCAGTACCAAGACCCCTGTTACATGAAACACACAACTTGAAACCCAGAAAAAATTAATAAAACAGAGTGACATAAATCACGGAAGCACATGACCCACACCCATAAGTTCACTGTATGTTATAATCACCATGCTTTGTAATAGCAAAATTTTAAATTTGTGACACCAAATAGTTGATACAATTAGAAGTTGTTTTGGTGTTATTGCTCATCTAGTTTGTTCCAAGAGCGAAATATAGTGTAGCTGAGAAGGAAGAAACTTACCCTGTGATTTCTGGAAGAACGTAATCAGCCCTCCACCCAAATTGAAAATCTACACCTGGACAAAGTCCAAGAGTGGTCTTATTTCTAATTCGAGATACACCGTCCCCACCCAAACATGTGGTGAGCTTCCATTTCCAACTAATTGCATTTAACTGAAAATTGTGGCCTACGCCAACCTGTAATTTTCAAAACACACCAAGCTGACTTCCCAAAAGCTTTACCAATTACCGCTCAATACCCACAGAAGTTAACAGACTTATTGATGATTGAGAATATTCGGCCACGCAGGACAAAACAGAGGTGAAATCAAAGAAGCCTCAAACCTGGAGACATAAGAATTTTGTGACAGGAATCTTTTTCGAGAGAATGCGCACATCTTGATGTATGGGTTCATAGACAAACTTCCACAGACGATCTGGGGAGAGAGGCTTGAACACAAGCTTCGCTTGAAAATCATTCCTTGGAGCATTGTAAAACTGAATCAAAATATCAAATCCAGATGTCATAATGAGGCTATATTCCATAACTGCATTAACTGAACAAGCAGAGTTACAGCAGGCCTTAAAGGCTCCAACAAAAATTTTGCTTGATGGCCAATCGTTGGAGCACTATAAGACAGACCCAAAGTTTTGAGGATCGTGAATATACAAACATTAAACACAAACATATTCTTAATTGTTCCACTTAAGCTGAAGTACGGTGAATGAGAGCACAAAAATCAAAATATCTGATGAATTAAAGTTGCAGTCTGAGCTTATAGAAGAACAAAAGAGACAACAAGAAAAAGAAAGTCTATGTTCATCTACTTCATTATGCGACTATTACTGACAGAAGCTGTATTAGGTCAATAAAGATGAAACAGTGAACACAAAGCCAAGCCAAGCAATGAATTTATGGAAATAATAGCAATTAGCATATGTCGATGGAATTTATGCGAATAACTGTAAGGCTGTAACATCCTGCATGCCAGATCTTGTACAAATCTGATCAACATGCTCAGCCAAATGAGGTTCAACCTCATGGAGATCACTGGAAAAATAAAAAATAAAAAATAAAAGTGCTCCCGTTAATCTATTCAACTTCTAACATCTTCACTAATCAGACATCGGTGAAAACTGTAACAAACCTCTTTTTATCTCCCATGAGAACAAGGAGTGATATCTGAATAGTTCAACACTCTCCGGACTCTCCCTTACATGTGGACTGACATATTGACTTAAAACGAAGCCCTAAAATGGACTTCAATGCACAGAAGCAAACGAGAGGGCCTCAAGTATGTTAGAAGAGTAGTCAGTAATGAAGTCGCGATGTCAATTTTTCAGGTCAATCTATCTGCAAACTTAAACTAGACAGAAGCATCACTAAAAATCCTTTGACATTTTAAATTCTCTCCCACATGCATGTTAGAAGAGTAGTCAGTAATTTAGGAACCAGTGCCACAATCTCTGACACTAATTAAAATGCGAAGTTGCGCCATCCACACACTGAAATATCCAGCACTTGTCTTCAAGACCAAGGAACGAGTATGCGTATCAAATTAGACAGGAACCACATCCAATATGCATACCCAATCCAAGTCAGCAACATAAGAATTAAATTAAGAACGAACAAGTTATTCACATTAAAATTGACCCAGGCTTCAGATACCATATGCAGATGACCTCAAAACGAAACATTTCATTCACTCCTTCCAAGCCTTAATGGTTTGGTTCATCTTCGCACACCTCTCTCAACAAAATTAAGCCACTAGATCAACCTGTTTCATTCATCCAGGCCAATCATACTTGCTAGAGACCAAACTTCAAATACGTGGCAACACAAAGGCAAGCAAAATTTAGGCACATCAGAAGAAACACCTCCAGATTAACACCGACTCGGATTCCCTGAATTTCTTTCCGAAACTTGAGGAACAATTCGGAGGGCATCAAATTGATGTTGTACCGTTCGTCCCACAAGGTGGGTTCTTCGCCGGCTGGATTCGTCTCCATGTTCAAGCTCCCAACACTGCAAAAAATCAATAAAGAACAGTTCTTTTTCACCATACAAAAATCGCCAACGCCTTTCACTCAAGACCCAACTCTCAAAATACATCTTCAGAGATAACACAGTCCATGCGGAGTCGGTTTCTGGGTGCCTTGACATGAACTGAGTTGTTCTGCATCTGTCAAATTAACCTCACAATTCGCATCAAAACAAGCGATGAGAGTGTAAAGCATACCTTCGAAACTAGGAGAACAGGACTCTGTTGGCGCATATAGAACTGTGGTTGAATGGCGAAGTAAAAAATGGGGATGAAGTTCGCAGCTATGACAGTAAAAAATGATGGCGGTACCCGGGCAATTTGGGGTTCGCATTGTTTGGATTATATACTACGAGACTACGAGTACGAACGAGTTTTGCCGAAAGAGGGAAAATTGTTTACTCGGCCAAAAAAAAATTGTTAATTTTACTGTCTATGCATTGAGTAATTATAGTTTCTCAGTTGGGCCAAATTAGTTATGTCAATGGAAGCTATTGGCATTTCAAGAAAATATTAATATCATTAAAAATTTCAAATTGATAATTCATGACATATTTGCTCCAAATTAGATTTCTATCTAAACTAATATTCGTCTTATGAAAAATCTCAAACCGGTACTTTTGATCTAAATTTACTCTTTAGGTCACATTCTAAATTGTTAATGAATGATTGATTTGCGATAAATGTGTCATAGGTTATCAATTGTGGATTTTTTTGTCAAACAAAAATTAGTTTGAGTATATGGCTCATGAGAGACCAATTTGGATTGATTTTGGGGTGCAAATGTATAAGACAAATATCATGCCATGCCTCTAGAGTTCTTTTTTACAATTCTTATAATTGAGTTTGTTGCGATTGCGAAAGTTCACACTTACAAAGTAATAAATGAAAGTTATAAACATGATAATGCTTACATTTAAAAGATTTAGAAAAGCTATTTAGATGCTGGCAAGTAGCGGATTGAAGTAACCAGAAAGGCAGTTTTAAGTAGAATGAGATATGACATACAGAAATAAGAGAGATGCGAAGATTTGTTTACGTAAAATCAAGAAGCACGATGGCATCAAAATATCAAAAAAGACACCTTCAAATAGGATGAGATATGAGATATAGAAGGTGGCGAAGAGAAAAAAAAAAACCTTTATTTACACAAATGCAAGAAGGGCGGTAGTGATCAGGTTAACAAAAAGAAACAAAATTTCTATCTGCAAACATACAATCTACCATCTTAAAGATGCAGAGTACTAATTCGCTACTTGGTGTTTCACAATCTCCTTACATTATTGAACCTCCAGGATAAGCTCCGTTTGGCGAATCAACCTATTCTCTTGTCCTTGTCTTCATGGTGAATTGCCAATGCAGACACATTAGGCATCGGAGCTGCCATGGCTTGTAGGTCAGCCGGAGATAGGGACCAGCACAGATTCCACCACCGAGGCTGTGTTGATGCCCCAATCTCCTCCGGTATTCTCCTTTGTGGATCTATTGGTGGAAGAAAGCAAGACGGCAATGTAGACATTGTGCTAAAAATTATTCGTGTTACTACAATTGGTACTTGGTAATGCACTCTGACAGGAGTTAACTGGTTTTTTCAGTATCTCACTCTTGCCACTGTTTCTGAAAGCATAGCCGTGATTCTTGAAGCTGAAATTACTGTGAGCTAGTGAGATCTTGCATTTCCTGTTGTAGGGATTATCGGGTTTTGCAAGGTCTTTAATGCAGGAAGAGGCCGAGGCAAAGGCCTCCGCAAGGCTCATGAAGAACTTTGCCTAACCACTATAATAGTTCGATATGCCTTGCCTGAGAAATCACAGAAAGAAAGGAGAGGGCTCCAAAAACCATCATTTGACCATAAATCTGACTACTTGGAGGTCACAATCATAAATTTCTTAAAGCATTCCGTTAGATGGAACATATACAGAGATCAAAATAGATAGTCATCAAGCATTATAGAATCCGAACCTTGGAGCAAATCTGGCACCAGCAGATGCAGATCACATTTACTTTTGTACCAGACACTCACATCAGGGGTTTTCCTATGCTGCATAATGGATGTTTTGCTTCTGAGTACCGCAGTTTTTAACAGTTTCTTTTTTCCTTTACTGGCAAAGATTGAACACCATGATGCTGTGTTTCTTCGAGATACCTTTACAACTAAAGTTCAGATTTTGGAGCAGACTTTGGAATTTATATTTGGTAGCTAGACAAAAAGTGGCTGCCTATGTTAGAAGGACAGAGAAGAAAAGGGGCTCTCACCATCCTAACAAGCTAAACTTAACGATGTTACACATGGACATCCAAATAATGTACATTCCACCACCCAAAACATTTAGAGCTGCTTCTAGCAACAGGAAAAAATACATAAAAAGTTCCCACCGTTATCCAATTTATCGTTGGGATGAGCATTGGGCTAGTCCAGGAGGTGTAGCCCTAGAATGGTAACTAATCGACTGAAATTAAATAAATTAACCAGTTCACACATTCATGATGGAGCATCTCTTCAGAAGCTTCCAACATATTGCAGGCACGATCACACCAAGATATAAGATATTTAAGGGTGATAGGATTGGGAATTTATTTTTCTTTTTCTATTTTTCTTTTTTATGTTTACTTTTTATATGCCAGCCCAGCATAACAGTATCTTATTTAGGTAAACAATCAAGGCCATATTGCTATAAGTTAAAACTTGGTGCTTTGTCAAAGATCAAGCTACAGATTTTGGCAAACGAAGTTAGAACAGCATAATACAACCAAAAGGTGTAAAAATCATTCTTCACAGAAAGCAATTTTACAATATTAATCAGATAATACTGCAATCCTAGACGACAGAACAAGCAGATTTTGATATTGGATGTCATGAAGTCTAGCATCAATCACTTAATGCACTATAGAACTTGCAAAAGAGCTTTTGGGGAGCTTGTGTCTGAAGACTTTATAGTCAAGCACTTAAAACCTTTCTTTCAGCAAAGTAATGAACCAACACTAACACAGATATGGAAGTTTCTAAGTCACCGGGATATTTAGCAGGAAAAAACGAACCGATGATCAAGTATTTCCATTTCGATGATTAAGATTACATGATTGTCCACGTTCTGATAGACGATTCCATTCAGATGATAACATCAGCACATTAAAGCCTCTTTGAAACTTAATAAATCACAAGAAGACGAGAAATTCTTAAAGTCAAATTTTCCATTCCTAGGCTCTGTAAAACCGCCTAGCTAATGAACACCTCAAAAAAAGTTCAATCCTAGCAGTACACGTCCAATTATGTAGGCAAAACTAGGTTTTTGGTGAAGCGAAATTCCAAACTGTCTGAACTAGCCATTGCTAATAATTTGTGCTGCTATGTGATAATAACTTATTTTCAAATGAAGAGTGCCACACAAAGTCACATCAGGATAGGAAAATAGTCATGTAGCACCTTTGACAGGGAAAGGCGATACATTAATTAAACAAGTAAAACAGCACGAACAATACGTTAAGACACGATTTTTCACCATGATCTGCATGAAGAAGCACAATTTTGCTGGATCTACAATCATGTTCTGTAAGTGAACAAAAAAAAAAAACACAAACGTATTCTGTTTTTTGCAGGTGCCAAAGAGGTGATCCATTCCACCTAAGACAGTCAAAACGAGTCACAAACCCGTATTTTGACTCAAGTTTGTTGAAATGGGTTAGATATCAGTAGAATATGGGTCATAGGTGGGTCCAAAGAGAAAAGCATAGAAAGAATATGGATATTATTTGGTCTATTGTGGATCCACTTTCAACCCAAAATACTATAATTACATAAAACAAGTTTCACGATTGGCTATCCTCTGTCTCTCTTTGATTCCACCGCTCCAGACCCTTGGGGAGCACTCTTCCTCCTCTTTGTCCTTACCGCCCCCACCGCGGACGATGTCGGAGGAACTCATGAAGCTCATGCTCTCGCGGCAGCTGTTGCTGTTGTCGGTGTTGCTGCCATTGTCGACACCACTCAGTAAAGCGCAAGCAGCCATGAACACTGATTCTTTGTAGGAGGAAGGGAAACGAAGGCAAAGGCGAAATGAGGGGGAGAAAGTGGAGAACTCGTAGCGGGTGTAATTAGGGGTGAGCAGCGATCTAGGGTCGACCCTGGACCAACCCTGGACCGGCCCAATCCTGCCAGGACAAGTCCTGATCCGGTTCCCAAAGGGACTGGGTCGGTCCTTGGTCCTGAAATTTTAGGACCAACACTATGCAGGTTGGTTATCAATGTTGGTTATCGGTCCTAAGAGTTTTGGGTCGGTCCAACCCTGGACCAACCTTGTACATTATATTATATTATATTATATTATATTATATTATTTATAATTCTTTATATATTTAAACCTAAATAAATTGTCTGTTATATTATATTATATTATTTATAATTATTTTATATATTCAAACCTAAGTAAAATGATGTTAAAGCTGTTGACTCCTCAGGCTCATAGTCACGGACAGACGGCATCCAATTCCAAAAGGTGTGCAGTTTACGCTGTAAAGGTCTTCACGGCGTCTTCCACAGTCTAGAGTATGTTCTTCAATCTTCACCGTGAGTACCAAGGAGTCCTCACAGTCACGGACTCGCGACGTCCAAAACGGCGCGAAGTTTACACCGTAAATCTCCTCACAGCTTCCTCCCCCAAAGTACGTTCTCTTCCATTTTGTCTTCCTTGTTCTTCAATTTGCCAAAATCAAAAGTAGCAATATCCTGCTCGCCTCTAGTTGCCCACGCCTCTCACCTCTGACCGTGCGTGCCACTCACGCCGCTCGCCGCTCGCCGCTCACCACTCGCCCTTTGCTGTCATCGCTGGCCTCGCTCAACACTCGCCACTCACCACTCGCCGCTAGCCTTGCTCAATACTCGCCGCTTGCCACTAGCCTCACTCAACGCTCGCCACTTGCTGTTGGCCTCGAACAACGCTTGCCACTCGCTAGTTGACGCTCGCCCCACTCGACGCTCGACACTTGCCGCTCGCCGCTCGCGCCGCTCGCCTCGCTTATCACCGAGTAAATCAGAAGGAAAAAAAAAAAAAAAGCCCTAACTAGAAACCCTAACACTCGGCTCACCCTTGCTTTCTGAACACAACTTGGCTAGTGAGTTCTACTTTGTGCTTCATTTGAGATCTTCAATGCTCTTGATTTGTGTTGAATTTTTATTTTTCCACGTTTGCTTCGTGTACGTGATCAGTTTGGTTGGGTATTAGTCCCCGTGACCTCCCCTTTTGGACCCTCGATTGACAGGGGCGATTGCATCCGATGTGTTCTTTCTGGGCTTTTCTTTCCTTTTTTGGAGATGGGTTTTAGCTTTGATTGGAGAATCGAATCGTGCTCATCATCCATCGTGATTTTAACTGAAGTAGCAATCAAACCGTATTGATGTCATGTTTTTAAAATCTAGATCCTTGCATGTTGGAACAACAAGCTCGATAAAGACACGAGCTTGTAATTTATGAGCTGAAATTAGGTAAAAAATGCCAAAGTTTTGCTGGGAAAAAGAAAGGAAATTTTGGTGAATATGTATTGGTATTTATATTTTAGTTGCACAATGCCACATTGTCGATGGATGTGTAATTTGAATTTATAAGTTTACTTTTTTATGGAGTATAAAAAGCAAAACGAAAAAAATTATCGATCGGTCCCGAGTTGACCCTGGAACTGGACCGAACCCATTGGGTCAGTTTGATCCTTGGTCCCAGGCTCAATAGGGTCGGTCCTCGGTCCTAGAAATTGAGAACCGACACTGTATAGGTTGGTCCTAGGGTTAGGGGGTGGCCTGGACCAACCCGGACCATGCTCACCCCTAGGTGTAATATATGCGTGAAGAGCCGGAATGCACATTAAATGTTCGACCAGAAGGCAAACACAAATAATGAAACACAGCTTCGGGATTCTACTCTTTTCTCTCCCTCTCTCGCTAGAGCGTGGCAAGCCAAAGCAACCCCACACGACCTACAAGATAAGAGAATGACCACTGAGTTTTTGCATACCCCAACCTTGCTTTTAATTTATTTTCTTTTCTTTGACCATGACCCCACGTGCTTTCTTTTATGCAACCGAAAAGAATATTCCAAGTAGCCAATTAAATTCCATAGAAAATTTCACAATAAGAGTTCATTGATATATGCTCCAGGGGCCTTGGCGATTGTCCATAGAAAATTTCTCCATCGATGTTTAATGTGCCAGTGTGTACACACCGGGACCCCCTATATTTAACTTATATCTTTTTCTTGCACAAAGTCAAAGCAATACCCTCTCAAATCTTTTACATCTCAAAATCTGAATGAAAATATCCAATAAGAGAAGCATACTTCAACAAAAAAAAAAAGATATATAAATATATATCTTTTATATCCAATCCAATAAAAGAATCTCTCTCTCTCTCTCTCTCTCTCTCTCTCTCTCTCTCTCTCTATATATATATATATAACTATATGCGATTCAAAACAAAAATTTTAATAATTCTCTACCTTGGCTCGAGTTTGTAGCCAAATCATAGTGGTAATCATCTATGCCAACTCTCCGAATAGCCTAGTGGGCACTCACTCCCTATAAATGCAAATCGTGCTCAAGTAAGCTTTGCCAAAGGAATAAGTTTAGTCATCGTGTTCGATGAGTTTTCTACCTTGGCTCGATGTTTGTGATGTATTTATTTGTCAATGGGATTAACTAAGTCAATTTGCCCTCTTAAGTTGATGTTACCCCAATCTTTCTTTGACAAAGTATCAAGACACTTGACATTAATTAAATAAGTGAGATTAGAGAATGATCAGTGAGTTTCTACATACCGAGTAGAAGGAAGTCATATTGAACACAAACTAGCTTTTTCTAGATGCCTATTCCATCTTAGTGGAGATACCACACTGATATAATTGGATGACAACTCTACTAGTTGCTTTGTGCTTGAGTCATGTTTGGGAGCCCAAAGAGGTCCATGCACCGATCCTCGCTTTGCGTTTTGAAGATAGCACATCATGATGCAAATTATAAGAGCTATGACTTTGCATGACAACGGATTACACTTCAATTTGTTTTGCCTTCCAGCATTCATTAGGCTCACATGACCCTGATCTACAGTGGAAGATTCGGTGTAGAAGAGACATTTGTGTGGAGAAGGTGAGCGCGGGACTGTTGTATTCTAGTTGGAAATTTGTTACTGTGGTTGTAGTAACCATCTTTACTTAAGCAAATTCTATTTCAAGTAGCATTTGACATTAGTAATCATTCTGACCTGATTTATCAGATTTGTCATTTTTCCCCCAACTTTGCCCCTCCCTACTCACCATTCAAAAATTACCCATCACCAAAACCCACCTATCCAAGACCCTAACCCAACCCAATGCCTACGACTTAGCCCATCCCCTCCAGGCACTGCCCGCAATTGTTGAGTTGCTGAGCCACCGTCACCCCACCTCAATTGTCTCCCTGTCTCTTGTCTCGAGCTTGGGCATCCGTTGCTGCCCAAATCGTGTTGTGGAACTTGATGGCAAATCTAGGTGGCCATGGCGAGCTTGGCAGATCGTGTGACTTTCGAGCTCGAAGGCCACCGGCATCAGTGCAGCCTTCGAGTTGGTGGTCATGAACTCAAGTGCGACTTTAGAGCTGGTGGTCATATGAGAGAGAGAGAGAGAGGTTGACATCGGTGTGGTGGAAGATAGAGAGAACGGGAGATAAAGACGATCATTCTCTGAAAATGCAAATTGTGTATTTTGAAAAGAGGGGAAGATATTTGGTAATTAATATGAAATTATGGGAGTGATTTTCGAAGGTTCTTTATTTTTCTCCTCTTTTAAGAAAAAAAAATGACATGATCCCTTGCTCATTCTCTACCTACCTGATAGTATGATTCTCTTTTGATCGTTAAACTTGCATTCATATTTGAGATAATCAATAAGGGAGATGATTTGTGATCTGTAGTTTTCTCACAATTCTTCAGTGATAAATCAAGAATTCATAAAGAGAGTCCATCAAGAGAAATTCTAAATACTCTTATAAAATGAAAATTCCTGTAACATATCAAAAGGCTCTAGAAATAATTAAAATCTGACATAGGATTTTATTCCTTTTAACTTAGGCACCCAGCCGTGTGGCCTAGCCTGGATGGGAACTCTACTAGTTGTTAGCAGCCATTTTCATACATCTGCACCAATCTGGGCCTCGATCTGCATTGGCCCTTGCTCAAATTTGGCGCAGACATCAAGGCAATACAGTTTTTTTTTTTTTTTTTTTTTTTTTTTTTTTGTGTTTAGGCTAAAGCTAGGCTCCTAGCAAAACGTCAAAACCTCATTCCATGCAGACAGGACCAACAAAAATAGTCATGAAAATGCAAATTCGACTGTGAAGCCATCTCATGAGACACTTTAGCACTAATAAGATGGGAATCGATGTCTTAACCAAATTGCGGCTTTGCCATTTTTTTTTTTTTTGGTCGGTTGGGTCTGCCATTAATCTGGGACTCTTAAAGAACATTCAGTTTTTAGTGCTCTATTGTCAAGCAAGAGGAGTTTTATATCTCGTATAGTTTGCGAATGGACCTAGTGATATACGGAGATAGAAATTTTCATTCGGAAAGGAAAGTAAATGTGTTACTGCAGAAACAAAACCAGTGAGAAGAGACAGAGCTGTGTTTTTCTGGTGTTGTTTGTCATCGTTAGTAGTATGATAACCGATGAGCAAGCAACTATGTAAAAATCACCTTTTCAAAAGAGGGAAGGATCATGCGATGTATTGTCTTCAAGGAAATTAGAGCAAGACCTTATTCAATTGTGAAGCCAAGAACTTACACTAACTTGGTAGATCCACATTGGGGCCAATGTTGATCAACGACAATAACAAACAACAAAAAAAAGACCCAATCCCGCCATTACCTGGAAATGCAGAATGAGAGAACCTAAATTATTCGACCACTGGACAATTTTCAAAAACCATCCTAAACAAAATAGTCGCATGTGATGAAAAAGCTCCGACATGTAGTGATAACTAGTTCCACATAGTGAAACCATCCCTGCTGCCATTGGGGGTTGATGAGTAGAACAAACAACATTACTAGTAAAACCATTGTGTATGACACTCCGAAGCTGATATAAAATGTCTCTTTGTCTATGAAACCATCTTCTTTAGCTTTCATGTATGATTTTGTTGCTGAGCTATTAATGTTAATGGTTGTTGAACAGTCATAACTCAATGGAAGTCCACACAAAAGATGGTTTCCGTAGTAACTACTTTCATCAAAAGCCCCAAACTAATTTTTTATTTGGTATAGCTCCTGACAAGTCATTGTAAGACACATTGAAGACTTCTAGGGAATTCAACTGAGTAAGCTCTTCAGGGATAGATCCAATCAAGTTGTTGTAGGAAAGGTCAATACTCTCTATCTTTGTGAGGCTCGACAATGACGTCGGTATATGTCCTGTAAGCTTGTTATTGGATAGGTTCAGCACAAGCATGCTCTACAAGATTGCAATCTCTGGTGGGATCTCCCCATTGAACTGGTTGCAAGAAAGATCTAGTCCTACCATTTTAAGGAGTGCGTAGCCTTTATAGGAATCAAACCTTCCTTTTGTTGTGAACCTGACTGTTTGTGGAACTCGAAATGCTCGTTCTTCCAGTTCTTCAGAGAATAGCTTGGTGTGGCTTTTAATTGTCCTCACATAAGACGAAGGTAACCATCCTGTAATTGTAGTTCCCATCGGTGTTGAAATTGACTTATCGGCATGTCCACTGGAGGAGAAATTCATGGGTCCCAAGCAACTAGGTAATGAACCAAACATATTGTTTTCAGAAAGATCAATCATACTTAAGCTTTTTAAGCTACACAATTGCTTGGGAAATGTTCCAACGAAGTTATTACCTCTCAGCGAAAGAATGCTCAGTTGAGAGAGGTTACCTAACCAATAGGGTATGCTTCCAGAGAATTCATTTTCACTCAGATCCAAGGTCACCAAATGGGAGCTGTTAGAGAGGACATGCATGATTGAACCATTCAATTTGTTCCTATTCAAATGGATGTGACTCATCCGCTGTGACATAAAAAATGATTGTAGTGGACCAAAGAGATTGTTGTTAGACAAATCCAAATAGACAAGCCACTCAAGATTAAAGAGTTCTTGAGGGATGATGCCGTCCAATTGATTTTTAGACAAGTCAAGGGCCGCAAGCGATGATAAGTTTGTAATCAATCTCGGAAGCTTGCCAATGAATAAGTTGTCGCTAAGGTCCAATGCCCACAAATTTACGAGGGAAGAAAGATAAGAGAGACTTCCAGTGAACAAGTTGTGGTCTAACCGCAAAATTAACAAATCTAGTTTCATGCTATCATTAGGAAACAGAATTTCTCCTTGCAAGTTATTGTCTGCTACGTTGAGCGTTTCAAATGATAAGGTACTCTCTAGTATCTGTACAGGTAGTCCCCCTGAGAAATTGTTGCTAGACAAGTCTAAGATATATAGGGATTTTATACTACCCAATTCAGATGGAATATTCCCTTCCGATATGTTGGCTGATAGATTAAGGCGGTGCAGATTTGGGACATTGAAACAAAATTTGGTCGTGAGCTCTCCTCTCATGCCGTTGTTGGATAGGTCCATCACCGAAAGATTAAAAAGGGTTATTGATGGAATCTCAAGTGTTGTAAAGGAGTTATTTCTCATGAGAAGCATTTCCAACTTAGTGTTGTTTTCCAACAACCAAGCTGGAAAGGGACCCAAAATGTCATTCGAGGAGAGATCAATGACTCTCAGGTCATATTGATGATTGAGAAAGTCAAGAGAAGTCACTTTGAATCCTTTTAATAGACTATTTGCCATACTAAAAACCTTCAACCGGAGCCTTGGGATCAAAGATGCACCTTTGGTATCAATTGTTAGTTTGGTGTCATCGAGAAATAGCACCTTAAGTCTTGAATGGTTTGCAAGTGGGCCAAGCGATGAGGGGATATCAAAATGGTTCCCCGAAATGGAAAGAAATTCGAGTGAAGTAAGACTAGTGAGGAAAGATGAAGCGACATTATTTGTGAATTCATTGTCTTCAAGATTCAGAATCCGAATAGAGGTCATGTTTCGCCAGCACGTAGGAAGTCCACCAATAATTCCGTTAATGCTAAGATCCAGCTCTTCTAGTTTTACCATATTGCATAAGCCTGTTATAGATACCACAAATCAATTCAACTCCAATGACATATATCGGTACATACATTCAAGTACATCAAAGGTCCATTTCATCTCTAGCTTTCATACTAAGAGATTAAGACTTACTCTGATTTGATATGTTGCCACTTAGACTGGTGTTGGACAATGACAACAATTTAAGAGATGTCAAAGGACCAAGGCTAGAAAGGATTCCCATGCTTGTGTTCAACGAAGAATAATCCAAGATGAGCTGTTCCAACTTACTGAAGTTATGGAAATCTTCCCAAAAAGAGAGAGAGAGAGAGAGAGAGAGAGAGACCTGAACATCAGATTTCCTTACACGAGCATAATCATGAAATTCTGCAAAAATATCACAAGTGAATGGAACTTCTTTAATAAAAGCTTAGGTTCCATTAGTTTTGCAAAAAAATATGACCTTTTCGGAAAATGTTTTCCAGCAAGTTATTTTCTGGGAAAATAACAATATTATTCCGATGTTCAGCTGAAATTTGATTTTATTTTCATACATACACTCCTTTTAATAATATTTTATTTTCATTTTTTTAAATCATTTTTTTTTTTTTTCTTTTTCTTTTTTTCCCCTTCTTGTTCAGCTAATCACTAGCCACAAGTGTAGTCGAGATTGCCTGAGGCCAGTGAGCTCGAGCCTTGGCCTTGAGCCGAGCTTGTCCCTCACCTATGGTAGGTGGTTGGTCGTCACCATGGCCAACGGCTGATTGAGGAAGAAGGAAACGAATAAGGAAAAAAAAAGAAAAAAAGAAATAAAAATCTCATTTTAAAAGAAGAAAAGAAAAAATAATAATAAAAATGAGTGCACGAGAGGAAAATAGGTCTAGGTGAAAGAAAGAGAATGGAAAATGATTTCCATATTTTCCCCACTTTTGAAAATATTTTTTCCATTGAAGGAAAATGTTTCTGTTAACTCATTCATTTTCCATGGCCGAAAGTTAGAAAATCTAGAAAACATTTCCTTGAAAATCGTTTTTAGCAAAACAAACAAAGCGTTATTTTGATTATACATTCACTAACAAGGTTGACTAACCTTGGGCAGTTATCGTTCCTTCTATTGTACTATTCTAGAGAGAAAGGATCTTGAGAGATGAGATGACAATGCCCCTAATGCTTGTATGTTGGTCTCCACATCCTTCAAGTGGACACCATCTAGGCAGAGTTCCTCTAAGTGGCTCAAGTTTTTTATGCCTAACAGTAAAATTGCAAGAAATTAACTTGCTTGGCAGTAGAGTTGTGAAAGCGCCCGTGTGAATGCTTTGGGATAGAAATATTTTGAATCAACAACATTTCTATATTGAAAGAGAAGGGGGTTGCAATATCTGACTTCTTTATTCTCAACATGACGCACATGTAAAGGTATTAAAGATCCTATCTACATGACTCGTTGTCACGCCCCGATCCTTGGGCACGCACACATCCTTCTCTCTTGGTCGATTTTATAATGCGATATCCCAAGACAATGTATCGCCGACCCTTTCATTTATTAAGTACATGCGGAAGCAGTTAAAATCCCCAGACAATAAAAGGATGGAATAGAAAAGCAGGGCCATATTTTTCATATTGAAATTTATAACCAAACTTTTATACAAAACACAAACCGCTTCATAACTATTCACTTCAAAATGAATTCTCAAAAGAAGATAGACACTCAGTCCATCCAGGCCGTACTCAAGGCCCCTCTCGGGATTATCTTCTTCTTCCAAAAATCCTTCTCCTCAAGTTTCACCTCCGAGTTCTCTTTCTCAGACTCCTCCTCATCAGCTCCTCATCGGGGTCCTGAAATGTTTTCCCCAAACTGGGATGAGACTACGTCTCAGCGAGTTCTACCCCACTAAGCCCGATTAGTAAACTATTATACTATAAGCTACCTAAACACGCACATGGCATAGGACTTACCTTGGCCTCAGATTCCACCTACATATTAGCACAGTTCAATAGGCACCCAAGCAATCACATCACAGATTAATATCTCGATCAATCGATCCAGTCGATCACATGCCAACAAGACCACTCACGGTCATTTCCATTCAATCAATCATTTCACAACATCAGATCAAAGCAATGATCAATCGACCTAGTCGATTATATGTCAGTTGGACCATTTCTAGGTCATCTCACTCCACACCATATAATCTCCAACAGTACACTCAATCACAGAGCTACAGTAATGCTCTCGGGCGTTGATTTGCCAAGGTGATGTACAATAAACATTTTATGTGCATGCTCTTAGGCATCCAATTGCCTTCAACCACATGGGCACGACACTTGACACACAGAGATACGGCCACACAGGCACAATCTACGCCACACAGGCATGATCAACTATCGCCACACAGGCATGATCAACTATCGCCATACATGTATGATCAATTATCGCCACACATGCATGATCAATATTCAACAATTTATGTGCATTCTCTAAGGCATCCTACATGCCAAAGCGATGTAATAATCGCCGAGCCACATCACACAACATTTCTCCTCATCTTTTATCATCATTGATAAAATATCGTGCGTAGGTACACGATTGATCTTAGCCAAAATATAATGATTTCGATTCCACAAATCCCACCATTAATTGCGTCCACCAAAACACTTTTGGTGCTATCAACCGACGCCCGGTTATCTTCCAATTAATTATCTAAATTAATTAATCCAAGAAAATAATCTTATAATCATAATTAATTCATTTTAGCACAAAATAAAACTCAATTAAATCAGCGGACTATGCCATGATGATCAGCATGAGATTTTGGTTGTCGGCCATCAAAATCTTAATTTCCGAAAAAATAAATAATTAATTAATTAATTTCGAAAATTAAATAATTAATATTAAAAATTCAATTTAGCTCAAAATAAAGCCCAATTAAATAAACGGACTGCACCACGATTACCAGCAAAATTTTCCGGTCACGAGCCATCCCAGTTGAATTTTCAGGAAATAAATAATTAATTAATTATTTTCGAAAATTAAATAATTAATATTAAAATTTCAATTTAGCTCAAAATAAAGCCCGATTAAATAAACGGACTTCACCACAGTCATCAGCATAATATTCCGGTCACTAGCTTATCCTAGTTGAATTTTCGGAAAATAAATAAATGATTAATTTAATTCCGAAAAATAATATTTAAATGCCAAAAATCCCACTTAGGCCCGAATCGCCAAATTGAAGCCCGATTAGGGGTCGGAAAATTTCCGAGATATTTCCAATAAATAGTAGACCACGTCTACTTGCTAATTGCGCAATCAATTTATCTAAATCGCATCACAATTGACTAATAATTGCTAATTTATTCTAATCTAACAACCTAAACATAATTAACTAAAACTAAACCAACCTTAAGCATAATTAGCCCACTAATCCGGGATTAGTGAGATTACTCACCAAATAGCGCACAAATCGGATCAATCCGACGAGGGCGACGCGAGGAACAACAAACTCCAAAGCGGGCCTCGGGTTCGGGGCCTGGAAACGGCCCAAAAGCGGGCCCGAAGGTGCTGGATACCCACTCCGTGGGTTGCGGATTTGGCCTGGCCGAGGCTAGTCCGGCGGCTAGGGCGGTGAGGGGAGGCCGGCGGAGGGTGAGGGGGACGCCGGGGAGGTCCGGCGAGGTTGAACGGCGGAAGGGAGGTGGCCGGACGGGGGCTGGATAGCGGCTGAAATCGCATAGGGAAGACGCCTGGGCGCGAGGGGCGGCGGCTGGTGGAGCTCGCGGCGAGCGACGGATGCGTAAGTGCAGGCGCGGGCGGCGGGACGGGCGGTGACGGTGGCTGGTTGCTGTCTCGGCGAGCCACTGCTATCCGTTCTTCTTCAGCTTCTGGTTTTCACGAAGAAGAGGGAAGAAGAAAGGTGTTTCGGTCACGAGGGGGAGTGGGGGAGAATAGAGGGGAGAGAGAAGAAGAGATAAGAGAGAAAACTTTGACTAGTCAAAAGGGGGAGGAGAAAGCAAAATAGAAAATGGCAAGGAAAAAAAGGAGAGAGTGTGGGCGTGGGGAGGGGGCAATTCGCACGAGGGAATAGAGGGAAGGAGAGAGAAAAGAGAGAGAGAAAAGAAATAAAATAATATAACACCACATGGTATTATTTTTTCTTTCTTTCTTTTCTCTTTCCCTTTCTATTTTCTTTTGATCTTCAATTTTTCTCCAATAATTTCTTTATTGAAATTTCGGACTAGTCAACAATTTGACGGACGATGGGACAGAATCCTAAAAATAAGAATTATGACGCGCTTAAAATTCGATTCCCGAAATCGAGTTTAATTTCGTGGTTAAAGATCGATCAGACGTGATTTTAGTTCAATCCAACAAATTGAGTAGCTTTTAGGGATTTTACTGCAGATACATCCCTTAACGGCTTCACCCAATAGGTTAGTTAACTCGTGAGTGATCAGCTCAGAGAAAAAGGACCCTAAGCACGTCGACGAAATGCCCATTTCACTTTATCGAAACGGGGTCGAATTTCAGGATGTCACACTCGTAGGCTAATTAGTTTAATTTATGAATAAAAATGAGGTTCCTGCATGAAAACTAAAATAGTACCTTCAGTAATAGCCACTACATCGATTTTATTATGACTTATGTCCAGCTCCTTTAAATTACTGAAACCACCTAATTTATCCACAAACATTGCTAACTCAAGTCAAGAATGGCTCCGACCAAAAGAAAAAAAAAAAGTCAAAGATGGTGATTTTGTACGGAATTATAGACATAGAACAAGCTAGAGAAATTAACATTCACATGTAAAGTCTGAGTCAAATTGTTTGTTTTGGAGAATAGACACATGAGAGTAGGAATTGTACCGAGAATGGGTAGAATGGAATTATTTAGAGAGTTGTAACTCAAGTCAAGCACCTTCAATTTGCTCAGCTTGGAAGATAGCAGATTTGGTTCTGCGAACAAACAACAAGAAGCAATAAAATCTGCAAAAATCTATTCAAGTACATGCGCAAACAGGTATTGCCATTTCGGGGGAAATATGTCGTAGGCTTGTGGATAAATGATGACATGGACTTTACCATCTATAATGCAGGAAATGAATAAAACCACGGAGGTGGTTAACTTATGAGTTCATTAGAGAATGAGTTTCTCTTGCTTTATAGGAAATGAACGAACGGTGAATTTTTACCTTTGTGGTGCAATCCACCCTCCCAAATAGTTGAAGGACAAGTCAAAGCTCTTAAGCTCTTCAAAGGGAAGAAGTAGAGAAGCGTTTAGGTACCAAGTTTTGAAGCCGAAGCGGTAATATCTCGAATTAGAGAGCATTAGCTGAGTGACTCGTCTTATGGTGGGGTTGCACTCAACACCTTCCCAGCTGCAACAGTTGAAATATGATCCCCTAATGTCCACCCAATATGGCAAGTCCAATGTGGCCTTGAGTGCTAAGAGTGCAACCCTTTCTTGTTCCCGACACCCATGAGAGCCACATAAACATGCAATACCCCAAACCACCACAAGCACCCATAGTGCTTTCTTTTTCATGACTGTAGATTTGAAAGACCAAACTTTATATGTATCACACTCTTGAGTTCTTTTTTGCAAGTTAGAGCAATTTTATAGGAGTTCAGCAATGCCTGTGCTTAAGTGTAGATGTTGTGGTCATGGCCAAAGTCTTGGTCATCTTTAGTGATGAATGTAGCTTAGCTCCTTTTGATTGACAAGGTTAATTAGCGTGTGGGGTGGGGAATGTACCTTATGCAATGGCCAGATTTCATTGGTGGGAAATTTTCCGAAAGTCTCTATTGGCATAATTTTTCTACACGTTAAGTCTAGTCTATTGGAGTAAACTCTTATCATTCATGTGACTAATTCAATCTTTGTCTAATGAACAGCACAGGTATTGTGATTCACTTGGTTCCCAGTTAGAGCCCAATATGGTCTTGAACAATTAGAATGCAACTAAATGATGGTGACATGAAAAATAGTAAATATTAAAGAATTATTCATAACGAACTGGTTTCTTATTCAGGAAACTAACATTGGATGTAGATATGATGACGAGTTCACATAAGTGCTTTTTTTATTGTTCAGCTCGACTAACTTGTAATACTTATATTTTCAAGATAATGAAAATTACTAATCTGCAGCTTTCACACATTTAACACAAGAGAAAAAGTGTGAGAGATTGCCTTTTGATTTCTCAAAATGCGGCTAATTTAGCTTAATGCATGTCTAGTTAACATTATTTGAATTGCTTCTAATGCAAGGGTGATAGTGGATTATCCCCACAAGTTCGTATGTATAAGTGAAACTTCACCAGAAAATGTCTGGAAATTGGATGGTTCTAAACTTGGAAAATCTGTTAATTTACTTTGCACTGGGGCCTTCAAGAGAAAGTGATCTTGACTAGAAGCAAACATATTGTAAAATTAATGTGAAAATTGAGAAGATCTTGCTATTAAGTCAATGCAAAAACATTGAAGAAATAAATGGGGAACGATAAAGATACAAAATATTTACGAGATTTGATCCAAATATCAGTATCTATCCCAAAGAGAGTCGGTAACAACTAATTCACTATAGTCAGAGAATCGGAACTGCAATCACCCACACGCTTAAGCGTTTCTCACACCTAGATTAAGATTAAACTAAAACTTATTTATAAATAAACAACTTAATTGATGTAAAGCCACAACATAAATCACCCGTTTTTAAGCCCATAACAAAACCCTTCGCACAGTTAATTCAAGAGCATCCATACGTTCTTTCTTTGATTCTTCATGCGGGGGCTCGATTTCTAAAGGAACCCACTATTTGGCTTCTCCAAGAAATGAAACCCCGAAAGCAAAACCTTACTTTTAATTTATTTTCTTTTCTCTAACCACTCCTGACCCCACACACTTTCTTTTGTGCAACCAAAAGGAAAATTTCGAGTAGACAATTAAAGTCTACAAAAAATTTGACCGTGAGAGGTCGTTGCTATTTGCTACTGGGGCCCTTGGTTGTTGTCCACAGAAAATATGGCCATGAAAGTTCATTGCTATTCTCTACTGGGCCCTTGGTGGTTGCCCACAAAAAATTTCTCTATCAATGTTCAATGTGCCGGTATCTACACGGTCCAGCCCCCAAATTGAACTCACATCTTTTTCTTGCCCAAGTCCAACCAATACACTCTCAAATTGGCCAAAGTATAACGCAAGTATCAAAACTTAGCATGGGGGGATACTTAAGTGCCAAAACTTATGAAAGATATATATAAGTGCCATTTCTTTTTTTTTTTTTGAAAATTGAGACATTTAAGTGCTTCGTCTCAACCCTTGTTAGAAATCCTACGTTGTAATTTTTATTAATATAACTCGCATACATGGCTTGCTGAAAAGATAATTCAGCAAAGAAGAGCCAAAATGGCATCTTTTTGTCTTGGATTTGAATTTTAATATAAATATAAATTAAATTAAATTTAGAACTTAAAAGAAGAAGAAGAAGAAGAAGAAGAAGAAGAAGAAGAAAATTGCAAAAGGCTCTTTCAGCAAGGGTTGTGCAAGCCCTTGTCGCGGCATCCCCATCATCATTGGGAAGGGCCAGTGATGGTGGGGAGAGGGCCCAACGACCCCAATTGATCAGCAACAAAGGTCGGCAAGCCCTCACCTAGATTTGAGACGAGGGTCGTGGCCCTCCCCTAGATCTAGTGAGGGTCTCTAGCCCTCACCCAACCAGGCCAAGGGTCGTCGCCCGCTTGACCCGCTATCAATTGGTTGGGGTCACCGAGCCTGGCCACCATCGTTGGGAGGCAACGGCGAGGGATTGCACAACCTTGCCCAACGTCTTTGCAATTTCTTCCTCTTCCCTTTTTAAAATTAATAATTTAATTGTAAATTTAATTTAACTAATATTTATGTTAAAATTCAAATCTAAGGCCAAACAACATTGTTTTTGGCTTATCTAGTCAAGTCAAGCACGCAAAATGACATCGTTTTTGGCTTATCTAATCACATAAGCTTGCACAACAATGTCGTTTTGCACTTGTATCACCAGAAAAATACCACATCAGCATTTTGACTGGATTTTCTCATCATTGACACTTGACTAATTCATTTTGCTCCGATTTTCTCACCTAAGTGTACATTTCCTAACTTTTAGTACTTAAGCATCTCCCTATGCCAAGTTTTGACACTATAGGTGTCCAAGTGTCATCTTTTACATCTTGAGGTTTGGATGTACAAATAAAGGAAACTCTCCAATAGATACGCCATCAAAGAAAGATTTTTGTGGATTTCTTTGTTATCCAATCAAGCTAGATTGCATAATGGCTCAAAATCGATATATACTTTAACAATTCTCTACCTTACCTCAACATTTGTAACAAGTCAAAATGTTCATCACCCATGCCAGTTCTCCTAATGCCCTAAAGGGCGTTCACTCTCTATAGATGACAATTACGCTCAAGTGAACCTTAAGCTTCGTCAAAGGAACATGCTTTGTTATCATGTCTGACGAATTCTCTACCTTGACTCGATGCTTTATATGTAAAACGGGTTTAACTAAGCGGATTTGCCCTCTTAAGTTGATGGGATCCCAATCTTTCTTTGATTAAGTATCGGGACGCTTGGCATTAATTAAATAAGTGAGATAAGAGAAAGATCATTGAGTTTCTGCATACCTAGTAGAAGGAAGTCAGATTGCACGTAAATGAGCTTTCCCTAGATGCTCATTCCTTCTTAGTGGAGATACCACACTGACATAATTGTGCTTGAGTTTGTCATGTTTTGGAACTTGAAAAGATGCTTGCGATGATCCTCACTTTGCATTTTGAAGATAGCACATCATGATGCAAATCATAAGAACAATTGAGTTTGTATAACAGCAAATTATGCTTCAATGGGAAAAGTGCCAAAAAAGTCATAATCCTTTTGTCTTTGTGCCAATTTAATCCTAAACCTTTTTTTTGTGCCGATTTAGTCCTAAACATATTTACATTGTGTCAATTCAGTCATTTCCGGCCAATTTTGGCTAGATTTTGCTGAATGGACACCAGTCAGCTGATGTGGCTCGATCGGCGCCGACGTGGACAACTTTTTAATAATATTTTAATATTTTTGAATATTTTTCTTTTTTTCTTTTTATTTTATTTTATTTTTTTCTTTTTCTTTTTCTTTTTTTTTCTCCTCTTCTTTCTCCAGCCGATCGCCGGACCTCGGTGACCGGCCAGAGACGACAGCCGACGAGGTCGAGGTCGACCTCAGCCATCGCACTTGCAAACTGAGGTGTGATTCCGAAGCAACACGAATGGACAAGGGAGGAAAAAAAAGCTGATCTGCGCGACTACCGTCGGAGGCGGAGCGCTTGAGGCCCTTCTTCTTGAGGATGAAGCTCGCACCGATGAACGCACTCAAGGCCACGATCAGCACAAGCCCCCTGGCGTTGTCGGACATTGCCATCAGCAACTCGACCCCCACGGGCAGCTCGCTCATGCGAATTGCCTCGAGAGCATATGCGGGCGCACTACTCACTGGACTCGAATCGCACGAACTGCGTGGGTTCCTCCGATTGGGGAAGGATCACTCCGCAATCGATTGAGACAAAGTGTCTCGCATCGTCAGAGACGCAAGGGACGCGGAGAACAAGAGGATCACGAAGCAGAGGGAATCTCAACAGTCGCACCGAGAGAGAGAGAGAGAGAGAGAGAGAGATGTTCGACGGCACGCGGAGCTCATCGTCTGGTTGAAAGCTTCCAGTGGCCCGGCGCGAGGCCAACTTGAGGCCGCCTCCTCGTGCCGAGCTGGCGGGGCTCATCCTTGCTGCCCAAGCCTCGAGGGCGGCCTCACACCGAGCGGGCGAGGCTCACCCTTGCCGGCCGTTGCCTCTAGCCGGTCGCCAAGGTTCAAAGAACCACCGGAGGAAGAAGAGGAGAAGAAAAAAAGAAAAAAAAAAAAGAAAAAAATTAATATAAAAGAAAAAAATCAAAAATATTAAAATATTATTAAAAGTTGTTCACATCGTAGCTAATCAAGCTACATCAGCCGGCCGGCGTTCAGTCAGCAAATTCCGGCCAAAATTGGCCATAAATGATTAAATTGGCACAACATAAAAAGGTTTATGACTAAATCGACACAAAAAAAAAAAAAGGTTTAGGACTAAATCGGCACAAAGACAAAAGGTTTATGACTTTTTTGGCACTTTTCCCTTTGTTTTTCTCTCCAATTCTCATTAGGCTTACATAACCTAGACATGTAGTGGAAGATTCAGTGTGGAAGAGAGAGATTTTTGTGGAGAAGGTGAGCGTGGGACTATATTCTAGTTGGAATTCTGTTACCGTGGTTGCAGTAACCATCCTTACTTGAGCAAATTCCATTTCAACTTGCATATGATATTAATCATTCTAACCTGATTTAATAGATCTATCATTTTCCCCCAACTTTGCCCCTTTCAACTCACCACTCAAAAATTACCCACCACCAAAAGCCACCTATCCAAGGCCCTAACCCAACCCAATGCCTACGACTTAGCCCCTCCCCCCTGGGCACCGCTCGTAATTGTCGAGTTGCCAAGCCACCACCACCTCGCCTCAATTACCTCCCTCTCTCTTGTCTCGAGCTTAGGCGTCCATTGCTGCCCAAATTGCGTTGTGGAACTTTATGACGAATCTAGGTGGCCATGGCGAGCTTGCCAGATCTTGTGACTTTCGAGCTCAAAGGCCATAGGCATTAGTGCAGCCTTTGAGCTTGTGGTCCTGGCCTCAATTGTGACTTTCGAGCTCTATTGGCCATGGAGAGAGAAGTTGACTTGGTGTGGCAGAAGGTGGAGAGACTGGGATAAAAAAATGTGGTGGAGGGGTAGTTTATAAATGCAAATTGTGTATTTTCAAAAGTTGGGATTGTTTTTCAAAAGTTCTCTATTTTCTTTTAAAGAAATCACAAAAAAAGCTTAAACTATGTACACTGTGACACAATTTACTCCAAACTTTTTTTGTAACACAAAAATCCTAAACTTATGGCTATATGACACATTTATCTCAAACTTCTTTTGGTCACACGAAAAATGCCTAACTTATTACTAGGCGACACACTTATTCCAAATTTTTTTGCAATACCGAAAATCTCAAACTTATATTCATGTAACAAATTTATTCCAAATTTTGAGATAAATGTGTCGCACAGATACAAGTTGAGGGTAAATATGTTATATAAGTACAAATTTGAGGTTTTTCATGTCACAACAATAAGTTCAAGGACTTCACCAAAAAAAAAAAAAAAAAAAAAACAAAAAGTTCAAGGTAAATTGATCACAGTGAATATAATTTAGGATTTTTTGTGGTTTTTTTCCCTTTTTTCTCTTTTGAGAAAAAAATGACATGATACCTTACTTGCATGTTAATAATTGTCTTTTGCGCGTTAAATTTGCTTCTTCATATTTGAAACAATCAATAAGGTTGACGTTACATGATCCGTAGTTTTCTCACAATCCCTCCTCGAGAGAGCGAGGAACCTATTACTAGAACCGATTCAATCTCTAGCGAATCGGCGGGTGGGAAGGATGTCGAAGTACCGAAGCAAGACCTTAAAGGAGGATGAGGATCGCCCCGAGAAGCCACGGTGCTACGGCGTGACGGAGATCAACGACCCTTAATACTACTTCAACCAGAACCTCCTCCAGGTTCCCCCCTCATCTCTCCCAAAACTTGTTTGCTTTTCCTACTTATTTGTCTCGATTCGAGTTGGTTCTCGATTCGAGTTGGTTTCGTGCATGCGCTGGTGATCAAGCATGTGCAATGGCTCTGGCTATATTCCAAGCTTTGTTGTCAATTGAATTACGGTGCGGTTTCTTTTTGTACAGTTTCGTCTAAAGTGAAGTCTTTGATTTCCTTATTCAATTGTGATATAATTTGTTCAGAGTCACCACATAACCTACCTCCTTTAATTAAAGACTTGTTTTCAGTGAAAGATATTTCATTGCAAGATCAATTCTAGCAAAACAGGATGTGACATGATATCGAAAAGCCAAATTATAAATTGCATAGTTAGGCCAATCATGATGACTAAAATTTTCAGAAGTTCAAATCCACAAATTACAAGCATCAAGATTGAAACATTCCGCATAACCGGAAGAAAATTTCTTTAAGGTTTATGACCAAGAAGAGAATGTTTTACGTGGCGAGTGTTTATAATGTTTGATAATAATATAAACTAGAAAACACATGCCCTCATATATGGTTCTCAATTTATTAGATATTCATATTTTTCTAGTAATTGAGTTCCATAATTAAGGGCATGTGTTTCCTAGTTTATTTTTATATTTCAAGCATTATAAACAATTGCCATGTAAAACTTGCCTTATTGGTCATAACTCTTAGGCTGCATTTGATTGTCAAGGTAAAATTAGGATAGGATGGGATAAAGTGAGATACAACATCTTCCGAATAATAAAGATGGACATATCTAATCCTATAAAATCTTTGGTACACTTTAAGATAATATTTAAAAATAAATAAATTTTTTTATTAATTTAGAAAATTCAATTAATTAAAAGCTATGCAAAAACCCTAGATCTAGGAATTCTGGCCACCGCCTCCGCTTAACTAGCGATTGAAGACACGACCACCATGGAAGATTTCATTCCTGATACTGTGCGAGAAGAAGAACAACAAGAAGAAGCAAAGAGTCCATGGTGTAATCTCACTCTCGATCTACTCGATTCGGTGCTGTTGCGCCTTTCGGCCCCAGACATTTCCTCCTTCTGGTGGGTGTGCACGACGTGACAGTCCATCACCAACCCCGTCCTCCGCCCCCTGCCTCCCTCCGCCGACTTCTTCCGCCCTAGCACGCCGATCTTGGCGACTGTGCACGACAACTTCTGCACTTTCTTTTGGTATAAAAAAAAAAAAAGCTTCTGCACTTTCTTCGACACCATGCACAAAAGCGAAGCTCGCTGGGTCGCGGCTCCATTGCGGCAAGCGTGGGGATAGGCTGCTTCTGACCTGGGGCACGCAGGAGGTGTTCTTCTTCAACGTGTCTGTGCGGGTCACGGTGCCGCTCCCCGACCTCGACAAGCACGACGTCGATGATGCAGATGACTAAGAGAAAACTTCCAGATAGAATAGTTGAGTTGATTTGACGTGGATGCCTACCATCTCTTCTCTTTTGATAAGTCTTTTTTTTTTTAAAGAAAATTTCTTATCCAATCTGAATTTATCCCATCCCTTTTTATCAGTTATTCTTTTTACGATTTATCGGATTTATTCGGTTTAGAGGATGTTCTCAGATACCGAATAGAATAGCAAATTTTCCTATTGAGACTCAAATCTGAACTATCAAATGCATAAAGCACTTGTCAAAAATGGTAGAAAATTTATACTGATGTAGATTTTAGGGAGCTTACAAAACTCATTTAGGTTTAACCTGCATCTTCAAACAATCCAACTAAGTTTTCGGGAATTGGAACTATAAGATCTTTGTCCTTCTTGGAAATTGCAAATGGAGACCGTTGATAACCTCCATGTCGTACAGTAGACTCACATGATTAAAAGCGGGTGCTAACATAGTGCATACATCAAACAAACAGGAAAACAAGGCAAAGTCCAAAATTACAATCATGGTCAAAAAAACTTGTTCTTGCCTAGTGAACAATCTCTTTTAATCTTTATCAAACGATCAAAAAAGAAGACGCAAATAAACTTAACTTTTATTATAAGAAGAATCTCATCTATCCACAACAATGCTTGGCATATCTTGTGAATCTTTCAATCTTCGTGCCATGTACACCTTAAACACATCTACCTGCAACAAAGAAGAAACAAAAAAGGAAAAATCGCTCATGATAATGAAAGCAAATTGATAAGAAACAGAAGAAGTTGATGAAATTGCAAGCAAATCAATAAATACTCGTACGATATCTTTTCGCCCATGCCGTGTTGATATTGACAAAAAGAAATGAACTCTGATCAGATCAGTGATTTACCAAAAAAATAAGTAAAGCAAATTTGCCGTGAGAAGAATTTTTTTGGTAAGATCACTGCCCGAACAGAGGTCCATCTCTAATCACTTTGCTTGAATAGGGCCTTTCTTTTGCTTTTGTGAATGATTAATTTGATGAAAATCATACATACTTATAGCCTATGAATTACTCTTGAGCAAAATAAGATAGTATCACTGACATATGCGCTTACCTATCACCACGCTGGATAATATGTCAATCTAATTATGACTCAAAATGGGTTGGATTAGTTGCCAATCATGCAATGTCAATTATTGGGTTGGAATTTAAGTCATGTTGATCCTCCTAATTATATACTTGCTAAGTTAGTGAATATAAGCAAGAAATCATTCATTTTTTTTAAAATTAGCTTCCCATTTTTATAGGCCATGAGCGATGGAAGCGTGAAGAAACTCGGTCCATTCCAATTTTGACATTTAATAATCATGAAAATGGCCATACTTTTTATCTATGATCATCATTTTTATTGTTCTCAATTCCAGAATGGCCATGAAGTCTAAGGCCAATATAATGCGTCCATTTTGTCACGTCTAGGTAAGTTTTGCTCCACGGTTATTTTCTAGGAGGAGATAAAGAGGGTTTCTCCCTTTTTCCCCTCTTTTCTACTCTTGTATCATTTATATGTCAGAGCACTAGATAGATATCAGCTAACCATAAGAAAAATATATACCTTTAAAACACTAGCAGAAGGGCACAAATACGTGCGAGAAAATTTGAAACAAAAAAATTAAAATGATTTGTTTTTTTTTTTTTGGCAGGAGGAACCAGCTTGCAACCGACAGCCACGCTATAAACCCCCCAGTGACGCTAGCGCAAGACCCACCACCACAGCATCACGCTGAAGACCACTAGTGACCACGCTAGGATTTGAACTCATCCCCTTCGTGAGGGGGATGGAAGTCCAAGCCAACACGGCCACCACATGGGGTGGTATGATTTGTTTATAAAGGGGAAAATTAAAATTCAAAATGTAGCTGTGATTTAGGGAGAACGGAAATAGTGGAAAGCTGATAAAGCTAGTGTTTTGAGTCTATTTAATGACAAAGCATACAGAGATACTATTATTCTAAGAGAAATTTTCTCGGTGATTTACTGACTCAAAAACATCAATTTGACAAGAAGAGTGTTTGATGGTTCTGTTTGGATTATACAATTAACATAACCAAGCTTCGTCTATTTAAAAAGATGTCAACTAAATAAAATTAATGTAGTTAGATTACAAACCATATCATACTATTATATTTCATTTGTGAGCTCTTTTGGCCTTGATAACCTATATGCACCTACATTTCATCAGGTAGAAACATATGTTAGCTTAACTTTGAGTCATGAAGAGTTGATTTAGTTGCCAATTGTGCATGCCAGATTATTGGTTGGGTTTTAATCCAAGTCGATCCTCCAAAACAAAGCCTTGCCAAAAAAAGGGTTATCAATTTGATTTGATATCACGTCTCATTTGATTAGTCGGGAGTGATTTAAGTGCGCAGAAAGTCACTCTATTCCACCTTTGACATGTAATAGCCATGAAAAGGGCCATTGTCTTAATAAATTATCATGGATATTATTGTTCTCAGTTCCAAAATGCAAGTGACTTCAAGAAAAAAGTTTAGCTCAATCTTAGTCCAATGTCAATTGCGGACAATCTAGATTCCTCGGTTAAACGGTGGCCGAGGACCATAACTTCCATTTTGATTAATCAACACAATTTTCTGATGATAATTTTCCTATTTCCATCCCATACCATTATGTTTTCTTGGTACCCATCTGAAATAGATTATTAAGTGGACAGAGATAATATCATATCCATTGGAGGAATAGGGCGTTGATTTGGTTCTGTTCGGATTATAACTCAGCTTCATCTAATTGATGATAATATAAAACCAAATAAATTAAAGGGAACGACTACAACCCATTTTTTTTTCTTATAGTATGGATTTGTTCACAATTTTAGCCGATTTGAAACCACTAGTGTCAAACTCATACTAAGTGAAGCGAACCTCAAGCTCATACTGAATATTCATTAGTATACAATTGATGGTAAATTTTAGAAAACATCATCACATCACATTGATAATGCTTCCGATGAGTGACATAGGTTTATCGTTGCCATAAACAAAGTCATAATAAAAAGAGGTAGTGATGTGTTTTCTTTTAGTCTGGATTTGTTCGCAATTTTAGTCGATTTGAAACCACTAGTGTCAAACTCATACTAAGTGAAGCGAGCCTCAAGCTCATACTAAATAAGAAACTAAATATTCATTAGTATACAATTGACGGTACATTTTAGAAAACATCATCACATCACGTTGATAATGCTTCCAATGAGTGAAATAGGTTTATCTTTGCCATGAACAAAGTCATAATAAAAAAAGGGTAATGACATGGATAATGTTTTTCGGCTTTTCTTTATGATTCAACATCATCTCTTGATTTTTTTTCTATTCAACTTAATTCCTGAACTTTTAAAATTTTGCTCAAAGTCGTTCCGTCAAAAAAAATAATAATAAGAGATTAGCTAAAATAGATGCTAGCGCTGTTAACTTGCCGTCGAATTTTCATAATGGTATGTCCACATTAGCAATGTCTCTTATTTGGGGCACACTGTTTGAAATCTAAGGCAATTGCTACCCCTTATAGAGGGATGAAACTTTTGTGATGATGGTTATAGGAAGGGAGGGACAAGGCGTTGCGGTGGTCATGGCGATGTCGTGGCCGCAGGCCAGCGACACGGTAGCAGTGATGAACGACGACAATGATAGTGGTGTGGGCGACATCAATGCCTAAAGAAGAAAGGGGAGAGATGGAAGGATTAATTAATGTTAGCACCAAAAATTGGCTTGATGGGCCATGGATAGATAGCAAAGTCCACCAAGCCCAATACGTGAAAAGAATAGGCCCACAATAGCTTGGGCAAGACTGGCTGTCGAGGATACCAATAGATCGGTGCCAAGTATCACCCACGAGCAAGAGGATAAATATGAAGGTAGTCTCTAAAGAATTCAATACCGACGATACGGCCGATAAAACGATACGGTTATCAGCGCAATACTAAAGATTCTGGGAAATTTGAAATTGAAGTGATGACGGTAGGAAGATGGATTTTCACAACACCAGATTATAAACAACTGAGGAAACATCATTATTAGGGATTGCACATTTTGCAAAAGAAACTTCAATACAATTAGTTTAAGCTATTTTTACTTATCCTTGTTTTCGCATTTACATTCGATTATTTCAGATTCATAATTTATTTTATTGTAATTACATTAGAATCCGTTACTTCCTTTCCAAAATGACACAAAACCCGAGACAAACAATAAAACCGAAGAAACCTCTGCTTTGATGAAAGATATTTAGTTCAAGAACCATCTCAGCCAAACAATTAACCTTATACCACAGGTGCAAAAATAAAATTTCGAAAAGCGATTTTGCTTCCTATTGATTTGATTGTTAACGATAAGAGTGGGCAGTTATGTATTTGGACTGAATGTTTTTTGGTTTTGTACCAAGAATGGTTTTGACCACATGCCACGGGGATTAAAAGATTCTCGAGGAGCACGAATTGTAGATTGAAGTTTTCTCCATCTGTGTTCTTTTTCAACTTTTGGGTAAGTTTGGATGTGACGTTGAAACACTATATCATAAATTGTATAGACAGGTCTATTGTGATTATTACAATTTTCGGAAGTTCAAATCATCAAATTACAAGCATTAAGATTGAGACATTATAATTGGCAGAAAAATTCTCTAAGATTTATTATCAAAAAGAAAACGTTTCACATGGCAACTGTTTAAAATGCTTGAAATTTAAAAATAAACTGGGAAACACGAGTCCTTAAATATGGTGCTGAATTAGTAGATACTCATATTTTCTTTCCTTTTCCTTCGCGAAAGGGAGTGAAAATTTATATTAGTGTAGTTTTTACAAAGACTCATCTTAGTATAGATTGGATCTTCAACAAATCAACCAAGACTTTGGGAATTAGAAATACAAGAGATCGTCCTTCTGGGACGTTGCAAATGCAGACCGTCGATAACATGATCATAAAAGAAAATAAAATGAACTCGACTTCCACTATAAGATTTGATACAATATTCTCGTTAATCCATAACGATGTTTGGCATATCTTGTGAATTTTTTTATCCTTATGCGACGTCCATGTCGGACACTTCTACCTGCAACATGGAAGGAATAAATGGTAATACATCGCTCATTACAATGAAAGAGAATTGAATAAGAAATCGAAGCATATAGGAAACAGCAAGAAAATCAACAGATCTTCAATTAGCATTCTCTCTAGTTGCAGGTTACTGAGGTACATCACATGGCATCTTTTCACACTACCGTGTTGATGTTGACAAAAGGGATGAACTCTGATCGGATCAGTGATTTACCAGAAAATAAGCAAAGCAAAAAATGCTTTCAAAAGAAATTTTCTGATAAGTCACTGCCCGAACAAAGGTACATCCCTATCACTTTGCTTGAATAGAGCTTTTCTTTTACTTCTGTGAATGATCAATTTGATGGGAATCATCCATATTTATAGCCTATACATCACTCATTACCTAAATAAGAATAGTGTTGTTGACCTATGCGCTTACGTAATCATGTTGGACCATATGTCAACCTAATCATGACTTTGGATTAGTTGCCCATAATGCCATGTCCAATAGTTTATTGCATTTTAATTCATGTCGATCTTCCTAAATAAATGCTTTCTAAGTTAAGTGTGATATATACGAGTAATGATTGATTCCATTGGATACTAAATTGACATTTTATTAGCCACGAGTTGTAAATGCGAAGAACTCGCTCTATTCCAATTGTACAAGTAATAGGCATGAAAAGTGCCCTAGTTTTGATCTATTCTGGCAATCGCAACAGATCGCATTGTTTTCAATTTCAAAATGCAAGCAAGACCAATAAGAAAGCTTACTTCACTCTTGGTCGAATGTCAATTGAGGACCAGTGGACAACTCAAATTCCTCACTCAGCCGGTGATTGAGGACCATAACCTCCATTTCGATAAATTGGAACAACAATTAGAGATAATTTACTGATTTTATCCTTTCTATTTCGACTTAATAAGTTTATCCTACCAAGCAAAATAAACATATAGAGTTACTATCATTCTATGAGAAAGTTTCCCGATGATCTACTCGACTCCCCTTAACAAATAGGGTTTTCCATGGTTATCATATAGGGTTTTCCATGGTTATACTATTAACACCAAACCTCATCTTTTTGAAGAAATATTGGCCAAATAAAAATATGGCAATAAGATCACAACCTATATCATATTGATAGTTTTGATTTAACCTCAATTAGTGTTGATGACTTATGCGCTTACAATTCATCAAGTTGAAAGATATGTCACCTTATTTATGACTTATAAAGAGTTGGTTTAGTTTCTTTTCTTTTTTTTCGATGACCCAGGAACCCCCGTACAGTCGGCAGCCGGCGAGATAAACTTGGGGGGACGCTAGTGGAGGATTCACTATCCTGACATCCCACTTAAGACATCAAATACCTCCACTGGGTTTTGAACCCCTCACCTTTGGGGAAGGATGAATGGAGCTCTTATCCAGCGGAGCCATCACAGCCGGTGGTAAAAAGTTGGTTTAGTTGCCAATCATGCATTCCGAAAATTAGATTGACTATTAATTTATGTCGATCCTCCTAAGTGAGTGCTTTCTAAATAAGTGAATATGCAAGTGATTACCAACTTAGTTAATATTATGCCTACATTTGATTAGTTGTGAGTGATGTAAGTGTGAAGGAAATCACTCCATTCCGAATCAGACACATAATAGTTAAGAAAAGGGCCGTGGTTTTGATTTATTATCATCGATTTTATAGTTCTCCTACTCCAAATTGCCATAAGTCTAAGGTCAATATAATGTGCCGATTCTGTCTCGTCTTGGAAATATTTTCTCCCACAGTTTTTTTTTTTTTTGGTGGAGGAGATAAAGAGGGTTTCTCCCTTGTTCCTCTTTTCTATTCCAGTAACATTTTGTATATCGATGCCAAATGCGAACAATCTCATTAAGTACGTTCATTTTACGGGAATTGCAAACCTGTCGAAATCAATCGGGTCCAACCAAATGGACTCAGGAGCTTTCCGGATCCACTTCATAATTTGTCTAGGCCCACGTCCTGATCATTTGGATCGGAGCCCATCGGCCCAAACCATCCCCATAAACCTCGGAAAAACCTCGAAACACCGAGGAACGCCAAGCCGAAGCAACAACGCACGATCAATCCCGGCCAAAGCAAGGCATAGCCAGCACGCGCGGTCCGGAACCGAAGCTCGCTGCAATGTCAAGGATCGAGACCTTCGAGGACTTCGTGAAAGTTCACGGCCTGCTGCTGACGGCTTCCGGGTTGCCGCAGCCGCTGCACGAGCGGCTCTTCGAGAAGCTGTCGACCGACACATTCGACGGCGGCGCGCGCTTCCAGATCGAGCTGTGCGAGGATGGGCGTCAGAGGAGGCTCGTCCTCACTTCGGGGTTAATGGGCAAGGAGTCCGACGTCTTCCTCGTCGACCATGCTTGGACTTTCCGGCTCTCCGATGCGTACAAGCAGGTTCTTGATTTTCTGTTTCGACACCCATGTCCGGTTTAGCTATTCTGTAGTGGTGGAAATGGGCATCGGATTTTTTTAAGTGTATGTAATGGCAAAGCTAGTGTTTTGACTGTTGAATTGTGACGGGAGAAATTAAATTGAGTGTCGTGGAAGGTTAAGAAGACTTCAGTAAATTGAAGTTGGTATGATTTCGGGACATTCCGTTTTTTATAATAATAGTGTTAGTGTACAATAGAGAATCATTTTATAGGGTGATATGTTCTTTTTGCCTATAATACGCAGAATAAGCAAATCCATGAACTTCTTTTTTTTCATTAGTTCAACTGCAAAGCGTACTGGGTTTTCTTTCTCTGAAACTTTGAGTTAGAAAACCTCAGGACTCCTTTTATTTTGGCTGGACGAGTCTTAATAACGTTGCATTTATTACAGCTTCAGGAAGTTCCAGGGTTGGCTCAGAGGATGGCCGTTTTAATGTGTGTCGATGGCGATCTGAATGTAGATGAAGAAGCTGAGGGAGGGACTTCAATAGCGGAGGCTGGCAGCACGTGCATTGAGGATATACTAGAACATGAACTGTGTAAAGCAAAAGAGAACAGGGACACTGTCAGATGGTTGGAGCTCGATGAGCTCGATATCAATGATGACACGCTCTTATCTCTCAATTTATCTGCTAAATTTCCGGTTGGTGTTCACTACATTCCTCCTGAATTAAATGACACGCATGATTAGATGTATGTTGTACAATCTCACCTTCCGTAACTATGGTATAAGAACTCTATCATGTGTTATTTATAGACTAAAAATTAACATTACCAATTTTCATGGAGTATATGCACAAGCAACCATCATTTCCTTACAACATACTTGCCCTGGAGATGATCTCCGGTACCATCTTTGAGCTTATTGTGATGTGATGAACACATGGTTTATGTGCTTATTTTTTCTTGTGCTAGGATTTACTTGCTCTTAGCCTGTGTGGAAACAGGCTTGAGAGTGCAGATATCATTTTTCATGAAGTTACCAAATTCAAGCATCTAAAAGCTCTGTGGCTCAACAATAATCCAGTTGTAGAGAAATGGTATGTGCATTTGCACCCAAGTAACTTAGAGCAGGCTTTTAGAGGAGGAGAAGCTTAATGGTTTTACCTTCAGTGATGACTGTCTGGCAGATAAAATTCTTCAGGCTTGTCCTAGGCTTGAAATCCTTAATTCATCTTTTACCCGTAATTTTGGGGAGTGGGCGTTGGGATTCTGTGCAGACGTCTATGGGAAGGATAACCCAGGCCAGCACTGCAGAACTGACGATAAGTTGCACAAAGTGACATCTCTTGATATTTCTAGCAGAGGCATCCACAATCTTGCTAATAAGGTCCGTGACTCAATTAGCTTACTGTTCTTAGTGACTTATTCGTGTTATTCTTTTTAATATGTTTTACTCTTTCTGCAGGCATTTTCACCCGCTATGATGCCATCACTTTCATATCTGAACCTTCGGGGAAATTCACTTGAAGAGAATTCAGCAAGTGAGTTGTTGGAAGTCTTGAAGCAGTTTCCTTCCTTAAATGCTCTTGAGGTGATTCACTTTGTTAATTAACTGTTCCAAGAAATTACCGCAAGAGTTTGAAAGTTTCAATTTTTAAATAGAGGTTAATTATTTACATAGGTGGATATTCCTGGACCCCTCGGTGAAAGTGCAGTAGTGATTCTGGAATCACTCCCGAATCTTTCCTCCCTTAATGGTGTTTGTGCAACAAAAATATTAGAAGCTGGGAAGCATGTGATTGATTCTATCCTTGAACCACGTCTTCCGGAATGGAAACCAGAAGAGCCCCTTGCAGATCGGGTTACCAATGCAATGTGGCAATATTTAATGACTTATAGACTTGCAGATGAGGAAAAGATCGATGAGACTCCTGCATGGTATGTGTGTTTTTTTCAATGACCTGCTCTTTACATGAACAATGAGCTATATATAATCAAGGTCCTCCCATGCTTAGTATATTACCATGAGACATGTCCTCCTATGCCTAGTATGTCACAATGAGACATGTCCATATGTCTTTTCTGTTTATCTTTGTAATATTCTCGCTTTAATTATACTTTTATTTGATATTTAACTTGAAATGTCATGCAGTTCATTTAATACTGCCTGAGAACATTTCACCATCTGAAAAGGCATATCTGTTTCAGGTTAGTTTTAATTTGTTAAACTCTCTAAGAACTTTGTGCAGATATCAATAGCAGACATGACCGACCTTATAATTCTGTGAACCCCATTATTGTTCTATGTATTGCCAATTGCTGTTCTATGACTATGGAATAGCATGCAAGATTCCCGTATGATGTACTTTATCAAGGATGTCTTTTGTGATAATATAAACAGCGCAATCTCTCTGGTGGCATAGGTATGTGATGGATGAACTGGGCTCTGCATTAAGGCACAGCGATGAGCCAAATTTCATGGTGGCCCCATTTCTCTACATGCCAGAGGGAAACCTAGCATCAGCTGTGAGGTCAGCTACAACTATATCCTCTTCAACTTTGCCTTTTTGGCATCATTCTGCTTGACAACCTTGTCTTCTATACGTGAATGCAATTTTTGATTCCTCTTTTGGACCAATGAATGTAGTGTCTGAATTATTGTCACATTCTCTCTGTAGTTTGACGAGTTATGGAACTCGTTTTTTCCCTCTAGCTAAACAAACTCGTGTTTTTAATCATCAATCATTGTCCCAGGGCTCATCCAATCTTTATGTTGTCAGTTTAGATGTCTAATTTTTTCTTCTTTAGCGAAATGGTGGCAGAGTCATCTTTATAATGGGTCTGCTCTATGTTTTCCAGCTATTCTCTCTTATGGCCAATCCAGAATGCTCAGCAGGGTGATGAGTGCACCCGTGATTATCTTTATGGGATTGGAGAGGATAAACAGCGATCTGCCAGACTTACTGCTTGGTTTCATACACCTGAAAATTACTTTATTAAAGTACAAGCATATTATTTATTGTATAACAATTTTAAACAGCTGCTTGTAGATTTATCATTAATACTTGTTTGTTCATCCAGGAATATGAGAAACACCGTAACGAATTGGAATCCAGAAGTTTTACTCCCCCATCTGCGATGTCTTTGGTGACTAAAAGCCTGCTTGAAGGCGACAGATGTCCTTTACGTGTGTACACTGACATACCTCAAGTTGAAGAATTTCTTAAACGGCCTGAGTTCATCCTCAGTATGTACTGGATTCAGACTGCTTTTAGAACTTACCCCATCATTCTTCTTTGCTGTCTTTTAGTTTGGCTTGTGCTGTAGTGACTATTATTGTTCGAGGAGCTGTCATTTCTCAATAATTGCTCACATCAACTCAATATATCTGGTTGAAGTAGTGGAGGTTGGCGAGACTTCCTAATAAGATGGCAGGACATTTTTGTTTCCTGATTATTTGATGTAGGCTTCATGTTGCCAACATTGCCCATAATTGTGGTTTCTGAGTTCCATTTTCTTGATAGACATCTGATTGCTTGGTGTTTAGTTAACTCATTTTTGATCTGAGTTACAAGTAGCAGCATTTGCCAATTCTTTTTTCACCATTATGTCTCCTCATCATTTTTAATATTATATTTGGTTCGCAGCCTCTGACCCAAAGGACGCACATATCATCTGGACAAGTATGCAAGTTGATGAGGATACAAAGAAAGCAACTGGAATAACAGATGACCAAATTATTAATCAGTTCCCTTATGAGGCTTGTGTTGTGATGAAACATCATTTGGCTGAGACAGTTCAAAAGGTCAGAAAGATTTAGGTTTCTCTAGTTTGCAGACCATAAGTTTCTAGAATATTATTCATTTTCTTCATCATCCTGCAAGTTTTGGGTTCTCTCTGAAGCCGAAAATTAGTTAATGTTTCCAGAAATTTGACTCTGAAATTTGTTTTCCCTTCTACATTTGTCAGGCATATGGATCACCTGACTGGCTACAGCCAACGTATAACTTGGAAGTGCAGTTGTCTCAACTTATTGGCGACTATTACATACGTAAAAGAGATGGCCTTAATAATCTGTGGATTTTAAAGCCCTGGAACATGGCACGGACTATTGACACTACTGTCACCGATAACATATCAGCCATAATCCGTCTCATGGAGACTGGTCCAAAAATATGTCAGAAGTACATTGAGCATCCTGCTTTGTTCCAAGGGAAAAAGTTTGATATCCGCTATATAGTACTTGTCCGCAGTATAAACCCCTTAGAGATATTCCTTTCCGATGTTTTCTGGGTAAGGTTGCATTTCCTTATCTATCAATAGCATGTACATCAGTCAAACTTTCTTCTTAATCAATGCTTGTCTCATCTAGATACTGCATCGAACAGTACTCACCATTTGCTCTGAAATAATCTCAAATTTTAGGTGAGGTTGGCAAACAACCCTTACTCCTTGGAGAAGAACAGCTTTTTTGAGTATGAAACTCACTTTACAGTAATGGTACGTCTCATGCAGCACCTTATTCCATATGATTTTCCTAGTTTTTTGGCAGTGTTGCACTGTTGTTCACACTTTAGAAGGTTCAACCCAGGATTTAAATGAAATGCTCCATCTTGTGCAATTTTCTTTCATGAAAAGGGAGTTATCAATGGCTTTATTGGTAGGTAGTCAATATGAATTAGGGATATGAAGTTAGAAAGAATCACTGATTCTCTAATTGTTTCTATACCTTTCAGAATTATCGAGGAAGAATCAATCATAAAAACACGCCTGATTTTGTAAGGGAATTCGAAGAGGAACATAAAGGTAGTCAATTCTTGGCTTTCATTGCCTGACAAGAAATTTTCTCCCTTTACTCAACTTTAACTGGATTCCCTTTAATTGCAGTTAAGTGGTTCGATGTGCACGAGAGGGTAAAAAAGATGATCAGGTCGGTATTTGAGGCAGCTGCATTTGTGCATCCTGAGATGCATAGTCCAATGTCTAGGGCCATCTATGGAGTGGATGTCATGCTTGATAGCTCTTTCAAACCCAAGTTGTTAGAGGTATGTAACTGAATTGTGTATTTCTCTTGTAAGTATCTTGGAGCTACTTCTTTCTTTCTTTTTCTTTTTTTCTTTTTTTTTTTTTTCCGAATTTTGTCACCCAGCAATCGGCCGCACTTGTTGAAAGCTGCTACTGATGGGAGGAAAGACAATGCAATTCATGCTCATTCACAGCGAGACAATCCTCATTATCACTAATCTTCTAAGACATTTTCACATGATATGCAGGTGACCTACTGTGCTGACTGTACAAGAGCATGCAAGTATGATATGGTATCTGTCTTTAAAGGTGAAGAAATGAGGGGTTTCAACTTCTTCAACGATGTCTTTGGTTGTCTTTTCCTAAATGAAACCACTCATGTTAGCCCATTGTGATGGTTTCGGCAGAGATGAACATACTTTTCCAATGTATGTTAAGAGTCTTTTTTGTTGAATTGTCTTTTTTTCAACTAATATTATCTTGGTCTGTCATGTTGTAAAAGTAAGGGACGAAAACACCAGTGTCACATAATTTGATCTTTACAAATATTCTTGTTGTGTTTACTTTTCCTGTCGTAATAGCAATTTGTCCCTTGGGCCTTTCCCAAATCAACTGTGAAGAGTTGCATGGTAAGAGAGAATTAGAGGGCAATGAAACATTTTCCATACTTATAAGAGTCACAATTCCCCTCATTTTGTTATGTAAAATATTACCGTTCGAACTTGTTAATAGGCGTAATAGCTCTCTGACTGATTGGCTAAGATGCCTGAATGAGACGTGGGAGTTTCAGCGAATGTGTGGTGATGATGACACCGTAGGCTCAGGCTTGAACTCATGCGCGGAGAAGTCCACATTCCCAACGGACACACGGATGATGGTCAGTACAACATGGCCCCTAGAACCTGATTAGGCCTGAGAACGGTTGAGTATTTCTAGGAAGACCATGTGCAAAAGGACCTGAATCAACAATTTTAATTATACTCCCTTGAACCCTAATCTATTACCTTCTCTAAGCTTTTTTCTAGAGAGATCAAGCATGAAAGAGTCGATCATGACCTGAACCCTGAAACATCTTCACCTATAATGTGCATTCAACGCATTTAGTCACCTCTATCCTCTTCAAGGAATTCTGGGGAGCATTATTTTCTCGCCCTTTCTACTACCATTCCCTAAATAGCACCTGCACTTGCAAGAACGGCAAGGCTGATAGCAGATTTAAGCACGTGATGGGTACGTATGTTCACACAGGGAAGGTATGGAGCGCCACAATTGCTAGTGCTGATAAAGGGTCATTGAAAAAATGAACTCATTACGTATCGAAAGATTTGACTGTTAGAGCATCACCATAACCCTAGTGAAGTCTAAAGAAAGAGCTAGACACAACACTGGCAAGAGCTTGGCTGCATTTGTCAGTAGCTTGACTCAACATGAACACTTTACATCCTCTACATGCCCCAATTTCAAACTCCCTGAAGATCAGTAAATGGACATTGATATGGTCAGTACTTCCTATCCTCCACATGTCCACACTCCTAACAAGTGAACAGATATGGTCAGTCCTTTCTATCTCTTTTTCTTGAACAATGATAAGGCCTTCAGGGCCATGACACCGTAATCAAGATGTCCTAAAATCTAGAAGTTATTTGACCAATGACTAAGCAGATACTGTACAAAAATCATCCTTAATATGACAGCAAAGCTTATCAAGGTCCTTGTTTCTCTGTTGAAGCTGCTGAACTTTGTGGCTGGTTGCTTGATGCTATCTTCTTTTGCTGTTCATCCAAGGCTCGTTCAAGCTTCAAAAGGTCAAATCATTGTCTTAGAAGAAACATTTCATAAATGAAAGATACAAAAGGTGCTATGCACTACACAATCGCTGATTTATAAACATTGGCATGATGAAGAATATAAACAAAACAGTACCTTTGCTGCCCGAGTACTCCACTCGCCTATGATAGCTCTTAGCCTCTCATGTTCTTCAACATACTGTTGTTCAAGAATTAATTGCAGTGTGTCATCATAAGCACGAAAGAAAACAACCTAACTGTAGTATAGAAGACAAATGTGTAATGGCTTGCAAAGTAAATTCCAGGTGACATCCACTCCAACAGTTCCTTTCCTAACCAGCCTTGCAAGTATTAAACCCTTGAAAGAGGAATAATTTCTAAGAAGGATTTTCAATTCACAAGGCAAGTCTATAATCTACTTTGTAAAGGCCTCACAGAGCAGAACTTTAACTGAAACTAGCGGGATATGTGCTACAATGTAGACGAAACAGTTATGAGATGAGGGAGGTCCATCCCCAGCTCAAGCATGTAAGACAAAGAACAAACAGAAATCTGTGTTAAAAGAGGACAATTCCCTTTGATTCCTAGAGAGGGGATGTGAATTTTACTGAATTTTCTCTAGTAACTTCTTTTTGTGGGATGACTACTATTACCTTTTTTAACTCTTGTCCTTCTCGATTAGGTTAAAAAAAAAATCATCCTGCTTCCAAGTTTTTTTCTGATATTGAAACAGAGTTGGAGTGATTGCTATAGTCCATAAAAGAAAAAGTCCATATTTCATACCTGATTGTTAGTTGTGCGAACACGCTGGATCTCAGAGTCCCTCTCAGCTATCAAAGACCGAGCAAGCCTAAGCTCTGACTGCAGTTGATCCATCTACATTATGCCAAAAATGTCACTCAACAGAATACTAGATATAATATGTCCACATTGCCAATCATGATCTTGGATTCAACTGACCAAGGAAGCACAAATAATGTCAAGGAACAAGAATGAAAAAATCAATAAAGCCAGAGTCAGGAAGTGCGAAAGAGGCATATTGTGAAGGTTATGAAGGTGGTAATGAAGCCCAAGATAGTTTCTTCAATCATGAAACATCTAGTTAAACTTCCACAAAGAAGCCAAGTCATTTGATAGGATATCAGAATTTAAACCATTATGATAGTTTAGAGTACATATTGATAAATAATATATATCACTGAGTTAAATTGTGATATAACTAGGTGTTTGATCAAGCGAATCTTTGACATGTATATAAGGGACAAAAATAATACAACAGAAAACAAAACCCGAAGATGTAAGTTATCCCCTGATGTCTCATGTTTACAGGCTCACGGCTTTAAGAAATTGAATATATGAACCTAACTTCCTTGTTATTACAGTGATGCCTCTTTTACAAAATGATTATAGCCATATTATCGCTAACTTAAACGTTTTGTGATAAAGCAATCATGTGGAGAAACTTGTAACAGCTTCCCCCACATGATCATTTACTCTAAATCATGTAAAGACATCAATTTGGCAGTTTTCATCTCCCAGGTTCCATTCACTAACTTGAATTTGATTGGGGCCAGCCTTAAGAATAAGGCAAATGATTTTGTCATTTGGCAGCAGGTCGCACATTTACATCCTAAATTAAGCTGCACTTTCCCATTAAAGAGATCATACTCCGATGGTAGGACATAATATTACCTCAGCTGAGAGCGTCCTTAACTCTTGATCACGAGCTGCCAATAGGTGGGCCAGATCAACCTGAAAAGCAGCTGCTGAGAATCACTATTGCTCATGGCCAACTAACAGTCGTTTGGTTATAGGAATATCAGTGTTCAGTAGATAACAAAACAACTTAAACCATCACTAGTTGTCTGAAATCCATTCACATCCAGGAACATACATAAAACTTGTTTCGTCCTCAGCTACAGTGGCTAACTTATCTAAGAAGCGAGGTAGATCATCTGTCTCCATATGAATCACAATGAGATTGGCAGGCTCACCCACATAATGTGCTACATAAGAGAGTGGTAGAGTAAAGAATTGAAATAATTTTTAGAGAACCATTTCATCTCTACAAGCACACAGCACACTTACTGCTCAACATTTATATAAAGAATCATCAATATCAATATGTTAATTTCTTTAGATCTTTATATCGACTCAGTAAACCTTCTCAAGAACCTTCATACTCTAGTTTCAACCATGTAACTGAAGGAGAGCCAAAAGATATTACCTGTGGAGTGCTCCCGTCATTGGATCGCTCATATTTGCTCAAGGATTCTTGCAGTCGAAGAACCTGCAGCACAATCCTACAGTTTGTTTATCTTCATATCTTTGACAACACTATAGTAGCATATCAAGCGAGAAACAGCTGGGGGTCTACCATGTTTCTCCACGTGTCAAATGGTAATTTGTAATTCGGCTCACTATTTCATTATACATACAAAAGTTGAACAAGAGAACATGTAGTATGAGATAGCCCAGTGGAGTGGAGCATGGCCATTCTCTGCAGGCCCAAGGTCGACAAGTCAAATCCAGATAACGCCCCCTTTAGCATTACTTTGCTTTTTTGTGTTCCTCTTTCTTGTTTTCTTTTTCTTTCAATTCAAATAAAGAAAAAAAAATTTCCATACCGCTCTAAGTAAAGATAAATTCTATCTTTTGCATCATTTTGCTTTTTTCCTTTGTTTTCGTCTGTTTGCTTTTTTTTTCAAAGTTAATTACAGACAAATTTACTTTGTTCTATTTTTTTCTGCCTCTCATTCATTATATCACTGTAGCTAGTTATTTTGTATTTCCTAATTAACCTAACCATGTGTGCTTTTTGATTTTCATTTTATAATTGTTAATATTTTCAACTGTTAATTCTTCCAAAATTTTGTGATACCTATTCAAGTTTGAATAACTCATTGTATATCTCTTATATCTTATCAAGAATAGGCATTGCTTGGAATTTATTGATTGAGTGCTTTTCTATTCTATGTTTCTTCATTATTTTTCTTTCTTGAAATTTCTGACTTTTCAATTTTTCCCATTTCCTTGGTTGTTTTCCATCTCATCACGAATGGATAGATTAACCAAAAGAATGGCATTTATTATTATCTTTTAAGAAAAAAATTATTTATTATATTTCCGTCATAATTTAAAGAATACTATTGTAAATTTAGAAATAGGATTTATATTAAGTCCAAAGCTGATGTAAAAGATAAGTTACACATTCATTGGATGGTAAGCAGGTGGACCTAATTTGGCTATGAAACTAACTCCAAAAAAACAAGTTGCTTTTTTTCTGGTTATGTTTTTTCTGCTGTTAGAATTTAATTTTCATTTAATAAATATTGATACTGAACTAGTATTCATGCTAAACGATGGGAAGGACACCCGTACTTTAATGTCTATTACAGTAAGGTTAATCCATATACAATTGATTAAATTTGTTTGATCCTCAGGCAACAAATATTTGACATTTCATAATGTACTAGATTTAGATGTTTCAAGTATAAATAAATCTGATGAGTGTTCTGCCAATGGTATTGAGTAGATAAAATCATATTGGATGAATTTAATGAAATTTCATGAAGTTCTGCAGCATCACACTGGCAATTTCTAATATATATAGAACACCATGAACCTCAATCTTCCAATGATTGAAACAGAAAGAGCTCATAGACATCTTGCCATGAGGGATCAACAAGTGCTAACCAAAATCATAAACACCCATTAAGCTTTTAAAAAAAAACACCTACCTCCTCACTTAAAAAATGGAGGTTCTCACGTTGATACTGCAATAAAGCCATTTGCTGATCAGAAAGCCGTCCACCATCATGGTATCTGCAGCACATATTATCACAACACCGTATCATGAAATCCATTAAAGTATCAACCATTATTCATGGCAATACTGTTTGTTAGTTCAAATTATATTTTCAGCAAATCAAAACTGCTCCAACAGGAGACCAAGTGTCACAAACTCCAATAACATCAATATATAAGGACCCAAATTGCAAGGCCAGAAGAGGTATATTACATGACTCTCATGATTTAAGAAATAAAAGTAGACATAACGAATTTCAAGCTTCAGAAAGAATATCAACCTTACAGCTTCCAAAGGACTTGACTGTTGAAGTGGAGAGTATAGTGACTTTAAAACATCAGGATGAGAATTTAACGAATTGTAACGGTGGACATATCCTGCATGCACCAACAAAAAGAAAATCCGAAGCTGATAGAATGATACACAATTCGTTAACTCTCACGATATCAAGAGAAGAATACTCAATATAAATGTGTTTGCATGAGCTCATATCTGGATCATGGAACAACGAAGAAAAATTAAAGTACAACTCCAGACTGTATTGATGCGAGATGAGCATGTATCAAGAGGTTCTTACAAGTTTGACATTTATTACAATGCATGTCTACTCACCAATATATACACTCATAAAAGACCCAGCACATATTGCTTCTATGACCATGATAATCCTGCATGTTCATTACAATTGAAATTATTATTACGCATAGAAATGAGCAAGAATTTTCAATCACAAAAATTCAACAAAAATGAGACTACTCAAACCAGCGTTAGATTTCATGCGCTCAATCCTAAAGGGTACAAAAATCTAGAAACTAAATTAATGGGGTACAAAAACAAACAAAAACAAAGAGAAAGAATAAGAAGCAAAAGAGGAAAAAGTCTGTTGTAAGACTGATAAAGAAAGGATAATAGGTCGGCTACAGCAGTAATACTAAGAAGATGACAAAGGGATAATGAGACATCCTCAACCAGTAAGTGGAAAAGAAAATAGATCATGTGCTAATTCACAAATTCCTAAGATAATTACATCTTTGACCTCTCCTCAAAAACTTCATCATTTCATCAAAAACCAAGCAACATTCAGCAATCAGTTCCATGCAAAAGAACATAGAGCAAGTCTAATAAACATATTCCATGACCCATCAAATGTTTGAACTCTCCTCAAGAACTTCATCATGTTATCTAATATCCAAGTGAAAATTCAGCAACCAGTTCTCAGGAAAAAGAAGACAGATAATCTCTATTCTCAATTTGTAAAACTTCATTCTGCTTGATAGGTTTCTGTTATGCTTTCATTAAACAAAGATAAAACTAAGGTTAATCATCCATTTTGCAAAATCTGCAACAGAAAAATTCTATTCTAGAACTTTCATGCTATATACATGCCAATGCCATTTGTCAAACAAGAACCATTGATATAGGTGGGCGGTTGTCATACCTCAGCATCACAGGTATGGAGAGAAAACTGACATAGCGATTCCAGACAATGACAAGTAGCATAGCAGCGGTTCCTAGCATCCAAAAGAAACTCAAGTCAGTACCAGCAGCATCATAGACGACATATTTCTTTATGCGAATCCCACTGAAGTTTTGCCTCTGATAGAGAAGATAATAGAACATAACAATATTTCCTCTGGCATTTATAGTAAAAGGTACTCATAAATTAAGGAAACACCCCAACCATTTGCCCCTAGCCCTGGCACACAACTACAATATCAAACAAACAAAACCAGCACTACATGGTTTTACTAGTTATCTAGTCCTAGAGGCCTAATATGTTTCCACATAGACTATTCCATGTCCACGTTAGGATTGTATTTGGGTTATACTTAAGAGTATTTCCCTACGAAGCTATTGCTCCCAATCTTCCACATATGCATATAAAAGATCGAGAAGCCTCTTATTCCACCATATAAGTCACAATGAAAATAAGAAACTGCTTATGTGCAGGGTAATCTAAGAGCAAAGCTTCCTTGAAGTGCATCAGATATCTCATTTTGTGTAAGTCATGCACTAAAGAAGACTCAAGTTACAAGGAACCATTAAGCTTTCAATGTTTAGGACCATGGTGATTTATATCATGTATGGTAGTCAAAATAAACAAACAGATTAATAAATGAGCAAAGCATGAAAGTTGCTGCTGATGTTAATAGTATCATCTTATTTGTCCAAATGAAAAAATCAAGAAATTGAAACCACATACCATATGCTGTGAATGCAAAAGGTAGGCGGACAATATGCTTCAACTTCTGGCTGAAACTATAGTAACCCTATCCAAAGAGAAAAACTTAGGGTAAACAAATAGTCACAAAACCTCACATATCTAATTAGAAGGCAGCAAATGATTATAGGAATGCCACCTCCCCCTTTCACTCCATAACATTGTTGCAGAAATGGAGACAGATTACCTGCAGACGTATTTTCTGCACTTGGTAGACCAGATACTGTTGAAAGATTCCTGAACCAATGAACCATTATATGAAATAGAATCAACATTTAGCAAGATCTTTGTATAGTAAACAAATGTCAGTTGTCTAATAGCACCAACACAGAAAAAATGCATAATGGGGCCAATTTTGGAGGAGAAAGAGGGTTGGGAATTGGCAAATAAGCACAAGAAGCAAATGCAGAATTTAGAAATGTATTTTGGCAACGCAAAATGGTATTGCTAACATATATCACAGAAGTTACCAAGTGATTACCAAACAAGCACCGCAACGTCATCAAATTTACAGGCTTTACACACATATCTCTCAGCACAAAACTAATGCAGCATGGCATCCAAAGTATGTCCCCCTCCTCTGAATCCAACAAATATCAGGTTCATGTAGCGAAGTCAAAGAACATTTGCTTGATCTACTCTGTCATACTGTATAAGCAGATATTTTATATCTTAAAGTGGTTGGGTGATGAATGGTAATGAGATGATGTGGCCTTTGCGAATTTTTTGATGACTTTTATTTTTTCTCCAAACAAACTTTTTCCCCTCTATATTTATTCATATCCATCCTTGCCTGACCCTAAAACTACTATCTATATGCAATCTTTTATTATTAACAAACGGATCAAATAGTGAACATAAGTACAAGGTCGAAGCCCTCTTGAGTATTTCTAGTGATTTTAATATTCTTCCAAACTCACATTTTTGTTGATCCACATTTTATATTTTATTCTCACTTTTGACTTAAAATTATTCTTTTATCTGACCGATGGTAGTAGTTAGAACAGTGCATTGTATAAACATTCAATTGATTAAGTGTGCACAAGTATAGACTAACATAAGTGAAATCAAAGTCTAAGCATGGTTATTGCAATTTTGAAGATTGGATAAAAAGTATTATTCTTGACATTCACGAAATAAAATTCCATTATACATCACACAAGTTTGAAAAATAAAAATCATATCTCATCATCTTTTATAGTTCTGTTGATTTAAGTTCTTAATTTTTTATTGTTTTTTTTGGCCTTCTTTTGAAACAAATTGTCATACAAAAGGTGTTAATAAGTAAATTTAATTGGTAACACATGGCTTAGAATCTAGTTTTTTGGAGAAAGGAAATTCAGATTAACCACTAACAACTTTCCATATCCCAATCAGGAAAGTACAGGATCAATCTATAGCACTTGTAATGTATATTATCATCTTAAATTCAGCAAGAATGATCTCCCAACTATTGGGCTGTAGGCAGAAAATGCTTTGTGGCCAGTGTATTTATAGTCAACCATAGCAACTGAGAGTGAGATACATCGAGCTCTAGCTAAAATTTTCGAGGCCTAAACCAAGTCTTATTGGGAAAAAGACCCCACAAGTTGATTCAACTACGACTGTTGCCTGAAATGATGATAACAGCAATCAGACATTTCTCCCTAGATGGGTTTAGCTATATGAATTCTCTCATTTTCTTCTCATACGTTTATTATCTTGCAGATACTCAGGGTCCTTCCAAAAAAGTTTTCACCCATTACTTCTCAGGTCTTCTCCCTTTTGACCCACTCTCCTAGCATAAAGTCAAAGTTCCTACCAGAGTATTTCAAGGCCCTCATTTCACTTGCTCAATTTAATCCACACAAATTTTCTCCCATGTCATGAGAAAAGGGGACCTCTCCCACAATTCAATTCCTGTTTTATCATCTTTAATATGCACACATCAATGTTTCTCATTTCTGCTAGTCATCTTGTGTGTATTTTGGTACTTTGACTCTCCAAACTTTTCATCAAAAGGCATTATCACTATTACTATGGCTGCATACATTTTGCTCTAACACTTCTGTCGCATTCTGCATGCTAAAGGAATCAAATGTGTTGCTCCAGTTGACTCATAGGATATCCAACCTTTTTGTAGAGAGAAGCCAGTGTACCGGAAGAGCTCATTCTTTGCTACTTCCTTTCCAATTCTCATGGTTCAAACATCTTTATTTACAAGAATTGCACTCTCCATCTTTGACCCATTTGGATTAGATTGTTTAGACTCCATATTTCCCAGGATAATTCCATCTTCCCATCACTCTTTCTCTATACTTATCCACAATCACCATACCATTCACAAAAGCATGTATCAGGAAAGATCATCTGTATATACCTGAATCTAGTCACACAATTACATGGACAAAGAGGATAAATAACAGGAAATTCAGCATAAGTGCTAGAACCGCACAAAACCACAATAAATACTCTCTTTTCGCAAAGGGAAAGGATCAACGCAAGTACCTGTGACTATCATTAAGGCGACATTGCAACTGCAAAGCAAAGGCGGGATCAGCGCTTCTATAGATTTGAAGATCCACGGAGCTGCAACAGCCAAAACAGCATACCCGACCTAAAAAATAACAAGCATTCAGCGACCAATTCGCAACAAAAACACCCGAACATCATCGCATTTCACAATTCTCGCTTAATCATACGCAATGTACTTGCCAACAAGAAACAGTACGCAATGCTGCCGTAAATCGGGGTGCGCTTCCGGTGACCGAACAAAGGCGCCTCGTGCAGTATATCCAGGAACCTGCAAGACCCAGAATCACCCACAACCACCCGAAATCGCGCATCAACACAAAATGCTTTCTTGGTAAAAAAAAAAAAAAACCAAAAAGAAGCTCCAGTCGAAACAATTCAAGCCGAAACTAGCCGATCGACCCTCAAGACTCCGAGTCCATCAAAGTCAATCCATCATCCGGAGCAACACACCGAAACCCAGAACACAAAATTCAAAATTTCAGTCCGCCGTCCACACTCACAGCGCGTTGTCTTCAGGGGACGTCGCCGCCACCGAGGCGTGCCTGTCCGTGGCCATCCTCGTCGACTAGATCCTCGCCACCCCCGTTCTCAGCGGGGCCGCGTCGACAATTTCCGGAACAAGAAGGAGAAGGAGAGCGCGGGCGCAGTGCAATTCATTTGCGCGGGTTGCGAATCGGCATCCTTCGAGCTGGCGAGAAGCTTCACGCGATGGGACTGCGAAAGCGAAAAGCCTTTGCGATCTCTTCCTTCCTCCTTGCGCGACACTCAACAGAGAGAGGGCCCGTTTGGTTCGGCTGGAGAATGCAAAAAGTTTTGAAGCAAAGGAGTTTTCTGAAATATTAGACTATTTAGTAAATTATAATTGAAAAATACTCTAAAGAAATGCAAAATTGTTTGGTAATAATATATTTGAAAAACCCTTTAGTATAACCAAATTAAATTTTTTAATTTTAGTATTTTTAAATTATAAAAAGAAATAATAACTATATAACATTTTACATTTCATGTTGAAAGTAATGTAAAAGATATATATTAATAAATTTACTTAAAAATTATATTAAAAGAATTTGATTATAGATTAAATGCAAAGCTTAACTTTTAGGCTAGGATTTTTTAGGTTTTTTTTCAACTTTAAATAATTTTTTTAAAATTATTGTAATATTAATCATCTTCGTTAATTAATGATTATTCTAGTGTATTGATAAAAAATTAGGTTATTGATTGTCAAAAAATAAAAATGACAAAAAAAAAAAAAAAGTGAACCCAACATTTGCAAAGGGTTTTTATTATTCTTTTAAAAATAAAAATAAAATTCGAAAAAAACTTCATCGCCGATCAACGACGGTTGGGGTGTGAGGAAGATAATCGATTTAAAAAAAAAAAGTTAATGGATGAATAGTAGAGGTAGACTTGCATTTTTGAAATGCTGAAAAGCCAAAGTAGGTCCCCCACTTGCTTTAAGCTTTCAGTATTTCAAAGTTTAGCGTTTTGCCAAGGACACCTATAAATGCTAAACTAAATACCTAATTTTTTTTTCTAAGGGGTTTTCACCCGAAAGTCCTTAAATACTGAACCAAACAGGACCAAAGAGAGAGAGAGAGGAGAGAGAGTATTTCCTTTTTCTTGCCCTTTTTTTTTTTGAATTCGAAACCGCTATTCAGTTAGCAGCCATCCGCGTAAACTCGAGGCGACCCGAGAGATCCACCTTCCCGGACCGTGGGTGAGGCGCACAAGAAACTGCGGGATTTAAACTCGCTCCCTCCTGGTAGAAGCATTGAGCGCGAACCATTGCCCATTTTTCTCCTGCCATTTTGGCACCTTTTCCATGGCCTTTTCGAAGCTTTGAAGACCGGCCCAGTGAAGAACGATGCGTTTCGTCTTTGCAGGCCTTTTAACTTAACATCTAATCGGTCCTTCGTCAAGCCCACGATCCTGCCATCGCAGGCCGAATGCTGTCACGAATTGGAGCGATCTCTCTCGCGATTCTGCAGCAGGAGGCCGCCGCTCCTCTCTGCCTTTTGTTTTCATGTGATGTAACGTTCATTCCGTTCTTGTAATTTCGATTTCTAGTTTGATGCGATTCCGATTCCGGGCTGCCTTTCAATTTCCGCACAAGAGCGACTTGCTTTTCTTGCACTTTTTCCGTTTGCGGATGCACGGCTGAGGAGATCCGTGTGTTCGATTGTTTCTCTGTATTCTAAAGTTCGGATGTATAGCCAAGTCGCTCAACCACCACCACAATCAACATTTGAGCCAATTAGAGGATGATCCAACCTAGAGTAGTGTTAAAAGAGCATGACCCCTGTGGGCAGTTCATATGTTTCAGAGTAATTTTGATAAATTAAACATCAAAAAGTCAATCCTAATAACAAAATTTCACACCTTAACCCATTTATCTATATGCGCAAATCAGAAGATTGAGTCCAAATTTGGAGTCCTATTTGTGCATCAGTAGGTAAGGATTCTTTAGGTTGAGAACTTAGAATGTTTAAGCGTTTATGAGTGTTTAACTAGAACAATATCACTTTGGCATCATGTAAGGCAAACAAGCACTAGAAGTTTAATAGCTAAATCCGAGAGATGTATGTGACAACAATATCGTCATTCGATCTAACTTTGATTTATATCATTAGAAAGAGCTTGAAAATGTTGACAATGCAAATAAGTTTGGACACAGAATTGATTAAGAAATTAGAAAATAGCATTTTGGTCATCTTCTCTTGTTGTCAATGCTCTCCAGATAAAGTTAATGAGAAAGGTTTTTCAGTGTTTATCAAGCCGGCAAGTGTCGCATGTTTCAATGATCAATTGCATCTAGCAATGATTGTAAAGCATGCACCTTCCATCCTTCGAGATGACATTAACATCTTTTGTTGACTCTTTTCCACGATCTTATTAGCTTTGCTAAATAGATATTGAACTTGCAAATTAACATTAAACATCAATTCAATAGAAACCATTTAGAAAAAGCAAAATCGTCAAACAAGCATAAAGCCTTTAGGTCAAGTGGTATAGCTGGGATCAAGTGTCCAAACGGGTTGGATCGTAGAAAGGAATCGAACGGGATTGGATTTCAAAGCAAATAATGCTGCTCACATGCTGACAAGATGATGACACGGCTCTTTTTCCTTTGTATAGATTCTCGTACCCAAGCCTCCTCTGATCTGTCAGATCGAAAATTCGCCCAAAAATTGATTGACGTTGACCGTTGACGCAATCATACGAGACCCCAGCTGGCAATTTTCGTCCTGCATTTCAGATTTACGTTGCCTAACAATTTGCGGAAAAGCAAACCGCCCAATTTTCTTTTGTTCAAATTAAGAATGTGATTTTATTGCGCGTGCAAAGAAAGCCGCCCAGGAGATCAAACCGGTTAAGGTTTTCTCTTTGGTGGTTGAGCTGAAAACAGTCTCCATGACGTACCATGGAAAGTATTGTGGTCTTACTAGAGGTTGTTGCATTGATTATGAGCAAATGGATCGAGAGATTAGGTAGCCTTTTTTGTTTGAAAATCGCCACGAATGAAGTTGCTACTAGATTCTAGACCCTGTTGATGCATGGGACCGATTCGGTTTTACTCATCAATACTTTTTGTCTTAGAATTTATTGGAAAAGAAGAAACAAATGACTCACAAAGTACAAAAGAGATTAAGATAATAGGGTCATAGAGAATCGCGAGATGTAGAAAAGTCACTATAAACATGGATTGTATATTATACTCTGTGTGAGATATACAGTGGAATTTTATATTGTCAATGTTGAGATTAATGAATTGCAATAACCATGTCGACATTTGAATTCACGAGTATTAATCAATAGTCATGCAGGCTTAATCGGTTGGATTTTCTATTTATGATGCCCTTTCATAAGTGCTAAGGATATATTAGAACTGAGAATGGAAAAAATAAAAATAAAGTGTGAATTTTGAGAAAAGTAAACATCTAATTAAGAAATTCTCTAGCACCCTCGTTATCCCTTTGCTATTTAGTTTTTTGTAATTTTTATTGATTTGATTTCATTTGTAAAATTAGAATCTATAGATATGTGAGTTCGAAAGATAATTAACATCATTAGAATTCCTCCAGAAAATATCATCAATAGTCATGTTTACTATTCCATCCATTTATTTAGAAATTAATAATGCGTACAAATTGTAGTTTTTGGGTTAGGTACAAAGGAAAAAAAGAAAATAGATAAATAAAAGTCATTGAAAAGTTTTTAAAGGGCCACATAAATCCGATTACTATTCCTTGTCCAGTCGCTTTAATATAAAAGTTATATGTCTGGAATAGAAAATAAAAGTCATTGAAAAGCTTTTAAGGGACCACATAAATCCGATTACTTTCCTTGTCCAATTGCTTTAATATAAACATTGCATGGAAGTAGGTAAGAGCTCTAATCAAGACTGTACAATTTTTTTTAATGACATTAGTAGCATTTCTCTTATGATTAATTAAGACTTATATGTTGCAACTTAAAAGATGAAAGCGCTTGTTAAAAAAAAAAAGATCTTAACGATTTGCAGTAGCACTAACTACAAAAAGCAATTTAATGATAAGTGAGATTAATCAAACTAAAGCATGCGATTAGAACAACACCAAATATCGAAATAACGTGATATTTTGGAACAAAGTTTTAGCTCGTCAAGGTAGCAAAATGAACTGTATCTTTCTACGTTTCTTTTCTATAGATTGTGGTCGTAGTTGGTGAAATTCCATGGAGAGGGTAAGGTAGTTGTGGATGGATTGATTTGTTCATCCTAACTTGACCATGTTAGAGAACGACATGCATGACAATAACATAAAGCAAGAAAAGACATCCTAAAATGGAATATCTTGACGAGGTTCCAACTGGGAAAATTGGGAATTCAGGAAGCAAATTAGTGGGTAGGAAGGAAATAGCCCCGATTGATGCAAATAATAATAATAATAATAATAATAATAATAATAATAATAATAATAATAATAATAATAATAACAATAATAATAAGAATAAGAATAGAAAACATAGATTAAGATATAATTAATTTCATGCCCTAATTGAGTTATAAATTAATATTTTTTTGATAATCCAAGTCATGGGCATTGAGACCTAGCTATTCAAAAGCTCATGAAACACTTTGCAAATCCAATAAATCTGTTAAGTTCGAATCATTGGTTTAAGCAACCACGTGATTCGTAGGATGAGAACTAAAAATCGTCTAATAACTTTATCACTTACATCAATATTGAGGTGTTCCAATTGATTTATAATTGCAAAAGCTTGTAGATGAAACTGCGCTCTTAACCATATTCATGTTACGTGTGCCCACAAAAGTTTTTGTTTTGTTTGATGGTCAAATTAAGAAGATGTAGCTAGAAAGATGCATCTTGAGCATCTAGAAAGTTGGGTCTTCCATGAAGAGACTGAAAAGAGGAAAATGACAGTCGAAATTTGAGTCTTTTCTTTTCGTTTCCACTTTTCACCTAAAACCACAGAAGAACCTGGTATCTAAATTATTATTATTTTTTTTTTTTTTTGTGCCGTTCCTAGGTAGAACTCTTCAATTTGTATATACTATCAAATGAGCAAAAGCATTGAGTGTGTTCAAAAATTGGGATTTAAAAATTAAGCAAAGCAATTTTCTTATAACTTATTTGAATCATTAAATGAGGGAAATTATTAAGAAAATACACAACGTAAAAAAAAAAAAAAAAAAAAAGTGTTTCAATAAGTGTAGAAAAAGAAGAATGTTGCAAGATCTAACATCCTTTTAAGGAAGGTTGTTGCACGGTAGAAAATCACAAACTTTTGATACTAAAACGTTTTGAGAGACAATTATGATTTTATGCCTTTGTCCATGCATATAATATGTGTAATATGAATCATTAAGGATATTCTAGGGAAGAAAAAAATAACTGAGATTTTTAAAAACAGAAGATTCTCCTTACCTTATCTAAAGTACAAAAATTCATATGTATTCGAATTCATGAGTGCTACTCTCTCTCTCTCTCTCTCTCTCTCTCTCTCTCTCTTTTCTCTCTCTATTTTCACATCTTTTTGGGCTAAAATACAGCAACTTTCAATTAACTGATCAAATCATCCTCTAAATCTAAATAATTTGAGTACCTCTCTCTCTCTCTCTCTCTCTCTCTCTCTCTCTCTCTCTCCCTCTCTCTTCAATAGAATTAAAAAAATTATTTTATTTAAAATTCAAAAGGAAAATCTATAAAGTAAACTAAAATATTACTTGATTCAATTCAAGTAATATGTAATTGCTTGATTATGAAAATTTATTTGGAGAAGATATTGATGGTCTGATATTTTGAAAACATCTTGAAAATATGATGGTGTATTAGATGACATAATATTTTTGGAACACAATTGATATATTCACACGTCATGTTCCCAATTCAACTTGGCATGCTATTGTTCAACCATGTTTAATGTGGTTGAGGCCCCCAAACTTCCCCTCCGTCCTCCCCCAAAAGATCTCAGCCACGAATCTTTTTCTTCCTAGTCGAGTGAGATACAGGAAGATCTCTTGCCTTTTAAGGACATGCCTAAGTCCAAAGAATTCAATTGATATCTACACACATTGTGTTCCCAATCCCATCATACCCATGTGGTCGGCATTGAGGTGCAATGCAAGAGATGCACCCAGGGTCGACACAATTCGTGGCAATAGCGTCGGGGTGCTTGTGTTAGCAATTCGAGGATGGAATTGTTATTATTATTTTAGGGGATTTTTAATGGCCGAGAAGGCCTCCCGTGCACATATTGGTCGCAAGCTAAATGCCGTCTCCACATGATAAACTCGGCAGGCTAAAATCAGTTTTTGCGTAAAAATGATTCATACGTCTCACTCGAGGAATAAAACATCCAAGCACGCTGTTCCGGTTCATTAGGCTCCTCGCGAGCTAATCCTAAGCCAAGAAAATGTTATGTTCCACTACACATATCCAATTATATATGTGTGGATCATTACCATTTCTAATTTCCGGTTTGTTGATGTTTTTCTTTCCAATCATTTATTCAGGGTCCGTTCGTTTCACGGAATATAAGACATTTCAAAAAATATTTTCCCAGAAGTCATTTTCAGAAAAATAACAATATTTTTTGATGTCTGTCACTTAAAACTTGAAAATGTTTTGGAAAATATTTTCTGGTGTTTGATAAGGAAAATATTTTCCGCTCACAAAATTGGTGAGCATGAGCGTTGAGCTCGAAGCTTGCTAGATTGACGAACATATAAGCTTGAGATCGACGAGCTTGAGATTCGCCTGGAACGACCGACGACTAATCAAGAAAGAAGAAGATGGAAAACAAAAAAATTAAAAAGAAAATTAAAAAAAAATCATCCAAATAAAAAAAAAAAAAAAAAAAAAGGAATGAGGAAGCAGGGATTTGTAAATGTGTGAGATAAGATAGATCAGTGAGAAAAATGTTTTCCATTTAACATTTTTCCCTACTTGTTCTAGAAAACTTTTTTCCTTTCATGGAAAATATTTTTCAAAAATTTATTTTCCACGGAATGAACGCCGAAAAATCTGAAAAACGTTTTCGTGGAAATTATTTTCCACGAAATGAACGAAAGCTTACTGCCAAAAAAAAAATTTATCATCTGACCCTACAACTTTTGTCCTTTTCCTCCCCTTTTCCCCTTGTCGTTTCCGCCGGCGAGACAGGACTCGACCTCAAGGAGGTCCCCCGTAGGGCCTGGGGGAAGTCGGGAACGAGGCTAACACCTTTCCCCACCAAAAAGACGAAACTGCCCCTTGACTTTCCAAACGTTGACACGGACGTCGTGGGGAACGCCGGTCCGCCTCACCTACTCCCGCGCGGACCAAAACGCCCCTCCTCGTCCAATTGGAAGAAAAAAAAAACATGTAAGCCAACCCGGTCCCACTCGATATACGTATGGTCAACCGTATACAGTATCTGGCGTGAGATTTTCCACGCATCGGAGGGTGGCGGATGATTTGATTCAGTCAACTTTCTTTTTTTTGGGGCGATCCGGGTATCGGAGACATGCAAAATGTGATACCAATACCATGTACTCAGCTCATGGATTGTTCTTCTTTTTCATTATTTAATTGAACTTCTAGAAGCTAAGGCAGCCGCGGAGCAGACGTACCAAATTTGGAGGAAATTTAAACTGATGTGACCAACCTAAATTATAATTAATCATTGTGTATCGTCATCAAAAGACAAGGGTAGATTTTAGAAAAGTTTTTTTTTTTTTGGGGGGGTTATGCCCATGTCCATGTTCATGATTATCATTGTTTATTGCTATTGGCTAAGAGGCTTTGCCTCCAAGGACGGTTTGCACAAACTCTAATTTAATTGGATTTCAATGAGACGAGGGAAACTAAGTTGTTGACTTGAATTGTTGTTGGTGAGAGCCTTAAACTGCATAATTCTTGCCTTCAAGTGATGTATATGTGTCCAAGGATGAACAATTATGGCCAATTTAATATGAAAACCGATCGATCATCTTTCAAGCAAAAGATTTGAGAATTCAGTTCAATTCATGATTCGTGGCCTTGAACCTATTTTGAAGTGGTTTCGAGGTTGATTCTTTGGTAAAAAAAAAAAAAAAAAGATAATGAGATTTAGCATTCCAACATAACCAAATCATTATGACGTAAAAATAAGATTATAAAAAAAAAAAAAAGTAAACCAGTCCCTGGATGGCCCAGAACACCAATTGGTTTGGTCCTAGGATCGATGGTTCAATTCTTGATTTCAAAAATAGAGAACCAAATCTAATAGCGTGTAGAACATGTTCATTTTTAAAATGATCATTCCTAAATATGTCTACCTCTTACAACCTATATTTATTTATGAAAGTGACTTGTTGGATTTAATCATGCTAAAGTCATGGACTAGAAGCAACAAAAAACTATGCAAACCCCACACAAATTTGATACCTTCTAATATTTTCTACCTAATAAAAAGCTGATGAAGTCAAGAAGTTCTGTGCCGTCTCTAGCAAGTTTCAGGGACTAGTCTTCAATGTGCCACCGGTGCCCTTTGCTCCCAAGAAATTCTACTACCAAGAAATACTAGTCTCGAATGTGCCACCGGTCCCCTAGGTTCCCAAGAAACAGTAGTACCGAGCTTTGGATCCAAATTCTGTAGATACTCCACCCAAAGTCAAGGGAGGGCAGCACTGTCTTTTGCCTCTTGAACCACCTATGTGGACTTATCACCCATCAATCTTTTCATATATCAATAAACTATAGCCCCGACATATGCATTGCAGTGGAAGAATTCCATGTTGTGTGTAGAACATTGAGACTACAAATATAAAACCCCATTCATTTTGCCCAAACCAAGTCGTAACCTTCCCTTCTCTTTCTCCTTCTCCTTCTTTAACTTTATGTCTGCAATTGGACTGGAGAGCAGGTGACGATTTGAAAATCATTAGCCCACAATTTGTCTCTGCCTTTGAAGAGTCCCACCAACCATCTTGCGATCTGCAACACCCAGATCTCTTGCATCAGGCCTCTCATTCTTTGTCAGTTTTTCCATTTCTTGACAAGAAAGATTAGGGTGATTGCTTAGTGTTTGCATCCAAGAAGTGCAAAGTTTTGAAGTTCCTGGATCAGTTCAATCAGAAGCTTTTCTGCAAATGGGTGTGAAGAAGATCTCATGGAGGCGTATGGTCCTGAGCTGTTACAAAACACAGGAAGAAACCGAGAAGTGCAAGCCCAAGAAGGAGGTGACAAAGCAGAGCTCATTCCAGAGGCTCTATCTAATGGATTTGAGCAACCCCAGTTCGACGACACTCTCGGAGGACCTCTCAATATCACTCGCCGGATCAAACCTCCATGTGTTCACCCTCCAGGAGCTGAAGCTGATTACGCAGAGTTTCTCGTCGAGCAACTTCCTCGGGGAAGGCGGGTTTGGCCCAGTACACAAGGGATTCATCGACGAGAAGCTGCGGCCCGGGCTGAAGGCCCAGCCCGTCGCCGTCAAGCTCTTGGATTTGGAAGGGATGCAGGGTCATAGGGAGTGGCTGGTATGTCCAAAGACCTTTCCGTCATCGTGACCACACCGAAGATCTTTTTCCTTACAAATGACGTAATTTTTAATCATTTTGATTCCTTCTTATCCACAGACAGAAGTGATCCTTCTTGGGCAATTGAGGCATCCTCATCTGGTGAAGCTGATTGGTTACTGTTGTGAAGATGAACATAGACTTCTGGTCTATGAATACATGCCTCGAGGGAGCTTAGAAAACCAATTATTCAGAAGTACGTATTTGATCAATTCAGAGTCCAACAATATTCTCTCACTTGTGGCTTTTAAGGAAACTAATGCATTGGCATCGGTCTTCAGGGTATTCGGCAACTTTACCGTGGTCCGCGAGAATGAAAATAGCGCTCGGAGCGGCAAAGGGTCTGGCGTTCCTGCACGAAGCAGAGAATCCGGTCATTTATAGAGATTTCAAGGCATCAAACATATTGTTAGACTCTGTGAGCATCCATTCAATGTCCTATTTGCCTTCCCGTCCCCAACTTGTGTTTTCACCGGAATTGAATGATATTGTCGCTTTGTTTCTTATTGATTTTTGCAAACTTTATGCAGGATTATACGGCAAAGCTCTCAGATTTTGGGCTTGCAAAAGATGGTCCAGCAGGTGATGACACACATGTCTCAACCAGAGTGATGGGGACACACGGCTATGCTGCCCCTGAATACATCATGACTGGTAATTTTTTTTTCTCTCTAAGATTACCCAGAAAGAAGTTCAATTCTTTTTTTCCCATAGAGCACACTGTTTTTACTAAGTAAAGCCAAATTCACCATCAAGCAAGTAGCTCATTTATAATAGGGCGACACTATCTTTCATTAGATCATACTTCGAATCATATAGTGAACAAACTTTTAATGAATTTCCATCTTGAACATTTGCTCCCTCATATGGAGAGAACTCATATTTTTCAGCATGTCAATAGGGTTGCAATGAAGAGTTTGCACGCCTGTAGACTAAGTAGTTTGGTTCAAACCAAATATTTCCTAACCCTTATGTTCACGTTTCAAAACAGTTAGTTGCTTTGATCCCCCTCCTACCCTTTAAAGTATATAAAGAAAAAAAAAATGATAAATGCATTACATCATTATAAACATCATATGTTCCGTCACTAAAGTCAAATGTGTCCATTTGCCTTTTAGGCCATTTGACAGCGATGAGCGACGTTTATAGCTTCGGTGTAGTGCTCCTTGAGCTCATGACCGGAAGGAAATCCGTGGACAAGAGCCGCCCGCACCGGGAGCAAAACCTTGCTGAGTGGGGCCGGCCCATGCTGAATGACTCCAAGAAGCTCTCACGATTGATGGACCCAAGGCTCGAGGGGCAATACTCCGAGAGCGGGGCACGGAAGGCGGCCGCGCTGGCCTACCAGTGCCTGAGCCACAGGCCCAAGATGAGGCCAACCATGAGCACAGTGGTCAAGACCTTGGAGCCACTCAAGGACTTTGATGACATCCCAATTGGCCCATTTGTCTACACAGTCCCCATGGAGATTGATTCATTGCAGAAAGAAGGAAAACGGAAGGAAGGGAAGAAAAGGAACGGGCATCGTCACCATAACCATCAACTTCACCAGGGCCTTAGACACAATCACCGTCACCATCACCAAGATGTCAGGCCTCCAACGAAGTCTCCGAGTCACTCTGATCCTGCTCTTAGACACAACAACCACACGAATGGATTGAATTCTCCCTTGAGAAGCTATTGAAGTCTATTGCAAATAAGATTGGGAATAGATTTGCCAAATAGTGTGCAACACAGTATAGGGTCAAGGGCAAGGTTTAACTCTCGCAAATTAGTTTCAAGGAGGCTCTTTTTGTCCTTTCCTTTTGTCTTTTGGATAGTTGACGAATGTCTGCGGAGCACTATTATATTTTGAAATTGTAAAAAGTGCTTTTTTTTATTGCACATAATCTTGTTCTCTTTAAGCGTCACTCTTTAATCAAATCTTTTTTTTCCTATGATTTTGGCAATGAAGGGGGGTATATAACCCAATCAACTTATGTGTCCATAGAAAATGCCATTTGAATTTCATGTAATCATTGAACCCATAACTTAAATAAATGAAATAAAAGACTTGTTCAAAGTTAACCACCGACTTCATGAATTGACTCCTTAAAAAAAATGAAAACGCTCAGTATTGTCAAAAAAACAGCTAAGCAATTTGAACACATGTTGTGAGATATTTTCCAAGAGAATATAATTGTTTTTTTTAAAGTGATTTGGGGACCATCTTCCTCGGAAAATAATAACAATTACTTAATCTTAAGAAAAGATTCTTGGTCGTACTATTCCCGAAGAATTTACACGTCCGTGCTGAGGTCATCATTTAAGGAGCAAGATGATTACAAGAAAAGAATATGCTAAGAAAACAGTCTAAAAGTCAAATCTAAAAACTGGAGGAATCTCGGCCATGCGTGTCCCTCGGCATAGACCAATAATTCGAGGGCCTTTTTGGGTTCTCAATCGAGATGGTTTTGTCGTGGTGCAGAAAAATGAGCGATCCCAAACATGAATCATTATGAGGAGATTGAACGTGCAAATTCAGCTAAAAAGCACTAATTGGTTGAGGGCATAGATGTGATGGCTGAATTAGGCGACATGTTTTATTTCAATTTATCGAAAGCAAATAAGCGCGAAATGATGTGACTCACTTTCTATGCCTCCTTTTCGTCCAAAACCATGAGATACATGCAGAAAAAAAATGTTTGTGCTGGATTGAAAGCATGATGTTGCTGTTGAAATTAAGCAATCGAGAACTTTGAGTAAAAGGAAGATTAATAAGATAATCAAGTATGAGCAAATTAGCAACAAAATAGAGCTTTGCTCAAAGATGTTAACCGAAATATGATTGAAAGAATGTATATTGAGACATTACATTATCACTAGCGAACTAACCAGGTTGAAAAATTGATGAGTTGAACATTACTAGACATAGCTTATAAAATGTTCTATAATGCCAGTATAATTAGAAAATTCCTAATAGATGCGCCTAGTACAACAAGCTATCAAATGAATAAATCAATTAATGTATGATCATCTACCAGATTAAACCCAATCCATCAAATTTCCACAATCACTCAGGAAATCATGTCCGTACGCTGAAAAGGGACACGAAAAGTAGCAGGTAATCGTGCACTATGATCAATATAGTGTACCTCATGAGGAATGATTTAAGCTTAATCAGGCCAATAACATTTTCCCTCGTTTCCCTCGTGAGGCAATTTCCAAGTCTAGTCAATTCTGGAAATCGCAATACACCTCTTATCCACACATTCATAAGTGTACTTTCTCTCAAGAACCAACTTCTCTTTCATCAATTCATGAGTTTTGTTCCACCTAACAAAGTAAGGAAGGAGTGGACTACCATTAATTCCGCCTTGAAGTTTGTCGTGATCGCCGTCTTGGTGTTCACGGCTTCCGTGGTCGATGGTGCCGAGGTGATGCCGATGTGACGCGCGGGCGATGGCTATCGTGGTTGCCGTGCTCGGAAGGATGTCCTTGAATATAAAGTGGGAGTTCATACAATTCGAGGGTTACAGCTTAGGGTACTGCTTTATGAGGCTTTCTCTACGTGCTCTTTATATATCTGCCAAATGGTTTACGAGCATGGACATGTGTGCTCTCTACAATCTTTTGCCAATGTATATACTGCGAATTAACACATTTGTGGAATTACTTGTTGATAGTAAAAATAACTAATAAAGTATACACACACATGTATGTATGTATGTATGTATGTATGTATGTAAAATTTTGCTACACTAATATCTTTTTTCAAGAGAATATAAAATGACTTAGAGTACATTTCATTATGCAATTCAAGCTTTAGCTCTCAAAGGCACCTGAGCTAAAATTTTGGTGTTTGGTAACATATTTCAAGGGCCTTTGGTACAAAGATTTTCTTCGCAAACGCCCTAAACAAGGCAAGTCCACCTTTAATTTAGGTCGCTTTAGGGTGCGTTTAATTCGGTTTTGGAAGAATGTCTTTAGGAAAATACAAAAGCTTTTGGGCTAAAAGAGTTTTTGAAATGCAGTAATGTTTGGTGTATTTTAAAAACACGTTGAAAAGCAATTTTGATTTAAAATGCCTTTTAGTATGAACTACACTTAGTAAAGGATTTTTTTTTTTTAAATGAAAAACCTCGAACTATTTGCCAACAGAACTCATCCACTGTTGGTGAGCCAAATTGGCCGTTGGCCAGCCTCGCCTAACATCATGCAACCTTAGATGAAGGTGGCGGTTGCTCACTAGCTGTTTGTTGATTACTCAATAATAGTTGAGGCAAAGTTAGGGTTTTCAAAAGTATATCCGAAATTATGGAATTGAGTCAGGGCAAGATTGGAAGGAAAAAAAAAATCTATTTGCATTTCAGAAATGTGACATTTAACATATCTCCAGACTTGTCATGAGCTAAAGGCTTTTAGAGAGCTTTAGAGATATAATTGCATCTCCTCAAATTAACCCAAAAATTTTGCCAAACAAAATTTGCATTTGCTAAAAGGGCTTTGGGACATCTAAAGCAAACGCACACTTAGGCTTTTAGCATTTCCAAAATATAACTTTTGGGACTAACAAATTTTTATTCCTTCCAACATCTTCCTCGCTAAATTATCTAAGTTTCAATTTTACCCTCGCAATCAAAGCTAGGACCACCAGAGGTTGTGCCAACACTAACTTCACCTTACCAAGGATCACACAACCTCAAGGCCTTCTGCTATCCCTTTTTTTTCTTTTTCTAATTTTAGTAGTTACGTTGTAATAATTATTTTATAGATTTTTTGCTAAACACTACGTGTTTTTCATGAAAATTTTTGGAATCAATGCTCTTTTATAAATGCAAAATTTTTTAGTACATTTGTTTCATGGAAAACAACTTACAGAAAAAAAAAAAGTTTTTTTTGGATTTTCTGACGTTTAGTTCACATAACATAAACTAATTAAGAAAAACATTTTTTGGTCAATGGAAAAAACACCTTCAAAGGTGAGGAAAATAATTTTCTCTTTTCAAAAAGGGGAAATCATTTTCGCGCATTCTAGGGACCCCTCTCTCTCTCTCTCTCTCTCTCTCTCTCTTTCTCTCTCAACGTCACTCTTGCAACTCAACCTCTGCATCGACTGTGAGATTTTATGATACTACTACCAACTGTTCTAAAAAACTTAAGCTGATAGATAAAAATATGGTTTAATATTTAATTTCTCTAATACTCCCCTTACGCATGACTGGGTTTAATTACTCTACACTCCCCCTCATACATGGGCTGAACTTTAGCCTAAACCTAAAGCGTGAAAATATATAACTGGGGAAGCAAATAGAAGCCTGAGAAGATTTGAAACGCAGACTTCTTGCTTTGATACCATGTGAGATTTTGTGAGACCATTACTAATTGTTCTAAAAGCCTAAGCTATTAAATGAAGACGTGGTTTGCTCTTAACACCAACCAGCCTTGCCGTTAAAGCTCAAATGCCATGCATGTTGCCGCTTGCTTGACTCCGTTCAATCTCCCTGAACCACCGCCACCGCTTGTCATTGTTGATCCTATCGCCGCACTCGAACGCCCCTCTCTCGTCAAAGGAGAAGACCCAAGCGACTCTGTTCCTCCTCCAAAGCAAAAAGAACCTCGAGTGTATCATCACACATTTGTCACTTAGCCTCCCTGACCCGACAATTCCACCTCGACCGCATCCCTTCTCCACCACAATCTTGAAGCTGACAAAGTTGGACCACTTCGATGAGATTCGAAGGTTCCTCGAGCAATCAAAGGCGAGACCAAATTTGAAGAACGAGTGTTACATGTGCCACACCATCATGCTTTGCAGGCAGGGCGAGATGATTGATGAGGCGATCAACACGTTCGAACAGGTCAAAGCACTCAATAAATGCCCAATCCTCGCAAGGAAATAGCAATTCTTCCCTGACTTGCTTGCAAATTTTAGGATCCTCGGCAGCAGAGTCTGCGCATTCGCTAGCTGTGAGGACGCAGTCGCGGGAGGGAGGCGAGTTCGAAGGTGGCTGAGGTTGGGGCTATTGAAAAAAGAAAAATAATTAAAAATTCGATTTATTTGTAATTTTTTTTCAAGAAAAGCAAATTGGATTTTTCATATGACACAATAGAAAATATTTTCTAATTCATTTTTAGGTTTTAGCTAAATATTAGAAAAATATTATTATGTTCTTGAAAAATGACTTTCTATAAAATATTTTCTAAAAAAGTCACACTTTTTTGCGAAACAAATAGAACCTAAATAAACAGATCTCTAAAACTCGTATTTGATTTTAACCACCGTGCACCATGGGCTGGCATCAAAATTTGCTTAAAGAGATGTATAAACTCCACACAAGTGGAATTCATTAAGGAAGAGACTTGATAATTGCCAAGAAAGCTTCCAAGATGGGAGAATTATCAAAAAAATTCTAAACCCACTATAATTGTTCCAATTCAATCATATTTTTTTTTTTTATCAATTCAGTCTTAAACCATTTGCATTTATGTAATTTTGACTAGCTAGCGTTAACGTGGGAGCAGGTCGTCCAACCAACATTGATGTAGACAATTTTTAATAATATTTTATTTTCTATTACCTATTTTCTTTTTCTTTTTTTTTCTTCCTTCTTTGCTTCTTTTCCCCATAGTGGCCAGCGAGCCTCCAAGAGGCCTGGGGGTTGTAGGCGAGGTGGATTGCGATGCCCTCAGTATGTCATGACTAACGCAATTACTAAAGTCTTTTCACTTCTTAAGTATGCAGAAACGTATCCGGTTAAAGAACACCCAAGATATATAAAAATTCAAAGGAACACACGTGGAAATACAAACCGGGCAATCTCATTTCATTTCTTGTTTATGTATATTTTAGGTGACATGGTCAAGGTATACTAGGGGACGAGCAAAAAGGTACCACTACTCCGTACCACTACTCCGTACCACACCCAGAAGCCTTAGGAGCTACATCACCCCGATTTGGATACCATGCATATACTATGATCAACCAAGAGTGAGCGCAAAGCTCAGCAAGCAAATTACTAACCATTTTACACCACATATGTCAATAATAGCACATGCGATGAAGTTTAAATATAAAATATAGAAGACTATTTTGAAATCAACTTGCTCGAGAACCTTTCTCAAAATTAGGATAACAAGGGGACACATTTCCTCTGAAAACAGTGACTCAATAAAACTCGAATGAAATCTAAGAACATCAATGATCATTTTTTGCTATGAATTAGCTGCTACCATCTTTTGGGGAACCCTATTACCCCTTGGGCATCCTGCACCCATCTAGCATTGCGAGAACATTTGAGAGAACCGTGTTACACCCCCAAGGAACCTAGTTATCCCTCCAAGCATCACTACTACCACTCGGGGCATCGTTGTCCCATGGACCGATGGCATTCCCAAATCACACACTCATCCCATGGTGCAGCAATTCCATAATTCAATTTTAAATATGTCATCCACTAAGTTAATGTACAAGAATCGTTTAGTGTCTATCATCAACAATACTTTATAAGCTATAGAAATGATACAAATATTTAGTTTGACAGTGTTAGCCAAAATGATGGTTTACAAAAGGGAGTTTAGCCAAAATTAGCAGAAAGAGGGCAGCGCGCCCGCTTGAAAAAATCAAGGCATTTGCCAAAAGTAAATCAGTTCGAAAAATTACAAAATTTTAACACATGGATAAGACTCTGAGGAAGGTTTTTTTGTGAAGAAGTCAAAGTTAGGTTTAGCTTGTACGGGTCTCAGTAATTTTCTGCAATTCGGATCGAAACAAGGAAAATCCAGATTGCAACAGGTTCAGGAAATGGCATTTTGGACGCCTAATTAAACTCCAAAAATCATGGAAAAATTCCATATTATATTTTAAGATGTGATCTAAAAATTTTATGAAGGACACCAGTTCAAATTGTTTATAAAAAAATTCTGCAGAAAATGGAAACCGAGTAAAGGTTTGGAAACGGCTTATAAAAATAATTTCGAACCTGCATAATTTTTTAAATATATTTTGCACATATAAATTTTGAAAAATCTGAATTTAAAGCATGTCATAAAACAAAGGCGTAACGCATAACTTTCGTGAAGAAAGTCTTATCAAATTTGTACTACAAAGACCTGCACAAAATTAGAAAATTTCAGTCCACGGTAAATTGACCCAAGAATCGTCGTAACCTCGGATTCGTCCATGACTCGTGTCAATTAAGCTCAAAACAATGCACACTTCAATATCCAGCATTCCAACAATATATTAATATACTCAATGTACTGACATATTAACGCTACTCACAACACATATTTTCCGAAACTGTTGATGAACACAATTAAGCATGAAAACAACCGAGGTGACTACAACTCAAGGAAATCGACCTTGACGTACAAACGAGAACTTATGTAGCATAAACGAGCAGTAATTCACTTGCCTCAGGTCTGAGTCAAGTGTCGACACGGCTTGACGAGGTCTTGGAAGTCCGGGTTGCAGCTGTTTTCAAGCGGTCTGAGTTGTGTGAAGGCAATGACGCCGGACGACAAGGTGGCACGAGCGGTCGTTGGACGAGGACGCGTCGCCGGTGAGGTTGATTGTGGGGACTGTGGTGTCGTGCGCGAGATGAGAAAAAACACCGAGAGAGAGTGTGAGGATCGGCTATGAGGTAGGAAATGGAGGAAGGAGAGGGAAATACCGCTGCTATTTTTGTTTCATGGTCTCCCCATGCCTCCACCGTTTGACTTGTATACTTGGCAGCCAAAAGGGAGGAACGTTGGGGCTGGTGTCATTGCTGATCAGCTCCTCTTGCAATCACGTTTGTTGACTTGTATACCTGGCACGGTGCTTTGTTCTTCGCGTTTCTTCTTCCGCCGATAGCTGTTGTCGTCCATGAGGAAGGACACCTGGAGAGAGAAAGCGGTGCGGACAGCTGGGTGGCATCACGGTGGCGTCACGCTGAGGGCTAGTGGCTGGACTCGTGGTGACGTGGAATCACAGGTGATGCGGTCGCGTCGTGGGTGAGGTTGAGGTGGCGAAATCAACGATGGCTCGGGTGATGTGTCAGAGCTATGCTAACTTGGCAGAGCGAGGTGGCTCGACTGAGGTGTCGTGGTTGGTGGTGGGAAGGCACAGCTGGCAAGACATGGCAGTGACGCAAATGACATCATCCAGTGACAAGTTTGGTGTTGCGGTGATGACTACTAATCGCTTCAGGATCACAATTCCGTCGGAGTGAAAATCCAGATGTCACACGGATTCGCGTAGATCTAGGTGAGGCCAGCCTCACCATGACCTTGAGGGGCGCAAGCGAAGGTGGCCTTGCCCACAGCTAGCGAGGCTATGGCTGCCTTCACCCTAACCCCTGGCCTCAGCCAAATCTGGGTGAAGCCCCTCACCCATGGCCCCCAAGCCAAGCTTGCTGCCACTATGGGAAAAAGAAGAAAAGAAGAAGAAAAGAAAAAACATTAATAAAAATTAAAAAACATGTCAGAAGTTTAGATGAAGAAAGCAGCAAATGGTTTGGAGAATTTGCAACTCTTACGATATCATTCATATGTATAATTACATCACTATTTATAATACAAGAGGTCTAAATCTACAAGAAAAGAGAATATAGAATGAATCAAATAAAAGAAGGGATAAGTGTTCCAGAAGTCCTAAAACTTGTCACGAAAATGCATTTCAGTCCTAAAACTTGCAAAAAGTGCAAATAAGTCCTCAAACTTGTCAAAATAGTTCAATTGAGTCCTAAAATTGACGCCGTCGCTTTTATTGACGGAAAATGCTTGACGTGGCGCCGACGTAGTATTTTAAATAATTTTTATTTTCCAGCTGGTTTTTTAATAACTTTTTATTCAAATTTTGAAAAAAATATATTTAAAAACTAAAAATTAATTTTTAAAAAATGTTTAAAAAATAAAAAATAAAAAATAAAAAATAAATAAAAAGGGAAGAAGAGGCGGCCACCCATCGCCGGAGGGGCCGGCGACCCTCGCCCGGCGCGGCGAGGGCTCGTGGGCTCGTCGGCCCCAGGCGAGGGCCAGCGACCCTCGCCTGATGCGGGCGAGGGCACCCAGATTTGGGCACGCCGGCCTTCGCCTGGGGGCCGGCGACCGTTGCTAGCCCTAGGCGAGGCCTCGGCGGCCCTCAGTTGGGGCCGGCGGGGCTCGCCCAGATCTGGGCGTTGCCGTGAAGCGTGAGGGCCGCACGAGTGGCTCGTTCTCGTGCTTCCCTGTGCTCGACGCCAGCAGATCCGAGCTAGTTGCGGGGCCGCCAGTCACCGCTGTTTCGAGTCCCCTCGTCGGCAACCTCCGCCCGCGACCAAGTGACTTCCGCATCTCTATGCCTGGCCAGATCTGGGTGAGCCTCGCCCGCATCAGGCAAGGGTGGCCAGCCCTCGCCTGGGGCCGGCGAGCCCGGGCGAGCCTCGCCCGCGTCAGGCGAGGGTCGCCGGCCCTCACCTGGGGTCGACGAGGCCTCGCCCTGGTTGGGCGGCAACCGGCAACCGTCATCGGCCCCTCCGGCGATGGACGGCCGCCTCCTCTCGCCCTTTTTTTCTTTTTTTTTTTTTTTAATAGTTTTTTTAAAAATGAATTTTAGTTTTTAAATATATATTTTTAAAAAAATTGAATAAATTTTATTTTAAAGCCTGCTGGAAAATAAAAATTAATTTAAAATGCCATGTCAGTATTTTAAACGGAAAATACGACGGTGTTAGCTTTAGGACTCAATTGAACTATTTTGACAAGTTTGAAGACTTATTTGCACTTTTTGTAAGTTTTAGGACTGAAATGCATTTTCGTGACAAGTTTTAAGACTTCTGGAATACTTATCCCATAAAAGAATATTCCCCGCAATCGAGATCAATTAAGATCACTATCTATCGGTAATAGTACCTTCACCACTCCCCCTCAAGCTTGGTGGTATATACACATCATGGACACCAAGCTTGCTTAATAAATACGAATGTTGTCTTTGACATAAAGGCTTATAAAAATGTTTATTCCTCTTTTTCTGATCACCCACTTGGAATCTTGTCTCGAATGAAATAATAATTAACTTCTATGTGCTTCATCCTCTCATGGAAACTGGGTTCATTGTGAGTTTAAGCACAGCATCATTATCACAGAATAAGATAATGGACTCATTCACCTATACCCCGAGATCTTGGAGAAGGCCTCTTATCCAAACTACCTCACAGCTAGTTTTTGCCATCACTCAATATTCTACCTCGGCGGATGATAAGGAAACAACCAATTATTTCTTCATCTTCAATGAAATAAAGAATCTCCTAGTTTTATACAGAAACTTGTAATAGATTTTCTACTCATAGGACAAGTAGTATAATCAGTGTCACAATATGCTGACATCTCCATGTTGCTGTCTCGAGATAATAATGTTCCCAAACTCGAACACCCTTTCAAGTATTTTATAAACTTTAATGTTGCAATCATGTGAGAGTGTTTTGGAGCATGCATGAATTGATTGAGAATATGTACCACGTAGCAAATGTCGGGTTTGATCATGGTCAAATAGATGAGTTTTCCAACCAATTTTGGGGGAAAGTCTCAAATAAAAACTCAAAGTGCCATCATTTTCTCAAAAGAGGACCTGAAGTGGAGTTTGTCTCAAAGAATGACCTCACTCGTCGGCCGGTGAATAAATGCATATCCAATGCATATTCCGATGGCCTGATTAGGGTATTTTTGTCAATTTTTTTTTTTTTCATTTTTTGCTACCCTGTTCATCGTCTTCTTCATCCCCTGTTCACTTCTTCTTGCCTAAGAACACTGGACTTGGGGAAAGGCCGGCGAGCACCAATTGCTAGTAAAGGCCGGCGAGGGCTCAACGCCCATCACCATTTACCGAAGGCTCGACGCCTATCGCTGACAACAGGCGAGGGCCATCGAGCCCTAGCTGGTCGTGGGGGAGGGGGGCCGTCCAAATCAAGGCCCTACAAGGAGGTCCTCGAGGGCAAAAGGGCCGTCCAAATTGTGTGATTTGTGGCGGTTTTGAGGCTGCGGGGGGTAGGAAATAGGCTTTGCCAATTCGACAAATTGCAATTTTCAGGCAATGTGAATTGGAGCCCTTGCCTTTGCTGCGAAATACCATGAGAAGAATTGCTGCATTTGGTGCGGGCCAAGGCTTCCTTTTTTTTGGTACAATTGGAGCGGATTTTGTTTTTGGAAGTTCGTCGTGTTGGAAGTTTTGGATCTTGGAGGATCGCGAGGAGGTCGGGTGGTGAGTTTCCCGAATCAAGTAAGTCATTTAGTGAGATGCATTTTCGCACTTAATCGATCAGCGATTGGGCGGGGCTCTATTGGCATTCTCGAATCCTGCATTGAGGTATATTGAGTAGCGCCAAGGCGGAGGGTGTTCCTTGTCGACTGCCGGCTGCTCAAAGATCAGCGATTCGCACACGCGAGATGGGGGGAGGTTGGATGGTGATCCCGATATGTGCAGAGTGGACGGGAGTGACATCAAGAGCAGTTTGAGGAAGCCAAAGAGAAGAGGGAGTTGGGAGATGGGGTTGAAGGTGTTTGGGGAGGGTCGGGTGGAGAAGCTGCGGAACACCGTGTTGCCGCACTCCTCGTAGTCACGGAGAAGTCGTCAATCTGGGAGCAGTGGTGGGAGGAAGGGATGAAGAAGGCGACATGGGCATCCCAGTCATAGTCTTGGCAAAAGAAGAGGTTGTCGGTGGAGCGACGGGCGGAGGTAGGGGAGGTCGCCCCTCACGGCCATCAACGAGATCACCCTTGGTCGGCCCTGGGCGAGGGCTCACCCACCTCACCAGCCACTGATAAGGGCCGGCGAGGGCTTGGTGGTCCTCGCTTATTATCGGCGATGGGCATCCAACCCTCATCGACCCTCACCAATGACCAACACTCGCCGGCCCTTCCCAAGTCTGATGTTCTTGAGAAGAAGATGAACAGGGGATGAAGAAGATGATGAACCGTGCCACCATTGACCCAAAAAAAATAAAAATAAAGAACAAGACAACTGAATTTTTTAAAAAAAAAAAAGAAATTGACAAAAATACCCTTGATTAGGCCACCGGAATATCCATCAGAGATGCATCTATTCAGCAACCGGCGAATGAGGTCATTCTTTGAGACTAAATGATCATTTGGGTCCTTATTTGAGACAGATTCCACTCTAGATCCTCTTTTGAGAAAAGTAACGCACTTTGGTTCCTTATTTGAGATTTTCCCCAGTTTTGGTTAAGCAAAAGGGTCCTCAAGCAAAGGATCCCTATTTACGAGTGACAATCCTTTATCATATTCAGCTATTGTCTCGATTGGAATAGCATTTGACTTAGATCTCGACAATCTTGCTTTTGATATAATTTTTAAGATAAATTTGCATTGGCCGAGAAAAATGCCCTTATTTGACCATGCAATTTATATCTCGAGGAAGTATTTGGGAGTCCACAAATCTTTAATGTGATATATAAAATGCAGGTATTTCTTAAATCTATCAATGGCAGATGTGTAAAATTTCCCATAATGAATATGTCATCCACATATATGAGTAAGTTGATTGACGATGTATTGACAATGTCTCCATGTGAACATATGGGCCTGAAAAAAAATTGTCCAAGGTTAGACTGACCTCTAAGACGTGCTCAACAGGGCTTGATTGTCCTTCATTGTCTGATGGTCTTATTTGGTGTTCCACAGGAACGTTGCGTCCTGTTTGGTTGTTGGGAGACTCTTCATCACCGTCAGACACACCAGAATTTGTGATTTGGTTCTTCGGCACGGTGCCCCCTTTGTTGACTAAAAATTTCTTCTCAGGTCTGGCGTTAATGATGCTGCCACGCCAGGAAGATGAACCAAAATCAAAGGAAATTTTTTGGAAAAAGATGGAAAACAAAAAAAAAAGGGTATAATGGAAGCTAGATGGATGAGGGAGGCTCTGATACCGTGGCGGAAGTTTAGATGATCGAAAGCAGCAGATGGTTTGGAGAATTTGTAACTCTTTCTATATGTGTCTAATTACATCACTATTTATAATACAAGAGGTCTAAATCTATAAGAAAAGAGTATATACAATAAATCAAATAAAAGATATTCCCCGTGATCAAGATCAATTAAGATCACTATCAATCGGCAACAATATTTTCAACAAAATAAAATATTATTAAAAATTATCCATATCAACGTCGATCGAACAACCGGCGTTCACGTTGGTATTGACCAGCCAAAACTAGCCGAATGGACTATATTACCGCATTTGCAAAAGTTTTGGGATTAAATTGACAAAAAGGAAATTATAACCGAATTGACACAATTATAATAGACTTATGATTTTTTTAGTAATTTTCACACTTCAACTCACCACGCTTGATTCTCTTTTATGGCCGTTCCATGCAAAGACTATTTGGTCGAAGACAATCTCATACACGTTCACCGCGTAAAGAATTGCAGAGATCCAATCATAATGTCCCCCTCTAACTTCCTCGAATTTGCACAGAAATTGTCAACACGGCCAGATTCTTCACACCAGAGAAAAAATCTCACCACTTCCCTTCTCTATTTAAGAGCAATCATTTCGAAAAGTTCCTCATAATTCTGTCTCAGAACCCCCGAAATCAGGAGCAAAAAGTGTAGAAGAGCAGCCGTTTCTTGAAGCAAAGGAAGCAAAGAGAAATGCAGGGGGACTTGCGCATGGACAAGGCGCTCCAGAGGCGGCGAAGGCGTCCACGTCGTGGCCGGCCCCGCCTCGAGGAAACGGGAGAAGACGCCGTCGCCGTCGCCGCCCGTCTTTGTCTGTTCCTCCTCTTTGTCGCTACCATGGCTTTGTGCACGTATTTTCTCCTTAACCTATTAGGGCTTGCCGACACATAACGCGATTCAATCCGAGGGATGATCGCGCGTGATCGAGGGAAGGATCTATCTCCATACACCTCTGACCGCCGGGACCGCTGATCGTCGTCTAGTCTCAATCGTGATACTAAGTTCGTACTCTGATTTCATGTGGCGGGGTCGAAGAAGAATCTTTATAAGAGGCCTCGTCCTCGGACGTATCGTAGATTGGAGGACTCATTGTCCTAGTTAGTTTGCATTTCTTTTTTTCCAGTTCAAAGCAATGTCATCATTATTTTTATATTTTAAGTAGGGGTATAATTATTTTTGGTTATAAAAATTGAGGGTTGCCGGATGGAACTTTTACTTTCTGAATTTGTTTATAGTTTAGCGTTTGAATATCTCATTTAATGTTTGAATGTCTCTGGCTGACGAAGATCTAAGGTAGCCTTGTTTCCTTTTTCTCATCATTTAAAGGGAAAATTGTGAATTAAGTGTTGTTTCGATGGGCTTATTGGGTGAAATTGAGCCATGTAATAATTCATAGATAAATTTCTGCGAAAATGAATATAATAATTTAACTAAATATTATTGCAAAAAGAAGGGCTCTAATTTGTACGCTAAAAAAAGGGTACTTAGGGTGACAAAATCACACATCTAATTTCAAAAATTAAAATTAACAGTCGAATAAGATATATGATATCTTTTTACTTGAAGAATAGTGAACATAAAGAGACGGTGTCATTTATAAAGTCAATCAATCAAATTTCACAATCACGTGTAAAGCTCGTGTTCACACCCCGAGAAAGGACATGAAAATTAGTAAGTAATCAAGCAACATGATTTGAAATATTGGGCCTCGAAAGTACAGATTAAGCTTAATTAGGAAATGACAGTTTTATCCGGAGGGAAATTACAAGTCTAGTCATCTCTTGGCATCATGGCGTTCTTGATTAAAGAAAATATCCAAATATGAAGCTTATCATCTATAATATATATCCAAATATGAAGCTTATCATCTATAATATACATATGGATATGTATGTATATATATAATATTATTTAGTCGCTCAATCCAAATCCATCTTCAGGTCAAAAAACACAAGTAAAATGATAAAAGAATCAGCATTAAATGACAGCCAATGAAATAACTGATAATTGGTGAGGGTGGACTATGAAACTTGACATGCGTAGATCTTTAACAAATTAGACAGCCCAATATTAAGACATAGTGCTTCCAATTAACATAAAAAAAAAAAAAAAGTACAAATTTCAGACATTTCTTGCATTATTGATATGCTCTCTCCACCTTATCTTCTATGAAATGGACCTCTCCGACACTTTCCTATAACATGGTATTTTGAAAATATTTGATAACTTAAACAGCTCAACCCGACTTGGTGAAAGAGCCCACATGTATATTTCAAAGAAATATATTTTAGGCTTTTAAATTAAAAAAAAAAAAATTACACTCATTATTGATCAAAGAAGGCAATAAGTTACTAGTATAAAAATAAGTGGTTCACAAGTCACGATACATCCATTATCAAGGCATTCAAGAATGTACTTCGTATTAAGAACCGACTTCTCTTTCATCGATTCATGAGTTCTACTCCCCCTAGCAAATGTCAGATTTGATCATGGTCAAATAGACGAGTTTTCCAACAAGGCTTTGATAAGTAGAAGAGTCCTTAAGCAAAGGATCCTCTTTACAAGTGACAATCTTTTATTATATTCAACTGTTGTTGACCTAACATTCTGATTGATTGGAATGGCAGCTGGCTTAGATCTCGACAACTCCTGATATAATTTCTAGCTTATGATATAATTTTTAAGACAAATTTGCGTTGGCTGAGACAAATGCCTTTATTTGACCATGCAATTTCTATCCTAAGGAAGTATTTGGGAGGTCTTAACTCTTTCATGTGAAATATAGAATGCAGGTACTTCTTAAATCTATCAATAGCAGATGTATCATTTCCCGTAATGAGTATGTCATCCACATATATGAGTAAGTAGATTGATGATGTACCTTGTCTCCATGTGAACATATGGGTCTGAAAGGTTAGACTGACCTCTAAGACGTGCTCAATGGGGCTCTATTGTCTTTCATTGTCTAATGGTCTTATTTAGTGTTCCGCAAGAACATGGTCTCCTGTTTGGCTGTTGAGAGACTCTTCATCACCTTTAGACACACCAGAATTTGTGCTTTCGTTCTTCGGCATGGTGCCCCCCTTTGTTGACTAAAAAATTCTTCATATATCCGGCGTTAATGATGCTACCAAGCCAGGAAGATGAACCAAAATCGATGGAAATTTTCTGGAAAAAAAGATGAAAAAAGAAGGGTATAGCAGAAGCTAGATGGATGAGGGAGGTTCTGATACTGCGTTAGAAGCTTAGATGACAGAAAGTATAAGATGGTTTGGCCAATTTGCAACTCTCTCTATATCATTCATGTGTCTAATTACATCACTATTTATAATACAAGAGGTCTAAATCTATAAGAAAAGAGAATATACAATAAATCAAATAAAAGAATATTCCAACAATCAATATCAATTAAGATCACTATCTATCGGCACAAGATCAATTAAGATCACTATCTATTGGCAACAATATCTTTAACAAAATAAAATATTATTAAAAATTATCTACGTCAACGTTGAATCGAAAACTGGTAGGTGTCAATATCAATATCAAATTAACTATATTAACACATTTACAAAAGTTTTAGGGACTAAATTGATAAAAAAAAAATTATGACCGAATTTAATTATAATAAGTTTATGACTTTTTAGTAATTTGTCCCCTTTAACCGACCACGCTTTCTAACCAAAAAAAAAAAAAACCGACCACGCTTTCTGACCCAAAAAAAAACCGACCACGCTTGATTCTCTTTTATGGCCGTTGCATGCAAAGACTATTTGGTCGAAGGACAATCTTATACAAGTTTTTTTTTTTTGAACAGAATCTTTACACGTTCACCGTGTGAAGAATTGCAGAGGTCCAATCATAATCTTCCCCTTTAAATTCCTCGAAGTTGCAGAGAAATTGTCAACACGGCCAAATTCCTCACACCAGAGAAAGATCTCATGACTTTCCCTCTCTATTTCAGAGCAATGATTTCCGAAAGTTCCTCAGAATTCTGTCTCCGAACCCCCCAAATCAGAAGAGAGACATGTAGAAGAAAAAATCTCACCACTTCCCTTCTCTATTTAAGAGCAATCATTTCCGAAAGTTTCCTCATAATTCTGTCTCAGAACCCCCGAAATCATGAGCAAAAAATGTAGAAGAGCAGCCGTTTCTTGAAGCAAAGGAAGCAAAGAGATATGCAGGGGGACTTGCGCATGGACAGGCCGCTCCGGAGGCGGCGAAGGCATCCGCATCGTGGCCCGCCCCGCGTCGGGGAAATAGAAGAAGACGCGGCCGCCATCGCTGCCCATCTCTGTCTGTTCCTCCTCTTCGTTGCCGCCGTGGCTTTGTGCACGTATTTTCTCCTCAACCTATTAGGGTTTGCCGACGCATAACGCGATTCAATCCGAGGGATGATGGCACGTGATCGAGGGAAGGATCTATCTCCATACACCTCCGACCGCGGGGACCGCTGATCGTCGTCGAGTCTCAATCGTGATACTAAGTCCGTACTCTGATTCATATACCGGGGTCGAAGAAGAATCTTTGTAAGAATCCTCGTTCTCGGACGTATCGAAGATTGGAGGACTCTGTCGGCTACAAAAAATAATGGGGTGCATGGGGCTAGATCCATCTTGTCCTAGTTAGTTTGCATTTCTTTTTTTCCAGTTCAAAGCAATGTCATCATTTATATTTTAAGTAGTGGTATAATTATTTTTGGTTATAAAAATTGTGGGTTGCCGGATGGAACTTTTACTTTCTGAATTTTTTATAGTTTAGCGTATGAATATCTCATCTAAGGTTTGAATGTCTCCGGCTAACGAAGATTTAAGGTAACCGTGTTTCTTATCTCATCATTTAAAGGGAAAATTGTGAATTGGGTGTTGTTTTGATGGGCTTATTCCATGTAATAATTCATAGATAAATTTCTGCGAAAATGAATATAATATTTTAACTGAATATTATTGCAAAAAAAAAAAGCTCTAATTTGTATGCTTTTTAAAAAAAAAGAAAAATAAAAAGAAAAGGTACTTAGGTGACAAAATCACACATCTAATTTCAAAAATTAAAATTAAAAGTCGAATAAGATATATAATATCTTTTTAGCTGAAGTCGAGTGGACACAAAGAGGCGGTGTCTTTTATAAAGTCAACCAATCAAATTTCTCAATCACGTGTGAAACTCGTGCTCACACCCCAGGAAAGAACATGAAAATTAGTAAGTAATGAAGCAACATGATTTGAAATATTGTGCCTCAAAAGTACAGATTAAGCTTAATTAGGAAATGACAGATTTACCCGGAGAGAAATTACGAATCTAGTCATCTCGTGGCATCGTGGCGTTCATGATTAAAGAAAATATCTAAATATGAAGCTTATCATCTATAATATACATTTAGATATGTATGTATATATAATAATATTTAGTCGCTCAATCCAAATCCATCTTCAAGTCAAAAAGCACAAGTAAAATGATAAAAGAATCAGCGTTAAATGACAGCCAATGAAATAACTGATAATTGGTGAGGGCGAACTATGAAACTCGAAATGCGTAGATCTTTAATAAATTAGACAGCCGAATACCAAGACATAGTGCTTCCAATTAACATACTAAAAAGTACAAATTTCAGACATTTCTTGCATTATTGCTATGCTCTCTCCACCTTATCTTCTATGAAATGGACCTCTCCGACACTTTCCTATAACATGATATTTTGAAAATATTTGATAACTTAAAAAGCTCAACCCAATTTGGTGAAAGAGCCCACATGTATATTTCAAAGAAATATATTTTAGGCTTTTAAATCAAAAAAAAAAAAAAATTGCATTCATTATTGATCAAAGAAGGCAATAAGTTACCAATATAAAAATAGGTGGTTCACAAGTCACGACACATTCATTATCAACGCATTCAAGAATGTACTTTGTATTAAGAACCAACTTCTCTTTCATCAATTTATGAGTTCTACAAGTCACGACACATTGATCATCAATGCATTCAAAAATGTACTTTGTATTAAGAACCAACTTCTCTTTCATCGATTTATGAGTTCTGCTCCCCCTATTTATGCAAAAGAAGGAGCTCCTATAGATAAGGCACGTCCTATCGCACAAAGCTCCTCAAACCAAGTTGCTGGATTGCTTCCATATACACACTCGCATAGAGCAATGGAGTACGACTGAAAAACTCCGTGTTGAAGTTCCTCTTTGATCGCAATTCTTGGTGTTTATGGCTTCCATTGGTTAAAGAAACATGCCTTCTTAGCGTTCATGGCTCCCTTAGATTTGGCGTCTCCCGAGCCTGATGAGGCCGATTCTATCTCGGCAATGCCGGTTCTAGCATCTCCAGCCCTAACCCAAACCACGAGACTGGGAAAGGGTCAGGCTTGGGGCATAAGTGTGGCACGAAGAGATTGAGAGTGGGTCAGGCTCGTGCGATCAATGTCAGCGAGTGCAGCAATGTCGCATCGGCGAGGGTGGGCCTAGTGGCGTCAACCATGCTAGCGGAGGTTGTGGGTTTGGTCTTCTTCTCTCTTCTAAGGCCAAAGCACGTTTTCGGGGGCAAGGACAAAGTGGGGGACAAAAAGAGCAGAAAGGAAATTAGAGACCATCGACATGGATTGTCCATTTGCTCAGCGGCTGATTTGTTCAAATCTGGAGGTTCCGAATTGACCTAGATTTGGAGCATTCAAGCTTTAGAAGGGGTCAATCCCCTCACACAGATAATGAGAAAATTATCCAAAATTTTTTTAATTTATTGCACATTTGTCAATTTATTCTTAAAGCTCCGTTCATTTCACAAAAAATTAAACCCGTTAAACGGGTGGGTCGGGTTAGGTTTGGGTCGAGTCATAAATAATCCAACCTAAATCGACCCATTTAACCCATTTATTATAGTGTAAAATTTTTGACCCATATCCAACCCATTTAACAAAACCTAAAACACACACACACACACACACACACACACACACATATATATAATGGTATTGCTAACATGGTTTTATACGACACAAATTTAATCGACAATTTTTATAATTTTTAAAATAACTATTTTTAAAAAATCGAATTTTAATTATTTTTATTTTTAAAAATTAATTTTTATTTTTATTTGTTAAGAATATAATTTTTCTTTTTTCTTCTTCTTTTTCTTTGGCCGGCCGTCGGCCACGACGACAGCCGACGACTGGCCACAAGCAAGCTGGCTCTCCTAGCTTGCCGACGCTAGTGAGCTCAAGGCTTGCTAGATCGACAAGGCTCAAGCCTCGCCAACCTCACCGAACGTTGGCGAGGCCTTTGCCTCGCCCGGATCCGACGAGCTTGAGGCTCGCCCGGCCGGTCGCCCCAACGCCGTGCCAGCCACCAAAAGAAGGAAGAAGAAAGAAAAAAAAAAAAAAATAATTATAATTTCGATTTTTATAAAAAGAATACTTTTGTAAAGTTAAAGAGAGAAGAGAGAGATTGTGTGGTTTGGGTTGAAAATGGGTTCTGAATCTAACCCATTTAAGGCCCACTTAAGACCCTTTTAATACCCACATATCTTAAGTTTTTAATTGTTAAACCCATTTAATTAGTTCTTTCAAAAAACAAGTAACCCATATATGACCCATTTATGATTTAAATGGGTCATATATGGGTCTAAGATCCATTTTTCCACCTCTACAGAAAATAACTTCCAAAGAAAATATTTTCCAAATTTTTTCAGCATTCATTTTGATGGAAAATGAATTAATCAAGTAAAACGCTTTCCACTTTTAGAAAAAACACCTTCAAGAGTGGGGAAAATATTTTTCACATTTCAAAAGTGGAAAACACGTTCCATAACGTCTTCCACCTTACTTTCTTTCACCAAATACATTTTCATTTTATTTTTATGTTTTCTTTTTTTTAAATCAAGTTTTTAATTTTTTTCCTTTTTCTTTTTTTTTTTTTTCTTTCTTTCATTTTCATCTTCTTCCTTGACCTTGGCTGGTCACCGGCCACAATAGCAGCCGGCGATTGGCCGCGAGCAGGCCTCGCCCGAGCTCACCGAATTGGCAAATCCGAGCTCACTTGGCAAACCTCAACTTCTCTAGATCAAGCAAGGCTCAAGCAGGCCTACAATCCGTCGCTAGCCACCACCGTGGCCAACGACCGACCAAGGCATGAAAAGGAAAGAAAGAAAAGAAAAAAAGAAAAGGAAATGAAGGAAAAAAAAATCTAAAAATGATTTTAAAATAAATTAAATAATAATAAAATTATTGAAAACGAGCATGTGTTGGAAAAGGTTTTTCTTACCGAATGGCAGAAAATATTTTCTAATTCATTTAAAATTTTTAATTGAACATCAGAAAATATGGTTATTTTCTTGAAAAATGGTTTCCTAGAAAATATTTTCCAAAATGCCATATTTTTGTGGAACAAACGGAGTTTAAACTTTTCAACTTTATCAATTGAGTTTTAAATATCTTCACATTTTAGTAATTGAGTCCATCCAATCAATTTTTCCCATAATTCGTTAATATGGACACCAACTATCCTACGTAGTACGACCGATACTAACATCGACATTTTTTAATAAAGTTTTACTATTTTTTTCAAATTTGTTATTAATTTGCTCTTCTTTTCAAATTTTTTTCTCTTTTCCTTCTTCTTCTTCTTTTTTTTTTTTTTTTTTCCAATTAAGGATCACAACCCTTGCCCATGGCCGACAAGGGTGTTACGACTCGACGACCCTTGCCCAGTGGACCCTTGCCGGCCAAAGAGAGAGAGAGAGAGAGAGAGAGAGAGAGAGAGAGAGAGAGAAGAAAACATAGATAAATAAATTTGACTAATTATTAAAATAATATTAAAAATTGTCCCACTAGCAACAATGTGCATGTCACGAAAAGAAAACATAGATAAATAAATAAATTTGACTAATTATTAACTCGACGACCCTTGCCTAGTGGACCCTTGCCGGCCACAGAGAGAGAGAGAGAGAGAGAGAGAGAGAGAAAAACATAGATAAATAAATTAATTATTAAAATAATATTAAAAATTGTCTCACTAGCAACAATGTGCATGTTCACGAATTCCAGCCAAAATTGTTCATATAGATTAAATTTTCAAAATTTAAAAGATTAGGATTGAATTTGTAAAAGTGTAATAGGCTTAGAACTTTTTTGATAATTTTAACCACCATGTACCAATGGGCCACCCTAGGAATTTGCTTAAAGAGATATCTGTAGAGGTTAGTATGGTTCCAAGGTAGAATGGAGAGCCTAAGACTCAATTGGTGAAAACCGATCCAATTCCAAGTTTTAAAATATGTAGGGCAAGCCCCAAGTTCTAAAAATTAGGAAACTTTTTCCAATTGATAGATAACCCATAATCTAGAAAAAGTCTGTGTTTTTCTTATTATATGTCTTCGCACGATCTTAGGGCATTTCATAATATCCAATGATGAATATGTAATCTAAAACTACTAGTGTAGGTTTTCATATTTGGCGATATCCAGACTAAGATTTTTACTTTATTAATATTTCATATTTTTTGCGTATCTAAATATGAATTGTAATAAGTGGATTGTAGCAAATAGTAATCATTAGAGATGATGATTTATTACAATCATTCAATTAAGAGTACACGTGAAACTTGAATAAACTCTAAAACTGATCCCAAAACCTATGACAATGTAAGTTCTAAGTTGAGTAAGCATGATAGGTTCTGGGTTCCAAAAATTAAGAAATCTATTCTCTTCTCTCCGTTCTCACCCCTAGACGTATGAACTCAAACAAGCCTAATTCACTGAAATGCCACTTAATATTTGCCAAGAAAGCTTCCGAAATACCTTTAGTTCTTCTATGATTGTCGTTGCATGCACGGAGTATCTGGTCAAGGCAATTTCATACACGTCCAACGCGTAAAGACTCGTTTTGAAACCAAATCGCACTCTTCCTTTTACTTCCTCGAAGTCACGCAGAAACATTCTGCATACGACCCGATTCTTCATACCAAAGAAAAAGCTCATGATTTTCTTCTCTATTTAAGAGCAATAATTCTCAACAATTCGTCATAATTTTGTGTTAGAACCCTCAAATACAGGAAAGAAAAATTGTAGAAGAGAAGCCGTTTCTTGAACAAGCTTCAACAACATCCTTCTAATTTCTCTCCTCTGTGGGTGTTCTTGTTTTTTGGGTTTGAAGTAAAGGAAGCGAAAGAAATGCAAGGGGACTTGCGCAGGGACATGGCGCTCGGAAGGCGGCGAAGACGCCCACGTCATGGTCATGGCCGGCGCCGCCTCGAGGAAGATGTAGTAGAAGACGCCTTCGCCGTCCGTCTTTGTTTGTTCCTCCTCTTTGTCACCGCCGTGGGTTTGTGTATGTACTTTCTCCTTAACCTATTGGGGTTTGCCAACACATAACCCGATTCGATCCAAGTGATTATCAGACGTGATCGAGAGAGGATCTACCCTTGAAAGCCGGGACCGTCAAAGCCTCTGTCGTGATCCTAAGTGCGCACTTGATTCATTAGGGGTCAAAGAAGAATCTAAGAAGCCTCGGACTTGGACTAATCGACATATATGTGCGTGTTTCTCGGGTTGAAAATAATGGGGTGCAATGAGCTAGATATTATCTTGTAAGAGTGACTTTCTTGTCCTTTTTCCAGTTCACAACAATGTCAAACTTCGATGATTGCCACTCATTTTTTGAGGTTCTCGTTTCATAGTGATGTTCTTTAGTGAAATCAGCACGACACTTCCAAAAAAATCAAGGTCAACTTCACAAATTCTTGGCATTTACCTCGCACAGAATCGACTTTTTTTCTTGTAAGTCGGAAATTGTCGAATTTTTCTTATATTTATAAACAAATGAAATAAAGATTCGAGTGAATTTGAAGTTCGGGATCTCTAATATGCGTTAAATCACTTTTCCTGAGGCAATTGCTGCTTCCACGATTATCAAATTCATAGGGAAGTTGACTCTAAGGGCACGACAATATCTGTCCAATTTCCTAAAAACTCCCAGCATTAAACTAGCCCTGCTCTGCCAAGAAGGTTTTTTGTCTTAGAAAAACTTCAAACTTTAGGTCCAATTCCAAATTTACTTTGAACTCTTTTTTTTTTGGAAAACTCTCCAAATTGTACGTCTTGTCCCAAATTTGTCCTAAATTTTGCTTTGACTAAAAAAAATCACCAATTTTCAATCCATTCTCAAATCTAGCCCCATGATCTAGTCCTAACTTGACATGACATTTCCACATCAATAACAAGTCTACATCAGCAAGGTGTCTTGGAATATTATCTCAATAGTCATACCATTCTATGATATGAAAATTAGGGACGACCAATGGCAATTTTTGGACAGAGGGATAATGGGGGTAGATTTGGGACTAGAGTATAAATTGGTGATATTTCTCTTAAACAAAAAGGGCTAGACCTAAAAAAAAAAATTTCCTTTGGACAAATAAAATTTCAAGGTAGATTTGGACTAGACCTAAAATTGATGGGTTTTTCTAGACAAAAAAAAAAAAAAAGTTTGGGAAAGAATTGGGAATCTACCTAAAGTTGGGGTTTTTTTTAGTAAATTAGGCTCAACTAATTTCTCAAAACTAATCATAATTTAGACTAGCTAATCACAATCGACGGTCGCAAGTCCCCATTTGGATCATAATCTTGGTCTTCGAGAGTCACAAGAGTTAAACGTCATCCAGACAAACTCAAGCCCAATTGTCCAAAGGACCCAACGAAGATCTGTAATATGAGAGAGCCCATCCAATGATCCAATGCTCTTAGGCTTACTAGCGAGCCCACACGCAAATAATAATCATTATTGTTTATACCCTCCTTCACATATTTGAATTCTTCATCTCCTCACCTCTTACTTTTGATATTGGACTTATTTCCCAAAAGCACATTACAAATTCCACAGTCAATTTACATATGTGCTCTTAAGACTAATATGTACTTAAGCAATTGCTCGCACGGTGATATGCAAATTGTGTCATTTTGTGAAGATCTGTTTTCTTTATGCAATAAAACCCTGCAAACGAACAGATGATAAGTGCCAAATCAGCACATTTGCACGTTCTATCGGATCCATTCCCATGAGTTCAGGCCCGTGGGTCTTCGGCAATTAAATGATCAATAGAGATTCGCCAGGTGCTCAAAACCTTAAATACCCCCATTAATATTAAAGAAAAAAAAAAAGAAAAGTTATCTTGTGGGGATATATGTACTCAATATATGAAACATCTCTTAGGAAAATTGTTATTTAATCTAATTAGGGTTTGATTAGGCACAGAAGAAAACACCCTAGCGGGTGAAAGTATTCTCCTGGCATGTGTTCTTTCCATTGTATTTTCCTCTCTTAATGAGTCCTTTTTTTCTAGTTTGAGGCTTCATTTTGGAAAATGTGACATACATATTTTCCAGAAAAATTGCAATATTTTGTATATTTAACTGAAACATGAAAATAAACTGAGAAATATATGTTGTCATTTGATTAAAAAATCTGATTTGATTTTCCTAAATAAACATACCTTATTTGAACGCTAGTGACTTGCAGATGAGCAGCTAAAAAATCGAGTATAGACACTAAGGTCTGGAGTTTGGCCTCAATGGACCTTGACTTGAGCATGCATACCTAGTCCCAAGTGCAAGCATCGGCATTGATCTCAAGTTTGGCCTTGATGGATCCAATGCTGGAGACCAGGGCACAAGCCAACTTCAATGGATTCGAGCGCAATTGTCAAGGACTCATGCATGGGCATCACAGTGTCGAGCCCAACCTTGATGGACCCTAACTTGACCTTGATGAATTGGGGTGCAATCATTGGGGTCCCGAGCTTAGCCTCCGAAGGACGTAGGTATGGGCATAAGTGGCAAATCCCCAAACCTAATTTCAGTGGAGCAAAGCCCAAACACGAGGCATCGAGGTCCTAGGCCTGCCTTCAATAAACCCAAGCACTAGCATTAAGCTTTGCCTCAATGAATTTAGTCCCCAACGCAAGGACATGGATGCTAAGGACCCAAACTCGGCCTCGATAGACCTATCCTAGCTCTACCTCAATAGATATGGGCATGGCCTTGATGGACCTGAGCCTAGGCATTGGGGACCCAAGCATTGGCACATGGGTCGCGAGACTAACCTTAATGGGCCTAGTCTCAAGCATGGGGTCTTGAGCTCGGCCTTAATGAACCTAGTCCCAAGCCTGGGGTCTTTAGCTTGAGTGCTTTGGACCCGAGCCCAACCTCAATGGACCCTTGCTCAAGCAAGACCACCATTGTCTTAGGCTCGGCATTTGTGGACCCTAGCCAAGTCGTTGGGGAGCCACCAATATTATCAGTCCTAGACCCTCCTAGACTCAGCCACCAACATTAGTGTCCCAAGCCCAACCTCTATGGATTTAGACCTAGGTTTGAGGCTCCAAATCTAGTCTCATTGACCCAGGCTTGGCTTCAATTGATCTTGGTGGACCCAACCCGAACCTCTAGGCTCAAGTCCACCATTAAGGGCCCGAGAACAAGTGTTGAGGTTTCTTTGCCCAAACACAGAGTTTCTAGTTCGAGTGTAAAAATCTAATCATATTTTAAATAAAAAGTCCGATTTTTAAAGAGGAAATTATTTCATTGACTATTTTTCCTTTGATTATAAAAAAAAAAAATTTCATTGACTATTTTTCCTAAGCAATCCAAACGCCTAACAATGCAGAAAAATCATGAAACAAATGAAGTCTGATCATTAGGTGCGTCAGTTTCCCGGAAGATCCATGATTTGCATAACATTTCAAATAGCGGTTGCTCATGTCACTTATAAAAATATGCGAACGGAAAGCATTCTTATCTACCATAAAACTATTTAAGCATAAATTACTATCGATTGTGAAAATATAATTTTTATTGACTAAATTTTTAAGAAATATAACTAATCATATTTTTGGAAAATACTGCAGTGTCGACACGACTACGGCACAGTAAGTAATGGTTAGTACTAGTAAATATGTCGTCATTAATATGGTAACACGATGACTCCATCTTCCTAGAAAAGGTCTTAACTAGGCCTCTGTGGGTCAGGCCGGACTCCATAAATTCCCCAAGCCCGCGTTCCTTAGTCAAATCTCCAAGCCATGGCGACCCTGGACTCCGACGTGCCGATGACCCCTGCCGGCGAGGGGTCCAGCAGCGCCGCCGCCGCCCTTCCTCCTCCTCCGTCGTCCTCCTCCTGCTGCTCGTCGTCTTCGTCGAGGAAACCGAAGCGGTTCGAGATCAAGAAGTGGAACGCCGTCTCGCTCTGGGCCTGGGGTAACTCCCCTCTTAAACCCTAACCCTATTTTCCCTCTGCTTCCTTATAGCTTTATGGTGAATTCGGTATTGATTGGAATCTCCGTTCCCTCTTCTGGGTTGGTTTCAGATATCGTCGTGGACAACTGCGCCATCTGCAGGAACCACATCATGGATCTTTGTGAGTTCTTGGTCGGCTGCCTCGGTAACGTGATTTCGAAGCTCTTTTAGATTGCGTGTGTGATGTCTGAGGTTGTGTTTTTTGGGTTCTTGTCGTCAGGCATTGAGTGCCAAGCTAATCAGGCGAGCGCGACCAGCGAGGAGTGCACGGTCGCCTGGGGTAAGCATCGAATTTTCACGATTCTGTGTCTGTTTAGGGCGCCGGCATAGTGCAGCGTTGCGGTTATTAGATATTTTCTGTTTGATGAGGGAATAGTGGATTGTGATAATGCTAGAATTTGGAATTTAACTGATGATGCGTGGTGAATGTGGGAGCATTGGGATTTTTAATTAAGTGTATTCGTTTCGATTGGTGTTCTCTAATCAAAGCATGTAGATGTTGATTACTGTTTAGCAGTAGCACATGAGCATATCAGTGTTATTTGAGAGTAATCACCTTTGATCATGGAATCATAAAAGGTCTGTTATAATACTAGAATGAAGTTTCTGGTGTGAAGATTTCTGTGATTGAAAATGCAATGTTTCCTAATTGTAATGATTCCTGTGTCTATTTGCTTTGGTCTTCTTTCAATCCCTTATCAACTGAGGACTTAGTCATTAGATCAGTCCTTCTGAGTGGGGATCGGCTGCAGAATGGAAGATCTTTGAAGGTTTTGCTACCTTCAAAGATCTTCCATTCTTCTCTGTAATATTCCCCCTATTGGAAATTTTAGCTTTTTAAGATGATTTGTACCCTAATAAATTGATGTTTATCAACAGTCCATTTCGCCTCACATGAATAAGACTCACCATGATTGATATTAGCATAATGGAAATTAGAGGGAAAAGCACACTTCGAAGCATGAGTGCACTTTTTGCTCTCAGAATAGTAGGAGTTCGTTGCGGTCAGTTGTGTTTTCGTTGCTACATGTGTTTGCAGTTTTTATTGGCATTTTGACTACTTTTCTTAGTTGAAAGTTTCAATGTGGAGCACCGTCCATTTCCTTGTCTAAGATGTCCCATTTACCTGCCTAAGTGTGCCCACTGTAAAAGTTTAATTACAAAATTTATTATGAACCATTACTCCTGGGTTCTCTGACCAACGAAAGAGAAAAAACTTCTGGGTGCTTGAGAGTCAATCACTAATATTCTAATTGGGAAGTACTATATTACAGTATGTACTCTTTTGAGAGTAATTGTCTGATGGTTCCTTGTTGCTCTTTAGTTGTAGTTGTAAAATCATTTTGAGAAAGGAACGCTCTGCCCTGTTTTATGAAACTGGATTACCATGAAGATGACTCTTTTATTCAATTTTAGTCTATCTAGGTTTCTACTATCATATGATAGATGGATGGTTTTAATTATTTAAGGTTCATTGTTCTTTTGAAGAACAAAAGGAAGGTCCATTTTCTTTTGTTATCTCTGGTAAGAGCAGTCTGTTTATCTTGGGCGACTGTTTCCTTGGCTCATCAAATCTCTCTGCTCGATGCTATAGGAGTTTGCAACCATGCATTTCATTTTCACTGCATTAGCCGATGGCTCAAAACTCGTCAAGTGTGTCCGTTGGGTAAGCTGAAATCCTTGTCTCTAATTAATTACACATTGCTGAATAGTTTAGGTATGCAGTCTGATCTTTTGATTGTGCCTTGCATTTTACAGATAATAGCGAATGGGAATTTCAGAAGTATGGTCATTAGAGCCTCCTATTCGACATCCTTTTGCTGCTATTCTGATATCGTGCTGAAGTCAGAAGGCACTATGTGTTGAGCCATCGAAACATTTGACTCTCAGTCCTCTAACTTCCCCCCTCCCTTGTTACAGTTTCATTGAATGGAGAGTGACTAGAAAACATGATTTACAGTTAATGCGAATCTCTCTCTCTCCCTCTCTAGTCTGCAGGCTGTTTATTGGGGTCTGCATACCTTAATGATTTTACATTAGACATTGGGCTGTGATTTGGCGCTTTAGTTAGGCTATGCTTCTATCTTTTGAGGCGTGAAACCTGTTGTGCGTGATTATCTCTGCTCTCTTTGTTACCCTCGTGTTCCTGATGCTACTCTTCCCCAGAGCATGCTTTTCGCTCCCGACTTGGTAGTGTTGATTGGTGACTCAGATAATTATATAGCTCGTGCTAAGTTCAATGGCTCATGCATGTAATTGAATCCCAGTCATCATAAAACCGAACTAACATTTTGCAGAACTTGCGTAGCTGCCGTTTTGTAGCCTTGTTCCTTTCCTTTGTGGAAGGGCGAGAACGACAGTACCTGGAGGAACTGTTCAAGATGACAGGTTGTGCATTATCATCGTTTTTCATTCGACTCAGTTTTCACAGCGGTGCGGCCAATGCTACATTTGTAACTCCACTTCAACTCCAAACAGATTGTGTGGAAAAAGTTGAACTAAACGAAATTGAATGGAGTACAGAACCGGAGAATGTGAAAAACAAAACTACAAAAAGGAAAGGAAAAGGAGATAGTTTTTGTCATGGGTGGGGCAGGCACTTCTATCCTAAAGTTTCCTATATCAATACACAAATGCATAACTCTTCGAGTGTTCTAATGCTTTTTTATTCATCACCGTAGAAATTGGGTTCAAATTTTCCCTTGCCCATTCTCATCAATGGACTCCTAATGGGTATGGGGAAGTGTGGTTTGTTTTATAAGTTCATACCTCTCTATCTATCGTTGAGATGTTTCGAATTTCGAAAACTCCATGGATGCGTAGAAGAGAAATGCCATTCCCACCTGGACTAAGATATAATTTTTACTTGTTCAAATAATAATTAAGGTAATGTAGAGTCAGGAACAACAAATCTATTTATAATAAATAGATCCATTTTGCAAGTTTGTTATTACGGGTAGTTGCCGTAAGGAATCTGACTCATGATGTATATATAATACTTGAATTATTGATATAGATGCTGTGTAATTGGTCCTTTAGAGAATATGAGTGTAATGAGAGCATTCATTGACAAAATAACCCTCTGAGATGATAATCTTACGATTAGTGAGAATAAATCAAATCAATCTATTCAATTTTTTAATCTTTCTAACTTGCTCTCATGCAATCAAGGTCAAAAAGATTTAAAAAAAAAAAAAATCAATCAATAACAAGTACCGAGGAAGGATTCTTTGAAAAGTTACAAATTAATAATCATTTTCAAAAATCGAATTGACTCAATCTTACACATACACAAGTCCTATACTTCTTGTTTTCAATAGGATTCCTTACGGGCATTATTTTTATCTATCATTATCTAAAAATAATCAATAAATCAATCATTCACAAGTACCGACGAAGGATTCCTTGAAAAGTTACAAATTAATAATCTTTTTCAAAAATCGAATTGACTCAATCTTACACATACACAAGTCCTATACTTCTTGTTTTCAATAGGATTCCTTACGGGCATTATTTTTATCTATCATTATCTAAAAATAATCAATAAATCAATCATTCACAAGTACCGACGAAGGATTCCTTGAAAAGTTACAAATTAATAATCTTTTTCAAAAATCGAATTGACTCAATCTTACACATACACAAGTCCTATACTTCTTGTTTTCAATAGGATTCCTTACAGGCATTATTTTTATCTATCATTATTTAAAAATTAATCAATTTATGACCAGATGAAACCAAGAAAGAACACCTCATGTATAGAAATCCCCTTTTAAGATCAAACGATTCCAACAAATTGCATAGGTTGTATATGCAACAGCATCTACCATATCAAAAACAATGAACCTAATTATTGCAATTGCTCCATATACCTTTTCTAACTTGTAGCATCTACTTTTAGTTCAAGATCCCTCTTACTAAATGATATTAAAGAATTAGTATATCCATTTTGTCCAAAATGGAAATGGGCTATGAACTTATAATTTATAATCTGATGATCAAATCGATCCCATAATTATAAGTTCATTTTCATATAGACTAGATCGAAACTTCTTAATCATACCCTTCCACAAAACATGCTCTTTGCTTCAGAGTTTATAGTGTTGAATTAGTGACCTGGATTAACACATAGTTTGTGCCCGATTTATTAGCATGTGTATGTAGTCGAATCCCCGTCATCATAACAACCAAACTGACATTATCATCGTTTTTTATTATCTAACTGAATAAATCATGTGGGGGAAGCTGAACAAAACGAAATTGACTGGAGCGTGGAAAATACTAAATAGAGATGGAGAGAGTGAAAAAATAATAAAAACGAGGCTACCAAATAAGGAAAGTAAAAAGAGGGAAACGTCGCCTGAGAGATTCGAACTCTCGCGGGGAAACCCCATGTACTTAGCAGGCACACGCCTTAACCACTCGGCCAAAGCGACGGTTGCTGAGACGTACGTGATGATATTTAGTTTTATTTTAAAATATGATTTAGCGCCAATCCAAAACAGCCCGTTGCTATCTAATCGAGCGCGGAAAGGGAAACGGACGGCAATCTCAAAATTTTTGTCATGTATCGTTACATGTGCAACAAGCAATGGGAATGTTATTTTTTCTGGTCATTCTCGTGACTTCAGATTTCTTACTCTCATGCTTATCATTCACAGAACTTACATGATTCTTTTCTCATGCACTATATCAAACTCACGAAATAACCCCGGCCCACCATAAGAAATCTCCCCACGCGGTTTCTCTTCTTTTTTTTTTTTTACTTTTTTTTTCCAGGAGAAAGAGAACCTTTTGGAGGACTGACCATGGCAACCAATTATATATATGTCCTACATGCCGCGAATTTTAATCCAAAGTCGCGACGGGGCTGTATAATCAATGTGCAATTACACGCGAATTTGGTAAAGGGCAACCTCTCTTTCCAAGTGGGCACCACGAATTAGACATAAAGTGACCATCCTAATACCATAAAGAGAGTGTGGCCCTTATAAAATTATTCTAACTGCTAGTAGGTGACAAAGTAGGCAATCATGCACTATGATAATTCCATATAGCATGTGAACCGTGAAGCACGGAGTAGCTATTACTACACGAGGTCCCCTCATGATGTTTAATTAGTAATGCTTTTCAAGCGTGGGGCATTGTATCGAAATTTAGTTGAGGATCGAGATCGTGTAGAGGTCTAAGTATCATGTTAGGATTAGGCGCTCAAATATAACAAAATAACAACATACAAGCTTTATCCCGTTTTATCCTTAAATAAGAGCTACATCTAGTAGAGAATTTCATTATATTTAACATCATCGTACATTTATGTTATAACCTTCAATTACAAGAGAAAGAAATCTTATATACTAAGTAGATATTTATGGACTCAAATTCAAACTATTATTAAAATGCTGATCAAACTATAAAATTTCTCTAGCGGCTCGAGAGCACTGGTCGGTGATCCCGCCCCATCATTAAGGAGCGAGACCTCTATGCCTTTCTATCGATATAGAATATAAATTACATCATTACATATCATTAGATACTATTTGGCGGCTTCTTATCACCTTGTCGTGATACGGAAGAACGCTCATTACAAATTTTAATGGGGTCCCTTTTAGAGTTAGGCATCGATCACATGAATGAGTTGGCCATGTTCGAGCATCCATCTACGACGCGATTCCGCAGCATTTCTTTCTCTGTTTTCTTCCTCCTTTTTTCAATTGAAATATCTCGGGATCTCTGGCTCGAGGAGGAGGAGATAGGGGAGTCGGTGGAAAGTGCAATGACGCAAAAAGGTGGCGTGCGGTTCCTTCTCTTTGCGTCTGTTCGATAGAAAAATCTGTGCTGTTGGAAATCGCCGGAAGATTTGATATTTATGGCGCGCGCCGCCCGATGCCAAAAGGGATTGGGGCTCAATCGTCGCCACCATCTCCGGTTTTTGCATGTTTTCTCCCAACTCACCCCATCCCTGTTCCATGTGAAATCATGTTTTTTATTGCAACTTTTTCCTTTGTCTTGCTTCGATGTCTTGACCATCTTCCCACCCCTCTCCTTAGTTTGGTCAGTGAGATCCACGCGCCCATAATGAAAATCCAAGTTCGCTCCATTGAACTTTGATCTAACTCTCGAGCCTTTTTGAATTTCACCTTTTCTGTCGTTTATTTCGTAAAAAATATGATATTTTTAAAAAATATCTTTTAAGAAGTCATATTCTAAAAAAGTAAATTATATTTTCTGATGATTGATTGAAATCTGAAAATTAATTAAAGAATATTTTTGACTGTTAGATAAGAAAAATCTTTTCTTTTGTGCACCAATTTCAATAAAAATTTTATTAGTGTATTTTTAAATCGATTTTTAATTATTTTTTACTCTTTTTTCCTCTTTTTTTTTCTTCGTTGTTTGGTTGCTAGCCACGTCGTTGGTTGACAAACTCGCTTGTGGCCAATGGTCGGCCACCACCACCGACCAATGAAAAAAAGAATAAAAAATAATTAAAAATCATTTTGAAAAATAAAAAATAAGAGGAAAAGGTATTTGATGAAGCAAAGTGAGGCGAAAGAATGTATGAAATATGGTTTCCTCTTTCTCAAAAGTAGAAAATATTTTTCCTTATTTTTAGAAGACTTTTTTTGCTTCATGAAAAAAATTTCCCCAATCGCTCATTTTTTTTTTTTTTTGGTACCCAAGGAATCCGTACGGTTGGTGGCCGGCGGGTAAACTCTAGGGCGACGCTAGCAGAGGACCCACCACCCCGACGTCGCGCTTAAAACACCACACAGCGCTTTAGCCTCCCTGCTTCGCAGGGGCTTCAAACTTCTTCCCTCCGAGTGAAGAGTAAGTGGATCTACCATCCACTCAATTAGCTCATTTTCCATGAAACGAATGTGGAAAAGTTCGAAAAACATTTTTCTTGATATTATTTTCCATGAAATAGGTAGAGCATTAGTTTGGAAGAGGTTACCTAGAGCTTCATTGGACAAAAATTAAAAACAAAAAAAAAATGAAAAGTTTGACTAAATTACGTGACAAAGAGAAGAAAAAACTTGGATCTTGTGTTGGTTGTTGTGGCCATTGCTGTTTGCCTCCCTTGATGGACATTGTTAATAATGGCGACCACCCCCGCACGCTCGCCTCTCCACGGAGACTGTTGCGGTGGTAGAGTTGCGTTTTGTTGTGGTGGTTGTCACTTCCACATAAAAATGCCTAGAGAGACGATGAGGTTGAGCACATAAGTGGGTAGCGATTTGCAAGGGTGTCGAGGTGGTTTCACGGTCTCAAATTTGTTGGGGCGAGCACAAACAATGGTTGCCTACAATGCCGGTTGTGACGTCGACGGCAACATCATTACCCTCGAAGGCCTCATTATTTCTTTTTACGGTAAGTGTATTGAAAGTTACAAAACTCATCACGCAAGTGCATTTGACGGACAAAATTCTCAGAAAAATATTCATATTAAAACTTATCGAATCTATGAAATGAAGTCCTTTTTATTAATTCCATTAAATTTAATTAACGGGCAACGCTAACGTGTCTTTTACATTATTGTTTCCGCTATTCTCGATAATGCCAACACGAATAAAACATGAAGAGCACTGCCAATCGACGCGGTTTTGGTCCGAATCCATCACAAAAGTCTCGGGCTGCTACCGAACGCGGCGTCGGCGGACCGTTAACTGCTGGGATCACCACCCGCCACGGCGCGCGCGTGGCGGAGGTGGAGGTCGCTCGAGAGACGCGAGTGCGGAAGTGAGCTCGTGATGAGTCAGTAGTCAGTCAGCGGTGGCAGGCACGAGCCGTGCGGTGTGGAAAACGGGCGGGTAACGGGCACCGCCGCACTCGGATTGGACCGTTCCGGTCAGAATTGTTGACTCCTCGAACACGAAAGAGAAGGCAAAAACGAGGAAAGCGGGGGGGAGGTAGAGGTAGTAGCCGTTAGTGTGAGTAAGGCAGTGTCGCTGTCGGCGTTGCTCTCCCCCCCTCCCCTGGATTGGCGTGATCTCGTCTCCCCACGCGCTACGCGACAGCATCATGCGGCCCCACGCCGTCCCCGCGTGTCTCGATCCTTCCCCCATGTAGGGCGTGCCGCCCCGGCGTTCCCATTTTTGCCCCTCGATTTGTCGGAATTTCTTTTTCATTCTCCTTTGATATATGAATCGGATACTCATACATAATTAGAACCAACACTAATACGCGACAAGTGACACGCGATACGACACGACACAACATTCCGACACGTCATTTCTAAAAAAATAGAGAATTTCAATATGTTGAGGCAGCGTTATATATTAAATATATATTATCATTTTTATGATTGTTTCAATCAAATTAATTTAATCAAATGAATATATGCATAAATAATTAAAAAAATCCTATAATGAATATACACTAAAAACATTAATTCACAATTTATTAATATTTTAATTTGACAAATTCAACTCTATTTCAATAATAAAACAAGCGATCCATATTCAGATGTTGGAAAATGAGAAAAATAATTCGATGGGTGAATTGTGTATTACGGGAAGTGAGAGTCGGAAGACAAGAGAAAACTATGTTTTTCTTCTTTCTCCATTGATTATTTTTATTATTGTGGTTTATTTTTTCACATATATATTTTGACATATGATTTATTAAATTTTTAAAATTAATCTCGATATCGAAATCACGTGTTGGAAATTCATATGCGAATTTCTACTCGAGTGTTAAGAAAGTTAACTAAGTGTCGATTTTTGACACGTGTTGACTAAATGTCGGCAAGTGTTCGAGAGTGTCAAGAGTGTCGGCCATATGTTGAAGTGTTCAAAATGATACATAGGCTCTTGGAGAGTGTCGATACTTCATAGCTCATACATTTATGAAGTTACTCATTCATTCATTTAAAGTCCTAAAACTTCTCCAATACATGCAATTAAATCTCGAAGCTTTCTTTTAACTGAGAAAATCCTAAAATTTTCAAAAAATATAATCAAGTTCTATAAGTGATCATAAAAATACAATCGAAACCTAAAATTTTCAAGAAATGAAATTTAGTCGTAAAACTGGTCATGTCAAAAAATGCAATCAACAAATGGACTAAATTAGACAAATTTGACAAGTTTTAGTATTTGACTTTACTTTTGAAAATTTTATTATTCGATTGCACATTCATGATAAGTTTTAGATTTTAATTGCATTATTGCAATAAGTTTTGGGGCTTTCAATACACTTATCCTAATAAAAAATCACTATCGCTTATTAAAAAGAATTACCCATCATGATTAAAAGTCCAAAACACTGTCAAAAAATTATACAAGCTCTGAAAAATTGCAAAATGACCTCATATGTGAGTCTCTACTAATATCAAGTTTCGCAATTGAGAAAAAAAAAAAAGAAAATCAAATCAAATGCCAAATTCTAAAAGCAAGAAATACCCAAAAATATACGAAAGTTAGTAATTTCATGTCAATTTATCGTGTTATATAAGTAAAAAAATTATATACCACAATCGAGAAATGTACTGCATATAAAAAAGACTTGTGATACAATAATTATATCAAGTTATGCGACGGACCGTCCGTGACTAGCAAGTTAGATAGTGAGCACGACCAAACTAAGCTTTGTGAATATCAATTTCCATATACGAAAGGGCCTTGGAGGTGCAGTGGCATATTCGTAATAAGAGCAAAATCCAAGCCCCTTCTCTCAAAGAGCCCAACATATAAACCACGACACGAGCGTCCCCCTCTGTACCCGCTCCTTCCTCCCCATCTTCCTCCTCTGACGATGTTCCCTTATTAGCCACCCCCACTACTGTGCCTCCACTCTCTCTCTCTTTCTCTCTCTAACCATATCCATTCTCTCTCTACCTCGCCTCTCCCCGCCGGCCATGGCCAACCTCCGCATCCGCTCGCTCGCCGCCCTGCAATGCCTGGCGCTTCTGCTTTCCTCGGCCACCGCCGCCGCCGCCACTGCCGCCGCGGCCAAGAAGACGTACATTGTCCACATGAACCCCCACCGCATGCCCTCCTCCTTCGCCACCCACCGCGACTGGTACGCCTCTAGCCTCCAATCACTCTCCTCCTCCGACGCCTCCGACGCCTCCGCCGCCGCCGCCGACCCGCTCCTATACACCTACAACGCCGCATTCCACGGCTTCGCGGCGACCCTCGACCCGGACGAGGCCGACGCGCTCCGGTCGTCCGCCTCCGTCCTCGGCGTCTACGAGGACACCGTCTACGAGCTCCACACCACCCGGACGCCGGAGTTCCTGGGCATCTCCAACGACCTCGGGCTGTGGGATCCGCAGGAGGGCCCCAACGGCGGGAAGAGGCGCGCCTTCGGGGACGTCATCGTCGGGGTCCTGGACACCGGGGTCTGGCCAGAGTCGAAGAGCTTCGACGACGCCGGGATGCCCGAGTTGCCCGCCCGGTGGAAGGGCGCGTGCGAATCGGGCCCGGACTTCAGCGCGAAGTCGTGTAACAAGAAGCTGATCGGAGCTCGGTTCTTCTCCAAGGGATTTCGCATGGCCTCCGGTAATTCATCATTGACTTGACGATTCATCATTTTTAGTAAGTAATGACTGATGGGGTTCGGTTTTTAGTAAGAATGAACAAGAATCTGAGTGAAAGCATGTCATTCGCGTCTGAATTGTGTGATCTGCAGATATTTGAATGATCATTGAGTTGGTTCTTTAAGAAAAAATTGCTTGATTGAATTACAATTGAACTGTTCTTGCGTCCTCTGGGTGATGACTTTGCATTTTGTTTTGGGTTAAATCGAAGGTTCGAATTTCTTGAAGAGCCCGAAGGAAGTGGAGTCGCCGAGAGACCGGGACGGGCACGGGACCCACACGGCCAGCACCGCGGCCGGGTCGCCGGTGGCCAACGCCAGCCTTCTCGGGTACGCCGGAGGGACGGCTCGCGGGATGGCCGAGCACGCTCGTGTGGCTGCTTACAAGGTCTGCTGGAGCAGTGGCTGCTTCGGGGCGGACATCCTCGCGGGGATGGACCGAGCCATCCTTGATGGTGTCGATGTCCTCTCGCTCTCCCTCGGTGGCGGGATTGCCCCGTATTACCGCGACACGATCGCCATCGGCGCGTTCACTGCCATGGAGAGGGGCATTTTTGTTTCTTGCTCGGCTGGAAACAGCGGGCCAATGAAGGAATCACTCGCCAATGTGGCGCCTTGGATCATGACCGTCGGTGCCGGAACCCTCGATCGCGATTTTCCAGCATATGCCCTGTTAGGCAACGGCAAGCGCTATACCGGAGTCTCGCTTTATTCAGGGCATGGGATGGGGCATAATCCCGTGCCCGTGATTTATAGTAAAGATTCCAATATCTCAGGCCAACTGTGCTTGCCCGGGTCGCTCGACCCCGCCCTCACGCGTGGGAAGGTGGTGCTGTGTGACCGGGGGGTGAATGCCCGTGTTGAGAAAGGTCAGGTGGTGCGGGACGCGGGTGGAGTGGGGATGATACTGGCGAACACGGCCGCGAACGGGGAGGAACTGGTGGCGGACAGCCACCTGATCCCGGCGGTCGCAGTTGGGAGGAAAATGGGGGATGTGATAAGGGAGTACGTGAAGAGCGGCCGGAGCCCGACTGCGGTGCTCAGCTTCAGAGGGACGGTGGTGAACGTGAGGCCATCGCCAGTGGTGGCGGCATTCAGCTCCAGGGGGCCCAACACGGTGACACAGCAGATACTGAAGCCGGACGTGATCGGGCCGGGGGTCAACATATTGGCCGGCTGGTCAGAGGGAGCGGGGCCCACTGGCCTGGAGTCCGATACCCGGAAGACCCTGTTCAACATACTGTCAGGTAATGGTTGCTGCCTAACGGCTAGTTCTCCATTTATGAAGTGTTTCTCACATTTCCTAACGTGATGTTGACATGTGAAAACGTTGTAGTTGGGCGTGCTCCATTTACTTTAATGTGATAGAGTCTGCTTGAGCATTACAAAAGGCTAGGCTGGCCTGCATAGACTGACTGCTAAAAGAGGTACCACCTTCAGTGAATAATGGTGGCTTATGAGCCTAAAAATAATGGAGAAGGTGGTCCCAATTGATGAACCAAATTGGTTGCATCGAACGGTGATCTATGGTGCCATTACAAAACTTAGATCTGCAACATGACAGAATGTGGCAGCGCAATCGCTTGTTAATCTTTAGATGACATTCGACCCAAAAAAAAGAAGAAGAAAAATCTTCAGATGACATTTTTGACATTTGCTGAGAATTCGTACATGGGCCAATCCTCTTGACCTAGATGAGAGTGGTGTCGTGTGAAGATCTAGTTTCAAGGATATGTTGATGTGGTTTTTATGTTACTATGAATGCTATCATCACTGACGGGCTTAACTGGTTTTTCAAGGTACGTCCATGTCATGCCCGCACATAAGCGGATTGGCGGCGCTGCTCAAATCTGCCCACCCAAATTGGAGCCCGAGCGCAATCAAATCCGCTCTCATGACCACTGCTTACGACCTAGACAATACCAGGTCCCCCCTCCGGGACGCCGCCGGTGGCACATTCTCCACTCCATGGGCTCACGGTTCAGGCCATGTGGACCCCCAAAAGGCCCTCTCTCCCGGCCTCGTGTATGACCTCACGGCTGAAGACTACATCGCCTTTCTCTGTTCCCTAGACTACACCATCGACCACGTGAAGACAATTGTCAAGCGCCCTAACGTCACATGCTCTCGAAAATTCTCCGACCCTGGTGAACTCAACTACCCATCATTCTCGGTGGTGTTCAATGACAAGAAGGTCGTGAGATACACTCGCGAGCTGACCAATGTGGGGGCCGCAGGGTCCATGTACAATGTGTCGGTCACAGGCCCGTCAACAGTCGGGGTGACGGTGAAGCCGATGAAGCTCATCTTTCCAAAAGTCGGGGACAGGATGAGGTACACAGTCACCTTCGTCTCGAAAAAGGGCACGAACCCAACAACAAAGTCGGAGTTTGGCAGCATTGTTTGGAGCAATGCTCAAAACCAAGTTAGGAGTCCGGTGGCCTATGCATGGACCAAGTTGGTGAGTTGAGCGGTCAATCTTTCGGGCTTTCGGTGTGGTGTTTCGGCTTTCCCCTGGCTGGCTCAGTTACGAGCTGCTACTTGTGAATTAAGTAGCTTAGCTTTTTTCAACCAACTAGGGCGGAATCAATACAACACTGCATGGCGCGGTGTTGCTATCGATCCGGTAATTCTAGAGGATTGAAGGGAGGAAGAGCGAAACTTGTACTTTGATTTTATGGTAATTCTATATGTAGGCCTAGAGGATTGAAGGGAGGAAGAGCGAAACTTGTGTACTTTGATTTTATGGTAAACGTTGATGCAACAGAAAGCGTGTGAGGCTGAGGTCTTTGTTTTTAAAACACCTCAGCCTAGGGAGCGACAAGGAAGGTCTTTTTATAATGGAAGCACCTCATGGTATTGTTTTACTTATGTGGTTCTTTGCTTGTAGGCTTTACTTTTCATGTTCCGATGCTCTGGTCTCAGCCAGGCAAAGCGTACCGATCCGTCTTGTGCTTTGAGCAAAAGAAAGGACCATGACGAGGTTTTGCAAATTCTTAGGTATTGAGAACAACACGAACACCACCGTTTGATAATTACTAAATATTTCAGTTCAATCGTGGAAGTAAGTGGCGCTTGTCAAATCTTCCTAGATTTAATAAAAAATGATGTCATGGCTCACGAGGGCATTTATATCAGGACGACATGACTCTCACTTCAATATGTTTTTTTTTTTTTTCTTTTTCCTGTTCGGATACAAATCAGTACGAAATTTTTCAAAAACATGAACAGTGACCATCTGGGTCCTACTATAATTTCAAAGGACCTGTACCCCACCTGAAAATCGGTCCAGACCTGACCTTATACCCAAATATGCAGAGCCAACTTGCCCTTTTCCTTCATTGAGTCTGAATCCTGGAGTTTGTCTGGTAATTTAGGCCCGTCTTTTTTACTTTCACCGAACTGCAAATTCTAGCATAGGCTAAAAAGGAAGAAGAGTATGAGCAGGCTCAAGAAACAGAGTAAGATGCCACAGTCCAGCTGCTCAGATGAAACTTAACCGATGAAGACGAGCGCAGAAAGCTAAGGGCGCGTTTGTTTGCGTTTACGTTTAAAAATTGTTCTGGAAACGAAAATAGAAAAAAGTGTTTACGTTCCAGGAACAATTTCGAACAAAAACGCGTTTGGTAACTATATAAAATTTAAATGTCTCAGAATAGAAAAAGAACGAAACACGTTTGAATCGTAAAAAATTACGTTTTACGGAATAGAAAAGAACAGAAACACATTTGGTTATGTACAAAATTTCTGTTCCAATTTTTTTCCAATTTTTTTTTTTAATAAAATGTGAACTTGGTATTGAATTATCATTCTCATGAAATGCTTATCAATTTAATTTTGTTCATAATAAGTGAAAACAAACATTCTAAACTTGATCATATTTGCTTTGAACGGAATAAATATTTTAAGTTTGTACCAAAATTTTCCAGTTTGTTTTTTTTTAAAATAAAGTGTAAACTTGACTTTGAATTCTCATTATCATAAAATGTTCATCAATTTAATTTTGTTCATGGTGAGTAAAGTCAAACATTCTGAACATAGTTATAAGTCCATACTCTGAAGAATCTTGCAGTTCTTGCATTTCACGATGTCTTCCAACTCAGGACATTCTTCAACATTTTCTCGAGACATAAAATGTATTTTCTTCATTGCAACACAATTATACAATACTACCGACTATAAACTGAAGAACGTTTTCTGCTCACGTTAAATACAGATCTTTTCATTCCATGAGATGCTTTTGACATTCAAAAATTCCTCATCAGTCCGCAAGATACCGGCACTTTGCACCCTTCATCCTTCTTCTTCCTGCTTCAGCTAATGATCAGTTGGAGGTTTGGTCTATACCGTCAGCCTTTGTCGAACCAAATATATCTTCGATGCCACTTCTTACCCTCTTTCTTCTCTCAGCGATCATGTCCGTGTATGCCTGAAACAGGAAAAGCAAATCTTGCATAACCAATCTATCCCCTTCCCTTAATGCAGGATGTGTGACAGGGCTATGGCCATACCTTAGGGTAAGAGTAAAGGAAGATGTACCACCATGAGCATATTAGCAAAGATATAATTGTCGTTACCAACATTGAATGCAAAATTAGCCAGCTACCGGTGATCGCTAACATTCCTGTCAATGTTATTGTCCAAGGCTGACACCTGTCAATGCAACAATTGGATGCACAAACTTGATTAGAAAACTACTAATAAAAAGGAAGGATTCCTGTTTGAACTTTTGACAAAACAATCCTGGGAGCCAAAATGGGAAAAAATAAAATTACAAATACCCATTAAAGTTGAGCAAACCAATCTGGCCTGACTCAAGAGATATGAGCTATAATTATTACCAGAACATCCATCTCTTGCGGTAGTTCACTTTCCTTGATATGGGTGAGACCTTGTACACAAGTTATGTTATCATCAACAGGACACATGCCGATTTATGTATTATATAGCATGGGATCTCAATCATGGTATTGGAGTCCTCACAATATAAACATGGTCGATCACTCTGGTCATCAACTTTATTAAACTCTTTGTGAAGAAGACTTATTGGAATTTCATGATGGAGGACGAAGTGTATATTTTCCATTAGTATCTTTGGAATGAAATCAGATGCATGATGTGAGATCGTGTGCCTAAGCATCATGAAATAAGCCACATCATTTCCTATTTTAAGCAATCTATAAGCAGCCTAGCTATCCATATGGTAAAGGAGAATGCAATTTCTAAAATGTGAAGAACCAAAAGCCACATTTAATCCCTATATCCATATGTTAAGTTTACAAAAAGAACCTCTAAGCTCCGATATCAAGATTTTAGACAACCCTAACATCTTAATGGCACTTTCTCTCCCAAATTTCAAGTTTATCAGACAACATCCAGATGGTGTATATGAATATTAGCTGAACACATCTTACAAGGGAAGTTCACGGGTATCAAACAGAGTTGCCTGAAGGGAGAACGCATAGACTGAAACATCTCTGAGAGTCTGCAAAGCAGGTCTTTCAAAGGATTCTGAACAATAATAATATGAGTTAACAACTCGCCATCAACATTAGACAGAACTTGCATCTTCACAGAGATATGACTGAAGTTGCACTGATCGTACATCTGAATCAACTATCCATGGAGAATGTTTGTTAAAGGATTCCGTCGATGCAAGTAAACAAGAAACATGACAAAGTGTGTAGACCTACATGTAAAGTAATTCAGAGCTCCTAAAGAATTCTAGAAAGCAAGTGCTTGAAGGCAGATGACGATAGCATAAAACAATGCAAGGATTAAACAAATAGGAAATAATTCAGAATGCCTAAAACTGAAAAACAGTGTGCAAATTACTGATCAAAACCATAAATTATGTCGGTGCAGGTCGAATTGAATTGCTTGTCAAGATATCTATGGATTCCTTAGTCATCCCATTTTTTTCCCAGAAGGCACTCAGGCCATCAACCATGACAATTTTCTAGACGCATCCACAAAGGTTCCACATCGTTCAACATGGCATTACATAGAACTTTGTCCAATACTCATTCTCCTTCAAAGCCGGCTCAGTTGTACCCAAGTTCAACAACTTGGACATGGAACCATATGCTATATCCCAAACATGACTGCAGAGTGTGTTCAATTGTCGCAAAAATGACACTTCCAATTACTATCTTGACCTAAGAGAACCCCAGCAAGTTCAACGGTTGGTCAGGCATGAATGGATCACCATGACAACTGCATCTGCCGGGCCTCCGAAATCGACTTATGAATCTCAGAAGTCAAACTCAGTAAAGAAACGAGTCAAAAGCATGGTCGGCCACTGTTCTCACATCGAACTAAAGTACTGGACTTTTTCGCTAGAACAGCTTATGTACTCATTTGTATCAGAAATTTCCAATGACCCATCAACTGCAAAACCCCAAACAATCGCCTAATCGACCGGAAACAACAACGCGTCGATCAAAACTTCACCTTGACATCCAACAACCAAAATTAAACCCTGTCGTACAGTCAAAATGATGGGTAACGGAAATGGGAAGTCTCACCAGGAAGGCTTGGTGTCCCAGACGGACTCGTATTCGGGGGAGAGGTAGTTCAGGTACCCATCCATGTCGTCGACGACGCCGCTAGTTTTGTCATTTCAAAAAACAAGTAATTTCAAATACTGTTGCAGAAGTTGATGAAAGATGGTGGTGGCGAGCCGAGCCTGAGCAGCAGCGACGCTCGCTGCTCTGCTCGCTCGAGCCGAGCCCGAGCAGCAGCGAAGCTCGCTGCTCTGCTCGCTCGCCCAGATCTCGAGCGAGCAGACGAGCTGCTGTCGCAGATCTGGGGAGCAACGCTCGCCCAGATCTGCGAGACTCGCTCGAGCAAGCGGCTCGCAGATCTGGGCAAGCGATTCCTCGAGCGAGCCCTAACACTCGAGCTCTCGCCGAAGTGAAGACAATCAGTGAAGGAGGAGCAGTGACGACGTTTACCTGGTGAAGGAGCAGCGGCTGTCGAGACAGGCGCCGGAGAAGACGATGGAATTCTCTGCTCGCAGGAGGAGGCGCTCGTCGCAGGAGGAGACGCTCGTCGCAGGTCGGAGGAGGAGAAGCTCGTCGCTCGTCGCAGGTCGCCGGAGGAGAAGCTCTTCGCCCGTCGCTCGTCGCTTGTCGCAGGAGGAAGCTCGTCGCGGGGGGGAGAGGAGGCCCTGTTCGAGCACTATCCAAGAAATAAAAAAGGAACACAATTTTGTTCCTTTTTTGTTTCTGATTATGTGTTCCGTAAAGCAAGAAACAAGTTTTTGTTTTAACTTTGTTTGTTGCTTTTTTGTTCCGAGAACGAAAAGAATAAAAGAAAAACGCACACAAACGCGTTTTTACATTTGCTCCTTTAACAAAAAAACAGAAATTTTTGTTCTTTAACGAGCAAAATAAGGTGCAACTGCGCAGCCTAATTGACGCATTGGAATTTCGCCAATGCCTTTAAAGTCACGAAGACGAGTGCACAAATCAGCTAATTGCCGCATTGGAGTTTCGCCTATCCCTTCAAAGTCATGAAGGTGCTTACACTAACCCCCCTCCTTTTTTTCAGATTTATGTCAGTAACCAGATAGGTAGCTTGGCATGAATCTGCCACACGAGTCATTCAAGTGAATATTTTTGTCCCTTTTCAACTTGATGAAAGGATAGTTCCCTCCACGATAGCACAAATTAGCGAATGGAAACTTTGCCATTCAACTATTTCATTATCTTCATTGGACCTTTCGACATTCTCTTATGAACGACTCAAAATATGGATCAAGAAGGAACAAGACCGAGAATATTCATATAAACTTTGTGCTAGTAACATAAATAGCGAGGATCACAACATATTTTTTTTACAGTTACAACTGAAACAACAGCTTACTTTCGGGCACTTAAGGCAGGACGAACTAGGCCAGGAACAGCAAGAGGAACTAGGGCAGGAAAAGCAAGAGCAACTAGGCAAGCAACAGCAGGAGCAGCTAGGGCAAGAGCAACTAGAGCAACTAGAGCAACTAGGCCAGGAATAGCAAGAGCAACTAGAGCAAGAGCAACTAGGGCAAGAAGGAAAGGAAAAGGTACAACTTCTAAAACAGCAAAATATGCCTCTACAGCAATCAGATTTGGGACACGAGCAACACCGACACTTGCGTGCTGAGCAACTTGGACACGAGCAACATTTAGATGAGCTGCACGAGTTGCATTTGCAGCTGCAGGGCAATTGTAAATGAACCGGGCACCCAGAATAGCAGCAGCAGCAAAACCATGAGAGGCTAAAACAGGACATTCCGCTGCAAAGCCAAGGAGCAAAACCACAGTATATCAGGAATCATCTTAAGTTGACAGTTGGACTTCTATTGGAACAAAGAAGTTATATTGTCCTTCCCCATGAGCTTTTGAAATATATCCTTAAGGCCGTATAGTAAGGGCCAACATTCACAAACAAGGTTATTGCAGATAAAATTCTCCATAAAAAAAGGATTTATGATTAGATGAGCTTCTTCTGCTAGTTTCTAAATGACAATCAGGATGATAAAATGATAGAAAATAACAGACAGTCAACAAAGTTCAGCATGCAATTTCCAAAGATGATGTAAAGCCTGAGATGAAGACAGTTCGTGGAAGGATCACCAATGACAACTAAAGTGAAAGGGTCGAGGAGTTATTGTGATGTACTTTTGTGGGGAAGAGGGTTGAAGAGGCTTACTAAAACAACACAAGCCTTCAGCATAATATAGCAGCAAATTTATGCAGCAGGCACAGTGATCGATCTTCTACATACTTTTCAATTGTATAGAACGGTATGGCAAGTATACAGAAATGTATCTCCTCTTTGCAATCAAATGAAACTACAAAACATACATTCAATTCAATCAAAGCTGTCTAAATGCTGTGAATCTAATACCATGCCAGCATGTCATAGAATATGGGACGATTAAATGCACTCTGCTTCTTGTGAAGTATCTGAGTCTAAATTAAAATAAGCAACGGAAGAACAAAGCACCAAGAGTATCAGCAAGGATAATGAAGAACAAAAGTACAGAAAAGAAAATCCTACCAGAGCCACTTCCAAAAGCGGCAGGATTTATTTCCCTTCCGGTCTCTGCATGAAATTGAACCAAAAGGATAAAAAATACCATATCAATTGTATCACAGGTTGCATAATCCAATTATCTTACATGAGAGGATCGGCCTTTGTCACAACAAAATCGGCAACCCTGAAGGGCGTCACATTCAAGCAGAAAAAAAGAGTTAGCTGATGGACATGGACCGAGCTTTCTAACCAACGTTGTAATTAACTGTTTATATACTTCTACAAGGAATTGCAAATTAAGCATACTCTTTGCAGCATCTGGAAGTTGGTGGAAGTCCATCAAGAGACTTTAATTCTTCCTGCTCCAAGCAGAGATTCCACCCAATTGTCAAGATTACATGACCAGAAAGTTTTTCCAGTAAAAACTACTCAAATATAGGAGGAAAACAGAGAAAGAGCAAGTGAAGATGATCAAGCACAATGCATTAACGTTACTAGAAGCACCCCACTCATAAGTTCCTCATCATCACAAATTAAACTCGTCGTAAAAAAGGTTCAAGAATTATGGAATCACATACTATAAAGTTTCTACAGTTCGACGTAATTACAGAGGATAACTGCTCTCAGACTAATAAGGATAATAGTAAGATGGAAGATCACCGTGTCTTTGTTTTTGCCTATACAGACAATTGTGGTACAGACAATTATGGAATCTCCTATACCATAGATTAAAATTGTTGAGGTTTAAGGTACTATTCTTGATATAGTTATGATGAAATATTTTCAAACCTCTCAAGTATAGAATAAAGTGATTGTAGCTTTACTCAGGAGATTTGTTAGGAAAAGATGATTAGTTATTCCATTAGACTATATAATCTATTTGTGAGAGCATGATTGCAATAGGAGATTTGTTAGGAAAAGATGATTAGTTATTCCATTAGACTATATAATCTATTTGTGAGAGCATGACTGCAATATCCATTACATAATTGATTTAGCGACATAAATAAATGTTGGTTTTTATCCTCAATCAAGTATGTGATTAGATGCCATAAAAGATGATAAAGTTTTCACTCTGAAAAAGAGGTGGATAGTTTATAGTAAAAAAATAATTATTTCTTTTAATATTATTTCAGAGTGAACGTGGAACTAATAGCTCTTTTTAATTTGGAGTTATGTTAAATAGATACAAAATCTATATAGATACAAATTCAAGTAAACTTGTGTGTAAATTGAAAAGTTTTATTCATAATTTTTAAGCAAGTTTCCAGACACTATTATTAAAGTTTCATAGTGTTGTCATTTTGTTCAATTAGGAACAAAATAATTTAATATATATTGTAAGGTCAGTGGGAGGAAATTTATTTTTCTCATACTCTATTATGTGATATTTGCTTACTAGTAGTGACCTTGAGACATGGCATCTTTTATCCTTTGTACTGAGATCCATAAGGATTGTTTTCGCCATATTATATTAGATTTTCTTAGAGGACATTTGCTGATCGTATTTTGAAAATATATAATATACATCATTGCAAGCCAGAAATTGCTCCTGTTGTTAAAGGCGATGGACCGAATCTATCACATTATCCTTATTTAGATATTGAGAAAATCTAATTAAAAGGTATACCTTGTGTCAGTGCATTTAAAAGTATAATGTATGCTCAAATTTGCACTAAACTAAATATCGTCTTTGCGACGAAACTTCTAGGCCGAAATCAATCAAATCCAGAATGCGATCACTGGGTTGCTATCAAGAATGTTTTAAGATAGTTAAAGAAGACAAGAGATTATATGTTAATTTACAAACATGTTCAATTCTTGCAGCTAATAAGGTATTCAAATGTAAACTTTGATAGCTGTTAGGATGACATGTGATCAATAACAGAATACATATTTATGTTAGTAGGAAGTGCAGTAAATAAAGTTCTATGTCATCTCTATTATGTAAGCAGTGTTAGTAACATTCTTTTAGGCTGTTCCTTGGGCTATTAGGCTCCAAAACCTCATGAAGGAGTTGATCATTTTAACTTTAAGGATGGACCCATACGGTTGTATTGAGATAACAAATTTATAATATTATTTATTTACTACAAAGGTCCCAAGTCTAAATATATGGTGGTCAAAATTTTTGACCAAAAGGAAACAAGATACGAAAAGGTGACGTAATAATATAACATATTTTCACAGATGATATGGTTGCAGATCCACTAATTAAAGGCCTATGCCTATGTGTATTTGAGTGACATATCATTAGCATGGGCCTAGGAGCATCATGAGATGCTGTTGTTTAATGGGAGATATTTTGGCTTTACTCTAATAAAAGTTTCATCTGTGTTCGTTACACTTTGGAACGGTTTGATATGTATCAACTTTTGCATTTGATAAAATATTTTTGAATGTATTGTTATTATATTGAATACATATTGATAAAGTCTCAAGGTACTGTATAAACCTTGAGTGAAGACTAGGGGCATCCGGTTATTAGTCTTATGCATATGTCTTGTTATACATAAAGAAATGTTAACCGTAAGGACAAGACATATGTAGGTTCATTGGAACCATAAAGCATTCTCTAGTGGCACAAGTTTTTGTGACGTCTAAGATAAGAGAATGGTAACTAACAAATGAGATCTCTCTATGAGAGATGTTATCTATTTGCCACACTACCATATTGAATCCATATCAATAAAGTTGAGAGTACTCGTGACCATAGAAGGCTCTATGTGTATATATACGATTACCGCAATGATTCGGTGTTTAAGATTTTATGGGATATGACTAACTATTAAGAATTATCTCTGGACCAAATGTGCGCACATACGGTACGATATTAAGTCCAAGTGGGAGAATGTAAAAGTTTTCTAATGTGAACTACATTAATTGATATTGTAATTTATTATTTTTACGGTTACCGTAAAACAGGGTTGGTCTAAGGTGAGATAGAATGTTTCTTAATTAGTCTAATATGGGGTCATTTGCTAGTATGGGCCGAGTTGAGCCTGGCCCGTAATAAGAGGGCTTGACTGGAAACTCTATAAATAGTCCTCAAGTCTCTCCTCTAACCTAATTCTCACATGTATCATCACCTAATAAGCATTTACCTAATGCTAAACGTGAGGGGGGTCGCCTCATTGAGCCAGTGATACGGAGGGCAATAGAGGAGAAGGACTTGCGCGTGGAACATTGTGTTTCCGCTTCCACTTCAAGAATGATGGATCCCAAAACAGGTAAGTTAATCTTTCTACTCAATTATGTATGTTCTTGTTTTAGTTATGGAGATCTTGGAATGGCGTAATTTGCATCCCACAAGGGCAAGAATCGACGGTACCTAAAGAAACTGTTCAAGATGACACGTTGTGCAGTGTCATCGTTTTTCATTCGACTCAAGAGTTGTCACAGCGGTGCGGCCAATGCTACATTTGAAACTCCACTTCAACTCCAAACCAATTGGGTGGAAAAAGTTGAACTAAACGAAATTGAATGGAGCACAGAACAAGAAAATGTGAAAAACAAAACTACAAAAAGGAAAGGAAAAGGAGATAGCTTTTCTCATTGGTGGGGCAAGCACTTCTATCCTATAGTTTCTCTTGGCTATATGATTCATTTGAGGGAGAGATTGAGCTTTAAGAAGTAGTGAATGATCTTATCAATACACAAATGCATAACTCTTCATGATTTCTAATTGCTTTTCTATTCGTCACCGTAGAAATTGGGTTCAAATTTTCCCTTGCCCCTTCTCGTCAATGGACTCCTATGGGTATGGAGGAGTGTGGTTTGTTTTATAAGTTTAAACCTCTCTATTTTATCTTTGAGATGTTTCGAATTTTCATAACTCCCTGGACGTGTAGAAGAGAAATGCCATCCCACTCAGACTAAGATATAATTTTTACTTGTTCAAATAATAATTAAGATAACGTAGAGCTAGGAACGACGGATCTATTTATAATAAATAGATCCATTTTGCAAGTTTGTTACTATAGGTAGTTGCTATAAAGAATCTGACTCATAATATATACAATACTTGAATTATTGATATAGATGCTGCTTAGTTGGTTTTCATCCTTTAAAGATTACAAGTGTAATAAGAGCATCCATTGACAAAAGAACACCCTAAGATGATAATCTCATGATTGTTGAGAATATATCAAATCAATTTGTTCTTTTTTTCAATCTATCTCACTTTCTCTCATGGAACCAAGGTCAACAAGATTAAAAAAATAAAAATCAATCTTTCACAAGTACCGATGAAGGACCTTAGAAAGTTGCAAATTAGTATCTTTTCAAAAATCGAATTGACTCAATCTTTCACACACGCAAGGTAATTAAAAAAGATAAAAGATGAGTCTTTCTTTTATAACCTAAGAGCCATGCGCGCACAATTTTGAGAGAAAGAAGTAAGGAATCCTATTGACTCTGAGTCTCCCACACCAATTGTTGATTTTCTTTCTATTAATTTAGAAGTAGCTATTTCAATCGGCTGAATTTTCTATATTTCATTTTATTTCTCATCACACAAATGATATCTTTTTTTCCGAAAATCCTAACTATTCTTAGCATGATATTGGGGGAATCTATTGTTTTTACTCAAACAAGCATGAAGTATATGCTTGTTCATAGGTCAATTAGATATGTAATTATTAGAATAAATGTTGGAGATTCAAATAGTGGATATGTGAGCACAAAAACTTATATGTTGTTTTATATCTCTATGAATCTATGAACTTTTGCTTGTATTGTACTTTTGGTCTACTACTAGAACTAATAATATTTGAAAGATCATTTGTTTTGCTCTCTCTTTAGCCCTATGTCTCTTAGCCCTAAGAGGTCTTCCTCCATTGGCAAGTTTTAGGAAAACTCCATTTATTCTATTGTGGATGACAAATAGTCCTATACTTCTTGTTTTTAATAGGACTCCTTACGAATAAGCAATGGGAATGTTATTGATTTCCATATGAAACCAAGAAAGAACACCTCACGTATAGAAATCCCCTTTTAAGATCAAACAATTCCAACAAATTGCATAGATTGTATATGCAATAACATCTACTATATCAAGAATATCAATGAAACCAATTATTGCAATTGCTCCGAATACCTTTTCTAGCTTATAGCATCTAATTTTTAGTTCAAGATCCCTCTTACTAATCAGAATTAAAGAATTAGTATATTTGCTTCGTCCAAAATGGAAATGGGCTAGGGTTATGAACTTATAATTTATAATATGATGATAAAGTCAAGTCGATTTCATGATTATAAGTTCATTTTCATATCGACTGGATTGAAATTTCCTCATGCTACTCTTCCACAGAACACGCTCTTTGCTCCAGATTTTGTAGCGAGAGATTCGAACTCTCGCGGGGAAACCCCATGTACTTAGCAGGCACACACCTTAATCACTCGGCCAAAGTGATGGTTGATGACACAGTTGTGATGCTTTTATTTTGAAATCTGATCTGGCGCCAATGCAAAACAGCCCGTTGCTATCTAATCGAGCGCGGAAAAGGAAACGGACGGCAATCTCGATATTTTTATCATGTATTGTTACATGTGCAACAAGCAATGGGAATGTTATTTTTTCAGGTCATTCTCGTGACTTCAGATTTCTTACTTTTATGCTTATCATTCACATAACTTACATGATTCTTTTGTCATGCACTATGTCAAACTCCCGAAATAACCCGGGCCCACCATAAGAAATCTCCCCACGCGGTCTCTTTCTTTTTTTTTTTTTTTTGTTCAGGTGAAAGAGAACCTTTTGGAGGACTGACCATGGCAACCAATTATATATATGTCCTACATACGGCGAATTTTAATCCAAAGTCGCGACGGGCTGTATAATTAATTTGCAATTACACGCGATTTTGGTAAAGGGCAACCTCTCTTTCCAAGTGGGCACCACAAATTGGACACCATCCGAATACCATAAAGAGAGTCCGTCCAAAAAAAAAGAATACCATAAAGAGAGTGTGGCCCATATAATATTATTCTAAATGCTAGTAGGTGACAAAGTAGGTAATCATGCACTGTGATAATTCCATATAGCATGTGAACCGTGAAGCACGGAGTTACACGAGGTCCCCTTATAATGTTTAATTAGTAATGCTTTTCAAGCGTGGGGCATCGTATTGAAATTTAGTTGAGGATGGAAACCGTAGAGGTCCGAGGATCATGTTAGGATTAGGCGCTCAAAAACAACGAAATAGCGAGACACAAGATTTATCCCAATTTATCCTTAAATAAGAACTACATCTAGTAGAGAATTTCATTATATTTAGCACCATCACATCTTTATGTTACAACATTCAATCATAAGAGAAAGAGACTATATATACTAAGTAGATATTCATGAATTCAAATTCAAACTATCAATAAAATACGACTGTAAAATCTCTCTAGCAGCTTAAGGGTGTTGCCCAGCAATCCTGCCCACTTACCGAGGAGCAAGACCTCCGCTCTTTCCTATTGATAGAGAATATAAACTACACCCCTACAAATCATTGGATACTATTTGATGGCCTCTCGCCACCTTATCATGATGTGTGAGAACCCTCGTTACAAATCTTAATAGGGTCCCTTTTAAAGTTAGGCATCGATCACATGAATGAGTTGACCATGTTCGAGCATCCCATCTACGCGATTCCGCAGCATTTCTTTCTCTGTTTTCTTCCTCCTTTTTCAATTGAAATATCTCGGGATCTCTGGCTCGAGGAGGAGGGAGGGGAGTCGGTGGAAAGTGCAATGACGCAAAAGGTGGCGTGCGATTCCTTCTCTTTGCGTCTGTTCGATAGAAAAATCTGTGATGTTGGAATTCGCCGGAAGATTTGATATTTATGGCGCGCGCCGCCCGATGACCGTTTTTCAAGAGAAGAACTGGGTCTCAAACCAATCTTGCCACATGCCTATATGGACCAGAAGCTAATACCAATAGATTATTGCTCAATTATCCGCACAGAGTTAGTTCATCATTTGCTTGAAGCAAGGGTACGTGGCATTTTACATGCATTTATGGTGCAAAAAAAGTTGCTATAATTCAAGGTAAACATAACTTACGTGAGCAGTTGGTGATGTTGATTGAAGAGATTAGCGGTGATGCATCTTATCACTCCTTTGCGATTGTGCAATGACAAAATCACGTTGGAAGAGAAATGAGTCGAGACTTGAGTAAAGATATGAAACGTATCATCCACACTCATTCAAAGCAATGACATCCATAGCTTGAGTTGAAATAGCCTTTGACCTCAAACCCTTGGAATTTGGCATTGCATGGTTTCAACGTTTTATTTAGAGATTACACCCTTCCAAAGTAGCGGTTGCGAAAAAAAGGAGTAACTTTGGTACATAAAAACGATATATCCAGATTACTTTTAGAGTCAATCATTAGTAACAAATTGTAGTATCACGAGGTCTTTTCGACGCATAAAACCCACTATTTTCGACACCTCTTGTAATTTGGGTTTTTACGAGCACAATTCCTTTTGGCAACTTGCCAAATCCATGCAAAACTCTTATTGCAATATCGTTTTCTCCGTTAAACTCAATGCAGAGACTGAAATTTTCATGATTTTGAAAATATGAAAAATTTTGTTAATACTCAGAAACTATGAAATTTGTGAAAATCACGAAACATGATTTTCGAGATATCCAAAATTTCTTTAGTTGATGTAGTTAGAATGAATGCGTTATAGTGTGCATAATTGGGGGTTTTAATGACTTTTTTTCTAGATCAAATGAGATGATTGAGTTTTATTCTAGTTTATTGTAAAGTAATATGTTTAATTAATTTAAGAAAGGTGAAAGAATGGAGTTTTGTGATAATGTGACTCAGCCATTTAATTGTACTCTACCTTTCCTTATCATGGATAGATATGTATATAGATACATAGTTTTGGTTTCACAAATGACACATAATAGCTGAATTTTCTTAGCACTCGTTTATTTGTGTTTTTTAAAACTCAAAAACAATCGTTTACCTTTCTATTTAAATTCAAAATATTATTCAAGTACAAAATATACAACATAATTTGGTTTCAAAAATAATACACAATAAAATAAAACAAAAGACAAAAGAAGGTAATCATAATGATCAGAGTTATCTGCGTTTTCTTAGGATATATTTGCTTATGCTATTTAAAAGGCAAAAACTAAATTTTAGAATGTTGCTGTTCATCCATCTCTAGTGTCTCTGATGCATTTCTTTTCATTACAGAAACAAGAGAGTTACAGGGAGGGTTTAGCGAAAAGTCTGGAGCAACCGGTCAGCCAGCAAATGATGAAGGTGATTCACCGGTCTCCACAAAACCAACCGCTGGTTGAACTTGCAGCCCAAAACAAACCTCGTCACTCTAAAAATATAAATTTCCTTTGTACAAACCACACCTATCGGTGTATATCTTTGCTCTATTCATTGAAGACTGACTGTTTGTCTGCAGGTGTTTGGTGCTTTTTAATCACACGATTTTCATAATATATAAATTTTAGCACGTACTTCGTTTACAATTTTTTATAATTATAGTTATCCTTTTGCTGAACACATACCCTTACTTTTCACGTATCATTATCATACAAGTAAAAGAAAGAACGATTTGCATAATTCAACTATTCAAATTAATTAAAAAACCAAAATAATTACACAATACACAGACAGAGAGGATGAGCATGGTGAGGAGCCACGGCTAATCAGTGAGGCCCAATATCAAGATCCATATACTTCTCAGGACAAGCATAGCAAGTTCATGTTGAAAGTAACATTTCCCATCTGTCACGCATGATAGAAGAATAAGCTTAACTTAATAATGCATTTGGGACCCACCAACATTGATACTAATTTCACAGATTAGTGTTATATGACAGTTTTCGATGCCCGAAAGCAAAGGAGAATAGGACCAAGTTGTGAAAGCAAATCGCGTCTCCAAGGACAAATAACTTCATTTTTTTTCCCCAAGCTTCGTTGTGTATATTTTTTTTAAATGAAGGAGGTCATTGTCTAATTTCTTGGGATGGATTTTGAGATATGATAAAGTTGGTAACAAAAAACCTAGGGCATATTAGTTTACTTTCGTTTGGTTACTGAAAAGGTGAGATGCGATTAACTAGTAACTTATGTATGTATAGATATATTGATATATATGTAATACATGTTAGGACATAAATTATTTCCATTAAAATAGAAAGTTTTATATGCAATAGATTTGTTAACATTTCATTGCCAGCACTAAACCTCTCAATTTAAAACTCTCCTTCATATCTTCACTTAACATTATTGATATTATTTTACTGAAACCTTATGTTTGATCGAGAAAGTTCTCTCTCCTTGCTAATCCCTCAAATTATTTGCTTCCTATGCAGAAAATGCTTCTACGTTGTTTCTTTCTTCCTTTAATTTTTTCATATTCTCTAAATAAATAAATAAAACTACTTTAAAGATCTCTCTCCAATGCAATACCAAAACTTGCACATTTATGTAACGTAAAATTTCAATATTTTGGCATTTTATGCACATCACTCCTTTTTCATAAATATCAAAAGAGTTCCTATATAGGCGCAAAACGACTGGCATACCCTAGTTTTTCTAGCATATATAATTTGTACAAAATCCCCTACTATTTTAGCTACTTATTGCAATCATATCAATTAGTTTGGAATATCTTTAGTTCAATTTTATAGCTTTTCTTAAACAATTACTATAAGACAAGTCATTTGTCTTTATCTTTTGGGTAGGACTCTTATTTCAATCCTCCAACAAATTATTATTCTAATTTAGCTCTATTCAACATACACAATCATATCTTTGCCGGATTTCCTTATAGATGTTTTTTGATGGTACTGGCAAGACAGTAGAAATTCCTAATTGGGCACTCCTGACTAGTCAGTGACACCAGCCAAGCAGACCTCGTCACTACTAATGATGCATTTCGAAGGTCTAATAGCAAACAGTGATATGGATTCTTGAGGCATGGCTAGACTACTCGAAGCATCTTTTAACATCCTTGAAAAATCGAGTCTTAAAATATCCATCTTGTTTTCTTGCGGGAATACTCTAAAACCTGCCTATTTTACTCGAGATACCCTTTAACGTACTTTTGGGGCATCTTTTGTAGTGTAGACACGTTAGTATGTGTGCATTCACCCGGGCTATGTGTGAAAGACTAGAAGCCATTATTATTTATAGAGGATGTGATAGGAGGAGTAACTCTTCATAACTTTGTTCGATAATATAATTTGTAACTTTTCCAAAAAGAACGAAATTCTCGTCGTCCCTTTCCAACGATTAGTTCCCGACAATCGCTTCGACTATGATGATGTTGCTGTTCATCTACCTCTATTGTCTCTCTAATGCATATTTTTTTTTCCTTTCACTATAGAAACGAAATAGTTACATGAAGGTTAGGCGAGAAGTCCCGAGCACCTGGTCTGCCAGCAGGCGATGAAGGTTGTTCGCCAGATTCCCACTTCTCTCTAAAAATATATGAACCTCCTTTGTCAAGACAAACCGGTAGATGTATATCCTTGCGTCCTTTGAAGCTTGGGCTTCCTAGTCGTACGATTTTCATCAAATATGTTTTGTTGCGTTGAACTTTTTATAATTTGATGTACGATTTTGTTGACCACGTGCCCTTACTTTCCACGTGTGTCATTATATCATAAAGCATCTAACTAAAAGGAGGAACAATTTGTATAAATCAATTGTTCAAATTAATAAAATAAAATAAAAACCAAAAAGATTACATATTACAAAGAGAGATAAGACAGGTACGGTGGAGTTGGGTCCCACGGCTATTTAATTAGGCCTAGTACTAGGGTTCACGTGTATAGAGGTACTAGGGTTCTTTCTTCTCCGAGGAACAGAAGACTGCAAAGGGTATGGGGATTCCACCCCCATGATCTTTTCGTCTGTAGCTATTCCTCCTTAGGTTGCTGATGTTTCGGTCTGCTCTTGTCTTGTAGTTGTAGGTTTCTTCCTCCTCCGTTCTCCGCTTTCAGCTTTGAGGGCTTGAGGGCTGGGGAGGCTACGTGTTCCTGTTATTACGTCTTGTTTGTTGGCTTCATAGCTTTTGTGTTTTTGCTGGCGCCCTCGGGCTTTTTATCAGATCCCTGTCACTCTTGCTCCTTTGTTAAGAGTGCTTATTTGGATCCGATTTTTTGTACTTTTGTCTCCCTCGTTAATATTATTACCTTTACCAAAAAAAAAAAAAGAGTTAAGACCTATTACTATCTGCACCATGGATGTACTGCTATCTGCACCATGAAGTTGACAAGACATGAAGCGTAATAATTGCGAAGTGAACGACAGGGTCTAAAAGTAACTTAACTTGACTATGGTTAATTATTAACCATCGCTTTGGGTTCCAAGCCACGACTGTCTTCTTTCTCCTCCTTTGCGTATTTTTTATAGAAAGACCATCTGCTTTCCGAGCTCTAGAAATTAATAATCTAATGTTGACTTATTAATTATCCTCATTAATGACCAATAGCCTTGTTCGTTGCATAAAACTTAAAGATAACATAAGCGCATGATAATAATAAATATTAGAAAGTTTTTAAATGATAAATACTAATAGCAAAACATCCCATTTCATCGTTGCTCCCGTTTGTGTACACAACAAAGATTAAGGCTCATTCATATATGTACGGCAAGTTCATGTTCATATATTATTCTAGAAATATTATATTAGATTAAAACCTTATTTATTTCATGAAAAATAAATAGTTTGCAATATTTTTAATAAATAATCCCTTATATTTATTGAAATAATTAGTCAATAAAAAATATTTCAATCATTAATAACAATACATTGATAATATTTTTGTTCTTTTATTTTCATAAATGATACAGGTAATCATTTTTATCCCAAATTCTTTTATGACATAAAAAACTCCAAATTATATTCACCATGAGACATTTGCTCTAAATTTATTCTTATGACATCAAAACTCTTAATTTTATATCCATGCGGTGCATTTACTCTCTGTCAACATTTTGTCGAATGATTTTCCAACCAAATCATCATTTTTATTTCATTCAAGCCACGTTTCGTGCTACATCATTCTCGTTTGTCTTTCGTCGTCTATGATGCTAGATTTTTAACTATGCTCATTATAAGAACTTTATGGAGGATAAATATATCACATTGGCAAAAATTGAAAATTTTTGATGTCACAAAAATGTTTAAGATAAAAATCATAGTGGATCAAATTTTGGGTTTTTAATGGCTTTTTCCCCTTAGATTGAGTTTTATTCCACTTCATTGTAAAGTAATATATCTAATTAGTTAAAGAAATATGAAAGAACGGAGTATTCCGAGAGGAGACTCAACCGTTTAACTGCACTCTACCTAACTTTCCTATCATTGATAGATATAAACATAAATATATAGTTCTGATGTCACAAATGACACGTAATAGCGGAATTTTCTTAGCACTCATTTGTTTGTGTTTCTTAAAACTCAAAAATAATTGTTTACTTTTCTGTAAAATTCAAAATATCATTCAAATACAAAATATATGCATAATTTGGTTTCACAAATAATACACAATAAAATAGAACGTAAGAAGGTAATTATGATGTTCAGAGTTAACTTAATTTTCCTAAGACTTGATTGTTTTTTTTTTTTTTTTTTTTTTTCAAACGGGAGGAGCCAGACATGACAGACGGTCTTGCCAGATGCCCCGACGTCAAATGCAAAAAACCTTGGCCCACCGGGGAGGGCCAAGGCTCTACCATCCACACCACTGGCCGGTGGTTCCTAAAACTTGATTGTTTATGCCTTTTAAAATGCAAAAACTCAAAATTTAAAATGTTATTTAAATTTTAAAAGATTTTGAAAAAATTATGTCTAAATTATTAACGGTTGTGAAAATTTGACAGGTTTCGAGCAAAAAAAAAAAGGTAAAAACTTGGTCAAGCACAAGATTATATATGTTGTGCGGAGGTTCGTGAGAGCACAAAATTCGAAATTCACGGTATCGTTGTCCTCCGATTTGACCTGTCCACTTTTCCCTTGTCCTTTTGTTTTTTTCCTTACTTTCTCTTTTTCCGAAGGCAATTATAAAAAAGGCCAGATAGCTTGTCGGTGATTCCGTTGGTACTTGGCGATTCTGATCGGACAGCGTGTAAGAAAAGAGATAGAACGAGTAGGGTGAAGTTGGGTCCCACGAGCATTCACTAAAGCCTAGCTACTGGGGTTCACGTCTGTGAAGCCGTGCTGTCGTAAGTTTTACAGAGGAGGCAGCGTAGTAATTACCGCGTGACCGACGTGGCCATAAAGCAATTTAACTCAATCGTGCCTAATATTAATCACCACTGTGTTCTTTTGTTTATGATGTTTTTTTTTTTGAGCCACATCTTTTCTCCTCCTCTGCGTTTTTAGATGGAGAGACCATGCACTTTTGAAACTCTATAAGTTAATAATCGTTGACTTACTAATTGTCCTCACTAATAGTTTTGCTTTCTTTTAATCGATTCCGGTACGACCATACAAAAGTTGTAAATCTCCATAGATGGGCTTCATGAACCGAAGAAAATAAGATCCACGTATATTTTTTTGGGTACTCCAAGACAAAATCATAACAATTAGTTTCATTTTTAATTTTGATCTTATCCCTCCTATCATATAGCGTAATTGTCACACTCCGATTTCCGCACAAGAAAATAGGAATGACATCACCGTCTTTCAAGAGAAGAACTAGGTTTCAAACCAATCTTGCCACATGCCTTTATGGACCAAAAGCTAGTACCAATAGATTATAGCTCAATTATCCGCACGTCGAAGCTTTTAAATTACTTTATTCTTATAGATACCCATCATTTTATTTCTATGATTTTTTACAAAGTTAGTTCATCACTTGCTTGAAGCAAGAGTACGTGGCATTTTACATGCATTTATGGTGCGAAAATATGTTTCAGGTTCTAATCATACCACTTTAAGTTGCTATAATTCAAGGTAAACATAACTTACAATGAGCAATTGGTGATGTTGATTGAAGAGATTAGTGGTGATGCATCTTATCACTCATTTGTGACCGTGCAATGACAAAATCACATTAGAAGAGAAGTGACCTGAGACTTGAGTAAAGGTATGAAACGTATTATCCACACTCATTCAAAGTAACGACATCCATGGCTTGAGTTGAAATAGCCTTTGACCTCAAACCCTTGGGATTTGGCATTGCATGATTTAAACGTTTTATTTAGAGAATACACCCTTCCAAAGTAGCGGTTGCAAGAAAAAGGAGTAACTTTCATACAAAAAAAGGATCTATGTGGATTACTTTCGGGGTCAATCCCGGTTAAGAAATTGTAGTATCGCGAGGTCTTTTCGACGCATAAAACCCACTATATTTGATTATCTGTAGAGTGAGAATTGAGTGCACGAAGCTGACACCTCTTGTAATTTGGGTTTTTACAAGCACAAATACTTTTGACAACTTGCCAAATCCATCCAAAACTCTTATTGTAATATTGTTTTCTCTGTTAAACTTAATACAGAGACTACTATTTATGTGAAATTTTCATGATTTTTGAAAATATGAAAATTTCTGTTAATGCTCGGAAACTATGAAATCTGTGAAAATCATGGAACGTGATTTTCGAGATGTCCAAAATTTCTTTAGTCGATCTAGTTAGAATGAATGCTTTATAGTGCGCACAATTGGGGGTTTTAATGACTTTTTTTTTCTAGATCAAATGAGATGATTGAGTTTTATTCTGGTTTATTGTAAAGTAATATGTTTAATTAATTTAAGAAACGTGAAAGAATGAAGTTTTGTGATAATGTGACTCAGCTATTTTACTGTACTCTACCTATCATGGATATATATGTATATACATACATAGTTTTGGTTTCACAAATGACACATGATAGCTGAATTTTCTTAGAACTCATTTATTTGTGTTTCTTAAAACTCAAAAACAATTGTCTACTTTTCTGTTAAAAATTCAAAATATTATTCAAGTACAAGGTATACAACATAATTTGGTTTCACAAATAATACATAATAAAATAAAACAAAAGACGGTAATCATAATGATCAGAGTTACCTGCGTTTCCTTAGGACATATTTGCTTACGCTTTTAAAATGCAAAAACTAAATTTTAGAATGTTGCTGTTCATCCATCTCTGGTGTCTCTGATGCATTTCTTTTCATTACAGAAACAAGAGAGTTACAGGGAGGGTTTAGCGAAAAGTCTGGAGCAACCGGTCAGCCAGCAGATGGTGAAGGTGATTCACCGGTCTCCCCAAAACCAACCGTTGGTTGAACGTGCAGCCCAAAACGAACCTCATCTCTCTAAAAATATATATTGCCTTTGTCAAGACAAACCACACCTTTGTCAAGAATATCTTTGCGCTATTCTTTGAAGATTGACTTTTTGTCTGCAGGTGTTTAGCGCTTTTTAATTACACGATTTTCATAATATACAAGTTTTGGCACGTACTTCATTTACAATTTTTTATAATTATAGGTATGCTTTTGCTGAACACATACCCTTACTTTTCACGTGTCGTTATCGTACAAAGCATCTAAGTAAAGGAAATAATGATTTGCCTAATTCAACTATTCAAATTAATTAAAATACCAAAATAATTACACAATACAAAGACGAGCACGGTGGAGAGCCAGGGCTAATCAGTGAGGCCTAATATTAGGATCCACGTGTCTGAAGTCGTACCGCCAACTACAGCATGAGGTTGACAGGAGACCAAGCGTGACTGATATGGTCGAAAAGTAACTTAACTTGACTCAATCATGGTAAACTATTAACCATTACTTTTTGGTTTTTCTTTTTTTTAGGTTGCGCGCCACGCGTGTCTTTTTCTTCCTCCACTGCATTTTTAAGAAGGAGAGGCCGGGGGCTTTTGGAACACACGATATTAAATGCCAAATATTAAAATGTTAATTATCACTCCTTAATGGCAGACCATTTATTATACAAAAAAGCCCTCTTAAAGATAGTATAAGTGCCCAAAAATAATAGATAGTTAAAAATATTTAAATGACAAATACCAATCACAAAGCCTACATACATACATACATACATACATACATACATATATGAAAGATTACATCCAATTTAATAAACAAGGTGAGTCAATGTTGAAGTATAGTTTAAAAAACATCATCTTAGATTCAGTGCGATGATTAAGTCTTTTCTGTTTTATTTTAAAGCAATATGCCTAACTCGTGTTGAGAAAAGTGGGAAGGATGGGAGTTTTGAAATGATATATCTCAACCATTAAGCCTCATTCTATCTTTACTTTTTTATATATATAGTCTGGTGGGAAGGAATTGAGTTTTGAAATGATATAGTTCAACCATTCGACCCATTCTATCTTACTTTCTTATGTATATATGTCTAGTATGGTTTCCCAAATAACGCACGATACAATAGCACAGAAGAAGGTAATCATAATCATCAGAGTTTGTTGAGTTTTATTAGAACGTTTATTTATGCTTTTGAAAATAAAAAAACTAAATTTTATATTGTTATTCAAATACTAAAGAATTCTCAAAAATTATGTACACATTAAGCATTAATAAGTGTTGTGAAAATTTCAAAATTTTAAGCCAAATACATTTAAAATTTCGTTCAATATAATATTAGATTAAATATATATTTATTATATAATATATATCAACACAGCCCTTCATATTTTGTTGAGGTTTGTGAGAAGGCAGAACTCGAAATTCATTACAGCGGGTATCATTGTCCTGTGATTTGATGCGTCTCTTTTTTCTTTTTTACTTTTTTCCTTGTCTTTTTACAAGTGCAACCATAAAAAGGATAAAGATAAGAATGAATATCACAAAAAACATATATTTACGATAAATTTATACTAAACAAAAAATTTCAATAATAAATTTACTCACGAAAAAAATCCAAATTTATATGGTAAAACTCCACACATATATCTGTCAACTATCGCATATTTAATTTGATAATAAAATTTAATAAAAATTAATGAAAGATAGATTTATCGATATTAAATTAATTTGGAATAGATTTATTATATATATTAATTTAGATTTTTTTGAATATTTACTCTAAAGAGAACATGTTTGGTAAAAGCAAAGCAAAAGAAAAATAGTGAGAAAGGGCGTGTATGGAAACGTTTCTTAAAACATTTCTAGAACACTTCTATACGATTTTGTTAGGAACAAAAAAAGAAAAGAAAACGTTTGGTTGCGTTTATTCTTTTGTTTTTTTTTGTTCAAAACAAAATAAAAACAAAAAAAAAACAACAAATTGTTATTTCTGTTCTAAAAACAAAAATGAAGAAACGTTTTTCTCTCTCTTCTTCTTCTCTTCTTCTTTTCCTCTTCTTTTTTTTTTCTTCTTTTTTCTTTCGCCGGTCGCCGGCCTCGGCCATGGCCGGCGACCGGCTGGCGACGCTCGGCCTCGCTAGATCTGGGTGAGGCCGAGCTCGCCCAGCCAAGGCGAGGCCGAACCTCGCCCAACCATGGCGAGGTTGCTGGCCCCATCGGCCGATGGCCGGAGGCCGGTGACCGGCCGAAAAAATAAAAAATAAAAAGAAAGAAAAAATGAAAAATAAAATAAAAATGTTTATAAAATTAAAAAAAACAAAAAAAAAAAAAGAATAAAATTTACCAAACGTGTTTCTATTCATTTTTTATTTCCTGATCACACGTTAACAAACGCGTTCTTTTGTTCAAAATTATTCTTCTAACAGAAATAATTTTTTTTATTTCTGTTTCCTGGAAAAAAGTTAGAAACTTTACCATTACCATTAGCGCGCAAAGAGAATCTTTTCAGATGGGGCTGCGAATCTGCGATCACACTTTGGGGTCAAAAGATTCTGCTGGTACCTGCAAAAGCTGGATCAGACAACGTGTTCAGAGACAGATAGGACGAGCATGATGAGTTGAGTCCTATGGCTATCACTAAGGCCTAAGCTAGGGTCCACATCAATGAAGCCATACTGCGATGTACAGCGTGACGTTGACAGAAGACTTGGCCAAAAAAATGACTTTACTCTACCATGGTTCATTAGCAAATATCACTTTGCTCTTTTGTTTTTTTTTTTTTTTTTACTTTTTGTGCCACGTTTGTCTTCTTCCCCCCACCTCCACGTTTTTTCAGAGAGGTACACCATGTTTTTTAAAACCGTAGAGATTAAGGGGCGTATTTGATAATACTTCTAATTTTTTATCTTCCTATACTTTTGCTTTCTAAAACAGGAAAAAAATTGAAAATTATTTATGTATATCGGTTAATTTTTTTTGTAGTAGCCAAGATAAATTTAAAATAATAATAAATAGTAAAAATATTTACTTTTCTATTTCCAATAACAAAAAGAGGTATAATGTCATTTTAGAGAAACAAGCTCACTATAATTTAATATTTGTCTTTACACAATTGATACAAGATCTAGGTGAGACCCACATTTAGGCTGGGTCTCCTAACCCAATCAGAGTCGCCATTTTTCAATTTAGAAAAATTTTAGAAATTAAATTTTGATTAGTTCTACTAGATTTTAGTATTAAATACACTTTAGAATTAGTTTGGCATAAAAAAATGTAAATTTTTTTTTATGAAAATTGGATTCACAATTAAACAGGCTCTTGGGACTTTACCATATTAATTTTTTTATTGCCGTTTTCTTTTAGAAACAATGCTAAGTTGCAATAACTTAACAACTTGGCTGAGAGACGACAGTCTTTTTCCCTTAAGATGTTATTGGAGACATCTTTTAAAATCATCTGTAATTTTGTTCTTAGAAAATTAAATGGCTTAAATGAGTCTTTCGTGTTACAATTTGTATTGTGTTCATAACAGTCAAACAAGCTTGCGCTACATGAATTTTGATGTCATTTGCTTGAAGATTTGTGTATTATGAGTTATTTTGTCATTGTCCACACCCCCAAAGCAATATTTAAGTTCAAAAGGTTTGTGCACTTGTTTATTGTAACTTATAGAGGTTTACTAGCAACTAGAACTCTTTGCTATCAATTCCGGCTATCCATTTTGATTAATTATTACGTTGGATTTTCTAAGCCATTTTAGAATATTTTGATTAGTTGAATCTTTATAAAAATCCAATTTTATGTAAACATGAATTATTAAATCTCCATTGACATTTTTTTAATTCAATGAAAAAGTAGAAATATTTTTTAATTGTATCAAGTGTGTTTTTTTTGTTTTTTTATTTCGAAAATAAAAATTTTATATAGTTATTCAACGCGTTATTTTATTAAAAATGTAAAAATAATAATTTTTTGATAGGAATCGTTTTCGGCTTGAGATAACGCGAAGCTAGAGAATTCACTATAGATGGTATCATTGTCCTACGATTTGATGTGTTCTCAGTTTCCCCTATCCTCTGTTTTTCTTACTTTCTCCTCTTTTTTTCCATAGGCAAACCATAAAATGGGTAACAAGACTACGTGCTTAGAGAAGCGAAGCAAAACAAAAAGCAGAGTAAAAAGAATCTTTCTGGTGGGGCCATGACCGCACTTGGGGGTGGAGTAATTGTCGGTACGTGGGGAAGCTAAATCGGACGAGTACGATAGAGTTGGGTCCACATCTCTGAATTCGTACCGCCATCAGGTTGACAGAAGACATGGCCACAAAGGAACTTAACTCACCGTAGTTAACTATTAACCATCACTGTATTCTACTGTTTTGTTTTTGTTTTTACCTTTTTGTGTGCCACGTATGTCTTCCCCCTCTTCATCTGCGAGATCATGCACTTTTGAAACTCTATAAATTAAAGAGATAATATCCTAAAAAATTTCAAACTGATACACTTATGATAAATTTACTTTAAACTATTTTTTTGACTACCAAAAACCCCAAACTTGTATACTTTTGACAAATTTATCCCAAACTGATACACTTGTGACAATTTTACCCTATGTTAGTTTTCGTTAAATTTTATTCTCAAATTATTAAGTTAAATGAAACGTGACAGTTAACCAGTATATCAATTTAGGATTTTACGTTACTTTTGTCACGGTTTACAATTTTTATGATTTTTGTGGTATTAATCCAATTTAGCATAGGATATATTTGTCACAAATTTACCAATTTATGATTTTTGCCAGTCGAATAAATTAGTTTGGCGTAAAATTGTTATAAATGTCTGGGTTTAGGGTTTTTATAATCGGTCGGGATAAATTTGTCGCGGTCAAAAAAATAGTTTCTGGTAAATTTGTTTTGGGGTTTTTTGAGGCATTATCCCTAAATTAAATATCAAATGTTGATTTATTAGTTGTCTTCATTAATGGCCAACGACTTCATTTGTTGCATAAAACTTGAAGATAAAATAAGTGCACGATAATATTAGATAATACAAAGTGTTTAAATGATAATCAATATTACAAAAAAATTAAATTAATACACTTATAATAAATTTATCTTAAATTAATTTTTATCACTAAAAATTATAAATTAGGATACTCGTGATAAATTTACTTTAAATTAATTTTAAAAAATAAAAATTAAATTAGTATATTTGTGATAAATTTATGTTTTAAATTTGATTAATACTATAAAAATCCATACATTGGTTCATTTGTGACAAGAAAAGTGTAAAATCCCAAATCGTTACATTCGTTAATTGTTATGTGTCATATGATTCGGTAATTTGACCGTAAAATTTAATAGAAACTAATAAAGAATAAATTTATCAAAGGTAGTTCGAATTTTTTTGCTATCAAAAAATTAATTTGAAGTAAATTTATTTTATACGTACGAATTAAAATGATAGATACTAATAGCAAAGCATTCCATTTCATCAATGCTCCCTATGCCTGTAAACAAGAAAGATGACAAAACCACTAAAAAAACTAAATTATATTTATTATGATATATTTATTTAGAACTTTTATGTGATATAAAAAATTATAAATTATACCTATTACGACGCATTGCTCTAAACTTACTTTTGTGATATCAAAATCCTAACTTAGAGTTTGTAATGGCTTTTTCCCTAGATTGAGTTTTATTCTATTTTAATTTAACATAATATCTCTAATTAATTTAAGAGAGGTGAGAAAGAATATAGTTTCGTGATAATGCGACTCAATCATTAAACTGCACTCTACCGGACTTTCCTATCATTGAGAGATATGGATGATGTATGTACACACGTTTGTATGCATTTAGGGTTTAGCTTCTGGTCCATATAGGCATGTGGCAAGATTGGTTTGAGACCTAGTTCTTCTCTCTCTCTCTCTCTCTCTCTCTCTCTCTAGGAGAAAGAGAACCTTTTGGAGGACTGACCATGGCAAAAAATCACCGTTGCTTATTAAAAAGAATTACCCATCATGATTAAAAGTCAAAAGCATTGTCAAAAAATTATATAAGCTTTGAAAAATTGCAAAATGACCTCAGATGTGGGTATTTCACGTTTGAAAAAATAAAAGAAAAGCAAATCAAATGCCGAATTCTGAAAGCAAGGAATACCCAAAAAATACCAAAGTTAGTAATGTCATGTCAATTTATCACGTTATATAAGTAAAAAAAAAATTACATACCACAATCGAAAAATGTACTGCATTTCAAAATGACTTGTGATACAATTATATCAAGTTATGCGACGGGCCGTCCGTGACTAGTCACATAGATAGTGAGCAGAACCAAACTAAGCTCTGTGAACATTAATTCCCACATACGAAAGGGCCTTCGAGGCGCAGTGGCATATTCGTAATAAGAGCAAAATCCAAGCCCCTTCTCTCAAAGAGCCGAACATATAAACCACGACACGAGCGTCCCTCTGTACCCGCTCCTTCCTCCCCATCTTCCTCCTCTGACAATGTTCCCTTTTTAGCCACCCCCCACTACTGTGCCTCCACTCTCTCTCTCTCTCTAACCATATCCATTCTCTCTCCACCTCGCCTCTCCCCCCGGGCCATGGCCAACCTCCGCATCCGCTCGCTCGCCGCCCTGCAATGCCTGGCGCTGCTGCTTTCCTCGGCCGCCGCCGCCGCCGCCACCGCCGCCGCGGCCAAGAAGACGTACATTGTCCACATGAACCCCCACCACATGCCCTCCTCCTTCGCCACCCACCGCGACTGGTACGCCTCTAGCCTCCAATCCCTCTCCTCCTCCGACGCCTCGGACGCCTCCGCCGCCGCCGCCGACCCGCTCCTCTACACCTACACCGCCGCATTCCACGGCTTCGCGGCGACCCTCGACCCGGACGAGGCCGACGCGCTCCGGTCGTCCGCCTCCGTCTTTGGCGTCTACGAGGACACCGTCCACGAGCTCCACACCACCCGGACGCCGGCGTTCCTGGGCATCTCCGACGACCTCGGGCTGTGGGATCCGCAGGAGGGCCCCAACGGCGGGAAGAGGCGCGCCTTCGGGGACGTCATCATCGGGGTCCTGGACACGGGGGTCTGGCCGGAGTCGAAGAGCTTCGACGACGCCGGGATGCCCGAGTTGCCGGCCCGGTGGAAGGGCGCGTGCGAATCGGGCCCGGACTTCAGCGCGAATTCGTGTAACAAGAAGCTGATCGGAGCTCGGGTCTTCCTTAAGGGATTTCGCATGGCCTCCGGTAATTCATCATTGACTTGACGATTCATCATTTTTAGTAAGTAATGACTGATGGGGTTCGGTTTTTATTAAGAATGAACAAGAATCTAAGTGAAAGCATGTCATTCGCGTCTGAATTGTTTGATCTGCAGATATTTGAATGATCATTGAGTTGGTTCTTTAAGAAAAAATTGCTTGATTGAATTACAATTGAACTGTTCTTGCGTCCTCTGGGTGATGACTTTGCATTTTGTTTTGGGTTAAATCGAAGGTTCGAATTTCTGGGAGTCGCCGAGAGACCGGGACGGGCACGGGACCCACACGGCCAGCACCGCGGCCGGGTCGCCGGTGGCCAACGCCAGCTTTCTCGGGTACGCCAGAGGGACGGCTCGCGGGATGGCCGAGCACGCTCGTGTGGCTGCATACAAGGTCTGCTGGAGCAGCAGCCACTGCTTCAAGACGGACATCCTCGCGGGGATGGACCGAGCCATCCTTGATGGCGTCGATGTCCTCTCGCTCTCCCTCGATGGCGGGATTGCCCCGTATTACCTCGACATGACCGCCATCGGCGCGTTCGCTGCCATGGAGAGGGGCATTTTTGTTTCTTGCTCGGCTGGAAACAGCGGGCCAAATGAGGAATCACTCGCCAATGTGGCGCCTTGGATCATGACCGTCGGTGCCGGAACCCTCGATCGCGATTTTCCAGCATATGCCCTGTTAGGCAACGGCAAGCGCTATACCGGAGTCTCACTTTATTCAGGGCCTGGGATGGGGCATAATCCCGTGCCCGTGATTTATAGTAAAGATTACAATATCTCAGGCCAACTGTGCTTGCCCGGGTCGCTCGACCCCGCCCTCACGCGTGGGAAGGTGGTGCTGTGTGACCCGGATGTGGATACCCCCCCTGTTGTGCAAGGTCAGGTGGTGCGGGACGCGGGCGGAGTGGGGATGATACTGGCGAACACGGCCGCGAACGGGGAGGCGCTAAAGGCGGAAAGCCACCTGATCCCGGCGGTCGCAGTTGGGATGAAAATGGGGGATGTGATAAGGAAGTACGTGAAGAGCGACCGGAGCCCGACTGCAGTGCTCAGCTTCAGAGGGACGGTGGTGAACGTGAGGCCATCACCGGTGGTGGCGGAGTTCAGCTCCAGGGGGCCCAACACGGTGACACAGCAGATACTGAAGCCGGACGTGATCGGGCCGGGGGTCAACATATTGGCCGGCTGGTCGGAGGCAGCGGGGCCCACTGGGCTGGAGTCCGATACCCGGAAGACCCTGTTCAACATACAGTCAGGTAATGGTTGCTGCCCGATGGCTAGGGGTGCGTTTGGTAACGTTTACATTTTTTTTGTTAGGAATGTAAAACAAAAAAAAAGTGTTTGTTTCAAAGCATTTTTGAACAAAAGAACGCGTTTGGTAAGTGTAAAAAAAACTGCATTCTTGAAATAAAAAAAGAATGAAAACACGTTTGGTAAATCTGCAGGTTAATTTTTGTTCAGAATAGAAAAAGAATGTAAACACGTTTGGTAAACTGTACAAAATTTCTGTTTTTAATTTTTTTTTTTTAAAAATGCTTTTTCTAAATAAAGTTTAAACGAGAGGAGAATTATCATTCATAGCTTAGCCCTTAGATGCTTTCAATGGCCAAGGCAGGCATCCGTTGAAACCTTGGATGGTCTTTGACTTGGATGGTCTTGGAAGTTAAGGCACATAAAACGTGGCCTTTATAATGTATTTCAGGTCTCTAAGCACACGATTCATGGACCCATCAATTGCCTGGAACCACTTAGGTAACCCGATTGATGTGAAAAGAACATATCAAACGGTTCTACTTCTATAGTTTTCTCGACAAAGTAAAGCCTTTATCTGATGTTTTCAGTATGTTAAAGATAGATTAACATCACAGGTTCTGTCTGATAGGCTAAAAATGAACGGTTCCAAAACACTCTCAGTTTTCCAGCAGCGGGCTTGATTTAAGAAACCTACTGGTCCATGAGATATGCGGTTTTATTTTTTATTTTTTATTTTTTGGTTGTGGGGAGGGGGTTCAAAACAGCTTCTTCTTCTTTGCCATTGGTCAGTGGCTTTCAATCGCATATCATTAATCGCGGGCATCAGTGACTATTGCCACCGTTCACCGTTGGTCACGGAGAGAGTCGAATTCCTTTTATTGTTGTAAGAGGACTGGAATTGTTGGATTCATAACGATGTCATGTGACCAAGAAAGAGAAACCATCACATTGGGGGAAAACATGGTTAATTTGGAAAGTCCATAACAGGGCTCAACAAACAAAACTCCGTCTTCGTATTGCAGATGGGCCTTCCGCACATGGATAGTTACATTTTTGGTCCATCCAAGGAAGCTCCAAATTTCTAGGCACTGTTTCTATGCCTAATCTCCAGTTTATACATCAGACGAGTAAGAAATTATGAAACCTCTCAGTATTCAAGTATCGGCAGCATTTCCAACTAATAAGAACACCGGCAAAGAAGAGTTCAGATGACAAACTTGGAGGCAGGGGATTTTGCATCTTCTCCCACTTTATTTCCTGGTACACACGAAAAAGACGGCCAATTAGATACATTAGCAATTAATTTCAGATAGTAACTGATACTTGGTATACTCGAAACCATGACCAAAAGAGGCACATACATCACACAACAGCTTGTCATAGAATATGTATGAAGAAGATCTACATATGTGTACATCGACAACCATCTACCTGTTTATCTATCTCTGAAAGTGTGATATGAGTATTCCCTTATGAAGATCTACATAAGCTATACCCAATGGCCATTCTTATAATGCATTAGAAAACTACCCTGCCATGAAATGGAAGGCCACAAAGATGCTAGAGCTGCTTAAAAGAAACGCTCTTTAAGTCTCAACGATGTTCCTCTAGACAGATCTATATCCCAGCCAATACATGCACTTATACATGCAGACAGATGATAAAGTCTGGGCACTAGTAAAGGAACTGATCAACCCCACCCCCTCTCTCTCTTCTGACACACACGATTGGGAAACATAAAGGATGCAAGATTTCCAATCATTAAGAGCAAAAATGGGTGGTTACACTGCCAATACTCTTCCCTTGCTCAACTAATTGACAATCGGTAGCAGCACAAACAAATGTCAGAATACTCTTCAAATCTGGAAAAAAGCGTACTGTGACCTAGAACTGGTATATCCAATTATTTTGTCAGACATAATTACTTAAAATCACTTGTACCTCATTCTCTTACCTTGCAAGAATCTTTTTCTCATATGACATCTTACTGATATTAGGACTCACAAAGTGAAAAGGGAAAAAGATTGTTTTCCTAATTCAGTTCTACTGGTTTAGAGGCACTAATGCATTGCTTCATCATTAAGAAACCAGTTCTAGGTCATGAGATATGTCCTTTTTAATTCAGAAATGTAGAATGACCCCCTTCCCTGCAGACTGCAGAGAGATATAATTGCCTAATAACACAGGTTCTAAAAAATCTAACTCTCACTTCTCGGGTATAATTTAACTATTCACACCCCATGTCCTCATTTGCTTCCGGAAAATTAACTCTTCAAAAACTTTGGAAAGAGAAAGATCACCAAGTACATCACATCCAGGGTTCAAATTGAGCTGCAAAAGGGATAGCCCACGCTTCTCCAACCCAAACAATATCAGCATTTAATAACTGCACCATCGTTAAAGGACTTCGAAACCTAAGTCGTAAGGCATCTTCAATAAGGATTCTGTATGTGCTTCATCAGCTTCCCTCCCAGGGTTATTCAAATGCCCCACAGGCCACATTCCTATAGCCTTTACTCGGTTCAAGGTTTATTATCACGAAAAGAGAGAGACTGAAGCAAGAATGGGAGCAAGACGAGAGACCCGAAGCAAAAATGGGAGCAGTATTCCTCCTAAGTGTCCTATGGAGACAAAATTTACAGGGCACAAGCACACAATGAGCCTACAACAGAAATGTATTCAAGAAAACTAGTAGTAAAACAGAAAAAACATGATCAAACGTTCCGTGATTGCCACTTCAAGAAATTTGCTGGATAATTAAGCGCAAAATTTGACAGATACCCTTCTAACCAATTACATTACCCTAATCAAAGAACCCTGTGGATGGTCTAGGATTAGCACCCATCTTAGCATCAAAAGCTCCCTAACCAATCAAATCACACTTACGGCAAATTTCAAAACAAGAGATGCCTCGTAGTCTAAACTCTACCCCGTTGTTCTTCAAAACTTTTACGTAATTCCATATGCACGTTTGTGGCCACATTAGAAGAGTAGCCAATTAAACAATGCACAGCCACTTTCATGCAAAAAGATCAATGAAGCGGCGCTGATTGGGTTTTCCACGAAATGTCTCTTCTCAACTCGTGCCCGAGATGTTCACGACTTCGAACAGACGGTTAGAGCACCCCGGTTTTCTGCAATCTAGTACTCGTGGATCGACAACATCGAGAAACTTCATAGAGAGAGAGAGAGAGAGAGAGAGAGAGAGAGAGTACCGGGCTGCGCAGCCGAGGCTTCGCCGTAGATGACTTTGAGCTTGGCGAGAGGGAGGAGAGCAGAGTCGGAGGCGGCTTCCGCGAGCAGTTTCTTCCAATCCCACATGGCCTTCTTCGTGGCCTTGTTCGACCCGACGAGGGAGTCCTTCTCGGCCTCGAGGGCCTCGATGTACTTCGCCGGTTCACCGACCTCACGCACGGGGCCGCGAAGGCGCCCACTGCGCGGCGTCGATGACGATGTTGTTGTTCGCGACTTTCGTGAGCGCGGCCGCGCCCGCTCGCCTCCATTGTCGGAGCTCGCCGAGGACCCGAGGGTTTTTCGACGGGGTTTTTCGGCTCGTTTTGCGAGAGGGTGGATTGGAGAAGACGACGACCCAACTCGGCGTGAACCGAACTCAACTCTAGTCGGCGCGGGAGGGAGAGGGAGGGTAATATTTTACCTTCCAAAAATCGAGCGAGCGTCCGGCGGTGGTCGGCGAAGGTTCTTTGTCGCCCGAAGCCCTCTTCGAACGGAGATGGAGGAGCAAGCAGCAATTACCCGGACTCGGAAGTGCGGCCGGTTGACGGAGCACCACCCGTCGGCGCCGGAGAGTGAGCGGAGTGGGGAGGCGCCGAGAGTCGCCGGAGGGGGAGTCGCCGGAGAGTCCGCCCGAGTGGGAGGCGCGCCGAGAGGGGAGACGTCGGGGGAGAAGCTTCGCACGGGCACGAACGAGAAGGGCCCGCAATTTTTGTTCCCGTTTTGTTCCAATTTTGTTCTTTGTTTTTGTTCTTTTTCGATTTGCCAAAGTGTTTCGGAGAAGAGAAACAACAAAAAGTTGTTTCGATTTACTGTTTCATTTTGTTCCGAAACGAAAAAAAAAAAAAACAAACGCAAACAAACGCGTTTACTGTTCTTTTTTTGTTCCCAAACAAAAAAATAGAAAAGTGTTTATAAACAGTTTTGAGAAATAAAAACATGCAGGGCCTAGTTCTCCATTTATGAAGTGTTTCTCACATTTCCTAACGTGATGTTGACATGTGAAAACGTTGGAGTTGGGCGTGCTCCATTTACTTTAATGTGATAGAGTCTGCTTGAGCATTACAAAAGGCTAGGCTGGCCTGCATAGACTGACTGCTAAAAGAGGTACCACCTTCAGTGAATAATGGTGGCTTATGAGTCTAAAAATAATGGAGAAGGTGGTCCCTATTGATGGACCAAATTGGTTGCATCGAACGGTGATCTATGGTGCCATTACAAAACTTCAATCTGCAACATGACAGAATGTGGCAAGCGCAATCGCTTGTTAATCTTTAGATGACATTCGACCCAAAGAAAAGAAAAAGAAAAATCTTTCGATGACATTTTTGACATTTGCTGAGAATTCGTACATGGGCCAATCCTCTTGACCTAGATGAGAGTGGTGTCGTGTGAAGATCTAGTTTCAAGGATATGTTGATGTGGTTTTTATGTTACTATGAATGCTATCATCACTGACGTGCTTAACTGGTTTTTCAAGGTACGTCCATGTCATGCCCGCACATAAGCGGAGTCGCGGCACTGCTCAAATCTGCCCACCCAAATTGGAGCCCGAGCGCAATCAAATCCGCTCTCATGACCACTGCTTACGACCTAGACAATACCGGGTCCCCTCTCCGGGATGCCGCCGATGGCACATCCTCTACTCCATGGGCTCACGGTTCAGGCCATGTGGACCCCAAAAAGGCCCTCTCTCCCGGCCTCGTGTATGACCTCAAGGCCGAAGACTACATCGCCTTTCTCTGTTCCCTAGACTACTACACCATCAACAACGTGATGGCAATTGTCAGGCGCCCTAACGTCACATGCTCTCGAAAATTCTCCGACCCTGGTGAACTCAACTACCCATCATTCTCAGTGGTGTTCAATGACAAGAAGGTAGTGAGATACACTCGTGAGCTGACCAATGTGGGGGCCGCAGGGTCCATGTACAATGTGTCGGTCACAGGCCCGTCAACAGTCGGGGTGACGGTGAAGCCGATGAAGCTCATCTTTCCAAAAGTTCGGGACAAGATGAGGTACACGGTCACCTTCGTCTCGAAAAAGGGCACGAACCCAACGACAAGGTCGGAGTTCGGCAGCATTGTCTGGAGCAATGCTCAAAACCAAGTTAGGAGTCCGGTGGCCTATGCATGGACCAAGTTGGTGAGTTGAGCGGTCAATCTTTCGGGCTTTCGGTGTGGTGTTTCAGCTTTCCCCTGGCTGGCTCGGTTATGAGCTGTGAATTAAGTAGCTTAGCTTTTTTCAACCAACTAGGGCGGAATCAATACAACACTCTGCATGGCACGGTGTTGCTATCGATCCGGTAATTCTATATGTAGGCTTAGAGGATTGAAGGGAGGAAGAGCGAAACTTGTACTTTGATTTTATGGTAATTCTATATGTAGGCCTAGAGGATTGAAGGGAGGAAGAGCGAAACTTGTGTACTTTGATTTTATGGTAAACGTTGATGCAACAGAAAGCGTGTGAGGCTGAGGTCTTTGTTTTTAAAACACCTCAGCCTAGGGAGCGACAAGGAAGGTCTTTTTATAATGGAAGCACCTCATGATATTGTTTTACTTCTGTGGTTCTTTGCTTGTAGGCTTTACTTTTCATGTTCCGATGCTCTGGTCTCAGCCACGCAAAGTGTACCGATCCGTCTTGTGCTTTGAGCAAAAGAAAGGACCGTGACGAGGTTTTGCAAATTCTTAGGTATTGAGAACAACACGAACACCACCGTTTGATAATTACTAAATATCTTAGTTCAATCGTGGAAGTAAGTGGCGCTTGTCAAATCTTCTAGATTTAATAAAAAATGATGTCATGGCTCACGAGAGCATTTATATCAGGACGACATGACTCTCACTTCAATATGTTTTTTTTTTTTCTTTTTCCTGTTCGGATACAAATCAGTACGAAATTTTTCAAAAACATGAACAGTGACCATCTGGGTCCTACTATAATTTCAAAGGATCTGTACCCCACCTGAAAATCGGTCCAGACCTGACCTTATACCCAAATATGCAGAGCCAACTTGCCCTTTTCCTTCATTGAGTCTGAATCCTGGAGTTTGTCTGGTAATTTAGGCCCGTCTTTTTTACTTTCACCGAACTGCAAATTCTAGCATAGGCTAAAAAGGAAGAAGAGTATGAGCAGGCTCAAGAAACAGAGTAAGATGCCACAGTCCAGCTGCTCAGATGAAACTTAACCGATGAAGACGAGCGCAGAAAGCTAATTGACGCATTGGAATTTCGCCAATGCCTTTAAAGTCACGAAGACGAGTGCACAAATCAGCTAATTGCCGCATTGGAGTTTCGCCTATCCCTTCAAAGTCATGAAGGTGCTTACACTAACCCCCTCCTTTTTTTCAGATTTATGTCAGTAACCAGATAGGTAGCTTGGCATGAATCTGCCACACGAGTCATTCAAGTGAATATTTTTGTCCCTTTTCAACTTGATGAAAGGATAGTTCCCTCCACGATAGCACAAATTAGCGAATGGAAACTTTGCCATTCAACTATTTCATTATCTTCATTGGACCTTTCGACATTCTCTTATGAACGACTCAAAATATGGATCAAGAAGGAACAAGACCGAGAATATTCATATAAACTTTGTGCTAGTAACATAAATAGCGAGGATCACAACATATTTTTTTTACAGTTACAACTGAAACAACAGCTTACTTTCGGGCACTTAAGGCAGGACGAACTAGGCCAGGAACAGCAAGAGGAACTAGGGCAGGAAAAGCAAGAGCAACTAGGCAAGCAACAGCAGGAGCAGCTAGCGCAAGAGCAACTAGAGCAACTAGAGCAACTAGAGCAACTAGAGCAAGAGCAACTAGGCCAGGAATAGCAAGAGCAGCTAGGGCAAGAGCAACTAGAGCAAGAGCAACTAGGGCAAGAAGGAAAGGAAAAGGTACAACTTCTAAAACAGCAAAATATGCCTCTACAGCAATCAGATTTGGGACACGAGCAACACCGACACTTGCGTGCTGAGCAACTTGGACACGAGCAACATTTAGATGAGCTGCACGAGTTGCATTTGCAGCTGCAGGGCAATTGTAAATGAACCGGGCACCCAGAATAGCAGCAGCAGCAAAACCATGAGAGGCTAAAACAGGACATTCCGCTGCAAAGCCAAGGAGCAAAACCACAGTATATCAGGAATCATCTTAAGTTGACAGTTGGACTTCTATTGGAACAAAGAAGTTATATTGTCCTTCCCCATGAGCTTTTGAAATATATCCTTAAGGCCGTATAGTAAGGGCCAACATTCACAAACAAGGTTATTGCAGATAAAATTCTCCATAAAAAAAGGATTTATGATTAGATGAGCTTCTTCTGCTAGTTTCTAAATGACAATCAGGATGATAAAATGATAGAAAATAACAGACAGTCAACAAAGTTCAGCATGCAATTTCCAAAGATGATGTAAAGCCTGAGATGAAGACAGTTCGTGGAAGGATCACCAATGACAACTAAAGTGAAAGGGTCGAGGAGTTATTGTGATGTACTTTTGTGGGGAAGAGGGTTGAAGAGGCTTACTAAAACAACACAAGCCTTCAGCATAATATAGCAGCAAATTTATGCAGCAGGCACAGTGATCGATCTTCTACATACTTTTCAATTGTATAGAACGGTATGGCAAGTATACAGAAATGTATCTCCTCTTTGCAATCAAATGAAACTACAAAACATACATTCAATTCAATCAAAGCTGTCTAAATGCTGTGAATCTAATACCATGCCAGCATGTCATAGAATATGGGACGATTAAATGCACTCTGCTTCTTGTGAAGTATCTGAGTCTAAATTAAAATAAGCAACGGAAGAACAAAGCACCAAGAGTATCAGCAAGGATAATGAAGAACAAAAGTACAGAAAAGAAAATCCTACCAGAGCCACTTCCAAAAGCGGCAGGATTTATTTCCCTTCCGGTCTCTGCATGAAATTGAACCAAAAGGATAAAAATACCATATCAATTGTATCACAGGTTGCATAATCCAATTATCTTACATGAGAGGATCGGCCTTTGTCACAACAAAATCGGCAACCCTGAAGGGCGTCACATTCAAGCAGAAAAAAAGAGTTAGCTGATGGACATGGACCGAGCTTTCTAACCAACGTTGTAATTAACTGTTTATATACTTCTACAAGGAATTGCAAATTAAGCATACTCTTTGCAGCATCTGGAAGTTGGTGGAAGTCCATCAAGAGACTTTAATTCTTCCTGCTCCAAGCAGAGATTCCACCCAATTGTCAAGATTACATGACCAGAAAGTTTTTCCAGTAAAAACTACTCAAAAATATAGGAGGAAAACAGAGAAAGAGCAAGTGAAGATGATCAAGCACAATGCATTAACGTTACTAGAAGCACCCCACTCATAAGTTCCTCATCATCACAAATTAAACTCGTCGTAAAAAGGTTCAAGAATTATGGAATCACATACTATAAAGTTTCTACGGTTCGACGTAATTACGAGAGGATAACCGCTCTCGGACTAATAAGGATAATAGTAAGATGGAAGATCACCGTGTCTTTGTTTTTGCCTATACGAGACAATTGTGGTACAGACAATTATGGAATCTCCTATACCATAGATTAAAATTGTTGAGGTTTAAGGTACTATTCTTGATATAGTTATGATGAAATATTTTCAAACCTCTCAAGTATAGAATAAAGTGATTGTAGCTTTACTCGGGAGATTTGTTAGGAAAAGATGATTAGTTATTCCATTAGACTATATAATCTATTTGTGAGAGCATGATTGCAATAGGAGATTTGTTAGGAAAAGATGATTAGTTATTCCATTAGACTATATAATCTATTTGTGAGAGCATGACTTATCCATTACATAATTGATTTAGCGACATAAATAAATGTTGGTTTTTATCCTCAATCAAGTATGTGATTAGATGCCATAAAAGATGATAAAGTTTTCACTCTGAAAAAGAGGTGGATAGTTTATAGTAAAAAAATAATTATTTCTTTTAATATTATTTCAGAGTGAACGTGGAACTAATAGCTCTTTTTAATTTGGAGTTATGTTAAATAGATACAAAATCTATATAGATACAAATTCAAGTAAACTTGTGTGTAAATTGAAAAGTTTTATTCATAATTTTTAAGCAAGTTTCCAGACACTATTATTAAAGTTTCATAGTGTTGTCATTTTGTTCAATTAGGAACAAAATAATTTAATATATATTGTAAGGTCAGTGGGAGGAAATTTATTTTTCTCATACTCTATTATGTGATATTTGCTTACTAGTAGTGACCTTGAGACATGGCATCTTTTATCCTTTGTACCGAGATCCATAAGGATTGTTTTCGCCATATTATATTAGATTTTCTTAGAGGACATTTGCTTATCGTATTTTGAAAATATATAATATACATCATTGCAAGCCAGAAATTGCTCCTGTTGTTAAAGGCGATGGACCGAATCTATCACATTATCCTTATTTAGATATTGAGAAAATCTAATTAAAGGGTATACCTTGTGTTAGTGCATTTAAAAGTATAATGTATGCTCAAATTTGCACTAAACTAAATATCGTCTTTGCGATGAAACTTCTAGGCCGAAATCAATCAAATCTAGAATGCGATCACTGGGTTGCTATCAAGAAGGTTTTAAGATAGTTAAAGAAGACAAGAGATTATATGTTAATTTACAAACATGTTCAATTCTTGCAGCTAGTAAGGTATTCAAATGTAAACTTTGATAGCTGTTAGGATGACATGTGATCAATAACAGAATACATATTTATGTTAGTAGGAAGTGCAGTAAATAAAGTTCTATGTCATCTCTATTATGTAAGCAGTGTTAGTAACATTCTTTTAGGCTGTTCCTTGGGCTATTAGGCTCCAAAACCTCATGAAGGAGTTGATCATTTTAACTTTAAGGATGGACCCATACGGTTGTATTGAGATAACAAATTTATAATATTATTTATTTACTACAAAGGTCCCAAGTCTAAATATATGGTGGTCAAAATTTTTGACCAAAAGGAAACAGTACAGAAAGGTGACGTAATAATATAACATATTTTCACAGATGATATGGTTGCAGATCCACTAATTAAAGGCCTATGCCTATGTGTATTTGAGTGACATATCATTAGCATGGGCCTAGGAGCATCATGAGATGCTGTTGTTTAATGGGAGATATTTTGGCTTTACTCTAATAAAAGTTTCATCTGTGTTCGTTACACTTTGGAACGGTTTGATATGTATCAACTTTTGCATTTGATAAAATATTTTTGAATGTATTGTTATTATATTGAATACATATTGATAAAGTCTCAAGGTACTGTATAAACCTTGAGTGAAGACTAGGGGCATCCGGTTATTAGTCTTATGCATATGTCTTGTTATACATAAAGAAATGTTAACCGTAAGGACAAGACATATGTAGGTTCATTGGAACCATAAAGCATTCTCTAGTGGCACAAGTTTTTGTGACGTCTAAGATAAGAGAATGGTAACTAACAAATGAGATCTCTCTATGAGAGATGTTATCTATTTGCCACACTACCATATTGAATCCATATCAATAAAGTTGAGAGTACTCGTGACCATAGAAGGCTCTATGTGTATATATACAGTTACCGCAATGATTCGGTGTTTAAGATTTTATGGGATATGACTAACTATTAAGAATTATCTCTGGACCAAATGTGCGCACATACGGTACGATATTAAGTCCAAGTGGGAGAATGTAAAAGTTTTTCTAATGTGAACTACATTAATTGATATTGTAATTTATTATTTTTACGGTTACCGTAAAATAGGGTTGGTCTAAGGTGAGATAGAATGTTTCTTAATTAGTCTAATATGGGGCTGGCTAGTATGGGCCGAGTTGAGCCTGGCCCGTAATAAGAGGGCTTGACTGGAAACTCTATAAATAGTCCTCAAGTCTCTCCTCTAACCTAATTCTCACATGTATCATCACCTAATAAGCATTTACCTAATGCTAAACGTGAGGGGGGTCGCCTCATTGAGCCAGTGATACGGAGGGCAATAGAGGAGAAGGACTTGCGCGTGGAACATTGTGTTTCCGCTTCCACTTCAAGAATGATGGATCCCAAAACAGGTAAGTTAATCTTTCTACTCAATTATGTATGTTCTTGTTTTAGTTATGGAGATCTTGGAATGGCGTAATTTGCATCCCACAAGGGCAAGAATCGACGGTACCTAAAGAAACTGTTCAAGATGACACGTTGTGCAGTGTCATCGTTTTTCATTCGACTCAAGAGTTGTCACAGCGGTGCGGCCAATGCTACATTTGAAACTCCACTTCAACTCCAAACCAATTGGGTGGAAAAAGTTGAACTAAACGAAATTGAATGGAGCACAGAACAAGAAAATGTGAAAAACAAAACTACAAAAAGGAAAGGAAAAGGAGATAGCTTTTCTCATTGGTGGGGCAAGCACTTCTATCCTATAGTTTCTCTTGGCTATATGATTCATTTGAGGGAGAGATTGAGCTTTAAGAAGTAGTGAATGATCTTATCAATACACAAATGCATAACTCTTCATGATTTCTAATTGCTTTTCTATTCGTCACCGTAGAAATTGGGTTCAAATTTTCCCTTGCCCCTTCTCGTCAATGGACTCCTATGGGTATGGAGGAGTGTGGTTTGTTTTATAAGTTTAAACCTCTCTATTTTATCTTTGAGATGTTTCGAATTTTCATAACTCCCTGGACGTGTAGAAGAGAAATGCCATCCCACTCAGACTAAGATATAATTTTTACTTGTTCAAATAATAATTAAGATAACGTAGAGCTAGGAACGACGGATCTATTTATAATAAATAGATCCATTTTGCAAGTTTGTTACTATAGGTAGTTGCTATAAAGAATCTGACTCATAATATATACAATACTTGAATTATTGATATAGATGCTGCTTAGTTGGTTTTCATCCTTTAAAGATTACAAGTGTAATAAGAGCATCCATTGACAAAAGAACACCCTAAGATGATAATCTCATGATTGTTGAGAATATATCAAATCAATTTGTTCTTTTTTTCAATCTATCTCACTTTCTCTCATGGAACCAAGGTCAACAAGATTAAAAAAATAAAAATCAATCTTTCACAAGTACCGATGAAGGACCTTAGAAAGTTGCAAATTAGTATCTTTTCAAAAATCGAATTGACTCAATCTTTCACACACGCAAGGTAATTAAAAAAGATAAAAGATGAGTCTTTCTTTTATAACCTAAGAGCCATGCGCGCACAATTTTGAGAGAAAGAAGTAAGGAATCCTATTGACTCGAGTCTCCCACACCAATTGTTGATTTTCTTTCTATTAATTTAGAAGTAGCTATTTCAATCGGCTGAATTTTCTATATTTCATTTTATTTCTCATCACACAAATGATATCTTTTTTTCCGAAAATCCTAACTATTCTTAGCATGATATTGGGGGAATCTATTGTTTTTACTCAAACAAGCATGAAGTATATGCTTGTTCATAGGTCAATTAGATATGTAATTATTAGAATAAATGTTGGAGATTCAAATAGTGGATATGTGAGCACAAAAACTTATATGTTGTTTTATATCTCTATGAATCTATGAACTTTTGCTTGTATTGTACTTTTTGGTCTACTACTAGAACTAATAATATTTGAAAGATCATTTGTTTTGCTCTCTCTTTAGCCCTATGTCTCTTAGCCCTAAGAGGTCTTCCTCCATTGGCAAGTTTTAGGAAAACTCCATTTATTCTATTGTGGATGACAAATAGTCCTATACTTCTTGTTTTTAATAGGACTCCTTACGAATAAGCAATGGGAATGTTATTGATTTCCATATGAAACCAAGAAAGAACACCTCACGTATAGAAATCCCCTTTTAAGATCAAACAATTCCAACAAATTGCATAGATTGTATATGCAATAACATCTACTATATCAAGAATATCAATGAAACCAATTATTGCAATTGCTCCGAATACCTTTTCTAGCTTATAGCATCTAATTTTTAGTTCAAGATCCCTCTTACTAATTGGAATTAAAGAATTAGTATATTTGCTTCGTCCAAAATGGAAATGGGCTAGGGTTATGAACTTATAATTTATAATATGATGATAAAGTCAAGTCGATTTCATGATTATAAGTTCATTTTCATATCAGACTGGATTGAAATTTCCTCATGCTACTCTTCCACAGAACACGCTCTTTGCTCCGGATTTTGTAGCGAGAGATTCGAACTCTCGCGGGGAAACCCCATGTACTTAGCAGGCACACACCTTAATCACTCGGCCAAAGTGATGGTTGATGACACAGTTGTGATGCTTTTATTTTGAAATCTGATCTGGCGCCAATGCAAAACAGCCCGTTGCTATCTAATCGAGCGCGGAAAGGAAACGGACGGCAATCTCGATATTTTTATCATGTATTGTTACATGTGCAACAAGCAATGGGAATGTTATTTTTTCAGGTCATTCTCGTGACTTCAGATTTCTTACTTTTATGCTTATCATTCACATAACTTACATGATTCTTTTCTCATGCACTATGTCAAACTCACGAAATAACCCGGGCCCACCATAAGAAATCTCCCCGCGCGGTCTCTTTTTTTTTTTTTTTTTTTAGTTCAGGTGAAAGAGAACCTTTTGGAGGACTGACCATGGCAACCAATTATATATATGTCCTACATGCGGCGAATTTTAATCCAAAGTCGCGACGGGCTGTATAATTAATTTGCAATTACACGCGATTTTGGTAAAGGGCAACCTCTCTTTCCAAGTGGGCACCACAAATTGGACACCATCCAAATACCATAAAGAGAGTCCGTCCAAAAAAAAAAAAGGAATACCATAAAGAGAGAGTGGCCCATATAATATTATTCTAAATGCTAGTAGGTGACAAAGTAGGTGATCATGCACTGTGATAATTCCATATAGCATGTAACCGTGAAGCACGGAGTTACACGAGGTCCCCTTATAATGTTTAATTAGTAATGCTTTTCAAGCGTGGGGCATCGTATTGAAATTTAATTGAGGATGGAAACCATAGAGGTCTGAGGATCATGTTAGGATTAGGCGCTCAAAAACAATGAAATAGCGAGACACAAGATTTATCCCAGTTTATCCTTAAATAAGAACTACATCTAGTAGAGAATTTCATTATATTTAGCACCATCAAGTCTTTATGTTACAACATTTAATTATAAGAGAAAGAGACTATATATACTAAGTAGATATTCATGAATTCAAATTCAAACTATCAATAAAATACGACTGTAAAATCTCTCTAGCAGCTTAAGGGTGTTGCCCAGCAATCCTGCCCACTTACCGAGGAGCAAGACCTCCGCTCTTTCCTATTGATAGAGAATATAAACTACACCCCTACAAATCATTGGATACTATTTGATGGCCTCTCGCCACCTTATCATGATGTGTGAGAACCCTCGTTACAAATCTTAATAGGGTCCCTTTTAAAGTTAGGCATCGATCACATGAATGAGTTGACCATGTTCGAGCATCCCATCTACGCGATTCCGCAGCATTTCTTTCTCTGTTTTCTTCCTCCTTTTTCAATTGAAATATCTCGGGATCTCTGGCTCGAGGAGGAGGGAGGGGAGTCGGTGGAAAGTGCAATGACGCAAAAGGTGGCGTGCGGTTCCTTCTCTTTGCGTCTGTTCGATAGAAAAATCTGTGTTGTTGGAATTCGCCGGAAGATTTGATATTTATGGCGCGCGCCGCCCGATGACCGTCTTTCAAGAGAAGAAATAGGTCTCAAACCAATCTTGCCACATGCCTATATGGACCAGAAGCTAATACCAATAGATTATTGCTCAATTATCCGCACAGAGTTAGTTCATCACTTGCTTGAAGCAAGGGTACGTGGCATTTTACATGCATTTATGGTGCAAAAAAAGTTGCTATAATTCAAGGTAAACATAACTTACGTGAGCAGTTGGTGATGTTGATTGAAGAGATTAGCGGTGATGCATCTTATCACTCCTTTGCGATTGTGCAATGACAAAATCACGTTGGAAGAGAAATGAGTCGAGACTTGAGTAAAGATATGAAACGTATCATCCACACTCATTCAAAGCAATGACATCCATAGCTTGAGTTGAAATAGCCTTTGACCTCAAACCCTTGGAATTTGGCATTGCATGGTTTCAACGTTTTATTTAGAGATTACACCCTTCCAAAGTAGCGGTTGCGAAAAAAAGGAGTAACTTTGGTACATAAAAACGATATATCCGGATTACTTTTAGAGTCAATCATTAGTAAAAAATTGTAGTATCACGAGGTCTTTTCGACGCATAAAACCCACTATTTTCGACACCTCTTGTAATTTGGGTTTTTACGAGCACAATTCCTTTTGGCAACTTGCCAAATCCATCCAAAACTCTTATTGCAATATCATTTTCTCCGTTAAACTCAATGCAGAGACTGAAATTTTCATGATTTTGAAAATATGAAAAATTTTGTTAATACTCAGAAACTATGAAATTTGTGAAAATCACGAAACATGATTTTCGAGATATCCAAAATTTCTTTAGTTGATGTAGTTAGAATGAATGCGTTATAGTGTGCATAATTGGGGGGTTTTAATGACTTTTTTTCTAGATCAAATGAGATGATTGAGTTTTATTCTAGTTTATTGTAAAGTAATATGTTTAATTAATTTAAGAAAGGTGAAAGAATGGAGTTTTGTGATAATGTGACTCAGCCATTTAATTGTACTCTACCTTTCCTTATCATGGATAGATATGTATATAGATACATAGTTTTGGTTTCACAAATGACACATAATAGCTGAATTTTCTTAGCACTCGTTTATTTGTGTTTTTAAAACTCAAAAACAATCGTTTACCTTTCTATTTAAATTCAAAATATTATTCAAGTACAAAATATACAACATAATTTGGTTTCAAAATAATACACAATAAAATAAAACAAAAGACAAAAGAAGGTAATCATAATGATCAGAGTTATCTGCGTTTTCTTAGGATATATTTGCTTATGCTATTTAAAAGGCAAAAACTAAATTTTAGAATGTTGCTGTTCATCCATCTCTAGTGTCTCTGATGCATTTCTTTTCATTACAGAAACAAGAGAGTTACAGGGAGGGTTTAGCGAAAAGTCTGGAGCAACCGGTCAGCCAGCAAATGATGAAGGTGATTCACCGGTCTCCACAAAACCAACCGCTGGTTGAACTTGCAGCCCAAAACAAACCTCGTCACTCTAAAAATATAAATTTCCTTTGTACAAACCACACCTATCGGTGTATATCTTTGCTCTATTCATTGAAGACTGACTGTTTGTCTGCAGGTGTTTGGTGCTTTTTAATCACACGATTTTCATAATATATAAATTTTAGCACGTACTTCGTTTACAATTTTTTATAATTATAGTTATCCTTTTGCTGAACACATACCCTTACTTTTCACGTATCATTATCATACAAGTAAAAGAAAGAACGATTTGCATAATTCAACTATTCAAATTAATTAAAAAACCAAAATAATTACACAATACACAGACAGAGAGGATGAGCATGGTGAGGAGCCACGGCTAATCAGTGAGGCCCAATATCAAGATCCATATACTTCTCAGGACATGCATAGCAAGTTCGTGTTGAAAGTAGCATTTCCCATCTGTCACGCATAATAGAAGACGAAGCTTAACTCAATAATGCATTTGGGACCCACCGACATTGATATTTATTTTGCAGATTGGTGTTATCTGACAGTTTCTGACGACCGAAAGCAAAGGAGAATAGGATCAGTTGTGAAAGCAAATTGTGTCTCCAAGGACAAATAACTTCATTTTTTTCCCCAGGCTTCGTTGTGTATATTTTTTTTAAATGAAGGAGGTCATTGTCTAATTTCTCGGGATGGATTTTGAGGTATGATAAAGTTGGTAACAAAAAAAAACCTAGGGCATATTAGTTTACTTTTGTTTGGTTACTGAAAAAGTGAGATGCGATTAACTAGTAACTTATGTATGTATGGATATATTGATATCTATGTAATACATGTTAGGACAGAAATTATTTCCATTAAAATAGAAAGTTTTATATGCAATAGATTTGTTAACATTCCATTGCCAGCACTAAACCTCTCAATTTAAAACCCTCCTTGTATCTTCACTTGACATTATTGATATTATTTTACTGAAACCTTATGTTTGATCGAGGAAGTTCTCTCTCCTTGCAAATCCCTCAAATTATTTGCTTCCTATGCAGAAAATGCTTCTACGTTGTTTCTTTCTTCCTTTAATTTTTTCATATTCTCTAAATAAATAAATAAAACTACTTTAAAGATCTCTCTCCAATGCAATACCAAAACTTGCACATTTATGTAACGTAAAATTTCAATATTTTGGCATTTTATGCACATCACTCCTTTTTCATAAATATCAAAAGAGTTCCTATATAGGCGCAAAACGACTGGCATACCCTAGTTTTTTCTAGCATATATAATTTGTACAAAATCCCCTACTATTTTAGCTACTTATTGCAATCATATCAATTAGTTTGGAATATCTTTAGTTCAATTTTATAGCTTTTTTAAACAATTACTATAGGACAAGTCATTTGTCTTTATCTTTTGGGTAGGACTCTTATTTCAATCCTCCAACAAATTATTATTCTAATTTAGCTCTATTCAACATACACAATCATATCTTTGCCGGATTTCCTTATAGATGTTTTTTGATGGTACTGGCAAGACAGTAGAAATTCCTAATTGGGCACTCCTAACTAGTCAGTGACACCAGCCAAGCAAACCTCGTCACTACTAATGATGCATTTCGAAGGTCTAATAGCAAACAGTGATATGGATTCTTGAGGCATGGCTAGAATACTCGAAGCATCTTTTAACATCCTTGAAAAATCGAGTCTTAAAATATCCATCTTGTTTTCTTGCGGGAATACTCTAAAACCTGCCTATTTTACTCGAGATACCCTTTAACGTACTTTTGGGGCATCTTTTGTAGTGTAGACACGTTAGTATGTGTGCGTTCACCCGGGTTATGTGTGAAAGACTAGAAGCCATTATTATTTATAGAAGATGTGATAGGAGGAGTAACTCTTCATAACTTTGTTCGATAATATAATTTGTAACTTTTCCAAAAAGAATGAAATTCTCGTCGTCCCTTTCCAACGATTAGTTCCCGACAATCGCTTCGACTATGATGATGTTGCTGTTCATCTACCTCTATTGTCTCTCTAATGCATATTTTTTTTTCCTTTCACTATAGAAACGAAATAGTTACATGAAGGTTAGGCGAGAAGTCCCGAGCACCTGGTCTGCCAGCAGGCGATGAAGGTTGTTCGCCAGATTCCCACTTCTCTCTAAAAATATATGAACCTCCTTTGTCAAGACAAACCGGTAGATGTATATCCTTGCGTCCTTTGAAGCTTGGGCTTCCTAGTCGTACGATTTTCATCAAATATGTTTTGTTGCGTTGAACTTTTTATAATTTGATGTACGATTTTGTTGACCACGTGCCCTTACTTTCCACGTGTGTCATTATATCATAAAGCATCTAACTAAAAGGAAGAACAATTTGTATAAATCAATTGTTCAAATTAATAAAATAAAATAAAAACCAAAAAGATTACATATTACAAAGAGAGATAAGACAGGTACGGTGGAGTTGGGTCCCACGGCTATTTAATTAGGCCTAGTACTAGGGTTCACGTGTATAAAGGTACTAGGTTCTTCTTTATCCGAGGAACAGAAGACTGCAAAGGGGGTGGGGATTCCACCCCATGATCTTTTCCTCTGTAGCTATTCCTCCTTAGGTTGCTGATGTTTCGGTCTGCTCTTGTCTTGTAGTTGCAGGTTCCTTCCTCCTCCGTTCTCCGCTTTCAGCTTTGAGGGCTTGAGGGCTAAGGAGGCTACGGGTTCCTGTTGTTACGTCTTGTTTGTTGGCTTCGTAGCTTTTGTGTTCTTGCTGGCGCCCTCGGACTTTTTATCGGATCCCGTCACTCTTGCTCCTTTGTTAAGAATACTTGTTTAAATTCGATCTTTTGTACTTTTGTCCTCTTCATTAATATTATTTACCTTTATCCAAATAAAAAAAAAAGAGTGAAGACGTATTACTATCTGCACCATGGATGTACTGCTATCTGCACCATGATGTTGACAAGACATGAAGCGTAATAATTGCGAAGTGACCGAGAGAGTCTAAAAGTAACTTAACTAGAATATGGTTAATTATTAACCATCGCTTTGGGTTCCAAGCCACGACTGTCTTCTTTCTCCTCCTTTGCGTATTTTTTATAGAAAGACCATCTGCTTTCCGAGCTCTAGAAATTAATAATCTAATGTTGACTTATTAATTATCCTCATTAATGACCAATAGCCTTGTTCGTTGCATAAAACTTAAAGATAACATAAGCGCATGATAATAATAAATATTAGAAAGTTTTTAAATGATAAATACTAATAGCAAAACATCCCATTTCATCGTTGCTCCCGTTTGTGTACACAACAAAGATTAAGGCTCATTCATATATGTACGGCAAGTTCATGTTCATATATTATTCTAGAAATATTATATTAGATTAAAACCTTATTTATTTCATGAAAAATAAATAGTTTGCAATATTTTTAATAAATAATCCCTTATATTTATTGAAATAATTAGTCAATAAAAAATATTTCAATCATTAATAACAATACATTGATAATATTTTTGTTCTTTTATTTTCATAAATGATACAGGTAATCATTTTTATCCCAAATTCTTTTTATGACATAAAAACTCCAAATTATATTCACCATGAGACATTTGCTCTAAATTTATTCTTATGACATCAAAACTCTTAATTTTATATCCATGCGGTGCATTTACTCTCTGTCAACATTTTGTCGAATGATTTTCCAACCAAATCATCATTTTTATTTCATTCAAGCCACGTTTCGTGCTACATCATTCTCGTTTGTCTTTCGTCGTCTATGATGCTAGATTTTTAACTATGCTCATTATAAGAACTTTATGGAGGATAAATATATCACATTGGCAAAAATTGAAAATTTTTGATGTCACAAAAATGTTTAAGATAAAAATCATAGTGGATCAAATTTTGGGTTTTTAATGGCTTTTTCCCCCTTAGATTGAGTTTTATTCCACTTCATTGTAAAGTAATATATCTAATTAGTTAAAGAAATATGAAAGAACGGAGTATTCCGAGAGGAGACTCAACCGTTTAACTGCACTCTACCTAACTTTCCTATCATTGATAGATATAAACATAAATATATAGTTCTGATGTCACAAATGACACGTAATAGCGGAATTTTCTTAGCACTCATTTGTTTGTGTTTCTTAAAACTCAAAAATAATTGTTTACTTTTCTGTAAAATTCAAAATATCATTCAAATACAAAATATATGCATAATTTGGTTTCACAAATAATACACAATAAAATAGAACGTAAGAAGGTAATTATGATGTTCAGAGTTAACTTAATTTTCCTAAGACTTGATTGTTTTTTTTTTTTTTTTTTTTGAAACAGGAGGAACCAGCTTGTACCGACAGTGCGCCGTAAACCCCCTGGTGACGCTAGCAGGGAAACCACCACCCCGACGTCACGCTTAAGTCACCACACAGGGCTTCGAACCTTGGCCTCCACCGGGGAGGGCCAAGGCTCTACCATCCACACCACTGGCCGGTGGTTCCTAAACTTGATTGTTTATGCCTTTTAAAATGCAAAAACTCAAAATTTAAAATGTTATTTAAATTTTAAAAGATTTTGAAAAATTATGTCTAAATTATTAACGGTTGTGAAAATTTGACAGGTTTCGAGCAAAAAAAAAGGTAAAAACTTGGTCAAGCACAAGATTATATATGTTGTGCGGAGGTTCGTGAGAGCACAAAATTCGAAATTCACGGTATCGTTGTCCTCCGATTTGACCTGTCCACTTTTCCCTTGTCCTTTTGTTTTTTTCCTTACTTTCTCTTTTTCCGAAGGCAATTATAAAAAAGGCCAGATAGCTTGTCGGTGATTCCGTTGGTACTTGGCGATTCTGATCGGACAGCGTGTAAGAAAAGAGATAGAACGAGTAGGGTGAAGTTGGGTCCCACGAGCATTCACTAAAGCCTAGCTACTGGGGTTCACGTCTGTGAAGCCGTGCTGTCGTAAGTTTTACAGAGGAGGCAGCGTAGTAATTACCGCGTGACCGACGTGGCCATAAAGCAATTTAACTCAATCGTGCCTAATATTAATCACCACTGTGTTCTTTTGTTTATGATGTTTTTTTTTTAGCCACATCTTTTCTCCTCCTCTGCGTTTTTTAGATGGAGAGACCATGCCCTTTTGAAACTCTATAAGTTAATAATCGTTGACTTACTAATTGTCCTCACTAATAGTTTTGCTTTCTTTTAATCGATTCCGGTACGACCATACAAAAGTTGTAAATCTCCATAGATGGGCTTCATGAACGGAAGAAAATAAGATCCACGTATATTTTTGGGTACTCCAAGACAAAATCATAACAATCAGTCTCATTTTTAGTTTTGATCTTATCCCTTCTATCACGTAGCGTAATTGTCACACTCCGATTTCCGCACAAGAAAATAGGAGTGACAACACCGTCCTTCAAGAGAAGAACGAAGTCTCAAACCAATCTCGCCACATGCCCATATGGGCCAAAAGCTAATACCAATAGAATATATCTCAATTATCCGCACGTTGAAGCTTTTAAGTTACTTTATTCTTATGGATACCCATCATTTTATTTCTACGATTCTTTACAAAGTTTGGTCATCACTTGCTTGAAGCAAGAGTACGTGGCATTTTACATGCATTTATGGTGCGAAAATATGTTTCGGGTTCTAATCATACCACTTTAAGTTGCTATAATTCAAGGTAAACATAACTTACAATGAGCAATTGGTGATGTTGATTGAAGAGATTAGTGGTGATGCATCTTATCACTCCTTTGTGACTGTGCAATGACAAAATCACATTAGAAGAGAAGTGACTTGAGACTTGAGTAAAGGTATGAAACGTATTATCCACACTCATTCAAAGTAACGACATCCATGGCTTGAGTTGAAATAGCCTTTGACCTCAAACCCTTGGGATTTGGCATTGCATGATTTAAACGTTTTATTTAGAGAATACACCCTTCCAAAGTAGCGGTTGCAAGAAAAAGGAGTAACTTTCGTACAAAAAAACGATCTATGTGGATTACTTTTGGGGTCAATCCCGGTTAAGAAATTGTAGTATCACGAGGTCTTTTCGACGCATAAAACCCACTATATTTGATTATCTGTAGAGTGAGAATTGAGTGCACGAAGCTGACACCTCTTGTAATTTGGGTTTTTACAAGCGCAGCTCCTTTTGGCAACTTGCCATATCCATCCAAAACTCTTATTGCAATATTGTTTTCTCCGTTAAACTCAATGCAGAGACTACCATATTATGTGAAATTTTCATGATTTTGAAAATATGAAAATTTCTGTTAATGCTCAGAAATTATGAAATTTGTGAAAATCATGGAACGTGATTTTCGAGATGTCCAAAATTTCTTTAGTCGATCTAGTTAGAATGAATGCTTTATAGTGCGCACAATTGGGGGTTTTTAATGACTTTTTTTTTCTAGATCAAATGAGATGATTGAGTTTTATTCTGGTTTATTGTAAAGTAATATGTTTAATTAATTTAAGAAACGTGAAAGAATGAAGTTTTGTTAATGTGACTCAGCTATTTTACTGTACTCTACCTATCATGGATAGATATGTATATACATACATAGTTTTGGTTTCACAAATGACACATGATAGCTGAATTTTCTTAGAACTCATTTATTTGTGTTTCTTAAAACTCAAAAACAATCGTCTACTTTTCTGTTAAAAATTCAAAATATTATTCAAGTACAAGGTATACAACATAATTTGGTTTCACAAATAATACATGATAAAATAAAATAAAAGACGGTAATCATAATGATCAGAGTTACCTGCGTTTCCTGAGGACATATTTGCTTACGCTTTTAAAATGCAAAAACTAAATCTTAGAATGTTGCTGTTCATCCATCTCTGGTGTCTCTGATGCATTTCTTTTCATTACAGAAACAAGAGAGTTACAGGGAGGGTTTAGCGAAAAGTCTGGAGCAACCGGTCAGCCAGCAGATGGTGAAGGTGATTCACCGGTCTCCCCAAAACCAACCGTTGGTTGAACGTGCAGCCCAAAACGAACCTCATCTCTCTAAAAATATATATTGCCTTTGTCAAGACAAACCACACCTTTGTCAAGAATATCTTTGCGCTATTCTTTGAAGATTGACTTTTTGTCTGCAGGTGTTTAGCGCTTTTTAATTACACGATTTTCATAATATACAAGTTTTGGCACGTACTTCATTTACAATTTTTTATAATTATAGGTATGCTTTTGCTGAACACATACCCTTACTTTTCACGTGTCGTTATCGTACAAAGCATCTAAGTAAAGGAAATAATGATTTGCCTAATTCAACTATTCAAATTAATTAAAATACCAAAATAATTACACAATACAAAGACGAGCACGGTGGAGAGCCACGGCTAATCAGTGAGGCCTAATATTAGGAAGTCGTACCGCCAACTACAGCATGAGGTTGACAGGAGACCAAGCATACTAATTGCCAGGTGACTGATATGGTCAAAAAGTAACTTAACTTGACTCAATCATGGTTAACTATTAACCATTACTTTTTGGTTTTTCTTTTTTTTAGGTTGCGCGCCACGCGTGTCTTTTTCTTCCTCCACTGCATTTTTAAGAAGGAGAGGCCGGGGGCTTTTGGAACACTCGATATTAAATACCAAATATTAAACTGTTAATTATCACTCCTTAATGGCCGACCATTTATTATACAAAAAACCCTTTTAAAGATAGTATAAGTGCCCAAAAATAATAGATAGTTAAAAATATTTAAATGACAAATACCAATCACAAAGCCTACATACATACATACATACATACATACATACATATATGAAAGATTACATCCAATTTAATAAACAAGGTGAGTCAATGTTGAAGTATAGTTTAAAAAACATCATCTTAGATTCAGTGCGATGATTAAGTCTTTTCTGTTTTATTTTAAAGCAATATGCCTAACTCGTGTTGAGAAAAGTGGGAAGGATGGGAGTTTTGAAATGATATATCTCAACCATTAAGCCTCATTCTATCTTTACTTTTTATATATATAGTCTGGTGGGAAGGAATTGAGTTTTGAAATGATATAGTTCAACCATTCGACCCATTCTATCTTACTTTCTTATGTATATATGTCTAGTATGGTTTCCCAAATAACGCACGATACAATAGCACAGAAGAAGGTAATCATAATCATCAGAGTTTGTTGAGTTTTATTAGAACGTTTATTTATGCTTTTGAAAATAAAAAAACTAAATTTTATATTGTTATTCAAATACTAAAGAATTCTCAAAAATTATGTACACATTAAGCATTAATAAGTGTTGTGAAAATTTCAAAATTTTAAGCCAAATACATTTAAAATTTCGTTCAATATAATATTAGATTAAATATATATTTATTATATAATATATATCAACACAGCCCTTCATATTTTGTTGAGGTTTGTGAGAAGGCAGAACTCGAAATTCATTACAGCGGGTATCATTGTCCTGTGATTTGATGCGTCTCTTTTTTTCTTTTTACTTTTTTCCTTGTCTTTTTACAAGTGCAACCATAAAAAGGATAAAGATAAGAATGAATATCACAAAAACATATATTTACGATAAATTTATACTAAACAAAAAATTTCAATAATAAATTTACTCACGAAAAAAAAAATCCAAATTTATATGGTAAAACTCCACACATATATCTGTCAACTATCGCATATTTAATTTGATAATAAAATTTAATAAAAATTAATGAAAGATAGATTTATCGATATTAAATTAATTTGGAATAGATTTATTATATATATTAATTTAGATTTTTTTGAATAGTTACTCTAAAGATAACGTGTTTGGTAAAAGCAAAGCAAAACAAAAAATAGTGAGAAAGGGCGTGTATGGAAACGTTTCTTAAACATTTCGAACACTTCTATACGATTTTGTTAACAAAAACAAAAAGAAGAAACGCGTTTGGTTGCGTTTACATTTTTTTGTTTTTTTTCAAACAAAATAAAAACAAAAAAAAAGAAACAACAAATGTTATTTCTGTTCCAAACAAAATGAAGAAACGTTTTTCTCTCTCTTCTTCTTCTCTTCTTCTTTTCCTCTTCTTTTTTTTTTTTTTTTTTTTTTCGCCGGTCGCCGGCCTCGGCCATGGCCGGCGACTGGCCGTCGAGGGCCAGCGACGCTCGGCCTCGCTAGATCTGGGCAAGGCCAAACTCACCCAGCCAAGGCGAGGCCGAGCCTCGCCCAACCATGGCGAGGTTGCTGGCCCCATCGGCCGATGGCCGGAGGCCGGTGACCGGCCGAAAAAATAAAAAATAAAAAAGAAAGAAAAAAATGAAAAATAAAATAAAAATGTTTATAAAATTAAAAAAAAAAAAAAAAAAGAATAAAATTTACCAAACGTGTTTTATTCATTTTTTATTTCCTGATCAACGTTAACAAACGCGTTCTTTTGTTCAAAAATTATTCTTCTGGAACAGAAATAATTTTTTTATTTCTGTTTCCCTGGAAAAAAAGTTAGAAACTTTACCATTACCATTAGCGCGCAAAGAGAATCTTTTCAGATGGGGCTGCGAATCTGCGATCACACTTTGGGGTCAAAGATTCTGCTGGTACCTGCAAAAGCTGGATCAGACAACGTGTTCAGAGACAGATAGGACGAGCATGATGAGTTGAGTCCTATGGCTATCACTAAGGCCTAAGCTAGGGTCCACATCAATGAAGCCATACTGCGATGTACAGCGTGACGTTGACAGAAGACTTGGCCAAAAAAATGACTTTACTCTACCATGGTTCATTAGCAAATATCACTTTGCTCTTTTGTTTTTTTTTTCTTTTTACTTTTTGTGCCACGTTTGTCTTCTTCCCCCACCTCCACGTTTTTTCAGAGAGGTACACCATGTTTTTTAAAACCGTAGAGATTAAGGGGCGTATTTGATAATACTTCTAATTTTTTATCTTCCTATACTTTTGCTTTCTAAAACAGGAAAAAAATTGAAAATTATTTATGTATATCGGTTAATTTTTTTTTGTAGTAGCCAAGATAAATTTAAAATAATAATAAATAGTAAAAATATTTACTTTTCTATTTCCAATAACAAAAAGAGGTATAATGTCATTTTAGAGAAACAAGCTCACTATAATTTAATATTTGTCTTTACACAATTGATACAAGATCTAGGTGAGACCCACATTTAGGCTGGGTCTCCTAACCCAATCAGAGTCGCCATTTTTCAATTTAGAAAAAATTTTAGAAATTAAATTTTGATTAGTTCTACTAGATTTTAGTATTAAATACACTTTAGAATTAGTTTGGCATAAAAAAATGTAATTTTTTTTTTTTTGATGAAAATTGGATTCACAATTAAACAGGCTCTTGGGACTTTACCATATTAATTTTTTTTATTGCCGTTTTCTTTTAGAAACAATGCTAAGTTGCAATAACTTAACAACTTGGCTGAGAGACGACAGTCTTTTTCCCTTAAGATGTTATTGGAGACATCTTTTAAAATCATCTGTAATTTTGTTCTTAGAAAATTAAATGGCTTAAATGAGTCTTTCGTGTTACAATTTGTATTGTGTTCATAACAGTCAAACAAGCTTGCGCTACATGAATTTTTGATGTCATTTGCTTGAAGATTTGTGTATTATGAGTTATTTTGTCATTGTCCACACCCCCAAAGCAATATTTAAGTTCAAAAAGGTTTGTGCACTTGTTTATTGTAACTTATAGAGGTTTACTAGCAACTAGAACTCTTTGCTATCAATTCCGGCTATCCATTTTGATTAATTATTACGTTGGATTTTCTAAGCCATTTTAGAATATTTTGATTAGTTGAATCTTTATAAAAATCCAATTTTATGTAAACATGAATTATTAAATCTCCATTGACATTTTTTTAATTCAATGAAAAAGTAGAAATATTTTTTAATTGTATCAAGTGTGTTTTTTTTTTTTTTATTTCGAAAATAAAAATTTTATATAGTTATTCAACGCGTTATTTTATTAAAAATGTAAAAATAATAATTTTTTGATAGGAATCGTTTCCGGCTTGAGATAACGTGAAGCTAGAGAATTCAATATATAGATGGTATCATTGTCCTACGATTTGATGCGTTCTCAGTTTCCCCCATCCTCTGTTTTTCTTACTTTCTCCTCTTTTTTTTAAAATGGGTAACAAGACCATAGGCAAACCATAAAATGGGTAACAAGACTACGTGCTTGGAGAAGTGAAGCAAAACAAAATGCAGAGTAAAAAGCATCTTTCAGGTGGGGCCACGACCGCACTTAAGGGTGGAGTAACTGTCGGTACGTGGGGAAGCTAAATTGGACGAGTACGATAGAGTTGGGTCCACATCTCTGAATTCGTACCGCCATCAGGTTGACAGAAGACATGGCCACAAAGGAACTTAACTCACCGTAGTTAACTATTAACCATCACTGTATTCTACTGTTTTGTTTTGTTTTTTCCTTTTTGTGTGCCACGTATGTTTTCCCCTCTCTTCTTCTGTGAGATCATGCACTTTTGAAACTCTATAAATTAAAGAGATAATATCCTAAAAATTTCAAACTGATACACTTATGATAAATTTACTTTAAACTATTTTTTTGACTACCAAAAACCCCAAACTTGTATACTTTTGACAAATTTATCCAAAACCGATACACTTGTGACAATTTTACCCTATGTTAGTTTTCGTTAAATTTTATTCTCAAATTATTAAGTTAAATGAAACGTGACGGATTAACCAAGTATATCAATTTATGATTTTACGTTACATTTTGTCACAATTTACAATTTTTATGATTTTTTGTGGTATTAATCCAATTTAGCATAGGATATATTTGTCACAAATTTACCAATTTATGATTTTTGCCGATCGAATAAATTAGTTTGGCGTAAATTTGTTATAAATGTATGCCAGTTTAGGGTTTTTATAATCGTCGGGATAAATTTGTCACAAATTTACCAGTTTGGGGTCAAGTGTACAAGTTTGGGGTTTTTTAAGGCATTATCCCTAAATTAAATATCAAATGTTGATTTATTAGTTGTCTTCATTAATGGCCAACGACTTCATTTGTTGCATAAAACTTGAAGATAAAATAAGTGCGCGATAATATTAGATAATACAAAGTGTTTAAATGATAATCAATATTACAAAAAAATTAAATTAATACACTTATAATAAATTTATCTTAAATTAATTTTTATCACTAAAAATTATAAATTAGGATACTTGTGATAAATTTACTTTAAATTAATTTTAAAAAATAAAAATTAAATTAGTATATTTGTGATAAATTTATGTTTTAAATTTGATTAATACTATAAAAATCCATACATTGGTTCATTTGTGACAAGCAAAGTGTAAAATCCCAAATCGCTATATCCGTTAATTGTTATGTGTCATATGATTCGGTAATTTGACCGTAAAATTTAATAGAAACTAATAAAGAATAAATTTATCAAAGGTAGTTCGAATTTTTTTGCTATCAAAAAAATTAATTTGAAGTAAATTTATTTTATACGTACGAATTAAAATGATAGATACTAATAGCAAAGCATTCCATTTCATCAATGCTCCCTATGCCTGTAAACAAGAAAGATGACAAAACCACTAAAAAAACTAAATTATATTTATTATGATATATTTATTTAGAACTTTTATGTGATATAAAAATTATAAATTATACCTATTACGACGCATTGCTCTAAACTTACTTTTGTGATATCAAAATCCTAACTTAGAGTTTGTAATGGCTTTTTCCTTAGATTGAGTTTTATTCTATTTTAATTTAACATAATATCTCTAATTAATTTAAGAGAGGTGAGAAAGAATATAGTTTTGTGATAATGCGACTCAATCATTAAACTGCACTCTACCGGACTTTCCTATCATTGAGAGATATGGATGATGTATGTACACACGTTTGTATGCATTTAGGGTTTAGCTTCTGGTCCATATAGGCATGTGGCAAGATTGGTTTGAGACCTAGTTCTTTTTCTCTCTCTCTCTCTCTCTCTCTCTCTTTAGGAGAAAGAGAACCTTTTGGAGGACTGACCATGGCAAAAAATCACCGTTGCTTATTAAAAAGAATTACCCATCATGATTAAAAGTCAAAAAGCATTGTCAAAAAATTATATAAGCTTTGAAAAATTGCAAAATGACCTCAGATGTGGGTATTTCACGTTTGAAAAAAATAAAAGAAAAGCAAATCAAATGCCGAATTCTGAAAGCAAGGAATACCCAAAAAATACCAAAGTTAGTAATGTCATGTCAATTTATCACGTTATATAAGTAAAAAAAATTACATACCACAATCGAAAAATGTACTGCATTTCAAAATGACTTGTGATACAATTATATCAAGTTATGCGACGGGCCGTCCGTGACTAGTCACATAGATAGTGAGCAGAACCAAACTAAGCTCTGTGAACATTAATTCCCACATACGAAAGGGCCTTCGAGGCGCAGTGGCATATTCGTAATAAGAGCAAAATCCAAGCCCCTTCTCTCAAAGAGCCGAACATATAAACCACGACACGAGCGTCCCATCTGTACTCGCTCCTTCCTCCCCATCTTCCTCCTCTGACAATGTTCCCTTATTAGCCACCCCCCACTACTGTGCCTCCACTCTCTCTCTCTCTCTCTCTCTAACCATATCCATTCTCTCTCTACCTCCCCTCTCCCCGCCGGCCATGGCCAACCTCCGCATCCGCTCGCTCGCCGCCCTGCAATGCCTGGCGCTGCTGCTTTCCTCGGCCACCGCCGCCGCCGCCACCGCCGCCGCGGCCAAGAAGACGTACATTGTCCACATGAACCCCCACCACATGCCCTCCTCCTTCGCCACCCACCGCGACTGGTACGCCTCTAGCCTCCAATCCCTCTCCTCCTCCGACGCCTCGGACGCCTCCGCCGCCGCCGCCGACCCGCTCCTCTACACCTACACCGCCGCATTCCACGGCTTCGCGGCGACCCTCGACCCGGACGAGGCCGACGCGCTCCGGTCGTCCGCGTCCGTCTTTGGCGTCTACGAGGACACCGTCTACAAGCTCCACACCACCCGGACACCGGCGTTCCTGGGCATCTCCGACGACCTCGGGCTGTGGGATCCGCAGGAGGGCCCCAACGGCGGGAAGAGGCGCGCCTTCGGGGACGTCATCGTCGGGGTCCTGGACCACGGGGTCTGGCCGGAGTCGAAGAGCTTCGACGACGCCGGGATGCCCGAGTTGCCGGCCCGGTGGAAGGGCGCGTGCGAATCGGGCCCGGACTTCAGCGCGAATTCGTGTAACAAGAAGCTGATCGGAGCTCGGGTCTTCTCTTAAGGGATTTCGCATGGCCTCCGGTAATTCATCATTGACTTGACGATTCATCATTTTTAGTAAGTAATGACTGATGGGGTTCGGTTTTTAGTAAGAATGAACAAGAATCTAAGTGAAAGCATGTCATTCGCGTCTGAATTGTTTGATCTGCAGATATT